>BSBK01000997.1:0-1252500 GCA_027943335.1 Chamaecyparis obtusa
TATATTAAATGATTCTTTTTAAAATATATATATATATATATATATATATATATTAAATAGAATTGAACAAAGTTAAAAAGTTATTTGAAAACTTTTAATATGGAAGTTATTTTTTTAAATTAAATGTTTGGGGTTTTTAAATATCCCCACCGTAGACCTCTGGCATACTGTCGTGCACAGTACCCTGGGTAGTGACGCATGACAATCCCCAAGGAGGCTGTCGTGCAGCAGTACCGTAGGTACTATCACTGGCCTCAAGGACAGTGCGGCAGGGGGAAGGGGGACCCGCGGTATTCCCCCCATTTTTATTTATTGTTTTAATTTAAATTCAAACTTATAATATGTTTTGTTAAATTTTATTTGTTATTAAATAAATTTGTAATTTAGTTTAGTTTTTAATATTTGTTATTTACATATTTGTTTTTATTTATTTATTATTTAAATAATTTCATTTTGGTAATTAATTAATTTTATTCAATATTAAATGTTAATTCTTAAATAAAGTTAGTTTAATCTATAGTTTAATTCTTATGTTATAGAATGAATTTATGGGATTAATAATTGTGAATCTTTGGTTTGGACATTAAGTAATTTCGATTGGACTATTAATATTTTTGCTTAGTTTGATTTTAAATTGAATTGGATAAATTATGTATTTATTGGGATATTTAAATTACTAGATGTATTTGAGAAGTTAGACACTTTGTAATGATTTAGATTGCTTGTAATTGATTTAAGTGTTAGGTTGAAATAGGATCTTTGTCAAATGGATTTGTATATATATTCCTATGTGAATTTTAGTGAAGAATCTTTAATCGATTTTTCAATTGGTTGGTAAGGTATTATCTCAATTTTAGTTTTGGATTGAATTTTTCAGGGGTTATAGTCATCTTTTGGGTTAAAATCCAAAGGCGGGTTTTGGATATTCTTTCTGTCATGATTGGGTGCCATGCATGTTATGTTGTGTCGGTAACTTGTTTTTATGATGTTTCTGGTTTTGCATGTTTAGGTTAAGTTCTTCTGGGTTCCCTGGCAGGGCATTACATCTAGTAATAAGACACAAAAGGAACCTATCCCTAAAATTTAAGCCTAAAACAATCTTAGTACGAAGCTAGGCACCCTAGCCTTGAAGGTGCTTTTGTCAGCTAAGAATTTAGATTCTAGATTAGGATGCTATATAGATTGCTCCCTTCGAAATTCAACCAAAAAGTGCTTGGCATGTGTGCTAACTAGATTAGTCTTGTATTTTTTGCCTATTCAAAATATGGTACTATTATATGCTTTTTATAACTTTGTGACTTTTGGCAATCACATATATAACCTCCATGTATGAGATAAGGAAAAAATGGTATGTTGCATAAGGACTTTCCTAAATCAAACCTCAGGTAGGAATTAACCTCCATTACAAGCATGAATATTAGAAAAGAGAGTTTACTCCTATTATGAAGAGCTTGAAAACCTTAAGAGAATATTAAATTGACAAATAATTCATTTGTTATGAACTTCTTGCCTTGAAGCTTTTACAAAGATTGATGTTGCTTGATAGGAGTTAATGCACACCTTCATTTATGGAGGAGAACATAAACCTTATCATGATTGATGAACTTGAATATTTAACTTGAGTCTCTCCTCTAATACCTTGAAGATGCTTGATTTCTTTACTCAATTGGAGTGATAGAAATGAATGTGTGTAGAAAGTTTCTCAAATGAGGGTGAAGGAATTGTATTTATATGCAACTCACACTTTTCATATTTAAATTTCAAAAAAGGTCAACATCGGGGAGCACTTTCTCGCTCTCAAATTTCCTAACCATTAGAGATTCAATTTTGGGTCTAAAAAGGTTTGAGTGGGGTACTAGGAACCATGGTCTTGGTTTTTTGAGACAAAATTGAGGTCAATGATCTCATGATTGTGTTGGAATCATAAAAAAATTTATGGATTGAACATAATCAATCATGAATTAGGGGAATGAGGGAAAACCACCAAAGTAAGCCCAAAATGGGAGTAAAATTAGAGGGAAATAGTTGACAACACTACATTTAGCCTCCACTTTAGTGGAAGTATGACCTTATGCTCATACTCTTAGTAAAGTATAAAATATGATGGGAATACTATCATCAAGATATTAAAGACATAAGAAAACACCAAGCCCCTAGGGCTTAGGATCTTATCAATCTTGAATATCAAGATAAAAGGAGGCAACATGATCAACATAGGTTACAAGTATACGCATGAAGCATGCA
Organism: Chamaecyparis obtusa; assembly: GCA_027943335.1. Taxonomy (NCBI): domain Eukaryota; kingdom Viridiplantae; phylum Streptophyta; class Pinopsida; order Cupressales; family Cupressaceae; genus Chamaecyparis; species Chamaecyparis obtusa. Next base: position 2,245 of record BSBK01000997.1, read on the forward strand.
AGAAAAAAGAATGATATGACATCCAAATCTGATAAGAGTTTCTTAATAGGAAACATAAGAGAAGAGAGTCAAACAGATCTAGCAAGGTGTTTTATGCTATTTGATTCTTAAAAGAAGATTATAGATTAGAAAAACTTTGTTTGATAGATAATTTTAAAAATCTAACTACAAAATATGTGTTGTAGTGTGCACCAAACATATCATGGTGTTGAGTCAAAGTGTGCAAACCAAAATCATGGTGTGTACACAAAGTGTAACATATAGTGCATGCTTCCATGTCAAAGAAAATTATTATGCCTTACTAGGAGCAATGTCTAAGGTATCATACATGCACCAAAAAGACAAGAACCTCATAACAATGAAATGCCCAGACATAGGCAAATTAAAGGATGATCAAAAGACATGAAAAAGCACATGATGGATCTACTATCTAGGGTTAGTATGTACATCAAATATATTGTGTATGTCAAGTATGATTGTTTTTAATTGACCCCATCCCTTAAAGATAGTAGAACAAGAACAATGGATGAAGAATGCATAGGATGAACAAAATCATTTTTGGGTCAACATGTAAGAGACCAAAAAGATCTCAATGATTTCAATCATTGCCAAGTAGACAAGACAAAAGCATATTTATGATGTAACATGTATACAATATATAGAATAATGATGACACAAATAAAGGAATGTTATGATAGGGTTGGTCTCTTCATATCCTTGTACCAACAAAGAAACAAGGGTCATCCAAAGAGATATTAACATTGATTCATTTGCTTCCTTTTCTCTAGGAACAATAAAAGAAAGGGAAGGAAATAATAAAGGTTGAGAAGTAGAAGATGTTGAGATTTTTTATCTTCATCCTTTCTAGGGTTTTAGAGGTGGAATCATGGCATGTATAGGAAAAATAGTAGGAAAAGGATGAATTCCTAATCCAAGATGTCATTCACTCCTCACTTGTGGGCATGAATAGATACTTCTATATCCATAGATGATGAAGGATCCTTGGGAGTAGTGATCAAAGTAGAACCCAAACGATTACCTAAGGAAGCTATCCTATTGGCTTTAAACTTTTGAAAAGAAAGGAATATGATATCTTGACAAGGTTTAAGTAGTTAAGGATTTTTAGGCCAAAAGTAATCAAGGGTGAATTTTCCATTATTAGCTAAGGGATAGAAAATTTTATGATATATAGTTATGACTTATCCATTTTGAAGGATTTTCAAACACTTATAAATGGTATAAGGGGCTACCTTCATGGATGTGAACCAAGGACGACCCAACTTTACTAAAATAGTCCAAGTTAGAAATAATGGTAAAAGTAACATCTAAGCACTTAGAACCAACTTATATGGGAAGATTGATGGAACCTAAGGTAGGAAAAGTAAAACCATCATGAACCTTGATAAATACTTTGTATTTAGCATACATTTCTTGATGTAATTGTTGTATGTAAATGTAATGTCCCCGCCAGGGAACCCATAAGGAATTAGGTCTTTGACCTAAAACTATAACTAACAAATTTTATTTTTTCTAACATCCTAACATTACATCATTTGTTACATTCACAAGTACATTCCTTAAGGTTCCCTTAATGAATTCATCTACCATTATCAAGCATTTCATTTCATTACTTAATCAAATGAATTCGATTTCCTTTTCAACTTCAATTTACATCGAGACATTGCTTTCATTCTACATCAAAACCAATTTCCTTAATGAATTAATTAAATTCATTTTATTTACCAAACTAACACATCATTACTTTTAGAAGTGCAAAAAGTGCACATTACTTATCTTATCTACTAAGTATATTTATCCTTTCCTATTTGTTTACTCATTAACCTTATCTATGCACAACTCAATTGCATTAACAATACATAAATAAGCTTTCCATTAAGAGTCCTTACTTTCCCTTTTCACTTTAAAACCAAAATAGAAAGAGTGTAAAGTACTTAACCATCTATTGTTAACCAACATAAACCATTCATTGATTCATTTTTGCCATAAGTTTAACTTCCACAAATTATCATCTATAACCTTGTATAAATCTAGTTAAGAATTGAGATTAAAACCTAGTTTAAATAACCTACATCATACACATTGAACTTATACATTTAAGAGCACTAGAAGAAAGTACATCTCATTACTACTTTCAATAACATACATATTTCCTTTCCCTTATTATTTCACCTAGAGATACCCTTCAACCCTTAGCATATATTTTCAATATTACACATATCGAAACGAGTCTCCTTTAAGAAGCTTTCATCTATTGCATTGCAAATACTTACATAGAATCATTAATTTCAATTTCATTTTAAAACTCACAAGAGAGTTAGGGTAGGAAAGTTACTTAATTATAATCCATAACTGATTAACCAATATTCAATCCCCTTTTTGAGATTTCTAATACTACCCTTCCCATATACATATCTTCTTTCTTACAATTTCCATTTCAACACAATTAGAATTACAGTTACGTGTACATCGCTCGAAGGCATATAGAGAATAATTACATCAAGTTTCCCAAAGGCTTACATTACATCTTTACACCTTGATTTCAAAATATAGAGATACATGATACAAGAGAGGAAATCTCATCACTGAACAACTCAGAATCCAAGCCATGACACGAACCACAAACAATACCTTGAAAGAGATTTTGCCACCCAACCATGTGAAACTTGTAAAGTTTCACCCCCGTGCTAGGAGATAGAACCAAGGTACTCTCAAGACCTTAAGGAATCTAAGTCTCAAATACTAATAAATCCAAGACTCAAAAGAACATGAGCAAAGCACATAAATATCATCATACTATAACACCGAGGTCAAGGTTCTAGGATACCACCTAAGTGAGTGTCATCACACAACCTGTGTATTGCGATCCACCTTGGCAACCATGTAACCTCGGTCCCCCCTTTATGAATAGGGATCCACCCTGGTAGTTATCCCTGGTCCTGGTACTCCAATCAGGTCTGTGTGGCCTTATTATATTTTCTTTCATTATCTTTTGAATCCCCCCTTTCCAGGTTAAGTTTTTAAGGTTATCACTTTTTACAAACCCACCCATAGAATCGATTCTATGGAAACCACTTTAGGGTTCCATCACCTATGGTGAGCCACTCACCTAGGGTTCCTAGTCCCTTACCCATCACAAGCCAAAGATACCAAATAACATTTCTAAGTCCTGATCTATAGGTTTAGGAAACTCCCTTGCGCACTCAGGCCCCCGGAGAAAGTCCTAACCTTATCTATGTATGTAACAGGAACCATTGGAAGGATGTCTATCACAAGACACCTCAAATCATAGCATAAAACTTTCCACATTCATAAATACAACTTTCCATGGCTAATTCATAGGTCTAGGGAACCCTCCTGTGCACACAGGCCATCAAACGAGTCCTAGCCTCATAAAATGAACTCAAGTATATGCCAAGTGTAGAAACATCATAAGTACACCCTATAACCTCAAAATAATAATTAATGAACATACATAGGTGATACAAATTTCCACATCCATTAACACAACATTCCATGGCTTATTTCTAGGTCTAGGGAACACTCTTGTGCCTGAAATTTGGCTAAATGTGGAATTTTTCAAAATCCCCAAAATCTAGAACTGCATCTCAACTCCTATGAAGCTGGAACCTATCTCAAACATCTTGAAAGGTATTTATGCAAATATAACTTAAAGTATAAGAAATTTTCTTATATTTAAATGTTATATTTGTTTAAATCTTGCCACCAGAATGAGTCATAGCCTCAATAAGAAGGTCACAAGTACAATCCAAAGTACTGAAATCACATAAGTAACAACCTATAATGCCAACTAAACCATGTATAGATATTCATAACTGATACCAAATGCATCCCAATCATAGGGAACAGATTACAAATGTTCTAAGTCCAAATTCTGCAAAGTTTGAGCCCCCAAAACCCTAAAAAAATCCATACGACAATACATAACTACCCATACAACATTCTAGTAATGGTCACATGACACTTGACCAAGTTTTGTACGGGTAAGTATATAATGTCATACGACACTACAGGATACTTTTCAAAATTAATTCCAAATTTCTTGAAAAGGCCAAAAATTAACTTTTTAAGGCATGGAGAGTGCCTGGGAAAGGTTCCTTGAGGTCAACCTGATGCAGGGACCTCAATACCACATCCATGGAACATCCTCAACACTACCTAAGCCTCAGACAAGATAAATCAAATGTAAAACAATAATTTATAGAGAAGCCTACAAGAGCAATAAAGAAGGAAAAATGACTGCATCTCATTCCCAACCCTTCCTATTTCTTCCTAAACTTCCCTAATTCCTTCCATAACAATGAAATACAGCCTCCCACATGATCACAAGCATTTCTAACTTCGCAAGAAGATTTTATAATGACAAAAACCATATAAACATACATAATTCACTTCCCGAAAACCAATAGAAATACACAAAAGATAAAAACATTTAAGTTTTCTTGTATTTTTATACACAGTAAACAATCACATATCAATCCAATAACATAGCATTTAAATACTCAAACACACACACATAGAAGAATTAGAGAATATCCCAGTTAAGATCCTACCTGGGATCCCCCGGAGAATTCTCTTCCCTTGGCTAGAGACTCTCTCCAAATCTTCAAGTCTTGAGTAGATAGCCTCATGGAGAGCTTCCTCTAGCAATCCAACTCCAAGAAATCTACACACTCTTGTCTTCACAAAATCAAAGACTCTCAAACTCACAGAACCTTCAAATAAATTTCTAGAAAAATAATTGCAGACAACTCCCAAAAATCTTTCAAAAATTCTCATCCTCAAACCACACAAAAACTTCAATTATTTATCCTCCAACTATGTGGTTGGAGGAGTTGCTTAACATGAAGCAACTTCTCCAACTTCCATAGTTGGTTGGAGGACCAAACAAATAATTTCCGTAAAAGACTTAGCAAAATTTTAATTAATTTATTAAAAATAGCTTTAAAAGAAAACCATAACAAGAAAGTCAAACAAATAACTTTCAAGGAAAACACATAGCACACACAGAAACCAACTAGCATAACTTCTAGGAGGTCTCGAGTTCAACTCCCTCCTAGATAGCTAGTTTTACTACAAAGATCATTTTCCTTTTATTACTATTATTTTTACTTTTATTTAATACATTTCATTAAATACACTTTATTTAATTATTATAAAGAACATACCATTTACACAATCAATAAAAATATACAAATATTATTATTTATATAAGCATGGGTATATGTGTGTGCACCCACATATACACATACCTATATAACATATAAACAATTATAACATAATTATAGAATAATTATTATACATATAAACAAGGTTAATTCTAACTCATAACATAAACTCAGACCAACATCGAATCAAGACCACAACATAAACTGCATTCTAATTTCCCAACTAGGATAACTTCCTAAACAGACTTCTAAGTCCAGGGTAACCTCGAGAGTAGCTTGGTTAAATCTCCACACAACAATAGTTCGAGGATTTTTAAGGCATGCTCAAACCTGTGTAGCAAGGTGGAGTCGATGCCTCGTACCTACATCCTACAACACCAACCAAGTACACCAACATATATATATATATATATATATATATATATATATATATATATATATATATATATATATATATATATATATATATATATATATATATATATATATATATATATATATATATATATATATATATATATATATATATATAGAGAGAGTGTGACATCGTGTGGACCTCTTGTAGGAGTAACTATGACTGTCTCCCCTCATCCTACACTCATATCAGACAATGACATCAACAAAGCAAAATTGGATCAGTGTGGTTAGTACCAAAATAATCTCTTTTTCATATTGTATAACAAGAATGCATCATAACATAATCATGTGAATGTAAATCATCTTTTAACTTTCACAAACCCGTTTAACCATCAGACATGTACTCAAAATGTTCCATTATCAAATCAAGATAAACAAATCATATAGCCCTAAATGCATTAATCATGTCTAATCTCAAGTAACGTTATTAGAGAAGGTAACACATCTAACCCTTAAGTGATTATAATCAATTAACCTAAGGTACACATAAATATTAATAATAAGCATCATGCAAAGAAGCGTATAGGTCTATCGAGTGATCCCTAAAATATAACTAACTTGTAGGAAGATATACAAAAGAACATACCTATACAATATTATTATTTCCCAAATTAAAATATGAAGTTATGGTGAGTTGGAAGAGGTTCGATTTAAGCAACAATCTCAAGAAGGATCATTCTCACATATAGCTCTTCCTGATTTCTAGTGAGCATAACCAAGACTTGTTAGGGTTGGAGGGGCATTACAAAGATGTTGTTCTGTAATAACATCTACCATACATACTAGATCAATAAGAACTCCCTATGAGAGCTTATCTTTGAATTTCATAGTAATGTATAAAAGACAATCAAGTGGATTAATGATATCACTTGGAGTAAAGGTAATGTTAGGTTCACATTCATGCTTGGGTTTCTCTTGGTCTATCAAGTTTGCAACATTTTTGGCTTTATTAGGTATGTCATCAATAGCTATATAGTCATTATCTTTATGATCAACAACATTCCAATGGAATGGGTAAGCATAGCATTGGGAAAGATTTGCAAGTTTTGATTAGATGGTGCTACGAAGTTATTCCTGTTAGCATTCACACCATCCACCACTATAGCATTAGAAACAATGACTTCTTGAATTTCATATTTTATAGACATACATATATCCATGTCATGCCTCAGTTGATGATAATATTGACATAGATAGGGAAAACTTCACTATTTTTTTGTTAATAAATTGAAGCATGATATTATGCGAGGACTTAGAAAGGGGTATGAAGTTGCAATCTTTGAATGGTTCAAAAGAAAAGTGAGCTAAAACAGGGGGATTTGTGGCTACAAATTGAGCATTAATATGGTTGGAAGAATTGTTGTTGTTGATCTTAATGATTTATTTTGAAGCCTTGAAATATTTTATGAGCATCTTGGATCCTATCAAATGGAGTCAAAGATGAAGAGGCTCCATATTGACTAACCTAAAGTTGATAATTGTGAAGTATTGTGCACAATTGTGTGAAAGACAAGCATTGAAAAATAAAATATTTTCTCTATTGTCATTTTCAAAGTATCAATAAAAATCCTTTGTATATCAAGATCAAGAATAATATAAGCAATTTGTGAATACAAATGTTGTTATCTACAAAAAAAATCATTCACTTATTCCTTAGCACCCTGTTTACAATGCAATACATCAAGCAATGTAGTTTGAGTCCCAATATTATTTTGAAAATTTTGAATGAATGCATCTACCACTTGGTGAAAATTAACAGTTGAATAACTAAGAAAGGAAAAAACTATTCCAAAGTACTATCTTTTAAGGAATGATGATAAAGTTTTCCAAGGATAATTTATCATAGAAGTCATAGCATAAAACATCAAATATTTTCACGAGCGTGAGGGTCACTTTTACCTTGATATTTCTCCAAATGAGGGACCTAAATGTATTATGGGAGTGGATTTCAAAGGATCTCAATGGACAATGATCTATATGTTGTATATGTAGGTATAGTGGATTGGGATTGGGTTATGTTGGCCATTTTTTGTTGTAAGGGTGAAACATTTTACAATGAGTAGTTTATGGGCAGCTTCACTCAATAACTTGGATTCGCAAATATTGGATTGTGAAGGAGGATTCTATAGCTTGTATGGTTTTTTATTTGTCTACAATTCTATTTTGTTAGTTTATTTTGTTATTTATGCAAGCATTTAGAAATAACTAGATAACATCTCAATTAGTCAATGTATCTTCTATAAAACAAATGAACAACAACCAGGTTTTTTTTGCTCTCTTTGATTAGAGTTAGCCAAACTAAGCACGTTTGGTCCATTTGTATATTCCATTGTTTTGTGGAAGGGAGGTTGGTTATGATTAAATCACTAGGTAGATTAGTCAACTCTTTTCCACATAAAACATTTTGATGAACTTGGTAACTTTTACACACCTTTTGATTTTAAAAAGGATAAAGTTTGATTCACATGCAATTTTTATGTCTTCCCTAACATTTTCTTAATTGCTTTGGTGATTGAATGTTTTATCAATTCATTAGACTACATTATTTAAGAATGTAGTCCCTTAATCAACATTTTCCATATTTTCATCATTTTGTTCAACTTCTCTATTACACTTTCATCTGTCAACACATATCTTGTAGAAAGAAATTTTATTCAACCATGTTGGATTTCTTTTTACAAGATTTTCATCCATTTGATGAGAGGTTTAGTAGTGATTATTTTGATATATTAGATGAAGCCTTTGATGACTTTATCTCAACTGATTCATCCTCTATATCTCTTAGATCATTCCTTTGTCAATGATTAATTAACATGATAAATGTTTTTTGTCTATAAGAATGAACATGAAAGCCCAAGATTGGTGTGCATCGTTTCCTTGATCTTCCTCACCATGAAACCAAACCAATGATTGTTTCTAAAGGTGTTAACAAGCCAACTAGATCTCCTAATTACTATATATATTACTATAAACAATAAACAACCTAACCCTATGAAATTTGTTCATGCTTCTTTTCTTCTACCTTCTCAACATTTGCTTCCTTCCACACCTCATCTTACTAAGCACTTTGTTAAGTAGTGTGATCTTGTTGAGCATCCATGTTCTATGCTAGCTAAGATCTCCCCCTTGGAATTGATTCAAAGTTCACTGCATACCATGATATGCTCCTCGAGGCCCTCCAAAAGATAGTTGTTTCATCTTTTGCAAGACTAAATAACATAGTAGCCTTGTTAGAGAGTGCATGAAAAAAGTTAGATATTGTATTTTTGCAACATGAGTTAGTACCTTTGGAAGTTCAAAATCAATATGATCCCCTCATTATTATTGTTGTCATTAATAAATATGGGATAAAGTGTACCTTAATTGATCTTGATTCCTACCTAGAACCTTTACCACAATAATAAATAGGTAGGGGGCTAGGGAATCACCCTATCTTAGCCCTCAACCACAAGAAAAACTACCCCTAGGAACACCATATAAAAAAAATAGAGGTTGGAGCATATAATATTATCCATTATTTCCAAGTCATTTGAACATGGTAGTAACAAATACAATATTGCACATGATTCAAGCTCTTTGAATGTAAGGGTGCTAGAAATAGCAATTTACATTTTGTACTTCATGAAATCAAAGTAATGGTGTTGCTAAATTTGAGTGGGTCACTTAATGCTACTAGAGGTATCATTTATAGGCTCAAGAATCTTGATCCTTCTAGGCTAGATGTATTTAATTATAAAGTGACTTAAGAGTCCCAAGAGTAAAAATATAGCAAGCATTGACACAATTATTCTTGTAAGTCGTGTCACTTACAATGGTATGTCTACAACCACATATGGAGGTAGGGTATTTATATAACTACCTATATTATTATTATTATTATTTTAATCTAAAATCATGATCATGATGGCAATGAATACAATGTTACAAAATGTTTCAACTATGTCTAACTTAAGGGTGCTAAGCACGATATTTTATGTTTTGCAACTCATGGAACCAAACTGAAAATACTAACATATTCTAATGTGATGGTTAATTTCATTGACGAGACCATTAGAAATAAACCTTGCAAACAAATAAGTAATTCCCAATCTTTCTAGAGAAATTTCATTACACAAGTTAAGAATTGTTTGTGCTCCTACAAACATTTATATCCTTTCTATTCCTTAATGATATTTTGAATTATTCATATTAAATTATCTTGTTATGGATAAGCATAGAAGTATTCATCATCAACAACTAAGTAATTTCCAAATTTAAATGAGATATTTTGTTTCGCTAATAATTTAACACATGCCCAAGATATTCCTACCCAAAATATCACATTTTCCCTTGCACATATCACAAATCATTCTAATTATTCTATTTATTTTTTTATTTTCCTAGAACACAACTCCTAGCCTACATTCCTCTATTAATCAATTATCTTTCAAACTCCTATTCAAATTTCTCATGTGTTTTCATAATCAATGTTCAAAGTGATCACCCCTAAATATGTGGTGATAAATTTCTACAAATGAAAAATAAAGTGACAAGTTTGTTTTCAAAACAAGAGGACATTGTTGCATCATGTTCCTACCATAATGTTGTTGGAACATTTGTAAATTGTAATAATAATATTAGAATCTTGCCATTGTTAAATAAAAATTTAGATATTTGTAATAATAATATCGTAAATATTTTAATGAATAGTATTGAGGAAAGCTTAACCTTGAAGCATCTATATTTAGATGTTAAAACATAAAATAATTTTCTTAGCAAGTAAACAAAAAACACATTGCAACTAGTTCTTATTAATCAATTAAATCCATAACATATTGCTTAGTTAAACAACATTGTAGCAATAATAGTTTATGCATATAAAAAAACTAGATATGTAATATTGTTGTTAACTAATTAAATATAATAATAAATAGGTAACTAGTATCACATAGGCACCATCTATGGGGCAACCTAAATGCACCATCATAGTTTATGAATATAATACACTTTTTTTTAAGCACTATAAAGAGGTGTATTCTAGTTGCCCATAGTCAAGAGTGTATCACATATAGTCATACATATAATAATTGATCTATAAAATAATAGTTATAATAGACATATAATAGCCAATGGTGGCATGTTGTGATGGTTAAGTTGTGTTGTTGTTCTTGCCATCAAGATTTAAATTCCATTGTGGATGAGGTCCCCCATTTGTGGCCCTACCAGTTCATGACTCCAGGTCAAAATGTATGCCCCTCTTTATATATATATATATATATATATATATATATATATATATATATATATATATATATATATATATATAAAATCAATCTACTATTTATTATTAATGATTATAGAATTATAATAACAAGTATTAATTATGCAATTATATTTCATCTATATATAAATAAAATATTCTAAATATTTTATTAATTTGTATAAAGTATATTATATATGTGTACTATCTTATTATTATTTTTTGATAATTTAATAGTTGGGTAGGGCTAGTAAAGAAAATGTCATTATACCACGAAGCGGCAACATAATGCTTCATACCCGCCCCCTCAAAAAATGGCTCACTAAGACTACTAGTAGCTGCATAGTAGAGATCCACCCTTCTACTAAAGTGAGAAGCATAATTATAGGCACTTAGAAAAACTAACATAGATACACCCGATCCTCTTCTTTAAACTTGGTCCTCGAAGATCCTGGCTAGTCGAGGAGCATCGATACATTCACTCCCTCTCTGCCATTTAGTTACAGTTACTCATGCGCCACCATAAAGCAACTAGCCAATCTTAATTCCCCAGCGTTTGAGATGATGTTGATATACCACTGCCCATTGACGCATGCTTAGCAAGATCGTTTGCATCCATGTTACCTTCTTGATATATGTGATCTATCTTATATTCATCCAACCGCGCAAGCATTCTCACAATCAATCTTACCCATTTCTGAAGCCTCCAGTCCACAACACTATGTGATCGGATTACATTAATTACCGCCATGGAATCCCCTTCTAAGTACACCTTCTGATACCCCATATGCAGAGCTAGTTCTAATCCTTTAATGGCTTCTCGGAATTCAACTTGATTGTTAGTGCTTTCACCAATGTGTTCGCTCCAAGTAGCCAACTTCCCACCATGATTGTCTCTAATTACAACTCCAATACCACTGGGGCCAGGATTGCCACGTGTGGCCCCATCAAAATTCACCTTCACCCAGCCCTCGTTTGGTGCCATCCATTGTGTATTCAAGCGGGCTAGACGCTTCTTCTCTACAGATGCTTCTCCCATGAGTCTAGGTATGACAAGGCCTGTGAATCTTCTCGAGATTCTATCATCCCATGTTGTACATGTTTTCCACTTGGATAAGCTTGCAACTGTGTTTACCAGTTCAGTGATGGAATCGCAAATTTTCCCCGCTAATGCTTCTCTCACATTGATTCGTTTTGGAAAATCCACCTATTTCACACTTTCCATGATTCCCAGATTATCATGGATGGGGAAATTTGCCAAATGCTGGAGAAAATACTCTTTTTCATGTGTGTTGGCCACATCCCAAACCATTCCTCCAATGTTTGTGGTCTCTGAGAGCTCCAGTCCAATTTTTGCACAATATGAGTCCAACAAAATTCTGCATATGGGCACCGCAGCAAGACATGGTAGGTTGTTTCTTCCTGCTATTTACACAAAGGGCGCCTTTAGGGTCTCACTATACCTATTCGGTGCAATCTGTCCTGAGTTAGTGCCCGCCCTTGGATAGCTAACCAGGCAAATGTCCCAGCTCGGGGAGAAATATGTTTTCCCCATAATAGTTCAGTGGGCAATTGTGGGCACACAGCCGCCTGCTCAATGGATTTGTAACCAATTTTAACTTTATACTCTCCATCCCGGGATGCACCCCATTTTTTAGAACATCCTCCTTATATTCCCACACAAAGTTATGGTTGTTGAAGATTTCCTTCAATTTGGCCTTTTGATCCCCAGGTGCTTGTATCTCATCCAATGACTTCCAATTCGAGCTATGTACCCCATTCACTACACTCACATATCCATAGTTGGTGATGTGCCTTCCCCATCTTCTTCTTGTTTCTACTCTGATTGTCTCCAAATCCTCTCTTAGATTGAAAGTTGTTTGGCCATCCCATGAGTCTTCCCAAAATTGGGCTTGCACTTCGTTGTTGACTTCCCATGTGAGATATCTTATGATTACTTGCCTACATTCGGTAATGAAATTCCAAATGGCTGACCCTCATGGGGGATTCGAAATGTTCAGGATTCGAGACGGTTTATCGGAGTCTAGGTACTTTTTTAAAAGTATTTGAACCCATTTCCTATTTCCTTCCTTATAGATATTCCAGACAAGCTTAGCCCCCATGGCCAAATTCATGCTATGAAGTTCTCTGATCTCAACTCCTTTGGCCTTTAGTGGTTTGCATATTTTGTCCCAAGCCAACATTGGTACTTATGCTGATCCTCTGGCCCATTCCACATGAAACGGCGCATGATATGAACCAAGCCTTCCTCTACTGTTTTAGGGAGTTTCATACAAGACATAGAGTATATCGAGATGGCAGACATGACTCTTTTAATTAGGAGAATCCTTCCTACCAAAGAGAGTCATTTCCCTCTCCACAAATCCATCCTTTTTTTGCAATTACTTATAAGATTATTCTAGAAGTTGCTTTTATTTAGTCCTCCAAATAGCAGCATGCCCAAGAATTTCCCTAGGAAGGTTGCAATCTTCAAATCTAGAATTCTAGCTAAATCTAGTTGCAGTCAAGGTTGCACATTTCGGAAGAAAACTTTTTACTTCCTCCGGTTGATGGTTTGCCCAGAGGCTCTTACATAGTTGTCCAAGGTTTTTCTGATATTTCTAGCTTCCACCCTATTCGTTTTTCCAAATAGAATTGTATCATCTGTGAATTGCTAATGGGTGGGATTTTCCACCCCTGGGCACACCTCTATTCCATTCCATCTCCCCATACTTTTCTGATATTGGATAATCCTGCCCAGGGCCTCAGCCATGATGATTAAAAAAAAGGGGCAGATCCCCTCGCCTGGCACCTCGAGAGGAAGAGAAGTAACCTTGGGCTACCCCATTTACTAGGACTCAAAATCTTGGGCCCACAATACAGCACTTGACCCAGTTGATATAGTCTTCACTAAAACCGAAGCTTTGTAGTCTACTTAGTAGGAAATTTGTGTCCACCAAATCATAGACCTTGAATATATCTAATTGTATGATCATGCTCGGAGATCTTGTTTTCCTAGCAGAGTGAATCACTTCATGAATAGTAATAATACCTTCCACAATTGACCTACCTCGAGAGAAACCACTTTGCCCGTCTGAGATGATCTTGTGAAGCGGCCTTTTTAACTTGTTGGATATAAATTGGTAATTACATTGTAGAAGGTATTGCAGAGTGCAATCGGTCTGAAATCTGACAAGATCATTTATAGTCATTTATCATATTATTACTAAAAGTTATATATGTTTGATATTTATAAATGTATGTATTTGTTAAATTATTATTGTTAAAAATCAAGTGGTATTTCACCTATTGCATTGTCAATAGAAATAGGACAAAAAGAGTCACAATTATGTAATAGCAAAATTACTATTGCATGACAATAAAAGAAAAATACAAACATTAGAACATTTGGTAAATTGATTTTAATTTTTGTTTTTCATTGATTGATGGTTTGGCATTTTAAAATCCTAATAAGAGTGTAGAGCACTATTGGATCGCTATTATCCAATACAATAATAGATAAAAACACTTTGTGTATTTTAAAATAAATTTAAAAAAATGTAAACCTTAGAAATTTTGGTGAACATATTTTAATTGTGGATGTTGATTGGTTGGCGCTTTGACATTTAATTGATCTGATCAAATGCATAAGTATTCTTGTCTTGGCAAAAAACTAGTAATTCAAAATCGTTTGTTTTAAGTTTTATCATAATTAAATTTGTTGTGGAGCGTTATTTGTTTAACTGCAACTTTACAAAAATATGCTTTCGTGAAACTAATATTAATACATTAAAAAAAATCATAAAATATCTAGTAAAAGAAATTAAAACATAAATATCAAATAATTACAAATCATAAAATAAGATAAATTTCAAGTTGAAATGGTAAATGGTTGAATAACTTAGAACACATGCTGTGGCATTGTATTAGTAGTTTTTTTTAAAAAAATTGAAATCAAGTGAAATTCTTGTACAAATTTGAGAGTAATACTATAAATAAGATGGCCCTTAAAGAAGAAAATGAGATCTTTGTATACATTTTATTTAATCTTCTAGAAAAGAATAAGATCATTGTAAAATAATGATCTTAAAAAAATGAATCATGTATGTACATGTTCTTTCTCAGCAAAAGCTCTCATTATCTTCTTATTCATTATTACTTAGTATAAACCTTATCCACAATATCTTATCCTTCAAAGTCTCATGGAAGAAAGGGATTGTGAGATGGATATGCTTCCCTCTCCTTTCGATATGCCCTAATCACAAGAAAAATATTTCAATTTCATACAATCGATTAAAACAAAATTCATTAAGAAAATGAAGAGACTAATAAAATTTTATATATTCAACCTTAACAAAATCTACAAACAATTAAAAAACTATCAACCTTTCTTTCAAACAAAATGAGCAATTACCAAATTTCCTTTGTGTAAAGTTTGAAGGTAAATTTATAAAACACTTTTCTTAAGATAATCAGAAGTGAGGTAATTTATAGAGCACTCTTTTCTCATGAAAATCAACAATGGTGACAAGGTTTTTAGCACATCTTAGTCATGAGATTTACAACATTATGCTTTGTGAAATTCTAAAATCATTAAAAATTAACAACTTTTGAAAGTAACACATGCATACACATATAGATATATGTAAAGGCATGTATATATGTACATGAACATGCACACAGTGCCATTGTATGTTAGTAGAGTTTCTAATATGATTTTGTTTTTAGTATCATATTTGCACATTTTCATACTTGTACTATTTAAAATAATAATAAAACAAAGAGACGATAAGATGTTCCCTTCCAAAAGTTTTGGCAATTTTCCATAAGGACATCTAAAATGGAATTCTAAGTTGTAACTCTTGGTCTTCCATAAGAGGTGATTTCTAAATAAGTGTATTTTTTAGTATTGACCATTGGTTTTCCATAGGTGATTTCTAATGTGTTTGTTTGTAAGGAGTTTATATCGGTCTAATGTTGATTCTCATATGAGCAAGATATTTTTAATCAAAATCCATTTAAAAAAAAAAGTTTTGACAAAGTAGGAAAAGGTGTAGAAAGAGGTAGAGATAAGCAAAAAAAGGAAAGCAGCGTCCAAAGTATGGAATATAACCTTTCAAGCGTTGATACCCAAAAATAGATGTGGAATACTATCATACTTATCACCCAATTCCTTTACACAATACCATCTATAAAACTGAAACTAGTCTTTGCCCTTAGCTTAAAATTTTGTCTTGACAAGATCAATCAGAAGAGAAGAAAAGATTTGTAATATGAACCCAGAATCTTTACCAAATCATCATAGCTAATGAAGCCAACTACTCACTCAAACAGAAGAAAAAGAAAGGGATGATCATCAAGCTTGACATGACAAAATTGGAATTCTCTCCTGAGTAATGGAGAAGTTTTCTTTCATTAAGAATAAATTGATTTAATCTAGTCATATTTTGACACCAACTTTTTCTGTCTTGATCAATGAAGTGCCTGCTGATTTTTTCCCAGCAAGCAGAGATAAAAGACAGGGTGACCTAATCTCCCTGTACTATTTATAATTCTTACAAAGGTTCTAGGGCAAGGAATCAAGGTGTAGATGCTTCGGAAAAAGATAAAGGGATTTCAAGTCTGCTCTATAATTGATAAAGTTATGCGTCTACAATTCATTGGTGATACAATATTAGAAGCCCAAACCCTAGATGAGGAAAGAAGATTTAAAAAAAATTTATATGCTTATGAACAATGACAAGGCAGAAAATACATGTAGATAAATAAGATCTACTAAGTCGGGAATAATACAATATATCCAAAACAATATGGATTTCCTCTTTGTTTCCGCAAAAGAAGAATGTCAAGCACAATTCCAAGATGAAGACTCCAGGGCCCAAGATAAATCACATGAGTTTCAATTCCAGAACCAAATAAATGTAAAGACAAGCAGCAGCCTAAAATTGGCTGCCATTGTGCAATACACCACACAATTCCAATACGACACTCTACTAAGGAATGTTGTGCTCTGAAAGCTCTTCCTACACAGATGGAAGTGTCATGCTATACCACACCACAAAATACAGAGGAGAAAAGAGGAAAATAACCTTGCTTTATTCTAAACAATAACTTGCAATATCTTGACCAATATTCAGCATATCAACTGATCTAGGAATGAATTTATTTAAACTCAGACAAATTGTAATGAATTCTTTTTCAAATATGATAGATGTGACAGCCAAATATGAATACCAATACCAAATAGAAGTGAAAAGTATTATTTAGATTATCAATTCTCAAATTCTGATCAACCGGAGAAAACCAGTTGGATCAAAGGAAGCTCCCTATGCAAACTCAGTGATTCCACTCCACTGACATGTTTATCTTCTTCTGTTATACAGGCGATACCTTCTTCCTGTCCAGCAAGCACTCAGAAGGTATAAATGATAGCGTCAAAGGGATAGTGCCAAACTCCTTGTTCTTCTGTGATTTCCACAACCTCAGCTCATCAATGAGCATCACCCAGCTTGATAATGCGACTGCTCCTCAGGCCTGAAAGAGTGATCGCTTGTAATGTCCCCTTCACCGAGGTGGATTTTAATGATAATAGAGTTTAAATATAAGATTAAAGGAATAAATAAATAAAATAATAATATATAATTATAATAATAATCACTTAAATAAAATTAAATTATAGAAAATTAATATATAATAGTTGATATATATATCTCAAACTTAAAAGAGATTGAATAATAGTTTATAAAAAAATTTAATAGTATTAAAACATAAAATAAATAAATGAATAATAATATTATTGGATAATAATATTTTAATAAAATAAATAATAAATATTATATTAAATTAATTAAATAATAACTAAAAATAAATGACATTAAATAATATAATATATTATTATAATGCAATATATCATAACATGATATATGTATCATGAAATAGATATAAATAATATAATACATGAAATATTATATGTCAAAATACAAAATAAAAACAACATATCAAATATTATAATATTACATATTAGTATATAAGTATTGGATCAAATATCACCAAATTAATATCAAAATATAACAATCCCTTAAGGTCGTGACCTCAAGAAAGTCGCGACCCCTCACATAGGCTTTAGAGGCGACATATATAACAATCATCGGAAGGAAGATAGTGGGAAAGAAAAGAAATAGATACGATCAGGGATGTATATGGTTAAATAGAAGCGTAGCAGAGGCGTTCACCAATTATCTCCTTTCAGTCATGGGAAAGATGCCAATGAACAACGAAAGGAAATCACTTCCTACCGTCTATCCTACTACATATTTACGTTGTCTGTTACACAGCTTGCGGTGATATAGCAAAGTTATCTATATAAAAGAGATCAACGATCTGAAGATGAAAGAAATACGGTTCTATTTTACTCATTAAAACCATTTTCTATAACGTCTATGTTACCAGTCGGGGTCTCTTAATTCATTGGGAGAACATAACAAATAATATAGGATATCAGCAATTACGGAGATGGTCATATAAAACTATTCACCGTTTAGCAGTGAGCATATATACACAAGGAATCAGACGCCACCATATAGCACTTCACACGTTGGTCATAAAGAGTGGAGTGATCATCGGGAGACTAAGAAACATTGAGGAGGATCATAATGGGAAAATAACACAGTGAATCTAATATAGACACTGACTAATAAATTTATAGGTACAGCAGGAACGTCTTCCCTCTCTTATCCATCATCGCACATCAACACTTAAAAAGATATACTCTCAACAAATACATAATAGACTAACCTGCATCCATAAAGGAAACACAATCAGGCGGTATATATTTGGCAATCCAAAGATGATATCATCAGCAGAGAATACGATTTCAACACTAATCAAGAATGGAAGCACAATGTTATGATAAGAACTAATCACAAGGAATTCTCATTGATCAACGAGGACTTCCCTCAACTAGCAGATAGGGGTTAGAATCAAAGACATTCTAAGTCACATATTATAACTCTTGGTATGAAATTTAGTCAAAGATTAGATATATTTGA
This sequence comes from Chamaecyparis obtusa, assembly GCA_027943335.1. Lineage (NCBI taxonomy): Eukaryota > Viridiplantae > Streptophyta > Pinopsida > Cupressales > Cupressaceae > Chamaecyparis > Chamaecyparis obtusa. The sequence continues at coordinate 21,156 of BSBK01000997.1, forward strand.
AGGTTTGTTCACCAAGAAGTAAGATAATTGTCCTTTCTAGGAGAGGGGACATTACATCGCTATTGTGTGAACCGATCAGCGTTACTTGCAATTTTTTGTGTATTCAGCTCCTCCTTGATGTCAACTCAGGGCCGCAGCGATACAAGATGTATTGTGCATGAATTTTGCTGGCCTCCTTAGATCATGATCACTAAATCCTCAGTGGCAGCTACTGGAAACAATCCCTACAGCAGGTCGGGTGCTAATCTTATAGAAGAGTGGGTCTGATATCTCAATTGGTGTCTGATTCAAGTTGCTGCAATATCACAACCTTTGTGCTGCTCTTCACGACCGCTGCTAGACAAGAGTCAATGTCTAAAACAATGTGATGAATTTCCTGATTCGACAATTTGTCTCCAATGGAGTTTCTCGAATTTAATGAGTCCCTTGCAGACTAGGGTGACGAGCTGACCACCGAAACTGCTGCTGATATCTGCTCTAAACCTGGAAATTGGAAAGAATGTCAAATCACTCATGCATCATGTCTCACAGAAATGCCCATTTATACTTCCCAATTAGTGACTTTACCTCCACGATTTGAATCCAAGTTGGCCTATTTTGCAAGAGACCATTACATTAAGGTGGCACGATTGAAGAAATCAAACAGGCCCATAATTCAAAGATTGCTAATTCCTTTAAACAATAAAGGGGGCATTACAGTCCTCCCTTCCCGGAGACTGCTTTCCCTCAAACAATCATAGATGTGTCATAATGTTGGGATCCCAAAATCAATCTACGGCTTAGGTACGTTGTATGGCCATACTCCATCAAGCTTCCACTGCTCCATTCTTATGTAATCATCACCATGCCAAGAATTGTGATCCACTCATGAAATAATGCACCAAACATGCCACAGTTACATCTCATCTTAAGCGTATAATCCATCATGTCAACCCTCCATATGCTGTTGTCATCAATCAGAATGTCATCTATCCTACTGGAAACTGCACCCCTGATGACGCAACAAATACCTTCAATGGAAAGGGAAAGTAAGGGCTCATTAGAGTGCCACTCTCCAATTCCAACCATTAGCTGCTGCCCCCAAAAGACAAACTGAATCCTCTATAATCAACAGTATTGAACAGCTTGAAAAGTGGGCAACCCCATACTCCAATAATGCATCAAGCGGAAGAAGTGTGTCATGAATGTCCACATGTTCTAACCACAATGAAGTAGAAGGCCATTATCAATGTGTACTCTCTCAAGGACTAGAACAAAAGATGTAGGCTCCAATCGCTCCACCATGTGAGCACCTAGAAGAGATAGCTTCTCCAAATCTACACAAGTGACCCAAGGCAAATTCAAGTCACTTATGATTCCCTCTCAATGTGTCAGTATGTCACTAGTGACTAATCTGCCAGGTATGTGCTCCACTATCACATCCTCATCTATGATTTGAACCTTCAACGGGCTCTTTAAAAGAGAACACTTGTGAACCTCATAATATATGTTAGGTACCTCACTAAATTTTTCAGAATCAAACCTTTGTCTGCATATTCCTCTTGCTTCTTAAACTCATTCTCTGTGTGCTCCCTCTCCTTGTCATCTTTTGTTGGAAGGAAGAGTGATTGAAGGTTGGCTTCACTTGGCTGTCTTATCTGATCTGCTTGATTGCAACTCTCTTTCATTTCTTGGAGACATTGCCTTGCTTGAGCTTGCGAACAACTTTGCCTTCCTCACTCTTTGTATCCATCCATCGCACATCTCTTGTGTCTTCAAAATGTCCCCCCTAGTGTGATGGACAAAATCCGATCCTTTGTGGCTTGAGTACTCAACATAATCCTCAGGCTTAGATCCTTCATCATGTATGAAAATCACCTCCACGTGCCTAGCTGAAGCATCTCTAAAACCTCCTTCATGCATGCCTTTCAAGACCACCTTCCTCCCATTCACCTTGAATGTGAATTCTAGTCTTCTGAAAATTTGGGAATGCTTGTCGAGAGACTCCATCTACTGAATGGCCAAAATAACCTCTATGTCATCCAATGCTACAACATAAAAATCATTGGTAATCGTGTAATCACCTAAGGTGATGCTCAATGAGGAAACCATATGTGTACAAGGCAATTGATGACCATTGGCTACCTTAACATCAAACCCTTCATGTCCCACTGTCTGCAACCCTCTACTAGCAACCAAGGTAGCACCAATATAATTGTGAGTGGCCCCACTATCAAGCATGACGATGACTCGATGTCCTACGGTACACCTTGCACCAAGAAAATGTTATATCATGAACTACTGGATAGAGTGGCAATAGTTCCCCTGCTCTTTTCAATGGGCGTAGACTACTTCACAAGATGTGGCTCCTTATTTGTCTCAACAAATTCATTGTCAGTGTGGTCCTCCTCATTGTCTGATATGACCCTGATGTAGTGTATCTTCCCTTTGACAAGGCATCGATGTCATAGGACCCACAGCTCCTTACAACCTATGTTTCACGAAGTTTCAAGGACGGGGATAGCAGGGGACAGCGGGATGTGTTTCCAGCATGGGTACTCTTTAAGGCCAATTTTTAGGGGATGGTAGGGGGAAACTATTAAAAAATAGGGGAATTTTTGCATATATAGACTCTAGAGAAATTTAAAATATGCATCTCATAATGGATAAAACTTTCATCATCGGCATTTTAGAAGCTTAATACATAGCATTAGATGTGAATTGAGACTTCACATAAGAAATCGATAAGCAAATTAACAAAATTCAAATGCTTTCATTGCCAATATATGGCATACATATAGCAAAAATTCCCGAAGGCTCCAAGTTTCAAGCATGAAATGATATAAAATATAAAAATGTACCTATTTTAACTAAACTACCAAACAATAAACATAGAAGTTCATAATAATATATACCTGTCCATAATCAATAGATAGTAGGTCTTAGAGTCTAAATCAATTGTTCACTAACCTTCTCTTTCAATTGTTGTTCACTCCTTGACCAACTGCTCCTCTTGCTGCTCTTCTCCTTTGTGAATGTGAAAATGAATTTCTTTTAATTCTTTTTTATTATATTAAGGTTAGATTAGGTGTTGGTATTGTTAAATGTGGTTTGGCTGTACTTGTGGACCAGCCAACCTTTTTATCAAATTTTAAAATGTATTATTTTTTAATACTGGCGATCCAAAAATGGCTTGGGTCATAGGGGATGTCCAAAATTCCTTGGAACGGCTAGGGGACTTCTAGCCATTCCCAACCACTCTCGGAGTCGTTTCAGGGACTATTACTTAATTTTGCAAAAAAGGGTATGAGTGGTGGGACAGAAAAATGACATCCTTGTAGTGTACTAAGGATAGGACTGGGTCAAAAAAACCAAGGGGACATGTCCCCATGGAACATAGCTTACAACTAAATTACAAGTTCCTCCACAAGTCTTGCCTAGTCACATCATCTAAATTTGTTCTTCCAAGGCCATTCCTTCTCTAAAGGTTTCTTGCCATTATCCTTTTGTGAAGCGGTGCCTTATGTGGGGCCTAACTCTTAGAAGTAGACGAGGCCATATCACTAGTTTTCTCGATTGCCACCTAGAGTGAATTGGGGCCAAAGGGCCTTGAACCATCCTCTCAATGGATCCATCAATCTATCCATGAATAGAGTGATTAATCTCCACTCTTATATGTTTGTCACCAACATCAAGGGTCCCTGACATATGGCAATGTAGTTGTCAACCAATCATCCTTGCTTCATTTGTGCTAACTCCTTGAAGTTGAGTTTAGGGTCTTTCCCATCAAACCTGTAGTACCTCGCCCCTAGTCTGATTTTATAAATGTTGTAATTAATCTAAGATGTTAGGAATTTGTTGATGCTTATGATTTTACTGACCCCATACTTGCATGTGTATGGTTGTTGTGTTTGTTTTATATTTATGTTTGATGTGCTTGATGTGGTTGTGGGACGGAGTCGTAGTTACTTGCTTGCGAGATCCACACGATCGGCCGATCCCCGCCATTGTCTGTTATATTTCTATATATATGCACATGCTTGTCTCTTATGGTTTGCAGGTACCGGGCATTGACTTCCCTGAATTGTCAGGATGAGCGTGCCCTATCACTAATCTCAATGGTAAAAGAGGGGTGATAATATCAGTTCCAAATCCTAAACCTAAGCCAATTATTGTCCTAAAGTAGGGGACAAGATTCCGTGTTTCCACCCTTCTAAACTCATTCTGTTAGCAAGAGTTTACACCTAAGTCCTGAGTTTGAATGTGGGTCTTTAGGTCTTTCTGATTCTTTGATTGTGGCGTTTGATGTGATTTCTATTTTTAGATCATGCTATTTTTAGCTGTGGCTTAGTATTTAAATGGTAATTAAATAAATGTATTTATTTGGTTTAATTATTATTATTTTTGTATAGTTGATGCATTAATTAATTGGGAATTAATTATATGCTAGTTTGAGTGTGGTTGAAATATTTAATTAATGTGAATTAATTAAATATCTTCACTTTTGATTTATTTAAATCATGAAATTTAACCTTTGTTTAATTAAAATGTAATTATTAAATTAATGGTTATTTTGGCATGTGTGTATTATGTTAACTAAATGTTCTAATTATTAATTAATTGAATGCATTATGTTGCACATTCATAATTGCATGAAATTGAATTAGTAATTCAAGTTGAAGTTTGGTTATGTGTTTTCAACTCAAGTCAAAGAGGAAAGGAGACTCCAGTTCAACTGAGACTGAACTGTAAACTGAAGTTCGTCTTCATGCAAGCCCCTTTTGATGTTGAGTTTATATTTTTGCATGTGGAAGGAGATTCCTTTATGTATTAGGGGTTTTGGCCAATAGTCACACACACAAGCTTTGGAGAAGGAATTTTGGAGACAGTTTTGTGACAGAAATTGAGAGACAGTTTTGGAGAGAGAGTTCTTCGAAAAGCTCAGATTTTGTCTTCTTCGTTCTGGTCATCATCGAATCTGTATAATCTGAATTGAGGTAGGTTTTAAATTTATTACTGTTAATCCTTCTCGAAATTCCTATAGGATATTGTAGAAAGTGTCTTCTTTGTGTTTGATGGTTTTGATTGTTTGAGAAGCAATGTTAAAATTAGTGGATGTTAGGAAAATGTTGCATGCAATCCATTATATGATTTGAATCTATCTATCTGTTATTAAGATCTCAAGTTTGTGAAATTAGTTGTGGATCAATTGAAAAACCCAAGTGGTTTAGGTTTTGATCTCGTTGTATAATCATGTTAATGAATTATTTGTATTTATGGTATTTTAATTTAACTATATATTTATATTTTTTGTTGTGTTTAATATATACATATATATATATATATATATATATATATATATATATATATATATCAGCTTGTTTTGTTTTATATTAAATTAAAATAGAATTTAGTTTAAAAGATTGGAAAAGTTTAAAAACAAAATAAAATTTAATTAAATTTTATGGGGGGCTTAACAACCCCATTCCTTACCTTTTTACTCACCCCTTTATCGGCTGCCGTGCGCAGTACCTCTGGGGTACTGACACACGACAGTCCCCTAAAGGACTGTCGTGCATCAGCACCGCAGGGTACTGATGCACGTCAGACCTTGCAGAGGAGCGGGACGGTGTACCGAGGCAGGGGTGTGGGGGCGCGTGCGCTCCCCACTCTTTGCATTGTTTATTATTTTAATAACTTTGTTTTATGTTTTAAGTTGTTAATTTTTATTATTAATTTTATTATTTGATCATTGTTTTTTTTTTTTAGTTTAGTTAAATTTGTTTTTAATTAAATTTTAATTTATATTATTTTTAATAATGTAAATTAGTTATTCTAATTTATGGTTTTAGATTTTTTTTTAAAAAGAAATTAGTTTAATCTAATTTCTAATTTTATTTTATTTTGTATTGTTAATGATTAGTACGAGGTGCATAATTATAGATATTAGTTCGTACTTTAATTGTTTTACTATTGTTTTGAAAAACTTTTGTTTCAATTGAATTATGAATTTTAATTTGATAATTTTGTTGTCAGATTATTTATGTATTAGATGAATTTGAAAGCTAGGGTAAATTTGTTATGCTTTTAATTGATTGTATCTGACTATATATATATATATATATATATATATATATATATATATATATATATATATATATATATATATATATATATATATCCTTGAGTATGTTAGTGATGCAATCTTTAGCGTGCATGTTTTATATAGACTTTTGATGCCTTGGTCTATTAGTTTTGGATTGATTTTTCAGGAGTTGTGTTAACTCAGAGACCTTTTTTGTTTATGTGAAATCCTAGGGTAGGTTATCTAAGTGTATATCAAGAAGTGGCTTGGGAATTGGTGCCGAGGCCCGGAAGTGGCTGCTAGGAGATCCGATTACAAGTTGTTTTAATAAGTGATAATTAATAAACATTGAGAGTTTAAAATGAACCTAATAAGATATTATGTGCCTCGCCCATGCCTGAGTTCCTGACTGAGTTTGACTAGGATGGGAGTTGAGATGATGCTTGCCGCCTAAATGGACTGGATATGGCATAGGTAGTACCTTGTCTACATGAGAGATTACTATAACCACATAGAGTCACTAGGGCGCCGGGGTCTAAAGGGACTACCAGGATAACCCTAGATTGGACTTATGTGATGACACTTCTTGTATGCATCTTAGGTTTCCTACGTGTTCTGTTTGCCTCTGGTAGAGTATGTTATACCTTGTACTTTTGGTATCCTTTGAGTTAGAATCTTTCAGGACCTCTTCGTTGGTTTGTTGTTGTTTGTTATCCGAGTGGGTTCTGATGTTATCTCCTCAGCACGGTGGGAGTGGACCGTTTAGGTTCACGAGGTCGGGTGGTAGTGGTTCTTTTACCATTTGAGATTCCAACACTCGTGCATCGAGGCTGGATGATCCATGTTGCAAATGTTCTTTCGTGATCTTCTTCTTGTGATCTTGAATCATTGTATCATTTATTCAGAGCTATCATGTTGTATCTCTTTTCAGTTATTGTATTCATACCCTGCGACATGTGCAGTGGATGCTTTCTATCATGGTTACCTTATAGTACCAATTGTATATATGTAATCGTGCTTATGATGTTGTATTTATCATTCAGTTGTAACTTGAGATTTATATCTTTATCTTATATTAATTAATTAACTCTTTCGTGATCTTCGTCAAGGAACCCTTGAGACTTGTAACCTTTGTTGGTTGTTTATGTTATGCTTTGATTCCACATTGTAAACTTGATGTTGTTGATTGTTAACTTTAAAAAAAAATTATTCTGCAACTTAGTCGCATGTTTAGGTTAAGTTCTTCTGGGTTCCCATGCGGGGCATTACAAAACCTCTCAATGAGTCTCTCCGTAAAATCAGCATATAAAGTTATTTGATCATGTCCCAAAATGACTATTCCGTGATGCCACCATGCATGAGCAATCCCATCAAGATGTAGTACTGCAAACTTGATTACTTCATCTTCAAGCATGAGGTTGAGCTCAAAGCATGTATCCACCTTTTGTACCCATGCACGTGTTGTCATCTTCCTCGAGCCATCAAACAAGGGTAGACTAAGCTTGTCGAACTTCGTCCTCAAATTGTTATTGCAATCTGTATTACCCTTGTTGGGAAAATGTATCATCCTCGAGTCAATGTAGTCCTTGAGGGACATCCAGTTGCAATCCTCCATCTAGTCAATCTTGCTTGAAAAGTTCTTGCAACTCAAACAATGAGGGAGTATGATTCTCCTGCTGCTCAGCACTAGGTGGGAAGGTAGGCATCATAGGTCTTGAGCTGGAGGGAGGAGTGTGTTGACTATGAGTTTTCCCATTGACTCAATTACCGCCATGCCCATTGTTATCTTTATTATTGGCACCATTATTCCTTGATTTTTTCAAACGGGTAATTGCTTCAACTATTCTTTGTTGCCCCCTTGCCAAATCACCCAATATGGCCAAACTGCTCATATCTGGTTGAGCGTCTCCCATGGTACCTTTGAAATTAGGATTGGATGATTGTGCTCATTGTCTTCTCTTCAAGTAGACGATGTATCATGGTTCTTCACCACTCATCAAACCTCAACCCAACAAGCTGGTAGGGTCAAAGCTTTGATACCACTGAAATATCCCTACTTCATTCTAAACAATAATTTGAAATATCATGACTTGACCAATATTCAACATATCAACTAATCTAGGAACGATTTTATTTAAACATACAAATTGTAACAAATTCATTTTCAGCTATGAAAGATGCAACAACCAAATTTGAATACCAATACCAAATAGAAGTGAATAGTATTATTTTGATTATCATTTCCCAATATCTGATCAATTAGAGAATACCATTTGGATCAAAGAAAGCTCCCTATGAAAACTCGGTGATTCCACTCTGCTGATATGTTTATCTTCTTCTATTATACAGGCAATACCTCCTTCCTGTCCAGCAAGCGCTTGGAAGGTATAAATGATAGTGTCGAATGTGTAGCGTTGAACTCTTTGTTCTTTTGTGATTTCCACAACTCCGGCTCATCAATGATTATCGCCCAGCTTGACAAAGCAACTGGTCCTCGGGCTTGAAAGAGTGATCACTATTGTGTGAACCAATCTGCGCTACCTACAATTGCTTGTGTATTCAACTCTTCCTTGATGTCAAATCAGGACTGCAGCAATATAGGATGTATTGTGCATGAATTGGGCAGGCCTCCTTAAATCCCAATCACTAAATCTTCAGTGGCAACTACTGGAAACGATCCCTACAATAGGTTGGATGCTTAGTCTTATAGAAGATCTTAGCATGAATGATTATGAAAGTTGTTAGCAGGGCAGATTGGATGTTGATCACGGATGATTGAGTTCTTATATGTTACATTCATGACTGGGTTTGTCATTCATGTCAACATATATGCTTTCTGGACAGAGTTAACAAAGTTACAGACAGAATTATTTCGTGAGGTTTTATTATGATGAATTGAGTTTTGCAAAGATATATTTGAATTCAAGAACGTGTTCTGATGATGTCGTTGTAAGCGCAAAAAAAGTTATGCAAATATGATCGAGTTATGTGAAGTTTACTGAAGACTGTTCTCAGTGATTGTTACCAAGAACTGGTGACAATTATTCGAGATTTATTGTTTTGGCGAGGTTGAAGATTTATTGTTTCAGCGAGGTTGAAGTTAGTTCAGCGAGGTTGATATGTTGTCTAAACAATAAACATGGCAGAATCTACTTTCCATTCCGCAAAGACTTGTGGACGATGTGAAGTGTGTTACTTCTTTGTGAGCCGACTACAGATTAATAATTCTATGTAAGTGTTTAGATGTAATGTAACGTGTATTGTAAATTCTTATTGATGTCCTATATTATTAATTGTAAATGGAGAAAGCCTTTTGGCCGACTCAATAATCATTAGGACTTGGTATAAAGGAAGGTATCATGAGGGTATCATAGGGATATCATGCAGTCATGAAATGTTGTGCGAGCTTTGAATGCGAAATCTTTATGATCAGAGCAGAAGATGATGTTGTTGGATTGTTGAGGACTTCAAAGGAACTATTCAGGCAAAAAGAGTTGTTGTTTTAGTCAGTTCACCCTTGGATGTGTTATCCTGAAGATTGTTTAGTGAAGACAATCTTGAAGCAATTTGGATAGTGGGTTCAGTTGTCTTCGTTGTGTTTCTCAATCAACTCCTCACAGGGCTGGGATCTTTTAGCAGGGATCCAAAGTCTCCTAACAGGGACTCACATGTACTGATTGTATTGTAACAGACTTCTAACAAGGTCTATCCTTTCACAAGGAACATTTTTTATTAGTACATCATCTTGTGGGCATCATTCCCACCGGGGCTTTCCCTCTGATCAAGGGTTTTCATAGTTAACAAATCTGGTGTTATTGTGTATGTTTATTATCTTGTGGTTATTGTTGTTATTGATTACAAGCTTAAGATTTGATAGAGTTGAATTTAAGTTAATTAAGCTCACAACTGATTCACCCCCTCCCCCCCTCTCAGTTGTGTTGGTGGACTTTGCTTTCTAACAGAAGAGTGGGTCTGATATCTCAATTGGTGTCCAATTCAAGTTCACTGCAATATCACAACCTTTGTGCTGCTCTTCACAACCACTGTTAGACAAGAGTCAACATCTAATACAATGTAATGAATTTCCTGATTCGCAAATTTGTCTCCAACAGAGACTTCTTGAATTTGACAAGTCCCTTGCAGACTAGAGTGGCAACCTGACCACCAAAACTGCTGTTGATATCTGCTCCAAAACTGGAAATTGGAAAGAGTCAAATCATTGATGCTTCAAGTCTCACAGTGATGCCCATTTATACTTCCCAACTAGTGGCTTTCCCTCCACGATTTCAATCCAAGTTGGCCCATTTTGATGGAGAATATTAAAATAAGGTGGCCCAATTGAAATTATCAAAAGGACCCATTCAAAGATTGCTAAATCCTTTAAACAATAGAGGAAACATTACAACAAATCACAAGATATGAGACTCGGTTCCAGAGCCAAATGAATGTACAGGCAAGAAACAACCTAAGATTTGCTGTCATTGCACAATACACCACACAATTCCATACTAAGGAATGTTGTGCTCTGGAAGCTCTTCCTACACAGATGGAAGTGTCACACTCTACCACACTGCAAAATACAGAGGAAAACAGATCATAAGTTGTGAGCTAAGCACCATGGAAGCAGGTATGAAGACAGGTCCCCAATGAGTTTCAATTCCAGAGCCAACCTAAGATTGGTTGGCATTGCACAACACACCGCACAATTCCAATAGGACACTCTACTAAGAAATGTTGTGCTCTTCTTCCTACACAGATGGGATTGTCACGCTCTACCACACTGCACAATACAGAGGAAAACAAATCATAACTTGTGAACTAAGCACAATGGAAGCAGGTATGGAGATAGGTCTCCCATCCTTGAACCCAAGCTCCTTGGTGATGATGATATATTAAAATTTTGAAAAAAAAAAAGATTTTTAAGAGCAGTTTGTTCTTAAAACTTATTTTAAAAAGTGGCACATCTTAAAGATATTATGAGAATATTGTTGGCAAACCCCTGGAATTGATAATTGAAATTATAATTCTAGGCATGTATTTTCTATTAAAACCAAACATACTAGATTGGCAATAAAAGAGCATCTAGTGCACAAGGGTCATGTTTATTTATGATTTTTGAACCTTACCTCACAGCATTAAACCCGCCAAGAAAGACTGTCCCAAGAACTATTATTGCAAATGGAATCTTGACTAATGTAGAATTGAATGGTATACTTTTCTGGGAAACCCCTCTCCTCACAACATTCACATTTCCACCTACAAACATGGTTAGGGCCAATCACATACAAAGAAGAAATTAAGAAAATAATATAAGAGACAATTGAGTAAAGGTACAAACACAATCTGAATACAAAAAAAAAGAAAAAAATGATAGTACCTGAAGTTGTATCCCAAGATATTGTACCTGACAATAAAATAATGTTTTCAGAAAAGAGTCTACAATGATGGATCATTTGAAAAATGTGCATGTGATTGGACAATAGAGAATTAAAACAACAAAAGGTAATCACAGACTTGGAAACATGGTGCATTATAATAGTCATATGTGGATTCACCTGTAAAGCATTTTCAGATTGTGTACACCTCAGAGCGTTTCTTAATTTTAGTTAATGTCTGTTTGCACTCAATAAAAAAACAATTGGGTGAATTCAGATTTAAGTGGTTACAAGTCATATAAACATGTCAGTTATTTAAAGTCAATAAATTTAAGGTCTGTGAAATGAGTGGCAGGAGAGGGATAAGTTTTAATTAACTTAGTGCATTATGTTTATTGAGTTGTTAATCGATTAGAAATCCCCAAGGGAACAACATTGAATTGAATTTCAAATGAATATTTATGTGAAGGACGAAGAAACCCAAATATATAATTTAAGTCATACAGATTGATGGCCAACACTAACTTTAGTGTGACTGTGTTGGTCTCTTGAGGAAATTGAGTCTGTGATAATAACTGGCAAGTTCTTATGAGAATAATAACCAACATCTATACAGATTGTGCACTTCTTTTTTTAACTCTTTCTTTGGTAGGAAAAGTTTATTGTAATACAGAAGCTTAACACAAACCAGTCACAAACGTGGTGCATGTGTCCATAATCCATGAGTGAAACAATGCATAATTTTTGGTGTCACTATGTATGTGGGATAAACATGCCACATGCATGAGTGCCCTATACAAGTTTAAATCACAATGCATGTGACACGTGCATGAGTGCCATATAGATACAGGTTTAAATCACAATCCTAAGGGAAAATACTTTTTCCCAGCCTTTCCTATGATCAGAAGTCTGTAAGAATTCATCCATTTAAACTATTTGGTTTCAAAAACATGATCTAGAAAACAGCCATGAAGTTGTTTGTCCTTTTGAAACATAGACATTAATCTGCAAGTCACACTCATGAAGATACTGGGAATGCAATGTATCATTTTTACACACAAAAGCTTTCGTTGTGAAATTGTGTTCTAGAATAAAATGAACTTTCCAAAGACGGGGGATGTTACAGCTTATCTGGTATGTCCTCGTATCTGACTAGTGAGGTTCAAGTTTCAACCCTCTAATGATCTAAGGTGGCTTCATTCCAATTGGTGTTTCAGCTTGTCTGGCGTGCCCTTGTATCTGACTGCATGGATTCAACCCTCAATGATTTGAGGTAGCATTCTTCCACCATGTGGGCTTCATTTTGGACCACCAAACCAATAGGTAGTCTTCTCTGGTTCCAAAAGCAGTGTTAACTTAAGTGTTTTGTGGCCATAAATGAGCCAAAGCCAAATGTTTTCCTTCGAAAACTTTGTACACCCAAATGCAATTTTCTCACAATCCAGATTATTGAACCCTTTCATGGACTGTTCCAAATTGATGTCAACTGGAAGGACTGTGATCCACCTCCAGACAAAACTGAGAACAGGTTGTTTGAAATTGCCATCATGTAAAAAACTCGTGAATTTCTTCATGAATCACCATTTATTGTAGGGTTTTAGCTACTGAAAATGCAGAGGAGCGTTTAGTAGGCTGAAATTTGAACAAAACAAGATTTAGTTGTTGGATTAATTTTAGAATGCCAAAAGGTTTCAGAGATAGGATAATAACGCTACTCTATAAATGCAAAGACTGGAACATGTGAAATTGTAAATGGTTTTAAAAATGTTGCTCCTAGATCTTTGTTTCACTCTCGTTTATTCTTCTAAAGGAAGCTACACGACTGTCAAGGTGTTCATTCCCTCCTCTCCTTAATGGACAATAGCTTCATGTTCACTCATAACCTCCAAACCTTTTGAATAGTGTTTCTTTCAATTGGAAGCTAGAACTTGTGGATGGCCATGTTTCTCCCACCAAATCTAGGGTTTCTATGCAGTCCACTTGTAGTTCATCCCACCCTATTGCACGTAAATGCTCTGCTCGGGCTTTGTATGCAAAGATCTTGGACTCTTCTCTAAAGCACTGCTCTTCCCCTATGACAAAACTCATGGATGATCCATCTGACGTGTTTATCCCTATGTGTCAGTCCTCTAAATAGAGGTATTTGGCTTCACATGACAACTCTCATGTAAATGACAAAAATAATTCAATGATGATTATTCAAACCTGAAATGATCATACACTATAGGTGAAAATACTCCCATTGATTATAGAAATGTTGGGAAATGTGTTAATATTCCTTTGGCAATTTCCTTTGTTCTTTATTAGCTTAAGGATGAGCATCACAAGTTAGGGTTGGTTCCCTCCATGGTTCAACATGTGGACCTTCCCATTGCCAGCCTCGGTAAAGATGATATCAACACTGAAGTCATACACAAGGAACATGCTTTGATTCTCACCTTCCATAATTTTGTGGCCAAGCCTAGCAGAGCTTAACAAGTAGATCTTGAAAATATGACAGCCTCTTCTTGAAATTGAAAGTTACATCAGCCCTTATGCCAAAGTATTTTTCCTTGTGATATTCTTGACAGTGAGTTGGTGCTTCAAAGGGGACCTTTGGCTTGGGACAAATCCTATCTATGCATGAAACCTGTTGGAAATAACCCACACCTAGACCATCAATCAACATGCCACAAAGAGGTTGGTAGCTCAGTTTTTATTAAGTACTCTGGCAGCAAATGGAAGGTCCTAAGTTCAAGTCCTAGCACGTCCATATGAACTGTAGCTCAAGCACCTGAAGTGCAGCTTAAGGGGACATATTGGAAACAAGTCACATTAAAAAAATAAAGAATTGGCCACAAAGGGGCTATTAACTTAGCTGGTAGAGCAGTCCAGCAGCAAGTGAAAGGTCCTAGGTTTAAGTCCTACCTGGTCCATGTGACCTGTAGCTCAAAAAAATCATGGTTCCCAGAGTTCAATCCTCTCACAGACATCTTTTCTACTATTCGAATTTGAGTGAGACTATCCAATCTGCCACTACATTTTTGGGGAACTCCCTATCTCTTTTCAATTGGAAACATGATTGAGAAATTCATTTCAAGGCTATATATATCCAAATCTCAATCTTCTTTCACATTTCCCCAAATTCTAGTGGAACTGGACCTTTCCAAACAATTACCAACAAAAATAGCAGTCAAAGTAGGCACCAAAATTTGGAATCAATTTGAGGGAACAGCATTCAAATGCAAATGATGTTATGCTATAAAATATAAGGCAGATGATTGTTCAAAATTCTCTCTTTAAGCTAAAAGGTAAAAACCATTGAAGAAAGCTACCCAATGGAAAAGGGCAGATCTAAACCATCAACATTTTTTCTTAATGATAGGAAAGGTGTTGAGGATGTTGCTTCTTTGAATTATGAAATGCCAAACTCTATTGACTCTCCTCAAAAATAGCATGACTCCTAAAAGGACTGAATCTCTCTCTCCTGAGATTTCAAAAGGGAGTGGTTAAAGTCACTTAAGGTCGATCCTAATATTGGATGACAAACACATTTGTTTGTAAAGCTGGCCTCCCTTGGGAAGGCATATCTCTTGAGAAGCATTGTGTCTCTCACAGAAAGTCACATTCCTTGAGAGAAATTTGAAGGGATAAATGGAGATTGGAAGTTATGGTGAAGAGTGTGTGTTGTAGAGTAAAAGAAGAATAAATACATCTTATAAACCAGACTTATGAAGAGCAAGTTGTGAGAAGATTAATTGCCGATTTATGAGGAGATTGTGAGAAGATTATTTGCAGATTTGTAAGGAGATCAAGATGGAATAAGTGTGTGAGATACAAACACAAATCAATCATCACAAGATCATATGAATAATTAAGAGGGCTATCTTATGAAGATTTATATGTGAATGTGCGTGGGCAAGATAAAAAAACATACTGCATATACACCAGCAAATGAGGAGCAGAACTTGAGAGTTTATTTGCAGATATTCATGAAGAAATTGTGGGAAGATTAAATGAGAATTTAAAGACAAACTTCATAGCAGATTTGTGAGTAATATTATAGCAGATATGTAATCAGATTTATAGCAGATGTACAAAAGGATTAAAAGCAGATTTCAGAATCTATGAAGTTTTGAGAAGAATAGAATGCAGAAGTGATGAAGGAGATCAATGATATCATCATAATATCCATCATCTTGTTGAAGAAGCAACATAATGAGTGTGGAATATTGTTTTGTTGTGGGAGTTTGTGCTTCCTAAAGAAGAGATTGATGTATCAAGCTAAGTTGAAGCTTTGTTTTGGGGTTTGGTGACTCTAGTAGGTTGGAGCCTAAAAATTGGGGGGATTGGTCTCTTCTGTGGGTTGGTGCCTACAAAGGTTGTAAAGCAATTTGATATATACAAAGCAATATTAATTTATGGTTTTTGCCCATAAGGGTTTCCACATAGATCTTGAGTTCTTTTGTGTTCTTACTTCCTAGATCTTGCATTTGTTGTGGATTAAGTATAGCTATAGCATCTATAAAGTTTTGAAATGTAAAATCTTGTTAATATATTGATTTGCCCCCCACCCCATCTTAGCATATACGTGTGGTCTTCACTAAGCAAGAAGCGCATATACATCAACACAAAGAACACCAGATTTATATGGAAACCCGAAAGGGAAAAACCATGGTGAGAATAGTTGCTTGAGCCTACTACTTGAATCCAGCCTCACAAAAGATATTAAATAGCTTACAATATTCAATAGGCACCAACCTACCAGAGACACTAATCCTCTAACCCAAGATATGAGCACCAACTCAAAATATGAGACACCAATCCATACATAAAGACATGCAAAAGGTATGTTATGTGGAACTTCAACGCTGAAACCTTAGCATCTTTCTGATCTGGTCAGCTTAAAAGCACTCTCACAATGTGCATGAGATCTTCAATTGAGTTCGCACACTTTGAACAACTTTTTCCAGTTATCAGTTCCAGTGATACTCCTCCACACTCTTGGAACGAATCCAATTAAACTTAAATATGCATTCTTACATTAATCGCAATCACAAGTCAGCCTAAACCATATTTATAGTATCCACCTGTAAAATTCCCAAGTTTCTAGAAACTCTTCTCAGGGAAATATAGCAACTATTCTGAGAGTAAATTATACACTATGACATTCCAGACATTTCTTTATAAACAATTAAATACTGGTATGTGTTCCTGTGCTTATGCTGATGTCAATCCAGAAATTTATATAAACTGATTTGTAACATGCACATGTTCCCACAAAAATCTATTCCTATTCCAGGATTAAACACTAAAGTCTACAGTTACAATGTAAATCCAGAAAGATACAATTCTAAGTATTACATGTGCACCTGTAAATATATCTGTGACACACTTGTGTCTGCATCAGTGTGTTATTCCGCAAGCCTATTATTTGTATAAGTCTTAAAACGGTTGACTGGTCTCCTTCATTTGTCTCTTCCGCAATCTGCTTGCTGTCGGAGAACTGTGCACACCTAACGGACACGGACCACGTTGCATATACTGGACTTGTTCCGGCTTGTTTCTTACTCGCTGGATGCTTCACGCGCGCCCCACCAATCTATTCTCTTCCGCGTTGCTTTCAGACTTTAGGCATTTGCCACCAAAGATGCAAAGTGTCGATCGCATGAGGGCACAAGGATACAAATTGGGTTATGAGACTCCTTGCGTGTCCACACTGTGATCAAACTTCTTATGCCACCTGACTTGAAATGCTACCTTCCACGTTTGCCTTACTTTCGAAACTCTTCTTCCAAACTCCACTAGGCCAGAGGATCTCTGACGAAAGGAGGCAATTATATGGCGCTACCTGCCATTGCAAACTTCAAATTCTTCAACATAATATTCATGCCCCGTGTCTTTGCCAGCCCGGCTCTTAAAAGCACAACCAAACTCGAAAATCAGTTGTAACCGTAGTATCCCATAAGGGAACTACGTTATTAACTTGATCCCATAAGGGAACTATTTATTAAACAACAAATAACGTAAAGTTTCCTTATAATTATTTAATATTAATTTGTCATGGAATTAATATTAAATAATTAAATCCTTTATTCAATTAGCCAATTAAGACTATTTGGGGACATGACAAGTCTCCCCTGCCAGATGTTGCTTGCCCACAAGCAACTGGGAATCCGGATGGCTCAAAATCTGCTCATTTTCCCAAGTAGCATCATCCAAAGGCAAATCCTTCCATTTGATCAGATATTCCCGAATAGTGCGGTTACGCAAATGCCAATCCCTGGTTTCTACAATCTTTTCAGGAATCATGGCAAGTTTCCCTTCTTCATCCAAAGGTGGTAAAGCTTCTGAAACTGTGATTTGTTGACCTAACACCCTTTTGAGACAAGAGACGTGGAATACATTGTGGATCCGGCTACCTGTCGGTAAAGCCAACTCATAGGCAACCTCTCCAGTTTTGCCCACAATCGGATAAGGCCCATAAAACCGAGGTTTCAATTTCTCAACCCCACTCCGTTTGAGAGATGACTGTCAATAAGGCTGTAATCTGAGGTACACTAAATCACCAAACGCAAAACTCCGTTCCACCCGCTTCTTATTGGCATAAAGCTTTTACCGGTTTTGAGCACAATGTAAATTGTCCTTGAGAGTTTTCAAGATGTCCTAACATTCCTGAAGCCAATCCTGTGACTTAGGCACATTACTGGTGTCGAAAGCAAGATCAACAAAGGATAAAGCATCATACCCATATAATGCCTTAAACGGTGACATACCGATGGACATATGGAAAGTAGTATTATAGCAATACTCGCCCAAATGCAACCAATGAATCCAAGCCTTTTGATGTCCAGCGACATAATTATGAAGGAACCTTCAATCCACTTGTTGACTATTTCTGTTTGACCATCGGTCTCTGGATGGTAACTAGTGTTGTGATGCAATTCTGTACCTGTCAACCTGAATAATTCCGTCCAAAAGTTACTCAAAAACCTGTTGTCACGATCACTAATTATATTCTTTGGTAGACCATGTAAATGGAATACCTCCTTGAAAAACAACCCGGCAACCTGAATAGTTGTGAATTCTGTAGTGATAGCAAAGAAATGTGCAAATTTGGTTAACCTATCAACTACCACAAAAATACAATCTTTACCTTGAGCTCGGGGTAAACCAGTAATGAAATCCATGGAAATACTTTCCCATTTGGTATCTGGAATAGGTAAAGGCTGCAATAACCCAGCGGAATAAGAATTTTCTACTTTATTTTGCTGGCAAGTGATACATTCCTTGATGTATTGCAAAAGATCATTTTTGAGCCCTTTCCATTTGAATCTTTTCCAAATGTGCCAGTAAGTTTTGAAATAACCTGGATGTCCTGCTAAAGGCAAATTGTGAACTGTTTGCAAAATTTTCAGCTTTAACTTAGACTCCGGTACTAAAAAAATCCAATCTTTGTAGTAAATAATATCATCCACAACTTTGTACCTGTCGTCTTGTACTTTCCCATCCAATAAATCACAAGTAACGGAGTTCTTAGAATATTCAACCAACAACAAAGATCTCCAGTCAACTAACACCCCATTTAAAGCATTTATTTCTAGTCTCCTAGACAGAGCATTAGCTACAACATTGTGTTTACCTTTAACATATTCAATTTCAAAATCATAAGCTTGAATTTTACTGATCCACTTTTGTTGCCGATCATTCAAATCTCTTTGACTAAGGAAATACTTCAAACTATTATGATCAATTTTAATCACAAATTTGGCTCCAACTAGGTATTGTCTAAATTTAGCTAATGCATGCATAATAGCTAACATTTCCTTGTCGTATATGGAATACAGTTTTTCAGTACTAGTGAGTTTCCTGCTTTCAAACACTATCGGATGTTTATTTTGCATTAACACGGCTCCAATTCCTTTACCCGAGGCATCACATTATAATACAAAGGGCTGATCAAAATCTGGTAATGCAAGGACAGGACAAGAACTCATTACCTTCTTGAGTTTATCAAATACCTGTTGTGACTCTGCAGTCCATCTGAATGCCCCTTGTTTGGTAAGATCTGTCAACGGTGCTCCAAGCTGTGAAAATCCTCTCACAAATTTCCTGTAATAACTGCATAGACCAAAGAACCCTCTTAAATTAGAAAGAGTCCATGGGGGTAGCCAATCTAGAATAGCCCTGATCTTTTCCTAATGTACCTGCACACCTTTAGCACTGATCATATGTCCCAAATATAAAAATTTTGTCATACCAAATTCACATTTAAAAGCTTTTGCATACAGAGACTGAGACTCCATTATACCCAAAATCTCATCAATATGTTTCAGGTGTTCCTCCCAAGTCTTGTTGTAAATCAGTATGTCATCAAAGAAAACAAGCAAGAATATCCACAATTGCTTATTAAAAATTTGATTCATACAAGATTGAAATGTTGCTGGAGCATTTGTCAGTCCAAAAAGCATAACCAAAAATTCATAATGACCATAATGAAATCGGAAAGCAGTTTTATGAATGTCCTATTCTCTTAACTTAATCTGATGATATCCTGATCTCAAATCAATTTTAGAAAAATATACAGCACCATGTAATTCATCTAACAATTCATCAATACGAGGAATCAGATACCTGTTTTTTATGGTCTTTTTGTTGAGGTCACGGTAATCTATACACATGCGTAGGGTTCCATCTTTCTTTTTTACCAACACTACTGAACATGCAAATGGACTGGAACTAGGCCTAATATGTCCCATATCTAATAACTCCTTAATAGTTTTTTCTATTTCATCTTTGAAAGCCTTAGGATGCTTGTAAGGAGTAGTAATGACTGGTTTTGCTCCTTCCTCTAATTCAATAGTATGTTCAAAACCTCTATCAGGGGGTACTCCTGGGGGTATATCACTGAAAATAGATTCATGTGCATCTAGTACTTGCAACAAATCATCTGAATAATGCTTTGATTCAAAACCTGTTACCTGAGTAGAAATCAAGCATTATGTTGACCACGCTACCTCCCCATGACGGAAAATAGCCTCCATCCTTTTAGCAGTAATAATCCTGGGACCACCGTTTGTCATGCCTCTAAGAATCACCTTTTGTCCATCAACTTTGAAAGAAAACTCCATGCGTTTGAAACTCTGAGAATATTTATCCAAGGTTTCCATCCACTGGATTCCTAACACCATGTTAGTATCCGCCAAATCAATCACATAGAAATCATCAGTTACTGTATAATTACCCAAAGCAATTTTCAGTTGTGGAACCTTATGAGTGCTAACTAAATTAGTGCCGCCTGCTACTTTCACATCAAAACCTTCATGTTTAACTGCCTGTAACCCACGTTGCTTAACAAGAGCAGCATCAATAAAATTATGAGTAGACCCACTATCAATCATAACAATAACTCGCTGACCCTGTAACACCCCTCTTACCCTAAAAATGCTGTAATTGTTAATACTTTACCGGTTACTGAGAGGGGGGCGTGAATCAGTAAATACTCACTGTTATACTTTTTAATTCCAAACTTCTTAATCTTAACTGATAAACAGAATATAACAGTCATTCATAAACACAAGCAGAATCACACATATCAATACAAGTATTTATACGTGGAAACCCTTGATTACAAGGGAAAAAACCACAGTGAGACAGAGCTCACAACTTCACTACTTCAGAATAAAGACACCCTATTAGGAGCTTACAAAGCACTGGTTAAGGTGCTACCCGGTTAAGGGTTTTTACAAGAGATCTGTTAAGATCTAAACCCTGTTAGGAGTTGCCTGGTTACAGGACTTTGAACATCAACAAGATGTTACCCTGTTAGGGGATTTTTACAACAAACCGATTAGGTTCACCCTAATAAAGGGATTTAAATATGCTTTAACTACTAATAGAATTGATGATCTGTTATGACACTGAATGTCTGATTAGATCATACCTCTTCTCTGGTTGCCTGACTGTTGATCTCTGCTACCTCTGTGTCTGCAGCTCTTTTCTTAGAAGATGTCTCTCCTTTTCTCCATGCAATCACCCATAATCAACAACTTTCTTTGCGTCCTATGACTTATATTTATATGAGAGTTCACCATAATGAAACCCTTAACTCATAGAACCGTCAGGCTACAAACTCTGCAATAAATCATACAATCAACAAAAAGCTATGCGCTCTGATCTGGAGTTTACCTTGCAAAACATCCGTATGAATAAAGCTAACTCCTGTTAAAACAACTAACTCCACTTCTAAGCAGTGGATGTCCCTTATAATCCTGCTTTTAACTCAAACTGATCCACTAAATCCGGTGCGGATCTTTAGGCCACTTTAGACCGGTATAACCTTATATCTGGTTCAACTTATGCACACTGAGACCGGTGCGTGTTCTTAGATTGATCTATCGATGAGTATTATCTACCGGTGCATACGTTGTGTTGCTTGTCTACCGGTGTCTTCTAAGTGTTGTGAGTGATTGGTGACCCCTTACCGATGCATAGTGTTTGTGGATGTACAGTATGACAACTTGAATTGCTAACAATCTTCCACTTTGTCATTGGTGGCAAAACTATACACAAACTTCACTCACTTACTAATCACAGTGCCTTGTATCGGTAGAACACTACCTCCCCTGCTCCGGACTTCCCCTGACTGAAAGGTCTACACTGTTCTGTAGAACACTTCCCCTGTCTAAATGCTCCAGTGTTCTTTTTGTGTTCTCCTCTATTCTCCTTCTGTTTACTCTCTATCTTGCTACTTTCTTCCCCTTTTTGCCTCCAGAGGACAAGGGGTTTTACTTCACTTCACATTTGTAGTTTTGTGAAGATATCCTTGTAAATTGTTTTGGCCAAGTGAAGGAATGGTGCCCATTGACTGGTTATATGTTCAATATTCTTGAGGGCTGCTGTGAGAGAAACAGTTATGTTTTCCATATCTTCAACAGTCTTGTAATCTGGTCCATTTATCAAAGCTTCTGTTGTAGTGGCAATGCGCTGCATTGAGTCAAATGTTGGGGCGAGAAACATTTGAATCCAATAATGTCTTGGATTCTCTTGCTTTCCTCTTCTGTAGTCTTCCTTTTGACAAGAGCCAGACTTGTCATTTCTCTGCTATAATGTACCACAGATTTATTCTGTATATTAAACTGGGAAGATAAAGCTTTGATGTCCTTTGTGGTCTTAACAGACTTCTCTGTTAGATCTTGCAAAAATAATTCAAAGTTTGAAGTTCTGCACATCAGACTTCCTACCTCTTGAAAAAATAATTCAAAGTTTGAAGTTCTGCACATCAGACTTCCTGCCTCTTGAAGCTGCTGTTGAGGATTCTTAGGTTGGTTGTCACATTGACTTTGATATCATCAACCTGTTTGTGGAGTATTTCTACTCTTTTCTTTTCGTAGTGGTTGGCCGCTATTATTTCTGGATCTGTTAGATCCTCACCGATTGCTTGCGCCAAAACTTCCAGCTGATCTATGACCGGTTCATCTTCATCTATGTCAGCATCAGGGAAAAAGTTGTACAGGATGTTCTTTACATTGGTCAGGACCATATCCTATTTTCTTTTGGTCAATTCTTTTAGTTGCCTTGTTGTCATCTTACTGATGTCTACCACTGTATCTGTAAATTTGCTTCTTTTTGCTTCCTTTCCTTCGGCAAATGATAGTTTCCTTTTTGAAGAGGAGCTTGGAATGTCTCTGTGTTCTTGTTGGTCTTGCTCTTGCTCCGGTTTTAGCTACTCTGTGTGGACAGGGATCTCTTCTTGCCCTTTGTTGTCTTCCATTGCTTGATGAGCTCTGCTTTCCCGTTGTTCTTCTTCTTCCAGTGGCTGACTACCTTCATTATTTTGTGGTTGTTCTCCTAATGGATCTTCTTTTTGCTATTGCTCCTCAACAGTATGGAGTTCCCCTATGGGTCTATCAATTTTTGTTTCTTGTGCAACATCTGTTTGTTCATTAGTTAAGAGCCCCTCTGTTTGCATAGGTCTGTTTTGATCCTAAGGACCATATTTCTCTAATGCCGTGAAGTCATAATTGTTCCAGTAGTCTAGAGTGTCTTTGTAGACTTTATTCTCATATCCATTCAATATCTCCGCAACTATCAAATGTTTTTAGGTTCATGGATGCTTCTTCTAGTAGAAGCTTTATTCTTTCTTCACTAAAACCGGGTCGGACCTTAAGTAGTGTGTCTCTAGTGATTCTGGTGTTCATACCTAGACTGGTTTTCCATTTTTCTCGTAGCCTGTTGTTTAGTTCCGGTGGGAACTTGGACCTGTAGTACCTTGGGGTCCTATTATAATCCATGAAGGTCTCTACGATCCCAACAATCAGCTTTTCTTTGTCTTCTTCATTTAGTACACTATACCATTTGGCTGCATTGTCCACTTCCCCAAAGTCCATAACCTCAGTTATTAAATCATCAACATGCATAGGTTGAAAGTTACCTTTGCTTGGTGAGATGAAAACCGTTGGATTCGTTGCTTGTTCCTTGGTTAAGTCCACTAGTACCAGTGCTTCTTCTCCAAGTACTCCTTTCCCTTTACCGATGTCAGGTGCCGGTTTTGTTGTTGTTCTTTGTGCTGCTTCTTGTTCTTCTTGTTGTTGTGTCTGAAGAAGTTTGGTCCATAGTGCGACTTCTTCATTGTGTACCTTCTCAATTTCTCCAATAAGCACTAGGCCTATTCTTCTTAAAGTTCCAAAAGTTTTCTAATGCAGTTCAGCCTGTTCTGTTGCCTCATCCAGAGTAAGGTGATTCTGAACCTCTTGAAGAGCCCGTATCCTCTCCTTTTCTCTTTCTTCTGAGGCTTTCCACCGGGCCTCAATAGTCTGTAGAAGTTGTTACGGTAGAGTAGTGCGAAGTCCACCAGGATGAAGATTGAACTTGTGGAGGCAGAATGCTACTGCTTCCTCAAGTTTGTCCTTTTCTTCATCACTACTTAAGTCATATCTTCTTCTTACCGAGCCTAAGTTTCCATCCTTCTTCAGTCCTTCCACAATTTCGTCAATTGTGGGCTTGGCTCGTCTAGGTGGATCCTCTTTTGATACTTTTTCAGTCTTCTTCCTAATCAAAGGAACTGTGTCTTCAGGGTCTGTTTCTTCTTGTTCTTCCTCTTGGATGCTGGGTGCCAGTTCTTCTTTCTTCCTTCGGCCTTTAGGCTGTTTTGTCGCCGGTTTCTTTCTAGATGGAGGCATCCTTTTGTAGACAATTTTGATCGGTGCCCTTTTTGACAGATTCTGAAGAATTTCAATGTACGTGCCGAAACCGACTGGCACCAAGATCCAGATTTGCATCATTTAATGCCTCAGCATATGCCTTAGCAACTTTGGCTGAGATCTCGTAACCCAGCTCGGGAGCATATGTATCTCTTGGTTCAACTGCTTGAATAATGTAGTTGTCGGTGGTGACCAGAAAACATACCTCATCCTTGTAATGTTCAACAATTGCCGACAGAATTCTTTCCCTCTCGTGCATCTCCAGTTGAAAGGCTTCGAAATATTTGGTCATAGCATTGCTTAACTGGTCTCCCTGTCTATTTGCCATTTTAGTGATTTGATGCATGATCGGTTTGTCGGTTCTCCAATTCACTTTTCCGAAACCTGGGAAGAAATCCAAGTAGAAGAAGTATAGGCACATCAGAAAGGTTCCATACTTCATAGATTTCTTCTTCACAACTCCAAGCTTCTTCATATTTTCAAAGATTTGGTTCCGAAGCATTGCACAAATGTCGTATTGGACATTTTCGTGCATAATGCGATGCGCAACATGAATTGCACCATCTAGTACGCTGTTCAGGTTGCTTGACTGACAGACTTTATATCCGATAACAGCGGACGCGAAATGTACTCCTTCATCTTCAATGTCGTTAATAGTCATGAGACAACCATTGAACTTCGACTTAGTCAACTTGTTGACGATAGAATTGGAGATGGTGCGCAGGGTTATCGCTTCCCCTTTGTCACTGTACCCGGTCACTCTGTGGAGATCCTCTTTGGTGATCTCGTGACATGCGCCTTTGTTGAGCCAGAATCCTAGTTCATGGAGACGGCTTAGCACTAGTCTAACTTGGTCCTCCCGGAAGATTGCAGGGTAGCACACACCATTTATTAGACCAGAGGATACCAGATTGGCATATTTGTTGAGCAGTTTCCCTTCTTCACATAACGACACATACTCTCCTTGAATAAAGGTTTCTCCAAGTTCTTCCTGTCTGGCGTGAATGAATGCTGTAACATCCTCAGTCAAGAGGACTCCTTTTGGTATGGAAGAGAGAGCACCAGCCATGTCGTTTTCTCTGTTCTACATAGGTAAGATGTTGTATGCTGGTCTGTTCACTAGATCTCCTTTGAAAAACTTCATGGTAGCGGAAGATGAAGCCATTCTCGCTAACCGGTAATTTGCAGATAGTGATTTCTCAGTGATCAAAGCATGAAAATAATACTCAGCACAAGAATTCCTAAATCACAAAGTAAGCAAAGTGAAAACTTGCGAGTAATTTCCCTTTCTTTTATAGGTTTAGGTTATAACGGTAATTACCAGACGGTAACTATTTGTTAAACGACTATAGTAATAAATGCTTTACCTACTTTTTCCTCCTGTTTTACCAACCGGTTGATTGTAAACTTTCCTTACCGGTTAATCTTGAAGACCGAATGAGCCCGACTCTCATCAGTCATACCGGGAACGGTAGTGGATCTACCGGTTCCCTCTAAACCCTCATGGTTTAGTTTGCTAAAGAGGTATCACCATCAGCAGATGGTGATCTTTCCTCTGTCTTCTCTTCAACGGAGATCTTTGATTCTTTTACAAACCAAATCTGTTTGACTGTTTTCTTAGTCTTTTCTTCCTTGTTGATCTTCTCTTCAGATTTAACCTATTCCTTCTTCTTACTGGATGACCGGTTTCTGCATTCTTTGGCTTTGTGTCCCACTTTGTTGCAGTGATAGCAGATCACTAAAGTTGCTTTCCATGAGTTCATTATTTTCGTGTCAGTTGACTTGTTGTGAGAGCCATTGTAGTTGTGTAATCCATAGTTCACATTGTTCACTGTGCTCAAGTCCTTGCTTCTTTTGGTGAGTATTGGTTTTGGGGATCTAAATGCCATTGTCTTGGATCTACATTCTTGTGCTTTGTGTCCAAATTTATTGCATGCATAGCAGTACCCTCTGAAGCTTCCCTTGCTGCTGCTAGACACAGATGTGGGACTGGACCAGCACTCACTAGTCTTGTGGCCCTTTTTACAGCAGTTCTTGCAGTAGCTATTGTAGGTCTTTACCGGTGCATTCCTGCAGTTATTAGTCTTATGACCCGATTTCCCACAGTGATTGCAAGATGTGTTAGGGAAATTCTTACCTTTTTGCATCAGCGATTTCATCTTATCCTTCTTGATTGCTTTTGCCCTAGAGGGTTCACCATTCCTTTTTGCATTTTCACCGGTGAAACCAAGACCAGTCTGATCTTTGTGTCTTCTTTGACCTTTGAGTTGCTCATCAAGCTTGGTTGAACTTTCATTGTATCTTCTCAGTATTTCATTTGTCTCTTCGAGTTCGTTCATCTGCTCCCTTAGTTGATGCAATTCTTGAGACAGTCTATTGCATGCTTCATTCCTGTCATGCTAGCCTTTCTGCATGTAGGCATTTTCTTGGGTGACACTTTGCATGTCTTCTTGAAGTTGTAGAATGATAAATTCATTTGCCCCTACGGCCTCCACTGCCCAATCCCTTGCTTTCTCAGAGGCTGACAGAGACTTGGCTGCCGAATTTCTTTCATCTTCAGCTTTTCTCTTTTTCTCGATTAGTTCAGTCATCCTCGGGGCATTGTCTTCTTGTTCTCTTTTGAGATTAGAGATCTCATCGGTCAGGATCTGATTCTTTTCCATGAGTTCAGATACTGCCTCCTCAGCTTCGTCAGATCCACTTTGCCCAAAGAGTTCATCGATGGTTTCTGTTAGCACTTGTAAAAGATTTTCATGGCTCTAGCACTTTTGTTCTGATCTTGATTAGTTCCAGGGAATTGTAGCAGGCGGTATCATATTGTATTAGATTGAATTGAATTTCCTTGTAGTCTTTTGCAGGTTATTGAAGTGGTTTTCTCTCTTCTCTGCTTTGAACATGTACATGATTCATTATACTTAATACAATTATTTCAAGCTTTCAAGTCTCTCCTTGGTGTCAATCTTGTGAATTCTAGATTTTCTGATCCATTGCATAGGGTTACCTTTGCATATGTTCTAGTCTTCAGTTCTTGATCTAGGATCAAGTGAAATATACTTTGGATAGGACATAGATTCACTTTGATTTGTCTACAAAAGGATATTATAAGTAGTAGATGGGCTGAAATACTTATGTTTATGGCTATGAGTCTTTGACAATAGTTGGTTCATGTTTCAATGTCTGTATTTGAGATTTGCCCAATGGATAATGGCACTGATCAGAGATTAGTATATTCAGTCGAGTTCAATGCTGGATTGGCCCTTGCTTACTTCTTTCCATCTCTAGATATCAACACTTTTCAAGTTTTAATTGTATTTGGTTGATAGTAGTAATACCCTATAGTAACGGAGAGTCAATTAATGTGAGGTTAGCATTTAGCACTTTCTTACTATTCAATCTGTTGTTTAGACCCAGTCTTTGGTGTGTGAAGTATAGTTTTCACTGGGTTAGGTGCACCCACCTTGGTTTTGCAGAGCCAGAAGTGAAGAGGGCAGTCTTGTCCCTATAGTTGGTCCAGTTGCCCTAAGATCCTTATACATTTTGGAACTAACCAATCCTAAAATCAACTTGAGGGTATATTGGCAGCCTAAGAGCATAAGCATCCATTTTGAACACCAACAGTTTCATTGCTCTCATTCAGTTGTAGCACTAGCTCCTTTCTTTTCGCAAGTGATCTCCTCAATCTGTTTTCCAGAGAGGTGATGATATCATTGGCTTCCTCTAACTGCTTTTGATATCGGTAAACCTCCATGATCTTTCTCTCCAGCTGTTAGGCTTTAAAGTAGAGAGAAATGGCTCTGATACCAATTGTTAATACTTTACCGGTTACTGAGAGGGGGGGGGGGTGAATCAGTAAATACTCGTTGTTATACTTTTTAATTCTGAACTTCTTAATCTTAACTGATAAACAGAATATAACAGTCATTCATAAACACAAGCAGAATCACACAAATCAATACAGATATTTATACGTGGAAACCCTTGATTACAAGGGAAAAAACCACGGTGAGACAGAGCTCACAACTTCACTACTTCAGAATAAAGACGCCCTATTAGGAGCTTACAAAGCACTGGTTAAAGTGCTACCCGGTTAAGGGTTTTTACAAGAGATCTATTAAGATCTAAACCCTGTTAGGAGTTGCCTGGTTACAGGACTTTGAACATCAACAAGATGTTACCCTGTTAGGGGATTTTTACAACGAACCGATTAGGTTCACCCTAATAAAGGGATTTAAATATGCTTTAACTACTAATAGAATTGATGATCTGTTATGACACTGAATGTCTGACTAGATCATACCTCTTCTCTGGTTGCTTGACTGTTGATCTCTGCTACCTCTGTGTCTGCAGCTCTTTTCTTAGAAGATGTGTCTCCTTTTCTCCATGCAATCACCCATAATCAACAACTTTCTTTGCGTCCTATGACTTATATTTATATGAGAGTTCACCGTAATGAAACCCTTAACTCGTAGAACCGCCAGGCTGCAAACTCCGCAATAAATCATGCAATCAGCAAAAAGCTATGCGCTCTGATCTGGAGTTTACCTTGCAAAACATCCATATGAATAAAGCTAACTCCTATTAAAATAGCTAACTCCACTTCTAAGCGGTGGATGTCCCGTATAATCCTGCTTTTAACTCAAACTGATCCACTAAATCCGGTGCGGATCTTTAGGCCGCTTTAGACCGGTATAACCTTATATCCGGTTCAACTTATGCACACTAAGACCGGTGTGTGTTCTTAGATCGGTCTATCGATGAGTATTATCTACTGGTGCATACGTTGTGTTGCTTGTCTACCGGTGTCTTCTAAGTGTTGTGAATGACCGATGACCCCTTACCGGTGCATAGTGTTTGTGGATGTACACTAATGACAACTTGAATTGCTAACAATAATGAGGAATTCCTGTCATAGAAGCCATTATACCACCTGCCTATTTATTTTCCTGTTCAGAAGCAGAAATTGTTTGGGAACCCTCTATATTAGGATCAATGTTTTCATCATCTTCATTATCTGATGTTACTTCGATGTAATGTATTTTCCCTTTTCCCAAACACCCGTGACCTAGTTGCCATGATTCTTTACAATTGAAGCACAATTTGTGTCTCCTAAGTTCATCCCTTTCCTCTTTATCAAATGTGGGTTTTGGAAATGTTTCTTTATTGAAAGGTTGTTTGTCTTTGTCTGGTTTTGGAAAAGGACCTTTATTCCAAATTTTTCCTTTTGAGGAAGGTTCTAATTCTCTTGCCTTCTTAATAGCCGTCTGAAGTGTACGAGGATTTAAAGATTTAACCCAACCTTTCAAAGAATCAGAAAGTCCATCATGAAAATAACAATCTTGTGCCTCTCAGAAATTTCAGTGACAAACACAGCCAATTTCTCAAATTCTGTTATATATTGTTCAACTGCCCCTGTTTGTTTTAGTTGTGTTAACTCTTTTAAGTGTAATTCGGGATCTTTGGAATCGAACCTATCAATGAGACGTTCAGTGAATTCCAAATATGTCTCTACCAGATTATGGCCCAAGGTGACCTACCCATGGTACCACCATTCATGTGCAACGCCATCTAAATGTAATGCTGCATATTTAATAGCTCCATCCTCCATCATAGGATTTAATTGAAAATAGGTGTCTAACTTTTGAACCCATGCCCTGGCAGTTGTCTTACCTGAACCATCATAGTAAGGTATGGACATCTTCCATATTTTCCTTTGTAATTCATTGTTGTAATTTCTGCCCCTATGAGACCTATGTTTCATCGTAACATCCACATATTCTCAGAATGTCATGTAGGATCTGAATTCTGCCCCGTCTGCTTCCCAATCATTCAAAATTTCATCTTGTACTTCTCTAACCGTAGGTTCATGTTCTGGTTGTAAATTCCTAGGAGTGAAATTTGGCAGGGATGGCCTAGCTGTTGTTGTTCTTTCAGGCTGATTGTTATTTACTAAACATTCATCCCTACCACCCTCGGTCCGATTTTGATTTATATTTTGAGCCATGAATTGAGTCATCAGATCAGTCATCGTATTTATATTATTTTGCATGTCATGTTGACTCCTCATTAATGCGGTAATTAAATCCCTATTATTTTCTGGTTCCCCCATGTGTTCAAAATTATTTCTTCTTCTATTTCAGTATGACTTTCCTCAATTGCAAATTGTGGAGTTGAACTAGAAGGACTGGTGGGGCTTCTATTCTGACACTCTCTGGTATTCTGGAAGTTGTAATGGTCTGATGGCATATTCAATAAAACATATTCTCTATTTTGGACGACACAACTCCCTACAGGCTGGCAAGAAAGAAAGCTCTGATACCACTGTAAAATTCCCAAGTTTCTAGAAACTGTTCTCAGGGAAATATAGCAACTATTCTGAGAGTAAATTATACACTATGACATTCCAGACATTTCTTTATAAACAATTAAATACTGGTATGTGTTGCTGTGCTTATGCTGATGTCAATCCAGAAATTTATATAAACTGATTCGTAACATGCACATGTTTCCACAAAAATCTATTCCTGTTCTAGGATTAAACACTAAAGTCTACAATTACGATGTAAATCCAGAAAGATATAATTCTAAGTATTACATGTGCACCTGTAAATATATCTGTGTTGTGTCTGCATCAGTGCGTTATTCCGCAAGCCTATTATTTGTATAAGTCTTAAAACGGTTGACTGGTTTCCTTCATTTGTCTCTTCCGCAATCTACTTGTTGTTGGAGAACTGTGCACACCTAATGGACATGGACCACGTTGCATATACTGGAGTTGTTCCGGCTTGTTTCTTACTCGTTGGATGCTTCACGCGCACCCCACCAATCTATTCTCTTCCGCGTTGCTTTCAAACTTTAGGCATCTGCCACCAAAGATGCAAAGTGTCAATCGCGTGAGGGCACAAGGGTACAAATTGGGTTATGAGACTCCTTGCGTGTCCACACTGTGATCAAACTTCTTATGCCACCTGACTTGAAATGCTACCTTCCATGTTTGCCTTACTTTCGAAACTCTTCTTCCAAACTCCACTAGGCCAGAGGATCTCTGATGAAAGGAGGCAATTATATGGCGCTACCTGCCATTGCAAACTTCAAATTCTTCAACATAATATTCATGCCCCGTGTCTTTCCCAGCCCGGCTCTTAAAAGCACAACCAAACTCGGAAATCAGTTGTAGCCGTAGTATCCCGTAAGGGAACTACCTTATCAACTTGATCCCGTAAGGGAACTATTTATTAAACAACAAATAACGTAAAGTTTCCTTATAATTATTTAATATTAATTTGTCATGGAATTAATATTAAATAATTAAATCCTTTATTCAAGTAGCCAATCAAGACTATTTGGCCTTTATTCAATTAGCCAATTAAGACTATTTGGGGACATGACACCACCATAGATCACAATATCGTCGATATATGGGCGATAAGCTGACTTATCGTGATAAGTATTGGGCCGTGATAATCTTCATACAGATATCGCCTACCAATATCTTGAAACTTATTGCCAAAAATTTGGTACTTATCGGCGATATATTGCCACTTATCGGCAATAAGTAAGGAACTTATCTCGCCCGCGGCTGGATAAAACAGGGACAACCCAGCAAAGGGCCAAAATGATTTTTTTTAATGTCATTTGAGGTTTGGAGAGGTTAGAAAGGTTTTGGAGGAGAAATGTCAATATTTGCAGCATTTTAGATCGATTTCTTGTGGATTTGAAGCAAATTCGAAGAGATTTTTCAAGCAAATTCAGATTCACAAATAAGTTTTCAAAATTATTTCCCTTCTGTTTTAAAATCATTGTCTTGTATTAGTTGCATCCAAGTTTATACATTCTATATAATATCATTTCCAATCTACTCTAACTTGTTTTGGAACATAATGAATAAGATCTAACACCATTTTTTAGCATTTTTTGCATATTTTTCATAGTTTTCTCAAAATTTTCATATTTTCTTAAAAATTTCATAACCATACACTGTTTTTGTTTTTTCCATCAAGTTTCAACTATGTTTAAACTTATTTAAAGTTTTAAACTTAGTTCATTTCTAAATTTCTTTATTAAATTTCTACACTCATTTTGTATGTGACATGTTTATTTGATTATTCATCAAAAGGGCAAATAGGGTTACCTATACAACTAGGTCAGTTGTAGGGTCTACCAGTGCCCCAGTAGACGCATGTCCATCGGGATATGTAGGAATGCACCCTAAACAGGCTAGAGACAAGGCATGGGCATATGCTTTCGAAGGACAAGAATATAACACTGTGATACGCACAAAATGTGAAAAATTAGTTAGTGGAGGCATATCTCATTTGAAATACCACCTTGGAGGGAACACAAAGCGTGACACAAGGGTTTGTGACAACAACACCCCAGAAATAATGATAGAGATGAATGCCTTGCTCGCTGTTGGAGAAGAGAAAAAGTTGCAAAGGGAAAGGGAAAAATTGGCCATGAGGGCAGCCATTTCTGAATTGCATGGTATCTCACACTGTCTCCTTCTTAGGAATCATTTATTATTTTATAATCACCTTAACAATTTAGATTTTTTCTAAAACAATGATCATAATGAAATAATGGGGGTTGTGATTTGTGACTAGGTATCCCATCCACCCTTGAAGAAGATGAAGCAACACTTGAGGGCATAGTGGGCTCTTATCGTGGCCCACAGATCTGCAAATCTACCATCTCCTCCGCTTCCACTTCCGTTGGTTCTAGTAGACCACCACCACGCACATCTGCTATAGATAACTTTTTTGTGCACAGAAACACACTTGGAGCACAACCATCACTAAAGGGTAGTGGGTGGAACAGCGATGCGCATCAACAAGTTGGCATTCAATGTGTTAATTTTTGGTATTTTAACATCCCTTTCAATGTTGCAGCAAGTCCCTATTGGCTAGATTTTGTGACAGGAATCACTGTAGCGGGAAAGGGCTACAAGGCACCCACTCTTGCAGACTTGAGTGGGAAGTTAGTTCACTTGTTTTAATTTTTAAATGTTTTATGGTTTTACAGTTTACTTATTTTTGTTGAATGTAATTTTTTTAAAACAAAGTCGTGTATTTAATGTTATTTTTATTTTGTGTTTGTAGTTTTCTCAGAGATGTTTCTAGGGCCAATGATGTGGTAGAAGACCAAAAATTACAATGGAAATAATTTGGCTGCTCTATACTTTCAGATGGATGGACAAATGAAAGAAACCGTACCATCATCAATTTTTTGGTTTCTTGTAAGGATCAAGTGGTCTTTATGAAATCCTTGGATGCCTCAAACAAGATAAAGACAGTTGAAACTTTGGCTCTAATGTTAGAGCAAATTGTGATGAAGGTGGGGGTTGCTAATGTGGTGCAAATAATAACCGACAATGCAGCGGCATATGTGGTAGTGGGCAAGATCCTCCAAGATAAGTATAGCACACTTTTTTGGTCTCCTTGTGCAGCGCATGTCCTTGACCTTCTTTTGGAGGACATAGGAAAATTGGATTGGGTGAAACCGATTGTAGAGGATGGAAGAAAGATAACAAAATATATCTACAATCACCCTTGGGTTCTCCGTTTGATGAGAGAATTCACCCATGGGAAGGAGTTGGTTAGACTTGTGGCCACAAGTTTTGCAATGATTTTCTTAACGTTGCAAAGTGTTATTAGTTCTTTGATTTCTTTGAAGCAAATGTTTGTGAGCCAACCATGGTTAGACTCAAGTTATTCAAAGAAACCTAATGGACAAAGTGTTGCATAGATCGTCTTCAAAAAAAAAACCACTTTTTTGATGATGCTACAGAAATTGTGAAGGTATCTTGGAAACTTCAAAAGTTGAATATTTAATTTTTTTGTATTCAAGAATCAAGTCTTTCATTATTAATGTGTAACTCTAGTCTATGATTAATGATAATCTTTTTCTAATTTTCAATTGTAGGTGACAGAGCCCTTGGTTAGAGTTCTCCGCTTGGTAGATGGGGATCAAACCCCAATGGGGTATCTTTATGAGGCCACGGATAGGGCCAAAGAGGCTATTAAATATTACTACAAGGGAAACAGCCTAAAATTTGACCCCATATGGGGAATTATTGATAGGAGGTGGAACAATCAGCTCCACCAACCCATTCATGCGGCGGGGTACTTCCTCAACCCTTCTTTTCGCTTCTCTCCATCCTACGGGGATCCAAATGGAGAGGTCATGGAGGGCTTCACTAAATGCATGCAGAGGATGGTACCTGAGGTTGAGGTGAGAGACCTCATTGTGGCCGAGATGGAAGCGTATCAGAATGCAACAGGCAAGCTATTCTCCTCAGACTTGGAAAGATGAGGAAGAAACACTCAAACCCCTTGTACAATATTTTGATTTTTGGTGTCTTTCATGTGCATGATAAGTAGATAAAAACTAAGTTACTAAAATATGTTTTCACCTTGCTTTCTAACTCTTTAAGATTTATCTTGGAGATGCTTGGTGGCGAAATTGGGGTGGGAATGTCCCAAATCTGCAAAAACTTGTCTTGCACATCTTATGTCAGCCATGTAGCTCATCTAGTTGTGAGCGTAATTGGAGCTTATTTGAGGCCATGAAGAAGAGGAACAAGTTAGCACAAAAATGCCTCAATCACCTTGTTTATGTGCAATATAACCTTAAGTTGCATATAAGAAAGGTAGAGTTACCACTAGCTGGTCCACTTAATTTGGATGACATAGATCCGTACTATGATTGGACATCACAGGAGCAGCCTCCATTGTTCACAAATGATGACATCTATGATTTGGAGAGGCAGGCTATGGAGGAGGATGGATTCGCAACAGGATTGGATGACATTCAGGAGGATGATCATGAGAGCACTAAGAGTGAGGAGGATACAGATGATGAGGAATCATTGCAGTGTCAGCACCATCTACATCTAGGGTGGAGGTCCAGTCACAACCAGTTGTGCAAAGGGAGGTGGCACAGCCACAACGGACTACTACGGCTAGACCCCCTTTCACTCTCGTACTTCTTACTAGAGCTACTAGGAAGGGGAAGAGGAAGATGTAGACTATTTTGATATTGTACTCGACATTAGTATTTGCTTATAGTTTTACAAAGACAATTTTCTATTT
Source organism: Chamaecyparis obtusa (assembly GCA_027943335.1). Taxonomy (NCBI): domain Eukaryota; kingdom Viridiplantae; phylum Streptophyta; class Pinopsida; order Cupressales; family Cupressaceae; genus Chamaecyparis; species Chamaecyparis obtusa. Next base: position 56,863 of record BSBK01000997.1, read on the forward strand.
TTAGTTTTACAAAGACAATTTACTATAAGCAAATACAAATGTCGAGTACAATATCAAACTAGTCTACATCTTCCTCATCCCCTTCCCAATAGCTCTAGTAAGAACTACGAGAGTGGCGGGGGATCTAGCCTTAGTAGTCTGTTGTGGTTGTGCCACCTCCCTCTGCACAAGTGGTTGTGACTGGACCTCCACCCTGGATGTAGATGGTGTTGACACTGACAATGACTCATCATTTGTATCCTCCTCACTCTCAGTGCTCTCATGATCATTCTCCTGAATGTCATCCAATCCTGTTGCAAATCCATCCTCCTCCATAGCCTACCTCTCCAAATCATACATGTCATTGTTTGAGAACAATGGAGGTTGCTCCTGTGATGTCCAATCACAATAGGGATCTATGTCATCCAAATCAAGTGGAACAGCTAGTGGTAACTCTACCTTTCTTATGCACAACTTAAGGTTATATTGCACATAAACAAGGTGATTGAGGTGTTTTTGTGCTAACTTGTTCCTCTTCTTTGTGTGAATGGCCTCAAATGAGCTCCAATTACGCTCACAACTAGATGAGCTACATGGCTGACATAAGATGCACAAGGCAAGTTTTTGCAAATTTGGGACATTCCCACCCCAATTTTGCCACCAAGCATCTGCAAGATAAATATTAAAGAGTTAAAAAGCAAGGTGAAAACATATTTTAGTAACTTAGTTTTTATAGCTTGCCCATTGCATTCTGAGGAGAATAGCTTGCCCATTGCATTCTGATACACTTCCATCTCAGCCACAACAAGGTCTCTCACCTCAACCTCAAGTACCATCATCTGCATGCATTCAGTGAAGCCCTCCATGACCTCTCCATTGGGATCCCCATAGCATGGAGAGAAGCGAAAAGAAGGGTTGAGGAAGTACCCCGCTACATGAATGGGTTGGTGGAGCTGATTGTTCCACCTCCTACCAATAATTGCCCATATGGGGTCAAATTTTAGGCTGTCCCCCTTGTAGGAATTTTTAATAGCCTCTTTGGCCCTATCCATGGCCTCATAAAAATACCCCATTGGGGTTTGATCCCCATCTACCAAGCGGAGAATTCTAACCAAGGGCTCTGTCACCTACAATTGAAAAGTAGAAAAAGATTATCATTAATCATAGACTAGAGTTACAAATTAATAATGAAAGACTTGATTCTTGAATACAAAAAAAATTTAATATTCAACTTTTGAAGTTTCCAAGATGCCTTCACAATTTCTGTAGCATCATCAAAAAAGTGGTTGTCAAAGACAATGTATACAACACTTTGTCCATCAAGCTTCTTTGAATAACTTGAGTCTACCCGCGGTTGACTCACAAACATTTGCTTCAAAGAAGTCAAAAACTTAATAACACTTTGCAACATTAAGAAAATCGTTGCAAACCTTGTGGCCACAAATCTAACCAACTCCTTCCCATGGGTAAATTCTCTCATCAAGCGGAGAACCCAAGGGTGATTGTAGATATATTTTGTTATCTTTCTTGCATCCTCTACAACGGTTTCACCCAATCCAATTTTCTTATGTCCTCCAAAAGAAGGTCAAGGACATGTGCTGCACAAGGAGACCAAAAAAGTGTGCTATACTTATCTTGGAGGATCATGCTCGCTGCTGCATTGTAGGTTATTATTTGCACCACATTAGCAACCCCCACCTCCATCACAACTTTCTCTAACATTAGAGCCAAAGTTTCAGCTGTCTTTATCTTGTTTGGGGGCTTCCAAGGATTTCATAAAGACCACTTGATCCTTGCAAGAAACCAAAAAATTGATGATGGTACGATTTCTTCCATCCATCCATCCATCTGAAAGTATAAAGCAGCCAAATTATTTCCATTGTAATTTTTGGTCTTCTACCACATCATTGGCCCTAGAAACAGCATCTCTGAGCAAAATACAAGCACAAAATAAAAATAACATTAAGTACACAACTTTGTTTAAAAAAATTTACATTCAACAAAAATAAGTAAATTGTAAAACTGTAAAACGTTTAAAAATTAAACAAGTGAACTAACCTCCCACTCAAGTTTGTAGGAGTAGGTGCCTTGTAGCCCTTTCCCGCTATAGTGGTTCCTATCACAAAATTCAGCCAATAGGGACTTGCTGCAACATTAAAGGGGATGTTGTTAAAATACCAAACATCAGCACATTGAATGTCAACTTGCCGATGCACATCATTGTTCCACCCACTACCCTCTAGTGATGGTTGTGCTCCAAGTGTGTTTCTATGCACAAAAAAACTATCTATAGAAGATGTGTGTGGTGGTGGTCTCCTAGAACTAACGGACGTGGAAGCCGAGGAGATGGTAGATTTGCAAATCCATGGGCCACGATGAGAGCCCACTATGCCCTTAAGTGTTGCTTCATCTTCTTCAACGGTGGATGGGATACTTGGTCACAAATCACAACCCACATTATTTCATTACGATCATTGTTTTAGCAAAATCTAAATTGTTAAGGTGATTATAAAATAATAAATGATTCTTAAAATGGAGACAGTGTGAGATACCATGCGATTCAGAAATGGCTGCCCTTTCCCTTTTCAACTTTTTCTCTTCTCCAGCAGCGAGCAAGGCATTCATCTCTCATTACTTTTGGGGTGGTGTTGTCACAAACCCTTGTGTCACGCTTTGTGATCCCTCCAACGTGGTATTTCAAACAAGATATGCCTCCACTAACTAGTTTTTCACATTTTACGCATATCACAGTATTACATTCGGGTCCTTCGAAAGCATATGCCCATGCCTTGTCTCTAGCCCCTTTAGGGCACGTTCCTACATATCCCGATGGACATGTGTCTACTAGGGCACTGGCAAACCCTGCAGCTAACCCAGTTATAGAGGTATCCCTATTTGCCATTTTGATGAAGAATCAAACTACACGTCACATACAAAATGAGTGCACAAATTTAAAAATTTAATAAAAAAATTTAGAAACGAACTATGTTAGTTTAAAACTTTAAATAAGTTTAAACATAGCTGAAACTTTAAGGAAAAAAAAGAAAAAGTGTACGATTAAGACATTTTTAAGAAATATACGAAATTTTTGAGAAAACTATGAAAAATTTGCAAAAATTGCTAAAAATTGGTGTTAGATCTTATTCATTACGTTCTAAAACAAGTTAGAGTAGATTGGAAATGATATTATATAGTTTGTATAGACTTGGATGCAACTAATACAAGAGAAAATGATTTTAAAACAAAAGGGAAAGAATTTTGAAAACTTACTTGTGAATCTAAATTTGCTTGAAAAATCTCTTTGAATCCGCTTCAAATCCACAAGAAATCGATCTAAAATGCTGCAAATATTGACATTTCTCCTCCAAAACATTTCTAACCTCTCCAAACCTCAACTGGCATTAAAAAAAATCATTTTGGCCCTTTGTTGAGCCGTCCCTGTTTTATCCAACCACGAGCGAGATAAGTTCCTTATCGTCGATAAGTGGCAATATATCGGCGATAAGTACCAAATTTTTGGCGATAAGTTTCAAGATATCAGCCAGCGATATCTATATGTAGATTATCGCAGCCCAATACTTATCGCAATAAGTCAGCTTATCGCTAATATATCAGCAATATTTTGATCTATGGAATTCAGCCACAAAAAAATTCTTTAATTCAATCATCATGAAATGTTTAGTCGACTCTATCCAAAATCCAATACGCTACATCAGAAGTGGGAACATGCATTGTGTTACCGAACATAGATTAAACTAGCCCCAAACCATCTTCACATGCTTCTCCAATTAGCGCACATTATAATCCTCTCAAGCATTCATTCGAAACACCAAAACAAACTATGAACTAGCGTAGTGAACATTATGTCACTTCCATCTTTCTTTCAGCTGAAACTTACCCTAAACTTTGGAATTTGGTAAATCATAAGCAACATTACTTTAGTTCCTAATGAAAAACCATTACACTCAACTATGGAAAAATACGGAGTCAAATGCTAAAGTAATGCAGCTATGTGCACATTCGAATTTTCAGACACAAACCTACCATAGTTACTTCCAAAAAACAATAGATGTGCTAGACAATCGAGAACTACTAAAACCGGAAGATAATGATAACATTAAAAAAGTTATCAAACCATACTTGAATCTATCATTTAGAAGTTTTGCATGTCATGTCAGAAGTAATCTCGCTTACAGCACTCTCTCGGATACCTTGACATCAATGAAAACACTATGCTCAACACATTCATCTATTGAATTATTTCAACTCATCCATGCAATGGCCTACAAGTAGTGTTTGACAAGGACACAATCCCCCCTCAAAACAAAAAAGAAAAAATGGCCTATTTTGGGGACAAAGAGGTCCCTAGATCATAGGGACACAATACCACTTACAGATGGGGATGACCCAATGCCATTTGAGCTTTTAAAAACATATATTGTCATTTATTTGAGTAAGTTAAGCTCATTATTAAATATTTATATAATATTATATATTAATACAAATTATTTCTAAACATTCATATGTATGTACTATATTTATATTGTTATTCCCCCACCATCCACAAACTTTGGTCCAAAGTCCCCTTGTCTCCAAGCACACCCCTAAGTCTCCTTGTCCCCTATTTCAAACCTCCATGGAAAACTACTTACACAAGTTTCCTTGTACCTCCATGAGAAATAAAAATAATTATTACAAGATTTATGAATGAAAACACGTTCCACAAGAATTTGTCCCCCTTGGGAAAATGTCATATCCCAAGATGGGGAGGTCCCCAAGATGACAAGATGATAGAGAAATGTCCCTATCCCATGCTATGTAAGGAGTCTAAGTAGACTCCCAATCTTACAACTGGATTTCTCAATGATGAATTGAAATCTTCTTATCTTTTTATTAACTTTTCAGAATATATGAGAATTATTGAAATCTTTCCGCACTTAATTAATTGCAATTCTAATTGAACTATCTCCAACGTGCCAAGTAATGATATTAGACAATTTTAAATTAACCAAATTCTATGGCATTGTTTATAACAATTTTGTGCACCTATTATAAATACGGCGGCTGGAAGATTGGTCACAACTTATATACTTGCGGCAGGTTGAAGATGTAATGCAGCCGCAGCAAACAACACAACCAGCTCTCAGTCCCGATCCCTGTTGTTGTCAACAACTGGCATCCGCAGCACATCAATCCCTAACGTCAACCTCTGCTGCAATATCCGAAACACACATAGCTAGCTCCCACGTAAACAATTTGCAGGCACGTGTGAATGCAGGCCCAGAATCGTACGGCCTGAGATAAACGTACAGCTCTAGAATGTCATACGGCCCAAAATGAATAGTCCCGCAATCTGTAGATTCAGCTTGACAGTCGAAGCACAATTCGTTGGCAACTAATCCAACTCAAAGCGCAAATTCTCTGAGAATTCTCATTCTCCAGGAATTTCATTCAAACCCTCATTTCCCAAATCCGTACTTCTCTTCATTTCATAAAATAATAATCCTAGCATAATGACAAATCGCTAATCCATGGGCTTTTATAATAAAAAAAACAAGTCTTCTTCTTCACACCACATTTCAGCTTCAAGATTACACTTTTCACTTAAGTGTTACCAATCGTCAAACATACACTTTTAAATTATAACACTTAAAGTAACTTAATAGAATTAGGCCAAGCTTCATTTCATAAACATGAGGAAGGTGGTAATTGGAATTCAAGAACGAACTCCAAAGAAGACTGTACACCAAAACCAACGCCCAACTGCCTTACCCAAAATAGAAACCGGATATAACTGACTTACTAAAAATAGTAAGTGTGACACAAAGATCCCCTAATCATCCCGTCAGCTCATAGGGATCACATTGATGAACTGACAATAACAAGCACAAGTACCTGCTAAATCGGGGACATTACATGCTATCACCACCACCTCCAAGCAAAAGACATCCCTAGAATGTCTAAATTTATTATTCCTATGTGCATTTAATATTGACTTGTCAAAAATTTTAAAGTTTTCTCTCTCTTTGGAACTTCGCAAAACTAGAGATTCTTGAGTTCATCAAAATTTTTAGATAAGTAGGTTGTTTTCTTCCCCTATTTGTTTTGAGGATTGCAAAATTTAAAACTCTTCATTGCAAATCATCTTCCAGTTTAAATGCAAACCATAGATTTATAACACATCATTGTCAAAGCATAAATCATTGTCATCCAAAAAATACATCAGCACATTAACTTTACAAATGAACCTAACTTTTATTTGGAGGTGAAAAAGAGAGATTTAAGACTAGGGTAAATGGATAAATTGTCAAAATCTTGAATTTCATGATGCCCTAGTTTGAAAATCACTAAGTGACCAAAACCTCCAAACCTAGATTAAATTTTCACAAAACATCTTAGTTTGCACTCATCCTTGTGGTTTAGATTGCAAACTTTCAGATGAGTAGGTGGTTTTCTTCTATACCAAACCTAGGGCCTAAAAGATCTACAGAACCCATGGCAAAAGCTGCATCAATACCATAAATGAAAACTTAAGTTTACAAGAATTTCAACACTTTAGTATGACCATCCAGAACCTGGCATGTGACCTTTTCAATTCAATTCAACCCAAACATTTTACCTTTTACTGATAAAATTTCCAATACACCATTCATTGAAAAAGCATTCATTTTCCACGTCATTTATTGCTAATCCCTAATTGAAAGATTCCAAGTTGTAGCAGGTTCAAGAATTGACGAGTGGCTTGTAATCAATCTTCTTACTGTTAATGTTTGGTAGCTAGATCGGATTCTAGCTCACATTATTTTAATTAGGAAAATTAAAATAATGAATTAATTATTTAATGAATGGATTAATTATTTATTTAATTAGGAGAGTTAAATGAATAATTTATTATTTAATTGGGATAATTTATTGGAGAATCAAATAATATAAATAATATTTATTTATGGATTGTTTATTATTTATTTAATTGGGAGAATTAAATAAATAATTAATTGGAGTTAAAATATTATTAGTTATTTATTTAATTGGAGAATTAAATATTCAAGCCATTGTATTTTAAATACAATAAAATAATTAGTAAATTAAATGGCTCGGGCCCTCTCATCAAATTAAATAAAAGGCCAACTGGAGTTAGAAATTAAATGGACTTGTATATATTCAAGTTTACCTTGTCATAATTACACACTTGATGCAATGGAAGCTTTATTTTTTAGAGAAATGCTCGGGGAGACAATCAAATATTGTCTATGGTTGGGAGGTTCAAATCATTGTTTGTGGTTAAACGAGCATAAAACAACACTTACCTCTGTGAGATGTTTAATTTCCAGGAAAAATTGCTATTGAGCTTGTCTTTAGTTCAAAAAATCATCTAAGTGGAGACATTAGAATGATATGAGACGAGTACGGTTGTATTTCTACTTGCATTGACATTTTGTGTTATGGGCAAAATTTGTTCCATGGAAGTTTGCATAGAACATGTCAAGTCCAGCTTAAATTCTATTGCTTACCTCTTTTTTTTTTACCATGCACTCTAACCAGTCTAACCCATAAAATAAAGCTTCTCAAGCTCTAAACAATAGTACTCGCTTAAAGGTCTTACACAATCATTCCATGCTTTTCTTCTTTCCAAATGGTCATTTCAAGCCATCCAATATGGTTACGATCCCATTCAACCCTATTAAAATCATGTAAGAACCCTTTTTTGTTCTGCCCTGAATCTTCAGTTAACATTTTGTCAAACAGTTGACTTCCAAGGTCTGATTTTTGTGTTTTCTGAGTTTTGTTTGATGTTTGATTGATAATTTGTGATACCAAATGATAACAAAGCATAAAGAAAATAAAGGGCAATGAACATAAACAAGAGCACCCTAAAACTTCAAAATTAGACCCTTTATTTTAATGAAATTAGATCTGACAAAACATAATACAGTCATTGTGATGATCTGAAACAACTTCCACACTAATACATTACATCAAATAATTCACTCTACTCCATACCCGGAAGAGTGTCAGCTTGAAAAGGATGCACTTGATGTTGTTTGGAGCTTGTAAATGCCAATATGTAACTGTATTGATCTGATAGAAGTCTGATGAGAAATTCTGAAGCAAAATGACACCAAACTGCCCTCCAGCAATGTCGCCTTAGGCCAATATGCTGCTGGTAAGACCTGACCTGAATCTCCTATGGAAAAAATGCCAAAAATTGTCACCAGATACCTGGATATGATGACTAAAATAGACCCAAATCAATCTGCAACTGAAAATGAAACCCTAGTCGTCCAACTTGGAAAATTCATATAAATTCATGGAAGATTCCTCCAATGCTGAAACTGTTGATGTATTAGCATCAATTGTTTCTTTCTCTCCTAAATAAGAAAAGATTTCAGTTGATATATGAAGTGACTCTCGGTTGGAGAGCTGAAGAGGCACGAATTTGGAATCTAAAGAGTCTTCCGTTTGGAAGATAAAGAGTCTTCTGTGTGGAAGAATGAAGAGACTTATGCATGAAGACAAATGGTTCTTGTTGTCTCGGCAATCTGAAATATATATATCTCTTTGTCTTGTGCATTAAGTGGAGAGCTAGGCATGCATTGTATTGCTGGTTCTGTGTGCAGTGGATGGATTGTTGGTTCAGTTTGAAGCATTGTACTGAGACTTTTATTTTTTTATCAATAAAGCATCATTTTTGTGTGGCTGGGTTTTTCCCCTCAAGTTGGAGGGTTTTCCCATGATAAATGTTGTGCTTATTGTTCTTTATTCTGTCATGTTTCGCTGCCTATTTTGATTCTTGGCTTAAAACATTAACATGGTATCAGAGAAGGTTTAAGCAAGCATCTTGTGCATGGAGTTAGGGAGCTTTGAAGGTCGATGAGGCTCTGCAATGGGGATGGACGCCATTTTCCAAATTTCTCATGCACCTCAAAGAAGTGTTGAAGATAATAGCTTCAGGAGATATTTTGTCTTTATCTTTCATGTCTGAGACAATCTCCAAGAGTATTGCTGGTTCCTATTTTCACATGCCAAGTATGGAATCATGTGTTGTCGTGAAGTTGAGCAGAGATATTATTCTATGTTGCCGTGGTGTTGCAGTATGATCACTGGTTTTATTTTATATGTTTTCTTGAGTTCTGCAAAAGTATGAATGATGATTGTCATTGGTGATGATACCCGATGAAGATTTAATGTCAGATATTGAGGCTGAGCAATCATGCTTCAAAGAAGAAAATCCAAAGAAGTTGCTGGCTAGAATTGATGAATCTGGATTTATACCTGCCGATTGCAATCTTTCTAAAATTCTAGGCATGAATGAGAGTCAATTTTTGAGGAAAACGTATTTCAGAATCTTCGAGGGAAAGCCATGCAAAGTGTGCATGCATCGTAGTTTGGGGTTGGCCCTCACAAATAGATATATACTTGGCGGTCGCATTCAGCATTTGGATTGTTTGAAGAATTATGAACTTTGATGGCTATATCTGAAGTGATGAGTCTGGCAAGCAACCAGTATCGGGAGATCTTGAGATGTTATCGACACTGATATTTATTCCAGACCCATTTCTGTGCATGAGTATGAAGCTGAGTATAGCTTGATGATGATAACAATGAAGGGACCAAAAAATTTCTTGAGTTGTGTCAACTAGTTCATCTGCTTAAACTAACATTTCCCTTGAGAAGAAGGTATTTTCAATCATTGTATCATCTGTGATTCGTGCTGAGATGGAGTCTTAGCGTGATTCATATTGAGAGGGAGTCTTTGTTGACATAAACTCAGTTGTCATTGGTAAAGTCATTGGCAAACATCAATCCCACCGGAACACCAGTACATCACACTGGTACTCTTAATTGTGAACCGGTAGACTAAGCAAGTAAGCAGTGTACTTTAACCAATTATTCTTATACTGGTCCAGATTTTGTCCAACCGGTCTTGGCACACACACAAGGAACAGATGACTTACCGAATACAAGTTCTACACTGGTTAAGTGCATGATAATCCGAACCGGATTATGCGGAGCGTTTTTCAGTTAAACTGAGTTAGCTTTTTCAGTGGAATTGAAGTTAGCTTTGTTTTTTCTGCAAGCGTTTCGAGGTAAACTAAGGATCAGTTTGCAAGCTTTTTGATCAAGGGTTTTGCATGCGTGATTTATGGGAGAGTTTACAACTTGATGGAACTATTAGATGTATTTTGAATAAGATAATTTCTTATAAATACAGGTCGAAAGACATGAAAGTTGTGTTGTTGAAAATCAAGAGCATAGAGCAAAGGAGAGCAGGAGAGCAGAATCTTCTGAGAGGAATCACAGTCACAAAAGGTGAAAGGGAGAGAAAGATTCAACAGCCAAGCAGAGGAAAGGGTGAACACGTATGATCTGAATCGACAAATATAGTGTCATCATAAGATCATTTCTTTTGTTGTGAAGCATATTTAAATCCCTCAATCAAGATGAATCCTTACAGGTTCTTTTGTATAAATCCCTTTACCGAGTAACATCTTTATTGGTGTTTTAAGTCCTCTGATAAGGAGACTCCTAACAGGGTCAAGATCCTAACAAGTCTTCTATCAAATCCCTTAACTGGGTAGCACTCTCACCAGTGCTTTGTAAGCCTCTAACAGGGCAACTTTATTACTGCAGTAGTGGAGTTTTGTGGGTTTTGTCCCACCGTGATTTTTTCCTTCTAACCGAGGGTTCCCACGTATAAATGTTGTGTTGACCTGTGCATTTAATTTATGTTTATGGTTGTCATAATATTCTTTTGATTTATGTATTAACAAGAATATCTGATTGCTTAAAGGAAAAGTAAAAATTGAATTTACTAATTCACCCCCCCTCTCAGTAACCGGTTAGGAATAACAGCCCTTCATACGTCGAAGTGCATCTCCCATGTGAGAAATTGATTACAATATATTCTAAGTGCAGATATGAATAATTACGGTCGATGCCTTCTATTAGATATTCCCATATTTCTGATGCTATTCCCAAACGATTTGATTCCCCATAAATACCCTTGATAGTTTGAAGGGTCATATTATTTCAATACTCATGAGACGTGTCTTAACAATACGATCCTTCTCTTAAATGCTTTTGAATATTATGGTTCGTATTTACCAATCTATGTACAGGCTAATCATGAATAAACTTATTTCTTTACTCTAATCATTCTTGTGTTGTTCGTATTCTGTTTGTCTTATGCGATAATCCAAGTCTGCTCTCCACTACACTCCCCTCTTTAATTTGAATGATTGTGATGTCTGGATACCAACACTTGCGACTGACTAGAATACCAAAACAAAATTTCACTTGCCACCAAAACAAGAAGACATCAGTTACACTGAGATCTTGAGTGTCTAGATAAGAAATTGTTGCCACCGAAGAAAAATATTCTCATCACAGAATGCACATCGTAGAAATACACCAATCGGTGCTACCGACAAACATCTCTTACATAGCAGTGACTCATCATACACTTGTGTGACTCAACTGCACGAACATGTATCTCTTCGATGAGTAGCCGTTACAAAACATGAGACACTTGAATTCGAAAGTGCTATGCCAAAAGTAAGACTGCCGAAAGCATGAACCGACGATAGTTAATAGAATGTGCCATTCCATATACTCATAGTCGTGGCATATGAATTGACTAAGGTTATCGTAAAGGAGTCGTTTCATGGGCTTAGGTAGAATACACTATATTGCCATTACTTGCAACACCAGGGAATGGGATGCATAAGAAGAACCGTTCTCAACAGTGACACTATATTTGATGTAGCTCTTCTAAGACAAACAGCATCACATACACACAATATCTATGATGAAGCAATTATTTCAGGTAAGCAGATATCTCCTGCAGCTACAATCTTCAACTTATACCCCCAAACGTATCCAATAGAAGTTGCTCTCTCCGGTCACATATACGATAGATTTTTAATATCTGATCTTGATCGTTTCTCAAACTGGCTCTGATACCATGTTAAGTTTTGATCAAATTTGATCTATCTATGGCTTTTCTATTTTCAGAATATGATTATTAAAATCACTGTACTTTATTGATGGTATTCGATCTACAAGAGCATAACATTTATTGATTTCGATATCTTCAATTGTGGATTGGATCTGCATTAAATATATAAGAGACACATCTCATTCATGAGATGTCTCATGAATTGTACCTTTTCATCTTAATTAAATACCCGATCTCTAATTGGGGTTTGTTACTTAAATATATATTTTTTTATATATATATATATATTGAATATATATCATATATATATTTATATATATATATATATATAATGGTTATATCCGACTAAAACTACAATGACATTAACAATCACAATGTCTGATTAGTCCACAATGAAGCTCGCATCTAATCTGATCCAGCATCAAAGCTCGCACATCATACACCACACATATCATATATCGCTTCCTACATACTCGCATGCAAAACAAATCTTTCCTTTATACCCTTCAATATTCTTTATTCAATCGGCTTGCAAATCCTTCCACAAAATGTGTAGCCCAAACTCTAATAAGAAAAATAATGTTGTGCTATCCAAGGGTTAAAACTTAACATCTAAGATGTCGTCCCTTCATTGCTAAGCAAACGATTCAATTTGCTAGGTCAATTTACCCGATTGCTCAAAATTGTTTTGAACAATTGTTATACGGTGCTTGTTTCACTTCACTCAATCAAAACACATACCAATTATCATATAAGCATAGGCAATCGTACCAGAAGCATATATACACTATATATTCTGCATTTCCAAACTTGTAGCTATATCTGATATCATTTTTGTTGTTGCTGACCAAAACTGTCTGACTATTCCTTGTGATTCCATCCTAGACTTAGACATTTTTCACTTTACTATCTCACCAAAACTTATCTCCAACATTAGCGCCCATACCAGAGAGGTATGTTGCCATCAATGACATTTGTATGGTCGCTCATCATCCACTTGCCAACACAAGATGCTAGGAAACTTGGTTCAATGGCATATTTTGTGTTTTTACAATAAAACTTGGCTTCTTCCACACAAAAGCACACTCCTTGAACAATTCTTACTATTTCGAAAGGTCACATTCTTCATTAGGCACACTTTTTAACCATTATAAGCACTTTTGGCAAAACTTCACCATGAAACTTCATCTCAACACCTTAAGCACACACTTTATCACTTAAAAGACACTTTTCATGTTTTGATGTTGATTTTTTGTCATCCAACTGTTGGGGTGCTCCCTTGAACACTTATGAATAATTTTTTGAATGTTCTGAATTTGACTTTTTACATTTCAGTAATGGACCATGCATCTAAGGTCTTCAATGCACACTTTTTAATGCTTAAAATTGGCATCAAATGACATGGACGTGCCCCAAGGGGTGACATTGCAGCTTTTGTTTTGACTGATCACTCAAGTGATTTTCTCTCTATGGGTGCACCTTTTGGGGTATTGATGCACTTTGTATTATGTTTTAATGTTGAATTTTGACTTTATGCGATAAATCACCCTCTTGAGTCACTTGAGTGACTGCTGTTCAATTTTGTCATTGACATTGAAAATCGTATGCACACTTTCCACTCTAGTAACCTTTCGTTCTAATTTTAAGTTGACATTGAGTGTTCGCTTTTTTACTTAAAGCTCACTTTTTGTTTAAATTAGAAGTTGACTTGGTATAGCCCTTCCGCTTTTCACCTAACCACCAATGTGCCTTTTGACCTGCTAGGACCTTTTTCTCACTCAAAAGCACTCAAAGTGACCTACCAAGCACTTATCCCACTTGAAATAATGAAACTCATTCAGAAGTGAAATTTCTCTCCATGAGTGCATGACTAAACAATTTATACATGTTCTTTCAATTTAAAATCACCATAGCGCTCTCTAGAAGCTTTTGTAACCATTCTCCCTGCCTTGGAATGTCTTTGCCTTCCCTTAAATTGTCCAAGCTTCCATCTTCACCCTGCCTAATGTGCTTGAAAACTCTTTTCATTGGCCCTACAAATGTGTTAGCTAGAAACAACGACAACATTGGTAACCACCACACGCAAGGATAGAAGTATCGCTTACAAACAACCAACGACAAGATTTTTGGCTTAAAACATCACTCAATACAAAAAATATAATATGGATACAGCACCTTCTAAGCAGTTGGGCTTCTATGCCAGTTTCATTTGAACAATTTGGCCAAGTCTGATATTGGCAGACTTGGCAGCTGCTGAAGCTGCCTGTTTCAACATTTAAAGAAAGGGTGCATTTGCTAGCCTTCAGAAACACCTCATCTGAGTATCCCGATAACCTTCAATATGTCATTCTTTCAACTCTCTCTCTGTAAGTCTTGGAAGTGTGGACTCTGCTCCATTTCTGATCAGAAACTTTAAGAAAGTCTTTGCATGAAGAACTATCCATGATGTTGAATACATTTGGGACTACAGACGAAATTAAGTGATCTGCTAAGTTTTCCTTAATCATTGTTATTCAATCAAGTGGGACTTTGTTATGTTTTATCTTTCCTTTGTTTCTAATTCTCTTCTGCAAGGATACATTTGACGCTAAGATAGAGCAAAACCATAGAGTCTATCTTTAGAAACAAAATATTACATAAAAGAACACTATTTAGAAAGGCTTATTAATACGATCAAAGAAAAGGATTTCTAACAGACATATATACAGAAAAATGGCTTGCAATGAAAAAATAATATGTATTCCTACGAGATGTAAAAACATTGGACAACATGACACAAATATTAACATCAAAAACATGTTTCGAAACAATATGCTACATACAATAACACAATTAAGAAAGATTCCTTGATAAGAGTAAAGGAAAATGAGTGTAAAAAGATGTATATGAATAAACAAGTGAAAAGAGTGGACTATCACTCTTCATACCAGTCTTGAGGAAGGTATACGCTTCTGAAACCTGCAAAACATTGATAACAATCAAATTTCTGACAGGATATGCTTTGTCATTTTTCTCAAACTTGTCAACTTCCACAAATAAATAAACTAGTTGTTTTTCCTTACAAAGAACCTGCGATCTCTATTCTTCATAGTTTGGTGATACAAAACCATCATAATTAAAAACTTTAAGCACCGATAAGAAGTAAAAAGATATGCATTTACGAGTGTTATCAGAGAGTATACTAGAGGTTTAAAAGTATTGGAATGGTAGTCTCATTTTATTTTCACATTTATGGATTTCTAGCCAAGATAAAATGGTTGAGGAGAACTAGTATGCAAAGCCAATAAATAGTTATGAGTGTAAGAGGCTAAGGACCTTGTTTATGAATGTTTTTTGGATAAATTATAGAAACAAATGTGAACAGCATTGCAATTAAAAGTTGATCAAATTAGAATTAACCACATGTTACAATCAACATCCATTGTAGATTGATATGGAGCCACCAATGCAATGATTTAAGGAACTATAAAATGACCCTTAAATATACATGCCTATGAGATGGTCTTGGTAAACAGATTTGTCATTACATATTTCAAAGTTACTCACCCAAAAGGCAGCGACATATGCCCCAACAATTGGAGATATTGCTATGAAATAGCAATCTTCTTCTGCATTTAAGAAGGGCAGCCCCCTCGTAAAATGGGGCTTTTTAGGATTTTTTTGTACTTTTGACCTGAAAGTACAAAAAGGAAAAAAGAGAAAACTACAAAAATGAACGGAAATCCCAATAGCAGACAACAAATACAAATTACGATTTCACAACTAATAACAATTCACAAGGGTGTTTTACCACAAAATATGTTTTGATAAGCAATGATTATTAAAGAGAATTAAAAATCTCAACATACAAAAAATAGGGTATACTAGCACATTCAAATCAAGATACTAGGAGATAATCGTGTTTCATTACATCAATTGCGTAGGTTACCAATGGTTGTTACATAGAGGGACTACCAATTTAACATGCGAAGAATCAGCAATAATAATTTAGAAAACATTTACAAAATACAAACAAAATGGATTCTTTATCTTTTTTTTTGGAATTATACAATTCCAAAAACCCATTCCATACAAAATGTCAAACCAAAAGTCTGAATCAAATCTCTCTGAAATGTTTACAAAAGTTTCCCCTTCTAAAAAGTCTCTTTTACAAAACAGAATAACATGTATTAAAGGTCTCCTTCTTGATAACCTCCTACAGCTACTTTCTGACCACCTGGTAACTACATTTTGGAAATACAATAATTTGAAAATAAGTTATATTATGGTTAGATTCTGTTGTTTGTAGCATCGGTCAGATAAATAATACTGACTATATGATTATTATGAGAAATGATTTATTATATATATACATATATATCAATATATATAATAATTGATATTACTATATATATATATATATATATATATATATATATATATATATATATATATATATATATATATATAGAGAGAGAGAGAGAGAGAGAGAGAGAGAGAGATATATATATATATATATATAAAGTTAGATTATAATTATTCTCATAATAACTAAATAGTTAAATTGATAAAATGAATTAATGAATAGACATGTCCCATGAAGGGACATATCTCTTCTTGCCCTTGTCATGTATAAATACAAAGAGATCGATGCATTTGGAAAATACATACAACATAGCAGTGTGAATACATTTGCAATCGATCTATAGAATTCAACATGGTATCAGAGCCAAGCTGCAAATGTAAAGGAAGAAACAATCATCGCAGCATTGTCAGGTCAAAGAGAGGTGGAAGACGACAGAAGAAATATGCGTCATAAATTTATATAGCAGTGATTAAAGAAGATCAAACAGCGATCTTTGTGTGAGCCTGTGTCCAGCTCTTGGGTCGCTTGGTACAATGGATTTTCTCTGTACTCTGTGAACGCTATCCGAACACCCATTTGCTATGCACTGGCTCTTGCACAGTGTAGATCAAAGGAATGCGGCCGACACTTGTAGTTGGCCCAAAACACTTTCGTGCTCCGGAATGTAGCCCTTACAGCTCTTGGGTCATTAGATAGATGTCGCTCTAATAGAATCAGTGTTGGTGTTGGTGTTGGTGTTGGGACGGATGTGCAGCTCAGAATTAAAATCGGATCACCAGCACTGATCAGAGGGGCATGAAGCCACCTGATTGCTATGCGGGGACTCCCCAAGGTCATATCTTCTGGGTCATGCGATGGGCGCAAGTCGGAAAATGGTTCGGCGATGGCAGTCATTCCAAAGCGTTGTCGCTGTGACATGGAAGGCGATCTAAGTGGGAGCTCTCGTCTAGTGCTTGGGTCACTTGGGTCATTGGGCACAAGTCAGAAATGAGAATGCCTTATTTGGATGAGAACACTACTCTCAGTCCCCGAACTGCTATCTGGTGGATCTATGACCGACTTGGAACCTATTTTGCTTTGGATGGATGGCGTAATTGGGAGCGGCATTGGAAGCCCTGTTATAATCATCCTTGTCAAGATCGGGAGCCTCTGTATAGCTATGACCAACACCAAGTTTGAAAATATACTGGATATAAACATCAAGAAACTATACTATAATATAAACATAAACCAACACAAGTATATATAGAATGCACAAAGATTCCATTCACATCAACGCAACTAAGTCATAGGTCAAACATGTAATATATTGAATAGCATTGTTTTTAATATGATCAACTATAATATCCAAGCTCTCCAAAATGAATGGCTAGTGTGGAGGGAATTATTACAAAATAGTGCCCTCTAGATGTTGAAATATGAACATGTAGCCATGACCATGGTGGGTATGTCAGCTGGCAATAACTTCCCAAACATCCAACACACAACCAACCAATGCAATAGAAATCAAAATTTGTCCTTCGTATATTATTTAACTACTGATAATAGGTTTGAACACTGCCATATGCCATTATTATATTCAGTCATATAATCACTAGTAGCATAGCAGTAGAATGTTTTGTTTATCTTCTTACATAAGGCATTGAAAAAATCACCTGCTTGAATTTGGACTCTGCATGAAGTTTTTCAGAGGGAGGAAAACGATCTGGATGAGTTTCCCATGCTTTTTTCCTATATGCCACTTTAAGCTGCAAACATGCATAATGCGGGTTATCTCAAATTACAAACAAAGCTATGGCTCATTCCAAAGCATAGGCAAAATTAGGAAACCAAAAAAATGAGGAAGAGAGCTACATCTCAAGAACATCCTCCCCTTAGAGAGTTTACAAAATTAAAGCATCACACATACACACGTGCATGCAAAATGCATTTATACATACATATATTTCTTGCCTTCTTAAGTAGAAAGCACCAGAATTGGAAATATAGAACTTGAATTAGAGAATCTTAGACTACTTTTATATACATACATATATACTCAACCATGAATAACTCCTCTTATTCCACTAATTTGTAGCATCAGAGTCAGAGAATGTATAAAATTTAAATGGGAAAAAATTAAAAGAACAACAGCAGTCTCTTTTTCACACAGCAGTAATAAAGGAATTTCTGGTGATTAAAGATCAAAATATAACATGGTTTCTTCAACTTCCTGAAAAATAACAAAGACACTTATTTGAAATGCTAGACATCCATACCTTCAGCTTGAGAACATATTGAAAGTTGATCAGTTTATGTCCCCAAATCAACTAACAAATGAGGACTACCTTCAGCTCATTCAAATATTTAACTAGCAAATACTTGTCGAACAAATTTTAGAAATCTTTCTTTTCAAGCTTATATATCATGCACCTGATAAAGTTGACCACCTCACATTGCCAAGAAAACAAAAAAATAAAATGTATCAGTTTCATAGTCTCCTCAAGGTGCAAACCCTAAGTTCCTATTGCCAGGTCAATACATAAATTAATATCATATGTGAAGGTGAAACAAACCCATGAAATCAAACAATGGCATAGGTGTGATCAGCTGCAATAACCCCTTTACAAATCTTCAGTAGTAATTGCATAATCCAAGGAACCCTCTCAGATGTGTGACAGTATTTGGTGGGGCCTAATCAAGGACAACCTAAATCTTCTTCCAGTCCACCTTAAATCCATTGGCACCAATTACATGTCCCAAGTATAAAACTTCTGTTATTCCAAATCCAAACTTGGACATCTTAGGAAATAGTGATTGTGCCTCCATAATGCCCAATAACTCATCAATGTGCTGAAGGTAATCATCCCAAATTTTGTTGTAGATCAGGATATCATCAAAGAACATGAGTGCAAACTTTTGCAATTGCCTATTAACTACATGATTAATGTAGGATTGGAATGAGGTAGGAGCATTGGTCAATCTAAAGGGCATGATCAAGGATTTATAATGCCTATGATGGCATTTGAAAGCAGTCTTGTATATGTCTTCCTCCCTCACTCTAATCTGATGGTACCCAAACAAAAGATCAATCTTAAAAAGTATGCTATCCCATGAAGACCATAAATGAGCTTGTCCATCTTGAGAATTGGATACCAATTCTTTATTGTTTTGTTATTGAGTGCCCAGTAGTCTATGCACATTATCATTGTCCCATCCTTCTACTGGAACAGTACTACAAACAAAGCAAAGGGACTCAAATTGGCCTAATATGTACCATATCTAGCAGCTCTTAGATGGCCTTTTCTATCTGCTCCTTGTGCCTTTTTGGGGTGATGACCAGAATTGGCAATCATCGGCTTAACTCCCTCTAGCTCAATCATATGTTCAAACCCTCTCTCCAATGGCCTACTTGGATGAATATCACTAAAAACCACATCATGTTTGTACAATAAAGATTGAATATCTACACGAATGCCTTCTTTTTTTCTAAGGTGTCCTCACTAGAAATGAAATGTTGGGTTGCCCAAGCTACATCGCATGACAAAATATACTCTTCATCCTCTTAGCAATAAAAATCTTTGATGCACCATTAGTCATCTCACAAAGAACAACTTACTTCTCATCCACTGTGAACTTCAATTCCATCGTCTACAAGTTCTAAGAATACTTACCCAACAAATGTAGCCATTGGACTCCAAAACAACAATTATCTCCCCAATGCCTGCCATGTAGAAATCACTGGTCACGGTACGAATACCCAAAGCAATGCTCACTTGGGGAACCTTCTCAATACAAGTTGCAGTAAATCCATTTGCAACCATTGTACTAAAGTCTTCAAATTGCTTTGGCTATAAACCTCTTTGTTGCCACCAAGACCTCATTTATGAAGTTCTTGGTTGCCCCACTATCTATCAATATTGTAACTCATTGGCTCTACAAGACTCCTCTCACCTCCAAAGAATTATACCTAGGTGTACCTGAAATTGTGGCAACCGCACCCCCCTTAACTCCCCCTAAAGTATGCTCTTTTGAATCAACCCACTCTTCTTCGAAGTCATTACATTCACATCTTGACCCATTTTCTTTTTTCTCTTCCTTGCTATCAAAAACCCCCTCAATATGATGTACCTTGCCTTTCTCTAGGCACCTGCGTACCTATTCCCATGGTTCCTTCAAAGAGAAGCACAAGTTCTTTCTCCTTAATTCATTCTTGGCCTCATCCAACAAACTTGGTTTCTTGGGCCACTCCTTTTGAAAGGGTCTTTTGCATTTCTTTGATGGAGGAAACTTAGATTGTGGCATTGCTTTCAGTGTAGAAACTCCATGTTTCTAGCTCTCTTAATGGCATCAAGAAGTGTTGGAGGTTTAAAATCTTTAACCTAACCATGAGGTTTTGATAATCCCTTAACAAAGAGAACTATCAATATTCAATATGAAACATTTGTTACCATGACAAATCTTTGAAATTAAGAAACATAAGTATCAATAGTACCAAACTATTACAACCGACCTAGCTCCCAAAATTGCAGCTTTAAGTCCTTATCAAACCTATCTATGAGTCTCTGACAAAATTCAACATAGGAAGTGATAAAATTGTTTCCTCACGTCAACAAACTGTGGTACCACCATTCATCTGCCTCTCCTTCCAAGTGCAAGGTTGCATATTTGATGGCTCTGATTTCGAAAATGGAGTTAATGAGAAATAGGTATCCAACTTCTAAATCCACAATCTAGCGATGCATTTGCTGAAACCATCAAAAGTGGGAATAGAAAGCTTACCTAACCTCATTTATAAATCCTAGTTTTGAGAGCCTCTACCTCTATTTCTTAATGTGAGCTGAAAAAGATACTGGAAGAGACATTGCTACATAAAAATCCTCACCTAATGACTGGTATTTGTGTAACCAATTCACGTATCCTTATGCATTTTTTTGGTTTCCTCCTAATGCGACTTCATTTTGCAAGAATATAGGTGTCAAAGGTGTAGATGTTGCTCCACTAGCTTTCCTAGAATTGTTATCTAGCATGTTTGTCTTACTAGCTTCTCCATTGTTTCCCTGATTACCATTATTACCACATTGTGTTTATGTGCATTCACATTCTACATCATTTGTGTTATCAACTGTAATAACTATTATTGCCCCCTAGCAATATCATTCAAAATCCGCATTGTACTACCTTCATTTAGGTCCCTTCTATCACCCATGTTTCTTGGAGCTCCTTCACCAACGAGCTTTTTCCTCAATGTTAGGATTCTCTACTGGATTGTAGTTAGCGTACAATGCCTATTGTTATGTTTGATAATATTGGTTATCCATCAATGTAATAATTATCCATATTAAACTTGTTGTCACTCTCGGGTAGTTGTAGGTGTAGTCAGATGAAATGTAATCCTTGGCCAACCATCTCTGA
Organism: Chamaecyparis obtusa; assembly: GCA_027943335.1. Classification (NCBI taxonomy): domain Eukaryota; kingdom Viridiplantae; phylum Streptophyta; class Pinopsida; order Cupressales; family Cupressaceae; genus Chamaecyparis; species Chamaecyparis obtusa. The sequence goes on from BSBK01000997.1 coordinate 78,540, forward strand.
TCTTCTTCTCTATTAAAAATTCATGAGTGAATAAAGATATATTTTACTCCTATATTTGGTACACAATGTCATTTGTATTATTTTTTCATGTATATAATTTACCAGGTATAGAAGTAAACATTTGGCATCATTGCCTTAAAAGAAATTGTGTTAGAGTTACATGATTCATGCCCTTAAATCCCAATAAAAGCAAGAAGAGGCCAAAAGTGTAAGAACCTTTCAAAGCTCTAACTACTGAATTGACTATGCTTGTTTTGGTTTTTAATTGTTTTCCAATTTTTTTGTGTTTTTGAGATGGTTTGACATAAAAAGCAATACATATGCTGAAATAAAACTTCTGAAAATTAACACTAACAATACTTTGGGAATAGAAGACAATCTTTATTACTTTTCCTTCAATACATAGCACTAGAATGTTTTACATTAAAAAGCATACCCATTTTCATTGTAAAAATTACTCTGAAACCCTTGCTGGCTGAAAAAGCAAGCATACAGCAGCTCAAATCTCCTTCTATCAGCAACCAATATCCAAACTGATGATATCAATCACTGTTGTTCAGCTAGGCGTCCCTTTTAAGAATTTTTACTGATTTTTTCGGTGCCTCCTTCAACAAAAACAAACTGTATATGGAAGAGTAGGTAGGGCACATGAAGAACCAGCAAAAAGCAATGATTTCAAACCACTATAAACAACCAATAGCTTCTCAATCCGATGCCCTCAATCTGCCATAAAATATACCTTCAATCTATCAATAAATTCTGAAATTTATTTCTCCAATCAGTACAATGTTGACCTCTGTATGAAGCCAACCCAATAAGCAATATCAGGTGAATATTTCACACCCTCTGACTGCTGCTACAAAGAAGAAGCAACGCTCTCCAATGCCGATAAGCTCAAAACTTTGCAGAAACCCTTGGTTTCTCACAAACTCCAATGCTCCAAAGAAAGGATATCAAATCAAGCAATCAACATAATGAATTCTCTTTCTCTTGCAACTATTAAATACCTTCAAAAAGTCCAATTTCCCCAAAAAGCATTTTAAATAACAATTTAAATGTTATTTCATTTCAACTTAGGAAATCTTTTAATAATTCATTAAGTTTGACATTTATAATTAATTGCTCAACTGGTCTGCTTCCAATGATGAATAGACCCTCAACTTAAGTGAAATTATAAAGTTATGTTACAACTTTATAATAAACTATTTTTACAATTTAATATCATTTTGGCCACAAAATTATTAATAACTCTCAAACCGCTTATTTTTTCACTTTGTCATCTAAACTGGGAGTTCATCCTGTAATTCCCCGTGTGACCAAATACCATTTCTAAAAATAGAAAGGGTCCATCTCTATCACTCCAAAAATTGCTATATATAGCAATAAACTCACTATAAATAGAAATCACTGCATACAGAGTCCTAGAGACCTCGAACGAAAGTCAAATCTGCAAAACTCTGATCACTGAAGAAGTTGCATCTATCAAGAGGCCCTCTATCCAACCTCATTAGCCTATGAGGGTAAATTAATAGGCTAATCCATTGAACTCTGATGCTCACAAAAATGGGGACATTACAAAAAGGTAGTCAAGACCAAGCAATTAGGCAATCTTTAAGGACTATAGAACAAAGAGAATGAACATTTGAGGAAAATCCAATAAGACGATTCCCAAGTCGAAGCCCTTCCTGAGAATGAATTAAAAGTTGAAGCATGAACCAATGTCATAGTCAAGAGCAAAGGAATCCATTTGGTGAGGAAGGCACAAATCATACATGGAGTGAGTGGGAGGATATTGTCAAACACTAACCACTTCCAAATGAGACATATCCCAACCTTGTTGACCAAGAAAACAACCCATTCGTGCAATCAACATTGGATGATAAGTATGAAGAAGGAAATCTTGAATTGAAAAACATATTCCACCACTTTAAGAATCCATCCATCTCAGAGGAACCTAAAATTGGAAGATTTGAACTGAAGACCCCCAGACGGAGGGAATACAAGAACGAGTCATAGCCTAAAAGTACCCAAGATGTTGGGGACGCTATAGGTGGACTTGTAGAGGATGTGCACATGGTTGAGTTGTAGGGAAAGCACCAAAACTTAGCGATCAAAACAGCCCACCCAAGTCCAAAACACAAGGGAGCAAGCAAGCAAGAAAAATGGTGACTCCTCTGACAAGTCTAAATGTGGATCGACAGAAACTGTCAAAGTTCACGGGGAATGGGTCAAAAGATCCTATGAGGCACTACAAGAAGTGAGAGACTATCTAAATAGCAAGCAATTAGGAGGACCAAGGCTGTTGGCTGAGAGCGTTTCTAGTAATGATATGGGGTACAGCCATTGATTGTTCACAAAATTGAATGCTTCATCCATAGTCTCTTGGGATACATCGAAGAAGTTGTTCAATACTAAGTTTAAACTGCTACAGGACAACAATGAGATCATCACCAAACTTTACAACACCAAACAAAGGAAAATTGAGAATGTACGAGCTTAGAATTGTAGGCTCAAGGAATTGTTTGTAAAATTGGAGAACCAACCAGTGCACGGATTGAAGAAGCGTAGGTTTATTGAGTGATTGACCCTTTCGCTGAGAAACAAAATGAAGGTGGTACCTCCATCCTCATATGCCAAAGCATACAATCGATCAATGGACATCGAGAGTGAAAACAAGACATCCTCCTAAGGGAAGAGGAAGAGGCACAATGATGATAGCACTGAGGGTAGTAGTGATGATGAATCAACAGCAGTCCAGCCCTACAACGAGATACGATGAGAATGAAGGAATTGAAGGCCAAGAAAGGAACAAATAAAGAAAGCAATGAACTATGGTGTACTAAGTGCAAAATTGGGGGGCACACGAAAGGTCATTGTTCTAAAATGATGTTCGGTGAGATTTACCAGGTGATGGGTCATTCAATAAAGGAGTGTCCATATAATTTGAAAACTAGAAGTATGCAAGTACTCTTCACACAAGGAGAGTCTACTCCATTAAATCCATAGAATGTATTGCCAAGTGATCATGGAAATAAACGAGGAAGGTAGAATCAAATACAGTACAACTCCAAAGGACATCCTATCATACAATGCCAACAATGTAGTGAATGGGGACACTTTGTGAGAGATTGCTAGAATAAGAAAGACAACATTCAATTATTACACAAATGGCATGGACCAAGTAACCATGAAGACACCAACTGCCCGAAGCAAAAGGGTATAATTATGTTGGAGGTGGAGGAACAAAACAAGGCATTTTTGTCAATCACAAGAGCACAAACAAAGAAGGCAGTGTACTCAAACCCTCGTACAAAGAAGGAACGACTCCAAGAAACCAAAGCAAAAGTGCAACAAGTGATGGTAAAGGAACGAATGCCCTCCAACGGAACTGCAAGTACGTCAATGTGATTAAAGTCAAAGAAGAACATAGTTTGGCGGGTGCTACAAACAACTATATCCATCAAGGTGGTAGACCTCCTTCAAACTATGCCACAATTGAAATGGCAATTACCAACACAATCAATGACAACACTCGGTCAAAACCAAGTAAGTCACAAGGAAAACCAACGGTAAAGTCACCACCCAAAGACAACCAAGCCACCGACCCTATGTTGCTAACGCTTGGAAGGAAGCTATCCATCATCGAGATGGAAATAATGGGGAGAAAGCTAACAAATACCATCGTCAACAAAGATTAGGGAGTCAATATGTTGTCATAGGAAACCTGGAAGTGCTTAGGGAAGACAACACTTTGGCTACCAACCTTCCACTTGGTAGGTGCCAACCAACATAGAATTAAACTGTTAGGGACACTGATGGAAAAAAAAGGTAACAATTGGCACTTGTTCTTGGGTTTTGTAGTTATCTCGTTGGAAAAGAAGGCTTATGATGTGCTTCTTGGGAGAGGTTGGTTGATCACTACCAAGGCGACCCACAATTAGAAGAGGAATACACTCTTGATCGAGAGTGAAGGGAGGAAGTACATCATCAACTTGAGGAATCAAGCAGCAAGCAAGGAGTTGGCATCCTCTGAGTCGAAGTCTAAAAGTAGAGAATGAGGTACGGATGAAGGAAAGGCATGGAAACAAATGATGAAGGGGTGCTCGAACTAGAAGATTGTTCTGAAGATGAGATGAGTTCCCTGAATGGACTGTTTCACTAGCAAATGCTGGACTAAGGTATTCCCATCAACATGTAATTTACTTAGAGCCACAGCTCTCTGTGAAGAGCAACCAATGAAAGCGTGTAAAGTTATGAATAATACATCTAACAATACGAAGGGAAAAATAGGTAATGTGGAGCGTATAAGAGATTGTCAAGGGAAATCCATATCATCGTAAATTTAGAGGAAAAGAAGGGAATTAGGAGGGATGGAAAATAAGAAAAAAAAATAATGAAGGCTAGGAAGAGGTCATTGCTTAATTCAAGCTCTCGAGAAGGGAATGTTTTTTCTTAGAAAAAGCAATGGAAGGCAATTTTGGCAAGAAGGGCTAGAGAAGTTTACCCATTGACCTTTGTACGAAGCAAAATCCTCTTTGCATAAGTTGGGAGCTAGCACCAACATTGCACCATATGACACGTACGATCACTTTGTTCTTATGTGTTGACTTCAAAAGCTTTTGTATGGTCTTTGCAAACTCCTATACAACATGTAGGGTTATTGTCACCGTACAATCCCTGCAACTCCCATATGGCGTACGACCCAGTCCGTACATCACTCACAATCACTAGCAGACTTACTATAGGACATATGGACTTGAACAAACATTCATAGAATCTTGCATGCAAAGCATCTACACTGCATGGCATACAAACTCTCAATGTATAGACCCATGCATTCTACGAGTTTCAGGGCAATCATACGACATGTGGCCCCCTTAAACCAACGTACATATTTCACAATCCCCCATGCGGCACTTGTATGACAACTTCGTACGGGAACCTTTCCTAACTCCATACAACATATGGTCCTGCCATTTTCAGTGCAGCATTCATTGTTTCTATATGCTACATCCATACAGTATTTGCAACCTCACGCAAGACACTTGTATGACACCTCCGTACAACACCATGATCCATACAACACTTGCATCACCATGTTTGCAATCATCGTACAACCTTGTCCATCCAATCGTATGCCATGCGAGTCATGCATCGCTGTCATTTCCATATGCAGTATAGGATATACTATGTAATTCTTTGTCTCATCATGTTGTATCTCGTAAGACCAAATGGATGCCACCGTTCTGTGTGACAACAACAATTCCTTAAGTTCTATTACTTAGTTCAGCAAGTAAGAGATTTGGAAGGGTTAACAACTGCATTTTCGATCTTTATCAATATTACTTTTGGCATCTTAAAGAATCAAGAAAATGATGCACAGCATGGAGTTCTATGTGATTCTAAAGGTCTTGATTTGGTCTTGGCACTACCCCAAGACCCTAGAAGGGGCGTTGGCTCTAGATCCCTGCAAGGGGCACTACCACTTGATCCCATTGGGGGCATTACCTTGAGACCCCCCTTTGATTTTTGAAGTACACTACAACTTTGAGTTTACACAATATGAGTCATTGTCTACACTCTTGTCATTAGTCTTCCCAAATATTACTTGATGTATATTGTCGTCTGGAAGATGACTTTTTCTTTTGGGGGGTGATGTAGTCGACGTACAATGCCTTGTTATGTTTGATAGTATCGGTAATCTGTCAATATATTAATTGTCTTAATTTAAGTTTGTTGTCACTCTCAAGTAGTTTTAAGTGTCGGTTGGTTGACAGCTATGTTCTTCTTGGCAACCGTTGGGTCCTTTAAATATGCTCTGTACCGCCAAAGAAGGTAGTATGATATAGTCGAATGAATTGTAATCCTTAGTTGACCATCCCTGGTCTTCTTCTCTGTAATCAATTCATGAGAAAATAAAGATATATTGCTCGTGTATCTGGTATGCACTGCCATCTATATTGTTATTTCATGTATGTAATTTACTAGGCATAGCAGTAAACATGGATTATTTTCTCTTCTTCTACAATAATATCTATGTGTACCCTCTAGTTGCATAAGAAATTAACTTGTTGATTTTAATTGAACTCCCCACAAGCTGGTAGGAAAACCAACCTCGATACTGTAGTGTAGTGAATTGTATCCCTTTACAATTTCACACTTAGTTTGGACCCACTTTGGCAGTTGTGCCTATTGTGTACCTAATTTATGTTTGAGTATGCTCAATTTCAGGATCGTTTCCATTGACTTGGTGCATTCCCCTATTCATGACCTTTTTCCTGGCCCAAACTGCTAGGACTAGGGTACCCAACCCCTATCCAAGCAGTTTTCCCCAAAATTTAAAATATGTATGCTGGCTATGTAAGTAGCGGGAAACTGCCTTCTGATGTAGGCCTTTCCCAGAATTTAGTTGCATATAAATACTATTAGCAAATTTATCATTGATGTCAAAATGCAGCAGTATGAATGCTGAGATGTATGTTAGGTTGGTGTTGAAGAAATAAATGTAGAGATATATTCTTCAAAAGCAACCTTTAATATGTCTGTGATTTATTTCATAAGAAAACTTTAATGTCTGTCCTGTGAATTCTTCAAATTGCAGAGTAAGATACATACAAAGTTTGGTTCAGTGATAAAGGTATATATTTCTTATGGAATGCACATTTTGGCCTTATTCATTATCAGAGGGAAATATTCTATCCTAGCATTCTGATAATCATCTTTTGGCCAACTACATATTCGATGGCTTCTTGGAAAGGAGTATGCTATTGATGTATTATTAAATCATTTTTTTCTTACGCTTGGTTTGGAGGCATCTGCTGTCATTGAAGGAGAGAATGGCATTGTCATTTTGGCATGAAGGTCTATGTTGAACTACTGAGGGCAACGTGTATCTCTTTGAATGAGGTGCAAACATTTATCTTGAATACAATGAAAAGCAATGGAAGTTTCTTCTGTGAGCATCAGGTGTATTAAACCATGGCAACATGACAATGATGCTACGCGGGTACATTCAAACATTGAATGCTACCCTGACAACCTGTTTATGATTGCTGGGTCCCGATACTATAATTTATACTGGAGATAATATCACAGTGGATGTGTGGAGATTACTGGCACATATTTCTGACATTCCAGACAGTTCAATGTTTTCATGGCAGATACATTATAAAGCCTTACCCAAAAAATGTGATATAATAACCCGTGGAATATATTCAGTGCAGAACGTGACACTGAAGATATCGTTGAACAAAGTATTTGCTATTTCAATCTTTAGTGATTCAAACAAAGAGATTACAGAATTCAACATCATGTTTGACAGGATGACTGATGAGTTGTTTAGATTGCACATAGAGACAAGAAATATTTGTTAGATATGCTCAGTCTGCATATCTAAAGTTGCGTATTTCTGAGGGTCTCCATCAAATCACTCACAGATGGATTTCATCGGGCTTCATGGAAATATTTTGAAACAGGCTGAGTATTCAGATTGATGCATTTTTATAGACCTCTCTGTTTTAATTGTGATGTCGCCAATTATCATTGGAAGTTATGTATTAGTTAAAATATGATCGTAATACTTTGATATTTGCTTCGTCGGTTATGACTTAGTAGTTACAAATTGATGGTAATTGAAACATTTGGAGTTGTATTTTTCGGTTGTCTTAGTTAAGATTTCATAATCAAAAAATCAGTTTAACTTCTTGGAAACTGACTCAGATAGAAGAATTTATTTAAGAAGACAAGGTAGTCGACGGGTGAGTGGGTGTGAATAATGATTGCGCATCTGATATCGTTTACTAAGTAATGTAAAGTCCGAGGCAAAGCTCTGTGAATGTGAAACAGTGCTGTAAGTGAGTAATTGAATGTGAAGAATTGTATTCTAATATGTTTGATTGACATGAACAAGTGTTAAAGAGTTTTGCAGTGAAAAAATTCTGAAATAGTATGAATAAAAGGGGCAGTAAATGAAGGTTTTCAAATGAAGAAAGGGCTGTGAAGAGATGTACTTGCAGAGATCTATGCTGTAATCAGAAGTGTATAAGTGTTTCTTTAAAAGTTTGCAGATATCAGGTATTACAGTATGTTATAATTATTTTGATAAGCCTGTTCTAGGTTTTTTTAGACAAGTTTCTTGAGGTGCTGTTTGTAGTTGTACACTTGGTCTAGAAAGTTATTTGCAGACATTTAGTGGTATAACAGTTGATGATATTCAGGTTACAGAAGTTAATTTGCAGAATTCTTATGTTTGCAATCCGGGACAGAATATCTAAAAGTTGTAAATGCTCTAAATGTAAAAATCTTTATGTATATCTCTTATGTTGTAAAGGAGCTGGTTAGTGCTCAGTGAATGCTCATATTTAAAAGAATTGGTGCTCTTAGAATAGGGGTTTGGTTCCTTCGGGTTGGTGCCCTTAAATGTTGTAATTGGAATTTATTCATGAGGCTGGGTTTGGACAGTAGATCCTAGCAGTGTTTTTCACCATGGTTTTTCTCATCCCAGTTTCCACATCAAATCTTGTGCACTGTTCTTGTGTAGTCACATTGCTTTCTTGTTTCAGTTTTAGTTACTTTCAGATTTCAGTTTGACAAGTTTCATTAAAAGTTTAAAAATATTAAGGTTCAAAAGTTTGTATCTACTACTGATTCATCCCCTGCCCCGCCCACCACCCCCCTTTCAATTGTAGAATTGTGTTCTACAAATACAACTCCCTCTCTCATTCCAAACTCTAACCTAAACAATTGAGCATTCAATCAAGTATAGCCAAGGCAATTGACCACAGACCTGCAATCAAGGATCAAGAAGCATTTAAGCATACATCTTCGTTTCAGCAATCATGATCAAAGTTCCAAATCTCGGACTCGCAAGGCCGACTCGACCCGTGACTCGCCGATGACTCGGCAACGACTCGGCTATGAATCGGCAAAAAAAAAAACCAGAGATTTTTTAAAATTTAAAACTTGTTTCATGCACCCATTATTGAATAAAGCTTAAAAACACTATAACATCATCAAATAGAATCTAATTTGATCACATACATAAACATACATCCATTACATAAGTACAAACGTAAATTGTAGGCAGCTGAAGGAAATAGAAAACATAGATATGCAGAATTATAAAATATAAAATATAAATGTTGTCAAATGTATATAAAATCCATGACATCAAATGTTCCCAAACATATGTGTAAAGTTGTAAAGTGTAAACAACAAAAACAAGTCTATGGCTCAAGCCTCAGGCTCTAGGTCAGCCTCATCCTCAAAGTAGTTTGTCTGCCTCCTACAAATGCGTCTGAGGTAGGTCCTAGATGACTAACAAGCCATAGTCTCTACCTGTGAGGTGCCACTCTAATCAACATCAGCTCCACGGGCAGCTGATCGTGCACTATCCTCCTTTGCCATAGCCACAGCCTTAGCCTCTCTGTCTGCCTGGTCAACCCACTCATGGTCCTCCTCAATGAAGATAGGATCGGTAGACTCGGTGAGCCACTCGGACTTTGGATCGATCTCTGCTAGAGTGATCGGAGAGGTGTCAGTGTCCAAAATCTGTCTGGTCCTAAGAAGGAGGTTGTAATGAACGAAGACAAGATTGTTCAACTTCTCCACAGACAGTCTATTACGCCTCTTCGAGTGGATGTGCTCGAACATGGACCAATTGCGCTCACATCCAGAAGCGCTACATGGTTGACTCAAAATACGGATGGCAAGTTTTTGAAGGTTTGGGGTTGTAGGCCCAAACATATGCCACCATTTATCTGAAATAAGGAAAAAAAAAATCAATGTCATTTCCAAGTTCCAACTTTAAGGATAGATTATAAAATCAAAATGCATAAGCCATAAACTTAAGAGTTAAGTTTAAGTTTAACATATATTTCTACCTGGCTGCAATGTTGTCCTAGACTCTTTGCACATCGTGCTTCCAAAAATCGGCCCTCATGGATTACTATATGCATCTATCTCTTGCACTATAGATGCGGTACAGGTAGATATCTTTTGCATCACTGTATATAGGCCACTAAGAACCTCCTCATCTGCCTTGAAGTTATCAAGGAAATGAAATGATGGATTGAGGAAATAAGTTGCTCCATGGATGGGCCTATGAAGCTGGTTTTGCCATCTCCTATCAATGATCTCCCAAAGGGGGCCATGCTTATCCTCAACTCCTTTATACTTGGATCTAATGGCCTCCTTGGCCCTATCCATGCCCTCATATAAGTAGCCCATAGAGGGCTTCTCCCCATCAACAACTCGTAGGAGAACTACGAAGGGCTCAGTGACCTACATATAATGTAAAAAAAAAAATAGTTAAGTGACAAGTGTGCATTAAAAATTTAAAATAAAAAAAATTGCAAACAAAACATAAATATTTTTACCTCCATAATCTCTTTACAAGGGGTCCAAAAACCTGGCTCATCAAAAATATAATTTGCCACTTCCCTACCCACAGTGCTCGTACAATAGGATGAGGCAGTCCACTCCTCACCAACAAACATGCGTCTCAAATTCAATTGTGATTTCAACAAGGATTTCAGTGTGAGGAAATTGGAAGCAAATCTTGTGACACCAAGACGAGCCAACTCCCTTTGCCCCGTGTATTTTCTCATCAGGCTAAGGACCAATGCCTGATTATAGATAAACTTGCAAATATTTTTGGCCTTATCAACACATGATTTGATCCATTCAATCTTGCCAATATCCTCTAACATGAGGTCAAGGCAATGGGCTGCACATGGAGACCAAAAAAATTTCGGGTGCCTCTCCATCAAAAGTTTACTTGTAACAATTTTAAATTAATTAGAAATTTAGAAGTGTTAAGAAAATCTTAAATAAATTCATAGATGCCTCTCCATCAAAACTTAAAAAGTTATAAATTTACTTCCAGCAACATAACTTGCTGCATTATCACTCACCACTTGCACCACATTTTCTTCTCCCACCTCAAGTATAACTTCCTCAATAGCCGCACATAAGTATTTGGCATTCTTCACATGTGAGGAAGCATCAATAGACTTCAAGAACATGGTGGTTCCTGAATATAAAGAAAAATAATTATCAATTATCATGGATCAATCAAAAATTCAAAATCAAAATTAAATTATTCAATGCATTTGGGGAAGTAGAATTCAATGAACAATCACCTGCGCTGGAAACAAGAAAATTTAGGAGTATCCTATTCCTCATGTCCGTCCAACCATCTGTCATGATGGTGCAACCATTTTGCCTCCAAGACTTTTTATGGTCCTCTAGCTCAAGTTGCATATCATTAACCATGTCTAACAAGAGGGGGCCACTTAACTCAGTATCAGTAGGGGCTTTAAAGCCCACCCCACAAATGGTTACAGAATCTATCATACCTTGCCAATAAGGAGACCTATCACAAATAGATTACGATTAATCATTAGACAAAGCATAGTTCAACTTCAAACTATAAAATTTAAAATTTAATTTCAAACTTAAAGAAACTTAGAAAACAAATAAAAGAGAATTACCTAGCAGCAATAAATGGAATGTTGCAAAAGAACCAAAACTTGCAAATTTGTTTTTGGGCAGCATCATGGACCTCCTTGTTCCAACCCATGCTCTCAAGCGAGGGTTGTGCACCAGGAGTAGTGCGTGGCTCAAAATAACTGTCCAACCTTGATGATTTTCGGACTCTAGGGCCAAGGGTAATATTGCCACTTGAAGGAGTAGCAATAGAAGCACTAGCACTAGCACTAGGATAAAAGGGAGGCTTGGAAGAACCCTCTCCAACACAGCCTACAGATGTGGATGCGGATGCGGATGCGGGTGTGGATGAATGGGAGCCAATAACATTTATCTCTTCCCATTGCCTCTTTCTAGTTTCCTTGTCTTCAGCATATTTTTCTAACTGGACATAACAAAAACAAATTGCCTCGGGAGTTGCCTTAGTACATGCCTCAACATCATTGCCAGGTATGCCGGCAATATGGTATTTAAGCCTATTGATGCCACCATAAAAAATTTCTTTACAAAAGGTGCATTTTGTTTGGTTTTTTTGTCTACCGAGAAACTCTTCGGAATATTTCCAGCATGGACACTTTTGAGGCATTGGGAAAAATTAATGTTTTCAAAACTTGGAATGTGGCTGCAATAAAATTAAAAAAACTTCAAAAAAAAATCTAAAAACAATGGAAAACCATAAACATGCAAGCAAAAATCAACAAAATCTAAAAATTTAACACTTACCTCTTTCAAATGAGTTGAGAACAGCTGCTATGAGCTCCTTGATGCTCTCAATGCAAACCTATGCTTCCCCAATCCAATTTTGTGGACTCCTTGATGCTCTTCTTCCCGGCTGGATGCAACCCTTTGGCTTCTTTTTTTTCTTCCTCTCTCTCTCTTTTTCTCTCTTCTTCTCCTACAAAGCAACTACAATGCCTTTTAGGGCAAATAACAAAACACTTGTGCAAAAAAAAGTCAAAACAAATCAATGTTTTTTATGTTTTTAAAAGCCCAGCTTGGGCCTGCCGCGGTGCGGGTCATGAGCCTCAAACTCGGCGAGTCATGGCATGACCCGCTGACTCGGTGAGTCACGCGGGTCATGACCATTACCCGCCGGTTGACTCGGTCGGGTCAAGAAAACCCGGGAGCGGTCACTCGGCCCACGAATCATGATAACTCGCGTGACTCGCCGCGGGTAATGATACTCTGATCATGATCAATAATAATGTGTTCCTCAATGATGAAAGCATGCTTGACATCTTCCAAGCAACATCAAGCCTTATATGGGACTTCATGCCAAGGGTTTCGTATTTGAGGCAATATTTGTCAATTCAAGCATTTCCATTATTGTTTTAGCCTTTTTCCTTTTGAAGACAAGCTCTCATTTTCATCAATCTAGTTGCTGTGGAGATGGGAACACTAACACGTGGTTTGACTTAGGCAAGCCCCTATATAGCACAACCCTTCTTTCCCAATTTTCGTGTGTGTTGGTTCAAATCCGACAACAGAGAATGTTACAGGTGTGCAAAGCAGACAGTGACAGACATTCCCAAATATCGAACAGGCAAAACGACCTGGACTAGGGTGCCCAGTACGTGTCCGACAGTTTTTGGCTGAACTTCGAAGAGGCAAAACTACAGTACCTCCTGATTGCAAATCTGCTCCTTTCTATTTGCACAAACACCCTCAGACTGGAGTGCCCAACAAACCAGTCCAGTACTTTTAGGATCAGTTTGCTGTTACAAGTTTTTTTGCCCTCTTTCCAGATTTGAGTTACCTTTTTGGTTTTTTGTTCTATAATTTGTTATTATTGCTGAAAATTATGATTTCCCTAGCATTAAACTTAGTCCATACATTCATCTCAATTCATTCACACTCCCCTATCAAAAAGGGAACATAGATCCAAGTGTTCAGCTCTCATACAGGACTGTAGTTGAACCTATTTAAGTTTCCCAATGATTTGTGAGGAAAACTGAGATCTTAGTTTACATTCATAGGGTATGATCCTATTTCCACACCATTTCAGATACCACTGTAATATTTCTAACCAAAAACATTTTGCCAACACTTGCAATCTTCACAAATTCATAATTCAAGCATTTTATCAAACAGTTGGTTAAGAATGAATAATTGAACCATTATAAGTTTCAAAATCACAAATGTTGCAAGTTTTCTTGAACAAAAAGATTTTTACAATATTTAAATAACATTAATTTCCTATATAAGAACTTGCCTCAAGATTTTCCAATTACACAATACAACCATTTATCAAATGCTTTGCAAATTTGAGCAAATAGAAAGAGTGCCCAAATAAATGAATGTCTTCGAACTTTATGCGGCTCCACATCCCCTCCAAGCACTTTAATAGCATTCAACAACATTTTTTTGGAGTTTAAATACCCAAGTAAGTGGGGTCAATACCAACTGTGAAGTAATCAGCCTCTTTTTCTCTTATAATCTTCCAGGCCCCCTATAAAGATTGTGCTAAGGCCTAGCAGAAGTCAACAACCCAACGACAACATCCTTGTCAAGTTGCAGCAGGCCTGAAATAGCTCCCATGCCCTTGTTTTATCTCTTACAACTTATGTTTTTCAATGAAATTATGAATCAATCTAGTACAAGTCTCAAGAAATATCTCGAGGTGGCAGAAAATATAGATAAATACCAAAGTTTGCAGCTATATTGGTCACCAATAAATTTATCAATTTCATGTCCAGGCACTCATAATGTGATGACTAGTATTAACCTCATATAACCTCTAGAAAAGTGGCTACTAGACTAACCAAGCTTGAAATATGAAATATAAGCATCATTTTGAATAGCAAGTAACTCCTTACAAATTTATTTGCCTACAAGCTGCTATAAATTTGTGCCTGTGAGTCTCTTGTATTCAAAAGATAAATTGCTTCAATCAATCCCTTACTTAGTAAACACTTAGCACCAACATGAATCCCATTTAAATAACCCCGATTGACTAGAAAGAAATCCTTCATCTCTGAAGTCAAATGCCCATAGAGTTTTTGTCCTAGGGTCCCAAGTTGAACGCACAGTCCAAAATTCTTAATTAAAAATTAAAAATGACCAAACACGTGTAGTTCCCTTTTGCACTTCCTTGTGCAGCTCAGGACTAATTCTCATCATCTTTGGTGTGAAACAAGGAGGTGGACAAGGCCAAAAGAAGCTTGGTAAAAGAGGGTCTGTAGTTGTACCTTGTGTACTGCAAGGGTTGTGGAAACCGAAGGCACTTTATTCTAGACTGCAAAGCGTACAATGACATCAAGGTCCACTACAACAATAGTTTTAACAACTTTTCAAGATCTGGCAATGAAAATTGGGTGGAGAGAATGGGAGAGCTTGCTATTAAACTAAATGGCAGAAGGTGGGCACTTCACGATGCTGAAATAGCGGAATCTACTATCCCAAATAAATGAATGTCTTAGAACTTTATGTGGCTCCACATCCCCTCCAAGAACTTTAGTAGCATTCAACAACATTTTATTGGAGTTTGAAGTTTGAACACCCAAGTAAGTGGGGCCAATACCAACTGTGAAGTAATCAACCTCTGTTTCTCTTATAATCTGGCAAGCCCCCTATAAAGATTGTGCTAAGGCCTAGCAGAAGTCAACAACCCAACGACAACATCCTTGTCAAGTTGCATGTGATGTCCCCTTCAAGCTAGTGACATCATGCTAGCCAATGGTTAGTCTATCAGTGGACCCTCGTAGGCTAGTAGACATGGATAGGGGGTTAGTTATGGCACAGGGAAGGTATGATCTTCTAATGGCTCAGTTTTGGCAGAGCTCAGTGTTCTCAGTTGGCTTGTGAGATGGTTTTTGGCTCACTTATTTAGGTTCTGCTCTGTTTGGCAAAAATGGCTATTTTAAGGCTTATTCTGGAGCTATAGAGATGGACCCCTGCTATTTTTAGAAATACCTCATGGTCACATGGAGAATATTTTCACTAGCTCCTAGTTCAAACAGCTTGGTCAGATTCACAATATTATGGGAGTTATGACATTTTTTGTGGCTAAGTATTAAAGAAGAATAATTATTTAATATAAAGTCTTAACGTCATGAGAAGGGGGCCAAATTTATTAATAATTTATTTGACTTCTTCCTAAGTCTAAATGATAAAATAAATCATGAATTTAGTGTTTATAACATTAAATCGTACTTGCTTGAGAGAAATCACAATTCCTGCTTTTTGGGTGCGATTTAGACTTGGAAGGATATATATGCTTAGCGTGAGAAGCAAAGGGCATCCAGTTTACATCATTTGATTGATTTTTTCTTCTACTCTTGAGCTCTGAGAAAGGGTTTGACAGTGCAATCATTGGAGAATGTAGTTCTTCTGTGTGTTCATCATTTGAGCCAGTGAGATATCTGGTGAATTTGATATCTAGCGGAGGTTTCATCCAGAGACTTCTATCGTGCTTCAGCAGAGGTTTACTCCAGCATTTACAGCATTGATTTACAAGTTCAGAGAAGTGGGATTGCAGACCGCACGCCATCATTCATCAAGTGTGAGCAGAATACTACAAAAGGCGTCTTTATGCTGGGACGCAGTTATGCTAGGAAAGTGCGATTTTCATCAATAAATTCCCAGGTTTTTAATGTGTATTGAATCCAGTCTTATTTGTTGTTATTCTTTCAAATATTAGCATTTGTACTGAGTTTGATTCACTGAAACTTAATAAAGGCAGCGTAGTTCATTTTCTATTTAGTATTTCAACGTTATGTTATTTTCTTTTTATGTCAAAAACCCTTGCCAAAAATACAAAAAACATTATAAAACTATCAAACAAACAACACAGCAGCAAGCGCCTGAAAGGGGTTCTTACAGTGGTATCAGAGCTAAAATCCTGCCATCCTGGAGGGTTAGGGATTAAACATGCAGCAGGAAGTATTTGGTTCTCACAGTAATATACACGCAGAAGAGCACTGCTTGAGGGAGAACAGATTTTAGACAGGCAACCAGACGCCATGGGTGAAAGGCAAGCTAATAGCCCACCCAGGGTAAACAGAAATAATGAAGATCAGGAAACGAGAGACTTCTTCAGAGTCATGACTACAGGGCAGCAACAAATGGCTCAAACATTACAGGCACTTACAGCTGTGATGGAACGTATAATTCCATAGGCCAAGCAGAATCATGAACAGGAAGATAATCAAAGTGGAGTTGGTCCTCCCAGAGTACGGAGAACCCGTTCCAGGACAACAGACGGGCCTACTCGCACTACCTTTGTCAGAGACGAGCCAGATGTGGAACAGGAAGACGAAGCTGGTGAGGAGATGTTTGCAGATAACCTTATGGCCACAAATGATGAATGGGAACTTTTAGCGCCACAGGTTCGAGAGAGGATGACCTTTGACAGGTTTGTGAATCAGAGGAGGGAACATTACCGCTCCGTGAGACAGGAGAGGAGACCTCTACAAAACAAAGGAGACCTTGACAAAACAATGAGCTAAAACATGCTACAGGCAAGCTCACGTTGTCTACATTTGATGGTAGTGGAAGGTCAACCGCACAAGCTTGGATCCACAAGCTTGACACATTTTTAGCCTTGAGGCCTATGACGGAGATAGAGGCAATAAAATATGCCACATTGCATCTGGAGGGAGTAGCGCATGACTGGTGGTATCACGGACTGATCACTCTTCAGCATAACCAGGTGACTTCTTACGAGGAGTTTGTAGACAGGCTAGTAGAGAGATTTGACAGGAAGGATCCAGAAATCTACTTCAGAGAATTGGCTCAGTTAAAACAAACAGGCAGCCTGGATCAGTTTATCAATGAATTCCAAAGGTTGGCAGTAATGGTACCTAACTTGTCCGAGAAAAGACCGATAGTTTTGTTTAGTGAAGGATTAACCGAACCACTGAGGGGTTGGGTTAAGGCATTTGATTCTTCGACTTTGCAGGAGGCTATGAATAAGGCCAGGGACATGGAACATGCAGCTCCAACAAATAAATTCCATTCAAAAGGGGCGTCATCTAGTAAGGACAGCAAACATCTAGTAAGGACAGCAAACCGTTCTTCAAGAAACCAAAAGAGACGGGGTTTAAAACTGAAAATAAGGATAAGTCTTTTGCACCACTTGATAGAGACACACTTAATGATTTGCGGAAAAAGAAGTTATGTTTCTATTGCAAAGGATCGTATGACAGAGACCATGATTGTCCTCTACGGCCTAAGGGCAAAGCAAACAGGATTATGTGGGCTTTTTATGAGGATTCAGACACTGAAAATTTAGACCAGTAGTCCGACAAAGAGGAATCCAATGAAGAACAGGGGAACACTGATGAAGAGAAACTGAACAAAATGACCACAGGAGAGAAGACTAAGGGAAGACTTAACGAGGCCTGTCTCACCAGTGTACAGCAGGAGGGGTCATTCAGAATGAGAGGAGTGTTGGCTGGGCAGCGAGTCATCACTTTGCTAGATACTAGCGCCACACATAATTTCATTGATTCCAAGTTGGTAGAGAGGTGTGGGATTCAGACAGAGCAGTTTGAGGGCCTAAGAGTGAGGGTAGCTGATGGCTATGTCCTCAAATGTGATAGGAAGATCACAGATTTACCCTTGAAGATAAACAATTTTGACTTCAAGGTGGATTTTTATGTGGTGAATATGGGCGACACAGATTTAGTGATGGGCATGACTTGGCTTCATGACATTGGAGTATTCACTCTCGACTTGAAAGAAATGGAGATGAAATTTCAGTCGGATGGGAAGACACACATATTGAAGGCCATCCGTGACACTAAGTTCAGGATGATGTCTTGTAGGCGCATGGAGAGCTTGCTGAAGCATGATCAGGTTGAGTGGGCAGTGTGTTGTACTCTCATGCCAGCACAGGGGCAGCAGAAATCAGAATATCATCCCGACATACAGGAGCTGAGGATAAAGCACTACAAGGTTTTCAACGAGATTCCATCAAGCAGACCTCCTGATAGACGTATTGAGCACATTATTGAGTTGGAGGAGGGTGCTAAGCCCATAATGATCACACCATACCGGCATCCGAAAAGATTGAAGGACAAAATATTGAAAACTATCAAGGAGTTACTTGCCATGGGCCATATCAGACTGAGCAAGTCTCCTTTCGCCTCTTCTGTAGTATTGGTGAAGAAGAAGGATGGCACGCTTCGGATGTGCATTGATTATAGGGTCCTGAATAAGAAGACAATTAAGAACAAGTACCCCATCCTGCGGATTGATGAGTTATTGGATGAGCTTCATGGAGCATGTTACTTCTCCAAAATAGACTTGAGATCAGGTTACCATCAAATCTGGGTCAGAGAGCGGGATGTAGAGAAGATAGCGTCCAGATGTCACTATGGGCATTTTGAGTTTGTAGTTATCCCGTTTGGGCTAACCAACGCTCCTGCTACCTTCCAGTATGTGATGAACAAGGTGTTTCAGCATCAGTTGAGGAAGTTTGTGCTGGTCTTCTTTGACGACATCCTGATTTACAGTAAGACATGGGATCAACACTTACAACATTTACATACAGTATTGAGCACGTTGAGTAGAGAGTCCTTGTATGCCAAGGAATCAAAATGTGATCTAGGCTTGTCAGAGTTACTATATTTGGGTCACATTATCAA
The DNA here is from genome assembly GCA_027943335.1 of Chamaecyparis obtusa. Lineage (NCBI taxonomy): Eukaryota > Viridiplantae > Streptophyta > Pinopsida > Cupressales > Cupressaceae > Chamaecyparis > Chamaecyparis obtusa. The sequence continues at coordinate 97,616 of BSBK01000997.1, forward strand.
TGCACAGGGCGTACGCATGGATCCGGAGAAGATTCGTTCTATTGTTGAGTGGCCTACTCCGGGCAACCTTACACAGTTGAGGGGATTTTTGGGATTGTGTGGGTTCTATAGGAGGTTTGTCAGCGGTTATTCCAGGCATGCAGCACCCTTGACCAATTTGATGAAGAAGGGGGCTTTCTTGTGGACTCCTGAGGTACAGGAGTGTTTTGATAAATTCAAGGAGTTGATGACTTCTTGTCCAGTTTTAGCATTACCAAATTTCAACAAGCCTTTTGAGCTACATTGTGATGCATCAGGGGAGGGTGTTGGAGCAGCATTTATGCAAGATAAGCACCCGATTGTTTATGAGAGCAGGAAGCTCAAAGGACCTGAGAGGAGCTTCAGCACATATGATAAGGAAATGTTGGCCATAATGCATGCCTTGGCCAAATTCAAGCAGTACTTAGTGGGTACTAAATTTTGCATCAAAACAGACCATAATAGCCTGAAACATTTCCTAGGGCAGCGAGATCTCAATGACAGGCAGTAGAAATGGGAAGTAAGTTACAAGCTTATGATTTTGATATCACCTATTTCAAGGGGACACAGAATGTAGCTGCAGACGCTTTGTCACGGAGACCTCACCTGAGCATGATGACAGACATAGCAGAGGACTAGAGACATTTGATCCTTGCAGAGTATGAAAAGGATACGTGGGCAGCAAGATTTATTGATGGATCCATTCAGGATAGTGGTTTTTCCCTTGTGAATGAGCTCATCATTTACAAAGGGCGTATTTATTTGGTGCCAGGGTCAGAGGTGAAGAGGATGGTGTTGAGAGTTTATCACGATTCACCTATGGCAGGACATCTCGGGTTCTACAAAACTTACCGACAAATTAGAGAGCGCTTCTCATGGAAAGGGCTCAAATCTGAAGTTTTGCAGTATGTCAGAGAGTGTCCCACCTGCCAGCAGAATAAGCAAGAACACTCTTACCCAGCCGGTTTGCTACAGCCACTTCTAATTCCTGATAGGAAGTGGGAGTGTTTATCCATGGACTTCATCATAGGACTGCCAAGAGCTCAGAGCAAAAACTATATATATGTAGTTGTCAATCGGCTCACGAAGTTTGCCCACCTCTTTCCGATCACGGCTACATACACTGCTACACAGGTGGCGGAATTGTTCTTTCGTGAGGTGTTCAGATTGCATGGTCTACCTCGGAGCATAGTTAGTGACAAGGATAGCAGAATTATGAGTCACTTCTGGCAAAAGTTGTTCAGGTTGTGCAGGACAGAGCTCACTCCGAGTACCAGTTACCACCCTCAGACGGATGGGCAGACTGAGATAGTCAACAAATGGGTGGAAGGATATCTCGAGAACTACATAGCAGGGCAGCAGAAGGCTTGGGTCAAGTGGATATACCTCTGCGAGTACTGTTACAATTCCACTCACCACATGTCTATACAGATGTCCCCTTTTATGGCATTATATGGGTATGAGGCACCTAGTTTTATGGACTTGTTACTGAGTGACAATCATGTGCCTAGTGCTGGAGATTTACTACAAGAAAGTCAAGATATTGTTAAGGTTCTCAAGGAGAATACTGCTAAGGTGCAGAACCAGCAGAAGCAGTATGCAAATCAGAAGAGGACTGAGCGGATTTTTGAGGTAGGGGATATGGTGTACTTGATGCTACAGCCTTACCGCCAATCTAGTCTCAAGAGGAGTGGGGCCAAGAAACTAAAGCCACAGTACTATGAGCCTTTCAGAGTGATCAGAAGCGTTGGAGAGGTGGTGTATGAGTTGGACTTGCCAGCAGAGAGCAAAGTCCATAATGTCTTTCATGTGTCACGCCTCAAAAAGGCATTAGGACACCACATTGTTCCTTCTACAGTGCTTCCACCATTGGATGATGAGGGAAAATTAGTTTTAGTGCCAGAGGCTATCTTGGAGTTCAGGGAGAGAAATTTGAGGAGACACACTATCAGAGAGTATTTGGTGAAATGGAAGGATATGCCAGTTGAGGATGCTACATGGGAGAGCGAGGAGATTCTACATCATCCAGAGTTGAGATCGCTTGAGGACAAGCAATTTCAAGAAGGGCGGACTGTGATGTCCCCTTCAAGCTAGTGACATCATGCTAGCCAGTGGTTAGCCTATCAGTGGACCCTCGTAAGCTAGTAGACATGGATTGGGGGTCAGTTATGGCACAGAGAAGGTATGATCTTCTAATGGCTCAGTTTTGGCAGAGCTCAGTGTTCTCAGTTGGCTTGTGAGATGGTTTTTGGTTCACTTATTTGGGTTCTGCTCTGTTTGGCAAAAATGGCTATTTTTAGGCTTATTATGGAGCTATAGAGATGGACCCCTGCTATTTTTAGAAATACCCCAAGGTCACATGGAGAATATTTTCACTAGCTCCCAGTTCAAACGGCTTGGTCAGATTCACAATATTATGGGAGTTATGACATTTTTCGTGGCTAAGTATTAAAGAAGAAGAATTATTTAATATAAAGTTATATTATAACTTTATATTAAAATCACTTAAGTTGAGGGTCTTAACGTCATGAGAAGGGGGCCAAATTTATTAATAATTTATTTGACTTCTTCCTAAGTCTAAATGATAAAATAAATCATGAATTTAATGTTTATAACATTAAATCATACTTGCTTGAGAGAAATCGCAATTCCTGCTTTTTGGGTGCGATTTAGACTTGGAAGGATATATATGCTTAGCGTGAGAAGCAAAGGGCATCCAATTTACATCATTTGATTGATTTTTTCTTCTACTCTTGAGCTCTGAGAAATTGTTTGACAGTGCAGCCATTGGAGAACATAGTTCTTCTGTGTGTTCATCATTTGAGCCAGTGAGATATCTGGTGAATTTGATATCTAGCGGAAGTTTCATCCAGAGACTTTTATCGTGCTTCAGTAGAGGTTTACTCCAGCATTTACAGCATTGATTTACAAGTTCAGAGAAGTGGGATTGCAGACCGCGTGCCATCATTCATCCAGTGTGAGCAGAATACTACAAAAGGTGTCTTTATGTTGGGATGCAGTTATGCTGGGAAAGTGCAATTTTCATCAATAAATTCTCAGGTTTTTAATGTGTATTGAATCCAGTCTTATTTGTTGTTATTCTTTCAGATATTAGCATTTGTACGGAGTTTGATTCACTGAAACTTAATAAAGGCAGCAGTAGTTCATTTTCTATTCAGTATTTCAGTGTTATGTTATTTGCTTTTTATGTCAAAAACCCTTGCCAAAAATACAAAAAAACATTATAAAACTATCAAACAAACAACACAGCAGCAAGAGCCTAAAAGGGGTTCTTACATTGCAGCAGGCCTGAAATAGCTCCCATGCCCTTGTTTTATCTCTTACAACTTATGTTTTTCAATGAATCAATCTAGTACAAGTCTCAAGAAATGTCTCAAGGTGGTGGAAAATATAAACAAATACCCAAGTTTGCAGCTATATTGGTCACCAATAAATTTATCAATTTCAAGTCCAGGCACTCATAATGTGATGACTAGTATTAATCTCATATAACCTCTAGAAAAGTGGCTACGAGACTAACCAAGCTTGAAATATGAAATATAAGTATCATTTTGAATAGCAAGTAACTCCTTACAAATTTATTCGCCTACAAGCTGCTATAAATTTGTGCCTGTGAACTCTTGTATTTGAAAGACAAATCGCTTAGTCCAAAATTCTTAATTAAAAATTAAAAATGACCAAACACGTGAAATTCCCTTTTGCACTTTCTTGTGCAGCTCAGAACTAATTCCCGTCATCTTTGGTATGAAACAAGGAGGTGGACAAGGCCAAAAGAAGCTTGGTAAAAGAGGGTTTGTAGTTGTACCTTGTGTACTGCAAGAGTTGTGGAAACTGAAGGCACTTTATTCTAGACTGCAAAACGTACAATGACATCAAGGTCAACTACAACAATAGTTTAACAACTTTTCAAGATCTATCAAAGAAGATTGGGAGGAGAGAATGGGAGAGCTTGGAGTTAAACTAAATGGCAGAAGGTGGGCACTTCACGATGCTGAAATAGCAGAATCTGCTATCCATATCGTTGTTCTTCGCCTCATGGACAATAAAAGTCTCCTATTCTATTCCATTTTATATTCTCCTATAAACTTTTGAGAACTTTTAGTTTTAAATTGCATAAAATGACCCTTTTAATTTTTAATTCATTTTGGGTCCCTAAAAAGTAAACTTAATGTAACTGTCATTATTTAAGTAAAATAAATAATTAAAATAAAGTTGTTTTAAAAATAATAATGCTTGAAAATATAAATTTAATTAAATTATAAATATTCCTTCATCAAGCCCCGAATTAGCCTATGAGAATGAAATAGCCTAAGGGGTCCTCCTGAAACAACTAGTTCAAAGAAGGGGAAATTACATAATGAGGTGGTGCAAGGAAAATTATTAAAAAGTTGTTTTGAAAGAGGGACCAAAAGTGACGCTAGGGACAGAGTCCAAAGAGTAGTGTATTTTATAAAAGTTCTTTTAGTCACTTATCAAAAATCAAGTTTGAAAGTAATCAGGAATGGAGAAGGTGACCAATTCATATTATGAAATTCATTTCTGTGAAGAGTAAACATTGTTTCATTTTTTCTACCCTAAGATGAAAACCATTTGGTAAAAAATGGATCCAAGGATGAAAACCTTCCTATTCATTTGAGTAATTACATTTAGGCATTACCATTGAGCTAAGCAGTAGCAGGAAATTTCTAGTTTCAAAACATTTGGTTGTGTGAGATTTTCATAATATAAACAATTTGGTGTTTATGCGTGTGTACAATTTTGGTGCCTTATTTAGATGATTTCAGATTATTTATTTTGATAAGATTATTGTGAGAAATCTTTAATTTTTTTAATATTATTATGAATCATTCCTTGGCTGGCCGTGCCTCATAATGCAAATTTTATGTACTAAATCTTCATGTGCTACTAAACTCTAAGAGTAGCAATTGCTAATCATTATAAACTTGAAGTTGTTATGCTGTTTAAACTTTAAAGTACCTGATCATAGCTTGAAGCTTCCATACCGTTCAAAGTACCTGATCATGGCTTTATATTCCTAAGTGGGGCAGCTGCTATTACAATTTTTTTACTGGACCTTCAAATCTTTTTGGCTGCCTTATTTTGGGCAATCCTTATTCCTTAATATGAACTACAATTAATATTTACTGAATGGTTAAGAGAATCCGCACCTTTATTAAGGGGTATTGCAGCCTAAAAAGGCTAATAATATAATCTATTCTCACCTGCAATTCATCACTAAAAGCAGCCATACAAGTTGGGTAAGACTGTAAATATTTAATTCTGGCCTTGAATTGCAGATTTACATGATATTTTTGATTTCTAGTAATTATATCAGTGATAAATCTGAAATTGCAATTCGGTATTCTAGATCACAGAAATAATATCTTCATTGTAAATTTCAATGCAATTTACCACCAAAAATACTGTATGTTTAGAAGTTGATTTCGACATTGTAAGTCTAGATGGCTATGCCACCACGAAATTAAAAATCACTTTCATTTCTGGCATTATTATTTCTAATGATAATTTGTGTGGTTCTCCACCAGATTCAGTATTTGTAATTTGTTTTGGAAGGCTTGCCACCAGAACCAACTGCAATCCTTTCAAATTTTCAATTGTGTTATAAGTATTTCATTTCTCTCAATTGTTTTTTATCAGTTGCTATATTGAGTTGTGTAGCTTGCCACCAATAAGTATTTTTCTGTAATAATCAGCGTAACATCTTTCTCCATATGCTCTCACCTTGCCCACATCAGGATCTTGGTGATCCAAAGGTGTTAAGGTTCACTCATTATCCACTATGAAATTGCAAAATTCAAAAAAAAATCAGTTAAATACATTACACATAATGGCCCTTTTTCTAGGTTGGCATCTAGGGTGGGAACTGAGCTTTGATGATTCATCCTCCAACCAATAAGTCCTTCTAGCCCTCTCCTCTCCCTTGATTCTATGATGAACAGCCTCATCAAATTTTTCTAATGAATCTACATTGATGTCCCTGCTCTTGCCTTGACCCATTAACATAAGCAACGCAGCTTTTCTTACCTCGTGCCATTTGGAAACACTTTTGTAGAGAAGGGCTTACGCCCTTTGGTATATACAAAGGAACTGCAACTACATAATTCAATCAATGGATTAGCCAGTCCACCCCTCCATGCCAGACTTGGTCCGTTGAGCAAGACCCCTTCCTTCAATCCACTAGGAGTAAACTTCCCTTGTAGTATGATACATTAAGAGAAATATCCTCCTCTCATTAGCATTTTACACGATGTTAACCCTGTTCATGAATCTCATTGGATGAAACCCTGACCTTATGTCAAATTCCCAGAACCAATTAAAGGGCTTGACAAGCATCAACTTGGAATGTGATCTAAAGTTCTAAACCATAGCAGAGAAAACATTCTAAAGCCAAAAACAAATAAAGCCAAAACCAAGTCCCAAGTGAATTTACAAGAAGAGATACTTCTTCCTTGTGACACCTAAGCCAACAGTTACCCTGACAGAAGAAAGAAGGAATTTATCAAATAAAATGATAAAGATGCCACTGGAAAGCTTGGCATTAAATGGCCATTAACTATTCTCTAGACCTTATTGCCAGATGAAATGAGTTGAAGTGGCATAGGATAATGTGCTTCCAAAGAGGGTGCCCAGATTCAAGCTCTTGGTGACATGACTGAAATTTCAAAATTGGTAAAATACCAAAATCCAACTCGCTGGGTGGGCCATACCCCAATTGACAGAGGCAGGTGCAAGTCCTTCGTGTTGATGGAAAAAACGCCTACTAATCATGACTACTAAGCCGAAAGATCGGCAAAAAGAAGAATTTACCAAATCAAAAAACAGAGAAAATTGATATGTCACTCAATTGAAAAGCGTGTTGTTTCAAAATGGCCATAAACCACCCTCTATATTCACCATGTTGCTATAATTTTATCACAAGTAATTCCAATGGACTGGACTTCGTGGCAAAGGAGGAGCAATTCCATAATGAAACTGAGCCTCAACGCTAACTCCCCGTGCATTCATGAGTAGCCGGTAATTTAAGGATAGCATAGATTGCCCTCCATCCATGCAACAACAGAATTTCCGCGGGAAGACAAGCGTTGTCATTTTTATCTCAACCAAAACAAAAATTCTCTCAAATAACGGAGCTGATGTAAGACTACTACGTGAATTTCAATTACAGATCATATACCCTCGCTTTGCAATCTCATGGAATGTCTTGAAACTTTTGTTGATTAATGATACAAGCAGAATGTTTGTTATTCTTGGTTAAAAATCTATAAAAATATAAACATTCAGCAGAAAGATCAAAAGTGAACGAATATACCTCTGATTGACTGGGAAAAGCGTCTGAGGACAATCCCAGCAACGCTATTGCCTCGCTCTTCCGCATTGCTGTACACTTTTCGTCGCAACAATGAAAAGTGTGTTTTTAAGCACCCATGAATTTTTTATTAAGTCATTGTTCTTCCAGTCAAGCAAAAGCGTTCTGTATATGCATCGACCATTCAAGCAAATCGACCTCCTTGCATTGAGATTGTTCGTCAATGAACGTTAGTTAAAATGTTACAAGAAAATCAAAGATCGTAGTTAAAAAACTCTCCAAAAGAATTTTTGATTCGCTTGTAGTCGGAGGTCACTCATCCCAAAAAAAATTGGTAATTTTGTCCAATAAAATTTTCAAATAAATGGTTAACAAATATAATAATTTGTATGGTTTTGAAGAATATTTTTTCATATAAAATGTTTAATAAAATTGATTTTTTTTTAGCTTTTGCGATTTTGAAGATTTTAAAATTTTGGGTGAAAAGAGTTATTGTCGAGTAAGAGCTTTCAACTACGTGAAGTGTACCAATGGTTGTTATAGCTAACTTTGTGCATTTATAGAGTCTAAACTATATGTTGAATTTTGGCATTTTTTTATGGTTGTCTTCATATGCAAATTGGCAGCTTAAAACATACTTTTTAGCTTTTGGGCATTAATCGAACTCCTTGTAGAAATCAATATGTGTCGAAGGTCAAAAAGTGGTCATTCCAAAGTGTCACTCGAAACATGACACTTTTTACGCCATAACTGTTCATCAAAATACCAAAAAAAAAAAAAGTCCCCTAATTACCAAACATAAATATTACATGTGGGCCTACTCACATTTACCATTTTAGCATCAAGAATGGATTTTACTTAAATCATTCTTCAACCTCCCTAAATCACCAGAGACCCCCCTAAAATCACTTTGCCCCCCACTAAATTCATTCTCCCACCTGACATTGCTTGCAATTTGTCACGTGCTTGCATTTTTTGGGACCAGTACCTAGCACAAAATAGCCCTAAAATGTGGTGAGTTTCCATTGTTTTGGTTTTCATTTCACCACGACATCCTATTCTACTTCTGTCGAAGGCCTCTCGTGCTCCTCATTTGTTGTAAATGTTACTTCTTCTCATTTCATATGTCGTCAAGGGATTGACTAAATCAATTTATTTTGCTTCTTAATATGAAATTATTATATGGAATGTGAATTAAAGAGAACGTTGTGTTGCTCTATTCGAGATCTCTGATTTTTCTCATGAAATGTTAAGGGTATGCATTATAGCTAGGTATCTCGGGTTTTTTATTCATAAAATTTATTGGGTATATGTTATACTTTAGAAATCTCTAGTTTTTTAATCATAAAATGTAATGGGTATGCATTATTATTACTTGAATCTTGGGTTTTTATGCACCATTATGTTTGTTTGTAGGGTTTTGGCCTTTGTTCCTCACTGTGTTTTGTTACACTTCCTGTGCTCAACTTAGGGTTTCAGATAGCGCCTCCACTTATTCATCTTTTCCATTTTGTTGTAAATGTTGCTTATGCTCATTCCTACTTGCAGTTTCATGTATTCTTTCATAATTTTTCTACATGTCATTGAGGGTTTCACTAAATCAATTTCTTTTGCTTTATACTATGAAATCATTACATGGAATATGCAATAAAGAGAACATTGAGTTGTTCTACTCAGAATCTCTAGCTTTCTTATCATGAAATGTAATGGGCATGCATTATAGGTAGGTATCTCTAGTTATTCATTCATGAAATTTAATGGTTATACATTATATTTCATAATCTTCAATTTCTTAATCATGAAATGTAATGGATATGTGTTATTATTGAGTATCTTTGGATTTTTATTCAATAAATTTATCGAGTATACATTATTATTCAGAATCTCTTGTTTTTTATTCATGAAATGTAATGGGCATACATTATTATTTCAAATTTTTGCTTTATTAATCATGAAATGTAATGGGTTTACACTATTATTCAAAATATCTAGTTTTTTATTTGTGAAATGCAATGGGTATACAATAATGTGCTAATTTTTGAATGGTTTTAGGATTAGTCATCATGCATGCTCTCCACACATCAAGAAACCCTTGACAAGCATTTCTCCTTTTCTCTTTGCAGTCGATGATATGGGTTTATCTATTATTATCAACTTATATTGAGCCTTAAAATGTTTGATTTTTCATTGTTTTGGGAATTCTTTTCCCCACAATATCGCATTCTTTTTTGTGAAGGTTTCATGTGTTCCTCGTTTCTTATAAATGTTGCTTCTACTTATTCCTTCTTGTAGCTTGATGGCATTCTCGTTTGCAGTTCGATGTATTGTTTCATATTTCTCTATTTGCAATGGAGGGTTTGACTAAATCGATTTCTTTTTCTTTATACCATAAATCATTACATGGAATGTGAAATAAAGAGAAAATTGTGTTGTTCTATTCAAAATATTTGGTTTTTTAATCATGGAATGTAATGGATATACACTATTATGCCAATTATTGTACTACTTTGGCTAGGGTTTAGCCTAAAAGTATATTTTTATTATATTTTTAATTACAATAACTATAAATAAAAATAGGTTTGATTATAGCCAACTATAATTTAAAATATTTTCAATTATAGCCAATTGTAATTAAAAATATTTTTTCTGAATTTGAACAGCTAGACTCGTGTCTAGCAAGGTGTTAAATTATTTTAGTCAGGTTTTGAATGATTTTATGCATTCAACAAAATAGATATGTTTATGGTGTCAACGAAAAAGATATGTTTAGCTTATCAACCAAACATATATGTTTAGGTTGTGAACCAAATGTGTGTGTGTGTGTGTTGTTGAATCTTTTGCTAATGATATCAAAGGTTGATGACCAAGGACTTATAAGTTAGGGAGGGCAACATTATTAATATCAAAGGTTGATAATCAAGGTTGTATAAGTCAGGGGGAGTAGCATTATTAATATCAAAGTTTGATGATCAAGGTAATAAGGAACTGTGGCCCAAAATCTTATATTCATCAAGACTTGATGAATAACCAACAACTTGGTCAATATAACCTTTTGTACCATAGTTCACTCTTTCTTTGAGTTACCAATTGAAGAGAACTTTAAATCTACTAAAAGGAGATCAACAAAACCTATATGTGTATATTGCATACAAAGAAAATAAGTCTATCTTACATATATTGGATAATTTAGTAAGGTGTTGAATGATTTTAGTAAAGCCTCTTACTAATGCTAAATTGGTAAATATGAGATGGCCCGCATGTGATTTATTTTATAATTATATATTTTAATGTTTAGTAATTAGGGAACTTATGATTTTTATTTGGTTACTTGATGAATGGTTAAAGACACAAAAGGGGTTATCTAATGAACATTGATCTTGTGCATTTAGTGTTCAATTATGTTGTAGTCTGGTATTTTACAATGAATTGTACTAGTGTAACATAATCTCACACCAAATTATCTTTATAAAAATAAGTGTCCTTCTTCTTGTTATACTATCACTATTGTTTATTAGATTTTCAAAATAGATAACCACATATCAATGCATTTATCTTCCACATCTGAGTTCTTTTATAAGATGTAATGATAATGTAACATATGCATATGTTGGCTTTTGACAGTATCTAGATAGTTGGGCATAATACCTCAATACAGGGACAAGTTTTCCTAACTGGTAGCTATCAAACTCTATTATTAAGGCTCATTTACTTGTCAACCTAGGGATGTATACTTGAAATGGGACAACACAATATGTGCACTAAGAATCCTAGAAGCCAAACTATTGTAATTCTAACCAAGGAAATATTGAATTCAATGTTGCAAAGTAAATGAATAAACAACGTACTCTATAGCTTTCCATAGAAGAACTCAATTTAAACTCATGTGGAAATAAGAATTCTTCAACTAGCTAAACTAATCGTGTTGCTTTGCTTCGGTTATAGGAGCAGTCATAGAGTTTTGTTTCCACAATTACAAGGATAGTTCAATTTCTAAACAACCAGAGATAAAACATTAAGCATCTTGACTAAACTAAACTATAGAAAACAAGTAAAAGGATCCTCACTAAGTGGTTCCCCTTGGATGAGTACTCATTTACAACTATACTATCAAAGGATAAACATTCAATACATTATCATTCAACCATACTAATAACACAAAAGTGATGGAACTTACTAATTACTTAGAAAGTACAAATGCAATAGTTCATTACATTACTCAAACAACAATTTCTAAAAATAATGTGGGACACTTTATAGAAAGAGAAAACTAGAACGAATAAACTAAGTTAGCATCTCAATTCCTCAAATTTAGGAAGAGTGCTTTTATTAAAAACTGAAAACTAGGAATAGCAAAGAGTAGAATAGAGTAGACTCTATCCAACCATAATTTGAACCAAATATTTTCCTAAATATGCTATGTGATCAGGCATGCAAAATAATTAGAAAGGTAAATGCTTCTCCAACTACTTTGAAGAAATCTTCCATAAGAGAGATAGCTATATTGTTGTCCATAACTATTGTTGACCCCTTATTTTCTTGACGTGTCTTGGTTGCTTCAAAAGACCTATTGAATATTGATGATTGACTTATTCAAATAGCTGCACACAAAAGGTTAGTACCATACACATCCTTTGTTCATGCATTAATATTTAAAATACAATAATTACCATAAAACTTCATGAGAATACATATTTTAATTGCACCTATAAGGATCACAAGTTTTATCACAAAGAACATCATCTAACAAGATAGATTGTCATTATATCATAGAAAAAGACTTATCAAAAAGATAAAATCACATAGTCCAAATGAGTTTATAACATCAAAACATAGTCTAACCCAATATGAAAGTCTATAATAAAAGAAACATAAACAGGGCTCATCATTCCCTTCAACTTAATTGTTTGATGGTCCTCCATCAGGTGATTTATGATTTTCCATCCACGTAATTAGTTTGAAATTGCTTCTTGTAGTATACCATGTATTTTTAACAATCCGACTCTAAAAGAACCCTTCATCTTTCTTCAATTTCTCCCACCGAGACTTGTCTATATTAACATCATAAAAAAAAATTATTTCCTAATATGGAACTAGCCACTAAGGTAAAGGTTTGGGATCAACTTTTCCTACTGACTCCTACCAAGTTACATGTAAGTGGTTGCTCAATGGACTACTGCATGAAAATTTTGGAGTGGGTGGGGTTCTATTTTCTTAAGGTTATTTGGTAACCCATTATATCTACGAGCCAAATGCCAAAATACATTTTTGATCTAAGACTCCACATCCTCAATTTCTATGTGAACTTGTTCTCTTAACGTCATTATCTTGGTCAGTTGATCAAGATTATAAATTAGTTTTTTCCATTCATAGAAGATCCTATCAGGAAAATCAACTTTATCCCTAAGAAGTAGTGGAAAAATATGTTCCATTTCTTCATATTGTTTACATTACTCCCCTCTAGTGTTTTCATTGTGTATATAGGACATAAATTCTCTTAACTGAATATCCTCAATATATAATAATGGATTCCACCTGGTATTGAATGGAATAACATAATTATGTAGATACCGTTTACACAACAAGTTTTTATGTTGACGTGTAGTAGTTAGGTAGGAAAACATAAAATTAACAAGGGATGAAGGAAGAACTAAGAGTATTATTGACAAATTATAGGAAAGATACTGTTAGAGTAAAGTATTAATTATATTAATTAACTTTACTCCCTTCTTAAGATGTCAACTCTTTTTCTTTAGTTGTTTATATTTAAACACACATGCACGAGTTGTTTTAAACTCATGCACTTGTTGTTTTAAATATAAACTTGCATGCATTAGTCTTGTAATAGTTAAACTAATTATTACATGCACTAGGGTTTGCCTTTCAAGGCTTTTGATCTCCTTTATAAGGATGATCCATTATACATTTAATTCATTCATTATTTTGAGGATATTTTCTTCTTCATATTTTTGAGTCAAACCCTTGCCCTCTTCTTGTCTCTACTTCCTTATAACAGGTTTTTGTATGCAGGTGATCTTTAGGTTTTGTGGATTTGTATTGCTCAAATCCTACATGGTATCAGAGCTTAATCTACTACAGCTTGTTCACATTTGAAGGAATCAAATTAGAGATTTTTGGCGAATTTGAGAAGTTTTGGTTATAGTTTTCAAATCTGGTATTCTTTGTAGGACGTTATTTTAAAAAAAATTAGCCTTTTTAGGGCTTTTTAGTGTTTTTAATTGAAATTAGGGGTCCCTAAATTTTGGTGCACTTTGAGCTCAAATGAACCTCATCGTTGAGCTCGTAGCACCCAAAAACCCCTATTTCGATATAAAATATGTCAAAATCGGACAACGTTGCAGGGAGAGGCAAAAAAAATTTAGCCCTAGGGCTATATAATTATGCACGTACCCCGAGGCAATTAATGCATGCTATACAAGGTGGATAATTCAAAAAAATTAGCAAAAAAAATGTGCAGACAATGTGCCACCCGCGCTCAGCCCGCCACCAAACCGCCGCCTGGAAAGACTTTCCCACCAGCAGACAGCTAGCTGCTGGCGGTTAGCCCTTAGCTGCCAGCCTAACCGCGAGTGGTTAGACTTAACCGACAACCGCAAGTAGCTGACTGCCAGCGACGGAGCCCCATGTGACCAGGGGCTAGCGCCTTGGCACAAACCTTTTTGGGGATTTTTTTTTGTCTTTGGAGCCTCTTTCACTGAAATTGGCGTTCCGAGAGCTCCAGGCATCATTTTTCAACAAACGAGATATCACTGGAAAGTTGGTTCCGAGCCCAACGCTCTCATGGAGGTTAATCTAGTATTTTTTTCCATCTAGCTTTCTATTTTTTTTATCAATGCTATATTATCCTTTTTACATTTCGGGGGGGCCCTAATTTGCTCAAATTAGCTCCATTTTTTGATCTGAAAGAAGCATCGGAAAGCTCTTCTCAAGCACCATCCAGATTTCTACCTATTTTCATCAAAAAAAATTCAAGGTACATAAGATTCAAATCTGAAGCTTTTTTTCTCTTCTCTTGATAAAGCATATGATTCTAGGCTTAAGGGTTGGATATTTGGCTTGTGGGGGGGTGTTATTTTCTTGTTTCTATTAGTTAAACCAGATATTTATCAAAACAAAACCCCTTCTAAAAAATATGGCCGAGACCTCTTCTTGTCTAGAACTTCTGACCCCACATAACTATCACACATGGAAAACCTTGATGACACGGCTTCTCCATTCAGAAGGGCTCTAGTCTTGTCTAGATGCAGTGCAACCAGTATTACAGAGGCCCTTTGAGATCATGCAGCATCGAAACAAGATGGATGAGGCTATGGGGTTGATTGCTTTACAGGTATCAAACAACTTGTAGTTTCATCTTGATGGGTGCACTACCCCTCTACAGATGTGGGCTAAATTTGAGACATTATTCAGTACCATCAATGAGTTCAGAGCACTTCAAATTGAGGCAGAGCTTACCTCTCTTGTACATGATTCTTTTCCCTCTATTGAGGACTTTCTGATGAAGTTCAAATAGCACAGATCTTTGTTACACGGATGTGGAAAGCAAAAGATGAATAAAGAGTGTGTTTATCTGATTCTGTCTAAGCTTAGGGGAAACTTTCAGATCTTCTCTTCTACTTTTCATTCTACCATGGACGCTTTGGGACCTACATTCACCATGCCCACTTTTGAGGTGTTTTGTGATCGTTTGACTAGAGAGCAGGCCAAGCTTACTCAGTTGGACTCTCTAACAGGATCAAAGAACCAAGCATTGGTTGCCCAACCATCCAAAGAAAAATAGAAGCAAAAGCAAAAGCAGATATCAAATTCCTCTTCTCAACACTCTATTGGCCCACCATCTTCTTCTAAGAAGGAGAAACAAAAGACTGAGAGACCTACATGTTCCTATTGTCAGAAGGGACCTCATGATGAGTCACATTATTTTTAGAAGAGATTTGATGGCTATGAGAAACATATTGTAGATTTGCAAGCTCTTCTTTAGAAGAGCACTGTTTCCTCTTCATCCTCTTCTACCTCATAGGGGTCTGCTTTTCAGTCTTCCTCCACATCTTCGACATCTGGACAAGATTTTGGATAGGGTCATGCATTACGGGCATCCATTGCATCCCCTTCACAGGTCCCTTGGATACTGGATTCAGGTGCTTCTCACCATATGGCATCTTCTCAAGGGGCCTTCTCTACTGTTGAGGCTTCTCCCATTCCTCATATTCTCATGGGGAATAGCACTATCCTAAGAGTCTGCGGGAAAGGTTCAGTAGGCATTCAGGATGGCACATTCAATCATGTATTATATGTTCCATCTTTGTCTATAAACCTTCTCTCAATTTATTAGATTACACACAATGGATCAGGGAAGACAGTTGAGTTCACTGCAGATTCAGTCTTCATTCAGGATAGTGCGACAAGAGGCATTATTGCTATAGGGACAGTTGATCATTCCACCCATCTCTACACCTTCTCACACTTTGGTCTACCATCTCCATTATCGGAGCACAACTCTCCTCTTTCGCGAGAGACTCATGTGGTGCAGTCAGGTCGCTTGAACTTTTTTATTGTTCCTGAGATTACTGCTATGACTACCACAACACATCATGTTGAGGTCTATTTTCTTTAGTAGGATTCTTCTTCACACTGCCTGACCCTCCAGCTCCATTCATCGAGCCACCAAGTGCACTTGTTGAGGATTCTACGGAGGACATTCATCTCCTCTTTCATGACAGTGTCAGCACACCTGTCACATCACCTACATTGGGGATTCCCTTTTAGGATCCTCATGTTTTCTCCTTTGAGCATCAGTTAGACCTTCCAGTTTCACCTCTCATTCAGGGGTTTCCTTGTTCTGTGCCTTTATTTTTTCCACATTGGAGTTGCATTGGTTCGATCATTTCCACAGGGGTTCCATCATTGTAGGGGGGCTTTGGTGTCTCATCCCTCTCTCATGGGGGGGCTGGTTGTACTTATGGTTTTGAGAGATTCTCTTGAGGCATTTCTTTTTCTGCATTTTTCTATCTCTTTTTGGAGTAGGGTTTTTTCCACTGGGTTTTCTCTATTTCTCTGCTTTACAGAGATTTGGTTGTGCTGGGTACCTCATCAGGCCATGTTGTTGGGACCCATTTTTATGCTTTCAGCACTGTAGTTTCCTTTGCTTTCTTTTTGCATTGTTTGTAGTTGCATTGTTGCTCATCTTAAGGGGGGGTGTTAGAGTAAAGTATTAATTATATTAATTAACTTTACTCCCTTCTTAAGATGTCAACTCTTTTTCTTTAGTTGTTTATATTTAAACACACATGCATGAGTTGTTTTAAACTCATGCACTTGTTGTTTTAAATATAAACTTGCATGCATTAGTCTTGTAATAGTTAAACTAATTATTACATGCACTAGGGTTTGCCTTTCAAGGCTTTTGATCTCCTTTATAAGGATGATCCATTGTACATTTAATTCATTCATTATTTTGAAGATATTTTCTTCTTCATATTTTTGAGTCAAACCCTTGCCCTCTTCTTGTCTCTACTTCCTTGTAATAGGTTTTTGTATGCAAGTGATCTTCGGGTTTTGTGGATTTGTATTGCTCAAATCCTACAGATACAATTCTTTTAATTGTAATGCATAGACTCTAGGAGGTAGTTTTCATTTCATAAGATGAGGCACTAAAGTACTTAGAGTTTTTGTTTTGTCCTTTAATTTTACAATTTCTTCATCCTTCCTTCTAAGTTCTTGTGAGTGTTCTTTCTCCTTCTTCCATTATTGTTCCCTCTCTTCCATTCTTGCTCCAATAACTTCAATGCAACATAAGCCTATGATGAGAATGATAGTGTAAGTATACCTTGTTGAATTAAATGTGTATTTTGTTGCTAATCCCTCTTTATTTCCCCAATATCTACTAGTCTTGGAAGTTTTTCTAGACCACTAGTAGTTTTCCTTCATTCTAAATGTTCTTGTTTATCTTATTCTATTTGTCCCTATTTAGCCTCATCTTCTATCTCCTGATCATATGGTGAATTAACAAAGTAAATAGAAACTTCTTCTATGTCTCTTGATCTAGTAGCCTCTTGTGCATGATCACTCTTTGTTTGTATCATTTGATGTAGAAGAAGTTTGGATCATTGTAGCAAGCCTATTTGTATGTGGTTCACTTGTCTACTCTTCCCCTACATTATATTTAGCTTTCTTTGATTTAGTTGAAATGGGGATGTGTTTGGCCTTAGTATCCTTCTTACCCATTGGTTCCTTAGGTTTTCCATGAAGATTGTGGGTCCTGGTTACTATTTTTACAAGAGGCCTCTAAATTTTATTTTTAACCTTTATCAATTTCTTCTTAGTCTTCTTAACCTTTTTAGTGGATACATGTTGTTTTATTTCTGTAGCTTTTTGTTTAGGGGTTTTAGGGATCTTAGATTCAAATAATTTAGTTTCCCCCTTCTTCCTAACACTTTTTGGTTCCTTCTCATCTAATTTCCTCTTACTTCTAGTTTATTTTTGTGATACAGGGTTTTTACTAGAGTAGGGGTAGGACTATGACTTGTTTCCTTACTTGTTCTAGCTGATGGGTTTTTTATTTTAGAAGTACTTTCACTAAAAGGTTGTAGTAATGGATTTGAGGATGAAGCACCTTTAGTTATCTTAAAAGTACCCCTAGCTCTGGTAACCCTACGAGTTAAGGACTGCCAAGTAGGACCCACATTGACTAATTTAACCCTTTTTACCTTCAAGAAATCAGCCCAACCCATCCCTAGTTGGGTTTCTTCTAAATATTTTTCAATAGGAAACTAAATTAAACAATGATGAGAAAGGGAATTTGTAGTACCTTTCTGCACTTTAGCCACCATTATCTTGAGGATGTTGTGAAGGAAATTTGGTGCATTCATTAATCTACCATGCCAAAGATGACTCAAAATTCTAAACTAGACTCCATGTAGCTGACATAACCTCCATTCACATGTCAAGTACATGACAATGTATGTCACTTTATGAGACCATAATGGATGCAAAGATATTGTCTTTATCCCTTGATTTCTCACTTCCAACAAAGGGTCTCCAAGTACTATAAATTATGCTTGAGCCAACTTTGCATCTCTTCCTTCTAGATATGTCTCCCCTATTGTTGGCAACTTGGTTACCTTTGCAATTCTATAACTACAACATCTAAACCCTTTACCACAACATGGGCATCCTTCAATGTCATTGCAAAATCCCAATTCACTTGCTCATCAAAATCATGCAACTTGAGAAAGTAATCAAGCCACCTAACTTCTCTAAAAATCAGTTCATAGTCTTGATCTTGCGAAATGAGCTCATGACTCATTGGTTAATGTTATATTGGAAAATCTCTCATTCTATCAATTCCCTCTACAAATCTTCCTTTATGCACTAAATTTCTTCTAAAACAAACTTAGAATCCCTTTTACAAGCCCTTTTATGCACCTTAAGCATTCTTCTGAAACAAGATTTCACTTTTTCTTTAACCCAATTTTACTCATGCAACTTCAAAACCTCTTGAGACTTCATACAAGAAAATATAATTTTAACAATGTTGAAAAAGGTGTCAAAAATATACAATCAATATGGTTGTAGATATATTTTGAAGCAGTATGAAAAATAAGCTCACTCATTAAATTGGCTTGACATGTGATCTTGGAATTCACCAAATTTAGAAAAATAAACTTAGTCATGCTCGCAAAAATTTTACAAAATTTTGAAAAAAAATAATCATACTGACAATTACTACCTCTCCCCTAGCTGAAGTAAGACATGTGTCCACACATGCGACAGGTCAGGTGAAGAGATGCAATATAAAGATATGTAATCCTGAAGCCAATAAAAATTATAAGTTAATTATTGACAAAACAAAAATTGATGGTACTTACTTCACAATTAGTACAAAGGTGGCACACTGGACACTATCATATCAATCATGCAAACTATAGATTTGGAAAGGATTAATTTTAGAAAGTTATGGCAGAATTAATGCAAAAGAAAAGATGATAGAATGAAGTGGAAGTGTTGTGAAATGACAAGGAATATAATATTTCCAAAGTGACATGGAAACTTGATTGTAGTGATGTGGCATGCCAATTAGGCTTTGGTGGAGCCTGTAAGATCGTGGGGATCAATTACAACAAGAGTGTAATCGTAGGACTCTTCAAATTGTTTCATAAATTCCTCCTTGGTCGTTGGTTTGAAATAGAGATTTAGCCTATGTCCATTAACCAAAAACTTGAATTTAGCACTACGCCATTAGGAAACACTTTCTCAATTTGGTATGGTCAAGGCCACCTGATTTATAATTACCTAACTTATCCTAATACCTTGAGTCATATAAAAGATCCTAGTCACCCAGCCTGATTTTTTTTCTCTTAATATGCTTATCATGCCAATGTTTCCTCTATTGTTGGATCAATTATGTATGATGGAGAGGTGTTTGTCACATTTCATCTAGTTGGTTTAGCTACAAGATCCTTTATGTTTGTACTTCTAAAAACTTTAGACCCAATTCCAATGTTGTGCAAAGTGTTTTATGTCCATATTCTATTGGCATGATTATTGTTTTTCCATACAACAATTCAAAAGGTGTAAACTCCATAGTAGTTTTCCTTGTGGTTTTGAAAGCCCATATTACCTCTAACAAATGACTGGCCCAATATTTTTTATTCAATGTCAATATTTAGTCAAAATTGCTTTAATATCCTTGTTTTCTACCTCATCCTAATCATTTTCTTGAGGGTGATATGGAGTTTATTTTCTTTGCCTTGTGTTAAACTCCTCCACCAATGTTGTTACCTGGTTTGATGTGAATTGTGCCCCTTGATATATTACCTATTCTCTGGGGACTCTATATCTAGTAAAGCTTTCTTCATAAAATCACTCAGCAACCTTATTATTGTTAGGAATGTTTTTGACATTCGTGTTTTGTCATTGATGTCAACATATGATTGTGAAGGATCACAAAATAGGTGAAGAAGATGTCGAGAATAATGTTTCACTAAGTGAAGGAAATATTGTAGAAGGCATGCGATGATCTGTGTTGTGTCTCTGAGTCTATGAGCTTGTATTATGGTACTACACAATGTTTAGAGTGGTTTTCTGTGATCATAGAGCTTGATCAGTTGGTTACAGTAATTTACAATAAAAATAGTGTGGACTACTCACAGGACAGTGCAAAGGAAAATAGTGAAATAGTTATTGTAATTTTGAGTATAACATGTATGCGAGATGGAGTTATATCTGGCAAGTTTAGGATGTGGCAGAAGACACGTGGTACTTCATCTTATGTGGACATGAGGTCTCATGGATCATGGTGACATCAACTTTAGCATGTGACCTTTTGAAGTCTTATTTGGTGCCAACCTATGAGATGTGGCATGTCCTACCTCGTGCGAAGATAAGTTATGGATTATGGAATATGTTAAATGACTGATGTTTGTTATTTTCTTGTCCAAGATCCCATGTGTATCTTGACAAGATTTTATGTAAATCATTTTTATTAGGAAATTCCTAGTTAGTGTCAACCTAATAAATAATTTGTATATAATATAAAGGAGTGAATCAAGTGATGCGAAGAGTGTGGGTGTGAAAAAAAATGTGTGGATGCAAGGAATGTTGATGTAGAGTAGGTAGTGTGACAATTGTACTTCATTGGAACTATTTTAGCAAAGGACTTGTTGTTAGTTAGTTTATTATCTATAATTAGTATATTTACATAATCTCATTTGGACAATGGTTCCAAAAGGTGGGTTTAACCTTTAGAAGGTGGATTTAACCTTCACATTGGGAAAGTTGCTCCAAGAGAAGAAAGGCTCATCCTATCAACTCCTAATAAGGTTGCTAACTTGAAGAAAGGAGTCTATCCTTTAACAAGGACTTTGTACTGGTTCTATTTATCTGCTCCTAACAGGGCAAAATCTTGTAACTGAAATTACTAGTGTATTATTTGTGGGTTCCATCCCCTCTGGGGTTTTTCCCTTAATAGGGTTTCCTTGAAAATAATTCTTGGTCTTCTGATCTATGGTACTTTTGAGGTTTCAATTTTTTTTTTACTATTTTTGTATGAAAATATAAATTTTTATATTAATGCCATACTATTGATTCACCCCCCCCCCCTCTCTTAGTTGTATCCAACAATTGGTATCAGAGATATTAGTCCTCAGAGAGAAAGCTTGATCACTTGAAGTGATCAGAAGATGACTTATTATAGGAAGGACACTCCTAAATTTGATGCTAAAAACTTTGACAACTGGAAGAACAAGATGATGACACATTTGTTCTCCCTAGGAATTGATTATTAGATGATTACAAAGAATAAGGAAAAGATTGTTGTAGAAAGTGATCTGCCTAATGCTATTGATGATGAAAAGAAGATTTTTTATTGCAATATAGTTACAAGGGAAGCTTTGATAAGTACACTATCTAAAGTAAAATTTACTGAAGTTAAGGATCTTGATTAAGCTCATGAAATTTGGGGAAGACTAGAAGCAATGTATGAAGGAGACAAGTACACCAAGCAGGCGAAGTTACAAAGCTGGAAGATAAAGATGGAAAATCTAAAACTATGAGAAGATGTCACAGAGCTTATGTCTAGAGGGTTTTAGAAGTTGTTACATGGATACAAAAATTAGGAGGCACTTATACTGAAGAAGAGGTCATCACAAAGATTATAGGATCTTTGACACCTATTTACAAGACCAAACTATAGGCAAATGTGGAGATCATTCCATTGACTCAGGAATTCAATAGAGAGATGTGATAGGTAACTACCTTTAAGGTGACAAAATTACAGGATTCAATACCTAAGATAGAAACTACATTCAAGGAAACTATTCATAATGACAAAAAGACCTTGTCAAGCCTTGCAAGCACCAATAGGGTCAACAAATATCTTTAGCTTGGAGAATATAGATATGATCTAATGGAAATTAATGAGGAAAATAGGAAGATGGAGGAACTTTTTGCTCTAATCACAAGAAAGGAGAAAAGAGGTAAGGGTAAATTCAAAGGAAAATTATCTTTAAAATGCTTTTCTTGCAATAAAATTGGTCACTTTGCACCTAGATGTCCTACAAGGGTCTCTAAATACATACCTAAGTTCACTACACCATATTTCTATGATGAGGAATGCTATTATGCTAGTGAAGGTGCTTTTTATGATGATTCAATAGTAGATGAGATTGGGTTTGTAGCTATAAAGGATTATGAACCTATTCATGAAGAAAAAGCCTCAGTATCACATGTTGAAAAAAAATCTGAATGGATCATTGATAGTTGATGCTCACATCACATGACTAGTGATAAAGATAGGTTTGTTCAGCTTAAAATGCATGATGGTGGAGTTGTCAGATTTGGTGATAATACTCCTAAACTGATTGTTGGAGTAGAATCTATATCTCTGGATGGAATAATTAACACTAATGATGTATTTCTTAGTGATGGGCTTAAGCATAACCTATTGAGTGTTGGACAACTTATAGATAAAGGTTATTAGTTATAATTCAGTAATGGATCATGCACTATCAGAGGACAAAAGGGAAACCTGATTGCATTAGGAAAAAATACAAGAGGTAATGTATTTTAGTTGAATACCACTAAAGCAAAATGTTTTGTTGCTTAGATTGATGAAAGTTAGCTGTGGCATATAATATTTTGTCATGTGAATTTTTATAACATTGTGAAGGCAAGTAACATCAATGCAGTTAGGGACTTACTGAAAATTGTGAAGCCCTCTAACACCATGTGTAGAGAATGTGTAATGGGAAAGCAAACAAAGGGAAGTTTCTAGAGCAAGTCATACACTGAAAAATGGAAGCTAGATCTGGTGCATACAAATATTTGTGGTCCTACAAGGACTAGATCCTCTTATGGTGAAAGGTGTTTCATACTATTTGTTGATGATCATTCTAGAATGATGTGGGTTTCTTTTCTTAAAGAAAAATTAGAGTTATTTAACAAGTTAAAGATCTTCAAGGAAAAAGTAGAGATTGAATCAAGTTTGAAGATAAGATGTTTGAGGTCAGACGGAGGAGGAGAGTTTACAACTATTGCATTTAATTTATACTATGAAGAACATGGGATATGCAGTGGACTTCTGCTCCTCAGACTCCACAACATAATGGGATTGTAGAAAGAAGGAACAAATCTATGATGGATGTGTTTATAGCTAAACGTGGACCTCTAACCCAGCCATAGACACAACATAGTCATTGCTCAATCATTGTATATGAAAATGAACATGAATTGTCCAATTCACACACTCAATTAAATCGACCTGTTGCCTCCTATTTAGATGAGGTGTTTGAATTACTCTCAGAATGAGAGCCAACAACCATTAGACCAATTCTAAAATGGAGGATTTGAAAGCTTGAAAATGATTGAAAATGAGAATTTAAGCTATATGAGAATGCAAGTGTAATCTAAGAATTTGAATTGCAGATTTCATCTAAAAATCATGAAGATGAATATGAGAATTAAGCTAAAACAAACTAAGCAAACTAATTAACATGAGAATGCAATTAAATGCTAATAACATGAGATTATACTAATAATGCAATAAAAGCTTTGAAATTGTGATAAAGTTGAGACAAAAATCCACTATAGTTTTGGTACTCTAAAATTGCCTCCCTAAAATGAAGGAAAGAAGGTTCATAATATAGAAGAGCCCAGGAGAAGGATGAAAAGTTTCTTGAAAAGAAATAGCTGACTCTTCATCTCCATGGAGGAAGGTGAGACAAATTGATGAATTATTTAATTAAATAAATGAATATTGCCACATGGGTGTCTTTTCGAGTTATTTTGAACAATTAAATCCAAATAAAGATGTCCATTCAAATAACCAAATATTATTTAATTCCTTTGATGTGTATTAGCTAAAGGGGGTGGAATTAATTTAATTTAAAAGCACTAGGACTTTAGAATTAAATTAATTAATCATAGGGATTTTTAGCCAATAAATGTCAAATATTTAGGAATTAAATATAGTGTATGATTAATGCAAATTTAGGGTTTTTGCATTTGACACCAAGTCAAATAAAGTCAAATAGGAGACAAAATTGCATAGTACAATAGGACTTTAAAGATGTAGAAATCAAAGGAATGCACCAAAATTAAATAGAATTCTAAGGTGCCAATTTTGGGGTATTACATTTTACCCCTCTTTGAATTGATGTGTGAGCAACGCCTTGATTCAAAGAATAGTCTGATGTGACAGATGATGAGGTTTCAGGATTATCTCCAGAACAAAGCTTAACCCTCAGAAGTCGAGGTTAGATTGCCAAGATATCGATCAGATCAAGTTGCAAAACCAACTTTAGAACAAAGCATGATTTTCCAAAGTCTAAGTTAGATTGTGAAGACAACAGTTGGATCAAGTTGTAGAACCAACTTCAGAACGAAGGATGATTCTTCGAAGTCTAAGTTAGATTGTGAAGACAACGGTCAGATTACCACTTGAGAGAAGACAAGAATCAGGGTTAGATTGCCCCAATACCTATTGATTAGATGATAACTGATGTAGATTCAGAACTATCTCCAGAACGAAGCTTAGTCCTCTGAGACCTGGGTTAGATTGCCTAGATAACAGTCCAAAAGAGCTTTTCAAGAGCCATCTCCAGAATGAAGCTTGACTCTCAAGAATTAGGGTTAGATTACCCCAATACCTAATGAGATTTCAAGAACCATCTCCAGAACAGAGCTTGATCCTCGAGGATTCGAGTTAGATTGCTCAGATACCTAAAAGATAGATGACAAGATAACAAGATGTGAGACACAAAGATGCCCCTAGTGAAGAGATGCCCCAAGTGATGAGGATTTTTTATTCAGATTAGACTAATTCGAGAATTGATTTGATAAGATTCAAATGATGCAATCATCTTGCCCCTTCAGGAGCGAAATCAAAAGATGACATGTCAGAAAGATGATTGACAACAAAGGTTGCATATAGAAATAAAATTAAAGATCCAGAGGAACTCATAACAGATTACAAAAGGATTGAGGAGCTATAGAAGTGATTTGGAGTGATTTAGAGGTCCTGTTGACCAATTTTGACCATGGTTGACTAGATTTGACTAGAGTTGACTTTTGATGAAAACACTGAAGATCTCAAGAAAATGATGATGAGACAAGATCCCAATAAGAAAATGCCACCAGAAGGTTGACTACACAAGCGTCCAATCTCGGTGGTCCTAGAAATTTAAAATGCAATTTTGAGCTATCTAGGAGTGTCAAAATTTGATTTCGATCTTGAAAATGGATTCAAAATGGTCGATTTAGCCAAGGGTGAAGTTTTCATGCAAAATGGAGCACTTTTGAAAATTAGGTCAAAAGCAATATAAGGCCCGGAGGGGTCATTTTCAATTCATTATTCACTTTGACTTCTAGTGATTTGAGAGCTCTAAGAGAGAGATGAAGAGTGTGCCAGTGCAAACACATCATTTTGAGCGCTCTCGATGACACAACCGGCCACCAAAGTATGACGCACCTGTAAGTAGTCAATAAACCATCCTACATTTCAAGTTTTAACACTTTCTTAGGTCATTTAGGTTAGATTTTAGGCATTTTAGAGCTTAATTCTTCAATCTTCATGCGAGGAAATGGTTTCCTCATGTCAACCTTAGTCGCCCCTCGCATGAGGAAATGGTTTCCTTGCGAGGGTTAGGGCTTCTTTGCACCGAGCTTCTCCGCGTGCTCACGCAAGATGCTTGGTAACACCGTGCAAGATTTCATCCCCAGTGATGAACTGAAATCTCACGTAAGAAGAGATCTTGTCTCGCGCGGAGGAACAGTTTCCTTGCACAGGAAGCTGCTGCAGAATTTTAGAGTCTTCATCCAATTTTGCATAGAATTAGCCAATTAGAGTGTCCAAGAGTTGTGTTTAGGATAGATGCATAGCCTCAGTTGCTGTTATTGCTTTGAAAAGCCATCATGATTGAGATATGGATCGAATGTCATCGCTTGCTTTGTAGGTTGACTTCCTAGATGTTGTGTTTCGGTCCCACCACCCAGTTGTCAGGGAGTTAGTGTAGAGATTGACCGATGCTGAGGGTGCCCACATCGATGGGCTAGGATTGACATATCTACGTGATATACCTGACATTTGAGTAAATCACGGTCTATTAGGTGAATTGGTTGAGTGTTTCCACTCGGAGATGAACACCTTTTACTAATCGATGGGGAGATGACAGTCACCCTTGAGGGTATATGCAGGATACTGAGGATACCATTCCACTGCGCCTGCGTGGAGTATGAAATTCAGCTGAGGGTAGGTACACTGGCACTGAGGGCCATTTTCTAGGATGATTTGGTGATGAGTCGAGCCATCTGATGGGATGAGATGATAGGCCAATATGGAGCAGGACACAGATTAGCAGTTGTCCTAGTAGTGTTCTTGAGCTATTATCTGATGCCAGATCGGGGATAGCATGGACTGGAGTGCAGTGATATGGAGACCATGGGTAGCCACAGAGGTTTGGGATGATGCTCAACACGAGCTCCCCCACATGTTCTTCTCACATCCTTTGATCAGGTGGACGATTAGTATCATTGAGCGCTTCCTGCTCACAGGAGTGCTACGACAGTTTGGGGATCGCAGGATGTCTCCCAGGAGTATTGCACATATGCTCGATTCGTCGAAGAGATGAAGAAGGGATGGAAGCCTAGATTAGACTAGGGCAGATGCATGATCGAGGCGTGGATACCACCAGCTTGGTGGGATTACATGGTAGATGTGACCAATGCAGGGGTGACACCTACATACAGAGATCACATGTTGGCACACCCATACCCCAAGTTCACATATCCTATTGGCATGGGATAGAGGGTACAACAGGTTGTGCAATAGCAACCTATGTAGCAGTAGGCACAACAGTAGTAGGTACCCACACAACAGCAACATGTTGCTCAATAGTAGCAGCAGAGGGTTCTGAGACCGAGGACTGGACATACCCCCATTCCTCCTAGGACTATGGGTTTAGATGCAGGTGCTGGCAATAGTGGGACCCAATAGAGGTCCACGAGACAAAGGACAGGTGACACATCGTAGAAGATGCCTCCTGACAAGGGCCCCCAGGTTGATGATACTATCATGGAGGATCCACCTACGAGAGGGCAGGATGCACAGGTACATGAGGTTTCGAGGAAGAGCCAAGAGTTGATATAGAAGGTGTGGAGGGAGAGAGATGAATATCACACATAGGTCATCATGTAGGAGACCCAGGTAGCTGAGCAAGATCAAGAGATCAGAGGGCTCTAGGAGGCACTTGCTAGGTCTCAACTAGAGACCAGATATAAGGTTGCGCAGTCAGCCTACTATTATGCAGCATATGTGGGAGTAGTGTCAGATCTAGTAGAGCAGGTGCCACCATTTTTTGAGTATGCTAGGGCATGGATACCACCGCAAGGACCACCATCACAGGCACCTCCTTAGGCACCACCGTAGGGTTCACCTCCTCTAGGTGGTGATGGGTAGAGCTAGACTCATCTTGATATACATTGTAGCCCATTTTTTATATTGTGCTCGAGTAGCACCATTCCTTTGATGTACATTGACATTGATCGACTGAGATATATATGAGATTGTCATTTTGATATCATTGTACTTGTGTATATATTGCTTTGGATATTTATGCTTTATGAGATGTTTCCTATATGACTAGATGCATGCATAGATAGATATGAGATGCACATGATGTTTTATGTAAATGCCGATGAATATGCACATGTTTTATTGATATATATGCAATGTGAAATGAATGTAATGTATGCTTTGATTTACACTTATAATGAATGCACATGTATATGAATATGTAGATGTAGAATGTATGTAAATGCAATTTATGGATGCAAATGGAAATGCAATGTATATGATACTAATCATCTCATGTAGGATGTAGCAATACATGACAAGTACTAACCAAAAGAATGTTTGAAGATCAAGAGTGAGGATCAGACATTTGTGTAGCCAAGATGAACCCGGGACTAAAGATGAGAACCTTCGATGAGTAGATCCAAAAGAAGACAATAAAGAGAGCACCGAAACATTATCTCAATGCCAACCTAGAATGAAAATGCAAGCCTAATCTCAATGCAAACCCTAGGACTTGGTTGTTGGACCCATTTTATTATCATCATAGAGTTTTTAGTAACAGATGTTCATAGGATGCCATACAACCCTCACTGATATTGCAATCATGAGAATATGAATATGGCATTAGTCTTTGATTTGTCAGAATGAGGTGTAAACATTAAGGCACAAGAAGCCAGAATGACCTGAACACCTATTCCTTTTGATTTAGCAAGTTAACATAAGCATTAAAGCATGGTTGCTAGAATGACCTGAATGTTGCTTGCGTACAAACACACCAAACATGCGAGAGGTTCTTCCTTTTTCTAAAAAATGCTCGCAGTGACCCTTATGTTCAATTAGCAGGATGAGTGTGTGCAATTTTACTTGTAGAAAGAAAGAAGTCACTCAAACAAACAAGGAGAAGAACCAACCTCACCAAAGCGTCCATAAAAAAGGAGTCAAGGTACACATGGCCATCCAACATGAGATGAAGGATCTCATAGTGGACACCCCTCTTATATAGATTTTTTTGGATCATTGGAACTAAACTGGCAAATAGAAAGCAAGAAAAGATCATGCCCCCAGTCTTCATGTTTCTCAATCAAGACAGGCATCTTAGATTCGCTCGAGGGTAAATGATAAAGAAACAAAACAAGCACTCGAAGGAAATGCTTAGCATGCTTTAGAGAGTTACAAATTTAGTTTTTTAGTTTCAGTTTCAACGGATTGATGTCGGATCGGAAGTATACAATGTTTGAAATCTCAACAGGATAGCAACAGTAGGCAGACACAATGAGGATCACTAGTGAGTGATGTACAAGGGATCCTCAAGAAGAGAGATCCAAGCATTAGTTAGGCATCAGTAGGAAGACACAGTGAGAACCACAGGTGACTGATGCAAGGAAAATCTTCTGAAAATGATAGGACAATGACCCCTAGACTAGGAAGGTGCCCCCAGGTGTGACTAGTTTCAATCCATGTAGAGTCGAGCATAATCTTGAAAGCAACTGAAAGCAAGTGCATGAGCTAGCAAACTAAAGTAGGAAACAAGCTAAAGCAGGAAACATGAAAGAAAACTAAAGCAGGAAAGCAAGAGCCAAGTGGTGCCACAATAGGTATAGCATTAGGGAACAAGAGGCGCCTGTTTACCAAGTTTTCACCATCTTGGCAGAGATTCTATTTTTGCTACCATGATGCCTATTTTCTAGGTTTTCATCAATGACACATTTTTTCTTTTTTCAAATTTTTTGTACGTTTCTCTTTTTGATTTTTTTGTATTTTTGAATTTTCACTTTTTTTGTATTTTTTTATTTTTCAAGTTTTTCATTTTTTTTGTTATTATCAAGGTGTTTGTTTACCAAGTTTTCTCTAGGATAATAGATACATCAAAGTGCCTGTTTACCAGGTTTTCACTAAGATGATCATTTTTTCAAGACATTTTGCAATTTTTAGGATTTTTCAGAATAAAGTATGTACAGGAGCACACAGAGAATATCTCAGCTATAGAATCTTTTCAGGTGCAGAGCATTGATCAGCTCTTTGAGTTTTTCTCCTTCAGTAGTAGATAGTTGGTAAGCACTAGACCCAAATGCTGCAGTGATGATGTATGGACCGAGCCAGTTTGGTTCAAACTTTCCTTTCTGTATTTGCTGCTATTGATTCTTGGGGTTTTCTCTCAGGATGAGATCACCCACTTGGAATTCCCTTGGTCTGACTTTCTTATTGTAGCTCTTAGACATCCTTTTCTGGTATGCTCTTAGATGATCAAACACCACTTGCCAACATTCATCCAATAACTCTAGCTCTTGTAGTCGAGATATTCTAATGTCTTCATCAATAATGAGGTTCTTTAGAGAGACTCACAATGTAGGAATCTCAACCTCAATAGGAAACACAACATTTGCACTGTATACTAAGGCAAAGGGTGTAGCCCCTATTGGAGTTTGATTTCTTGTTCTGTAGGCCCATAAAGTTGGATTAATCTCGAGGTGCCAATCTCTACCAAATTTGTGAACTGTTCTATGTAGGATCTTGAGAATTGTCTTGTTGGAAGCTTATGCCTATCCATTACCCTGGGGAGAATAGATTGAGGACCAATGCTGAATGATTCTGAACTTAGTACATAATTCCTTTAGATCCTTGTTCTTGAATTTCCCCTTATTTTTAGTGATTATTGAGGAGGTTACACCATATCTATAGATGATGTAATTTAGTATGAACCTTGCTACAGATTTGCCATCAGCTATAGTTAGAGGCACTGGCTTGACCCATTTGGTAAAATAATCTATAGCTGTGATAATGAACTTGTGTCCTCTTGAGGAAGATGGATGTATCTCACCCACCAAATCAAAGGCCCATTACTGAAATGACTAGAAACTAATGAAGGGAATGAGCTCCTTGGTAGGAGCGTGAATCAGATTTCTATGAAGCTAACATTTTTTACAAGACTTGGCATACTGTATAGAATCCTTTTCCATTTTTGGCCAATAGTAACCAGCTCTAATAATTTTATGAGCTAATGTCAGACCGCTCGAACGAGAACCACAGATGCCTTCATGCACCTCAGCTAATGCACATTTGGACTTGTCGGGCTCTAGACACATAAGGAGTGTACCATCTAGACCTCGTCTATACAAGTCGTTAGCTACTATGACATATCATGAAGCACTGCAGATTAGGTGGTGTTTTTTGTTCCAAGTATAAATGTCTAGAATAATTTGGTCCCAGAGGTAGGAGTAAATATGATGGTAGTGAGATGAATCATGCTGATGACTGAACAAATCATCTTGGAGTCAGGGGTATTGTAGGCTGGGTAGCATAATGTCTCCACTAGGAATTCATGTCAGAAGTCATTTTTTGGCATCTGTAGCATGGAGGCAAGAGTTGCCATGGCATCAACTGCTTTATTATCTGCTATTCAAATCTGCTAGAAAGTAATGTGTGCAAAGTACATTTTTAGGTCATCAACCATTCATTTATAAGGCACCAATTTTTCATCCTTTATTTGATAGATATCATTAATTTGATTGAAAACCAATTGGGAGTCTCCAAAGACCTTAAGTTCATCCACACACCATTATATGGTTATCTTCGTACCATTGATTAAAGCTTCATATTCAGCGATGTTATTTGTGCAAGGGAACAACATCTTATATGCCTTTGGTAAAGAGTATCTCTATGGTGTGACAAACAATATTCTAGCACCTGACCCCTACTGGGTAAATGAGCCATCAAAGAACATATTCCATGTTTGATGTGTAAGAAGCATTATAGACTCATCTAGAAATTCAATTTTCAATGGTTGATGATCCTTGAGAGGAGCTTCTACAAGTTGATCTGCAATAGCTTGTCCTTTAATAGATTTTCTCTCTACATACTCAATGTCAAATTCATTGAGTATCATGACCCATTTTGCTAGTCTTCCTATGAGGGCATCTTTGCTGAGTAAGTACTTTAATGGATCAATTTTAGCAATAAGTCTTGTAGTGTGAGCAAGCATATAATATCATAATTTCTATGAAGCAAACACCACTACTAGACAAGCTTTTTTAATGACTGAATAGTTCATCTCATAAGAGACCAGAGTTCTGCTGATGTAATAAATGGCTCTTTCCTTGTTATTTTGGTCTTCTTAAGCCAACCGAGCACCCAGAGATGTGTTTGTAGTTAAAATATAAAGGATGAGTGGCTTCCCATGAATAGGAGGCATCAAGATTGGTGGATTTTCAAGATATTGTTTGATTTGAGTGAGCCCTTTGTCGCATTCTTCATTCCACTCATAGGTCACACCTTTATGCAAAGTCTTGGTGAATGGTTGTGACTTATCGGCCAGTTGTGCAATGAAGCGCCGAATGGATTGTAATCTTCCCTAAAGTCCTCTCATCTGACTGATATTCTTTGGTGGAGGTATGTCCATAATAGCTTGAACTTTCTTAGGATCTACCTCTGTGCCTTTAGCATATATGATATAACCCAACAATTTTCCAGAAGTGACACCAAATGCACACTTTTTTGGGTTGAGTATGAGACTGAATTGTTCCATTCAATCTAGTATAGGACCTAGATCTGCAAGATGTGTTTTTCGCTGCATGCTCTTAGCCAAAGTGTCATCTACATAGTCTTACATTGTTTTGTGCATCATGTCATGAAAAATACTAGTGACAGCTCTTTGATATGTAGCTCTGGCATTTTTTAGTCCAAAGGGCATGACATTCCAACAAAATGTTCCCCAAGCACATGTGAAGGCTATCTTTTCTTGGTCTTCTGGCATAATTTTTATTTGATTATAACCAAAAAAGCCATCCATTAGAGAATACATTTGGTAACCAGATGTCATGTCCACTATCATGTCAATATTGGGTAATAGAAAGTTGTCTTTAGGACATGCTTTATTCAGGTCTCTAAAGTCTGTGCACACATGGATAGATTTATCATGCTTTGTAACTAGAACAATATTAGAGATCCACTCTGCATAGTCAATAGATCTGATGAAACCAACTTTGAGAAGTTTTTCTAGCTCTACTTTGACTAAAAGTGCCACATGTGAATGCATCTTCTGAAGCTTTTGTTTGATAGGCTTGATGCTTGGTGCAATAGATAGATGATGCATGATTAGATTGGGATCCAATCCAGGCATATCAGAGTAAGTCCATGAAAAATTAATTTTCTTGCTTCGAAAGAAATTGGTGAACTCTTCTTTCTCTTCTACAATAGAGACTGTGCTAAATGAATAATCTGTGGTGCAACTTTCGTACCTAAATTCACTGGTTGTGTTGGCTCAATCAATACTAATGATCTCTCTTGAAAATGACTGGGAAGTGTATCACGTATCTCATCCTTGGGCGCATCGGAGAGGTTTTCACCCTTGGATACATCTTTTATTTTTACTTTTTTTAACTTTGACACTGCCACAATGTGGTTTTCACCATCAGAGCACCTATTCTTTTTTCTTTTAATTTTATGACTAAGATAATTGATATTAGCTTCGGTCATGTTGATACTATCTTCACTGGTGGAGAATATTACAGGTTCGACAGTGTTAAGATAACAAGAAAGAGTGTAGTAATTCTGGAACATAAGGACTTCGCTAGCTGGAGAGGGAGAGTTCCAGTTGATAAGTTCAGGATCGCAGAGTGAAAGAGAATTGGAGGGTTCAAGTGTGTTCATAGTATAGACATTAAAAGTGTGGATGAGTAAGTCAAGACCTAGAGCGATCTCATCCAAAGGTGTGTTCGATTCTTCTCAAGTCCTCACAGTGGAAGTAGAGGGAATGTCAACGTTAGTAAATTCACACTCGGTCATCCTAACACTAGACCCTTCACCTACTTTGAAAAGGTTTTCATACACATGAACAACATCTATATCTTTATCAAAAGTTACATCAGATAGAGAATCAAACTCATATTCATGTGAATTAGTGATGCTTGATATGGGAATTCCATCAACACTAGCTGTACCATCTGACTCATCTTCATCTCTTGTAGTATTAATGGTTTGCTAAAGTTGATCTTGTTCAAATCGCTTTTGGAAATGTGGTGGTATGTACCATTCATCCTAAAAATTGGGATCAGCCATTTGTATTTCTCTCCATTGGTCA
The DNA here is from genome assembly GCA_027943335.1 of Chamaecyparis obtusa. NCBI lineage: Eukaryota > Viridiplantae > Streptophyta > Pinopsida > Cupressales > Cupressaceae > Chamaecyparis > Chamaecyparis obtusa. Next base: position 131,645 of record BSBK01000997.1, read on the forward strand.
TACGTGAGTCAATGTACTAAAGCGGTGTCATCGGAATCACTATCAGTCTCTACCAGGTGGACAGGTATAATAGGTTCATCTGGTTCTGCAAAGAGTGCAACAAATTCTGGAGGAATAGGATATGGAAAAGTATCCTTGTCAGAGTTGTTCTCTGATTTATCAACTATGGTAATGTCCTCAAATTATGGTTGGAATTCTGGTTCTTGTTCTGGCACAAAATTGTTAATCCTTAGATGAAATGGGATTTTTTTGAAGCCTAGACCCGAGGTGTCCTTGGTGCGATGACCTATGGCTTCAATCGGTTTAAGAAAACCATTTTCATTCACCCCTATAGGGCCACTCCCTTTATAACCAAAGTGCTTCATGATTTTGAAGACTTCATTGTATGGTTCTTGTTCTAAGTCACGAGCAGGAGTGATCTGTTCAGATGTTTCTTTTCCTTTGTAAAGCCAAACTGTAATAGCTCTTTCCTCATCTTCATCCTCTAATGGTGTTATGGCCTTGACAAATGCACCATCATAGATTATTTAAGGAGAACAAGCAGAAGGTTTGTTGTTCTTAGAGGGTCTTTCGTAGGAATGTGGAGATGGAGGTAGAGCCACTAATGATAACATAGGTTCAATTTGATACCCTCCCATGCCTGTATCTTCAAGTTTCAGAGTTTGTTCCATTTCCTTGAGCTTGGCATCATAGAATTCAGTGGACTCTCTATTAGTTGGGACAAGACTGTTTGCAGATTGTACAAGTGTGTTGCAAGAATAATTGGTATTTGCAGGAACTATCATTTCTGCACCATGGAACGGGAACTTGATACATTGATGATATGTAGATAGAATCACCTACATTTCATGGATATAGGGTCTACCCAATAGTATATTATATGCTAGAGGAATATCTAGAACCTGACAAATGACATCTCTTTCAATAGGCCCAACTTAGATTGGCAACACAACCAGACCTTTGGATTTGCATTCTTCTTCATCATATGCCTTAATGGTGATTTTATTATGGACATCTATGCAAGCTTCATCATAGCCTAATTGGGTGAGCAGCTTAGCAGAGCAAATATTGAGGCCAACACCATTGTCAATGAGGACATGGTGGACGCGCTTTGGACCTATCATGACTTCTATATGCAAAGGCTCATTGTGCGGATGGCTCAGCGAATGCTCATCTTCTTCAAAGAAGGACAAATAGTGTGGCAATGTCAGGTGACCTACCATGGATTGAAACCGATCAAGATCCAAATCTTTTGGGACATTCACTTCAGTGAGGGCTTTATCCAGAATCGCCCTATGGGCAAGTGAGATCTTCAACAACTCAAAGATAGTGATCTGAGCATTGGTACATTGCAGTTGGTCTAGAATGCTATAATTAGCCACGCTAGATGTAGGGACCGATTTTGAGTTCTTGTTGGTAGGACCAACAATAGTTTTATCCACAGGTTGCTTCAGAGGGGACATAGAAGGGTCGGGACCCTTAATGGTGATTTTCGCACTAGAGTGAGTAACAATGTTTGCGCAATCCTGAGATGATTCAGGTTTGCAAGAATGAGACCCAGGGCCTCGCAAGACAAATGGAGTCTTAGGATTAGGAGCATCCTCACTCCCCTTGATAGTAATCACATCATGATACTCAACCTCAATAGGTTCAATCATGTTGATGACATTGTCATTGGTAGTGTACATGTAGTTGACCTTAGCATTGGTATTCTTAGTCTTGGAAGATTCACCTTTCTCATGAGGAGGAAAGGGATCTTTAAATGCTTGATGATCTGAATTCTTGTTATGGCTATCCACAACAATGTCACCATTGTCAATCAAATCTTGGACCTTATGGTGCAGCTGGAGACAAGTAGAAGTTTTATGACCCTTATTTTGGTGATAGTCATAGTATGCATTGTCGTTCCACCAATGAGGTCGTGGTTGTGGATCATAGAGACACTTTTCTAAAGGAGCGAGTATCTAGTTTTGCACGAGAGTCTTATAAACTACATCAAGCAGTTCTCCTAAGGATGTGAACTCACGCTTGGGTTGAGATGTCCAATGCTTGTTTTTAGCAAATCTCGAAGGCTATTGAGTGTCTGTTGTAGCCTTCTCAGTGGCTTTGACCACCTATATACTACAGGAAAGATTGAAAACAAATTTTGCAAGCTTTCGGGTCACATTGTCAACTAGTCCATCATTTACAACATCTCTATTCTTGTTGAAAAACTTCCCTTTATCTATGTTTGAGGAGGAAGACCCTTGTCTGTTATCTTTTTGCAAAGTCAACTCTCCTTTCTTGATCATAAATGCTTCTATCCTCATAGCTTGTTTAATCATGCTATCGAAGGTTAGGTGACATTGTAATTGTACTTGATATCCAAAATCTGGGACAAGATTGTCCAAAAAGATGTCGAGTCTCTCAAACTTTGGTAGTTTGCGAGGATATTTTGTACATAGTTATCTCCATCTTTGGAGAAATGTTAGGAAAGGTTCCCCTTGTCACTGTTTGAAATTACAAAGATCTTGGATATTGACTAGATGCTAAATATTGTGGGAATAATGCTGGATAAACAAATTAGCAATCTCATCAAAAGTCTTGATTCCAGTGGGTAATCGATAAAACCACTCCATAGCTGGTCCACCCAAGCTACTAGGAAAGAGGCGCATAAGATATGTCTGATCATGTATAAAATCCATGGATAGAGCGCTAGACTCTCTCAAGTGATCCTGGGGATTAGTAGTTCCCAAGTATTTGTCATATTTAGGTAGCTCTACATCTTTAGGAAAAGGTGGCATGTGAAGACTCTTATCAAAAGGGAAAGGACAGATCCTTTCCATTGTGAATTGTTGTACAGGTTTATCTTTATCCCTCGCAAGTTGGCTAATTTGGTCTTGCATGTCTCGAATCATCTTTTGCAACTTCGCAGTCTTAGTTTCTTCTTCTTTGGCCACAAGAGTTTCGACTTGGTAGTCTGGGGGTAATTTGGCCCCTTGTTTGGCCAACTCTAGAAAATATTTCTCCTTCTCTTCTAGAAGGAGGATCTCCATCATCTTGATAAGACTCTTGTTGGCTTTCGCCACATCTATGTCATTTTGATTTATCGTCTCATCGTCATTACCAAGAATCTCATAAATGCTCAGGATTTGATTTTGGTCACTTTGGTTTTGATTTTGGTCATATGGAGGAGGGTGATAGTGATATGGTTGTCGATCGCCTTGAGGTTTGTTTTGAGATTGGTCTTGATTCTGATAATTTTGGGATTGATCATAGCATTGATCATTTCAAGAGTGATCAGGACCCTAGTTGTTTTGAGATTGCTCATGAGTTTGGTTGTATTTTCCTGATTGGAAATCGAATGGATCTCCCATATTGTCAATGTAGGATTGGGCAGCATCTAAAGACTCAGTAAAATGAAGTGAACAATGTCGAAAGGGTGTGACTAAGGTAACTTTTGGTACATTGATAGGATCAAAAGGATCGATAGGTTCGATAAGGCTAATAGGGCTTGTCCGAGGAAGTGGCCTTCCAAAGTTATGAAACAATAGGTTGTCTTGCTCTTGAAACAATAAGTTGGGTTGTGCTTGAAACAATAGATTATTGCACACCTAGAATACTGGAGATGAGGATTGAGGTGGGCTGTCTTTCAGTGTACTCAATGAAGAGGAACTTGTGGATCCCTCAAAACACTCATATTGGATAATGGGTTTGGAACAACCTATTTCTTGATTACAAGGTTTAGCCATACCTTTTCCAATTCCATGGATGGGGAATGTGTTGCCACTTCTAGTCATAACAAGCATAGATAAAAATGTAACGAGAGAGGACTTGGGATTATGCTAGAACTCTATCTCTAGGATAGTGAAAAAGGAGATATAAGAGGCTAGAACAGCCGAGATGTGAAATGCACTTGGCATGAATCATCAAGAGTATGGCTAGAATAACTGAGATGTGACTATCATGTCACAAGGTACAAAAGCACAGTGAGATAGGACAAATAAAAGAGAGACAATAAAATTTTAAGTAGTAATCATTCGGTTTGTAGCTCGAGACACCCAATTTTAGATAGTGAACAATAGGAGAACAGGCAAACAAACCTCATACAAAAATTAGATCAGGCAAAAAATTCACCAGCCAACGGGAAATAGCTCGCTATTTTGAAAATTAAGGTACAGGTTCACGTGAGAAAGTGCTTGTTCGCACAAAAAAGCACAAGACTGCGTGTGAGAGAATGAAATCTTGCATGAGGAAATGCTTAGGTTTTGAAATCTCGTGCGGGAAAAGACCAAATTTTGACAGATCAACACAGTTTTCGAGGTAAAATTCAGATTTTGAGACACAAAAAGGACTTTTCTCTAACATAATTTCCAATTTTTAGATAGTTTCAGAATAATTTGAATCAACAATCTCAGTTTGAATGTTGCAAGCAATCGTTTACAAGCATGGAGTTTTAAATCAAGCAATAGTGATGCAAGAAGTAGTCACAAACAGTTCTACCAAGGACAAAGCAACTTGGCAGAATCATGGGGGACTTTGTTTAATCACGATGGACAGTTTAAGACTTGAAACAATCACTTAGTTATCCCTACAAAAAAAAATGGTAGAGAAGACAAAATCCGTGCCTCACAGCTTACGTGCATTCATTCGCCTCACACAACTGTGTCACCCCCTAGAGGGTGCCCGTGTTTTTGGTGTTTCCAAGGACTCAATAGTATATGTTCAAAGGTTACCCTTGAAGTAGGGGCCATTGTCATATACCACCTTCAAATGTCCAGGTGCATGCCTATGGTGAGAATCTAGAGGAGATATTCTTCCCCCTCCCTGCACAGAGATTATGTCTCCTTTCAGAGGTGATCTGGGTAGGCAACTAACTAAGAAAGTGTTTAGTGGGCTTCCATTCACACTAACCTTAAGTGCCCCTGATATAGGGCTAGGGCCTCACAACCACACCAACACCCGAAAGTCATACACCCCTGCAAGCAGGGCTAGGAGTGGCACCGCTTAGTACAACAGATGAAGCTTTCTCAAGATGATAGTTGAAATCAAGAGAAAGAAGTTAACTTGGCTTTGGAGTCTTTAGAATCAACAAAGAATTCTTTATTATAGCGAGGTGGAATCACCGGCAATAGGTGTGTACTCACTTGGGTCATTCTCAGAGGTTCAACTTCTGGCAAGACCTCTAAAGGTGACACAGACTTTGGCTTAGATCCAAGGGTCAGATTTTATGATTCTCTCAAAGAGAGAAGAGTGTACTTCTCTACCTCTTCACCTTACCCAAACACACAAGACATGTCTATCACTGAGCTAGTTCCTCCTCAACCAATCCACAAGCTTTTGGGTTTCTGGTTCTCTCAAAGAGATAAGAGCATAATCCCCTAACAAGTAAACGTGCCAAAGATTCACTACCTTTCCTTGCTTCCCCATGTATCTATCATGCTAGCAAGATTTGGCTCTTAGATTCATCCATGGGCATCACTTCCATGTAATGAAGAGCCTATTACCCTAGCTCACTATCAAGACCCTTAAGAAATCTTCACAAGGCCCTAGTTATACTATGTGAGTAAAAACAGTAAACAAGCACAACATTTTAAGATAATCTTTGACAACCGTCTTGCAAGAAAACTGTTAGAAAGTTTATGTCTTCAACAATCGTCCTGCAGCCCACTGTTATGCTGCCAAAAAAATCAAAGATATAAAAATAGTAGTAAATGATAGATGTCAGGAAATAGTAACAGGAAATTTACAGAAACTGAAAGATTCTTATAAAACTGAAACCAAGTCTCATGCAAGGAAGTACACCACTGTGCATGAGAAAGTAATGTGAAGCACACAAGAAAATGCTACTGGCAGCAAACCTGTGCACGAGAAAGTACTGCAGGGAGAAAATCTTTGCACGACATAGTCAGAAAGCTCACGCAATATTTCATACATAGTTGTATAGACCGTACGGGCATAGTGCAAATTTCTTATTAGAAAATTTTCAAGAGTGAGGCAAGAAATCAATTTTTTGCCCCACGGTGGGTGCTAAAATGTTTATAGCTGAATGTGGACCTCTAATCTAGCCATAGAAATAACATAGTCATTACTTAATCATTGTATATGAAAATGAACATGAATTGTCCAATTCGCACACTCAATTGAATTGACCTGTTGCCTCCTATTTAGACGGGGTGTTTGAATTACTCTCAGAACGAGAGCCAACAACCATTAGACCAATTCTAAAATGGACGATTTGAAAGCTTGAAAATGATTGAAAATGAGAATTTAAGCTATATGAGAATGCAAGTGTAATCTAAGAATTCAAATTGTAGATTTAATCTAAAAAGCATGAAGATGAATATGAGAATTAAGCTAAAATAAACTAAGCAAACTAATTAACATGAGAATGCAATTAAATGCTAATAACATGAGATTATACTAATAATGCAATAAAAGCTTTGAAATTGTAAGAAAGTTGAGACAAAAATCTACTATAGTTTTGGTACTCTAAAATTGCCTCCCTAAAATGAAGGAAAGAAGGTTCATAATATAGAAAAGCCTAGGAGAAGGATGAAGAGTTTCTTGAAAAGAAATGGTTGACTCTTCATCTCCATGGAGAAAGGTGAGACAAATTGATGAATTATTTAATTAAATGAATGAATATTACCACATGGGTGTCTTTTCGAGTTATTTTGAATAATTAAATCCAAATAAAGATGTCCATTCAAATAACCAAATATTATTTAATTCCTTTGATGTGTATTAGGTAAAGGGGTGGAATTAATTTAATTTAAAAGCACCAGGACTTTAGAATTAAATTAATTAATCATAGGGATTTTTAGCCAATAAATGTCAAATATTTAGGAATTAAATATAGTGTATGATTAATGCAAATTTAGGGTTTTTGCATTTGACACCAAGTCAAATAAAGTCAAATAGGAGACATAATTGCCTAGTACAATAGGACTTTAAAGATGCAAAAATCAAAGGAATGCACCAAAATTGATTAGAATTGTAAGGTGCCAATTTTGGGGTATTACAGGATGCTGCTAGAACAATGATGATTGAAGGAAATGTATTGCACGTGCATTGGAGGGAAGTAGTCAATACTACATTTTACACTTTGAACAAAATTCAAATCAGGGAAGGTAATACTAAAACACCTTATGAACTTTGGTTTGGCTATGCTCCTACTGTGAGATATTGTATAATCTTTGGTACAACATGTTTTATCAAAAGAGATGATGAGGTAGGTAAGATTGATTCAGGAAGTGATGAATGCATCGGTCTTGGTTATTCTACCAAAAGTAAAGCTTATAGACATTTCAACTTGAGATTGAGAAAGATGGTTGAGAGTATTAATGTAAGAATTAATGAGAAGTTTCAAGTTCAAGAAAGAATTTGTGATCAAAACTCATAAAAGATTATTGAAGCAGAAGAATTGGTTGAATTTGGCAATAACAGGAAAATATGTGTAAGTGAGAAATCTGAACCTCCTAAAACTCCAAGGTATGTACCAAGAAATCATCCTAAAGATCAGATTATTGGTTATATGAATAGAGGCATGTTAACTAGCTATAAGGCTAGAGAGGAATTATGTATAATTTCACAAGTGGAACCTAGAACTACTGACGAGGCTCGCAAAGATAATACAATGAAAGAAGATCTAGATCAAATAATAAAGAATGTTATTGGAACTAAATGGGTATTCGAAAATAAAATGAATGAAGAGGGAACAATAATAAGGAACAGATAAAGATTGGTTTGTAAAGGCTACTTGCAACAAGAAGGAATAGGCTTTGAATAAACCTTTGCACCTATGGCTAGGTTGGAGGAAGTAAGACTATTTCTTGCCTTTGCTTCCCATAAGGACTTCAAAGTGTATCAAATGGATGTGAAATCTACATTCTTGAATGGTGATCTATAAGAAGAGCTCTACATTGAGAAGCCTTATGGTTTTCCCTTGACATATGACAAAGGCATGGTTTAAAAATTAAAGAAGGCCCTATATAGACTAAAGAAATCTCCTAGATCTTGGTATGAATGACTTCACATGTATTTATTATATCTTGGTTTTAGAAAAGTTAGTGTAGATAGAAATTTATATTTGAGAACTAGAAAGGATGGAATCCCGATCATAGAAGTATTTGTGGATGATATTATCTATAGGGGAAATGATGAAATGAGCAATAGATTTGTTGAAGAAATGAAAGATGAATTTGAAATGTCTATGATTGGTTAAATGAAGTTCTTTCTTGGTTTGTAAATTGCACAAAGTAAATATGGCATTTTCATTTCTCAAACCAAGTATCTCAAGGAGTTACTGAAAAGGTTTGGCATGGCAGATTACAAACCTGTTGGAATACCTATGATTACTAAATGCAAGCTTATCACAAATGATGAAACTCAAAGTGTCTATCAAACAAATTACAAATCCATGATTGGAGGATTACAATATTTAACACATACTAGACTAGATATTGCAAATGCAATTGGAATTTTTGCAAGGTTTCAAGTAGATCCAAAAGAGACTTACTATATTGTAGCAAAAATGATATGTAGGTATTTGAAAGGTACATTGGAATTTGGGTTGTGGTGTGTTAAGTTAGATGACTTTACCCTCAATGCATACACTAATATAGATTGGGAAGGATGTATTGATGATAGAAAGAGCACCAGTGGTGGTGTATTCTTCCTGGGGGAGAGGTTAGTCTCTTGGTGAAGCAAGAAGTAGGATTGTGTTTCTCAATCTACTGCTGAATCAAAATATGTGGTAGCTTCTTTAAACTATTCACAAGTTATTTAGATGAAACATATGCTGAATGATATTTGAATAAGCTTTGAAGAACCATTTGTGATTCATTGTGACAATAAAAGGACAATCAATATGTCAAATAATCTTGTTGTGCACTCAAAAACCAAACATATCTCAATCAAATATCATTATTTGAGAGCGAATGTTGTAGAAAAGAAAGTCAGAGTTGAGTATGTCAGTACAAAGAAGCAATTAGCAGATATATTCACTAAAATTTTTCCAAAAGATATCTTTGAGTATCTCAGAGATATGATTGGGGGTGAAAACCCCTCCTTGTGAGAACTAGATGATGCAAAACTACATCAATCTAGTAGCTATCAAAGCTATATTCTCCATTGGACTTGATGCTTGGATGCACTCCTCAGGGGGAGTGATCGCAAGACTTAATAAGCACTTATTTAGGTGATTGAGCACCCAAGAGTGAATATTTGTAAGAGATGAGAAGGAGAATCTTAGAGAGATATGTAAAGGATATCTGACACTCTTTGTCATTTATGTCAAAGGGGGAGTGATATGTGAAAAACCCTACTGTATTAGGGGGAGTAGAGTGAAGACATTGAGAAGGTTTCATAAAGTTTTTGGATTGATGGTTTTTCATCACATGTTGTCATTAATTCCAAAGGGGAAGATTTTTAGGATTTTTTTTGACATTCATGTGTTGTCATTGATTTGAACATATGATTGTGAAGGATCATAGAATTGGTGAAGAAGTTATTGAGCATAATGTTTCACTAAGTGCAAGAAAGAGTGCAAAAGGCATGTGATGATTTATTCTACATATCTAAGTCTGGGAGCTTGTATTTTTGTATTGTATAGTGCTTAGAATGGTTGTCTATGATTGCAAAGTCTGATTAGTTGGTTACAATAATTTACAGTGAAAATAGTGCAGACTAGTCACAAGATAGTGCAGAGCAAAATAGTGAAATGGTTACTGTAATTTTGAGTATAACATGTATGCGAGATGGAGTTATGTCTAGCAAGTTTATGACATAGCAGAAGATACGTGGAACTTCATCTTATGTGGACATGATCACGGGGATAATGGTGACGTCAGTTTTCGCATGTGACCTTGTGAAGTCTTATTGGTGCCAACCTATGAGATGTGGTGTGTTCTACCTTGTGCAAAGATAAGTTATGGATTATGGAGTATGTTGGCTGATTGATGTTTGTTATTTGCTTGTCAAAAATCTTGTGTGTATCTTGATAAGAGTTTATGTAAATAATTTTTATTAGGAAAGTCCTAATTGGTGTCGACCTAATAAATAATTTGTATCTTGTATCAATGAGTGAATCAAGTGATGCAAAGAGTGTGGGTGTGAACAAAAATGTGTGGATGCGAGGACTGCTAATGTAGACAAGGCAGTGTGACAATTGTACTTCATTGGAATTGTTTTAGCAAAGGACTTGTTGTTAGTTAGTTCATTATCTATAATCAGTATATTTATATACTCTCATTTGGATAGTGGTTCTAGAAGGTGGATTTAACCTTCACATTGGGCAATTTTATTTGAGTGAAGAAAGGCTCATCCTATCAAATCCGAATGAGGTTGCTGACTCAAAGAAATGAGTTTGTCCTTTAATAGGGACTTTGTACCAGTTGCATTTAACTACTCCTAAGAGTGCAAGATCTTGTAATTGAGATAATTTTTTACTAGTGCATTATTTGTGGGTTCAATCCCCACCGAGGTTTTTCCCTTAACAGGGTTTCCTCGAAAACAATTCTTATTGTTCTGATCTATTTTACTTTTGAGGTTTCCAATTTTATTTTACTATTTTTGTATGAAAAGATAAAGTTTTATATTAATGATATACAACTAATTCACCCCCCTCCCCTCCTTTATTTGTATCCAACAAGTATCCCTATCATGCTTCATATCCTTAAATTCAACCCATTTTGTAAGGTAATCAATGCAGAATAGAATATAAGACTTTCCATTTGAGAGGGTATCAATGGGTCCTATAAAATCCATACCCCAATTATCAAAAGGGGTAATGACCACTTTTAGCTATAATGATATCTCATCTAACTTGGTGGGCCTCCCCATCTATTGGCATCTATCACATTTATTGGTATACTTGATATAAATGTAAAGTAGGCTAATAATATCTAGTATTTAGAATCTTCACAATTGTTCTTTTGGAAACAAAGTGTCCTCCACAAGGTTCGTCATGGTAGGCATGGAGCATGTCATATGTTTCATCTTTCCTTATATAAATTTTCATAATATTGTTAGGTCCTATGTAGAATAAACATCTCAATATCCAAGTGAATGTGAAACTCTTTTCTACACACATCTTCTTTTTCTTTGGTAATAAATGTGGAGAAACCTTACCTACAACTAAATAATTGGCAATGTCTACATAACAGGGGGTTGCAATATTTATAGTGAATAGATGTTCTTCTAGGAAGGACTCATCACTTACAAGTTCTTCCACAATAATTTTCAATCTGGATAAAAAATCTACTACTATGTTTGCTTTATAAGGCTTGTCTATTATTATGACATAAAAATCTTGCATCAAAAGTGACCATTTAGAAAGCCTACTAGAGATAGTGGGTTTATTCATCAAGTATTTAATTACAACATGATCAATATGAAAAAATACCTAGTATCCTATAATGTAGTGTTTGAAATTGCTTAATGCATAAACTACTGCTAACATCTCTTTCTCTATGACAATGTAGTTGAGCTCTACCCCTTGAAGGCTCTTAGTGACATAATAAACATGTTCCACAATTCCCTCATTTTTTCCAAGTACTAGACCCACTATATGATTTGATGCATCAATATGGATATGAAATGGTAGATTCCATTGAGGACCCTTAAGAATTGGTGCTTGGGTTAACATAGTTTTAAGATCCTGAAATGCTTTTTCACAACCTAGAGTCCATTGGAAATTTGCATCATTTGTTAACAAGGCATATAGTGGACCATTTGTCTAACTAAAACCTTTGATGAATCTCTTATAGTAACCTACATGACCCATAAAACTTCTCACATCCTTTTATTTCATTGGTATTGGAAGATCTTTGACAACTTGAATTTTTGAAGGATCAACCTGAATGCCCTAGTTGGAAATGTAATACCCAAGAACTACTCCTTCCTACATCATAAGAAAAAAAATCACTATTTAAGGATATATTATGGTCTTTGCATAGCTTCATAACTTTCATAGATTGTTCAATACTTCTTAGAAATACTCCCCATATGTAGTGAAATCATCCATATATTTCTCCGTGCAATCATGAGAAATATCTAAAAAAATGTTGATTACTGCCCTCTAAAAAGTTGTTTGGGCATTGCATAAACTAAATAGAAGAACAAAGTATGCATAGGTTCCCCATGGACATGTAAAATTAGTTTTTTATTGATCCTCTAGTGAAATCTTGGTTTGATTATATCTACTAAAATCACTAAGAAATGAAAAGTACTTCTTCCCCGCTAGAGAATTCAAGACATGATCGATGAGGGAAGTGGAAAGTGATTTTTCTTGGTTGTTGATTTTATCTCTCTATAATCCACACATAATATATATTTTCCTCCTTTCTTAGGAATAATAACTAGAGGAGATACCTGTTTACTATCATATATTGGGTAGATAAAACTTATATCTAATAATTTTTGGAAATTTTCTTTCACTATCTCGCCGAGGGTAGGATTTACTCTCCTTAGAGGTTTTCTAACATGCTTGATATCCTCTTTGATATATATTCTATGTGTGCAAATATTTGGATCCAACCCTTTCATATGATTATAGTCTCATACAAAAGAACCTTTATGTGACTGCAACAAACTCGTTAATGACCATTGTTGATCTTCAATAAGACTATTATTGATATTTGAATACTTCCCTAATGATACATCTACTTGATTGGTATGACTAATCATTGATACTTCATTTACAATTATCATTTTAATTTCATGAGGCAGTAATGTATGCATCAAGTGAGAAGTGATAGAGAAGACCTTGGAAACAATGGACATGATAAACATGCAAAGTATTCTATATTTCTTCTTCAACTTTATAATTACCCTGCATAAGTAGAGTCAAGACTTGGTCATCTCCTTTTATATGTATTAAAGGTCTTATGTCTATCATCACTAAAATTGCCAAGGAATTACCCTCATCTTCATATTCTTCTCCTAGATCGGGCCAAATAGGTTTATCAAGATCCTCATGTGGTTGAGTTGGAGGATATAATACTAACATCTTTTTATTGTCTCCATGGGAGATGGTCATATCTCCTGTTCTACATCCTATGTAAGCATCTATAGTGGTTAACCATGGTCTCCCCAAAATGATAGGATATCCTCATAAAGTACCCTTAGAGGCCAAAATCATGAAATCAACTTGGTATTCCCATGAGTTCAGGGTGATAACAAGATCTTCAATAATTCTATCTATATTAACTATGTAGCTATTAGCTAATTATAGAACAGTAAGAGTTGGTCTCAAATTAGGAGGGTTAAGTTGTTGTATTATGTATTTGGGAATTACATTAATAAAAAATTATAAATCAATCAAGGTATTCTTTACTAAGGTGTCATTAATAGTGACTTCCACTACTAGGATACTAGGGTCAAAATAGTTAGGTACAACAATCTTCCCTAGCATTATATCTGCTACCTTCCCCATTACATGAACTATTTGTGGGTCTTTCTTCTTCCTCCCTAGCTTCTTTAAATATGCATCCCTTCTTGTCTTACTATAGATAGGTACATCCTTGATTTCTTGGAACAGGGGTATTTTAACATACACATTTCTGAGTTGATCCATGAAATCAAAGGTAGGATGTGGTTTGGATTATTTAATTTCCAATCTTTAAAGAAATGGTGGCACATGATCAATTCTAAAAATTGTTTTAGGCTGTTTGGATTGAGTAGGTTGCCTAGGGGGGTCATTAATAGGTATATTGTTTCCTTCTTATATAGGAATCTTAGTGATAATAGGAGTCAGTGTAGACACATTTATTCCTGAATGTAAGTGTATGTCACTTATGTCTACAACATAATCATGATACTGAGTAGGGTGTTGAGTATATTGGCGGCTACTATAGTTTGTTATTAGGATTGGGTGTAGGCTGAGATGGAAATTGAGTAGGATTTGATACATTAGCATTTGGATTTAGAGGAGGTGTGATAGCTAGCTGAGTGGGTTGATTTAGAGGCTTCAAGTAACCAGTGGGTTGATTTGACCACTCTCGATTCCCTCTTTATTGAGGGTTTTGTAGCTAGTTCCCTATAGTTGGCTGGCCCTTTATGTGGCCTTTGTGATCCATCCTAACCTCAAATTGAATTATACTAAAAAAATCCCACACATAGCTTATTCCTTTGGCACCTAGTTCAAATCTAGGCTCATTCTCCTAGGTATAGAACACCATTGGCATTTTTTCTCTAGGGATTTTAGCCCAAATTTGGTCTAGGTGTTTGTGCTAGATTTTTAGGGGGAAGTCCAGTCTTGTGGTAAGCTTTCTTAATTGTAGTTCCCCAAAATGATATGAGATGCATATAAATTCCCTATCTCTCCTCAATTTGGTTCCATTATCCATTCATGATCAAGATTCTACAAGTGTAACCTTTTTTGTCAACCAAGTTATCAAGTGCAACCAAGAAAATCAATTATTCAAGAGCCATAAGGTTTTAAGCATTCAAGCATTCATTTCTCTCAAGAAATCAAGGTTTTTTCTTCCATAGATCTAGCTTCTTTCCCCTATTTTGAAGTTAAGAAAAGGAGTTTTCTACCAAGAAAGAAGATCTACATTCATCCATTTTCATTCAAGTCTCTCTCTTCTCCTCAACAAAACATTGTGGTGAATCACAACATCTACTACATAAGGTTTTATCTTTCATGATTTCCTTTTTAGGTTTTTGTGTTTAGTCAAAGCTATTTCGTCAACATATTTGATCACATTCAAATAAACATTTGCATTATCAAGGTATGATTTACTTCATTTTCTATATCTAGCCTTTGTTATATGACAACACACTTTCCTTTATTTCATTTCATTTCAAAGTTAATTTCTAAATAGGGGTTTAATTTAGTCAAACCCCTTTCCACAACCTTTTCTCTATTTTATGTGTGCATGAACAAGTTACAAAGCCACCAGACCAGGATCAGATAGATTGAGTACAATTAGAAGTCCTTAAAAAAATCTAGCCAAAATTGTCAGGTACATAATACCATTGGTGATTTATCCCTGGGTACATGATGAATGTTGGCCCATCCCTGCCACTTTCAACTCAAATTTTACCCACAAGTCATTTTTGAGTTTTGCCTTTTATATATAACCTTTCTTTCTCAATATCAATATATTTTTGTCTATTATTTCTAGTTTTCTGCACCTAGTCTAATTAAGCAGTTAATTTACATTAGTACATCATTTACATCTCATCAATCACATTATTTTAGGAAGGAATTCATTGTCCCACTTAGTGTCTGAGTCTCCTCTTGAACCTAGAGGGGTATATTCCTTCCAAATGTGTAATTATCGAAAAGGGTGGTGATTTACCCATTGTTTACATTTTGTTCCTTTTTCACCATTATTCACCTAATATTAGGTGCTTCAATATGAGGGTACACATTTTATGAATTATGTTATATTGTTTTAGAGTGAATTATACTTGCACAACAATTCAACACCAGAAATATGTTTATATTTGTGTCCCATTGTTGGTGGTATACTATCCTTATTGAACATTCAATTATAAATGTCAATGAATTCATTTTCACATTTGAATGCTCTTATAAGAGGGAATTTCCAACATCATTTTTATTACAAATTCTCCTCTATTTTCACATAATATCCTCTGCATAATGTTGAGCTTAGGAAACCCACTTTATGTACATTCCTTGAATGAAGGACACTTATTTATGTTGGTACCTTATGATACCATGTATTTATGGTTTACATAAATTAAACTATTGTAAATATATAGATGTATTCAGTGTATGCATTAGTTGAAGGCATATAGAAGTCTGAAAAATAAACATAAACACATTTTCTTTTTTGACAACCTAAATATATTTGATTAGTTGTAATCATAGGCATGTCTATTTTTTGTCAACATAATCATGTCCAATATGCTAACAACATAAACATGTGTATTTTTTATACAACATAAACCTATATGTTTTGTTGACAACATAAACATGTACCATAAACATATCTTATTTACTAATTTAGTGTTGGGAAGGGGCCTTTATAAAATTATTCAACACTTTATACAAACATATCTAATACATGGTTGCAACATTGAAACATAAGACAAAATATGTAAGGTACAATTCACCATAGAAGAAACATTATCATCATTTACAATAATTTCACAGTTATACATTGATCTTCTCTACAAAGTAGAGACAAAAATTATGCTGCTACATTGATAAAAAATTCACATTTACAAATACTTTAGTCAATCTCTGTAAATCTCAAAAAAGGAGGAGGTGTCTCTTATCTAGAGGCAACACCTTGTGCTCCAACTGTATGCATTGTTAGTCAATTAGAAGAGTTTGTATTAGAGTTTCTTAGAATTGAGCCATCAATCTTTGGCTTGAATTAGCATATTTTTTCAAATTGTGATGAGCACCTAGGGGTACTCCCTTGCTACACATTATTGATTATTGTCAATAATGGGGTCAAAAGGTTGAACATGTAAAGAAGGACTTGGTGTTGGGAGGGTAGCGGAGTAATTAATGTACTTTGTTGTTACACATTTACTAAATCCTACATAGGGCAAGGTCAAGTAGTTGTATGCCAAAAAAAAAAGGGTGCTGGGAGGGTAGAGGAGTAGTGGGTGTACTCTTGTCCTTGTCCTTGTTAGATTTTTTTTCTTTATTTTAAGCTGCCTTTTTTTGTTCTCTTTCTCTCTTGGCCCACTCTTGTCATTATGTATTCTCACGTACTTGTTCTTTTCTCTCTTGCTTCTCCTGCATGATTTCTTCTATGCTACCTAGTTTACCTCATGTTATGTCTTCCTCTCCCTCATCTTCTCTTTATATTGTTGCAACTCCTCAGTTATCCTCTTTTTATTTGTCTTGTTCACTAAGCATGTCAATGTAGGCATCAAATGTCAAATATATGAATTCCTACTAAGATGAAGCACTCCCAAATGACCTTCCCATGATGATTGTTGCATCCTATTCACTAGAAGTGTTAGGAATTTTCTAGTTGGAGTTATTTGTTTCTCAGAATCCTATTGTATGTGAGGCATGTAGTCATCATCCTAGTCACATGTGTCCATTCCCTTCTCACCTTCAACAACATCTTTTAACTCCCAATTTGATTCATTTGTAAAGTAATCAACAACCTCTATTAGATCAATATGTGGTGTAGATGACATGGGAAGGGATACTTCTTTATTAGAAAAAATTGTAATAACTCCAATGTTAGTAGTTATTTTATTCAACCAATCAGGTGTAGTAGATGGAGTTGGAAAATTGAGATCTTTTGTAGCGTCCATTCCCACATCATAGGCTTCTGGAAAATCAATAGTATCTAGTTTGGATACACTATCTAGGCCCACATTTTAGGATAATTCAATATCTGCAATCTCTAGTTCTAATGGATGAGGTGGAAAAATAGAACCTTTTGATTGACTAACTACCCTCTCCATATTCTATGAGTTGAATTCTTGTACAAAACCATCAATTTATTTCTCTCCATAACCATTTATTCACATAAAGGTCTCTACTGTAATCTACTCGTCATCATCTTTAACTGAAATAGCATCACTTTTTGATCCATGTCTTGAATCTTCATACCTCCTCTTCAATGGAAAAGGAAACACTTGGCTTGATATACTTCTCAAGAACAAACCTATTTAGTGGCCAAATTCCTTTTCTTCAATAGCCACTTATGATGTTCGATGGTGGCAATGTCTGGTTGAATGCTTTATTATTAAGAGTCACTAGCTCTTCTTGTCTGATGTTGAATTGAGAGTGGTTTTCCATCTATTTATTCCTTAGATGTTTGAAGTAGGTTTTGAAAGGAGAGAATATGCTAACATACAATGGTTGCATCTCGTGGCTAGTATACATGAGCAGTGTTAACAAGTCTATTCCTATGTGCCTTGCTTCTTCAACTGTCTTGAAGGACACATGGCTTCTATGACCATAAAATATAAGAAGGGAAATTTTTGATGGTGAAACCTCACCAAGGATGGATATTTTTGTAAGAATTTGCCTAAGGCAAAGAATAAAAGCCAAGATCTAGAAGCTCAAGAGATAGAACAAAAGAGATAGGAAAAATAATCAAATAATTGATTATAGCTAATTGAATTGAATACAAAGTAGGAGTGCCTGAATATATAGGCAATGCAATAAGACTACATGATAAGGAGATGATAAGATATCACCCTCACATGCTGGAATCACATGTCCACCAAAGGTGGATCATCATCCATTGTACATCAAAGTATGTGCAACATGTGCAACAATGAGAGGATGATAATGCGATAAGAGCACTAAAGGTGGATCTCACACACAAAGAGGTATGTGATGACAACTATCACACCTAAAGGGGAAATTATCCTAACCATGTGCTCAAATGAAATGCAAACTCCTAGGTGTCACAATGACAACTAATATGCAAATGCATTATCCTAAGTAAACTTAAGTAAAGTGTAATTAGTGAATATTTAATTACACCAACACCCCCCCTTAAGTGCAACTTAGGGGAATGCACTTAAGCTCACAATGCAAGATGGGTCCTGACTACTAGGCCATGTTAGGTACCCATGTACAATATGCAAGAACAATGCAATCTCTCACAGGGCAGAGAAATGTTGTTTGTAGGCATTGGACTATGTTTTGTCTTCAAGCACTTACCATCCTTGGAGGAGATTACTCATTATGGGGGGGATATCATGTCTCCTTATTTCCTTCCTTTGGGGGGGTTTTTTATTATATATGCATGATGTATGTCATAATTGGGGGGTCTTGATTACTCCATCCATGCATGCATCTTGTATTCATCTCTCTTTTCAGGGGAGGGTTTTTCCCATGAGGTTTCCCTCTTTCTCCACTTATGAGAAATTGCATTGTTCTTGCATTTTATACCTGGGTACTTAACATGGCCTAGTAGTTGGGACCCATCTTGCATTGTGAGCTTAAGTGCATTCCCCTAAGTTGTACTTAAGGGAGGGTGTTGGTGTAATTAAGTATTTACTAATTACACTTTACTTAAGTTTACTTAGGATAATGCATTTGCATATTAGTTGTCATTGTGAAACCTAGGAGTTTGCATTTCATTTTAGCACATGGTTAGGATAATTTTCACTATAGGTGTGCTAGTTGTCATCACATACCTCTTTGTGTGTGAGATCCACCTTTAGTGCTCTTATCACATTATCATCCTCTCATTGTTGCACATGTTGCACACACTTTGATGTATAATGGAGGATGATCCACCTTTGGTGGACATGTGATTCCACCTTGTGTGGGTGATATCTTATCATCTCCTTATCATGTAGTCTTATTGCATTGCCTATATATTTAGGCACTCCTACTTTGTATTCAATTCAATTAGCTATAATCAATTATTTGATTATTTTTCCTATCTCTCTTGTGCTATCTCTTGAGCTTCTAGATCTTGGCTTTTATTATTTGCCTTAGGCAAATTCTTACATGGTATTAGAGGATGGTAAGTGCTTGAAGACAAAACATAGTCCAATGCCTACAAACAATATTTCTCCTCTTAGGAAGAAGATACACCAAGTATAGATGTAATAAGGCTTCCCATTGTGGATAGGAAGTAGGAAGGGGAATCCAAATGAAGTATGATGTCTCTGAAGTATGCTCATGTGTTTTTGTGTCCTTGGTTGATGAAGATGCCATGAACCAATTAGGAGAAATCCCAGTAGAAGAAGATGACAAACAAGGAACCAATGATAACTGATCCATGTAAGAATTTGGATCAAACTCCAAAGACAAAGATGCCTCCTCAAATGAAGTAGGAAGAGAAGCAAGAAAGCTCCCCCTCGATGTAGAATATACACCCATGATAGGTGTGCCTGGATCAATATATAAACTGCACCAAGAAAACTGAATAATGCTCCTCCCCTTAGGAAGAAACAAGTCCATAGGTGTATCAATGAATCCTCTCCAATCTCTAGGAAGAATACTCAAAATGTATGATGTCTTAGGAAACTGAATAGGAATCTCCAACACATGAGTATGGTCAACGTGAACCATGCAATGTGACATCTCAAGTGAAGTTTGAGAGTCATGAAAACCAATCTCCAAAGACTCAAATGTCTTCTCTGAAGTTAAAGAGACCTCCTCCACATGTTGTATCAAAGTATCCACAATCATGTCACCCTCAAAAGAATGATCAAGTAGAGAATGAAGATGAGGGTTAGCATGCTCCCTTGCAACAACTGAAGAAGGATCATCCTCAAAAAAGAGAAGATGAATGTCATCAATGAAGTCTCCCAAATCTGAAATGTAGGACTCCACAAACAAACCTGCAATGTTTGTCAAGTAGTCATCCCATGGAACCAAGTCTGGAAGACAATGAATATCTTGTTGCACTAAATCAGAAGAGCCAATGACTATAGGAAGACAAGAATCATCAAGAGAGACAATAGATGCGATCTCTATAGGAGGAGAAGGAGCTGCAATTGGAGGTTCTGAACATTTTAGAAGTAGAGGAATATGTGGATCTCCATACATTTCCCAAAGAACAGTCCAAAGACTAGGAATATTTTCTATCTCATCTTCATAGTCATCAATGGAATCCATAACATCTATATCCATATTCAAATAGATAACCTTAACAACTTCTGAGTAAGAGTCACAATTGTAAGAAGGACTTTTAGGTCTATACTCATACAAATAGGGCAATAGGTTATGCTCACTAAGATGAGCAAGAACCAATTCACTCCATTTCTTATAGTTCCCTCTTGTCAACTTAATTAAACCATCCATGATGTAATTCTCACATGAAACAATGAGATAAAAAAAATCAATGCACCCCCCAAAATGTAATGAACCAAAGAACCCCCCCAAAATAGATGATTTTGGCACTTTATATATAGTGCATCTACAATTGCCACTTGCCAAAATGGATCAAAGTGGACTTATGATTTTGATAATTACAATAGAGAATATGAAGCTATAGTAGACTCAAAAAAATAAGACATAAGATCTCTCAAGGATTTAACAAATTACAAGTGCCAAAAATAGGCCAAAATAGACCAACTTATGAAAGTACTATGTCTACTCAAAATTTTTCCAAACTAATACCAGATCTGGAAAGTAGACAAAAAATCATGAACTTTAAAAAAAAATAGCACTTGAAAATGTGTCCATATGAGCCCAAATGAAGCCTTTAAAGTTGTAAAAATTGGGATTTTTGATTTTTAGAAAATATCAGAAACAGAGATTAGAAATCACCTACACCATTATGTAGATCATGAAATTCTCCCCCAAAACAAAAAAAATTGCTTGAAAAAAGGACTCCAGATGACTAAGATATCGCTGTTTGAAAATCACCTCTGAAATTATTTTTTCTGAATCGCCGCCGCCGAACCTTGAAAATTCAAATGGCTCTAGATTTGGCTTCAGATGTCCGATTTGGATGAAACAAAATTTGATTTAGGGGTATTTGGACCTCCTCAATGTGATGCCAACCTCTGATTTGCACTAGCAAGCTCCAATTTTGACCTGCAATAAAATTCTCTCAAAATAGGCTATGCAATGAAACTCCTATGGCTCTGATACTATGTAAGAATTTGCCTAAGGAAAAGAATAAAAGCCAAGATCTAGAAGCTCAAGAGATAGAATGAAAGAGATAGGAAAAATAATCAAATAATTGATTATAGCTAATTGAATTGAATACAAAGTAGGAGTGCCTGAATATATAGGCAATGCAATAAGACTACATGATAAGGAGATGATAAGATATCACCCACACATGGTGGAATCACATGTCCACCAAAGGTGGATCATCCTCCATTATACATCAAAGTATGTGCAACATGTGCAACAATGAGAGGATGATAATGTGATAAGAGCACTAAAGGTGGATCTCACACACAAAGAGGTATGTGATGACAACTATCACACCTAAAGTGGAAATTCTCCTAACCATGTGCTCAAATGAAATGCAAACTCCTAGGTGTCATAATGACAACTAATATGCAAATACATTATCCTAAGTAAACTTAAGTAAAGTGTAATTAGTGAGTATTTAATTACACCAACAATTTTAAATTGTTCTAACCAATTGTCAAATAGGTCCTTTGTCATCCATGGGTGTTCTTGGGTTTTCATGCATGACCTTGGCCCGTACTTGGAAATGTAGTTTCTTATGTGCCTCTTTGATTTAAACAAGTAAAACTCAACTATGTTAAACCCAACCATACTAACACATTCCAAAATAGTAAATCACTCTTTTCTTTTTGAGATAAGATGCAGATACATCTTATTTACCATTTTGGAAATGACTCTCAGCCCACTATTCCTACTAGCTTGCACATTGGTCTCTTCACAGTTTCATATTCTACTCTAGCCATAGTGGTTGAGGTTCTCCATACTTTCCAAGTTGTCATAGAAGGTGGTGGTACCCTAAATTTTGAGAATTTAGGAGTCCAAATCCATTATCAAGAATCAAGTTTCTCCATACTAAAAAAATCAAAGGAAGGAAGCTTTATGACACAAATAAATAAAACTAACTAATCGAAGCCTTTAGAAAATGCTAGAATTTTGACTTGCTACAAAGATGATGATAACAAAGCCTGAATATGGTTGAATTTTAAAAATATAAAAATGACCTAGTTCGAGAAATCAAATTTCCTATCTTCAACCAAAATATTAGCTCTACACGAGGTGTTTTGTTTTTTCAACCATACCCAACTCCAAAAGTTAGGTAATTATTTTTTAGTTAGTTTATTGTTTTTTTTCAAAATAATTTGTAATAAGGGTTGTGTCTTTTCACTCTAAAAAGGTGTGAAAGCCACTCAAACACATATATATACATAATGTAAAATGTAAAAAGACAATAACAATTATAATTTAGAAAGGATTTCTTCCAGTTTATAAAAAAACTCTACATCCTTGGATTATATGTTGGATGTATCAGCAATACTTTTGTGGTAATGAAAACTTTTAAATTCAATATCAAAGTTCTAGTTGCTCTTCAAATTCTGGTGATATTATTTTGTCTTATGTCTTTGTTTGAGTTCTTTGGACTATATCTATGATTTATTTTGATTGGTAGTACAATTGATTTGGTTATTTTGGATGAACTATAAACCAGAAAAATTAGAACATATGTGTTGATTGGTCAATCTTGTGTTCCATCTTATTAGGCTTCTACAGGGAAGTTAAAATCAATAGGACAAGATTGTTGTTTCCTTAAATTTCTTAATCAACTAAAGCATCATCAAAGTGATAAAAAATGTCTTAGAGGGGCTATTTGTTGTCTCCAAAGTTATACTAAAAAATAAATTTGATTAAAGATGTAATATATTTCACCTTAATGACAAGGTACTGGTCTAACATATTGTGTTGGAGGTTTCATTGTTTGTTAAAGATAGATATAATCTGGGATTAATCAATAAAAATCCTAACGAGAATAATTTCAAGAAATTCACAATTCATTTTCAATTCTAAATAAAGCACACAATCAAGGCAGTTTCAGTTTTCAAAGCAATCAGATTTCAGAAGAAGTACAAAAATATGCTATAAAAAGCCTTAGAAAATCCTAAGGTATAGGCCTTCCAGCCCTGGTCCTGTAGAGCCTAAGTTTTAGAAGTTCACACCCTAGAAAGGGTGGATTTTTCAGTTGGCCAAATCCCTTTGGGTTTCTCATAATTGGAAATAAGAATCCATAGAAAATCCAATTTGTTGATTTGGGCACCAACAAATTGGTGACTCCGCTGGGGAGTTGTTTATGAAAGATAACATTGAATATTACCTAGAAGGTCTTGTGATGTAATTAAGACTCTACTGGAGATAAGAACTTAAAAGCAGTAAAGAAACATTTTTCTCAAAGAGAGGTGGCAACTCTACAATAAAGCATTTCAGTCAGTGACTCTACTAAGGAAGAAGACCCATAAGGAGATAAGTAAAGTTTTCCTCTTTGAAAGAGGTGGCGACTCTATTGACAAGAACCTAATTTATAAAGAAATAAGTTATTACCGATTTAGATATTCCGAATGTATCAGAATAAACAACCATTTCAGAGGAAACCATTTATTCCAGATGGTATCAGGCCATTGGATCTCAGGGGATTCCATTGTATTCCTTTTAAGTTGTTCCCTAAGTTTTCACATCTTGTACCAAAGCTCCATGGAGAATGAGATGAATCAATAGTTGAAAATTTGGATGTATTTTATGCATTTATAAAGAACTATGAGTTTTGTGCAGAAGATTAGGAAATGAAACTATTTGTTAGGACATTAAAAGCTAATGCAAGAGAGGCATATGAATCACTACCTACATAGAGCATCTCATCATGGAAGGAGTTTGAGAAATGCTTCTTATACGAATTTCATGATGCAAGTGAAGGAGATAACATGTATTGTGAACAAGATGAAAATAAGAATTTCAATATGGAAGAAGAACATTATGTCTCCCTTAGATGAATTTCTCAATTTGGAAAGGTACAAAGGTGAGTCTACAACCCATTTGTTCATAAGGATGGTAAGTATTTATTAGGAGATACCATCAGACATCATGCCTTCACACAAGAAATTTCTAAAAAAACTTCATGAGTTGGGAACCACACTAGATGACCCTGATTTGAGGCTTCTTTTTCAAAGATTAGAAGGATATACAAAAGAGAAACAAAAACCTAATGAAATTCCAGATTCAGATGAAGAAGAAATTTTGGATTAGATGGAGGAAAAATCCATTGTTGATGAGATTTATATTGAAACAAATTTCCTTAAATGTAATAATGAAGAAGAAAATGATCTTCGTTCAGAGGAAATTTTAGATTTGTTAGATATAGAATATCACAAAATGTTGATAAAAATGGTCTAAATTATTTCTCAATCCACCACAATAAACAAGTTAATAGATCAATGCATATTAAAGGTGTACTAGATGAAGAATATAATAAATCCAACCATGGAATTGCATCTCAAATAATCAAACATGTAATTTGTAATGTAATAAAGGATAACATGAGAGAAAAGAACACAATAAATTCAGTTATTGATTTATGTTTGGCTGAATCTTGTGACAACATGACCTGTGAAACAGAAGTAGATAATATAAATAAAATGAATGAAGAAGAAGATTTTCTCGGTGCAGAACAAATTTCAGATTTGTTGGATAACGAATATCAAAAGCATACACACAAAAATGACTCAAAATATTTTCCAATTCACAAGAATATGCAAAATGATGAAACACCAAAAGATAAACCTGATGAGAGGGACACCTATCTTGTTGATGAAGTATATGCTTCTAAAAAAGAGAAATTTGTAATACCCCAAAAATGGGCTTCAGTACGATTGACCTCCTACATTGACAAATCAATCAAAATCAACCCTAAAGTCCTAACCTAAGGCACATCTGCACATCAAATCATCAAAATCCTAAAATACCCTAATCGATCCTATTCTAACTCTACATTCCTAAATATTCCTAAATATTCCTAATCTATCTTAATTATCTATACTTAAATATTATTTGGTGATAAATGATATTATTTTATTTATCTGAAGTTGATTAATTGAATATGTTAAATATTTAATTAATTAAACTATATTCAACCACTTAATTAATTTAATTAGATTTAATTAACATTATTCTTAATTAATATTGTTTATTTGACAATAAATCAAAAACTCAAAAATAATCGATTGAATATTTATTTAATTGGTTAAAATCAAATTGTCAAATTTAATGATTTAATTTTGGATAAAGTTTGATTAAATAATTGATTAACCCATAAATCAGTTATTTTTACTCAAAAATTAGTTAAGTTGAGAATAAAACATATGGAAATTAAATAAATCAAATGATCATCTATGCAAAAATTAGAAGAGCAGTTAAACTCAAAAACAACTATTAAATTCAATTTGTTAACTTTCCAAACTCAACATGTGATTGTGAGTTGAAAAGCAGATTGGAGTAATTTCAACTTCTAATTTGAGTTAAAAAGCTAATTTGCATGATTTGGTGAGATGAATGTTTATAATTTCTTGATAACTCATCAATCAATCTAAGTTTATTAGGGAGTGATTTTTGGCTTTCCACGAGTTCTCAAAATCTTGGATTTCT
The DNA here is from genome assembly GCA_027943335.1 of Chamaecyparis obtusa. Classification (NCBI taxonomy): domain Eukaryota; kingdom Viridiplantae; phylum Streptophyta; class Pinopsida; order Cupressales; family Cupressaceae; genus Chamaecyparis; species Chamaecyparis obtusa. The sequence continues at coordinate 157,662 of BSBK01000997.1, forward strand.
ATATAAACATGCCTCAGTCCTTCACATTGATCATCTTTCAATTGTCAGAATTATCGTGCAATCTGGAGAATAGCAGTGCTACACTGTCAAATTCTTGAGAATTGTGCAAACTTTTGGGAGATCAATTGCTAATATTGCTTTTATTGTTTTTGCATTCATAACTAGATTTAATTCATTATTTTCAAGTTTTTAGATCATTTCCATCTCTTTCATCATTATTTTGCATAGAAAATACCAAAAACATAGATTAAATTTTGCATCCCTTTACATTCAAATCCTTCATTTAGTCGTTGCATTGTCATTGATCTCAGTTGAAGTCTTAGAATACCATAGTCACGTCTACTAGAAGGCAGTAAATCGCTTGGTTAATGATATTTTTCTATATTGCCTATTTTCTGATCATTAACCAATAATGTTTTATAGATGTGTTGTGTCTTATAAACAGGTATAATTTTCACACACACATTTCCAACGCACACCGGGGGGCCTGACATCGGGTTTCCATTTTCAATTTTCCATTTTTATGACATTTTAGGTTCAAGATTCAAGTTTTAGAATTTTTCTGTACAATATCATACAACATTTGCAGATTGTTGTATTAGAAGCCTATGTCTGTCATACGACAAAGGACATTTCTGAATTGTCATACCGGTTGATATATATTGTCGTATTGAGCTTGAATTATTGTATGTGCAGGTACCTAGTGTCGTATCATATCTGAAGTGTCGTATGGGGACATGTATATTATTATATGACATTTCATGCTAGTTTTCAATTGTCGTATCAGATTTTTTATTAGTTTTTGGAGATTTTGATTTAAGATTTTCATTGACAGCTAACCCTAACAATTGCTATTTTCTGGTGTGAGACTATTTGAGATAGCCTAACACATCTTTACAGGATGAAAGACAAAGACTTGAGCATAAAAACCCATCTTTTGGCCTCTTCTTCTCTTGTCTTCTAAGCCATTCTTTTGTAGGAAACCTATTTTCAAAAAAATGCTTGCCAAAGACACTCATTCAACAAAAGATTTCTGACAAGTGGTTTTGCAGGTTGCCAAATCTTCAATGAGAAAATATTCAGTTTACTTATTATTTCATTTTCATAGGCACCTAGTTAATTAGGTACATGCATTTATTACCACTAAGGCAGATATTGAGGGGATTATGCTCTTATCCTTATTAGGAGAATAAGAAAGCTATAAGGTATCTTCTCTAGTGCCAGTTTGTGTACTATCTCTAGATTAATTCTATTTGGCATGTTTTAGATAGGGAAAAGGACAAGGTTAGGGGATTATGCTCTTCTCTTCTCAGAGAATCATAAACCTAGATCCCGTGGTCCACAACCTCACATTTCATTTAATCCTTTAGAACGCCTACCAGTGTGGTAAAGAGCTCCCAAGAATGACTTAAGTGGGGACAAGTCTTAAGCTGACTCTTCCACCCTACTATACAATTTGACGCTTCCTTGAGGTTAAAGCCTCAGAAGACATAGTTGCACTTGTTCCTTGGATTCATTCCATGAATATGTTTTGATTTTGTGTAGAGCGGAGCCACTTAAATCTTGCTTTCTAGACTACACGAATCAGAATACTCATAGGGTTAACAGCCTCAATCCTGCTTGTGGAACTATGGGAGATAGTTGTGAATGGATGCCCTGATTAAAAGCCTAAGCTAGTTTTCTACCAATCTACCTCCAAAAGATTTGTAGTGCTTGTGCAAGGTGAATAGTAATCACCCCAAGACACTCATCATATCAAGCCCTCTTTGATGCTTGAACTCGGCTAATATGGGCTTCAACATCCATTGCATGTTGTTGGACCTGCATATTTTGAGGAGTCTCTAAGTGTGTTCCTAAGTCAATGAGAAAGTAATACATCTCTTCTCCTAGCTAGGGTAAGATAGGTGTGTTTGATTCATTGAGTCAGTTCCCCATATGTTTGTTGTGATTGTGAGCCTATTGCTATGTTAAAGATCCTCAGATAATCCAATACACATATTTTCAAAACTGGACAGTAAAATTTGCAAACCAATTGAGACCAAAAACACCAAAAAACTTGAAAAACTCTAGCAAAATCCTTTTCTGGTGAAAATTATTGTCTAGACCTCGCAATTGTTGTACGATAATTGCATTGTTCCTCAAGTGTCATCTCAGAACCCCCCAAGTGTCATACGGGAAACCATACAATGTCGTACAAGAGTTGTCAACAATCCTAAACATAATTAATCCCTGGTATCAATTATCGTACGAGATTCTGCAAGTGTTGTGCCAGACCCCATTCCGTGTCTTACGAGCTTGGATACTATTGTATGACATTTTCCCCAAAATTGTTAGAAAATCCAAAATTTGTCAAAAATTCAGTCAACTTCTAGCTTTTATCAAAAATTTGTCAAAATACCCATTGTGTGAGGAACAAAGCAGAGAAACAGTGAATTCATCTTATTTTCCCAAAGTGATCTATTTAGCTCAATTTGTCCTCTAATTGATCAATCTGAAATCACATCTTGTCTTGTGTCAAAATTTTTGTCAGAACAACCTTGATTCATCATCTCCAAAATGGCTAAGTGTTATGAATTCATGTCTAACATCTTTTGGGCATCCACCCATACATCTCAGGCACAATATCATTCATTTACATCCAATCAATATTTTCATCAATAATCCAATCCAATCTTGACAAGGTTGCGTCACTCAATATTTCCTAAATCAGATTATCTGTTAGTTGTCTTATCTTGCTCTAAAGATTCACCTAAAGTTAATGGTGGAAACTATGACCTCTTCACACAAAAAACCTAGAGAAGAACCAAAGATGTCACCCTCATCTTCTCTCATTGTTCAGACATTACATCAACTGTACGATACCAATCTTTACAAACAAGACACCCTTGGCAACTTGTGCTTAAAAGGAGGTCACACAACCCCTCCCACATCAACACAATATCTCAATCAAAGTGTTGCTATGTCTCAAGGAGGAGCTAACCAGGGCTCACAAGGCCAACAATCTAATCATGGCAAAGATCAAGAATCCACACCATCATAAATTGAACAATTTCATGATGATGATCTCTTTAAAAGAATGATGAAACACTTCTTGCAAGAAGAAAAAGAGGTATACTTTCTATAATTGGCTCAACAAGGAGCCAAACTTCCTCAAGACTTTAATGTTGAAAATATCATAACACTAGAGGAAGAAACCCCCATCATGACTATGATGAAACAGATGCATGCTATGCAAGTCAAACTCAACAAGCTAGAAAAGGAGAAAGAACCTAAAGAATTCTCTATGGAGGCCCTATGTCCATTTCTATTTGATCAAAGCTTGTATATGCCACCATTCCCAAAAAGAGTGGAACTACCCAAATATGACAAATATGATGGAAATTTTGATCCTTAAGATCATGTTCAGAGAGTTCAGTACCCTATCCATGGAGTTCATGCATGAATTAACATACTTAATGTGTCTCTTCCCATGATCTTTGGGAGGAGAAACCATCAACTGGTTCTCTAAAATGCCTCCAACCATCAAAACTTTTGAGGAGTTAATCAAACTATTCTATCAACAATACTCCTACAATATCCAACATTTGGTCACAATGATCGATATCTACAACTTGAAATAAATCTTTGGAGAACCCTTCCTGACCTTCCTCAAATGCTGGAGGAAGAATTTTTCTCTCTATGCTAAAAAAATTCTGGAAAATGAGAAACTAGAAATCTTCATCAATAATCTAGTTCTAGAAATCAACTATCATCTTCAAGTGCAAAATCATACCTCTTTTGAAAAAATGGTGGAAAATGCCATAAAGATAGAAAATGTGCTCGTTTGCAAGGGAGATATATCGCTTCATAGGGAGAACAAGTATGATTCATGTTCTAGTTCCAACAACAAAGTTAGGGGAAAATTTTGGAACAAAAACAAAAACGTCATCATAGATGGTGTTGTTAATCACATCAGTACTCCACCCAAGGCACCACCATTCAATCTCACGATTGGTACTCAAGCCATAAAAGCTTTAGAAATGAAGACAACTGAGCCTGCTAAAAAGTGAAGTGACTATAAACCATGGGTTACAAAACCAAAATGCGAGTTCACTCCTTTGGGTGAGTCCTTGGAATCTTCCATGAAAAATTTATTACCAAGTAATATCATTACATTACCTGAAATCAAACCATATGACCTCGAAGTAAAACCTAAATGGTGGAAGGAGACCGATTTCTGTGATTTCAATCAAAATAAGGGTCATAAAAACAACAAGTGCATGTGTCTAAAACATCTTATTAAAGACAAAATTGATGCTAGAGAAATTGTGATTGACAACCATAAATCTAATAACAATCACACAACATTCATGGAACCTTTTTTGAAACACACTCAAGGAGATTCATCTTCTAAACCAAACATGGGTGCTAAACTCAATTACACTTACTCTGGCAACAATGATGTCATCAACATGGTAGAGCCATGCACATCTCAACAATACAATGTCATCACCATTTTCAAAAAGGACAAAGACAACATATCAGTTAATGCAATCACTCGATCTCAAGCTTAGGTAACTCTCCAAGGACAAAAATTGGGTTCATCAAATACCTCGAAAGTGCCATTCAATCTTGCATCTGCATCTAAACAAAGGACTTCATCTAAATCTTCCAATTCTAAAGAGTCCAAAACAACATCCTACAACATAATCCAACAACTGCAACATACTAATGCCAAAATTTCTATATTTGAGTTATTATAGATTTCTCCTGCTCATCGTACAATTTTGGACAAAGCTCTCATTGGTTCTAATGTCCCCAAAAATCTTGATCTTGATAGGTTCCAAACCATGGTGAGTCACTTGACGTCCCCCTAGTATATTTCCTTTTCAGAGGAAGATGAAAACTCACTGAGTCATCCACATAACCAGCCCTTACATATTGAAGTCCTAATCCAAAATCATCATGTCAAATGTGTATTGATAGATGGTGGCACTGGTCTAAATATCTATTCCTATAAATTAGTTACACAACTGGAATTTTTAGAAGATTATATGGATCCTAAAAATAAAATAACCATAAAAGCATATGACGAACAAGAAAGGAATTCAAAAGGAGTCATTGTGCTATCTATCAGAACAAGACATGTCATCAGAGATATCAGCTATCAAGTACCAGATCTCCTAGTGGCCTACAACATCCTCTGAGGAAGGCCCTGGATTCATGAAATGCAAGCTATTCCATCAACGTACCACCAATGTGTAAAGTTTCCCTATGATGGAGTAGAGGTCACCATACCTATAGAGATGTCAGCATCTTACAATGCTTTGAAGGAAACTGTTGACAAGCTTGTCCCACACAACAAAGAGTCTTCTACCAGACAAGTTGACATAGCATCTACATCTAAAATGGAAGACATAGCAAAAGATATCAATATTAAAGATACATGCATGGGAGAATACATAATGGAACTAGTCCTATCTCTCACATCTCTCCCACTTTCACCTAAGTCTTACAGACAACCTTCAGAGAAAGTGAAACCTACAACTAAAGAACCTCAGGTTATCTTTGATGGGAGTTTCGTCATAGAGCAAGTATCCAAACAAGAATCATATGAGGAAGAGGATATATTATCCTGGTTATACAAAGATGAGTCTCAATTACAAACAATCCAAAAATGTGACTCTAAATTACCTAAGATCCCTTCAAGATCATATGGACCAGACCACAAACTAATGTCTAAAATGAGATACACTAGAAAAGGACTTCTAGGAAAAAGAGGAAAAGGCATCATCAAACCCATTGAACATTATGGGAGGACAACCAAAGATACTACAGGCATAGGTTATCAGAAGAAACCTTTCCATCTCAATGGAAGCTCTACACATGTCCTAGAATAGATAGAACTGGAAACAAATACTCGACAAAAGGAAGAAACACAACACTCAGACATTGATAATTTAGACACAATTGATGTTTTTCCCTATGAAAGCATACCTCAACACATCTTAGACCTTCTTGAAGATGAAGAGAAACCTAAAGAAAGAATCAACATGGTAGACACACAAGAACCTACTACTAAAAAAGATACAGTTGCTGCACAAGAACCAACTGATCCTAAAAAAAAACAAGAAGAAGAAGGCATACCTCTCATAATAGCTGAACATTTGGGACACAATTGTGATTTTGAGATAGATTCTCATGAATATGAATTCCACTCAGATTTTGAAGGCAACCCTGCTTTGGGGATTCTTCCCGATTTTACACATGTTCTTCACTTTCCCAGAGATCTTGATGAGGAATCTAATGACTGTGAATGGGGAGTCATTCCAGAACCAGAAGAAGAGGACATTATCACCGATAAACATATTGATGTCATTCACCAATACACACCTACAACTGACGTGAGACTAGAACAAAATGACAGACCTTGTGAGTCTGATTCACTTATCACTAACGTAGGATCCAACAATGACGTTGAGACACTTAACGAACTAAACATTCTGAGTAGTAATATCATCTTTGAATTTGAGAGTCAAATCAGAGCCAATGATGACAAAACTATGTGTAAACACTATCGGCCAATCCTTTCCTACACTTACTATCCAATATCTCAAGCTTATTAACCGAACATCCAATGATCCAAGCCAAGATATCTATACTTTCTGAACTAACTACACTCTCGCATGCTACCTAAATGTAGTAGAACCCATGATGACTTCCATCAATGAGCCTAGTGTCAACATGACAGATTCAGATATCAAATATCTTAGTCAGAAGAATAAAATAAAAAAGAAAAAGAGTTTTGAGGGTGAAAACCACTAAGTGACAGTCTCGAAACCTAAAATAGTAAAAACAAAAGATGTATCTGAAGGTGAAAACCTCCCTGAGGCACCTAAGGATGAGATATTTGATATCCTTCCATGTCATGTACAAGAAAAATCTCTAGTTTTGATAGAACCAACTTAGTCTATAAATCTAGGCACAACAAAGGAACCTCAATTAATTCATGTAGCCCAATCTCTATCAAAAGAAGAAAAATAGGCATTCACAAAATTCTTAACAAAGAAGACAATCAAATTTGCATGGAAATATTTAGATATGCCAGGATTGGATCCTAATCTCATCATGCATCATCTCTCTATCGCTCCAAGAGTCAAACCAATCAAGAAAAAGTTGTGAAAGATGCATCCTCATGTGTCACTCCTTGTCAAAGCTAAGCAAGACAAATTGCTAAAAGTTTGGTTTATTCGAGTCATAGATTATGCAGAATGGATCTGAAACATAGTTCCAGTATCAAAACCAGATAAATCTATCAGAGTATGCATAGATTTTAGAGATGTAAACAAAGAATGCCCTAAGGATGATTTTCCACTACCAAACATTAATATGATAGTGGACATGACTGCAGGATTTGAAATGTGCTCTCTAATGGATGGTTTCTCTGGATACAATCAAATCAAGATAGCTCCAGAAGATCAATAGAAGACAAATTTCACCTATGCATGGGGTACTTTCTGATGGAATGTAATTCCATTTGGTCTTAAGAACACTGGTGCTACATATCAAAGAGCTATGATGTCTATCTTTTATGATATGATGCATAAAAACATGGAAGACTGTGTTGATGACACCTTGGGTAAATTAATGAAATGATCTAAACATCTAGCTGACTTGGGGACAATACTAGATAGAATGGAAAAACTTAGTCTCTAACTAAATCCTAAGAAATGTGCCTTTGGGGTCACTTCAAGGAAGCTTCTATGGTACATTGTTTCAAAGAAAGGTATTGAAGTAGATCTAGTTAAAGTCAAAGCAATCATGGAGATGCAACCTCCTAAGAACATTAGTCAAATGCAGACCTTACAAGGAAGGGTGAAATCAATCAGACACTTCATATCTCAACTAGTAGATATATCACAACCTTTCACAAAGATATTACATAAAGGTGTGACCTTCATGTGGAACGAGGAATGTGAAAATAACTTCAATCATATCAAACAATACTTAGAGAATCCACTGATTATCATGCCTCCTATTCAGGGAAATCCATTAATATTGTATGTCTCTGCTACATATACATCACTAGAGGCATTACTAGCACAACATGATGAGAATAAGAAGGAAAAAGCTATCTACTATATCAACAGAACCTTGGTGGCTTATGAAAATAATTACTCCATGATAGAAAAAGTGTGTCTAGCTATTATCTTTACATCACAGAAGTTGAGATACTACATGTTGGCTCATACTACATTAATAGAAAAGATTGATCCATTGAAGTACTTATTGAGCAAATCTTCCCTCACAAGTAGATTAGCAAAATGGGTAATGCTATTGAACAAATTTGACATTGAATATGTTGAAAGAAAATCTATCAAAGGACAAGTCATCACCGATCAACTAGTTGAGGATCCAATGATTGATGACCAACCATTGTAGATGGAATTTCCTGATTCCTCTGTCATGCACATATCCTCTAGAACATGGCACTTATTCTTTGATGGATCATATACACAAAATAGGTCTAGAGCTGGTATATTGTTCATAAGACCACAAGGTTACTCCATTCCTAAAGCATTCAGGATCAAGTTCCCTTGCACCAACAACATACCTAAATATGAAGCTTTGCTAAATGGAATGAAGATAGTGATCGAGTGGAGAGTAACACAACTACACATTCATGTAGACTCACAACTGGTCATTCACCAAGTCAATGATGTGTATCAAACACAATATGAAAAGATTGTTCCCTACAAGTGCACGATCAATGATCTAAAGAAGTACTTTATTTCAGTCACATTTGAATAGATAGCTCGAATGGAGAACAAGGTTGCTGATGCTATGGAAACACTATCATCTCTCCTACAACAAACTAAACATGAGATATGCTATGAGTTCCTGGTGGAAGCACTGTCATTCCCTGCCTATGATTACCCAAAAACCCATATGATCTGTACTATTGTTGGTCATGATTCATCCTGATACAAAAACATATACTCCTACCTTTGAAACTAAATCATTCTCAATACCTTTAATCATCATGAAAAATGCTACCTTATCTGAAATGTATCACGATATGTCATCATTGGTAATAATCTATACAAATGAAGTCTAGATGGTACACTACTTAGGTGTTTAGAGCATGAAGAGTCACAACACACATTAGAGGAAGTCCATGAAAGTATTTATGGATCACATTCCAATGGTTTGACATCAGCTCAAAAACTCATTAGGGTGGGGGTACTATTGGCTAGATATGGAAAAAGAGGTTGTGAAATATGCTAAGAATTGTCAGAAATGCTAGGTCCATGGTAACTTGATTCATAGGCCAGGGAGAGATTTGATCCCCTTTACAACACAATGACCTTTTCAACAATGGACATTTGATCTCATAGGGGCTATTTATCCACATTTGTCAAATGGTCGCACCCATATAATCACATCAACATATTACTTCATAAAATGGGTTGAAGTAGTTCCATTAACACAAGCAACTGGCAAACAAATTTCTATGTTCATTCTAAATTACATAATTTTCCGGTATGGTATACCACACTCTATCATCACAAATAATGGAGGCCAATTCAAGAACAAGGACCCAGACTCCTTATGTTCCAAATTCATGATAACTCAACATTGGCTGTCCATTTACTATCCATAAGGGAATGGACAAGTTGAAGCATCCAATAAAAAATTATTAAAGATACAACATCATACTGTCAACAAAATAGGAAGAGACTGACACCTGATGATGTATGGTGAAAATGTGACCACACTTCTATGAATCTTTACATGCAAGAAAACTCAAGAATGAGCCTTCACAAATTGATCCATAGCTCTCTATGCATGGAGTTGCAAGATTTGTAAAATTGCTCTCAGCTAGAGCTATAAACTCATGATCTTGCTAGTCAACCACACAATGAGAGATTCTAAATCAAAGACAAGGGCAACAATGCCAATATATCCAATGAAATCCAAATGAATGCAAAATTAATCTAAGATGAGCATGCAAGTATGCAAATTAGGCTATGAAAATGGAAATGAAAGAGTGACAAACCCTCTAATTAAACTATGTGAGATTAATCTAAAACATGAAAGGAAATGATACCATGATGATGCAACTATGATGCAAGCTAAGATGTGATGTAGATGCAAGATGAATGCCAATGCTGCTTCAAATCTTCAAAACTTGATGCAAGAATGTCTCTAAAAGCTTCAAGATGACTTAGAAAACCTGTAGCATAACAATAGCATAAAATTCAAGTATATGCAAAATGAAGAAGAGAGCTCTTCTTTTATAGAGAATGAGAATCAATGGACGATCGAGATTAAGAGGCAAAACACTTAATCAACGATGGAAAAAAATAGAAGCTTGATCCTTGTGCACAAATATCCTCCAATAGGAAAATAAGAGTTGACTTTTGTGTCCATATGAGACAAAAAGTGCTTTCTCCCTTTTTATAAAATAAAAATAATACTTTATTTGTGCAACTTAGGATAAGGGGAAAAGTGAGATTTTTTTATTTAAATAAAAAAAGAGAAAATTTCTTTTAATTAAATAAAGACTTAGGATAAAATGATTTTATTATTTAATTAAAAAATATTTTTAATTAATTAAAAGGGATTTATTAATTAATTAAAAGGGAGCATGTTCTCTTAATTAAATAAGATTTTTATTTTTGTTTTTTTCTCTTTTAAATTAAATAAGGCTCAAACCTTAGGAAATATTGAATTGATTATGATTTGATCAAGGAAATTGATATAATTGATATTGTTGATATTTGAAAATATTGATTCAGGGATTTGACAAATTGCTGAATGGGGGCCCAAAGTCTAGGCGACCATTTTAGGGTGCATACATTTGCCCCTCTTTGACTAATGTGTGATCGATCTGGGAACACATGTAGTCAAAGAATGAAGTTACAATGTGAGATCGATTTGGGATCACAAAACAACTCAGATGTGAGATCGATTTGGGATCACATCTAGACAAACATAGACAAAGGATTCTAGACATGAGGTCGATTCGGGATCATATCCAAAATAAGAGATAAGAATCTCAAGCTTGAGTGAAAGCTCACAAAAAAAAACTGAATTAAGAAAATTAAGGAATCAAGGATTAAAATCCAATAAGTACTGCCCCCTCGGAATCGAAATCGAAATCAGGTAGAGAGGAACAAAAAAATGATAAAGAGTTGATCAAATCATAATGAAATCACAATCAAAGATAAAGGTCAAATAGATTAACCATTAGGCAGTGAAAACATGCCCCAGTGATGAATTAGAAGAAAAGAAGTGGGGTGAATAAAAGACTAGAAGTTTGAAAGACATGAAAAAGGAAGAAATTCCATCAAAGATAAAAAATTATGCCTCAAAAGGTTAGTCAACTGTACAGAAGAGAATGAAATGTGAGTTTGATGATCAAGGTGAACGTGGATTTTAGTTTTGATCCCAAAATGAATAGAAAATGATGTGATATGAAAGATCAGAAATTAAAGATATGATCAAGAAGAATCAGAAAATGAGCATAGTTGACCAACTAGTCCGTAGATGATAAAAAGAAGAGCTCTCACCATATGCAAGATGCAAAAACTAAACTATGATGAACCTAAGAATGCAAGCTACTATGAAAGTGGTTGACTTGCAAGGTCACAATGCCTATAGACATCTAATTATCATCATTGAGCGTTAGGTAGCGCCGTAAGATCATACAATGCACACTAGCATAACTATGTGGATATGAATATGATCTTTATCATATAGAAATGTGGGAATCTCACCTAGGCATCACAGACATGTAGGTCCAGATGAATAATGCAGTGAGATTACCTAAGTTTGATATGGCGAGATTATGTTGGTATCAAGACACATGAAAGTCAGGATAACTAGAAGCATGCACTCACAAAATAGTCAAGGATAATACCTTGTCAATCCATAGTGTCAAGTAAGACCAACATAAAATGCTAATGACAATTAGGACCAACAAAATATACCCACAAGCAGATAAAGAAATAAAAAATGTTCTCATACCCTCAGTCTTCTAGCTGTGCATCATCGAAAACTTCTCAGGGAGAGACCACTCATCAAAGAAATCCTCATAGACAACACACAAAGAAAAATAAAGTCAACATATCTCAACAAGTTGATTGTTTAAGTGCGTGTGTGTTGGTCATAGAGTCAAACTCTGAGTATTGCATCTGCAAATGAAAAATATCGCATCAAACTTAGACTATTGGGTAAGACATCTGATAAGTGTTGAGAAACACTCGACGCAAGGGTAGTGTTGAAAAACACTGTTTGGGTTGGTGTTGAAAAACACCTATTGTGAAATGCCCCAAGAGACACACGCACCTAAAAAACCAATGCTAACAGTTATGCCCCCTAGACAAAGATAAAAACTAATTCCAGACTATGCCAAATAAGGTCAAGACATGATGGAGAAAGGTTCAGTGTCGAGGATGTATGCTAACAAATAGGAGTGCAAAGGCCTCAAGTAGCGCATGTTTCCAAGTTTTCACCACTTGGATTTATTGCAATTTTTTCTTTTTTTCTTTTTTTTTTGTATTTTTGCTACCAAGGCACCTATTTCCAGGTTTTCACCAAGGCACTTTTTCTATTTTTTTGAATTTTTTGCATTTTTTTGTATTTTTTCAAGACTTTTTATACTTTTTAAGATTTTTTAGCATCATATATCAATTTTTTTGGTATTTTTTCAAGATCACAAAATATATACAAAGGATGCCCCCAGACAGAATAGGCATCAAACTCATGAGCAAGATCACATCGTGTAGTCCCAATATCTAGCAATGTGGAGGACACGATGGATAAGCAAGCTGGTGGAAGAGATGGAAGACATGAGAATGAAGGAGAGTGAAGGGAAAGCATCCTCAAAGGCAAACTCCTCAAGAGTACCCAAGCTAGGAAAAAATTGTCATGTAAAGCACATTTGGACAAGCAATGAGAGGCTAGCATAGGATAAGTCACAAAAGCACACTACAAAAGAAGGAAGGATGCAGTCCAAAGGAGTAGACATGTCAAGAGGCTTCATAGCATCGTGTTTACTCTTTTTTTATATTAGATCAAGACCAAAGGGGAAAATGATAGCGAAAGGCTAGAATGAATGGAGAAAATGAAAATGAAGGCTAAACATGAAAGGAATGAAAACAAGATCATTGTAAGATAGCTCACAAGATAGCCAAATATTCGTGTATAGGTCAACCTTGTCAAGATCAAAGAGAGAAGATGGAATTGATGAAAAAATGTAGAAGAACTACGTATGATGCCTGATTGCCAGGTTTTCATCATGGTACTTATCCAAGGTGCCAAAGGGAGTGGTTTTCACCATAGGATGAATTTATTTCTCTTTACTTTTGCTACCAAGGTGCCTGTTTCCAGGTTTTCACCATGACACATTTTCAATTTTTTCACTTTTTCTTTGTTCTTTTTGAATTTTTTCTATTTTTTTGATTTTTTTTTTTTGGAAGAAGGCAAGCTTTTTAGATATGCTCCTTGAAAGGATAAACCATGATATGCCAAGGATTCAAAATTATATGCTCAAAGATGTTGATAGGGAAAGGAAGATGGAAGAGAAAAATGGAGGATAAGGTTTTATGTAAAGCGAGTGAGGTTGGAAGATAGGAAGAATAAGCAAATGAGGAAAAATGATAGAAGGTAGAAGGATAATGAATGGAAAGATTGTACTGAAAGGGTAGATGGAAAGGAAGGCAAGATCAACATCAACACACACCTTGAAGGGTGGCGAGAGGATAGAGGAAATGTAAACCATATTCTAGTTCATTATTGCTATCTGACTCCTCGAAGAGAGGATTGGTGTGCTTGTTATAATTCTCAAATGTGAATGGAGGAATACGAGAAGGAATATGACAAATGTGTAGTAGAGGTTGTGGTTCAGGCGCATGGAATGGAAGAATGTTTTTGGAAAAAGATGAAGTGGAAGCCTTTGGAAGCTTGAATGTCAACTTCACTTTTTGCTCAACATGAGACTTTTTCAAGAGAGACTTTGGAATCCATATAGCTTTAAGCTTTTTATTTTCTTTTGATGTGTTAGAGAGAATATCTTCAATGATGGATTTTGGAACCCATACTTGTCTTATTGTTTTCTTCTTAGATATCTCTTTTGAATTTATGCCTCCATGTTGATTAGAGAAGACATGGTGATCTTTTTTTGATGGATTCTTGTATTGCTTCTTTTTCTTATATTGAACATTCAAGTTACTTCCAAAACACTTGGGACTTGTGGAAGGAGGAGAATATGACCGGTTTAAATGGGTGGATGGATGAAAATGATTCAAGCGTATGCATCTATGTTGATCTTGAAGAAAGATAGGAGATAGAGGGACGTAAGGACCCAAAATAGATGATGAATTAGGAGAGTTGGGAGGGGAAAGTGAAGGGACATAAGGACCCAATATGGAAGGAAGACATGAAGCCCTTAGTATTGGTGGAGGAGGTCCAAGAATAGATGTGGAAGATGCAAAAGGATAATCAATAAGTTCATCAACATCTATATCACAACCAAGGATATCATCATCTTTAGAGTGAGCATTAGAATTTTCAACAGGACCCTGGACATCTTGAATAGGAATAGTTTCTTTGATAGGATCATTCAAAGCTTGTGAAGACTTAGAAAGAGTAGAAAGTGGAAGTGAACATGGAGTGGTAGAACAAGAAGATGAAAGACTTTGATCTTGACAAGGAACTTTGGATAGCATAAGCGTATCATTTTTCTCTGGATTTTCAATAGGCTTTACATCAGAAGTAACAACACCATTTTTAATAACCTTAATGGAAGTATCATCTTTGGAAAGCGCAAGTGTGGTAAGGTTATTTTGATTATCAATAAGCTCAACGGTGTAAGTAGTAGCTTGATCTTGCTTAGGAGATGGTGGAATGAATGCGGAAGAGCGTAGAGGATCAAAAGAACCATGAAATGGAGGAGATACATCATGAAGAAAATTGGATGATATGGAGGGTTCCTGATCTTGATCTTTATTTATATTTTTTTCTTTATCATTTTTAGGGTCCTCTTGACATGGAGCCACTTCTAAGGACAAGGAAGCATGTTGGAATTGTATGGAAGAATTTGGAGGAGATGCTAAAAGACTAGCTGAAATAGACATTATAGCATTTAAAGGCTTAGGCTCTTTAGGTTTAGCATTATTGAAAGTATTTGCAGCCAAGTGAAGGTTAGCATGAGTATCTTTAAGAGGTGGCCCTTGAGAATAACTATAAGGAACTGCATGGAAAGCCTTAGGATCTTTGTTGGATAAAGGATTTATGAAAGATTTGGAAGACTTAGAAGCTTTAGGAAGTGTGTGGGTATTGGAGGAAGTAGAGCATGGAAGGGAACCATCACAAGACAAAGGTTCAACATTAATATGATCTTGCTTGAGAGCGCAACCTTTATTTTCAGCATGAAAACTTTTAGAGGAGAGATTCTTTTGACGTTTGAAATCAGCACGATAGATTTTCTCTTCCTCAGTAGGAATATTGTATTGTTCACAAAAATCATCAAAGAATTCTTCAAATTTAGAGTCATATGGATCACCATCACAATCTACCCAATACGACTCCCCCTTAGAAATCACAAGTGTACCACGAGGATGATGCTTAGGAATAGAAGTTTCATGGGCATCACTACATTTTCCATCATCATAGTCATCATAGTCATCATAGGTAGGTGTGTCACCCTTTGTGGAAGAGACATCACAAAGACTATCATGTTGCTCTTTATGGTGTGTCTTCTAAAGAGAAGGAAGATTCTTGGGAGAAGTAGAAGAGGAATGAGATTGTGAAGAAGAGGAAGGTGAAGACCTAGTGGAAGAAGAAGACTTGGATAATGAGGAATTCAAATAATGTTTAGAAAAGTCATGATAAGATTTGGAAGATGAAGAATGTGAACAGTGTTTAGAAGAATCAAGACTTAGAAGATGAAGAATGAGAATGATGTCTGGAAGAGTCATGATAAGACTTGGAAGATGAAGAATGTGAACAGTGTTTAGAAGAATCGTGATAAGATTTAGAAGATGAAGAATGTGAATAATGTTTAGAAGAATCATGATAAGATTTAGAATGTGAGGAATGATGAGAAGATTTAGAAGATGAAGAATGTTTGGATAGAATCATGTGAATGATCCTATAAAAGGCGTATGATTTAATTAATTTTTCTTTTATTTTTGTCATAAATTTATCACTAATGTGAGTTTTAGAGGAACGATATTCTTCAAGTTGCGTAATGAGTTCAAGATCATCTATTCTCAATAGAGGTTCCATAACAAGATAATCAAGATTCATGATTGTAGAAGAGGAGAAATCAAGCATGGAAGAAATGAATAGAAGAGATGAATAGAAGAAGGTAGACTAGATAATAAGAGGAAAAGAATCAAGAAAAAGAAGAAGAATTTCCATGGGAATATAAGACTTCAGAAGAACATGGGAAATGGAGAAGAAAGAAGAAGACTAAGAGTCATCTTGTGTAATTGATACCATAACATTCATTGAGATGTTGAGCAACATGACAACACCTAGAATCTGACAACTGGAGGTCATTTCCCTTGACTAACTTGGTATCTTGTTGTAACTAACATGAAAGAAAGAAACTCTAGGTGATAAGTCAATCTCTCAAAGTGTCAATGCCAACCTAGGATAATTAAGATTCTCTATTGTCCAAAGAGAAAATGAAAAGATAGAAAATAAAAGGCGTCACCAACACTATCAAAGAGGTGCTTCAAATCAAAGGGTGAATACCCTTGCACTTTTGAATCAGGAGGTTGGACTTAGCCAAAATTCAAATTGAAATTGAGATATATGAAAAATGATTTGGACAATAGTAGGATCAGAATTCCCTAAGGGTGTAATCAACAATTCTAAAGACAAACTGTTCACTAGGAATATCTCTCTAACTTGACAAATTATTTTCAAGGTAACCTTATAAATCAATCGAGATGATCCCTAGAAGGCTAAAATCAGAAATTTGCAGTCAAGACAAGTCTCTAATGACAAGGTAGGAAATCAAGCAAGTTGTGAAAAGTTGATGTTTCAACTCAGGAACTCAGTTTGTTTTAAAAGATCAAGTAAGTACATCAATAGATTTTCATCATTGAATAGGCACATAAGACAACAATCAAGGAGTTCAAGCAAACAGTCTTCAAACAATGGGCAAGGGACAAAGCAACCTTGCACATGAACAAAGATAGTGACTTAGTATTCCTACTCCTTAAAGGTTCTACTTGTGTATGTTCTTGAAGATGTTTTAGCAGGCCCTTAGAACACAACAACACCTTATCAAGCTGTCTACAAGGATATACATGGATTTTCTAAAGAGTCCTCGATATATACAAGGTACGTGAGGCCCAAATCCATAGATGAGAAGAATTCGAAATCACACAGCTAGGGGGAGATGATAACCCAAATCTCCTCCTTCACTTCTCAAAGGTATAAAGTTCTTTGAGGCTTAGCCAAGAGTGATATCAAACTCAATTTCTAAGAGAGGTGTCTTTTGATTCACCTCCCGCTATTTATACTCCACTGGAACACAGGAGTTAAGGTCATCCCTTGAGGTGGTGTGTCCCCAAGCAGGCCTTCTAAAAATAAAAAGTAAGTAATTCACTATCAAAAGCATTTAAAGCACTAAAGGTGGAACACTTAACTCTTCAAGTAAAAGTGAAGTGAGTTCAAAAGTGGAACATTTAACTCTTCAAGTGAATGTGAAGTGAATCCAAAAGTGGAACATTTAACCCTTCAAGTGAATGTGAAGTAAGTCCACAAGGCGGAACATTTAACTCCTCACATAAACTCAAAGTGAGTCTAAAAGTGGAACATTTAACTCCTCACACAAACTCAAAGTGAGTCCAAAAGTGGAACATTTAACTCTTCACACAAACTCAAAGTGAGTCCACACCTTAGAAAACTAATGAGATCAAGAAAGCATAAAAAAGGGGAAAATTTGTGGAACACTTAATGCTCTTTTCAAGTAGACCCCTCCCCTATGTATGAATGCTGATATTGCATATAAAGGGTGGAAACAAGGGGTGATTAGAAATAAGCAAGTCCAACAACCCAATTTAGCCAACAAGATCAATCAAAAGTACTCTAAAGTTGCTTATCAATACTACTCACAAATGAAAAAGGGTTGAATCAATGGAATATTTAATTTTCCAAGAAAACATAGAGTGAGTCCACAAAATGGTGCATTTAACTCCCCACGTAAACAAGGAATGAATCCATGCCCTCAATCACTCAATGAGATATTTGATATTGGAACCAAGAATTACTTAAGGTTTAAACACATGCATTCACATACACAAACTTGTAAAAACAAATCTATGTTCTTTCATTTCCCTTTAAGAGCATCGATTGAAATGTGTTCTTATGAAAGCATGTAAACACTCAAGCCAAACACATGAGAGGTTAAATTTTAATCCCAAGATCCAAATTTTGTAGAGATGTAACAAAATACCTCAAGTCCAATGCAACACGCTTAGTAGATTTCACTTTTTTTTTGTTTGTTTTAAGCATTTTCCATGAAAGTAAGTCATGCACCTTCAAATGAACAAGACAAGCAAACAAGCAAACAAGATATGCAATGTATATTCAACTTATGCAAACCCTAAGGTGGTTAGATCTGAAAATAAATTGTTAGGAGCAATAATAACTAGTAAATAATCCAAATGACAACTCACATCATGCATTGAACCATGTGAAAAATAAATGCATACTAATCATCAAATACCCTTTTTTTAATTTTAATTTTTGACCTTGTCAACAAGATTGAACTTATACCATATGAATTCGAACCTTAAACCCAAAATGTAGAAAAGAGACCTATGTCAAAAAATAGAGAGCTTTCCAAAAATGTCAAAATTTTAACAAGATTTTTTTCATTTGTGCCCTAGAGAGCCATTTTTCCAAAATAGACCAGTTTTTATAAATCGACCAAATGAGCTACGATATGACCTCTAAATTAAAAACACAATGAATGGACCCCCTGTATAATTTCAAGACCTTTCCAGAAATATAATTTTTTTTGAAAAATATGCTAACTTGCATCAAAAATTGATTTTTTATGAAAAACAAAGAAAAAATCATAAAAAATATAAATTACCTCTAAAAATTCTGAAATTTTTTTGGAGCTTCTCTGATATGTCGCCAACTTGAAAATTTTTTTTAGACCAAAACACCAAGCCGTTTGGGAGATATGATCAAATCTTTCAAATCTAGTATTTTTCATCTCCAAACAAATCTGCACAAGGGTTAGCTCCAAAAAAATCAAAAACAACATGCAAGAGGTTGGTTGCCCCACGGTGGGCACCAAAAATATATGCTAAAATGTTGTCACATTTCTATAAATCCTTACATGCAAGAAAACTCAAGAATGAGCCCTCACAAATCGATCCATAGCTCTCTATACATGGAGTTGCAAGATTTGTAAAATTGCTATCAGCTAAAGCTATAAACTCATGATCTTGCTAGTCAACCACACAATGAGAGATTCTAAATCAAAGACAAGGGCAACAATGCCAATATCTCCAATGAAATCCAAATGAATGCAAAATTAATCTAAGATGAGCATGCAAGTATGCAAATTAGGCTATGAAAATGGAAATGAAAGAGTGACAAACCCTCTAATTAAACTATGTGAGATTAATCTAAAACATGAAAGGAAATGATACCATGATGATGTAACTATGATGCAAGCTAAGATGTGATGTAGATGCAAGATGAATGCCAATGCTGCTTCAAATCTTCAAAACTTGATGCAAGAATGTCTCTAAAAGCTTCAAGATGACTTAGAAAACCTGTAGCATAACAATAGCATAAAATTCAAGTATATGCAAGATGAAGAAGAGAGTTCTTCTTTTATAGAGAATGAGAATCAATGGACGATCGAGATTAAGAGGCAAAAGACTTAATCAACGATGGAAAAAAATAGAAGCTTGATCCTTGTGCACAAATATCTTCCAATAGGAAAATAGGAGTTGACTTTTGTGTCCATATGACAAAAAGTGCTTTCTCCCTTTTTATAAAATAAAAATAATACTTTATTTGTGCAACTTAGGATAAGGGGAAAAGTGAGATTTTTTAATTTAAATAAAAGAAGAGGAAATTCTTTTTAATTAAATAAAGACTTAGGATAAAATGATTTTATTATTTAATTAAAAGAGATTTTTAATTAATTAAAAGTGATTTATTAATTAATTAAAAGGGAGCATGTTCTCTTAATTAAATAAGATTTTTATTTTTGTTTTTTTTCTCTTTTAAATTAAATAAGGCTCAAACCTTAGGAAATATTGAATTGATTATGATTTGATCAAGGAAATTGATATAATTGATATTGTTGATATTTGAAAATATTGATTCAGGGATTTGACAAATTGCTGAATGGGGGCCCAAAGTCTAGGCGACCATTTTAGGGTGCATACAGATGATAAATTCAACTCTTTGGGCTTATAGAACAAGTATCAGAATGGCCACTAGGGCTACTCCTTTCACTTTAGTATATGGGGCTGAAGTGATACTTCCTATAGAGGTTGAAATCCCATCACTTAGAATCAGAATGCATGGTCTGGTAACCAGTGATGATTACATAGTGTCTAGGTTACAAGAACTAGAACTACTAGATGAACGCAGGAAAGTTGTGTATGATCATCTCAAAGTATATCAAAAATGAATGTTTAGAGGCTACAACAAGAAAGTCAGACACAAAGAACTTCAGGTTGGCAATCTAGTCTAGAGAGAACACTAAAAATCAATCCCATCGAGAACGCAAGGGGAAGTTTGAACCCAACTAGTTGGGTCCCTTTGTTATCATTGCTTCTTTTGGCTCTGGAGCCTATCAAATCTCAATGACTAAAGGAGAATAGCTTTGAGAATTGATCAATGTTCTCCATCTAAAGAAATTCTATGCCTAAGACATCCAGTCTACAAAAATGTCTTGAAAAAAGTATAAAAATTAGAAAAAGTCTTGAAAAAATGATCGTCATGGTGAAAACCTAGCAATAGGCACCTTGGTGATTCAACAAAAATAAATAAAAAAAAGAGCAAAATACAAAAAAATTGAAAAGAGCAAAATACAAAAAAATTAAAAAGAGAAAAAAAAAAGAAGAAAAAGAAAAAGTGCCTTGGTGAAAACCTGGTAAATAGGTGCCTTGGTAGCAAAAATAGAATCTCTGCCAAGATGGTGAAAACCTAGCAAATACGTGCCACTTGTATAAAAATGCTCCATCTATCAATGTAATGTTGGTAATCTCCCAACTTTCAATACTATTTTAGTTTGTACATATCTCCTTGTTTGCTTTCACATCCTATTTTCAATAAAGTCAATTTGTGCACCAAACAACAAAGCATTTGCATCCTATCAACATTTCCAACTTGGGGGCAACTGATGTCACATCCTATGGTCCTCAAATATCTTAGACAAGTCATATCCAGTCAAAGTCCTTCAATGATCTATTCGAGTTAGTTTGTCTACCTCCCTCACATAAAAGGATTTTGCACCTAACAACAACACAAGAAAGACTACAACATTTAACAAAACAATCTCTGCAACATGCTTTAATCTTCTTGTATGCTGACTGATTCACATTGAGATTTTTTCATATTTTTTCCCTGGACCTCATTGATGATGTCCTTTTACAGGATTTAGAAGAAGTGATTACTGGTGGCATGATCTTTTATTTTTTTTCTACTTGTAAGTAAAAATATAACTACTCTGAAAATATTGGATTGAATTGGTGTCCACTATAAGTGCCTCCATCATGATCGGATGGCCACGTGTACCTTGACCATTGATACTAGAATGCTTTAGGGAAGTTAGATCTAACTATTTATTTTCAAGTGATTTCTTATTCTTATTGTGAAACACAACATTACCCAAGGATGTGAATGATAAAGGGTCACTGCGGGTAATTCACATGAGAATGAGGATGAACAACTACTTGGTGTGTTTGTGTGCAAGGTGTATTCAGGTCATCACAACATTTATGCTCTGATGCTTTTACAAATTGCTATATCAAAATGGATGAGATATTCAGGTCATCCTGGCTTTTGTGCCTTGGTACTTATATCTAAATCTGACATTTTTGACTAAATGTTAATATTCATATGTTCATGGTCGTCTAACTAGTGGACATTGTATCAGCTATCCGATGTTACCTAAAATATTTAGTGATGAGAAAGACTGACATATGATCAGTGAATAAGTCCTAGGTTTTCATTTCATTTGCATTTGGCATTTAATCTGGTTGCATCATTTTCATGGTTTGAATTCAGCATGGTATTTGATATTCTCAAGATTGCACTAATCACATAACAAAGACTAAGCACCACGTAAAGGTATCTTCATCTCATCAACAAGAAGTCATTGTTCTGGGTTAAACATCCTTTTTGACAATTGACTAAGCACTTGAACTCTTCATGTACCTACAAAAACATATCATGTGTATTATTGCATTTACATATCATAACATTTCCGTATCACATCATTTTCATAATCATCTCATATATCTATGACATAAATACATGTGCATCCATCAACATAAATAAAAAATCATTTATCATTTTCATTATCTATCTAACATTCATCATTTCATTTCACATTACATATTCATACATTCAAAGTAAACATTCCAAACTACATACATTTGCATCACATGATAAACATCATACTCAAAATAACAAGTGCTATGAAGTCACAACCAATCTGAATGATCTCATATATATATATATATATATATATATATATATATATATATATATATATATATATATATATATATATATATATATATATATATATATATATATATATATATATATATATATATGACTGTCGATATAGTACATGGGGTGCACAATGTGCATATGATACAATAGAATGAGCTCCAATGAGCTATCGAGTATATCAAAATGTCAAAAATGAGCTGAATGCATCTATCAACTCTCTACTTGATCCTCGGCATCAGGCATTGCTCCTCCTCCTACTGGCGCATCTAGAGGTGGATCGGCACGGGATGCTCTAGCTCCCTTAGATCCCAACATATACTGATAATAGGAAGTCACTCTCTATCTGGGTGGTACACCTGAGAAGTACGCAGATACATAATATGCTGCCCTACCAGTTTGATGCACTACCTCCATCTGTAATCACTGGGTCTCCGCCTGAGACTTGCACAGTTGCCTATCCCTCTCTACTAGCTAGATCTCAAAGGCCATCCTCTTAGCTCTCAGCTCCTTGTTCTAGTGGCACAATCTCCATATAAAATCCTGATGTGTCTGCTTCACACCGGGATCTCCCTCATCAGCCACCTCCTCCTCACCAACCATAATCTCATCATTGTCACCACCTGCGTCAGTCCTTACCTTACGACATCTAATCTCCACTCCTAGGTCAAAATTGGGTGCCTCTTATGCCTCATCCATCTGCACATCCTGGTGTGCACCCAGTACCTCAACAATAGCTACAGTGTTGCATATACTACCTAATGTACCGCCCTCACCCCTAGTTTGCTGCCGCGGCAAAATTATCAGTCTAACTAGTGGAACTTCTCGTGGTATAGGGGCAGTCCATGGTGGAATCCTTTTTGCTCTTTGTACAGGAGGGATAGGCTATGCTACTAGGATATGAACCTCCCTCCTCTGTTGTCCTCTACCTCGAGAGGCACCTATAACATCATCAACCTCCTCCATGGTCAAAATTAGCTTAGTAGGATCAGAGAACTTCCTGAATGGATGCTTTGTTAAATATGTTGTATAAGCATATGTCACTCCAGTATCAACTACCTGTACTCGATAGTCCCAATCTCTACTCTCGAGTCTGCTATACTCCAAAATGCACACTACATAAGACAATCTGGGAGCCCACCCCAGTCCAATCTCTCTCACCTATCGTGCATATGAGGCAAACTCCTATGGCACATCCTAGATGAGGCCATACGACCTCCATACTCAGGTGATCAAAAACCACTCCAAGATGTTGGTAGAGTACCCGATCAATATCCTACTCTAGAAGAAGTATCCAAACTGAGTCCTAGCAGTAGGCCAAGCCTCAACCTATAAGTACGACCACTAGATAACCACTTTCATGTCATCTAGTATACAATGCTAGTACTCTGTGTGGCCCATCCTCACCTATGTGATGAACCCCATGTATCTATATATCAGAGGCTCCTGATCCTACCTCTCATCACTGCATATTGACTGACAGATGGGGATATGCTCCCAGGCCCATATCTGTAATACTATAAAACTTGATGCGAAAGTCTTACCCTCATGGTAGACTATCTCATGCATCTCAGTAAACATATGAGCCAACAAACACTGATCCCAACCAAACTCCATAGGATGTGCCATAAGACTTTGTATCATCGGGGCCCATCCCATCAAAAAACCATTTTGCTGATGGTCAGACATGATAATACTGCTGATCATGTCGATGATGATGCACTTGAGCCTGTGTATCTACCTATAGCGCTGAACCAATACCTCCCACGGTATCTACTCTAAAATCTACTTGTCATCTTTGAACAGAGTCCTGAATTCCTGTAATCCTATATTCCCAAAACTCAAATAGTCTAGGCGTGGTCCATGAAAAGGAATTTGAAGAATTTGGTACACATCCTCTAGGATAATGGTAATCTCCCCTATTGGGAGATTAAAAGTCTACGTCTCTGAATAGTATCTCTACAAGCATAGTAATCAATTTGTGATTTACTCAAATGTTAGGTAAACCTATGAAGTACTCAAAGCCACACACAACAAGGTGGACCCTCATCAGATCTGGAAGTGACAAACATAATCTCTGGGTCGCTGGGTGAGAAACATGAATATGGACATCATGATACCTCATCTACGAAGCATAGAAACTAGAAGAACATAAGTAAATTGATCAAAATTAATCATAAATACATGCAAAATGAGGAAACAAACATATTAAAAAGTGCATTAAAGGCTATAGAGTCAGGTTGAGCAATTAAAAATTTAAGAAAAATTGCCTAAATACCTTAAAAATGGTCACTATCTTCCATATGACATTTCAAAAAATCAAAAATTGGTGTCAAGTGTTGTACAACACTCTACAACTACCCATATGACATTTAATGGTCATACGACAATTTACCTGTTCTCGTACGACAACTAAAGGACCCAACGAAACGTCGTATGACTCTTGGGTATGTCTCATATGACATTATACATGAATGCCCACGACATTTGAAATGGACATGAAATGTCGTATGACATTGAAATAGATGTTGTACAACATCCCGTGAAGCAAAATTGAAAAATGTGTAACTATGAAAAATCCTAAAAATATAATTAAACATGTGCTAAAATGATTCAACAAGAGCTCAAAGGTCCACTTACCAGATGTCCATATTGCCATGGTCGCTGATAACACTTGGATCGCTCAAATCAGTGCGAAGACATGAGGACCACCATTTTCTCACTTAGAGGGCTCCACAAGGTTTTGAAAGTCAACTCGCGCAAATGATTTGAAAATGACCCTTTCTTGTCTTATATAGGTTTTGACCTAAATTTTCAAAGTTCTCCGGTTTGCATGAAAATTACACCCCTAGCTAATTTCGACAATCTAAATCCATTTTTGGGATCAAAATCAAAATCTGAGATCGTTTACATTGTCAAAAATGTGATTTAAAATTTTGGGACCTAAGACGACCAACTGCTTGCATAATCAACCTTCAAAACATCACAAAAATCTAGTATTCAACTTATCTAATAATCTAACATCAAACATTTTGAATTTCACCTTGGTCAACCATGGTCAACTCATGATCAAAGCAAGTCAAACTTGGTCAACAAGACCATTAAATGATGTAGAATGCATCCCTGGACGTGTACAACCACTTCTACAATTGCTTATATTACTTCTAATCCTTCACACTGGCTTTCTCGCTAGATTTCAATTTTAATCCCGAAGGGGGCATGGTATTCTATATCATTAACCATTATCAAATCTGTCTTTTTCAAACTTCCTTCAATAATCAAGACAACAACCACATCTAATTGTTGACTCATCAAAACTCTTTATTGCTTGGGGCACATCACTCAGGGCATATCAGATTCATCGAAATTCATATCAATCTGGTGTTCTCTCAATCTTGTAAATTGTATCAGCTCTTCGTAACCATCCATTCAGTTGTGTTATTTCCTTGATTCTTCGTAACTGAAGGGTTCAGATTTGGCATCCTTTAGAATCCTTTGGACAATCAGGTCTGGAGTCAAGACAGTCAATTTCTCATAATCATAGGTTCAGAATCAGACATTTTATCACTTCTTTGTAATCACAAGTTCATTATTGGTATCATTAACATCATCTCGATTCTTTGGTCAACCAGGACCTGGATCAACATCCTCAAATCTTCCAATTGAATTCTATCTCGGAATCGGTTAATCTTTCAAGATCAGTTTCTCCACCACATAACTGAGTCCGGATCTCATCAATTTTTTTTAATCTTTGAACCACTGTGCTTCACATAGTAATTTAAAGACGGGCAAAATGTAATACCCCAAAAATGGGCTTCAGTACCATTGACCTCCTACATTGAAAAATCAATCAAAATCAATCCCAAAGTCCTAACCTAAGGCACATCTACACATCAAATCATCGAAACCCTAAAAAAAACCCTAATTGATCCTATTCTAACTCTACATCGGGGAATATTCCTAAATATTCCTAATCTATCTTAATTATCTCTAATTAAATATTATTTGGCGATAAATTATATTATTTTATTTATCTGAAGTCGATTAATTGAATATGTTAAATATTTAATTAATTAAACTATACTCAGCCACTTAATTAATTTAATTAGATTTAATGAACATTATTCTTAATTAATATTATTTATTTGACAATAAATCAAAAACTCAAAAATAATTGATTGAATATTTATTTAATTGGTTAAAATCAAATTGTCAAATTTAATGATTTAATTTTGGATAAAATTTGATTAAATAATTGATTAACCCATAAATCAGTTATTTTTACTCAAAAATCAGTTAAGTTGAGAATAAAACAAATGGAAATTAAATAAATCAAATGATTATCTATGCAAAAATTAGAAGAGTAGTTAAACTCAAAAACAACTATTAAATTCAATTTGTTAACTTTCCAAACTCAACATGTGATTGTGAGTTGAAAAGCAGATTGGAGTAATCTCAACTTCTAATTTGAGTTAAAAAGCTTATTTGCACGATTTGGTGAGATAACTATTTCTAATTTCTTGATAACTCATCAATCAATCCGAGTTTATCAAGGAGTGATTTTTGGTTTTCCATGAGTTCTCAAAATCCTAGATTTCTATATAAACATGCCTCAGTCCTTCACATCGATCATCTTTCAATCATCAGAATTATCATGTAATCTGGAGAATAGCATCGCTACATTGTCAAATTCTTGAGAATTGTGAAAACTTTTGGGAGATCAATTGCTAACATTGCTTTTATTGTTTTTACATTCATAGCTAGATTCAATTCATTGTTTTCAAGTTTTTAGATCATTTCCATATCTTTCATCGTTATTTTGCATAGAAAATACCAAAAACATCGATTAAATTCTGCATCCCTTTACATTTAAATCCTTCATTTAGGCATTGCATTGTCATTGATCCGATTGAAGTATGATAATACCATACTCATGTCTACTAGAAGGCAATAAATCACCTGATTAATGATATTTTTCTTTATTGCTGATTTTTTGATCATTAACCAATAACGTTTTACTGATGTTTTGTGTCTTATTAACAGGTACAATTTTCACACACACAAAATTTAGTATAGATGAAGAAAAAGAAGATATGTCTAAATTCTCTATGTTCCTGAATCCATTATTTGAAGAGAATTTTCTATGCAATCAAGTCCATCAATATCATGATGAAGATATAAAACATAATGATACTTTTGAAGATTATGAAACTCAAGATATGTGTGGAGAGGGTAATTCAGAAGGTGAAACATGCATTAGTTCATCATATGAGAAAAAGTTGTATAAAACATGTGAGGATGAGATGGAATCAAACAGGCATAATGAGAATAATGTGTTAAAGAATAGTTCTAAATTTTTTCCAAGTGTTCTATCTGATCAGATTCATGATAAAAGTGAAGTAATATTTCATGAATATGAGCTATCTTCAAAAAATTCTCGTGAGGAAAAACATATTGAGTATGGAGCAAATTATGTGCAAGAAGACACAACTGATCAAATACATAGGGATTATCCATTCACCAAAGACCACAATGATGAAGCAATAAATATTGTCCATAGGGATGATGCATCTAATATAGAAATAGATAAGATGTTGGGGCTAAAAAATTATGGAATTTATTTCTTTTCAAATACTCTTACTGATAAGGAAAGGGCCAATTCTACTCCTAAGCAAGTGATAAAGGGAAATCATACCATGATCAGAAGGAATGAGTTGTTATGTGATTAGAATCAAGTGTTCGATAGAGAAAAGGATCAATGTTCACTTTTAAGGGGCCTAGGGCCACCCATTTTTACTTTGCATCAGATTAATTATGGATACTTGGTCTACTTCTCTAGAGATATCAAGAATCTTGCTATGCTCACAGGGAGAATGCGTCCCTAGAAAGAGCCATTGATGGTACCCTAAATTTTGAGAATTTAGGAGTCCCAATCCATTATCAAGAAGCAAGTTTCTCCATACTAAAAAAATCAAAGGAAGGAAGCTTTATGACACAAATAAATAGAACTAACTAATCAAAGCCTTCAGAAAATGCTAGAATTTTGACCTTCTACAAAAATGATACCGACAAAGCCTGAAGATGGTCAAATTTTAAAAATCTAAAAATGACCGAGTTCGAGAAATCAAATTTCCTATCTCCAATCAAAATCTTAGCTTTCCACAAGGTGTTTTGGTTTTTTGACCAGACCCAAATCCGAAAGTTAGGTAGCTATTTTTTAGTTAGTTTATTATTTTTTCAAAATAATTTATAATAAGGGTTGTGTCTTTTCACCCTAAAAAGGTGTGAAAACCACTCAAACACACACACACACACACACACATATACATAATTTAAAATATAAAGAGACAATGACAATAAGAATTTAGAAAGGATTTCTTCCAGTTTATAAAAAAACTCTATATCCTTAGATTATATGTTGGATGTATCAGCAATACTTTTGTGGTAATGAAAACTTTTAAATGCAATATCAAAGTTCCAGTCGCTCTTTGAATTTTGGTGATATTATTCTATCTTATGTCTTTGTTTGAGTTCTTTGGATTAGATCTATGATTTACTTTGATTTATAGTACAATTGATTTGGTTATTTTGGATGAACTCTAAACTAGAAAAAATAGAACATATGTATTGATTGGTCAATCTTTTGTTCTATCTTATTGGGCTTCTACAGGAAGTTAAAATCAATAGGACTAGATTAATATTTCCTTAAATTTCTTAGTCAATTAAAGCATCATCAAAGTGATAACAAACTATTTTAGAGGGTCTATTTGTTGTCTCCAAAGTTATACTAACAAAAAAATTTGATTAAAAATATAATATATTTCACCTTAATAACAAGGCTCTAGTCTAACATATTGTGTTGGAGGTTTCATTGTTGGTTACAAACATATATAATATGGGATTAATCAATAAACATCCTAACGAGAATAATTTCAAGCAATTCACAATTCATTTTCAATTCTAAATAAAGCACACAATCAAGGCAGTTTCAGTTTTCAAAGCAATTATATTTTAGAAGAAGTACAACAAGCTGCTATAAAAACCCTTAGAAAATCCTAAGGTATAGGCCTACCAGCCTTGGTCCTACATAGCCTAAATTGTATAAGTTCACACACTAAAAAGGATGGAACTTGTCAGGTGGCCAAATCCTTTTGGGTTTCTCATAATTGGAAATAAGAATCTATAGGAAATCCAATTTGTTTATTTGGACACCAACAGAAGGATGCCACAATAGAAGGATGAAGAAACATTTCTTTGTTAGTGTCCACTCCTTCAATTGTTCTAATTTTCAATCTACACATCATTGTCTAAATCTTCCCCACCATGATCTCCCTTGCATGCCATTGCTAAATGGGTTAAGCCTTCTTGTAGTAATTTGGGAAACAACTGATTGTAGCTAACTGACTTGTAGATCATGATCAATATCAACCATATTCTTTTACCATCGCACTACCTCCTCCTTACTTAAAATTATTTGCGGTCCCTTTCTCTTTGTCAAAATTGTTCCCAAAAACCACAACCTCAAATTAGAAGAAAGTATACCCCACTTAATTGTTACACCCTTGATTGACATGTTATTTTCTTCAATGTTGGAAACTGAAGCTTCCATGTCAGTGATTGTCTATTGTCTAATAGGGATAGGTGAGGGTAGTTTTTGTACATTTCTTGATTGATTAATGTTGTTAGTTAGTTGGACAATATGCTTGTTTGTTGCTTCTACTACACAAGCATTAACATCAACTTCAATTGCACAACCATTAACAACTTCTATTGTAGGGACATCTTAATCATGTTGCATATCAGTGAAATGAACCCCATAAGTCATTCTAATTGTCTGCCTTCCATTTTATCTTCTTCCCTTTCATTTACGTGCCATGATAATTAGTTAACCTACACCCATAATGTACCTAACATTAGTTTCCATTCATAAATAATATGCCTAGTTTTAATTGTTTAAATTAAAGAATGCATAGTAACTTATTCACATATTATATGTGTGTATGTAAATATATGTATGTATATGTACACATAGATATGTATATGTATGCATAAGTACACACAAACAAACACACACACACACACACGTGTGTGTGTGTGTGTGTATTTGTGTATTCTTGTATGCTTGTATGTATGTATGTAGGTAAGTAAATACCTACATAGATCCACTTGTAATCCTATGCAATAAGTCTTCATGGGAAGCATAAAAAGATGCCATGGGAAAAGAATTCCCAACATAATGAAAAATTGAACATTTTATGGATTAGTATAAGTGGATAATAATAGATAAACCCATGTCATTGACTGCAAAGAGTAAGGAGAAATAATGGGTAGATGTTTCCTAATGTGTAGAGATCATGTATGATGACTAATCCTAAAAGAAGTAAAAAAATTGGCACATTATTGTATACCTATTACATTTCATGAATAAATTTTTTAGAGATACTCAATAATAATGTATACCCATTACATTTCATGATTAAAAAATTAGAGATTCCAAATAGAGCAACACAATGTTCTCTTTATTTTAAAGCAAATTATTCTAAAAAAAAAGAATTATAATATAATACACAAAGCCTATACCTTTCCATGTGCACTATACCTACCATATAGAAATTTCCATATCCATTTTAGGAAAATTATTGCTTCATACCACTTTTCAATAGTTAAATCCACCTTAAATACCAACTTCCAGAAAACTATCTATGACTCTCCCATCGCACTAATAATTGTTATAGCAATAACAAGAAATTGTCATAGTCACAACATAACAACCTATGGAACTAGTTCACTAAATTTAAGGATTTCCACAATAGGTGTAATAAATAATTAAATATTTAATATATTGGGACTCAAAGGTGTTGATCCCTAAGTTTTTTTGTCTATTAGTGTCTTACACTTAGTCATTTTCTAGGCAATGTTGGTCGGTCATCATTGCAACTGAGTCATCATTTATAGGCTGAGTTATGTCTAGACTTGTATATTATACATTTACCGAGAAGTAGTTACTACCGAGAAAGTCAGAGGTCACCGAGTACTTCAATAATAGTGAAATAGTTTATGTTGATTTGTGTAGATATGTTAGTGTTGAGCACCAATATATGAAGAACAATTAGTGCTGAGTGTCAGAGAATTCATGTGTTGAGCAAGCTAGATTTGACATGTGTTTGTAATGGCACAAACACTTAGGTAAACCATTTTGGCAGACATCTATACAAAATTTTATGTTTGTTGAGGAAATCACAGAGGTGATTATGCTTTATATTTTTAATCATTGATCCCAATGTAATCTATGTAGACAATCAGATTTAGGGAATTCTGTAAGAATTTGCCTAAGGCAAAGAATGAACGCCAAGATCTAGGAGCTCAAGAGAGACAAAATATGATATGATCAAATGATCAAATAAGAATGGATAATAGATTGATTGATTTATACAATGTAGATGCCTCAATATATAGGCAATGCATGATAACTAGAAGATATGCAAGTGATAAGCTATCAACTAGACATGGTGAAATCACATGTCCACCAAAGGTGGATCATCATCCATTGTACATCAAAGTATGTGCAACATGTGAAACAATGAGAGGATGATAATGTGATAAGAGCACTAAAGGTGGATCTCGCACACAAAGAGGTATGCGATGACAACTATCACACCTTAAGTGGAAATTCTCCTAACCATGTGCTAAAATGAAATGCAAACTCCTAGGTGTCACAATGACAACTAATATGCAAATGCATTATCCTAAGTAAACTTAAGTAAAGTGTAATTAGTGAATATTGAATTACACCAACACCCCCCCTTAAGTGAAACTTAGGGGAATGCACTTAAGCTCACAATGCAAGATGGGTCCTGACTACTAGGCCATGTTAGGTACCCATGTACAATATGCAAGAGAAAAAGATAATGCAATCTCTCATCAAGTAGATAAAGAGGGAAAACCTCATGGGAAAAACCCTCCCCCAAAAAGAGAGATGAATACAATAATAGAATATGAGAGAGAAGACCTCATGTGAGGAAAAGATCCCCCCCATAAGATAGAAGTAGTGGAAGAGAGACCAAGTAGCCCCCCCTCAATGTAGAATGAACACCAATGGTAGATGCTCCAAGATCGATGTAGAAACTGCTCCATGAGTGTAGAACAACATTCTTCCCCTTAGGAAGAAACAAGACCAAAGGTGAATAGATGAAGCCTTCTCCCCAATCTATAGGAAGAAACCTCAAAAAGTATGGAATCTCTGAAACATGCTCAAGTGTCCCCATGTCAAAGCTGAAATGTGCCTCCTCCAAATCATGTGTACTAAGCCACTCTACTGAAAAAGACAAATAAGGATCAACTGAGGATGAATGTAGAACATGTACCAAAGACCCAAGTGTCTCCTCTAAAGATAAAGTGAACTCCTACAACTGTTGTATCATAGTATCCACAATCATGTCACCCTCGAGAGAATGATCAAGTAGAGAATGAAGATGAGGGTCAACATGCTCCCTCCCAACAACTGAAGAAGGATCATCTTCAACAAAGAGAAGATGAATGTCATCAATAAAGTCTCCCAAATATGAAATGTAGGACTCCAAAAACAAACCTACAATGTCTGTCAAGTAGGCATCCCATGGAACTATAATTGGAAGACAAGGAATATCTTGTTGCACTGAATCACAAGAGTGAGTGGCTATAGGAAGACACACATCATTAAGAGATGTGATCTCAGTAGGAGGAGAAGGAGCTGCAACTGGAGGTTCTGGACATTTTGGAAGTGGAGGAATATGTGGATCTCCATACATTTCCCAAAGAACAGTCCAAAGATCAGGAATATTTTTTGTCTCATCTTCATAGTCATCAAGGGAATCCATAACATCCATATCCATATTCAAATAGATAACCTTAACAACTTCTGAGTAAGAGTCACAATTGTAAGAAGGAATTTTAGGTCTATACTCATACAAATAGGGCAATAGGCTATGCTCACTAAGATGAGCAAGAACCAATTCACTCCATTGCTTATAGTTCCCTCTTGTCAACTTAATTAGACCATCCATGATGTAATTCTCCCATGAAATAATGAGACCAAAAAATCAATGCACCCCCCAAAATGCAATGAACCAAAGAACCCCCCCAAAATAGATGATTTTGGCACTTTATATATAGTGTGTGTACAATTGCCACTTGCCAAAATGAACTAAAGTGGACTTTTGATTTTGATAATTACAACAGAAAATATGAAGCTATAGTAGACTCAAAAAAATAAGACACAAGATCTCTCAAGGATCTAACAAATTACAAGTGCCAAAAATAGGCCAAAATAGACCAAATTCTGAAAGTACTATGTCTACATAGAATTTTTCCAAACTGATACCAGATCTGGAAAGTAGACAAAAAATCATGAACTTTAAAAAAAATAGAACCTGAAAATGTGTCCATATGAGCCCAAACGAAGCCTCTAAAGTTGTAAAAATAAGGATTTGCAATTTTCAGACAACATCAGAAACAACATTCAAAAAACACCTGCACCATTGTGTAGATCATGAAATTCTACCCCAAAACAAAAAAAATTGCTCGAAAAAAGGACTCTGGATGACTAAGATATTGCTATTTGAAAATCGCCTCTGAAATTATTTTTTCTGAATCGCCATCTTCGAACCTTGAAAATTCAAATGGCTCTAGATTTGGCTTCAGATGTCCGATTTGGATGAAACAAAATTTGATTTAAGGGCATTTGGACCTCCTCAATGTGATGCCATCCTTTGATTTACACCAACAAGCTCCAATTTTGACCTGCAATAAAAATATCTCAAAATAGGCTATACAATGAAACTCCTATGGCTCTGATACCATGTAAGAATTTGCCTAAGGCAAAGAATGAACACCAAGATCTAGGAGCTCAAGAGATAGCACAAGAGAGACAAAATATGATATGATCAAATGATCAAATAAGAATGGATAATAGATTGATTGATTTATACAATGTAGATGCCTCAATATATAGACAATGCATGATAACTAGAAGATATGCAAGTGATAAGCTATCAACTAGACATGGTGGAATCACATGTCCACCAAAGGTGGATCATACTCCATTGTACATCAAAGTATGTGCAACATGTGAAACAATGAAAGGATGATAATGTGATAAGAGCACTAAAGGTGGATCTTGCACACAAAGAGGTATGCGATGACAACTATCACACCTAAAGTGGAAATTCTCCTAACCATGTGCTAAAATGAAATGCAAACTCCTAGGTGTCACAATGCCAACTAATATGCAAATGCATTATCCTAAGTAAACTTAAGTAAAGTGTAATTAGTGAATATTTAATTACACCAACAAATGCTTAAGTGGAATAAGTAGATAATCTAGATCATTGATCTTGATCTATGGAGTTGATTTATTGTCTATATAAGATGAGATATCAACCCTAAAACATAGTATGAGAGATAAAGAGTATGTATGAAAGAAGAAGGATCTCATATACAGAACATAGAAGCACTTTTTGTTGGAGATTTTCCAGTAGGCCAGTACTGACTGTAGGTTTGTCATTGATGACAACATATGGAAAGTAGCATGCATGGAAGTCTTATGTAGTAAGATTTTAGTATATGAAGCATGGACATGATATAAACATGATATTATGGGTGCAGAGGTTAACTATTAGTACAGACAGTTATATAGCAGTTTGTGTCAGCAGTGTTCCTGACAGAGTAACAGGCAGTGTTCTGTGTATGGTTGTCTGTATAGTTATCATAGAGTCTTGTGCACTTGGATTTATGTTGAAGACATGTTAGTGATGTTTTAGTCATAGAAACATAGTCTGATATTCAATAGAAGTGAAGATATGCAGTCTCTATTTGTCAATAGCAGTTTCCTGTGTTTATTCAGAAGAGCCGACAAAGATTTTATTGGTTCTTGAGTTGCGCATATCTTTAGGGTATGTGCCCTTGGATTTAAGCTTAGAGGAGAGTTATTGATGTTTGATTAATAGTGCATGAGTTAATTCAACTTGAGGAGAAAGATCTAGTTGTTTTGGTAGAGCCGATAGTGTGTAGTGTGTGTCTACAATTATGTTATTGGATAGGTCCCAGAATGTGTTGTGTGCATAGTAGAGCCGACAAAATATTTATTTAAGTTTGTTATGGTTTCTCTAATATGATTTCAAGGTGGTTTTAACAGGCCGACTTGATTATATCATTTAGAGGAAATATATTTATAGGTAGTCATTTGTGATTGCTTAAGTGTGGTTCATGGTTGATTAAGCAAAGCAGAGCAAAGTGTGCAAACTGTTGAGTCATTAGAAGAGGGTCTATGTGACCAAGTAAAGTATTTGTGATATACATTGGAACTAATCTAGACAAAAGGTCAAAGCACAGTTCACCAAGACCCAGATATAGTGTGTATCTATTATTCAGAAGGTTGTAGCCTTCGCCCCTTTGAGTAGTGAGTTGTCAGACAGTGCATCCTCTCCCCTAACAAGGAAAATTGTAAAAGAATCCTAACAGGGTCTGACCCTTGACCAGGTCTACTGTACTAAATATATTGTAAAGAAACTCCTAACAGGGTTAAGGATTTTCTAACAAGGATCATAATACACTAGTGCAGAATATTAGTGGGTGTCAATTCTCACCGGGGTTTTTACCTATTTGGGTTTCCTCGTAACCAAAATATTGTGTTGTGTTCAAGTGTTCTTTTATTGTGTTTATGCTCTATGTTTAAGTATACTTAATTTGATAAAGAATTGAAACTTGTAGATAATTGATTCATGCCCCCCCCCCCCCCTCAGTTATCTCTTGGGACTATTCCTAACAATTGGTATCAGAGCCAAGTGCCTCGGAGAGAAAGTTTAACAACTTGAGGTTGATCAAATGGCATACTTCAGGAAAGAAAATCCTAAGTTCGATGGAGAGAATTATCTTGATTGGAAGAACAAGATGGTGACCCATTTACAGTGCATTTCTTTTAAAGTTTTTGATGTAACTATCAAAGGAGCCAAGGTTCCCACCTTAGAAGACCTTGCAAAGGATGATGCTACTGATAGAAAAAAGGAATTGTTTCATCAGAATTCTATAGCTAAAGAAGCTCTTATCAGTGCCCTATTTGATGGTGAGTTTTTAGAAATAAAAAAAGGTAGATACAACCCACAAAATATGGAAGCACCTAGAAGACATATTTGAAGGAGACAAACAAGCAAAGGATGCATGCAGAAAGACATGGAAGAAAAGATGCAATGCATTAGAGATGCTACTTGAAGAAAATATTAGAGCTTACAATCAAAGGATTAATGAAACAATTGTTGGAATCAGAAATAATGGTGGAGAAATTTTAGAGGAGGACATTATGGACAAGTTAATGACCACTCTCACTCCAGAATATGAAAGCAAGATCAACATCCTTGATGAGAACATGAAAATTACATCTAATTTCAAAAGAGAGACCTTGATCAACAAAAGCTCAGCTTTTGAAATGTCAAGATTGAAGACAGAACCAAAGAGTGAGACAGCCTTCAAAGCAACAGTTCATGGTAAGAAATCTGCAAACACTTTTGGTAATTTTGATGATGATGAAGAGAAAACATTAGATGATTTCATTGCTATGATTTTCAAAAGAGAAAAGAAAGGAAAAGGAAAATATGAAGGTCAATTACCATTTAAGTGTTTTTCATGTAATAAGATCAGTCACTTTGCATCTAAGTGTCCTACTAGAGCTAGAAAGTTAAAAAAGGATTACAAGCCTAAGTACTCTAAGGAATGCTACTATGCTAGAGATGGAGTTTCAGATGATGAATCAGGTGAAGAATAAATTGGATTTATTTCTATTGTAGACAAAATGAATAATAAGACAGTTCATGAAGATAAGAAAGAGAATCATGAGCTAGTATTGATTTCACAAGTTGACATAAGGATAGACTGGATTATAGACAGTGGGTGCTCACATCACATGATATGTGATAAAGGCAGGTTTGTTCATCTAGACAAATACAATGGTGGTATGGTCAAATTTGGAGACAACACTCCTAAACCAATAGTTGGTAGAGGAGCCATCACCCTGGATGGAAAGAATAGTACTGATGATGTTCTCTATGTAGATGGTTTGAAATATAACCTTCTTAGTGTTGGATAGTTACTTGGAAAAGTCTATCAGTTGGAGTTTAAAGATGACAAATGCATCATTAACAACAAGGATGGTGTTATGATTGCATCAGGCTCAAAGATAAGAGGTAATGTTTTTCAACTCAATTCAGAAGCAAGTTGTTTTATTGCTAAAGTTGATGACAATTGGTTGTGGCATAAAAGACTATGTCATATCAATTTTGATAACATAGTAAAGATAAGTAATGTAAAGGTAGTAAGAGATATACCTAATGTATCATCTTAAAGTGGAAGAACTTCCATTTTTATAGGTTTAGCACCCTCTTTTACTACATTTATCATGATAGACATGCATTTTGCACTTATTTTCTTCATTCTAAGTGAAATTAGGGTTAGGATCTTGAGGATTCTCCTTATTTTCCCTCTTCCATGGCTCTATTTTCTAGGTAGGACTTAGAAATAGGTCCTCCTAGCCTTTATCACAATAATCATAGGATTTTATGTGTATCCCTGACATTCAGTCCTGTTCTGGCATCAATTCTAGGTTTCTGGGCATCCCCGGGACCTCCTAACTGGGTTCTGAGTCAATCTATGACTAGGGTCAGATTTGAGGTCGAACCTGACTAGGTCAAGGTCGAGGTCAAACTTGACTAGGTCAGGGTCGAGCTCAAACCTAACTAGGTCAGGTCCAACCTCAATTTTGACCCCTTTCTCCAAATTTTCAAAATCTTTGATTTCCAGGCTTCGGGCTTCTGGGATATTTAGTTTCCTACCTTCGGGTTAATCATTTCGGGTTTTGGGATGGTAAATCATTTAATTGCATTTAATCTAGGTATATTTTCTAAAGGTTAGGACCTAATTGAGATTTAATTCTCCAAGGTGGCCCCTCTAGAGGATTGTGCCCTAGTTCACTATAAAAGGAGGCCTTCCTCTCTCATTTTCACATCCACAATCAAGCAATTGCAAGCTCTCAAGTGCAAGCAAGGAATAGTGAAGGTGCAAGATAGCAAGAGGAAGATATAGAAGATCAAGCCTTTATTGACATCAAGCATCTTTGTGGACTCATATTTGGAGCAAGAGAGATCCTTTCTTCCTTAATCCACCATTATCAACTTTCAAGCATTCAAGGATTCAATCATGGAGTAGCAATTATAAATTGTGAGTTGCGTAGAAGTACTTTAGCCTTGGGGGCTTGGTATGCTTTTCTATCTTATTCAAATCTATGCATTTTTGTTTCATACATATTCATGCTAGGGTTTTGATCTAGAGGATTAGATCTTGGCATTACACTTTCAATACATACACACACACATTCTATTTCAATTGGCTATTCATGGAGGTGGAGACCACCAAAATGGAGGTTTGACTAAGGCAAAACCCTATATAGCCACCCCCAAAATTCCCCTTTTCAGATATCTACAGTCGCTGTTTCAGGAATCAGAGGATGGATTTGAGTACCCTTTTCATTGAACTTCTGGGATCTGCGAACATAATCAGAATTGGACTTCAAATAAAAAATGTAGTATTTGACCTTTTATGAGGGTCAAACCCAACCTACGCCATTTTGGAGAAAGATTTTTGGGTTTTCTTCATCTCAGCATTTCCAGTCTAGAATAGGTTGCAGAATTGCCCGAAAGTGTACACAGATTTCAGAAAATAGGTATTTATAAATCAATTTCATGATAAGGTATGTATATTGACCTAATTGATTTTCAAGTATTTACTTATGCTATTCCAATTTCAATTTCAAATGAATATGTGTTGAATGTTAAGTACATTACTAAGCTTCCATTTTTACACTATTCAACCTAGCATAGCAAAACCAGTTGATAATATATGCAGGGAATGTGTGATGGGGAAGCATGTG
Source organism: Chamaecyparis obtusa (assembly GCA_027943335.1). Taxonomy (NCBI): domain Eukaryota; kingdom Viridiplantae; phylum Streptophyta; class Pinopsida; order Cupressales; family Cupressaceae; genus Chamaecyparis; species Chamaecyparis obtusa. Next base: position 197,335 of record BSBK01000997.1, read on the forward strand.
AGAAATTCATTCAGGAGCAAGCAAAATTCAGTAGAGAACAAGTTGGATCTAATTCATATAGACCTATGTGGTCCAACTCAAACAAGATCATACTATGGTGAAAGGTATTTCATTTTTTTTGTTGATGATTATACTAGGATGATGGGGGTTGCCTTCTTGAAAGATAAGTCAGAAGCATTTGAGAAATTCAAAATATTCAAAGCTAAGGTTGAGAATGAATCTAGACTAAAGATAAAATGTCTGAGATCGAATAGAGGAGGAGAATTCACCTCTGACAGATTCTATGAGTAATGCAAAGAACATGGCATAAAGAGACAGTTGAGTGCACCTAGAACCCCTCAGTAGAATGGAATTGTAGAGAGAAGGAATATGATCATTCTTGATATAGTGTGCACCATTATGATAGAAGGAAAAGTTGCACACACCAATTGGAGAGATGCAGTCAATACATCAGTCTATACCATCAATAAAATTCAATTGAGGCTAGGCGCTGACAAAACACCATATGAGCTATGGTTTGGTAATGTTCCCATAGTAAAATACTTTAGAATCTTTGGAAGAAAGTGCTACATCAGGAGGGATGAAGTAGTAGGAAAGTTTGATGCAAGAAGTGATGAAGGTATTTTTCTTGGTTACTCTACTAAAAGTAAAGCTTATAGATGTTTCAATTTAAGATTGAAAAAGATCATTGAAAGTGCTCATGTTAAGATTGATGAAAATTTTATGGTTCAAGAAAGATATCATGATTACTCACCCATGATTGAAGAAGAACCCAGACCCTCCACTAGTGAGATAGTCATTGAGGAAATGTTTGATAGTATTGATGTGTTATTCAATGACCCTGAGACAAGTGAAGAAGGTACTCCTAAGGCTGATGAGTTAGCATCACCTAAAGTTCCAAAGTTTACTTCTAGAAACCATTCCAAGAAAGACATCACTGGAGATCAGAGCAGAAAAGTCTTAACAAGATCACAAGAAAAGAACTCAGCTAGCAGTGAAGTGGTATGTTTACTATCTCAGATTGAACCTTTAAGTGTTGAAGATGCATGTAATGATTCAGATTGGCATGATGCTATGAAAGAAGAACTTGATCAGATTATTAAGAATGACACTTGGGAACTGGTCCCAAGACCTAGTGATAAGAATGTGATTGGAACAAAGTGGATATTCAAAAACAAGATGAATGAAGATGGTATAGTAGTAAGAAATAAAGAAAGGTTAGTATGTAAGGGATATGGGAAAAGAGAAGGCATTGATTATTCAGACACATTTGTACCTGTGAGAAGATTAGAAGCTATTAAGTTGTTTCTAGCTTATGCTACAGTCAAAAACTTCAAAGTTTATCAGATGGATGTCAAGTTAGCATTCCTGAATGAAGATTTGAAAGAAGAAGTGTACATTGAGCATCTAGAAGGATTCACCTTATCAGACAGACCTGATATGGTATGCAGATTGAAGAAAGCCCTCTATGGACTTAAGCAATCCCCTAGAGCATGGTATGAGAGACTAGATGGATATCTAACAAAGATTGGATTCAAGAAAGGAGTAGTAGATTGTAATCTATTCATTAGAGAGACATTTGAAGGTCTACTACTTGTAGCTATATTTTTGATGACATTATTTTTGGAGGTAATGACAAATTAAGTGCAGAATTTGCCAAAGAAATAAAGAATGAGTTTGAGATGAGTATGATTGGTCCTATCAAATACTTTTTGGGACTAAATGTGCAATAGATAGAAAAAAGAATTTTCATTAATCAATCCAAGTATGTGAAAGAGATACTGAAGAAATTCAAGATGGATGATTGCAAGCCAGTAGGAACCCCTATGATCACTGGATGCAAGATTACAAAAGAAGATGACTCACTAGTAGTGGATACACCATTGTACAAGTCTATTATTAGTAAACTCATATATCTTACTCAAACTAGACCTAATATTTCCAATGCAGTTGGCATAGTTGGAAGATTTGCAGCAGAACCTAAGCAAAGTCACCTCATGGCAGTAAAGAGAATATTCAGATACTTGCAGGAAACTATAGATTATGGTCTATGGTATCCTAATTTAAAAAATGTTGAGCTTCATGTGTACACTGATGTAGATTGGGCAGGATGTGTTGATGACAGAAAGAGTACATCAGGTGGAGCAGTGTTTCTTGGTGATAGACTTGTCACTTGGACAAGCAAGAAACAAAATTGTATTTCTCAATCAACAATAGAAGAGAAGTATGTTTTAGCAGCCTTAAATTTCTCTACAATTGTTTGGATCACGCAGATGATAAAGGATATTGGAATTCAGATTGATTATCCTATTGTTATTCACTGTGATAACACTAGCACTATCAATATGTCAAAGAACCCTGTGATGCATGCAAAGAAAAAGCACATTGAGATCAAGTATCACTTCCTAAGAGAGAAAGTGGCAGAGAAAGAAGTCAAGTTGGACTATGTAAGTACTAAAGATCAGTTGGTAGATATATTCACAAAGCCCTTGCCTAAGGATACTTTTGAGTATCTCAGGGAGAAGTTGGGAGTAATTCCCTTCCCTGATTCTGCTTAGAAGAAAGAAGGAAAGGCATCAGTCCTCAGGGATTGATGGAAGGTTGACTACTCTACCTCAGGAGTAGTACCAGTGCTTAAAATGAATGGTGCCCTTTTCCATTGATGTCAAAGGGGGAGTAATATACAAAGTCATGAAAACAAAAAGTAAAAAGGAGTAGTATACTAAGGGGGAGCAGTATTCAGTTATGACAGCAGTACAATTGAGGAAATAGAGAATATTGGAAAATATTGTAGCAAATGGAGGATTCATCTTTGGGGGGGTTTTGAAGAGGAAATGGAGAATGTTATAAAATAAATGTTCATTTGGGTTGGTGGTGGTTTTTCATTCCACATGTTTCCATCAATGCCAAAGGGGAGATTGTTGGAGATTTGCCAGTAGACCAGTATTGACTATATGTTTGTCATTGATGACAACATATGGAAAGTAGCATGCGTGGAAGTCTTATGTAGTAAGCTTTCAGTATATGAAGCATGGACATGATATCAACATGATATCATGGGCACATAGGTTAACTATTAGTATAGATAGTTATATAGTAGTTTGTGTCAGTAGTGTTCCTAACAGAGTAACAAGCAGTGTTCTGTGTATGGTTGTTCATACAATTATCATGGAGTCTTGTGAACTTGGATTTATGTTGAAGACATGTCAATGATGTTTCAGTCATGGACGCATAGTTTGATATTTAGTAGAAGTGAAGATATGCAGTCGCTATTCACTAGTAGTAGTTTCCTGTGTTTATTCAAAAGAGCCGACAAAGATTTTATTGGTTCTTGAGTTGCACCTATCTTTAGGGTATGTGCCCTTGGATTTAAGCTTAGAGGAGAGTTATTGATGTTTAGTTAAGAGTGCATGAGTTAATTTAGCTTGAGGAGAAAGATCTAGTTGTTTTGGTAGAGTCGACAGTGTGTATCGTGCGTCTACAATTATGTTATTGGATAGGTCCCAGAATGTGTTGCGTGCATAGTAGAGCCAACATAATGTTTGTCTAAGTTTGTTATGGTTTCTCTAACATGATTTCAAGGTGGTTCTAATAAGATGACTTGATTATATCATTTAGAGGAAAGATATTTATAGGAAGTCATTTGTGATTGCTTAAGTGTGGTTCATGGTTGATTAAGAAGAGCAAAGTAGAGTGTGCAAAGTTTTGAGCCATCAGAAGAGGGTCTATGTGACCAAGTAAAGTATTTGTGATATATATTGGAACTGATCCAGACATCAGGTTAAAGTGCAATTCACCAAGATCCAGATATAGTGTGTATCTGTTATTCAGAAGGTTGTAGCCTTTGCCCCTTTGAGTAGTGAGCTCTCAGATAGTGCATCCTCTCCCCTAACAAGGACAATTGTAAAAGACTCCTAACAGGGTCCGACCCTTGACCAGGTCTACTGTACTAAATATATTGTAAAGCAACTCCTAACAGGGTTAAGAATCTTCTAACAAGGATCATAATACACTAGTGCAGAATATTAGTGGGTGTAAATTCCCACTGGGGTTTTTACCTATTTGGGTTTCCCCATAACCAAAATATTGTGTCATGTTTGAGTGTTCTTTCATTATGTTTATGCTCTATGTTTAAGTATACTTAATTTGATAAAGAATTGAAACTTGTAGATAACTAATTCACCCCCCCTCTCTTAGTTATCTCTTGGGACTATTCCTAACACTTTTGATATAGGAAGAGATCATTAAAAGTGATCGAGAAAAGTAGTGAAGGAAATAACAGAGATATATTTGATAGATCAAATCTATATTGTTAGGATAAGATATGTTATCAGCATCATAGTGCAAACTAAAGGATTGAGCACTGATTCATTTTAACAGGTGAATCAGGGAAAATCTCTTTATAGAGTGGTCCTAATAGGCCTAAGTAAATCTCTTAACTGAGTGCTTACTTTGTTGTAAGTTTAAATCCTTTTACAAGGTAGATTGTATAAATCTTTAAGCTCTTAATAGGGCAAACCCCTCACAGGGTAGATCATTAATTTATGATCAAACTTTGTAGCTGTAATAGGAAAACTTTTATACTGTAGTAGTGAAGATTTGTGGGTGTCATCCACACCCTAGTTTTACCTTTCAAGCATTTCTGGGTAACCAAAATCTTTGTGTTATGTTCCAATTTCATGGATAAAGATTAGAATGTTAGATCTATTTCAATATTGAATTTGATGTTTATGTTATGCAAGTGAATTTATGTCAAAATGGAATTAATAGTAGATATCTAATTCACCCCCCTCTTAGTATCTCACTTTACCATATTAGATTTCCAACAATTGGTATCAGGGCTAACTCTCTTAAAATAAGTCTAATCACTTGTGAGTTAAGTTCTTGGAGATGGAGGTTTACAAGTTTGGAAAGATCATAGAGAATCAAAAGATTAACATCCAACTTGCATTACATCAACTTGAAACAACCAGAAGTGAATTGAAGAAATCCTTAAGCAAAAGGAGAGAATTGGAAATTCAACAAAATGAAACACAATATCAAGAAGAGGACACTAGAGGTCTATTTGACAATGGTAATTCTACTGAAAGTGACAAAGCTATAACAAATCTGCTGGAGAAAAAAACATACTAAATGAAGACATCCTAAATCTGAAGAGAGAACAGGAAATACAATCAACAAGATTTTGTGAAGTTGAATAGAAAAAGAAAGCTGAAGAAGAAAAGACAATGGTTGAAGAAGACAAAAGACAAATATCTATAAGACTTGATGAAAGGACATGTGACATGCAAAGGCTAAAAAATAATCAATTGGACATGGTAAATCAACTTTTACTTGCTAACCAAGAGTTGGGTAGGAAAGATGTGGAAATCACAAATCTAAGATCAGAAAATAGCCAATTGAAGAATGAACTAAGATCTGAGAAGGAACTCAATGAGAGGATGAACAAACCTAATGAAGTTGTGAAATACTTTGAAGAACTGTTAAGGTCACCTAGAAGATCTAGTGATACTTCTGTACTTGGAAATGATAAGCACATGTCATCCACTAAAGATGGAGAATTATCAAAGAGTGGAGAACAAAGGAATGCAAAGCCAAAGAACAACAAGCCTACATGTCATCATTGTGGAAAGCTAGGACACATAGCTAACATTTGTAGAAGCAAAAATCTTAAGTCCAATCCTAAACAAGAGCTCAATGGAAATTTTATTAATTGTAAGAAACATGGACATCAAGCACATGCATGCAGGTCAAAAGTCAGTAATCCACCTACCTCATCTAGATTTCAAGGACATTGTTTTAACTGCCATAAATATGGACATAGAGCACAAGAGTGTAGACCCAAAGCTAAGTGGACATCTAATAAGAAGACTAAATCACCTAGGAAAGGTAACACATACAATTGGGACTACAATACATGGTATAGTTGTCATTATTGTGGAGATTATGGTCATATTGGAGTAAACTATTTGAAGACACATTTTAGAGGAAAATCCAAGAGTTGGATGAGTGGAAATCTAGTTTGTTACAAATGCAATAAGATTGGTCACTTAAAGAGAGATTGCAGAGCACATATACTAAGTAATGAACAAGTCAAGAATGAAGAGACTGTTGAACATATGAGAAACTAGATGAAAAAAACATGGAAAAAGAAAGAGGAAGCAAGCAGTAGTGGAGCCAGTGAACTTGAGGTCACCCAATCCAATGGATCAGGTGATCACAATACTTCAAACTAATAAAATAAGGTATGTGTGGAACTAAATCTTACAATGATTTCTTTTACACCAATTCCTAATATTTGATAGGTTAAAGTCCATATCTGCATAAATTAAGATGCATTAGGACATATTTGAGAAGGAAGTCATATTGTATATTTGATGTCGAGCATTAGTATTTTAGTTCATAATGACCGAGTCACTAGTTTATGCCAAGATCCTATGGTAGCTAAGATGTGATATGCACTAAGCTGAAATTGAATCATAGTATTGATTGAGCATATGTTTATCGAGTTAGCATGAGAATGCTGAGACAACTGTATTTCACCTAGAAAGTGTACAGATCATTTAATGAAGCCCTAATCTAACCATTTGGTATCTATAAAGTAGAAAGTTACCGTTTATTCTCATTTCACCAATGATTTGAGAGCTTGCAAAGAGATTCCATAGCGATTAACCAGAGCTATCTGTGCTAAGTGATATTTGCAAAGATCTTCACAACGTGATGTTAGAAAACATCAAAGAATTGTTAGAACCAAGTATTTATTGAGCAACTAATATTCTTAATTGAACCCTAGATTTCAAAGATATGGCATCTACTACAACCAATAAGGAAGGAAATGAGGTATTAAATGTTCAGCTTATGAGGAATGATGCGTGCAAACTATAGAAATTTCAAGCCATTCCTGAAAGTGTGGTGAAGGGAGATCTCACAAGTGCCCTATCATCTATTCCTCTAAAGGTTCTAATTATTAATGATGTACGCACATGCTACATGTGTAAGATTGGAGAAATAGGTGATTACGAGCTTAGAGAAGCATATGAAAAACTTTGCAATAATGGGGTGTTGAAGGGTGAACACCAGAAGGTTGCCGAGTGAGGGTTAGTGCATGTCCTTGACTTCCCATGGAATTTTAAGGTCAAATGGATAAAAAATGTGTTGAGCCATGTACATGATATGAAGATTTGGTTGGAGGGTGGACTAGTTAAGATTACAAAGGAGATGATATACCGAGTCACTGGTTACCCTAGTCTTGCAAGGAAAAAGACAATGGGATGCCAGAGTAAGGAATTATATAAGAAAACACTTAGGCAGTATGGAACAAAAGAGGGATGACTATTTCTATAATCACCGATCAAAAAATTTATTTTACAGTGAGAGTGATAGCTCACAAGCTCTACCAATCTAGTAGGCTAGATAGTGTTCCTTGTATAGTGGTTGAATAGGCATGGAAGATGGTGAAGAAAGATCATACTTATGATCTTGTTGAGCTACAATTGACACAGCTTTTTGAGAACCTCACTTCTATCAGGAAATAAAAGAATTCAATGTGTAAGTTTGGTTCTCTACTCATTTGTCTATTCTTCTATGTTCAAAATAGCTTTCCTATTGTTGGTGATATTGTATGGGATAAGGACCAACCAGTTACCCTACAAATAAATGATTTTATTGATCAGTTAGGAGATAACTTTAAGAGTGTGATGGGTAGTTATTTTGTAGAGTTTAAAAATAAAATGAGGAGGAGTAGGATTCATGTATCACTAGTGGAGAAATACTATAATGATATATGTTTCCTCGTTCATACTGACCATACATATGCACAGGCAGTTACACTGAGGGTATCATGGCTCAGGCAATTACCTTATTAAGTTAATATATATGAGATAAAAACAACAATAACTACCCTATTAGCTGAGGAAATTGATAAAAAGGTAAAATCTTTTGGGACTTATGAGGAGGCTAAGTCCAAGATACCTATGGGATTGAAAAATGCAACCATGGAGAGAAAAAGGAAGAAGTTATTTAAGAACCTAGAAAAGATGCTAGGAGAAGGAGAAGAGGAAAAAGCACCTCTTGAGCTAACATAAGGGCTAGGAGAGGAAAAGTCTAGTGAGTCTGAAGGGAGTGAAGAGGAGGAGATAAAAATCACTAAGAAAGGCAAGGTATTAGTTGCCGATCCTAGCACGAAACAACTGAAAAAACCTAAGCCCACTCCTCCTATAGTACTAAGAATAAGAAAAAATTCATCTTCTACTATTATAATGGTCAAGCCATAGAAAAAGACCCCAGTATCAGGAAAGTGGAAACCAGTTTAGGCTAAGGGTGTGCCGAGCAGTTTAAGGAAGAAATCAAGAAGGCAACTAATCTTGGAGAAAGATGATGATGATGAGAAAACTGATACTGATGAGAATATAAAGAAGAATGGGCCATCACAAAGGAAACAATTGACCGTGGATGAGATATACCACAATATCAAGAGCACTGCTAGATTAGCAGGCTTTAAATAAACAAAGTTTGAAAAAATGAGCAGTGAAGATAAAGAGAAAGTGGAAGAGGCTATGCTTGAGATGCTATGTACATTTAAGATGACACCATTACAGATGGGGAATCTTATCCCTGAAGAATGATTCAAAAGAATAGATCAGAAATGGCAGTATGCCATGATGATAGAGAAATAGATAAGATAGAGTACTCTAGCACAGTAATATTAGATTGATCCCTTGAGTATATTAAGAAATACATGGACCAGTATAGAAATAGGTTTGTACCAAAGCTCCGAGCATATTATATTTTACAGCATAATATTAAAGATGTTGTGCAACATAGCACAAGTCTATGTAAGATTATCTTTGGACTAATAGTTGATAAGAGTTCACAATCGAGTGAAGGTACATCCAGTCAAGTGGAGTTAGACAACAAAGAAGACATTGGAGAACCACATACTATTGAGGAAGAAGCAGGACAAATGGCAAAAGCCAGTGAACCACAAGATGTGATCATAATTGTGGATATCACTAAGGATACCCCAATTAAAAAAAATGTATTAACTGAGGAGGAAATTCATAAATAGATACTTGCCAAGGCAACCTCAAATAAGTTTCTACCAAGCACCAATCCAGTACTAATACAAGTACACAATTATCCAAGGATTGAGAGTACATCAATTGTGGACACTACACCACTAATCCCTCACACAATCATAGTTGAAAATTAAGCCTCACAAAGTATGAGTGTTGAGAAACATGACAAGTTGGCAATCACAACTGAGAATGCACCTGTTGAGGAAGAAAAGAAAGAACAAGCTGAGGAGAGTCATACAGAGCAAGAAGACAAGTCTGCATTAGTTGAAATAAGTCCTCATGTGGAGGAAAAAGAAAAGATAGAAGAAGAGATAGAAAAAGAAAAACCAGAGCCTAAGGAACAAGAGGCTATAAAATCTCTTATACAAAAGTCGAGTGAAAATTCACCAAGAAAGAAATCACAAAAGAAGAAGGAAAAGTCTCCTGGCACACAGGTGACACTCGATGAATTTATAGTGATTCTTAAGTGGGACATTGATAACTTAACATATGAGAAAATGCAAATATTGAAAGATCTCTTGAAGAAGAAGAGAAAACAAGAAGAGCTAAGAAGATAGCATCAACAAAAGTAGGTATTTCATGAGATCAAAGGTAATTTTATTGAAGATTTTGAAATGGATGATGTGAATGAGTCAACACCTATCTTGGAGAAACTAGTAAAAATTGTTAAGAAGGTGAACAATGAGGACAGTGAGTCAAATTATAATCTTATGCAATGGTTTGAGAGAAAGTTTGAGACCAAGGTACTAGAAAAGGTTTCCACTAATATTATAGTGAAATAGGTAGAACTTTCTGCCTTAGTGACAAACCTAGAGGAAGTTGTGCAGAATTCTCACTCTTTGTACAAGAAGTTATGCAATGTTGAAGAGTTCACTAAGGATAATCATGATTTGATAGATAAACTACAATTAGACTTAAAGTCTACTGGTCATTCACTGAGCATGGATGCAAGTTCCAACTCCATCCACTTCACCAGATTGCTACATGCATAAGGAAGATTAGTCGAGTTGATGGATAATGATGGATGAATAAGGGAAAGGCTAATTTCAATCCAAAAAATAATGACACCTCATCTTGAGGTTATGCATAAGGAGTTAGCCGCGACAAAGGAGTTAGTATAGAGAGACCCTCATCTTTCTATTGTCAAGAGCCTAGTTGAGCTAGCTGTTGATCTAGAAATTAAGTCACAAGTTGTGGATTCTGTAAGGTCCAGATGGGACAATGCATTAGGAATGATAATGCAGCTCCATAAACCATTTTTGGATAAGTATTTCAAAACCTCTACACCCCAGGAACTTCAAGTGACAAAAATAAGGGGGAAATAACATGACATATAATATAAAAGGGGAATGATAGAGCTCATAGCAAGAACAAGTGTAATGACAGAGGAATGCTACATACAGAGGAATATAGGGAATGAATGTATATCATGGTATGGCATAATATTATTTTTCAATGTATTTATTCATTTGTAAAAGAGTCTTATGTATATGTATGTGTAGGTAGACCGAGTCAAGTTTTAGGGGGAGTTTTCTTATTACTAAGTACTCATGTAATGTAATGTAAATGTCATGAAAAAGTGTTTTTTCCACTAATGTCAAAGGGGGAGATTGTTGATCCCTAAGTTTTTTTGTCTATTAGTGTCTTACACTAGTCATTTTCTAGGCAATGTTGGTCGGTCATCACTACGACCGAGTCATCATGTATAGGCCGAGTTATGTATAGACTTGTATATTGTACATTTACTGAGCAGTAGTTACTGCCAAAACAAGTCAGAGGTCACCAAGTACTTCAATAATAGCTGAGAAATTTATGTTGAATTGTGTAGATATGTCAGTGCCAAGCACCAATATATGAAGAATAGTTAGTGCTGAGTGTCATAGACTTCATATGTCAAGAAAGCCAGATTTGACATATGTGTTTGTAATGGCACAAACACTTAGGTAAACCATTTTGGCCGACATCTATACAAAGTTTTATGTTTGTTGAGTAAATCATAGAGATTATTATGCTTTAGATTTTTAATTATTGATCCCTATTTAATCTATGTAGCCAATCAAATTTAGGGAATACTTAAGTGAAATAAGTGGATAATCTAGATCGTTGATCTTGATCTATGGAGTTGATTTGTTGTCTATATAAGATGCGATCTAAACCCTAAAATGTAGTATGAGTGAGAAAGAGTATGTATGAAAGAAGAAGGATCTCATATACAGAACAAAGAAGCACTTTTGATATAGGTAGAGATCAGTAAAAGTGACCGAGCAAGCAGTGAAGGACAAAAAAAAGATATATATTTGATAGAGGAGATAAAATCTATATTGGAGGGAGAAGATCTATTATCAGCATCACAATGCAAATTGATGGATCAGGTACTGAGTCATTTTAATAGGTGAATTAGGGAAAATCTCTTTACAGGGTGGTCCTAACAGGCCTACGTAAATACCTTAACCGAGTGCTTACTTTTTTGTAATTTTAAATCCTCTTACAAGGTATGTTCTATAAGTCTTTAAGCTCTTAATAGGATAGACCCCTCACAGGGTAGATCATTAATTTGTGATCAAAATTTGTAGCTCTAACAGATAAACTTTAATATTGTAGTAGTGAAGATTTGTGGGTGTCATCCCAACCCCAGTTTTACCTTTCAAGGGTTTCTAGGTAACCAAAATCTTTGTGTTATATTTCAATTTCATGGATGCAGATTAGAATGTTAGATCTATTTCAGTATTGAATTTGATGTTTATGTTATGAAAGTGAATTTATGTCAAAATGGAATTAATAGTAGATATTTGATTCACCCCCCTCTTAGTATCTCATTTTCCCATATTAGATTTCCAACAAAAGGGTGAGACACCTTAATCCCAACAATGTGTGTCTTTGTTTTAGTTGTTTGAACATCTAGGTAGTAGATCTTATTGCGCATTTATTGAGGCATTGAATCTATTTAAACTTAAAAAGAAAATTGATAACTTTGTTATGATATTTGAAGACATGTGACATTTACATATATATGACATTGTAAAAAGATGAAAAATACCTTGAGCATTTATCTTTTGCACATTTATCTTTGCGTATGTACAAGTAATCAATCAAAGGAATATTAAATATCCTACATGGGTATGCATGATCTAATGCACCATTGGTGTGAAATGTCATTTAAATTTTGTCATTTGAATCTCACAAATTCAACCCAAACTTGAAATCATGGTCATATCCATGGTTTGAATTAGACAATGAACTCCTTCTTTTGGTAAGGGTTTTTAGTTTTTTCTTCTCACTCTATCCTATTGCACCATACTATGGTTTTACTGCAAGAATCAACTTCAATATTTAGAGTTGTTCTATAATCTACATTGCAATTGAATTTTATAGAGCTATATTAAATTGTTTGGAATCCAAAGTCATAATAATGAAATTTTTTGTTGTGTTCTAAAGCTCTTAATAATTCATTTCATATGATCTTACAATCGACAACTCTTTAGAATTCATAGGAAAGGATCTTGCACAAAGTCTTTTTTTTTAATATCTTTTCTAACTATGAAATTCAGTGTCATATAAATCCTATGTGTCATTATTCATTTTTATTTCCATTGGTTAACACTAATTGAAGGGTTTTCAGGGTTTACATAGTGTCAAAGCCAAAAATTTAATTCATATAAGATACATTGTATGATACATATCAATCATTGATAGGTAGGACACTATATTTTCATTCCCCTCCTCTATATAGAACCTTCACATTTTACATTCATATTTCATAACAACACAACTAGGGACCAAGAAAAAATTCATAGTGGATTTGTATATTTACTCATTTCTTAAACTTGCATATGATATATGAATGAACAAAGAAAGGAAATTAAATTATGTTCATTAAATAAAGAAACCTAAGGGATCAAGAGTCACATCCTTAACATATTTTTGAGTTATTTTTTTATGTTGGATCTTCTATTACGAATCTTGATCCAGAGATAATTTAATTTGTGAAGCCTTTCCTCCTTGAATAGATCATTTATACTACCCACATTAAAATTATTCTAAGATTGAATAAAAATATCCTCATACATTGCACAACCTATGATAAAGTGACATTTAGGTTTAATCACCAATTGTAGAAAATGTAATTATTTCTTCCCAATCTTCCTTGTGGACTATCCATCTACTTATCTCACACCTAATATGATGAGAATCAATCCTCAACTACACAACTAAAATTTATTCTTTCCCTTAATTACAACTCCCAAATATTATTTTCATCATGATCCTACGTGAGGTTGAAATATTTGACATAATGCATTTTTCCTATAGAAGCCTTGAATATTTCCAACACATTTTTTTTCTCTTCATTTGTATTAGGAATTCTCAAAATCTATAGCTTTGGGGTATTCAGATGATGCAAAGTGTCATGTAACAACTTGATTGCTAGATAAAAATTATTTATTTTGTGACACACATCTTATATGGACCCCCTATCAATTTTTTGTCACTAATGACTAGGCTAAATCAATTTAATATCCCAAACTTGTAAATTTATTCCAATGCATATGATATAGAAAGGTTTGGAGTTAGTTGTCAAAGACATTATAGAAAAAAGGTAACTTGGTGGATGAGGAAGAAACTAACCTCAATCCAGAGACCTCCTCTTCCCCTCTTTCTCCCCATAGGACTAATGAGGATAAAGAGATTTCCCTTCCTTTTCCATGACATTTTGAGAAGGATTCTCCTTTCATGAGCTTTGACAAAGAATATAAGAAGGAATTGCTTACGGTGGCTACATATGTTGTGAGTGATCAGTTCAGAATGTCAAAGTGATCATTTTTAGAAATTAATCAAATTACTATCAAATTTTCTCTATATAGAGCAACAATGCTTAAATAAAAAATAAAGAGGGCACCTTTAGGTTTGAAGAGGATGAGAAGAAAATGCTAGAAAGTTTTGAAAATTTTGCTAAAGATGTTTATATATTGGAAATTTATTATGAAGGGCGTATTGTTGGGCTTGAGGCCAAGACAAAAAAGATTAGTGGCAGAAGCTTCAAGATTCAAAATCTTTTGACAATGCCTACATAGATTTGGAGAGTGTTGATAAGGGTAATTAGGGTGCTGTTAAGAAGGGCTTGTGTCTCGCACTTGGGGAAAATTAAAAAATTATTCAGAGAAGGCTAAATATGATGTATTAGACCTTTAACTACCTGGAGGATAATTTTGTAGAGGCCCTAAAAAACTTCCAGTATTTTTTTGGTTTACGTGTGCCAACTTCTCAATTGCTACTATTATTCTGTATTTTTTTTGGATGTTGGTTGTTGGTTGGTTGTGAGTATCCTTATGATAGCATTTTTCTATTAGGGTTTTGGGCCCCTTCAAAACCAATTTTACCCTTAATAAAAATTAAATCTAGTAAGGCTTAAATACCAATTGAAAGGAAGCAAAGTGAGAAATAACATTTTCAAATGCTCAATCTCATAAGAGACACCTAAAATATTCTCATAAAATTAGGAAATTAGTTTATTAATTAAATAGATATTTATTATTAATTTAATTAATTTATTAGACTTTTCTATTTAAATAAATATTCTTATTTATTTATCTAATTCATTAGTATCTTCTATCCTAAAATTAAATCAATTTCTATTTATTTAATTACCCATTTGCCATATCCCTTTTCTCCCATTTATGAAACAATTACCTTTATTTTATAAATTTAGTAGTCCTCTTCTTTCCATCTCTACCAATCACCTTCAATCACATGGATCCACTCCACAAATTTTATCCTTGTGACAAATGGCAATTGTCTCTTCATTTGACTTTTCTCCTTCACATGACCAAATATATTGAAAAATTAACATTCTCTACCCAACAGTCTATCTCAACCACTTATTTTTTGATGCTTCATAATATTCTTAATCTACAATAGCTTCTCACTTACTCTTCAATCTTAGCCACTCTCCTAGCACCTATTAATTCTAGCCCTTGATTTTCATGAAACTTCTATAAAAGAACATTTTCTTATCTCATTTGAATCTAATGAGCCTATGTTATCCTAAATTTTAATCCTAATGCATATTTTTATGAGCTTATGCTATTTGATGCCCTAGACAATATTATGAGCCTTTGTTGTTGTGATCTTTGAGAATTCATAGCTATCATCTTATCTTCATCATAATTTTATCATTTACTTCATACTAGCATTTACATAGTTTCACCTCAATCAACCAATCTCCATTTTTTCATAGCATCTTGTGCATGTGCTTACAAAATTGAGAGCACCAACATTTCACATACAAGATCTTGGAAGATAGGAGGACAATAGAGTCGAGTGTCTCTTGAGCACATTTGGTAATATTACTTTGTTTATTTCATGTTTATGCAATTAGAAGGATGATCTCTATTGGATGATGTTGGTTTTAATTTTCTTACCTATGGCTTATGGTTGGAATTAATGGATATGCATGTAAGGTTATTCCAATTCTATCATTGTCAGTAATTTTTTAATGTAGATATTTAATTTTTTAAACATAAGGCACATTCAATGATCATGATTTGCTTAATTTTAAATATTTAATGTTGGAATATTATAAACTATAGGCTAATACACGTATCTTTTGGCTAAGGTTTACACAATCTAGAGACACATCTAACCTATTCATAATCAACATTATTCTTTACGTGCACTAAATTTCTTATAGATTGAAGGGATTAATAAAAGTTACTTGAGACTACATGTCAAGTCCCAACTATATGGGTAGAGTTGTAGAAAATATATCAATTCCATTTTAACCTTTAAGTGACACATATACCCCCTCTTCATTAAATGGTAGTACAAAAAATAACTATAGGAACAATGACATTAGATTGCCAATAGCGTATTGCAAAACTAGTGAACTCACATTTATAGGCTCATAGAGTGATTGTCAATGAGTGATACACTATAAATAAAATATCATGAATAGTGATAAAAAAGAACTAAGAGAACAAGACAATCACGCATGAGTTTGATAGAGACAAAGGTAGACAAACACTAATGAAGTTTATAAAATTCATTTCAATGATGGTCTCAACTCTACAGAAAGTCATAGGAAATTAGCTAATTCAATTCTCAAATGTTTGTTGACATGTAGATAGTTACATTCATGTAAAAAGTGGCCACCTAAGAGATTAGATATCAATTATCATAAATCAATGTCAAAATAAAAAAATTACACGAGTATAATACAAAATGTATTCAAATATAACCTAATGAAATAATGCAACTAAAGATCATAAAGCATTGTGAATATAAATCAGGCATGAGAGATGATTTTCATATTGCTTACCTTGTTAGAGATATGAACTCTCACTAGATTTTAATAGTGTTTGGGTAACTATGTAATATTCTTCAACAATAAAATCAAAATGAAAGCCATTTACTTTTATGGTGTAATAACAAATTGGTTTGGTCAAATCATTAAAAGAAATTCAATATAGAATCAAAACATTAATTGAGCCCTAGATTTAGGAAGTGTCATAATATTGGTAAATCTTCTTTGTTGTTGGTTGTATGTTGCTAGATGAGTGGTCTATTTAGAGAGACAACAATACCATTTTCTTGATGTTGTTCCTTTGTTATATTCCGAATTGTATATTTTATTTTTATATTCTTAATCTAATAAAAAAATAATCACAACCCATCAATTGAATTATTACCAACTCCTTTGGTGTCTTGACAATGTATAAACAATATAGATGTTAAAATGATTACTCCTACACTATTTATTTCCATAGTTTAATTGACTTAAGTGGAATATTGTTTTGCACATAGGCTCAAGAAGCAATAATAAATTGTGAGAAACTTGTCTATTGTATTAACTCTCTATCCATCAATCTCAATGCAATTTGTTTAAAACAATACATTAAAGGGCTTTAATTTTGATGGTCTTGTATAGAAGGAAAACACTTAGCAAATCATATGCTTTGGTTTTTCTTTGTGAAACTAAATACAATTAGAACAATTTAACTAGAAAAACCATAAAGATAGTGATAATGATGGGATCAAAGGGTTTCTCAATTTCTTATAATAAATGACTATGATTGAAATTATGCGCTTGACATTATATATATATATATATATATATATATATATATATATATATATATATATATATATATATATATATTATATATATATATATATGTATATATATATATATATGTATATATATATATATGTATATATATATATATATATGTATATATATATATGTATGTATATATATATATGTATATATATATATATATGTATATATATATATATACATGTATATATACATATATATATATATATATATATATATATATATATATATATATATATATATATATATGTATATATACATATATATATATATATATATATATAAACCATAAAGATAGTGATAATGATGGGGATCAAAGGGTTTCTCAATTTCTTATAACAAATGACTATGATTGAAATTATGCGCTTGACATTATATATATATATATATATATATATATATATATATATATAATATATATATATATATATATATATATATATATATATATAATGTCAAGCGCATAATTTCAATCATAGTCATTTGTTATAAGAAATTGAGAAACCCTTTGATCCCCATCATTATCACTATCTTTATGGTTTATATATATATATATATATATATATATATATATATATATATATATATATATATATATATATATATATTTAAAAAACATAGTCTATAGTATAAGCTTGACAATATTTCTAGATTTGATTATAGATTATGAACTTGAAACTAAATAAGAAATGTCAAAACATTAAACTCAATATGGTTTATGATTAATAATGTAATACTACCATTTTACTTTATGTAAGACTAGTCTCCTAAGCTACCCATGTGTGCAAAAATATTTTAAGCCACCCCTAAGCGCAAAATTTCAAAGCTACCTCCATGTGCAAAATTTTCAAGGTAGAATTGACTAGCATAATGTAACTTGCTAAAATGTACCAATTCTCCTTTCCTCTTTCTTTTGGATGATTGGAACTAGCATAATACAACTTGTTATCATTTCTACTCTTCTCCCTATTTTCTTCTTCCATGGATCACTAAGCATAACACAATTTTCTAGCCCATTAGATTCATGGTCTCTCTCTTCTTTCCATGCTCTTATAGCTATCCTAGTGGGTTAGATCATAGAGTTTTGTTTCATCTTTGGTGATACTCTTTCCCTTTCTATGTGGTCACTTATGCTCTTGAAATAGATTTTCAAATAGGATATTAGTGGTTGAGACATTTTTCGATTGAGGGTTCTTCTACTAGTTGATTTGAAGTTTTGTTTTTAGTACTAACCCCTCTTTGTGTGTTGTGTCTTTTTCTTGGATTTTCCCTTTTATTTTTTTTGTTTGTGTTCCCTTGTGCATGGATATCTAAGCTACTTGATCCTTTTTTGGGGGTTTTTCATCCTTGAAATTAGTGATGTCTTACCTCTTTACAATTCACCCATGATCATCTCTCTCTCTCTCTCTCTCTCTCTCTCTCTCTCTCTCTCTCTCTTCCCTATTTATTCCTTTATCATGAGCATGTGTCTATCTCATACACCTACTAAAGTGGGGGCTAAATGTACCATCCTAAATTGTAAGAACCTAATTTGTGTATAATTTAAGGATTATTTTGTGCCTACTCTAGTATATTTTCTATGGTAGGACCTCATATGGCACTTAATGGATGCATAAATTCAAATATGGGTCCTCCATTCCTTTCAATCTTCATCAAAATCTAGGTTGGCTCTTATTTATAAGTGTGTTCCCCTATCTTTTTCCTCTAATCCCATAATTCATATAATCACCTAGGCCCTATATCATTATTTGTGGCCTTTGTGACCCTATCTCAACCTCAAAATGAGTTGTACTTGAAAATCTCGCATCTATCCTAATTTCTTGGTATACTATTCAAATCATGGTTCATTCTCCTAGGTAAAGAGCACCATTGGAATTTTCTCCTTGAGGATTTTTGCCCAAATTTTTCCTGAAGATCTATGCTAGGGTTTTGGTGGGAAACCTAATCTCATGGTTGGCTTTCATAATTTTAGTCCCTAAAATGATGTAAGGGGTATGTAAAAACCATATCTATCCTTATTTTAGCATCCAATATTTGTTATCAAGTACATACATTATTGTTAAAGTATCCCAACAATCAAGCATTCAAGCCATCAAGTGAAAAGGAGCAAATCAAGTTCAAGATCCATCAAATCATCAAGCTCAAGCATTTAAGCTCTAACATTCTTCAAAGAATTAAAGGTGTTTTATTCCATAGATCTACCTTGTTCCACCATTTGAGGCAAAGAAAAAGAGTTTTATATCAAGGAAGAAGGTCCACATCCATCCACTTCCATTCAAGTCTTATCTCTCTTATCCTCAATCAAGCTTTGTGGTAAATTTCAACATCAATTACATGAGGTCTTATTTTTCATGAATTCCTTTTCATTTTTTGTGTTTACTCAAAGCTATTGCATCACCATATTTGTTTACATTCAAATAAGTATTTGCATTGTCAAGGTATGATGTACTTCATTTATAGATCTAGCCTTTTCTACATGACATCACACTTTCCCTTATTTCATTTCATTTCAAGGTTGATTCTCAAATAGAGCTTTGGCTAAGGAAAATCCCTTCATCCAGCCTTGTTCCCCATTTTTCTATGCATAGGAAAAGGTTGTAGAGCCACCCAAAAAAATTTGAGAAGATTGAATACAGTCAAAGAGACCCAAGAAATTTTAATCAAAATTGCGTGGTTTAGAATGCCATTGGCATTTTGTCTCAATGTACACCATGAGTTTCATTATGTACCATGCATTTTTAGCTCGAATTTCACCCACATCTCAGATTTGTGCTCTAGTTTCTATTTTTGTACTTTTTTTCTTACTTCCTATATGTATTAGTCTGTGTAATTTAGTTTTTTAATAACTTGTCTAAATTACACCTTCTTATCATCTTCACTTTTCCCACCTTCATTAATCACATATTTAGTGAAGGGTCATTGTCCCCATTTAGCACTTGAGTTTCCTCTTGAGCCTATTAGGGGCATCTTCCTTCTAAATGTGCTATTGAGAAAAGGAGAAGTGATTTACCTTATTTGCATTGCTTCCCTTTTCCTTGTATGCACACTCATATCGTCTTAGTGATTTTTGTTCTCTTATTGTTATGTTTTGTTTTGTTGTAGTTGACTTATTTTGTTGTTTATTTATTTTGTTGAACTTAAAGCTTCATCTATCTCTTTGTATAAGGTATCAGGACCCTTTCAAAATCCTTGATTATCAAAAAAATATTTATCGATAATGTATAGTCCTAAAAAGTTAGCACCCATAAATATACTTGATTCTTGTGACCTTACTCTTTTTTTCCCACACCTATTCACCATCCCCAAGATCTCTATAAAATTTGAGCTTGGTTTACCTGGGACACATTGCTAATGGATATCTATCCCTAGGTTTTTGGGCCCATATTTCATTTGGAGCCCTATATCGAGGTCTTCTCCCAAGAATTTAAATTATGGTGGTCTTGGACTATATTTGAATCCAAAATTCATGGATTTAGTATAAAAGGACCTCGTATCTCCTCATTTTTCATATCATTATCATTTGAAATCTAACATAATTAAGTGAAAGCTATCCATCAAACAATCAAATTGATCAATTGAGGATTAGACTCAATATTTGAAGGCAAGCATCCAACTCAAGGTCTCCAACTCTCTATTTCTTCAATATCCATAAAATAAAAGGAAATATTATCCAATTGATGCAATTTTCTCTCACATGATGGCCAAGTAGAGGAATTTTCAATCAAGCAAGAAAATTAATTCATCCTTCTCTCTCTCCTCCTTATTTGCATGTGGTTAGCAATCATATCTATATTATTGATCTTGGAGTGGAAATTATAGATACATGCATTTGTAAGGGAATACTTGATTCTACATCTCATTCCAAGGTCAACTCATTGGATTTCAATTACATTCAAACATCTTCATGGATTTGATCAGTTTCTACATCCGTTCATGAGGGTTTAGGCAAGGTAAATTAGCAATTTTCCTTTTTACATTACTTCCTTTATTCAATTCTATCATATTTCAAGGTTGATTCCTAAACAAGGATTTGACCAATAAAAACCCCTTTTCTTAACCTTTTCCCCTTTTTTTGTGTGTAGGAATAGGTTACTGAGTCATAGGAACTTTTCTAGGCAGTATAGGTATAATTGCAGATTCCATAAAAATTGCATTCGAAAGTGTTGGGTACACATCAAATTTCCTTGTCGCTGGGTACACATAGAATTTTTCTCTATCCCTACCATTTTTTATTAAATTTTCTAGGCCAGGTCAGTTCTTTCTTGTGATTTATGTTTTTGTTAGTTTCAACTCAATATTTGTTTTTATCAATCTATTTTCATCAGCTTCTTAGTGAATTTTCTATTAGATCTATTAATTTACTTAATCAATCTTATTTCATTCATTACATATTTAGATAAGGATAGATATGTAGTCCTAATTAGTTTCTTGAGTCACCTCTTGAGCCTATTGAAGATACTCTTCCTTCCTAATGTACAATCAATGAAATGGGGAAGTAATTCACTTAGTATTTTATATGTTGCATTTCTCTCCCCATTTTTACCATCATTTTGGTGAACCTGACTTATGAAATTTCTACTTTTTATTTTTTATTTAGATCCTCTTTGTATGGTTCTTTAGATCTATATTTACTTTTCATGGTTTACATTCTATCCTTGAATTTGATAGTTAGATATGTTTTTCATAGAATATTTCCTTTACTTGGATTATATATCTCTTTCAAAACTTCCAATTGCATTAGATCTACATACTTTCTCTCATTCCCTTGTGCATTATTGTTATTACTTTGAGTCCTACCTATAGAATTCCAATTAGGAGAAGCCATAGAATTATGGGTTCCTTTGATCCCAAGCCTTCTCTCTTTCCTAGGAATATTGATGAGACCAACATGCATACTAGTGAAATCAATCCTATCACGGAGACTAACTCTTCCCATTCTTCTCATGATGAAGATGAGGCTTTAAGGGTTCATCCTATACAATTCCAAAATCTTTCCAATGACTTTGATAAATTTGAACAATGGTTAGGACAAGAAAATGATAATCCCTAAGTTATTTCTATTGTAGAGGGCTTAAGGAAGCTAATTCATAATGATGAACATGGTGTTAACATCTTGCGTAGTATATCTCATCTCATCGATAATAATGTTAATCCTATTAGAGATTGTCCTCAAGATTCAGGTCTTATTCCACTTACCACTAGTGTTGAGACCTCTATGCCTATTTCTACCTCAATTCCTAGTGTTTCCACTTATACTCCACCTATCATAATAACTTCCACTCAAAATCTCAATTCGACACATGTTAGCATCCCTAATCCTATTTCTCCTTCTATTCCTTTAGATGTGTCATGTGTTTCATTACCTTCATTAATTACCACTTACAATAGTGTATCATTTTCATATTCAGCCATTCCTTTCATTTCTGATAATGCTCCAAATATTTCAAACATATCTCCTCCTACCACTCTTTCTACCAATTCTACCACTAATAGTTTGTCTCAAAATGTATCTTCCTTGCAATAATAAATTTCTTCAATGACTCAATCCAAGTTTAATATTCCTACTTGTGACATTGATAGTCCTTTGTCTTTGGATATCATTTGTGTCGTTATCCTGCAATACATGGAGATTCCTCATCTCGAGACTTATAACAATAAGGGTGATCCTTTGACTCATGTTAAAACCTTTCAAACATTGTGCAATGATTTCTCTCATGACCATAATTTCATGGCTAAAATGTTTACTAGAACCTTTCAAGAAAAAACCTTAAAAAGGTATTGTTCTTTGGCTCCTTATTCTATTGATTCTTTCCATAAGATTGCTAATTCTTTCATTCAAAAATTTCAAAACAACATTGGTCCTAGGATCTCTTTGACTGGTTTAATGCATTGTTAAAAAGGTGTTAAAGAAAAAGTGACTGATTTTATTGGTAGATTTAAGAATTTGCAATGCTCAAATTTCTTATTTTGTGCCTAATATTGATATTCAATTCATTTTCATTTCTAATTTACAAAAAGACATTCAAGATAAGATTATACTTTTTGAATTCTCTTCTTTTAATAAATGATGTGTTGTGCTACATAATCATCAGCTCCAAGTGAGTCAGTTTGAGAGCAATACTCCAATGGCTCTAGTTGATAAGAGTTAGGTCACATCCAACAATTTCAACAAGTTTCAAAAACCAATTTTTTTTTCCAAAATCAATAATTCATCCAACAATGTTGATGAGAAAATGGAAACAACATTTAAAGGTGTGGCTCCTTTGTCATATATTTTAGACCTATTCGTAATTTTACTCAAATTTTTGAATCTTTGCATAATGTGATGTTTCAGTTGATTAATACTAAAGTGTTAAATCTTCCTCCTGATAAGCCTATTGACACATCCAAACCTTTACCCAAAAACTTTGATCACAAATCTTTCTGTCAATACCATCACAAACCTTGTCATGATACAAAAGTGTTTTCATTTGAAATATGTAATTCAAGACCTTATTGATTCCAATTCTACATCTATTGAGGGTGTGAATGATCAAGGAAATTTTTTTATAGCACCTCCAAACCAAAATTTCCAAACCTATACCAACCCTTTTCCATCTCATTCGATCAATGTCATTGAGCCTACCCAACCTTTGTCTTCTCCTTCCACTCATGTTGTTAACTATGATGATACATGTAATGAAGAAAATAACATTGTCAACCTCATTGATCAAGCCAAACCTAAACCTAAACTTGAACATGAACTTTGCATTACCTTTGACTCTACTGAGACAGTTAAAGCACATGATGGTCTTCTTAATATTGTCACAAAGGTTAATGGCCTTCATTCTCGTAAATGAAGAGCATATTTTTAATAGACAATTTCAATGTAATTTTTATGATAAATCTAATGTTATGATTCAAACTTACAATGGTTTCCTTTATCCTTCAAATGGTTCCATTTTATTTCATGCTGAAGTTGGTGGAAAATATTTATATGTTACCTTCATTTTGATTCCAACTTTTGATCAGTTTCAAGTCAAACTTGGTCTTCCTTGGCTTACCTCCTTGAAATCCACGGCCTCTCCTATTCATAAGTGTTTAAAATTCCTCATAATAGATAAATCATGATTGTTAACCATAGTCTTTATCAAAATTTAGTACGTGGAGAGTCTAGTGACCTTGATTTCTTCTGGCATCCTATGCTTCAACCAACTCAACCCCATCCCGATAACATTTTCAGATCATATCAAGTCTACAATATCCAAAAGACTTGTGAACTTAGCAAGCCTAAGGATATTCCATCTCCTTTCCCTGGATGTGGACTTCTTCCTACACCTCCTATATATGATCAAGTCATACCTCCTATGTCTTATAAGCATTTTGTCAATGTTATCTCTCAACCTAGTGTGGTCCTTTCCATTATTTATCCTAAAGAATAAAAATAAAATGACCCAATGTTGATTGATCCTAAACTAAAAACAACCTCCAAAAAAACCAAATGTAACCATCATGCACATGACAACCAATGTAAACATCATGCTAGATCTCGTCAATGTGCTTCCCAAAACATTGCTTCACCTAAACACCTATTAATGCTTTGATTCTCTTTAATGAACCTATGCTTGAGCTAAAGGAGGAAGTTAACTTGAAAAAGGTGAAATTGAACAAACATGATAACTCTATTCTTATCTTAGATTCTATTTCAATTAATTTGGATGAAGATGATACTCTTGATCATGATGCTTTTGATGTTCCTAATGATGGTATTCATGCTAGTGATTTTGATGATATGTATGAGCATATTGATGTTAATCATGATTTACCAGCTATATTTTCACAATAATTATCTATCACTCCCAGTGACAAACAAAGTCACCCATCTTTAGAGCATGGTCCTTGTTTGGAATTGTCTATTGTTCCATCTACCGTGCTTGATGTTACTCCTATTGCATGTTTTCAACCTACCCTAAACACTACAAACCGAGTTGGGGGGGGGGATATACTTGATTATTTCCTCTTGTGTGATGGATTATGTGTGTTTTCTTGTTGTAATGTGCTTCCATCTTGATGTGCTACATGTTATATGTATTGTTATATTTCATTAAATGACCTTTGTTGCTCCATTGGTGTAAGGTGATAAAGGGACTGAAATATCATAAAAATTAATCTATTTGTATCTTACTTCTATATGTTGTTACATGTCATGTCGTACATGTGGAAATGTTTGTAAATGTACCTTTGTGTTGTATAATTAAGGATGATGCAAAATGGTAGCTACTTATTCTTTTTGGTCTCCATGATGTCATCCCAAAAAGACTCTTCTTTGTGACTCTTACGTGACATTATTCCATTTTGTTTGTAGTTCTACTACCTTTGTGGGATGATGACAATTCATTTTGATATAATATCTCATGTATTATCATATGATCATACTAACCCTATAGTTAGTAAATCCATTTCATGCTCTCTTTTTTATGTACTCATTTCCCTTGATTTTTCCTTTCTTGGGGGATCTCATAGTGGAAACATTTCTTGTGGGTGCATGTATGCTCTGTTAAATCTATTGATCCTATTAAGACATTTGAAATCACTTTAAAATGGGGGAGTACTCTCCACTCTATGTCTTGCACACACACACACAATGTTTCAATGCAATTTCTCTTGCAAATGACCAACCACTAATACATTTAACCCTAATTTTCAACCAGCATTTTCAACCAAGCATTAAAATGGTTTTTCTTGGTTGGTTTATAAATTGATTTTTTTTTATAATCCATTCTTGTGTTGGTCAAAATTTTGACCAACACGGGCATATAACCTAAAAAAAAAGAGTCATTTTATTTGTTTTTATATAACCTAAAGTTTTCATTATATTTGTTATTGTGAATTTCTAGAGGTCAAGGAGTGCTATGAACATTGATATTTCATTTGTTATTGCTGAGAGTTGAAGGAGCCTGGAAGGAGGGCATCAATCTTAAGCTCTATTGGTGACCACAATCGAGCGGTTTACATTGATATTTCATTTGTTATTACAGCACCATAGAGTTGAAGGAGGACGGAAGGAGGGAATCAATCTTAAGGTCCGTTGGTGACCATAATCGAGCATTTTACATTGATATTTCATTTGTTATTGCAGTGCTGTAGAGTTGAAGGAGGCCAGAAGGAGGGCATCGATCTTAAGGTTCGCGGGTATGCTTTGTAAGTTGATTAAGTATGCTTTTTTAAATAACTCACCTCATCAAATTCAAATATGTTGTAAACATTTGCAACATATATGTTGTGTATGATACTTTCTAATGTTTATCATGCTTCTTCCTCTTTGTGTCATTTAATACTTTTAGCAATCACCATTTATGAGTTTTCTTCGTATTTATATTTGCAATCCCTATTGTCACATGTAAATACATATTTTATCACTTTAAAAGGCGCTCATTCAAATATTTGGCAGGGTGTTCCATGTAAACAATAATACCGATATTGGTGAACCCTTGCTTTTGGTAGAATATGGAACATGTTTTTGTAGAAAACTAGTTGAAATAAATTTGTAGGCAACATTTCTTAATGCTTTGTCTAGCTTTATTGTGTTTATTTGACTTCAAGATCTCAATGAGAGGTAATTCTGTTAGATTTGACAAACGCAAATCATCCCAAGAACACCTGCATGCAAGACTGTCACAAAGAGGAAGCAAAAAGACAGAAAGCTATGGCGGCCAAAAGGCCAGAGACTGCAAAACCATGTTGCCAGAAAATAAGCTTCTATTAACAATGATGAAAATAATACAATCTCCTTATTGAAAAGAAAGAAGTGAATCCTTATAAAAGGAAACACGAAACCCTAAAGGCTAAAACCCTAAAGAATTATAAAGCGCCTAAGTGAAACTTAAGCCTAGAGTATGATAAACTAATAATTAAATGATTTAATTATTAGCTAACATAAGACTACTCTAACACCCCCCCTTAAGTGTAACTTAGGGAGAAGCAAAAAAAGCTAAACTACTGCAGAAAGCAGGAAAGATGGGTCCCGGCAACTAGGCCTGATCAGGTACCCAAAACATAAAGCAAAAGATGTCCCAGAGAAAGGAACAAGAAGAGAGCAAGAAACTCCTCTGAAGCATGTCTGAAAACTCTGTCAGAAGATACTGCTGGAACCCCCACTGAAGTGCATGACCAGGTAGAGAAGACAAGTGTCTGAAGAGCTGATCAATCGAAGAGGTGACCTCCAAAAAAGGAATGAATGAGTGTCTATATAGTAGATGATCCATCTCACCGAAATGCATAGGTGCCTAGCCACTGCATCCGCCTAGTACATAGGAACAAAAACTGAATACGTAGATCACTCAACCGAACCAAGGAAGCAATAGAACCAACAGGTGAACCCCCCCATAATGATGAACTGGGAGAGGTGACAGGAACACTGAAATGCGATGCCAGAAACAGCTGCAGAAGAAGAACCAGGAACACCAATAGTGCAACAGAAGCACACACACAGGATAAAGGGCGGTGTCATAGACACAGTCTACATGGGCTAATGTCATGGAAGGTACGCTCACTTGACAAGAGTGGATGCACCTATAGTGGCAAATGCATCAGAATCCCCCCATGGCACTTTATAACTGAGTGCGAATACTAACACTGAACCAGGTGAAAAAGATCCCAGAAATGCAGAAGAGGGCACTTTATCTTAGTGCGTTTATAGAAAAAAGAATGCATCAGAAAGAGCATGCAAGCTCAGAAGTCAGAAAGAAGAGTGCACTAAGAAACCAGAAGAAGAGATCCCCGGACCTGTAGAACCAAGCACACCACCAGAGGGCATAAACTGCATAGCTCAGAGGAGTGAAAACCTGGAGCAGAATCTGGAAGAAATACCTCTGCCACTGAATAGTACACAGAATCAGCTTTCCGACGATATCTCGTTTGCCAAAAAAGGAGTCCGGATGAGCCAGATATGACTCCCGGAAGGCAAAAACAGACATCAGACTTCAATAGCAAAAAAAGCTATTGAAATGGTAGAACCCAAAACCCTAACCTCCATCATCGGAAAGAGCTCGGAAAGAGCTTTCCGACGATATAAAGAAGTCAGAAAAAGGCCCCCGTATGCTCCCTGTAGAGCGAAAAAGGCCCAGGTACCCCCAAAAAGGCCAAAAAAGAGCCCCAGGGGCTAAAAAAAATAGGCCCCCGGGCGCATGGCGCGCTCCGGGGGCTGGGCCGCAGCCCCTGGTTGGTCATATGACCGCACTGCTATGAAAGGGGCCCGCGGGGGCTGAAATGGGCCGCCACCGGCGGCGGGGGCCAGCGGAGCGGGGGCGCGGGGGCGCTGGCGGAGCCGAGGGGAGGCCGCAGAGGAGCCGGGAGGCGGCGGAGCCGGGAGGAGGCCGTCGGAGCGGAGGCAGTGGGCGGCGGGGCCGAGGGCGGTGGAGGCCGCAGAGGAGCGGGGCCGGCGGAGCGGAGGGCGCGGGCGGCGGGGCCGAGGGCGGCGGAGGCCGCAGGAAGGCGCTGCAGCGGAGGGGGCCGCGGCGGCGGTGGCCGCTCGGGCGGTGGCCGCGGCTGCGGTGGCTGCGGGGCGGCGCGGGGGTGGCCGCTGGGCGGCGGCCCCAAATATAATTTTTTTTTAAAAAAAATCACCGTGTACCTGCCTCGGAGTGCGTGCCAGGGCCGTACGGCCCTGGTATGCAAAAAAATTTTGCCTCAGATGCCACTGTGTCCAAAATGGACAAGTTTTATATGGATTTAGGGGTTCTTGGGCCTTCCGGACACAATGGTGGTGTCCGTTTTTGCCCAAGGTGAGCCAAATTTCGGCTCCCCCCAGATCCACAAAAAAAACTTCTGAAACCCTCTGTGCTTCAATAAAACTCGAACAGCGAACAACAGGAGAGCTCTGATACCATGTTAGATTTGACAAACGCAAATCATCCCAAGAACACCTGCATGCAAGACTGTCACAAAGAGGAAGCAAAAAGACAGAAAGCTATGGTGGCCAAAAGGCCAGAGACTGCAAAACCATGTTGCCAGAAAATAAGCTTCTATTAACAATGATGAAAATAATACAATCTCCTTATTGAAAAGAAAGAAGTGAATCCTTATAAAAGGAAACACGAAACCCTAAAGGCTAAAACCCTAAAGAATTATAAAGCGCCTAAGTGAAACTTAAGCCTAGAGTATGATAAACTAATAATTAAATGATTTAATTATTAGCTAACATAAGACTACTCTAACAAATTCAGCCCTCAGACTCTGTGTCAACCCCATGCTGGATGGTCTATTGCCACAAATGAAAATTTTCTATATATGGATAGTATACAGTTTAGTTTATCTGTTACCATTTGTCCTTATAAATTTTAGTCTCGTTACTGAAATTTCAATTAAACAAAATGCAGGGGCACTTGTAAAGGTTCATGTTCCCAGAATGGCATGAAGTAGAAAATTGAGCTTTGCAAGACCTTGATTTCAAACTCCAACTGATTTGGTTGCATTTAGGCTTCAAGAAAGACATTATAAAGACCATTATGTTAAAACTCAAACATGTTCTTATATTGAATCTCATTCAAACCAAACTCAGATGTTCTAACATTGAATCTCATTAAACCAAACTCACCTTCTATCATGAGCACATCCTTTAGAACATATGAGCTCATACCACATCATACTTTCATCTATTTCTTCCTTTCAAAGTCATCTCATTATGACCACTTTGAGTTAAATACATTTTGACATACTCTATCAAACATGCCTTTTGACATCAATGAAAAAACATGCCAAAGTCAACAAACTCCCCCTTTGGAATTGATGTAAAAAATCTCTTCCTTCTCCCCCTTTTGACAACATATGACAAAGGGATTATCAAACTCTCAATCAACTCCCCCGTAGTGTGCGCTTGTAGAAACATCTTCAACATTGGTCTCTTCAATTTTTGAAATTAGTAAGTCACAAATTCATCAATCTTGTCCTTATTGTATTTGTTGCATTACTAAATACCACTAGAAGTTCTGACTCTCATGATCATATTGAAGAATGTCACTAGATTAATCAAACACCAAATCATACTAGAGGCTAATCCATGTATAATATACTTTCAAATTATGAATTAGATCACCTCATTCCAGATCTATAAGCTTTTGTATCATGCTATCTTAAAAAATGTCAACATTACTCAACAAAAACATTTTTTTGTTATAAAAATTGTACTTCCTGTCAACTTCCTACCATTTTCTACATATGTTGCTTGCACTACTTTACCTAAAAATCTTCTTCCATTCCTATCAAAGTACATTTTTGTATTTTATTTTTGCACTTCTTGTTATCCACTTCATGTCTTTATTTTATGCATTTCCTATCAACACTTTCTTCATTCCTAGTCTGTACTTTCTTCATTCCCAATCTACACTTTGTTTTGTACTTGTAGTCTACACTTCTTGTCATTTCCTATTTGCACTATTGCACTTACCACCAAATAATGACTAGTAAACTTCTCATAAGGGCTAATTAGTCCAATTTTATAAAGCATCCACCACCAAAGCTTGCACAATTCAATGACAAGTGGTTCTATTTGTTGAAAATCATCACCAAACCAACAAATCTACCATCTCTATTAATTTTCCACCACATCTAACTAATATATGAAATGATGCATTATATGAGTAAAGAATGAAAAAAGTCACTCTTGATAATGTCAAAATGGTTGTATAACAAAATGACCGCAATGTTTTCATATTTGCCTTATGTATAAACAAAAACATGATCATCAAGTTGAAATAATATTCATAGAACCTATAAGCCTTAGTAACATACTGACAAGAACGTGTTTTATCATAAGTCTACACTGCTTCATGTATAGATACATTCACTACCTTATCTTCATACTCTTTGAACCATTCTTTCTCTTTAATGGCTAAACAATCATTGATCCTTGATCTCATAACACCTTTATTCCTCCATACTACTATAAGTCCTACACCACAACTTTTTTTTCTATTAAAGTAGTTAATCAACATTGGATAACATTCAACTCTATAGGGCAATTTGAAGAGAATCCAAGTATCATAAACTTAGCCCCCAACTAAATATACAGTTGCCAAAATGGGGGAAGAAACATAGCACTATCTACTTGCATGTTACATGTGGTTATATATACTTTTTACATTGGGGTTTCATTGTATAAAACTGCATATACAAGTAAATATTCTTCTTTCAAGACCAATACATAGCAAAAAGGTTATTATCATCTTAAGCTCGATGTTGCAAAATCCCAAATGCATACTTAATCAACTTAGAAAGCATACCCGCGATCAAATGGATGAATGTAATATACGTTTCATCAATGAAATGTAAATTAAACAAGACTGGCCCTATCTCTGCCCATGAGGGTACAATCCTCTTATTGGTTGCCCAAAATGCTTTCTTTCATTGCAATATGGATAGAAAAGATAAATGTTAGTATGATTGTTCATTTATATGTTGATTTGGATTGATTTCATAGAAGAATTCTACGAATGACAATCATAATAATCATAATAATATGCAAGTTGAGGGACTCCAAAACTTTAAAATACATTTTATTGTAAAGGAAGGTATATGGTCAATTGGAGATCAAATGGATGAATGTAATATACTTTTCTTCAATGAAATATAAATTAAACAAGATTGGCCCTGTCTCTGCTCGTGATGGTACAATCCTGTTATTGGTTTCCTAAAATGCTTTCTTTCATTGCAATATGGATAGAAAAGATAGATGTTAGTATTATTGTTCATTTATATGTTGATTTGGATTGATTTGTGAAGATTTTGAAGTGTTTGAACCTTGTTTAGAGGTGACTATCCCTGGACAGTCAGGGTGTGCAACAACAAATTGCCTTGGTGAAATGATGGATTGGTGAGGCCCCTCACTCCCATGGATGTTATGATGCATAGGTAATCCTCAAATGCTTCAACAAGGCTTAAACTTCCCAAGACTCTTCACAAGATTTCTAAGTGATATGTTTGGTGTTATAGACTTATATTCACTTGGATTCAATGATTTTCAAGGTTCTAAGTTACCTTAACACTCCCATTCTTCAAATTCCTTCTAAACTGCCACAAAGGCCTAATCACTCAACCTTGTAGCCCTGTAGAGACCTTCTTAGTCTTTGAACTACACACTTCCCCAAAACATCATGAGAAATAAACATAGATATAGATACCCTTTATGCCATACTTAAACATATCAAGGATTGAGGTATTGTTGTTTTGGAACAAATTAAGGTTCCCAGACTGTACCCTTGCAAATGAGCCCCCAAAATGGTAGATTAAAAAAGCAAAACCTACTTCTATATTTCCCTAGGACTCCAAATCTTGGAAAGAGTCCTCTTATGCTATAAAATGAACAAATCTAAAAGGAATTAGGTTCAAACCCTCAGCAAGACCAAAACCCCCAATTTGGTCACTCCAAACCCTTGGAACTAGGGCTTTGTCAATGTTGACCCTCCAAACACTCATGCTTAAAATTGGTGATTGATACACTATCTCTCCAACATACTAAGGTGATCCAAAACTTAAAAAATGCCCCTTGTTCAAGCCAAATAGCCACTGCTATGCTTGTGCCATGAATTTCAATGTAAACTCTCTATTTTCAGCCAGTGATTACTTTAACTTTCAAGTTTCTACAAATGCACGGTTAGGTAATTATGATACAATATTATGTTAATCAAATTCCATGGATTCTACGCCTTTGAGTCCATGTAATGGTTAGTGTTTACAACTAAACTTCAAACACAGAAAGAAATCTATATAAACGGGGTTACATCGCTATGTGTGAGGGTACAATCATGTTAAATGACTCTCAAAACATTCAAAATATGTAATATTTCCTTCCAAACGTCTTATTGAATCCATGTAGATCTTATCCAAGTAAAGCTTACATGAGGATCCACACACAAGATACAAAAATGAAAGAGAATGTAGTTTTATTGATTCTCAGTCACTATTACACCAGCATTAACGCATGGAATAGTCAAAACAAAAATCTTCAAAGCATTCAATGGATGAAAGTGAATGTCTGAAGTTATCCCTTATTACATATTGAATTAGAATCCAATCAGACACTATTAATATCTCTGGAAAACATAGATTGCAGTCAAAACTTTATATTTTATTCATTCACTATTCTCATTCGTACACACCAGATCCCTATCTACTTGTAAAATGGGTTCAAAATACAAATAGAAATATCCATCTCAACTTCCCCAACCACTCCCGATTGGTTAGAAAGATTAGTTGAGTGTTTTGACATTAAAACTTTAACTTCCCTCCCAAATGGCTAACTAGCTGTTATATTTTAAATATTTGAAAATTGAAACTATGAAAATGCTTTTAAAACCTTATTAATTGGAAATTAAGAACTCCAAAGGTTTTCCAACACCTAGGAGACTTAATTGCAACACTCCTACAACTTTAAACTACCCTAGGACATCCATTGGACACTAATGATCTATTTTACAAACATTTGATCCTTTCAAGGATATAAATTAATTCCACATATTGCAATGTCATTACATGACATTAAAACATAATAGGTTCCAAAAACTTGTAGTTGAGGTGATTAACCCTCTTTGCCCTTTGGTTCTCCTTGAAAGTCTTCAAAGGCTTCATAGTCTTCATGATTGCACTAGTTGTCTTCATGCCTTGTTTGTTTATCCTAGGTGCCCCCTTGCAACATTATGGGAAGTGGGAAGGCATTTAAATATGTTATTTATATGTTTCCTCATGTGTTTGTTGCAGGGTTGAATAGGGGTGAAGAGTTAGAGGTCTCTAATGGAGACAAATTACTGATTGAAGGGTCACATGTGATGGGACCAGTCATGGTCTAGGAGATTGGTCCATTAGAGGACTAATTTTTATGACATGGATGGTTATGATATGGATAAGAGATGGTTTTGGATCCACTGAGGGGATCTAGAAGTGCTTGGAGATGCTTGGAAGAGAAAGCCATAGGAAAGTTTACCTAGAATGGAGGTTTTTGATGTTAGGTGATTAAAACTTGTTGTATTCTCTTGAAAAGTGAAAAATCCTTAGTTTAGGATCATTTTATAACTTTTTTTTTGGGTTAGAAGTTTTGGGAAGGTGTTGTGATAGCACTTGCTTTTTATTTGGAGACCTATTGGAGGGCTAAAAGCCTATACATGAGCAATTATTCATATAGATGTTCCAATGAAGTGATAGTTGGTTTTTAAGTATTTTATGCAATAAAATGTATTTTAAAGTTTTGGAGTCCGTCAACTTGCATATCAAGTCCACCATAACAATGTAAAATGTATTTTATGCAATTTTCTTGTCTCTGCCCGTGAGGGTACTGTCAATGTATTGGGTGTCCAAAACATCTCTTTCATTGCAAAAATGGATTCAAATGAATGTTATTGTGATTTTAATTCATATAATTCTTCTATGAAATCAATCCAAATCAACATATAAATGAATAATCATACTAACATATATCTTTTATATCCATATTGCAATGAAAGAAAGCATTTGAGGCAACCAATAAGAGGATTGTTCCCTCACGAGCAGAGACAGGGCCAGTCTTTTTAAATTTACATTTCATTGAAGAAAAGCATACTAAATTCATCCATTTGATCTCCAATTGACCATATACCTTCCTTTACTCCTCCTCCTCTCCCCTCTCACTTGGTTCACTTTCACATTGAAGTTCCTCACAAATTCTTCCGCCAATTCCTCATAAAATCCCTTTTTGGGGAGTTAGGAGTTTATTTGTATTAAGATCCATGTAAGTGGAAGGAGAGAAGTAGGGTGGAATGTGTAAGGACCAAATTTGTAATGATTCCAATCAATAAATTAAAATCATCCTTGCAACAGTAAATATCTTCCCGTGGGTATAGTCACTACAAGAGTGAATTATATTTCTTATGGAAACATGTTCTTGAGTGAATAGTGATGTAAGATCATTGCCTTGTGTTTTAATTACATGATTGTGAAATAATTTGTGTTTTACTCCTCTAAGGATCCCAATACACTCAAATCATACACTCATTAACATCTCAATCCATTCATGTGACCATTCTATCTCCTTGCACCAAACTGTCTATAATGTCCCTGTTAGTTTGTAACCTTGGAAAGCTCGCATTGAAATAGACTCAAACTCTTCAAAGAAACCCGACTGTAACCACCTAATTGCCCAAAAATATTCCATAACAACCATAAAAGTAATTGTCAAAACCAAATAGATCAATGATCAAAGTTTTTAGATTATGAGAACACGTATATTCAATGGAGGCTATAAGAAGGGATATTTGTGAAGATTTGCTAGATCTCTAAAATTATACAGAATATCTTCTTTACTAAGTTGAGGTGGGAAAAAAGTAACATAGCTCTATGAAACCTTCACAAATATCCCTTCTTTGGCCCTCACTCATACCTCTTCTCAGAATTTGGAAACTTTTCAAAGAAATAGGTGATGAAGAACATGAAAATTTTCCTAAGCACTACTGGGAGCTGACCCAACAACACATGTACTATTGTGAAAATCATCACAAGTCCATTTGTTGCCAGGTCTAGTTCCCATTAAGGCTTGGTCAAATCTACATGTTTGTCAAAAGTAAATGGAATACTTTATGCCTGACATACTTAAATGGAATACACTAAGAAGTACCAAATAATGAATGCTCAATTGTTGTAATGGAAAAGCATCATAACCATCCATTTCTAGAACTTGATTTTCTATAGTCTTAATGATTTTTCTGTACTCCTAATGATTTTTCTTATTTTTTTTTGTCTTTTGTCCCTTTTTTATTTCCTATGTCTGTGCTTGGTGATAGGATTTTGAAAATTGTTGACAAAGCGTGTTTCTTTTTTTATTGTCATGAGGTTTCGCACTATTGGGAGCTTACCCAACAACACATGTACTATTGTAAAAATCATATCACAAGTCCATTTGCTGCTAGGTCAAGTTCCTAGTAATTTTTAGTCAAATTTGCATGTTCTTCAAATCTCAATTGTTAAAGAAATTTTATTCATTGGTTGTGTGATTAGACAAGGTATATGCATAGGTGATGAACATGCAAATTTCATAATAATACTTTGAATATTATTTTGACCTCTTCTCATAACAATAATAATATTAGTTTGTGTTTTACATGATTGCATTTCACAAATCATTATTGGCAAAATTTTGAACATATCTAAATGGAATAATTTGTGCATGCCATACTTAAATGGAATACACCAAGAAGTACCAAATGATGAATGCTCAATTGTTGTGATGACAAAGCATTAGAACTATCCATTTTTGGAACTTGATTTTCTATAGTCCTGTTATATCTCAAAATTGCACCCTGTTAAGCTTGCAGAAACTTAACTTTTTGGAGAAACATGGAAACACTCCAAGGTTGTGGGTAACCTATGGCTGGAATGGATCTCTAGATTCTAGGCTGGCTCTTGTATGATATCTCACCTAAAACCACCTAAAGCTAAAACTTTTCCTGGAGGAAAGAGGTAGAAAGATGCATAGAAATAAAATCTAATTCCTACAGGGTGATACACCAAAATTGAAAATCTGAGAAATACATAAATGCCTTGACACACAATGAAATAGTAACATAAGCTCTCTTATGCAACCCCACTAAATCATCATATCTGCATGATCAGTTTGTAAGAAGGCCCATAACAACAATCCCCTTAAAAGAGAAAAGATTTTCTCATAGTCTTGAAAAAAATTGACTGACCACAACTTAAAACCTGTAAACAAGTATGAAATACTGCATAAAGGCACTAATATGTGATACAAATTAAGGACAAAGAACATCACAAAATTTTGTACCAACACTAAGTACACAATAACAGATTAAGAAGGGAATGCATAAGCTATAAATTACAACAAAAGAGTATCATAGATCTGTATGTCTCAGAAAATGGGTTACAAAATCCCTTGCTTCTGTTAAGAACTTAGAAAATAGTTACAAAATAGCCAGCCAAAGAGAAAGATAACTCCTTTACAAATGAGCCTTCAACTCATACTTATGCATTTTAAAGCCAACTGCATTATGAAAGCAATAATTTTTGGGTCGGATTTAGCCTACAAGGCCAATTTTGAGCCCCTCAAAGGACTTCAAAAAGGCATAAAAATGATCCAAAAGTCATACCTCATTCATGACATCATAAATATCTCCCAGAAATTCAATCTTATCGCTCAAAAGCTCTCAAAAAGTCTCTGAAAAGCAATAACTCCACTTAGAAATTTCATCCTCATCTCCATGACATGAGTAGTTGGTCATAGCATTTGCAAAATATCTGCTTAGATCTTTGTTGCCCCACTTTTTACCCCATAGCCATGCTATCAAAGTGGAAGATTTTGATCTCATAGTCAGGTCTGGTCATGTTTCAGTCTAGGTCTAAGTCTTTCATAGGATAGGCTATTCTTGTCGGGTTTCCCTGTCAATGCCTTTCCTTCTCTAAACCGGGTGGGTTGTTCTAAAGGTCTTTTCATATCGAGTAGGTTATAGATCCCAACCCGACAAGGATAAGATGCTCCTATTGATGATCTTTTTTAGCAGAAGAATGATTGGGAACTATAGTTTCTAGGCCTTTATAAGAAGTCAGAGAAGATTCTACATATGGATGGTGCAATGACAGAGCTGATGTTGGTAATTTAGAGAAGTTCATCTCATATGACAGTGTGCAGAGAATTCATTTCTTTGTATAAGTATTCCTTGCAGGTCAAATTC
Source organism: Chamaecyparis obtusa (assembly GCA_027943335.1). NCBI lineage: Eukaryota > Viridiplantae > Streptophyta > Pinopsida > Cupressales > Cupressaceae > Chamaecyparis > Chamaecyparis obtusa. The sequence continues at coordinate 235,209 of BSBK01000997.1, forward strand.
TGGGACTGTTATGATGCTCCTAACTTTTAGTGATTGCAGATGTGATTCTTCAAATGGCATTAGATTTGAACATGGTGATTGACAGACTGAGCAAAATGAGCTATAAAAATATGGAAAATAAACTCTCAAGATATCAGAGGCTTCTCGCCAGGGATAGGTGATTATTTTGTTTAGAATACAATGCTAAAATTGGGAGCTTGAAATATATTTTTCAATGCAAAGGTGACTTGCCACAATGCATATGTGTTTGAAATAAGTGATGTTCGGGTTCATTTTCTTCTCTTTCGAGTGCGACAGTACAACATATGTATGTATTCAATGCATTTTCCACAACCCCAAAAAGTGGATGATTTTCATTATTTGAAAGCTTGGATCAGTTCTCTGATGTTTTACGATCCTATTGTGAAGACCGCATGAGATTTGGAGTCAAAATGATAAAGCAGTCGCATGATCGCAAGGAATAAAATAATACCATGCGATCATGCGACAATGAAGTCTGCCGGGACCCACGTACACCAACAGCGCAGATGTGATGATGAGGTGGAAATATTATTAAAGATAACATTACTCATTTTGAAAATGTCATTCGCCAATGATAGAGTGGTCGCATGATCGCAAGAGGTTAAAAAATACTATGCGATCATGCGAAAAGGTGAAAGGAGGGGGCCCCACGCAAGCTTTGGTGGTGGTACATAAGCAAGAAAACCAACACAAATATAAGGTAGTGAAAGGCTGGTCGCATGATCGCATAAACCAAATTTGAGTCATGCGATCATGCGAAAAGTGAAAAAAGTTGTCGGTTAGGTAAGAGAAGTCAATGAAAAGATAGGAAAGACTAAACAAAAGGTGCTTTGCTGGGGTCCACATATGCCAACAGTGCAGACACTGTGATTGGCTAGGGAAATACGACCTCTTGGAAGATGTGCGAACTTGACAAAAATAGAGTTGTCGCATGATCGCAAGAGTTTAAAAAGTTTCATGTGATCATGCGACAATGTAAGTCGCTAGATGAAGGTTTAGTTTTTAATATTATATGGCAGTTCATTTATAGCGGTCGCATGATCACAAGAGTTTAAAAAGTGTCATGCGATCATGTGACAATGAAACCCGAGTAGGAGAGAGAAATCAAAGACAAAGTGAAGGAGACTCAGAACAGGGGATTTGATTTCATAAAGAAATTACATATTGATTCCCAGACTAGTGGCAGCATTCGACCAGTAAATTACTATTGTGATCATGGATATGTTGGCTTCTCACAAAATGGAGACAGAGGAGGAATTTGATGCAGTGAAATGTTATGACAAGCATCTCGAGATGGATCACAGGCCTGCTTTTTACTTGCTAAGATAAATCTTTAGCAACATATAACTCAGCTAATGAGAAGACATAATATTTATAGAAGCTTGCAAGTGTTTGTTGAACATCTTCAGCTTTATGTCGAGCAGTCTTAACACTTATGGACTAAATTACATTAATTCGATAAAGGTCTATTCAATTCATCTTATTGAGCAAGGTCAGATGAAGGGACAAAGTCATATTAGTTCTTCTTTGTTGTAATTTCATAGTCACTTGTCTCATATCCTTTCAAATTCTGGAAGTTGAAACACTTTGTATTCCCATGAATGTTGTACATTTGTAAATTCTATATAAACTATTGAAAAAGTAAATACAAGGGTCGGAAAAATTGTTGGTATAAGAGACTTGATATTGCAGAGTCAATTGAAGGGTGTTTTATGTCAATGATTTTCTGTTCCATTTAGTTAGAAATTGTTGATTCTATGATTCTTTTTTTTAATCTGAATTACAGTAGGAAGGAAAGGATGTTTCATTCCTTTGTCATGAGGATATGAATAAACCACAGTAGGATGTGCTTTGGGATATTCGGGGAAGGATTCATTAGAAGTCTTTAATCATTTCATTTACATTTCTGTAGGTAGATGCTGAGCATATAAATTCATAGGATTTGTGAGTTTGCTGCTTGGTTTTAGATTTGAGAGCTTTTCCTGCCTGGATTAAGTCCTATTTAGGCTTAATTCAATTTGCCTCTTCTACTCTTAGGTTAAGAGCATACCCCGGGTTAGATTTAGGAGCAAAACATTATTCTTTGAATATCATACACATAGGGAGTTGTACCTACCAATTCAGAGAAAAGCCGGTAATCAAAAAATGGCTTTTCAACTGTTGTAACCAGATATTGTTCATCATTTGGGCATTAAGAGTTATTTCCACAAGAAACAAGAAAGGACAAATCTGTTTACTAACAATCTTTTAAAAGATAAAAATAAAAATCTTATTTTAAATTATAAATATTAATTGATTATTATCCATTTCTTTAATAAATATCAGAGATATTTTATTAAATAAATGGATTATAAGATATTTACTATTTATAATAATCTAATAATAATAATTAATAATTAATTTATAATTTATTATTTTTATAAATATTTAATTATATTAATAATGTTTATTAAGTGATGATTAAAATCACTTAATAACATTATTAATTTAATAATATTTATGAAAATAATAAATAATAAATGATTTATTAATAATTTATTTGAAATAAGATTTTATTATTAAATTTTTTTAAAATCTAAATAAATATAATACATTTGAACTATATTATTAAAAATGATTTGTAAAATATCATTTTAATAACATAGTCTCTTACATTTATGAATATGGAACTTTGGAAAAAGGAGGAGGTGCTAAAAATATATCATTTTTGCATACCATAAAGTATATGGCGTGAGTCACTTCTTAGGGAGAAAAATGAAAAAATTAAAACAAGGCTAAAAGCCTTTCTCCTTGGCACGTAAAGAAGAAGATAGGGGATTTCGAACCCTAAACATACTCATTTCATTTTGCATTTGGCATTTACTTTGCTGGAAATGAAATGCTCCAGCCGCCATGGAAGAAAAAAAGGGGTTTGCCTGCATTTTTTGTTGTTGCTCCTTGTCTGCTGCTCATGCCATGGATGAGGTGCTTCTTTCTCTTCTCTTGGAGTTTTTTCTCTGCTGTTGTTTGGAAGCCATGAATGGAGTTTAAAGGATTTCAAAATGGAGTTTTTGGAGGTTTGAAAATCATCCTAGCACTCACAGCTTGAAAGAACTTGTATTCTTGAGCTCCCTTCATATAGATTTATAAAAAATGGTGAGCATCTTTTGGCACTTTTTTGAAAATTTGAAACATTCCTTTGCTCAATACGGATGTGGCCATTGTTTTTTCTAATAATAAACTCATTTGAGATCCATATTCTATAGATATTTGTGCATTTTGATGTATTCCTTCCTTGGTGCTTGATTTCTTTGAAAACTTGTTGTTTTTCATGCTATATTTGATCTGTTACTCAAGCTTTGCTTAAGAACAAATAAAAATGATCCATTTTCCCTATGTATTCACCTTATGCTGAAGAGAAATATATGAAAAATATCTTTGATTTTTATGCAAGAAACTGATTTTTTTAATTTTATGCTGGCTCGAATGAAGGTTTTGCCGTTGTTAGCTTTCAGCTATAAATTTTTGAAAGTGCTCATTCCTCTTTTTGTTTTTATACTGAGCGGCCATGAACATCTGAAACCAAAAAGAAAAGAAAACTCTCTACCTGTTGCAACATGTTTCGAATCCTTATTTATAATTTTCAAAATTCTATGAAAGGATCTGGAGGATTTTCTACTTTGTAACTTGCTGGGGGTTCTCCTTTGTTAACCTTAACAAACCCACCTATAGCAGCCCTTGTGCTTGATATTATTGAAATAATTGACAATGTTTGAAGTTGTTGAAGCTGATCATATTAAATAACCATCATTCTTCCCAAGGACAAGTTGATATGAACATGACAAGATCTGATTTTTTTCTCTTGCTAAAAATGTAGAATATGTCTTTGTCTATACTCACATAGTTGGCATTTCAATTGCGGATGCCTTTTAGCATTAATGTTGTCCCATAATTTTGTGATGTTCTTTGTCCTTAATTTGTATCACATATTAGTGCCTTTATGCAATATTTCATACTTGTTTGCAGGTTTTAAGTTGTGGTCAGTTAGTTTTTTTCAAGACTGTGAGAGAATCTTTTCTCTTTTAAGGGGATTGTTGTTATGGGCCTTCTTAAAAACTGATCATGCAGATATGATGATTTAGTGGGGTTGTGTAAGAGAGCTTATGTTACCATTTCATTGTGTGTCAAGTCATTTATGTATTTCTCAGATTTTTAGTTTTGGTGTATCACCCTATAGGAATTAGATTTTATTTCTATGCATCTTTCTACCTCTTTCCTCTAGAAAAAGTTTTAGCTTTAGGTGGTTTTAGGTGAGATATCATACAGGAGTTGGCCTAGAATTTGGAGATTCATTCCAACCATAGGTTACCACAACCTTGGAGTGTTTCCATGTTTCTCCAAAAAGTTAAGTTTCTGCAAGCTTAACATGGTGCAATTTTAAGAGCTAACAAGTCTTAATGATTTTTCTATACGCTTAATGATTTTTCTATAGTCCTAATGATTTTGAACATTATTGACAAAGCGTGTTTCTTTTTGTGATTATTTTATTGATCCTATCACAAAATTAGAGTTGACAAAATGGTTGTTCAATGATTGTATGTACCATTAGAGCCACTTCATATGCACCAGTGATGAACATGTAGATTTGCCTAAGCACTACTAGGAGCTTATCCCGCAACACATGTACTATTGTGGAAATCTTCACTGCAAGTTCATTTTCTGTGGGATCAAGCTCCTAGTAATTTTTAGTCAAATTTGCATGTTTTTCAAATCTCAATGATTTTTCTATAGTCGTAATGATTTTTCTTATTTCTTGTCTTTTGTCCCTTTTTTATTTCCTATGTCTGTGCTTGGTGACATGATTTTGTCACCTTTTGATGGTATATTTGATTCACTCTATGTGGAATACTATTTTTTTCACTATTTTATTTTAGCTTGATATTTCATTCATTTTTCATATGCACAGAGACTACACATGCTGATAAAAAATGAGCCATTTGATTTAGGTTTACTGTTCATGATTGTAAATGGTTAATATTTCTGATGGTACTCCTTGGTGTATTCCATTTAAAAATAATCAAGTTTCTATGGCTATGATAAATGTCCCTTTGTGTTGAGAAAATTAGAGTTGACAAATTGATTGTTCAATGTCTATATCTGGAGGTTGCAAACAAATCATCCTTCTTCCACCAATGAGTCATTCCATTCAAGAAAGACCATGTCTGACAATATCAACCCAGAACAAAATAAGGTGACAATTGCTAGATTGTGGTCTAACTTTAAAAGAAAAGGTGACGGAAAATGTTATTGTCCCTGCAAAATTAGCAAGGGCTTAAGACTCAAAGATAGCTAATCAAAATAGTCAAGGAACATTGTAGGCAACATGGTCACATTGAAGGGGGAAACAAATTTCATCCATTGGCATGCATTTTAATAATTTATAAAATACATAAGACATGATTTGATGATGATATCATGGTCATGGTTAATTTAAGGTCATCATTTTGATATAGGTCAACCACCCCGGGTTTCATGTTATGGACCATGACAATTTATAGAATGTGGATTTCTAAATGAGGGAACATGGAGGTGTGAATATCGAAGTAGGAGGTAACGATCCCATGGAAGAACATCATGATGATCAAGAAGATCACGATGATCAAGATGATCATGATGATCAAGATGATGATGATGATGATGATGATGCAAATGACCTTGATGTACCTATACTTGAGAAGGCATACAAGCCTCTATACGAAGTCTCCCAAACAACTCTTCATGCTTCTATATTATTTTTGGTGAACTAGAAGGTTATGAATGGTTTATCCAATGTAGCAATCACACGTATGTTAAGGTATGCCATCTTTTTTCATTTTTTTAGTCATAATTTCCTTACAATTAAAAAAGGGTGAATCATGTAGCAATTAATATTCTTTATATTAATAAATTATATTTTTGGTCATAGGTTGATAAGTGAGTGTTTGTTACCACCATCAAACATTCTACCTCGCTCGTACCGAGAATTATCTTCCATTATGAAAGATATTGGAATGGAGTATCAAACAATACATGCATGTCTGAATGATCATATTATATATCATAAACAACATGAATTTGCAACAGAATGCCCTGATTGTCATATTAGTATATATCGATCAGATCAAATAACAAAAAAGGTGCCTCACAAGGTTCTTCGGTATATTCCCATTATTCCACGTTTGCAACGATTATTTAGGTGCAATAGCTTGGCACAATTTATGGATTACCATGCATGCAATAGAAGTCAAGATGACATTATATGTGATTCATTTCAGTGGAACTAAAGATTTGATGGTGATACATTTGGTTCGTTTTTATGATTTCTTGAACTTTGAGATACATAATTTTATCTGACAACTTCTATGACTTATGACAAGGAAATTCATGTGCACAATTCAATGACATTTCCATTTCAGGTATACTATTTTCAGTTGACATTTGGCTTTGATGCTCTTATCATATTAGGTTTGAAATTAATGCCAAAGGGGGAGTTTTTTTTGTCTCCTTTGGCATGTTTTTGGCATTAATGTCAAAGGCAATAAGATAGTAACATATTCATTGATAAAATATGTATCTTGTTTTCATTAGATATTAGTGGCTAATATATCTTTGTCTCTAATAAGTCATTAATGTCTTAACAACTCTCATTAGTAAGTGATGTAGAGGTGGTGTGTATTGGTCTCACTTCCCATACCTAATTGCAAATGATCAAGTGATGAAACAACTTTCCACTCCTAATGTCCTCTCAAGGACTCACCTTCGATGTTTCCCCAAATGCATCTAGTGCCTCCCATACACCATATTCTCACATAGGTCTTAAAACTTCACTATAACTTCATAGAACATCTCATCATGGCCTCTTCACCATGTTCCATCAAATCACTAAACCTAGATAACGAATCCTTTACCCAACACTCACCATTTGCCCGTACAACTAGTAGCCCACACCAGTCAGTAATTTTCCCTTTTCTCCAACATTCCCAAAAAAACTCAAGAAAGTAATGATGGTTTTAGATACCCTTTTGGAACCTTTAAAACTTGCATAAGACTCAGTATAGACTTCTTTGGACCATACCCAAGATCCAATAACCTAGCAACCCCAAACTAGGCCCAATCCTTCCCCATTTACAAAGAAACACATAATCCCACTCATTCCCATGACTTAAAAGTGTGAAACAATCCTTCTAAGGGTTATAAAACAACACATTTTCCAGTCCTCATGGTTTCACCATTCTCCTATGGTCTTAGCCGCTAAAACCTTACTCCTAGGGTCATACATCTAGGGTCTATTCAAAAAGACCTCTATACTCATCTCCAGATCAAACCAACTGCTCAAACACTTCAATATAGACCCCCACATAAGAAATCCATCACCAAAAACCTTTTTCACAAGGCAAACCTCTTTCCATTTAACTGGTGTCAAATCAGGGCTCATACCGAGTCAGCAAACTCCAACCATCACTGCTCCATCAAGGTTATATCCTGCATTTGTTTAGTATGGTACAAGGAGAAATGTTACATGGTTGTACTCTCCCACCATTCATAGTGACCACAGAGGGTGGGAGAGTTACAACATAAGGTAAGCTTCAAAACAAAAAACTCTGATTGTGTCTAACCAGTCACTGGTTCTACCACACCAGTCCAAAGTTCTTGACTCAAAACATGATGAAATAGTAAAAGGAATGCAAGGAAAGGTAAGTAATGACTAATGTAATGTCCCTACATCATTAACCAGTCCAAAATTGTAATTCAAACCACCACTGTAATTCATTGTTCCTGACTGTACCCACGGGACAGTGAACAATATGCAGAGAAAGGTTTATTTTATTGAATGAAAAAACATCTTATAATACTTCTTCAATTCACATAAATCTCCACATACCCCAGATAACTGACTACACTTCATCTAATAAGCCTTTCAAGGCCGGTATATCCCTAAACAAACCGTAACAGTCAGTTACATGACTATTACTAGTTGCTTACTTGTTAAGATTTGTTTTGACACCCAAGTGTCAACTTCAACAACCTATTACCATTAAGGCCTTCTCAACTTTGTATTAACCTTTTTTAAAGTCCTATCACCCCATCAAACCCCTTAGAACTGCTATATCTTCCTACAAGCCTTACTAGGCTTAATTTTGCCAACATAGGCAAACTAAACTATTTGGCACTTTTAGTGCTTTTACAATATTTTATTGGCTTTAGTGGCCACATTACATTTATTATAGACCTTATAGGTCTTTAGATCCCTCTACTAGGCTAGGATCAACAAGATGACCCTTAATTACCCCCCCTAGGTGCATTTTGACCTTATAATGCCATTGACCTCCTATTACATGCCTTTAGGCTTATTACATTCAAAAGTATCAAATACAAAATGGACCATAGGTCCAATTACATTCATATTTTGATCATTCAACCTTCATAAGTCTAAATGAATCTCTTTTCATGCCTTTGCCAGGGTGCCCTTCACCAGTAAGTCATTAAAAACTTGTTACATTCATAGTATACAAGTTATTAATTACCTATTCCATATAAGGTTTGTTCATTTCAAGTACTAAGTTGAGAATAAGGAACATTACAAGAATAATCTTTTCCATTACAATCAGTCTAGCAGTTTGAAATAACTACCTTTTAGAGCTATTGGTCTCAACATTGATAGTTAATAAGTTTAGCATTTTTTTGGAATGATTGATCCTTGTGACATATCATTCTTGATTGTGTTATATATTTACATATTTGATGCACAATGATGTGACTAGAAATAGAATATGGGCAAGTATATTCAAATCTAGTTTTAGACTAGTATTCACAAGGTAACTTGTTTGATGTATGACTTACATAATTCATGATGCTCCTATAATGTGAATAGGGTAGTAGTACATAGCTCATCTTTAGGAGGATTTTTCCATGCTTATTCAATGACCCTATGATCCATGATTGTATAGTTCACTATACCTTTATGTATCATATATTCACTTTCATTTTGATTTCCTTGCAATATTTCAATAGTGTCTCCTTTGGCATTATTGTCTAAAGGGGAAGAAAAGTGATACTTTGTAGTGATTTGATTATGTGTTGACAGTGACATTTTGATGTTGTTGCATTTTTTGGTATTACAGTGGCATTTTGATTCATACAATGATATTTTGATGCATTCTAAATATTATAATTTCATGAATTGTATTATCAGTGGTCATTGTATGTGATTCATTTTAGTGGAACTAAAGATTTGATAGTGATACATTTGGTTCTTTTTTATGCTTTCTTGAACTTTGAGATCCATAATTTTATCTAACAGCTTCTATGACTTATGACAATGAAATTCATGTTCACAATTCAATGACATTTCTATTTCAGGTATATTATTTTCAGTTGACATTTGGCTTTGATCTTCTTATCATATTAGGTTTGAAATTAATGCCAAAGGGGGAGTTTTTTGTCTCCTTTGGCATGTTTTTGGCATTAATGTCAAAGGCAATAAGATAGTAACATATTTATTGTGTTGAGTTGTATTCTGTGTTGACAGTGACATTTTGATGTTGTTGCATTTTTTGGTATTATCGTGGCATTTTGATTCATACAGTGACATTTTGATACATTCTGAATATTATAATTTCATGAATTATATTATCGGTGGTCATTGTATGTGATTCATTTAAGTGGAACTAAAGATTTGATAGTGATACATTTGGTTCTTTTTTATGCTTTCTTGAACTTTGAGATCTATAATTTCATCTGACATCTTCTATGACTTATGATAGGGAAATTCATGTGCACAATTCAATGAAATTTCCATTTCAGGTATACTATTTTCAGTTGACATTTGGCTTTGATGTTCTTATCATCTTAGGTTTGAAATTAATGCCAAAGAGGGAGTTTTTTTGTCTCCTTTGGCATGTTTTTGGCATTAATGTCAAAGGTAATAAGATAGTAACATATTCATTATAATTTCAATTGGTGTTGAGTTGTATTCATGTTCATTATATGTCCTCATTATGGTCTCCATAGTACAGAGATATTTGATTTTTTATTGACATGCCTATGAAATTGATAAGTATACAAGTATATAGGATGCATGGTTTATTTGATACATACATCTTTGACACACTATGATATGATTGATATATTATATCATGTATACTTGATTTGGCATAATATCTAATATATTAGTCAAGAATTACCTAATTCAGATTTTCTATGGTGACAAGACATTATTGATTATATGTGCATACAAAAGAAAGTTTTGAAAAGGTTTCACTATGAGGTGATAAAGGCTTGTCATAGCATGTAACAATCTTGATGTGCTCCTTGAAAAAGCCATTTTTGATGTACAAAATAAAAGCTTGCGATATGAACATATCCTAAGGCATGGTTAATGGAAGGCATTAATAATAAAAAATCTCATTTTTTGACTTTTTTCCACTTGAAGAGGTTTTTCCTCTTTCATATACTAGACCAGTAGTATCACTGAAATGTTTTTTGCTTACAAAACATATCATCTAGTGCATTAATACTTTTATTAAACTTCTTATACTTTTCTAATTGAAACTTTTGATCTTCAAGATATTTATTCAAAGAAACAACCTCTCCTTCAAGCTTATGACACTCAGCAATTATCGCGTCCAAGTTATATTTTGTGACTTCCATTATCTTCTTAGTTTCCTCAATCTCTATTTTCATATTTAAGACTATGTTATCTGAATCATTAGAAATGTCTCTTAATAGAGAATTATTCTCTACACTCTTTAAAAAAAATCAAGTTCATACTCAAAATTTCTACACATTTCTTCTTTTTATTTCGACTTGACTTCATTTTCTTCTTCAATTCCTTTTCTTTCTTCAATTTGAACCTCCAGTTTCTTGGTTTCTATTTTAAGGTTTCTAATCACATCTAGAGAAGAAACATGCTCTCCTTCAAAATAAACTACTCATTCAGGGTTACTAACACACTCTTGTATATCTAATTTATTCATATTTACCATGAATTCATCCAGTTCTATATTAGACATATTTTCTTCTACAACTTGTGATTTATGATTTTTACTCCTATTCCTCTTTCCCATTGTAAGTACTCCACAAGAAGGAATCCCATAATTTATTTAAACTTATATACAAGGGTTTGGGTCTGATACCAATTGTTGGAGTATGATACTATTGAGAGGGCGGGGGGTTAATCAATGGTATATCAAATTAAAATGACCTTGACTTAAATTTTTACAACTTTATAAAGAGAAAGTTTTAGAGAATTTAGTTATCAAGTATATGTGAGGGTATCTAACATGAATGAACATAAAGACCATAAATTGATCAAAGGCTGTGAAAATTATAGAAACCCAAATGCTGAATTATTCGCAAGATTGAAAATTATAACTTGCAAACGATTTTGATCACAAATAATAAGAACACATAATTTTTTCATGAGTGGATCATATAAACCACTCTAGGGGAAGAAAAATCACGTATAGATGGCACCCATAAATCACTATAATATATTAATAGATTTCATTATATATATATAATTAATTTGCTATTGATTTTTCGACCACCAAAGACTACATTTGACGAGAATGCTATACTCTCGACGAATTTTTCGACCATCGGTCATCAATATTTTGACAATTATTTTGACTGCACTTCGTTAAGTTCAATTGCAATGCTATACAGTCGACGTGTTTCATCAATCAATTTTATGACCATATGTGGTTGAAAATGCGACCAACATTGGTCGAAAAAGATGAAAGATGTGTCGGACATTCTTCCAAATTAAACTAATGATTTTGACGTCAGATCAGTCGAAAGTTCGACAACTATAAAGGTCAAATATGCAACAAATATATATTGTGTGGAATAATCGATGCATAAAGTTTGAAAACAATAATGGTCATTTGGTTGACCAATTTGCATCGAAAAATTGACCAATCCTCGTCGAAAATGAAGCTAAAATTTACTAGTGAACGAGACAACATTTTCCTTCTGTTTATCCTTTTCATTAGATCCCTTAATGGAGACAAGGCTTTCCTTAAGGATTGATCCTCCTTCTTTTGATCCCTAAGGAGATAATGTTTTCCTTATGTCTGATCTATTTTCTCAATCCCTAAGGAGATAATGATTTCCTTAGGCCTAATCACTTTTGTTGATCCCTAAGGAGACAATGCTTTCCTTAGGCTAGATCACAATTCTTTGATCCCTATGGAGATAATGCTTTCCTTAGTCCTAATCATTTAATTTGTCAAATCCATTAATGAGGAAAATGCTTTCCTTAAGGAATAATCATTTTTGATGGGTTAACTAGCATAATGTAGCTTTCTCAACCTTTCAATGCCATCTTTTGGAGCTTTTTCTTTGTGTGGTCCATAGTAAGACAATATCTTACTAGGCTAGTGATCACACTTCTCTCTCCCTTTTCTTTCTCTCTCTTCTAAGTGGTCCCATTTTAGTGATTTTGAGGTCTGAATTCTTGATATTCTTGATTCTTGTGACCTAATTCTTCTTTTCCCACACCTATTCACCATCCCCATGATCCTAGTCAATGGAAATTTGTTTCTAAGGCTTTGGGCCTAGATTTCAACCAGAGCTCTATATTGAGGTCTTCTCCTGAGAATTTCAATTATGGTCACCCTAAATCAAATTTAAATCTTGAATTCATGGATTAGGTATAAAAGGACTTCCTATCTCCTCATTTTTTCATATCATGATCATTTTCAAGCTAGCCATAAAGCAATCAAGTTGAGCAATTAAGGATTTAGATTCAAGATTTGAAGGCAAGCATCCAATTCAAGATCTCCAAGTCTCTATTTCTTGAAGATCCATCAAATAAAAGGAAGTCCTCTCTAATTGATACAATTTTATCTTCCATGATGTCCAAGTAGAGGATTTCTCAATCAAGAAAGAAGATTCATTCATCTTTCTCTCTCTCCTCCTTCTTTGCATGTGGTTATCAAGCGTATCTACATTCTCGATCTTGGAGTGGAAGTCATATATCTATGTATTTTTGAGGGAATCCTTGATTTTTCATCTCATTCCAAGGTCAAATAATTGGATTCCAAGTAAATTCAAGCATCTTCATGGATTTAAGTGATTTCTACATCCATTCATGAAGGCTTATCCAAGGTAAATCAACAATTTTCCTTTTTACATTACTTCCTTTATGGAATTTCTATAATATTTCAAGGATAATTCCTAAATAGGGGTTTGACCAAAGAAAAACCCTTTTCCCAACCTTTTCCCTATTTTTTTCTATCCAGAAATAGGTTACAAAGCCATTAGAACTTTTTTGGGCAGTATAGGTACAATTTCTTATTCCGTGAAAATTTCATCTAAAAGTGCTAGGTACACATCAAATATCACCCTATCCATAGGTACACAAACTTTCACTCCATCCCTACCATTTCTTACTGAAACTTCTAGGTCATGTTAGTTCTTTCTTCTAATTTTCATTTATGTCAGTTTGAGCTCAATATTAGTTTTTATCAGTCTATTTTCATTATCTTTTTAGTGACTTTTCTATTAGATCTATTAATTCACTTAATCAATCTCATTTCATTCATTACATCTTTAGATAATGAAAGACACACACATATATAGTCCTAATTAGTTTCTTGAGTAACCTCTTCAGCCTATTGGGGATACTCTTCCTTCCTAATGTGCAATCAATAAGATTGGGAAGTAATTCACTTAGTATGTTATATGTTGCATTTCTCTCCCCATTGTACATATACTATGAGATAATTTTATTATTATAATAGGCCACTACATAAGTTCATTGATAAATAAATTTCAAATACCAAGCAATAAGAAGCCATATGGAAACAAAAAAATAGAGAATTGAAGGAAATCCTTGATTTGGATATGGACAATGCAATGTTGAGCAATTCTTCTAAGTGTAGATGATCCAAGATGGATCATGTAGAGGAAGAGGATAAAGTGGAGATACACTTTTAAAGAAAAACCTAATAAACCAAAATAAACTATTAAAAGATTGCAATTAGATTAAGTCTAATATTCTTAAAGAACTCTCTATCATTAGGGTGCACTAGAGGAAAAAACATAACTTTGGGGATGAAATAGTAGAAGGGATAAAAGGTCAATTTGAAAAATCCATCAAAGGATTATTCAATGAACAATCATTTTGCATGGATAATATAAGAAAGATAACAATGGTAGATGCTCATTTTTCATGGATAATATGAGAAAGATAACAATGATCAAATCTACCTTGACACTATGTGAGGACCATCTAATAACCTTTACAACCAAACTAGGCAGTATTAGAGGGAATAAAACATTGTGGAATTCAAGAACTAATATAATCATAATTCCTCAACATCGAGAAATCACAATAATCACCCTAGTACTCAAAGACTACAAGGCTATAGATGCATCTCAACAAGTGCAAGGAGATGTTGTCAACATGGACTAACAAAATGTGTCACCTCAGCCTAACTAATTTTTATCTCATTTAAACTACTTGGAAACTTTGGGCTTTTATTATTATTATGTTAAGCATATAATGTTTAAAAGAAAAATTATTTAAAAGAATTAGTTGGACAATTATGTTTGAAAATTCTGTAATATGTAACTTAAAGACATGAGAAGATCTATTTTATATTATGGTACATGACTAAAGAAGGAAAACAATTTTTGTGTATTCGTTTCTGAAGGAAAATTTGTGAGCCCGTGTGTTTGTAAATATGAATATTTATAATTTGAAATATATTGCAAGTTTGTGTGCTTCAATTTGTTTATGATCATCATATTCTATGTGTGTATGAATACCATATCTAAACATTCATTTTTCACTAAAATATAGCATAACCCTTCACTCTTCAAAGTTTTATCTTTAATAGATTTCAATCCGTGTATTGGGATATTGTTGTAAGATTCATATTCATTCATTTACATAAAATTTCTTAAATGCATTTACATTGTAGTTATGGATAAATGTTGATTGTTTTTCCTACTTTCTAGTTAAAAGAATACTATAATTTATTATTCAAAATTATAAATTTTGATCTTAAAAAGGATTTATACCTTTAAAATTGAGAATAAAATTGGTTATCACACAACATACCTATTTGTTGGTAGATTTTATCTTTATTAAATCATGCAATTGGAGTTAGAATTTGAGAATTCTTCACAAAGATAAATTTGTTAACCAACATATATCATCTTGTTGGACACAACTTTTTTTATATTTGTACTTTTGCAAAGTATCAAATCTAGTGTCATAGTGTTTCTTGAGTGAGGCAAGGGAATATGGTAAATTATTATCAAAAGAACTAATATTTAATTTATTATTACATTCGTAAGAAGGTTGAATAGGGGTTTTAATGTGTGGAGTATGTTGGGATTGAGTTATTTAGTGAAATGTGTGAGAATGTATTTGCAAAGAGATATATCAAGACCTATAAGACTGATTTTATATTTTCTTGCCTATGATAGTGTGAAATCAAGAGTACTTCAATTTTCTTCATGAAGATTGCATAATTGAGTGGTCTCCTTGGGTGTGGTAGAATTTTTCATCAATTGTATTTGGGGGTTAATATTTGTTTGAGGTTTTGTCCACTAAAAATACCTAAAAGGATCTTCATCAACATGAATGACATGATCATTGACCATGAACAAATTTCAACCACTAATGAAGCACAAAGAAGATGACTTACATAGTGTAGATCTATGAATTCCCTAAAAGTATATTATAAGATAAATATCTCGGTATCATATATAATAATGCATGTAGAAAGTCCTAATATAAAATGAAAAGTAATAAAATTAATAGATTATTATTTATCTTATATTGTCAAGTTTTTCATTTTTATTTTCATTTTTTGCATATTATTTTTTAGTTTTGAAAACAATACATGTTATGCATATTGAATCTCGATCCATTATCAATTAAGGCTCATTTAATAGTTGTTCTCCCAAATCCCACCATGATATGAAAGTGCAAATTTTTGTAATGATGGAAAGGTTTGGAAAATCATTAGAATCAAATGTTATTATCTCATTATTGAGAATTGATTCTAATATTTTAGTGACCTTAAAAGAATTTTTCCTTAAAGTAACAATACAAATTTCCATCTTATAATTTATATAATATTCCTATGATTATAAGATGTTTGCATTATGTCCCGTAGAGATCATCTTAGATTGAGTATTTTGAAGTTGATGATTAACTTAGGCAACTTATTAGGTAACTTAGGAGTAGGTGATAAATTGAGAGTAATGCTTAGCAAAATTTGTTGAGTGGGTGGGTTCTTGTGACCTCAAGATAGGTTATTATAGGTATTTAATACAATGCATTAGTCATGGATATGATTAAGGTACACTTTAAGAACAAGCCCTCAAGAAATTTCATAGAAATCCTAGTAAACCCTCTATTTAGAGACATAATCCCCATTATAATTTTTTAAAAATTGATCTTACATGATAAAATGAGTGTCTAGTTTATATTTAAACATAATTTTAAAAATAAAATTTGAGCAAATGCAAAATCAAATTTCTAGCTAGTTTTTAATCAAATTGGTGCATTAAAACTTGTTTTTTTCATAAATTTATATTTGAGGCAACAAATTAAAACTAAAATCTCCCATAAATTTTTAATTGAGAAGGAAAATTAATATAAATTTGTAATTTCCCAACTCATTGAAGTTTATTGGGGACTACCTTATTTTGATAATTCAAAAAAATAAAAGTTTGTAATTAATGTGGTTGTTTTTCATGAAGATGTGATTGAAGTGGGAAAGAAATTTAATTCTCATCAAGTTGTAATGAGGTCATGAAATGTAACCTAAAATTTCTATAAATTATAATTGAGGTGGAAAATTAAAGCCTAAATTTCTCATAATAATATAATCAAAAGGATGAATGAGAATATCTCCTAGTAACCACAACTAATACTACTAAAATGATTGAATTTACCTTTCACCTTGTACAAAATTTGATTTCATCCTTAATCTATCATAGTCCTACAACACATACGTAATATTAACATTTAAATCAAGTTCATTGTTGCATCTCTATTTTTAGTTTATAGTTTATAATGAAGCTTTTTATTATGATCTTAAAGCCTATTAAAATCATCAATATATTAGTTTCTTAAAAAATAGAGTTAGAAACAAATTTCAAAATCTCCAAAGGTATATACCCATCAAGAATGCTAATATGAAATCATACATGAGCAAAAAATGTAGGCTCAAAATCAACAACCAAATCACTAGCTTCTAAAACAATAGAGCTTGAAACTGATGTCAATCTCTCCAAAGGAATATCCCCCTTAGAAGACATATCCATATTCATAATAGGAGTGATAACGTCCATTGAACCCTCATCTTCTGAAGCAATCTCCTCAAAAATATTCTCATCACTATTTTTCAAAAATCAAATAAGCAAGAAAGGAGTCAAGAATATCAAATTAGAACTGATAATCCTCCATAACCATTCCCTCATTGCCCCACATAGAATAGTCAACTAAAGCCTCATCAAGTAAGGTTTTAGGGGATGGGATGGAAGGAACAACCAAAGTCTCAAAAACAACAACCAAACTAGAAGCTTCTAAAACAATAGCTCACCTGAGAGAGACTTCAAACTCTCCAAAAAATTATTGTCATCAAGGCTATAGGGGATGGGACATAAGAAACAATTGTATGCTAAAAAAAAACCCAAAGTAGTAGCTTCTAAAATAATAGAGTTAAAAAAAAAATTCAAACTCTCCAAAGGAATATCCTCATCAAGAATGCCAATAGAGAATCAAACAAGAGAAACAAATATAGGCTCAAAATTAACAACAAGATCACCAACTTCTAAAAAAGTAGACTTTGAAACTAACATCAAGCTCTCCAAAGGAATATCCCCCTTAGAAGACATATCCATCTTCATAATAGGAGTCAAAACATCCTTTGAACCCTTATCTTTTGAAACAATATTTTCATCACCATTTTTCTCCGAATCAATATACAAAAAATCCTTAACTACCTGTGCAAAATTTATAGTTTTTGGTAGAGTATAAGCTTTTTGATTCAATAAGAGAGATAATGAACTGGAGGATAAAGGTAAAGAAACTCTCTTCTGAGAAAAAAATCTAGTTTCCATCCTTAGCCTCCATCACCAAAACCTCGATTAACTTGTTAGCTTTAGCATGAGCCTCTAAAAACATATTCATAATGAACACATCATCATCATCTAGTCATCTAGGTCATCTCCATCAAAAGGATAGAGACAAAGGTCTTCATCCTCAAAGACCTCAACCTCCTTGGAATAAAAAGACTACCATAGGGCCTCAAAATCCTTGGAAACCCCATCATAAAGTGTAGAAAAATAGTCATCTCTTTAACAACAAGACCCTTATAAGCCCTCTAAAAAGAATCATCTTCATTTGGGTTGAAGATAGCTTGTTTTAAACACAATGTTTTGTTGAAAACTTGATAGTGTATATTCATGATAAATGGTATTCCTTTGACCTTAAAATATTTTCCCCATTCCTCATAAACCTTTCCATGTGATTTGTATTTCTTCACTTTGCTTACCATATTTTTTCCAATAGTTAAAATTGGATTAAAAAAAGTATTAGTTCTTATTGGTTGGGGAGTTGGTTCAACCAAGGATTTCAAACAATTTATTTAGAGTTGTACCACTCTTTTCAACTCAAGTTTATGCATTTTATCCTTGGCTTTTCTTTCCACTATTTTTGCGGTTGTCACATAGAAGTTGTGGACACATCCTCATCCCTACTCAATGGTCCTAATTGAATCTTGGTTATATTAAAACCAGGTAGAGTTGATTGGCTTGATTCTTTCTGAGAAAAGGGGTGAGCTACTTCTACACACAAGTCCCTAGTGTTGATAACCTCCATCATCATCGACATGGTTTTAAGATTATTGACCTTGAGAGTCCTCCATAATGATTTCCCCACAATATCCTTATCTAGTAAATTGACTTGAACTACTTTAATTTTCTTAGAAAAAATTGTTTCAAGCCATGAAGGGGAGGAATGAGTTTCCAAGCTTTTGTTGTTGACTTAGAGCTAGGAGACAAAAAAATGAACTGCTCTCCTAGGAGGGGGTGTCTTGTGAACATTATACTTAAGAAAAGAGGGTGGATAGGACTAGGCCTAGATGGAAGCCTTTTTGGAATATTTAAGGGATTCACTTGGCTAAGATCCATATGAATAATCAACAATCTCTTCTACAAGGACCTATTTTCCTCTTTTTCCTTTTTATGTCTCCTTATTCTTAAGAGGGGTGTCTCTAAGGGTCTTTTTAGGTTATCCTCTTTTCTCTAGAGGTTGTTCAACATCATCCCATCCACCAGGTGAAATCATTTGATATACCCAATGAATAATTAGTTTTGTTTTTTTTCTTTTCTCACCTTGCAATGTAGCATCTTGTGATACATGTGGTTTAACTTTTGATGTCTATATCTTTCCTTTTTTCCAACTAGACCTGAGTTATCTTCAAAGTGACAATTTATTTTGTCCCAATTATTTATGTTTCTTTGATGCTCCAATGTTTTTATATCAATGATTTATGTTTCTTTAATGTTCCTATATCTAGGTATATTTGGTTGCATCTAGATATGATTGATAAAATTAGATCCACTTAATTAGATTCATCATCATCAACACTTGAAATATACCAATCAAGTTTGAATGTTATGATTGGATTGAGTGAAATCTGCATCCAATGCCTCCTTATCTCATATTCATCAATACAATCTACCCAAATATCTTCTAGGTTTGGGATATGATGGAAAGTTGGGCTTAACTACAAATTATTCTCCACAAATTCCTTAGTCTCAAAATGGTACCCCATTTCATAAAATTGCATTGAATATTTAATCACATATCTCTCAATGTTGTGAACATCTAATTGTGGTTTACAATAAAAATAACCTAGGCTTGTGAGAAACTAAATACTTTTCTTCTCTCTCTCTCTCATGGAACCTTTTATTTACCTCAACCGCCTATCTATATATCTCTATGAGAATGGACTTGTCCTCAACATACCTAGCAACTTATATGGAAAGCCATCAAACCTCCCACTCTGATGTATGTGAACCTCAAAAAATGAATAAAGTGGATGTCATATTGTTTGATTCATTATATGGCCTAGGGAGATAACTTTTCATCCAAATCACCTTGAATTTATCTTATCAATCTCACCCTGAATGCATCATTTACCCTCTTGAACTTATTATAACTTTTTTCTAGCTACAATTGAGTATAATAATCATAAATTTTAATTGGCTCTATTATTTTTATAAGGCACTAAGAGGGGGGGGGGGATGAATCAATATATCCACAAATCTAAAACTTTTAACAATGATCTTCCACAATAGACAACATGAAAATGATATTATAACATAAAAGCATAACAAGTAAACCATTCGCACACATTAAACACAAGACACAATATTTTTTCCTGTGGAAACCCTTGTTAGAGAGAGAAAACCACATGTGGGGATGATGCCCACAAATTTCACTAGTGCACTAATCAAACATTCCCTGTTAGGAGAAATTAAAAACCCTTCTAAGGTTATACCTGATTAAGAGTACTTAGCCTTGTTAGATGCTAAAAAATTTATGTTAAAGACTACCTGGTGAAGGGATTTCAAAACTCTAGTTAAAGAACTACCTGGTTAAAGGATTTTGATCTTCAGATCCTATTAAAGATCCTACTCACTCTATTAGAAGTGACCCTGCTAAGGGATTTAGATCACACTACTGTTAGAGTATTCCTTCAGTATAAGAACTCAAATGTATGATCTGAGATTAGCACTAAACTTCCATACATATCCAATTATCTACTCAATTGTGCTGCTCTAAACAATTTACTTCCTCTGTACTTCCTTCAACAATCATTGTTAAGCACCACAGACCATCACAACATCATACTCAACAATTTTCATAACTACTTATATACTTTTTTCAAGTCAATGCTAGAAAACCTAAAACATTTTACAAGTTGGCACTAAAATCCAACTTAACATATGAGAGAGTGTGCCAAAATCAAAATTCAACATCCTTGATGTCATCCCAAAACATCTAATCTCGACAACATGTCAGACCATCACTTACATTTGACTACAACACTGATCTAACCAACTTTACCCATTGGTACTATGTTCTTACCACCAGTGCCACTTCAATCTTCAATAACTTACTGAATTCTTCAAACTAATTGATACAATCATAGAAATATATTGATATGATTATGTAGATGATATTTGTACAATCACATACCTTAACATGATCTCTAACTCCAGATCTAGTCACCTAAACCTTGCATCTCATCTTCTTACCGATTGACTGAACACTTAGTGTTTTCGTTGACCTAAAAAATTCACTACTCGTAAAGCTGATCCAAATCATCCAATCAACATGTGGCCAGTAGTAAAAACAACACATAAACAAGCATGTGAGAAAAATACATATCACTTGCATCAAAATGCCAATAATTCCCTCCTTTGGCATTGATAGCAACATAGGGAAAATTTGACTAAGTTTCAAACTATACACAACTCCCCCTATGCCATACAAAACAATTTTCCTAACTTAGCTGACTTAGTGGTGGGGGAACCTACCACTTTAGATTTCTTACCTTTAGCTTTAAGCTCCTTCTCTTTCTCTGATTCAGTCCCTTCACTTTCTCAAATCTTTTTTCTTTCTTTCTTTCTTTTTCATGTTTCCTTCTCTATGCTATGTGTCTCCTTGGATGGTAAAGTTTGAGACTTAACAGTCTTTTTAGGTTCTTTGGTAGGTGGAGAGGATTTCTCCTTCTTCACAATAGTAGCACTTCTTGTTTGCCAATCGATTGAGGCACTATCGATTGCACTAACATTTTCAACATCTTCATCTTCTATTGTACTCAATATGCTAGCTTTCTCAACAACATGTTTGGCTCTAGCCTTCTCAATTTTTTCTTTTGTAAAGCCTTTCTGAATCATAAATAGTTCAACTTGCTTTCTCACTTTCTTCTCAATAACTGGTTTTATCAAGTCATTGTGCACTTGGAGTGACTTCTCTTGAAATGTCCCAAACCTTGGAGTCTTGGGATCTACCAGTTGAGTTAACAGGTTCTCTCAATACATGATCAGAATATCTTCGTTCATCTCATAACCCATAGGCATCACCCATGAGGCCCTTGGATCAACTACTTCCATCAAACAAGTATTAGTATCAACCATATAGAAAATATTATCATTATATTTATCAACAATATCATAAGGTATTCTTTCCTTTTCATGCACCCTCTTTCGAGATTCTTTGAAATAACGTCAAACTTTACCTGTGAAATCACTTCCTAAGATTCTGATAATTTTATTTATTTAATAAATGTTGGAGTACCTATAGTCCATGTAATATCCCCGATATTAGGGAACATGTTTTGGAAATAGAAAAATAAACTCATAATCACCTGACCATACTTGAATTTATGTCTCTTATCCTTTTTTATCTTCTCCAGATTCATCATTAGTTGCTCTCTCATTGCTTTAGCCAGATCATAGTCAGAGTTTTCCTTAATCATTTTGTATGTTGTATGAATAGCACCACTGGGTATGCTATTCAACCGAATAGAATGGTAGACCTTGTAACCAATGACCATAGATGCATACTTCACCTCTTCATTTTTAATGTCATTCACAGTCATCGCACAACCATCTCACTTAGATTTAGTCAAACTGATTACTTCTTTAGGTACAATGTGAAGAATAGGTACTTCACAGGTTGAACATAGACCCTTTATAGCATGAATTACCTCTTTTGTAATTTTATGTGGTCAGTCTAGCCACATGAACTAATCATGGATTTTTCTTAAAACATATCTGATCTGATCCTCTTCAAATTCATCAGGATAGTTGACCGCATGATGAAAACCTTTATTTCCTATGTGTTTATGTTCATCTTCCAATACCAAGTTATCATCCCATAATTTTGTGTATTTCTCATAGATTACTCCTAATCCTAGATCTTCTAGTTTGCAGTGAATGTAATATCTAACATCCTCAATATGCAAAACACCATAGGGTACTCGCTGGGTCATTTTCCATTGATTTGAATGGATGTCTTTTAAATTATGGTCTAGGTCTTTTAGTTATGTCTATTAACTTAGAAGTAGCCATCTCAAACTCTCAAACACAAGAGTAGATAATAGATAAATACCTCAAATTGTTCACAACTAGGATTCCTACTGAAAAACATGATAACAACCACCACCGATCAGTTTGCTCTTTTAGATCACCAAAAACAATTTCTTCTTATCACTAGGATCTCTACAAATGGATCAAACAAAGATTCTTTCACTCCAAAACAACTTTCAAAATGTGCAAGGTGAAAATGAAATCCAAAATTAACCTTTTTATCTACCTTAGCACACATATTAAATGCTCTTACCAATAGAACATACCTTTACACCAACTGACCCAAAAACTCATTACCGATGATCAAAACACCATGTAATCTATCAAAACTTCACAATATGCTCCAAAATAACTTATTGCATCTTAAAATGCTAATAGATCTTACTACACACTAATAGGGGGCCCGAAGATGGATTCAACAATACTTGTTCCTCCTAAGCCACATGAAGGCTTAGTTTGATGAAGAAATCTCCTCACCTAATGGACATGCAGATTCCTTCAATGTCTTACTATCTTCCTTCTTCTTCCAAGTCTTGTTCGTCTCTTTCCTGGTCTCTTCTATATTCACAATCTTATTTCATTTCTGATTGCTTGACTAGTTTGTCGATTGGTTCCTTAACCCACAATCCCTTGCTAGATGTCCAATCGTGTGACAATGAAAACATGCCATACCTGGTGTTCTCCATGGTCCATCATTACCTCTTGTAGTCCTCATTTTTCAATTTATAGCCATTTGTCCATAATTACCATAGATTGAGAATGTGACATCAAATTTCCTTTCCCTTAGGTAAAGTCTATCCTGATTCACCGATAAACTTTGATTATTCACTCTTGACCTGTACTCATCATCTTTGTGACCATATTTTTTGTAGTTGTAATAGTTGTTAGTTTTATGTCATTGATGTAATTTCTCTAGACTCCAACGTATGTGCTATTGGCGATTTTTTTTTATTGGAAATCTTTTTGCAAATCTCTGTTTTGTCCTGTAGCTTAACATGCACATGATAGGTGGCACAACTTCAACATGTAGCAATGATATCTTTTGTCGATATCTCTTAAGGAGTTGATAATTTCATCCTTCTGTATTTATGAACCAGGAAGGAATAGGTGTCTTCTTCCTTCCAACTGTGTATGCGGGTTTGAGGTTAAAAACAAAAACTTAAATTACGGTAGTTGTTCAACAGGTGTCAACACATTTTATCGAAACATCTGAATATGAACAGAATGTAAAGCGTCTCCATGAGATTGGATGCACATCAATTAGAATCATTACGTCTTTGGTATAACATTTTTTTTCAGACTTGAGTTTTTGATGGGAATTTTGCTGATGAAAAGTAACAACGGTTAAGGGCGACCAGGTATGAATGTGGTGGATAAAAAAAATGGCTCAACCATGCTTTGTTAATGAAAACAATATGAAATAGTTTGATATATTTGAAACATTTTTTTCTGAAAGATGCTACAATCATCATAGTGAATGGCAAGTGCTCTAAGAGTTGAACGTTTTGGGGTCTCGGTTCGAAAAGAAATACGAACAGAATGAACGGTGTAAAGTGATTTTCATTGTGGAAGAAGATACATGGAAATATGAATAGCTTGAACAGGTTGTAGAGAATCTTGAGGGAGCTGTGGTTTTCAATTAGTGTGGTAATCTTTCGAAGGTATTAGGAAATCATAAAAGAAAGTTGTTCGATTAAAAATGCTAAGGTGGTGAACAGTAGTTTCAAAACATGTGAAAAGTATGATGTTCTCAGGATAAGTAGTTAATTAGATATGAAAAGCATGTAGTTTTGACACAGTCGAAAGGTATACTTTAAAAAGAGATGTTCTCTATTGAAACCGTAAGGAAGAGATTGGAACTTATGAAAGTTGGAATGCGAGAAGTCACAGCTGGTGTGCATTGAGTTTACTGTTGTAGAGGTTTCACTTGTCTGGGCAGGCATAAACATTTACAGATTAAGGAATCCGTGTGCAGAACACACCAGTTGCAGCGGAGAGTATAGCAGTTTAATACCGCATTGAAGGATCGGGGTGTTGCTAATTTCTAAGAGTTTTGAATGTTCTACCAGTCTTTGAAAAATATGCATTACAGTGGATAGAAAAGCAGTGGATTGTTTTGGGAATATACTCATTATGACCAGTTCAGGTTAGATAATTTTTGGCACTGCATTCATGACTAGTTCTATTCTTACAGTAGTGACTAATAATTTGATTAAGTTGAAAAGAAGATACAGAGAGGATTAACAGTGAAGAGCTTGTGTTCATTCTCATTTTTATTTCAGCGTCTTCATACCTCAGTGAAGACAAGGAATTCTCTTTTGTTGCAATTCTGATATCATTTTGAAATAAGGTTGTAGCCTTATAGCTAACTGGTTGGAGCCAGTTCTGATTGGATTTAAGGAGAGTTGTAGCTCTCAGATTGTAACCGGGTTGTTTCCCTTTGGATAGTGATGCTGTGGTTTTTCCCGCTTTGGGTTTCCACGAGATAATTCTATGTGTTGTGTCTCTCTTGTCTTGTTCTCTATTTTCAATTTTTAGTTTTAAAAGTTTGTGACTATACTGATTCACCCCCTCCCCCTCTCAGTATAGTTCAATTTTCAATTGGTATCAGAGCCAGGTTGCTCTCTTCTAGTGCTTAAAACCTTGAGAGCTTGGTCCTTGTGTTCAAGATGAGTGCCCCAGAAGGTCTCGCAACAAATCGGGCTCCTCTTTTTTATGGGAATAACTTTGCTTTTTGGAGTGTCCGTATGAAGACTTATATTATGTCACTTGGTTGCGATGTGTATCTTAGTCTTGAGAATGGCTATAAAATCCCTGCTACTCCTCCAAAAGATGTTGATGATAAGAAAGATTTTGAGAACAATGCCAAGGCCATGAATGCAATTCTGTGTGGTCTAACTGAAGCTAAGTTTGTAAAGGTCATGCATTGCAAATTAGCTAAGGAAATTTGGCAGAAATTGCACAATGCATATCAAGGAGATGACAAAGTCAGAAAGGCCAAAGTTCAAACTCACAGGGCAGTTTTTGAAGGTTTTCGTATGAAGGACAGCAAAAACATTGCTGGTTATTTTCTAATGGTTGATGAAGTTGTGAATGCATTAAGAGGTTTAGGTGAAAATGTTGAAGAAAAAATGGTTGTGCAAAAGATTCTTAGATCTCTTCCTATGAGACTAGATGCTAAAGTCTCTGCTGTAGAAGAAATGACTGATTTGGATAATCTTACGGTTGATAAACTACATGGTATCTTGATAGCATATGAAATGAGGACTACGGTTGAAGGGTCTTCTAAATCTGAATCAGCATTCAAGGCTTCAAAGAAATGCAATGATAAAGAGACAAGTCTTAGTGAAGGCTCAGATGAGGACTCTAATGAGGAACTTGCCTATCTCATTAGAAAGTTGAAAAAAGGTTTTAACAAAAACAGAGGTAGGACTGGTCTAAAATGTTTTAACTGTGGTAAGGTTGGTCATTTTGCTTCTAAGTGTCCATTTGATAAAGATGAGGACAGCAATGATGAAAAGTAAGTAAAGTATAGAAAGTCAAAAAGGTTTACTAAGAAAAATTGGAAGTCCAGTAAAGGTAAGAAAGTGTTGTTTTCAAAAAATGACAGCGATGACTCCTCAAGCAGTGAGAGTGATTCTAGAGTAAGTGAAGTTATGTTTATGGCTATAGATGATGTTGTTATTGAAGATGTTAGTTTTGATGACATTTGTGATGCTGAAGATGATGATGTTGACCTTGAGCTTGAATTGATTTCAGCTCTTTCTGAAATTAAAAAATTGAAAAAGAAAAATCATAATCTTGTTGATCTTCTTCAAGTAGAAAGTGCTGAGAAATTGAAGTTGGCTACATCACTCAAAGAAGCTGAAAATCAGCTTATTGATATTAAAATTTAGATTGAAGAGGCTAAGAAAATACGTGAAGGTTTAGAAAATCAGATTCATATAAAAGAGGAAAACATTACTAAATTGGAAGCTGAAATTGTCACACTTAAAAACATTGGAAAAACATCTATGCTATCAAGTGAAGAATTGTCTTTCAGCAAAGGTAAAGTCACGTTGGATGAAGTTCTTGGCTCACAAAGACCTACCAAGGATAGAAGAGGTGTTGGTTTGCAATCTGATCCAAACTCTTCATCATCGGATAATATTCAGCTCACTACTTCTAAGGTAAACAAGCCCTTTTTCTATGGTTGTTGCTTTACTTGTAATTATTTTGGACATAGGGCTGCTAAATGTAGAACTGTCCTCTACAAGAATCATTATCAGCATGAAAGAAATGGATTTAGGAGGTATAACTTGATTTGTTACAGCTGCAATAGATTTGGACATACTTCTAGATTTTGTAATAGCTACTATGCAGATTTGTTTTATAATAGTGAGCCTAATAGAAGAGCTAAAGTGACTAAGGTTTGGAGGAAAAAGGTTCAAGAGACTCCTCTCAAAGCTCTGGTTGTTCAAACAGCCTTTCTAGCTAGCAATGAAAAAGACATTTGGTATGTTGATAGTGGCTGTTCTCGGCACATGACAGGTGACTTGAGTAAGTTTCATTCTCTTAAGAAGATGAAAGGTGGCAAAGTTAGATTTGGTGGTAGCTCTTCTGCTAAAGTTGCTGGTATATGTATAGTCCTAATTAATAATGATGAAACTATTATTGAGAATGTTCTTTATGTTGAAGGGCTGAAACATAATTTACTAAGTGTGAGCCAGCTATGTGATCAAGGTTATGATCTTAGTTTTAACTCTAATGCTAGTTTTATTAAAAAGGGGATTAATGTAATAGCTAAAGCTACTAGAGCTGCAAATAACCTTTACATTCTTCATGATTCTAATGTTGACTTTTGTTGTTTAAGCAAGGTTGAAGATGCTTGGCTTTGGCACAAGTGCTTTGGGCATGTTAATTTTGATAACCTTGTTAAAATCAGCAAGAAGGAGGCTGTTAGAGACATGCCTATGTTGGAAAAACCAGCAGATAACGTTTGCAAAAATTGTCAAGAAGGCAAACAAACAAGAGCTTCCTTCAAACCAAAAGATGAATTCAGCAGTAGGCCACTTGAGCTCATCCATACGGATCTTTGTGGACCAACAAGGACAACAAGCTTACAAGGTGAGAAATATTTCATGCTTCTAATTGATGATTATACACGTATGACTTGGGTTACTTTCCTAAAAGAAAAATCAGAAGCATTAGATAAGTTCAAGATCTTTAAGAGTCTAGTAGAAAATGAAATGGATATGAAGATCAAATGTTTACACTCTGATAATGGGGGAGAATTTACCTCTAATGAGTTCATCAAATTTTGTGAGTTGTATGACATTAAGAAACAGGTTTCAGCTCCTAGGACTCCACAATAAAATGGTGTTGTGGAAAGGAAAAATAGAACAGTCCAAGAGATGGCACAGTGCATGATGAATGAGAGCAAGGTAAAAGACATGTTTTGGAGAGAAGTTGTCCACACAACTATTTATATTCAGAATAGAACCTTGTTAAGACCCAAGCTCAAAAAGACTCCTTATGAACTTTGGAAAGGTAAACCAGCAACGGTTAAGTATTTTAAAATTTTTGGGAGTCCATGTTATATTAAAAGAGATGAAGATAATTTGGGTAAGTTTGAAACTAGAGCTGATGAGGGCATTTTTCTTGGTTATTCTTCTAAGAGTAAGGCTTATAAATGCTACAATAAGAGGTTGAATAAACTAGTTGAAAGTGCAAATGTAAAGGTTCATGAGGTTACTAATTAGTTTGATAAGGATGATGACAGCCCCGAGGTAAGTGAAGCTCAAACCAGCAACACGGTGGCTCCTAAAGTAAATTCCAGCACTGATGTACCCTCTTCTTCTACACACATACATGCTGAATCAGCTAGTAAAAGTGGTGAAAATGACCAAGGTAAAGTAAAATCTACTCACCAAGAATCAGGTCCTATCCTTATTGATGTTGAAAATCCACATGATAATTCTGGAAATGACTCTCAAGATGAACATGATGTTTCTACATTTAAAACTCCTTCAAAGTTTGTGCAAAAGAATCATCCTGTTGATCAGGTTATAGGTTCAAGGCAAACTAGAAATGCTAGAAAAAATTTCAATTACTTTGAGGGTGATGATTTCTCACTTATCTCTTTGATTGAGCCTAAGTGTTTTGAAGAAGCAGCTATAGATAAACATTGGGTGGCTGCCATGAAAGAAGAATTGGATCATATCAAGAAGAGCAATACTTGGGAGCTTGTTCCAAGACCACTGAACAAGAATGTGATTGGTACAAAATGGGTCTTCCAGAATAAGGTAAATGAAGATGGTAAGATAATTCGAAACAAGGCACGCTTGGTTTGTAAAGGCTATTCTCAGATTGAAGGTGTAGATTTTAGTGAAACATTTGCACCGGTTGCTAGGCTAGAAGCAATCAAAATTTTTCTTGCATTTGCTTCCTTCAAAGGGTTTAAAGTTTTTCAAATGGATGTAAAATCAGCTTTCTTGAATGATGATCTAGTTGAAGAGATTTATGTTGAACAACCAGAAGGTTTGACTTCTGAGAATGTTGACTATGTTTGCAAGCTGAAAAAGGCTTTATATGGATCGAAACAAGCTCCTAGAGCTTGGTATGATAGACTGGATTGTTATTTGCAATAGCAAGGATTCAAGAAAGGATATGTGGATAGCAATTTGTATGTCAAGGAAGAAGGTAACAACATTCTTATTATTGTTGTTTACGTTGATGATCTGATTTTTGGAAGTGATTGTGTCAGGATGTCTAAAACATTTGTTGCATCTATGAAAAAGGAGTTTGAAATGTCCATGATGGGTGAGTTAACATATTTCCTTGGGTTACAAATTAATCAAACTTCTAGAGGTATCTTTATTTCCCAAACCAAATATGTTAGAGAATTGCTTAAAAGATTTAAAATGGAGGATTGTAATCCGGTTAGCACTCCAATGGAAACCAGTTGTAAATTAAGCAAGGAAGATGTGTCTCCTTCTGTTGATCAATCTTTTTACAGGTCTATGGTAGGGAGTTTGCTGTTTGTGACAGCCACTAGATTGGATATCATGCAGGCTGTTGGTTATGTAGCCAGATTTCAAGCTTCTCCCAAGCAAACACATGTTTTAGCAGTTAAAAGAATTTTTAAATACCTGAAAGGTACAACTGATTATGGTTTATGGTTTCCAAAAAGTTTTGATTTTGTATTAACAACATATACAGATGCAGATTGGGGAGGTTCAGTGGATGACAAGAAGAGTACCAGTGGGTGTGCATTCTTTTTAGGTGGTTGTTTGGTTTCATGGCTGAGCAAGAAACAGTCTTGCACTTCTTTATCTACAGCTGAAGTTGAATACATTGTAGCAATATCATGCTGTACTCAGGTAATATGGATGAAAAATACTTTGCATGATTATAAGCTTGTGTTTGCTGATCCTATTTTCATTTTCTGTGACAACACAAGTGCAATTGATATTTTAAAGAATCCAGTAATGCATTCTCGCACGAAACATATTCCGATTAAGTACCACTATCTAAAGGAGTAGGTTGCAAACAATGTTGTTAAGCTTAATTATGTTTACACTCAAGAGCAGATTGCAGATGTGTTCACAAAACCTCTACCCCGAGATCACTTCGAGTATATTCGAAGCAAGCTTGGTGTTCTTCCACCTCAATGAAAGGTTTGGTTCCAGCGCTTCATTTCTATATCTTTCGGTTTATGGTTCAGTTTTATAGTCATTGATGACAAAGGGGGAGTAGACAGTCAGTGGAAGTTGAGTCAGAATTATGGGGGAGCTGGTTCTGAATTATTTTAGGAGCTGGTTCAGAATTATTTCAGCGTTGTTTTTTATTGGAAAAGCTTACAAATTAGTTCATTTGCTCAGGGGGAGCTCTTCAGTTTGATCTATTGGTTTCAGTGGTTTGCCATTAATGACACAAAGGGGGAGATTGTTAGTTTTATGTCATTGATGTAATTTCTCTAGACTCCAATGTATGTGTTGGCAATTTTTTTTTATCGAAAATCTTTTTGCAAATCTCTATTTTGTCCTGTAGCTTAACACACACATGATAGGTGGCACAACTTCAACATGTAGCAGTGATATCTTTTGTTGATATCTCATAAGGAGTTGGTAATTTCATCCTTCTATATTTACGAACCAGGAAGGAATAGGTGTCTTCTTCCTTCCAACTGTGTATGCGGGTTTGAGGTTAAAAACAAAAACTTAAATTACAGTAGCTGTTCAATAGGTGTCAACACATTTTATTGAAACGTCTAAATATGAACAGAATGTAAAGGGTCTCCATGAGATTGGATGCACGTTAATTAGAATCATTACGTCTTCGGTATAGCATTTTTTTTCAGAGCTGAGTTTTTGATGGGAATTTTGCTGATGAAAAGTAACAACGGTTAAGGGCGACCAGGTATGAATGTGATGGATTAAAAAAATGGCTCAACCGTGCTTTGTTAACGAAAACAATATGAAATAGTTTGATATATTTGAAACATTTTTTTTTGAAAGATGCTACAGTCATCATAGTGAACGATGAGTGCTCTGAGAGTTGAACGTTTTGGGGTCTCGATTCGAAAAGAAATGCGAACAGAATGAACGGTGTAAAGTGATTTCAATTGCAAAAGAAGATACATGGAAATATGAATAGCTTGAACAGGTTGTAGAGAATCTCAAGGGAGCTGTGGTTTTTAGTTAGTGTGGTAATCTTTCAAAGGTATTAGGAAACCGTAAAAGAAAGTTGTTCGATTAAAAATGCTAAGGTGGTGAACAGTAGTTTCAAAACACGTGAAAGGTATGATGTTCTCAGGATAAGTAGTTAATCAGATATGAAAAGCATGTAGTTTTGACATAGTCAAAAGGTATACTTTAAAAAGAGATGTTCTCTGTTGAAACCGTAAGGAAGAGATTGGAACTTATGAAAGTTGGACTGTGAGTAGTCACAGCTGGTGTGCATTGAGTTTACTGTTGTAGAGGTTTCACTTGTCTGGGCAGGCATAAATGTTTGCAGATTAAGGAATCTGTGTGCAGAACACACCAGTTGTAGCGGAGAGTATAGCAATTTAATACCACACTGAAGGATCGGAGTGCTGCTAATTTTGAAGAGTTTTGAATGTTCTACCAATCTTTGAAAAATATGCATTACAGTGGATAGAAAAGCAGTGGATTGTTTTGGGAATATACTGATTATGACCAGTTTAGGTTAGATCATTTTTGGCACTACATTCATGACTAGTTCTGTTCTTACAGTAGTGACTGATAATTTGACTAAGTTGAAAAGAAGATACAGAGAGGATTAACAGTGAAGAGCTTGTGTTCATTCTCAATTTTATTTCAACGTCTTCATACCTCAGTGAAGACAAGGAATTCTCTTTTGTTGCAATTTTGATATCATTTTGAAATAAGGTTGTAGCCTTATAGCTAACTGGTTGGAGCCAATTCTGATTGGATTTAAGGAGAGTTGTAGCTCTCAGATTGTAACCGGGTTGTTTCCCTTTGGATAGTGATGCCGTGGTTTTTCCTGCTTTGGGTTTCCACGAGATAATTTTGTGTGTTGTGTCTCTCTTGCCCTGTTCTTTGTTTTCAGTTTTTAATTTTAAAAGTTTGTGACTATACTAATTCACCCCCTCCCCCTCTCAGTATAGTTCGGTTTTCAATAGTAACCATAAAAGATACTAGATCTACTACTGGATCTAAATCTACAATCATGAGTAGTATGACCATACTTATTGTAGTTATAACAATATCCATCAAAAGTACTAGCTCTATTTTTAGACCTGCTTCTGTAAACATTTGTAGTATGACCTACCTTATGATAATGGAAGCATACAAGCTTGTAAGCTTTCTTACCGGAATTCCTTTGGGTTACCTTTGGTGGAGACTTTTTTTCTCACTTGATATCCTTTTTTCTAGATGATTCACCAACTTCAAAAGTAGTAAAACCGGTATATCCTAGGCCTATGGTCTCTTTGCTTATTATTTGATTTTTGAGTTGCTCATCCAGTTTTGTAGTGCTTTCATTACTTTTTTTCAACAAATCATTTTCATTCTTCAGTTCTCGATTCAATTGTTCATTCTCATTTCTCAGA
Source organism: Chamaecyparis obtusa (assembly GCA_027943335.1). Lineage (NCBI taxonomy): Eukaryota > Viridiplantae > Streptophyta > Pinopsida > Cupressales > Cupressaceae > Chamaecyparis > Chamaecyparis obtusa. Next base: position 268,462 of record BSBK01000997.1, read on the forward strand.
GTCTTATTCTCCCTTAGGGATTTTCCATTCTCTTCATTTGTATCATGAAAATGTTCATGCAATGTGTCAACTTCTTGTCTTATCTTGAAAAGTTAATCCTCTACAGTTTTCAGTGCTTCATCCTTGGCCTTTAGGGCATCTTCAACACTTTTGCTTGTATTTTCTACAAATCTCCTTGCATCTAATTCTTCACACATTTTGATTGATTGGGCTTCAATCTCTCTCTTAAGGTTTTTCTTTTCTTTGTGCAATTTATCATTCTCCGTAGCCATGAATTCTAGGGCTTCTTCATATTCCTCAGATCCTCTATGTTCAGACAATTTCTCAATGTAGTCTTGACTCTCATTTAGTTGTTCAACATGCTCTTTTCGCTTGGCCAAAGAATTCTTCAACTGATCTTTCAATTCTTTGATAACTCTTTCAACTTCTTCAAGTTGTCTCTTGTATCTCAAACCCTCCATATTTTCCTCAAGGATCTTTCTCGGGCTGTTAAGCATTTTAAGGGAACTAGATCTTTGATACCAATTGTTAGTATTATAAGGCACTGAGAGGGGGAAGGGGGATGAATCGGTGCATCCAAAAATCTGTAACTTTTAACAATGATCTTCCATAATAGACAACATGTAAATGATATTATAACATAGAAGCATAACAAGTAAATCATTCATACACATTGAACACAAGACATAATATTTTTTCCTGTGGAAACCCTTGTTAGAGGGAGAAAACCACGTGTGAGGATGCTGCCCACAAATTTCACTAGTGCATTGATGAAATCCACCCTGTTAGGAGAAATTACAAACCTTTATGAGGTTATGCCTAGTTAAGAGTACTTAACCTTGTTAGAAACTACAAAAGTTATGTTAAAGACTATCCAGTCAAGGGATTTCAAAACTCTAGTTAAAGAGCTACATGGTTAAAGGATTTTGATCTTTAAATCTTGTTAAAGATCCTACTCACTCTATTAGAAGTGACCCTTCTAAGGGATTTAGATCACATACCTATTAGAGCTTTCCTTGAGTATAAGAACTCAAATGTATGATATGAGATTAGCACTAAAATGCCATACAGATCCAATTATGTGCTCAATTGCACTATTATGAATACTTTACTACCTATGCACTTCCTTTAATAATTCATGTCAAGCACCACATACCATCACAACATCATACTCAATGATTTTCATAACCACTTATATACTTGTTTCAAGCCTATGCTAGAAAACTTAAAACGTTTTACAAGTCGGCACTTAAATCCAACTTAACATATGAGCGAGCATGCCAAAATCAAAATTCAACATCCTTGATGTCAGCCCAAAATGTCTAACTCGACAACATGTTGGCCCATCACTTATATTTGACCACAACACCGATCTAACCAAGTGTACCCACTGGTACTCTGTTCTTACTGTGAGTGGCACTTCAATCTTTAATAACTTACTGAATTCTTCAAACTAACTGATGTGGTCATAGACATAAATTGATATAATTCTATAAATGATACATGCACGGTCACGCACCTTAACTCAATCTCCAACTCCATATCCGATTTCATAAACCATGCATCATGTCTTCTTACCAATTGACTAAACACTTAGTGTTTTCTTTGATTTGGCAAATTCACTACCGGTAAAGCTGATCCAAATCATCCAATCAATATGTTACCAGCAATGACAACACCACATAAATAGGAATATAACCAAAACACATATCACCTACATCAAAATACCAACAAACTCATCATATGCCTCCACGAAGCAAGCTAGTACACAAATATAGAGACACGTCGATGAATTTGTCGAGATAAAAACTGACGATCATAAGTACAAATGTCTACTAATGATTAATGTGTAGTCTAACTATTTCTCTACAATAATGATTATCTAAATATTGAAATACATCTGATCTTCAAAATCATATGTATTTTCATTACCCTTTATCCTATGCATGGGAACAATCATATTTGAAATCTCTTCTGTAAATTGAGACCTATGTAACCTCTTGGGCGATTATGACTTTCCTTTTTAAGGTTAGCAAACTATTCTTGTGCAATCACATCTTTGTATTGTCCCTTTCTCTCAGCTAATCTTTGGAAAGACACAAGGAAATTAAAATCAATATAAACTTCCTTTCGAGTATACAAAAGTACACACTAATGGTTTCTCTATTGATGATGATAAGAAAATTGCTATCATTGGATCTAATCTCTTTGATCTCTAGATCATAATGATTGATACACTCTAAAACTAAATTTATGTATTGCAAAGCCACAAGGAAACCAATTGCTTGTAGAAGACCGCTCTATATCAACCTCTGAGTTTATTGATTCATTTGCAGAAGTCATTTAGGTTAATGTGCCCTAGTTGTATGTCACCAATCTCGGGTATACTACTAGTTAGACTAGGGAGGTGCTCATAACCCATATACTTCATGTTGGCTAATTTTAGTTTAATCACAGTGACCCCAATTTATAAGAAACTTTAGTATATAATTTAGATAGGAAAAGTAGGTTTTTCTCTTGTAGGAACCATTCAAAACCCTTCTCAAATACTATACTACAACACTATAAGCTAACATAAATGGTACCTTTTTATTTTTAATCTTGTACCTTCAATTCTATTAGGCATAATCACCAATTATTTTGGTGCACACAATTCTACTTTCCATGTTTAGTGATTTTTTTTTCTAGAAATCAAGATTGAACCATGTAGTTTTTGAGTCAAACTCATTGACCCATATTTCATGAGTAGTAGTTCACAAGAACCCATATCTCAGATGAAGAAAGAGAAAAAATTGGAACTCGTTTGCAAGTTGAAGTTGAAGTTGGCCGAAGTTTTTGGTGCCTCGTGTTTCACATTGTCGCTGTCTGCAGGTGGAGGGACCCGTGGCTCCTCCGTACTGCTCCCGTGGTGGCCTTCCCAATGGATGATGTTTGTGTTGCTGTGTGTCTTTTCGGTATTTATTTCCTTCTCTTTTTTCGTAGTGTTTTTGTGTGTGTCCTATCATTCATTTTGGCTGGCACTTCCTTTCATTATATCTTGCTTGGCTTCGGCCCTGGTTCGTTTTAGTCTTTCTTTTTCACTTGTGATGAAGGCCATCTAGTATTAATTCTAGTCAATTTCCCATGATTTCTTCTGATGGTCATGGAGGGCATTAATGATGGAAATGATAGGCAAGAAAATTTTAAAAATGCAGATGAAGGGTTGCGGGATGGTGGTGGAGGAACAATTAAACCTTCATATCGAGCAACGATTTTTCTTGAGTCAGCGCAGTTTGAGGTGGTTGAAAAAGATGGAGGATGATCTCTCAGAGCCAATGGATATCGATGGGGAGGAGAACACAGTGATTTGCCTATAGAATGTTCCAGAGGAGAGAAAGAAGGAGGAGAGGAAGGTAAGACCCCATTGCCTGGTCCTAAGATCCTCGCCCTCTCTCCGAATGCAGACATGGTAAATGCTATTAAAGCTGAACAATCTCGTTTAAAGAACATTGCTATTTTCTTTGTCTGTATAGATATGAAATTTATGTCTGCTAGAAAATTTTTTGATGATTGGATTGGTAATGTGTGGGGTAAGAAACTTGGCATCAATGTAGGTTTTAGTAGAATGATTTAGAGAGGTTTTTTTTTTTTAAAAAAAAAAATCATACTATGTAAGAAAAAGTGTTAAATAAAGGATATTGAAATGTGGGGCAAACCATGTTTAGGGCTCTTCCTTGGTCACCCAGATGCAAATCCAAAAATGTCATTGCTCGATCCTCCTCGGTGTGGATTGAACTTAGAAATGTGCAGCTCGAGTTCTGGCAGTTTGTACCTCATCTTCTTAAGCCTCTCAGCTCTGTTCTTCAAGTTGAAGAAGCAAAAGTGACCCTCCCGTGTCTCAATGCCCAAGCCCTTGTCATTCTTAACCCTGACATTTCATTCCTTGATGAGATTTCCCTGGATATTGAAGGAGATAGATGGAATTGGGCTATTGCTAAACTCGGTGATATTGGAGCTTGTTTTCATTGTAAACTTAATGGACACAATAGGAAAGACTGCCTGCTGTTGAAAAATTTCTCTAAAATTTTTAGTGAAAATCATAGTCAAGAAAAGAATCCACTCCCCATGCCGAAGGAGAAGGGTAAGTCGGCCAATAGGCATAATAATCCTAATACCAGTAACGAAGAAAATGATATTGACTCAGCCCAGGAGAATGTGGCCAATGGAGGTAACATACATAGGCACAAGGAAACTCTTGATACTGCCTTGGACAAGTTTGTCTCCCTTTCAAACCCTCTTTTTGAAGATGAATTTGAGATTCACACTGCTATCCCTAACATTGATGTCCAGAACCCCATTTCTTGTCAACCTCAGTACATACATGTTCCCAAAGAGAAGTTAGCGAAGACAATGCACTCTTTCCCAATGCTCAACAAATAGCCCTATCCAAAATTAAAAACAAAAGCATTGTTTGTAGGACTGAACACCAGTTGGTTGAACAAGATAAAGTTTTCCTTGATACAATGTCTCCCGATAAAACACATGGAGAATGTGAGGTTGTGAACTTGAATCAAGCACCCATGGGAAAAGAACATGCTAATATGGAGGAAAGCCCCTCATTGTCGGCCTGTAGTGAGCAAGAAGGAGATGAAGATGGGTTTTTTGAAGTTTTGTCTAAAAAAAAGAAAAAAGGAAAACATATGAAAGAAGCAGTAGTATTAAAACTAATGGAAAAAATAATAAAGTGAAAAATAATGAGTTACCAGAATGCTTTAATAAGTTATGTAAAAATCTGAATACCCCCAAAACCCTATGATGATGAACATACATAGTTGGAAGGTTAGGGGGCTGGAAATGCCTGACAGGAAATACATTGTCAGGAATTAGTGTAACAAGGTTCATAGTAAGGATATTATTTGTTTACAGGAGATTAAAGTGACTGGATATAAGGACCACAACACTCTTAAACTTATTTGGAATCATGCCACCTATGTATACTCTGATCATGTTAGAGGCAAAGGAGGGGTTTCCATGCTGATAGGGAGTAAATGGGCTAAAAAAATGGTAGACAAAGGTACCTCGCCTTTCCAAAGAGCTATATGGGGAAAATTTAAAGAAAAGGATAAGGAGTTAGGAATCTATAATATTTATGCTTCTAATGACTACATGGAAAGAGCCATCTTGTGGGATTGGTTAGCCAATAACCGCCCTGACATAAAATGGGTATTCATAGAGGATTTCAATATGATTGAGAATAAATAGGATAAGTCTGGTGGTAACAATTATGAGTGGAAAGGAAACAAATTATTTTTTTGGTCTAAATTTAAAAGGAGATTCCAAGTCAGTGATCCTCTGGAAAATATGAAAAAAGAATACAACAATATTTAGTTTTCCTGGTGTAATAATCAAACATATAAGAACAGGGTATACTGTAGACTTGACAAGATTTATCTTAATAAGATGTAGATTGGATTGAAGCAGCAACCTGGGAAAAACCCTGTAGAAATTACCCCTACCAGCCTTTCTGAGCACTCCCCAATTCATGTTTGTATCTTTCTTAATGTCTCTGCTAACTAGATTCCTAAGCACAAGAGGAACTCCACCTTCAAGATTAACACATCCCTTCTGAATGATGGGGATTCCTTGCAAGACATTAGAACTGCTATTGCCTTGTCTAAGTTCTGCAACTCCAACCTTTCTACCAGAGATAAGTGGAACTCACTAGTTCTAACTTGGAAAAATATGTTCCAAATCATAGGGATGAGGGTGCCATTGATAGAAAAAAAGAGGAGAACCTCTATCAGATCAAGCTCAATCATATTGAATCTCAATTACAAGCTAAAGGAAAAGATCAAGAACTGGAACAATCCCTCATTGACACTAAAGCCAGACTCGGGAAAATTCAGAACTATAAAATTCAAGGTCAAAAATTTAGGGCTAAGGTTAGATGGATTAAAGATGGGGACAAAGGATCCAAATACTTTTTCAATTTGATCAGAGCCAAAAAATCTAGGGAAGAAATCTTAGGCATCCAAACAGAAGGAGTTACTAAAGATAATCAAGAAACCTTGAGTGTATTTACAAATTTCTACAAGAAACTATTTTCCTCTGAGCACAAAGAAGAGAATATTGAAGCCATGAACAGATGCACCAAACTAATTCCTCGTAAGGTCTCTCAAGAGTAAGCCAGGGCCCTGGAATAGGAGGTCAAAATTGAGGAGATTGATGAGGCCATTGGGTCCTTAGCCAATGATAAATCCCCTAGTATTGATGGGCTGCCAACTGAGTTCTATAAGGAAAATAAAGAATGGATATCTAGTGAATTGCTAGAAGTTTATGAAGAAGCCTTTGAAGTTGGGTCTCTAGGTGAAAATATTAATAGAGGGTTGATTAAAATCTTACCTAAAGATGGAGACAAATCTCAAATTAAAAATTGGAGACCCATCATGCTGTTAAATATCTCATATAAAATCATAGCTAAAATCATGGCTAGGAGAATTAGTGATATTCTTGAAGAGGTGGTATCAGTCACTTAAACTGGGTTCATAAAAGGCAGATGCATTTTAGACAATCTCATCACCAGTTGGGAAGCTATGAACTGGGCAAAAGAAGATATAATTAGAATGCAGCTATGATTCTTCTAGACTTTGAAAAAGCTTATGACAGAATTGAATGGTCCTTCATTCTTCAAATGCTGGAAGCATTTGGATTCCCCAAGTTCTTATGTAGATGGGTTAGCATCTTGTTTAAAGACTCATCAACAATGATTGATGTTAATGGTGAATTATCTGAATGCATTCTACTTGGGAGATCCATTAGGAAGTGGTGTCCTCTTGCCCCAGCTCTGTATGTTATTGTTGTTGATGCTCTCTCATTCATCCTTAAGGATCCTGATTTAGGTCAACTAGTTAAAGGTATTCTACTTCCTAATAAGGAGGACCTCCTCATCGAGCAGTTTGTTGATATCGTGTTCTTGGAAATGGAGGAAGAAAATTTTGATAGTGCCATTTCTAGACTCCAATTTTTTTGCCTGGCTTCAGGAGCTAGAATTGCCCCTCATAAATTTGTTATCCTAGGTTGGACAGAGTTACCCCCAAGTTGGCTTCAAAGCAGAGAATGGAAGTGGTCAAGACCTTCTACCATGGTAAGATACATGGGGATCCCTTTTGCTATTAACTCCTCTATTAAGGACATGTGGGAATGGATCTATAAAAAAATGCCTAAAGTGGCAATCCCATATGTTGTCCTTAGCTAGCAGAGTTCAAATTGTACAGAAGGTGCTATCTTCACATGCAATATATTATGCCTCCACCTGGGTTTTGGCCAATAGTCAAATCAATAAGTTGGAAAGAATCCTAAGAAGTTTTCTATGGTTGGATGGACTTGGGAATAGGAAAAGACATTGTGTTAAGTGGGAATGGTGTTGTACCCCTAAACAATTGGGAGGGCTTGGACTGAGAGACCTTAAAGCTCAAGGTTTTGCGCTGGCAGCCAAATGGACCCTCAAGGCATTGAAAGGGAATGAGCCTTGGAAAGTCCTTGTAAGGAACAATATTGCAAGAGACACCATTAGAAAAGGCAAGAAGTGGAGGGATATTCTGTTAATAGATCTGGTTATGGGGGATTTTGAGATACAAGTGGCTGGTTCTAGGGCTTTTCAAACTATATGGAAGGCATGGTATCAGGTCAAACCACTTATTTGTTCAAGAACTGTTGTTGGGAAAAGTCCTTACTATGCAGTAGTGGATAAGTCTATTTGGTGGGGGGTATACCTAAATGGAAAACCTCTAGCTTTAACACAGTGTTGCTCAACAAAAAATTGGCATAAAAAAGGGATATCATTAATTCAGGATGTACTAGTTGACAAGCAATTGGGCTCTTGGGAGGTTTTGAGAGAGAAGTTCAACATCCCTAATTCTTAGAAGAAGACTTTCACTTTAATCTCTAAAGCTTTTGGGAGATCATTTCCTGGTAGAATTCTGAAGACTGAGCACATGTTAGATTATATGAGATGAAACGATGGTAATAAAATTGAGACATTTTCTTGCAAACATATTTACAACATGCTTAAGGAAGATAATGGAATTGTTAACAGAATTAATCAAAGTTGGAATATTGATTGGTCTAATACTAGGTGGCACTTCATGTTTGATTTTTTTTGGCATCCTAAGGTTGAACCCAAAATTCTTTGTTTTCATTGGCTACTTTTGTTAAAGAAAATTGTTGTGGGCTCCTTTTTATCTCAAAGTGGGCACCAAAATGTTTATTGTAATTTGTGCAATTGTCTTGAAACATTTGATCATCTATTTTTTGCATGTATTTTTGCTAATAAATTGTGGGCTAGCTTTCTAGGATCCCCTGTGGTGTGGAACTGTCCAAACTCTTTTTCTTGGCCCGAGATCATTATTGGTTTTGTGAATGATTTTGATTGCAAGATGAATCCTTCTGGTTTTCCCTAACCGTTGTTGTCCTGTGGACCATTTGGAAATTGAGGAATGAAGAGATCTTTCAGAACAAGAAACGAGACTTTACAGAGTTTTTCATCAAACTCACACACCTTACTATTGTATCACAGGTTTCAGCAAGGATAGAAGTAACAAAAGAAAGATTCCAAGCTCTGCTAAAGGAAGGAGCGATGATTGTTTACAAAAAGGACATCTAGTCTGCTTCCATGGTCGGCCCCCTTCAAGAACCAAGCAGTGAAAGATTGGTAGCTGCCACCTAGATGGATAATGTTTGGAGGAACCAAGAAGAGGAAAATAGGAATGAGGAACAGGAGGAAGTAATCCACAATGAATGGGAAGCTAAAATAGAAAATGATAACTAGAGCTCTCAAGGTCAAAGAAACAGCAATAGTGAATGGGAAAGTAACACACCCAAGATCAATACCAGTGGCTGGGATGAAGCTTAATTTAGTATCTTGTCATTTTGATTCTCATACTCATATTTTGTAAAATGAATAGTATTCTCTGTTAAAAGCCATGGTATATGGCTCACTGTATATATATTAGATAGGTGCTCTTGGTAGCAACAAAACTTTTAGTTGTTTTTGGTGAATATGTAACCGTTCAGTTGATACTCTATGGCAATAAATTTAAAAAAAGAACCCATATCTCATGAGAATGAATGGAACACTTAGCACTCGTTACTTTTAAGTTGCTTTGATCTTTTGATACTTTTGCATTTAACGCTCTCAGCTATGTTGAACATTAATGACAGTAAATGAGTTTTTACTTGGTGTCATTTTTTTGAAAAACAATAGTCCAATGAAGGAGGATGGATTTTTAATGAGTTTAAAAAACCTTTTTAGGTTTCAAAAAGGGTTTCAGAACCTTCCCTCTATTATCATCTTTTATTTCTTGTAAGCTCTTTAAGAACTATCCTTATTGAAAAAGAAGGTGAGTTTGAAGTTATGATTTTTGAGTCAATGTCAACAAGATTGTGAAAATTTTATCAGGGTTCAATAGGAGTTTTGAAACTCGCCTTGTTCAATGCCAAGTCTTCAAAAATCTTCATGAATTTCTCTTATAAAGTTAAGAGTTGTTGAGGTTGTGAGATGAGTCAAACTTTGACAATATTGCAGGAACTTCGTTTGGCCTTGACATCATTTTTGAAAACACCTTTTAAAGTTGACAACAAGGGAAGACCTGATTCTTAACTCTTGAAAGCAACATTTCATAATTGGATGAATAAATTTTTTTGAAATCTTGTTCGAAATAGACAAGGTTGTGAAAACCTCTTTGGGTTCTTACATAATTTTGAGAACTAATGGAAAGGCCAACAAAATATAATATTATTTTTAAAAATTAAAGTACAAAGTTTGTCCCGAAAATAAAGGTTGTGAAAACTTTGTCAACTCTCAAGGGTTTTTATGAAACCATGAGAAAAGGCTGAAAGCTTGAAAATTTATAAGTATGAAAGGGCATGACACGACTCAATAAGGAAATTGAGAGCTTGAGTGGGAACCAGGTGGCTTTTAAGAACCTTAGATATGCTATCTTTAACAAAAAAAAGGGGGGGGAGGGGGGTGACCTAAATGAAGGCAACAATATCTTAGAACTTATTTATTGAAGAACATTTTAATAAATAATGTATTGCACTACACATTGTTAAAGGAATGGATACTTATGGAAAAATGCAAGATTTTTTTTTCCATGATATCTCTTGAGAATGCAATTATTATTTCTCCCCTCCTTAATCTTCACTAATACATCTTTTACACAACATCTTGGTTACTTGTGTCTACCTTAAACATCCCCTAATGTCTCCTTTGTCTTTGATCAAATGTTTATTGTTTTCCTCACTACCCATGCATGCTTTTTCTACTTGGGGGGCACTTCTTTGTCTTGTCTTTTCTAATTTCATTTCTTCATTCATTTTTTTTTGCTTTCCCTCCTATTTCTTAACACACATGCCCTTACTGTTAAAAATTACTATTGGTATTTTATTTTACTTGGAATTCTCGATAGTTGAGATTTTACCAAAAATGTAAAGCCATACTTTCTAATGTCTTTTTTTTCAATGCATTTATTATCGATGACATGCTTGAACATTCATGATATTCTTTATTTACAAGATCTATCTAGTTTAATTATTTTCTTCTAATTAAAACAACACACATTGTATTTTCATTTGGTGATTTGATATATTACATGACACTTGTCCTTGAACACTAAGAACATATTTATTGCGCTCATGTTTTGACTATTCTTCTAAAAAAAGCTTATTTACCTCAAATTAATTACATCACTTTGTTCGAAATCACTTTTACAAGACGTATGTCCTATAATATATCACACATGTTCACACATAGTACAATAGTTGAAGTAACATTTTTCATGGTTTTACAATACATGCTTTGGTTAAAGTGACTCCAAGGCGATTCAACTCTTATGAATGCAATACTAATTCAATAATTTTATTTTTGATGAAAATTAACCTTACTGTTCCCATGCCTCACTCAACAAACACTATAACACTAGCTTTAATACTTCCAAAAGTATGGGGTAGAAATGAAAAAGGTCTTGGACTTCCAAGGTGGTATCCTAGAACCTACTTACGTTCAAGCACATTTTAATGAAGTCACATCAAGTATTCCCCTTACACAATGTTAAAGGAATGAATAGTTCTAGTTAAATGCAAGATCATTTTATATCGATGATATCTCATGGAAATCCATCTCATACTTCTCTTCCCTTCTTTAGCTTCATTGACACATTTTTTGCACATCCTCCTTCACATGGACAATACCATTCTACTAGTTAATTATGTCTAACCAAAGTATCCGCTAACATCCCCTTTGCCTTGATCAAGTTCATTATGTTTTCCCCTTTTCTCACTCTTTATGTATGATTTTCTTTGTCTCATCTTTTCTACTTTTGTCTCCTCGTTCCCTTTTTTTTACTTGTCTTTCTTCTTTCATGAAATCCACCCCCTCTCTCTTAAACACTATCAATGATTTTTTTTTTCATTTTACCAAGAATTTTTGTTAGTTGCAATTTTATAGATTTGAAGCCAAACTTTCTAATCTCTTTTTTTTTTCCAATGCTTTATTATTCATGAAATGCTTATATATTTTAATATGCTTTTTATGATATCTTTCTAGTTTAATTATTATGTATGCTAATGAAAACACCTTATACAACATCACTTGGTAATTTAATTGTGTTGTTCTTTATTGTGATATCTTGATTGATATTAGTCATCGCACCATTGACAAAATTCTTGCCCTCGTGTTTTTTACTTAAATAATCACATATTTTATGAATAAAAACATACTATAGTTCATGGCATTACAATTTATGCTATTCTTCTCCTCAAAAAATGTGTTCTTTACCTCAAATTGATCAAATCACTTTGCAATGAAATCACTTTTGGGGGACATATTACACATGATCAAACACAATACACTAGTTAAAGTAACACCTTCGTAGTTTTGACATTGCACACCTTAGTTAAAGTGACTCTATGTCATGGGTCTTGTATTGCACAATGGCAAAAACAATACATTCATAGTGCCTACACCATTCAATAGTTAAACCAATTCGACCATATTCTTGTAGAACTCACACATGATCATAAATTATACCTTCATGGTGGCAAACTCTAACAACTCCATATTTATTGCATAGAAAACGATTCCTTTTTTCACCAACCTTGTTTTGGGGTTTTGTGGAGGCCAACTTGGTCGTATTTTTGTGTCTCCCACATTTGATGCACTTCTACAATTTTTTATGATGATATTTTTGTTTTCTGCATAAATATCCCTTCGGTGTGTTTTTAGAGTTCTATAGTCATTAATCAAGAGAAGACATAAAAAGAAACAAAGTAAAAGTCTTCTATATCCTTTTGACTAGGTATAATGACTATAATTACAATTTTTATTTTAATATGCATGATTCTCTTTACCTCATAGACATGATAAAGTGAGGGAGAAATGTGAAGATGAAGAATGCCTACTTAGCACTAGGCACTTTCTCCTCTTGTTTGGCACCTACCATGACCTTTTGTAACCATTTGTCAAACAATTTGACTCATATCCACAATTCAGTACACATTCAATCTTCTCAACCTTTGATAACTCCACTTCCATTTGAACCATCCAAACACATTGTACACCATCACACCTATGCCCACACCCCCTAAATAGAACTACACATGATTGCATCCCCAACATTCAAAACTTGGTTTTTTTCAATTTTGATGTTACCTTTTCCATTTCAGTCCCCGTTCATATCCTTACCAATGTCTAGATCAAACACATTGCACATACCCTTTTCCATTTTGATGTTACCTTTTCCATTTTAGTCCCCATTCATATCCCCTACATAGAACCACACACATTGTACATTTCCCAAGGTTCTACTGTTCTAATCTTTCCAAATATCTGTGGGGCTTGATCATTAGCAAGGACATTTTACTATTTAACTACGTCAAGGCAAGCCGACAAGGGTGCCTATGGCACCACCCATCTAGATATTGAGTTTTCATTGTAGGAGACAAGACTGTGGCTATGTAGAATACTATTGCAACTAAAGGCCATTATTGAACCAGATGGGATGTGATCTAGACGGAACTCTGCATGCTAGCAATTCTCTTGACACAGAGCAAAGTGAGTGATGCAATTTCTTGATACCAATTTTTGGTCCAGCATAGTCTAGAGCAAAAAATGGACGACATACACCTTCAAAAAACATACTATTCTTCTAATCCTTTTCTATTATTGTCCTTTCCTACGAGTAACCTTTTGTCCCTCTTTCATTTAAAACCTCAAAGCATTCTGTAATATTTATTATGATTTCTATTCATGTTTGATGATAAAGTAAAGAACACCTAATAAAAATAAATCAATTAATCGATTTTATCTTGACAATAATGTCATATATTGTATGAGCTTGACTATCTAGATTTTACACCTCATGCCGTCTCTCAACAATCATTATCTAAAATAACCTTGATATACAGATGCCAATAATAGTACAAAGCATGGGATTTTCATGAAAATATGTTACCAAAGGAATTTGGAATCATGGACGATAAAGAATCAATCAATCAACCCAAATTTATATAGCCTCTCCAAGGCCAACAAAATATAAACTTGTATTAGAAGAATAACAAAATTATGTGGAAGCTTTGGAAGAATAAACAGTGGCAGAAAAAATCTTTTATCTACATAGATACACAATATAGGTCCACCAAAATATGAATTTTGTTTGATACGCACAAGTATCTTTTGTGTCGTTAGATATACTATGCAGTGCCTGAAAACTGTAATCTTGCAGCTATACATGTTGAATGCCCAAGAAAATATGCAGACAAGCTCAATTCCTTCAGTCTGCATCTTTTTATATACAATTTCAATTAAAAATACAAGCTAGCAAAAAAAGGAAATTTACTCTAGGGATCATCATGCTATATCACTTGGCTAAATATAGCTTGGAAAGAATCATCTCATTTTGGCAAAATTCACAAGTGGAAAATGCAGACTGGAGGGCCACCAGATAGTGGATACAACAATTATACAAATCATTAGTCTACGAAACATAACATACAAAAAAGTTAAAACTGCTTGAGTAGGAGATACAGATAGGAAAAAGCTCAAGATCATATTTAGCAAGAACACCAAATCAATGATCATCCTCTGCCTGAAAATGCCACATTGATTTCCAGTCTTTGCCTCTCCACATTAATATATGCTCCTTATCGAAAGAAAGCAATACACAAGGAACGAGATCCTGCATGCCAGTATCAAATTTAACTCAGGATGGTTTTACACTAAAATATGAGAAGGCTTCAATAAAAACATTTTTACATAATTCAAGTATCATGTTATGGTGTTGGGTTTGCGATCAATTCTCCAGCATAACAGCTCGTAAGCTGTGGTTGGTTGTTTGCATGGGGAACTGCTCCCCATGTAGACAAACAGCATGTTGACCACAATGTTACAGCTTTTTAAGCCTTTCCAAATCAATCTATCTAGACTGTAGAGAAATGTGCTCAAGATATTTGAACATCAATTGTAACATATTATATTCCAAATCGCAATGTTAGAAAATTAATGTACAGAACTGACCCTGAGCTTGGCACCTATCTTTTTGTAGTCACTTGGATTCAATCCATTGCAATTTATTCTCACCAGCTCGCTCACTTCAAAAGCTTCCCTTACGTCCTTCACAAGGTCAACATAGACACCATTTTTGGCTGCACAGAAGAGAAAAGAAATGTTATAAGCTAAAGCTATATTCTATAATCCATTTGAAGACAATCATGATCTACCCACATATACAATCATTGGAACCAACACAAGCTGCTGAAAAAATATTCTATATCTATGACTATTATCAATAATCATTCATACACCCTCTACTAATTTATGTATTTTGATGTAAGAAGCTTCGTAATGGAGACTACTTCTTGCATTCTGAGCATGCAGGAATCAAAGGTTTTCTTTACCTTCCAAAAAAATTCTCCAGAAATGTTAACAGAACCTTTCTGAGTGAATTTGATGTGGTTTTTGAATCCAACAGCTGTTTCCATTTTCCTAATATTATAATATGTCTAATATTTTGCTAAACAACTTATTTATTAATGTGTCATTACTTATTTATTCTTCTTATGCATATTTTTCCCTAGATTATCAAGCCCTTTGCATAGTCATTTTGGTACTTGTCTTCTATTGGATATGATTTATTAGATCCTGGTTTGACACAGATGCACATAGTTAAGACCTGCAAATTGAAAATTTTCAATTCCACATTTATGTTTCCTTGCTCTAATTACAGTTCTCAATAGTCCATGCCTTGCATTTTGCTTGATTTGAAAATATGCCTTATATCACTTACTAAATTCAGCAATATCAAAATTTTATCTCTGCACTCAGATGCATCACTACTTGGAACAAAATTGGCCAAAATCACCTTGCCTGATTTATGGATTTTGATAGCATTCAAAAACTCTGTTTTTTGTCAAATTATGAAGAGCCTGTTGTGTCATCAAGATGACTCCCTTACTGCAACTACACCAGATCCCCAATATCCCTATAAAAAATAGAACAAAACCAAAAAAAATGCTTTAGATTAAATACACATAAGTTATACCTAATTTACAAATAGATAGTAGATACTGTCCTTTTCTTCGCATTTCATCTGCTTCTGTTTCTGTCAACCCTGCAGGAGCTCGCTCAATTAGTTTTGGATAGACAGGTGCTGCAGGCTTCCAGAGCATCAAGGGAAGCCTTGGACGGGTTTTATGATTGTAGTTCCTTCCACGAAAAAGATATACAGTTCCTCCAGCCCGATGAATAATTTTTCCTCCAGTTTTATCCTGTCCAAATGTGACAACATAAATACAAAGCTTATTTCAAATATAGCGATACTAAAGACTTATAAGAATGATTTGAAATTTCAATTCATATATGCAAATGCTACCTTAAATAGAGAATCACAAGCCTTGTAGACAGAAAAAGAAATAAATTATGTGAATGTCCACAAGTGGTCCAAAACACATAAATGGGACTCGGAAATACAACTAGAGACAATAGCAAGAGAAAGCCAAAAAGAAGCTACAAACTAAAGATATCTATAAGCAGAACAAAAGCTGAAAGGTAATGTTGACAAACAAAAAGGCGGGGCCAACCTATAGTAGGGAAACATAAAGGAAAAATGATGTAATGTCTATTTTTTGGCATCTTTAGTCCAAGTTCTCAAATTTCCTGTATGTGTATTTTTTAGCAACGAAGTGCATCATGAGCCAGAAAAGGAGTGGATGCCTCAACAAAATGCATAAAATTATTGTCTCATACACTGTTTTCTTGATAGCTCCTACAATTTATCCTCACTAATTAGTAATAATCAATAAATGTTCTTTAATAACTAAGTTACCGGTTCGAGTTCAGTTCGAAGTTCGGGTTTGAAGAACCGGTTCGCAAGTTCGACAAAATTTTGAAAAGGGGTTTGGGTTTGGGTTCGGAAAAATATGTAAGATTTAAAAAAAAAACATATATATACATATTTATGAAACCTAGAAGCATGAGTTAAAATTAGAATGTCACATAGTATCATAAAAACAACATTTAAACAACAAAAACACCATAAACTTATAATCATAGCATCATGAATCGTGATCATACCATCATATACTTCAAGTTCAACATCAAAGATTCAAAACATTAAAACTAAAATTATCATAACATCAAGCTCAACTGTTCAAGTATCATTGTTTCAAACTTTCAAGTTCAACTAATGAATTAAAAATGTATTAATCTTCATCTTCATCTTCACCTTCATCTTCATCTTCATCTTCAACATTAGTTGACTCAGCAATAGAGCTAAGGCCAATGGGATCAGCAGCAGCAACAATTGTTTCATCAACTGGTCACACTCCCCAAAGGCTGATAACTGGACTGACTGGGGGTCTAGGGGGGCAACGCCCCCAGCGGGGTCGAGGGGCAGCGCCCCCGCCGTCAAGACCAAATTAGCACCTTCAAACCCACATAGAAGTCCATGGAACACACCATTTTTGTGATTTTCTTCCAATCCCATACTCTTTCTGCCAACCGCTTATGTTTTCTTCACTACCTGCTTATGTCCTTCCCTTCGGTACCATACGTTATGCACTGCGAACTGTTTTTATTTGTCATCATTTTTTTTTTAGAGAACAATAGTATTGGCATCAAAATCTGATCTTTAATGGTCTCTTGCAATAAAAAAGAGCAGAGAAAAAAAAATAGCCTTTCATAACGAACTTGTAGGGTTCCGGACACCAAAAAAATTTAAAATTTTGCAAATTCTGTCACTTAAGTGACATCTGAGAGGCGAAATTTGCCCAAGTTCGTTCAAAGTTCGCAGTTTTTTGCCATGGTCCGCCTGGGTTCGAAATTCCAAACCACCAGTTCGAATTGGGTCCGAAAATCCGAACCCTGCCTAGACTCACAGGAAAACTGGACCCGAACTTTGGACCAGTTCGAACTTGGTCCAGTTCGGAGGGGCCAGGGGCGAATCCTGGTAACTAAGAAAAATAACTATACTGCCCTTTAAAAGTCATAGAGAGAGAATCAGCGGAATCAGTACAGAAAACTGCATAAGATTTAACATACTATGCAAACTGAGACCTACAATTCTCTTCCCATTAGACAAAAAAAGTGGTGCATGGTCAAATGAGTTAAACTTGAGAATAAGATGAATTTGGGCTAAAACATTGTCGTCTAAATTGAGATGAATGTTTGTTGTTTCAATGACACTGCATGCATAATGAGGGGTTGATGCAGCACATGAAAAGACCCTCTGTGATATGTGATCTATTTTATTACATTGGAAGCATCAACTTTGAAAGAAAAGCAACCCACTAATTCTTTATATTTGCATTCGATTACTCTAAAGAATAAATGATATCAAATCAGTTTATTACTTATTTGCTTTAGTGATTGAAATAATTATTAGAATATATGGCTTACCTTTGTAATAAAGTCACTGTAGTGACTGAGTGGTATGTTAGAGTTGCTACTGTTGAAATCAAAAGGGAACTTGAAACAGAATCAGAGATTTGAACACAACACACATAAACACCAGGTTTATAGTGGTTCAACATAAATGGCTACGTCCACTCTTCAAGCAAGGTAATAACTTCATTCACTTCTTCGATACAATCACATCCAATCTACACTCATATTTATATAGTTGTCTACCTTCAACTTCAAGAATCTCTTTTTCAAGTAGGAGATCATCCCTCAATCCACCCTTCACTTGTCCATCTTCGTCCTCATTTGTAACTTCATCTTTCAATGGATTATTTGCTGCAACATTCTCTCCTATACCAATATATCATCCTTAAACAAATCAGATTCAACAATGTTCTCACAAAAATCAGATTCTACCACTTTTTCTTTCTCCACTGGAACTATCATTCTAGCCTTTTGGAATACAATCAACATTGCTGCCACTGGCATGAGCCAATTATAATCTTCATCTTCATCCTCTTTGACTCATTCTTTTACTCCATCAATCAAACATTTACTAGTGTTCTTAAATACCTTTTCATCATTCTTACTCAAAGGTTTCAAGTTTTGTCAAACTCCATCCTTCAACAATGTGTATATGTTTGCATAACCATCGTGCATTTCCTTCCTGTCCAATTGTCATAGTCTTCTCAATAACACATGACAAACATTCATTGATATAACATCACATAAGACCTCATCATGGTAATCTCCTATCTTAAATTTAACTAAACATTGATCACTCACCAAAAATTTTCCATCATCTTGCAAACAAACAATCTGATATGGATGTGGGTGCCTCCTTTTTAACTGCAACTTGCCTACCATTTCTTCTGAACCAAGATTGTTTGTACTTCCATCATCAATAATGACATTGCATACCTTACCCTCACACTTACATCTTGTCTGTAATAAACTTCTTTGAACTAATGCTTGTCCTGCACTCATCAAGGCTCTTCTTGCAACAAGTGTTTGTCCATTTTCTGCATCTTTTGATTCTGATGACTTAGCATCTTCCTCATTCACATTTGCAACTCTCACTTTGCCTTCATTTATTTTTCTTGTATGTCGCATTGACTATCAGATCAAGGACACTTGATGAGATACGGGATGAGATTGCGCAGTACAATCCAAGCATTGACACTTTCATTTCAAACATGCTGAGCGATGCGAGGGTTGCACTTGATTTTGATGATATCAAAGAGGAAAACATTAATGAGACAGAGTTTGGATCGAGGTTGGATGAGTTAGGGAAGGTTGCCATCAAGAAGAAGCATTTGGGCATCCTTGCCTCTCTCAGGGCCCTTATCGATTTTGCTAAGGATTATGAGGAGGAGAGTGAGAAGACACTGCAAGCAGCAAAGAACATGATGAACACAGTTGAGCTCGGGATGAGGCACATACCTCACCCTCCCATGGAGGAAGTCAACAACATGTTAGTCAAGTTCATTGCCTTGGCTAAGAAGATGAAAGAAAAGGGTAGAATTGTATTAGAAGACCATTTGATGTAAGCCCAAGTGGCAAATTCTCCTTTCTTCTTGGGTAGGATAGGTGTTTGATTTTGATTAGCTACTGTTTTGGTGCCTTTTCATTGGTTGCCACTTTTCCTTTTTTTTCATTGGTCCATTGATGGGGTGGCATCTTCTCATTGGCCGATGGGGTGGCAACCCTAGTTAGGGTTTCTGGGATTTAATCTGGATCGTTGGTTTTGCCTCTTAATCTCTATCGTTGGTTGTATTTTTGAGCCTCTATATAAGGCCTTTTGCTCTCATTTGTAAAGGGTTGAAGAAAATTGTTGCTTATATAATACCAAAATTGCTTCTCTTATCATTGTTGTGTCTTGCATGGTGATTAAGAACACTTGGTGTTATTGCATGGTTTCTACTTCCAATTTTTAAAGTTAGATTTCATTGAGTTGTTAAAATAGATTTCATTTCAAGAAAGTGGTTAAGTAAGAATAGAAGTAGATGGCTAGTTGTATGGTGATGTTAGTAAATGTTTGATAGGGATCTATATACTAGGCCACTAGCATCCTAGCGGCTTGTTGGGAAGCCTTGTGTGGTAATCTAGTCCAATTCCCCTTGAATCATCGCATCAATGGAGGTAGCGCCGCTGGCAAGCTTTCATTAGATTTGATTCCCGTCCATTTGCTAATCTTTCCATTCCATAGGAGTATTAGTAAAGCAGCAAGTAGTTTAGTAGTTGAACTTTTTTTTGAAGAGCAAAGTTGGAGGTGATATAAATTGAAGAAAGTCATTTAAGTATACATTGCAAAGCCAGATCTTATCATCATCATGGCAAGAGTTTGACATCCTTGAGTGAACAGTGTAAGCCCGCCTACGTGATTAACCAACAAATCACATCAATATAACTGAGTTAGTATCCACAAGTGTAAGGAACCTTGGAGTTTTCTCATGTTCTTCATGAGTATTTACTTTTCAAGTGAGGGTTGAGTGTTTGGAATTCTATATCAAGTATTCAATTGCTATATGTTATGTAGTGGTACAAAACTGACATCAACACATGAGACATATCAAGTCAAATCATACGGTTTTTCTTGAAAATTAAAACTAGTGTTGGGCAAGAAGTCCATACAATTTCATACAGAAGTAAGAAGAGGGAAAAGGATTGAATAAAATATTGCAAATTCGTATAGTCATACGATCAAAAAGGGATAAAACACAACAGAGTTCTTTGTTGTCTGTACCAGGAGAAGAAATCGCACAAGGGAGAGCAAAGAAAACGTACTGAAGACCTAACCGTTTCACAAGGTAGTAAGGGATCAATTATAATTGTTTGCACAAAGCGACAATAGCAAAACCCTGAATGGATACAGGGAAAAAGAAACGGAATTGGAGAATGCAGTTACAAGCAGGTGACAAGAGAGCCAAGGTACTACCGTCAAGAGTTAAAATTGCAGGCAAGGCAGATGCCAGCACAAGTACAAAGAAGAAATTGGGGGATAAGGCACAAATGGCAGACTAGAGGGAAACTGTGACTGCACAGACAGTTACATTCGAGGGTTTGAATGGATGGGGCCGCCAAAAATGGTGGCAAGAAACTCCTGACACAGATGGTGCGAAGTGGAGCCTGTGGAAGGCGGAGGTACATTGGGCTGTGATGATGCCCTTCTTTTGCATTCGTGACTTCGAGGGTCCGTTAAGAACCATGATCGAAACATTTGATCATTTTTCATGGACTAGCAACTTTCCCTACCTAGGGTACACCATCAAAGTTTCCTTCAATGCTGCAGACTTCGCACAGGTGTTTAGCATTCTGGGATCGAAGGGTAGAAAGATTGATACCAAGCAGCAGAAAATGACAAAGGAGGCAAAAGAGTACTAGGTTTGGATGGTTTTTCGCGAGCTCACACCCGCAGTGTTGGCTTCAGTTGCCAAGGCATCGAAAGGGCGGGGTATCAAGAAATCATTTGTCGCGGAGGAACATTGGCAGTGCAACATGGACATAATAAAGAGTAGGCTAACAAGCTCCAACCGTGAATCCGATATTTCCATTCCACAGATAAATTTGATAAATGGTATACTGAACAGGTGGGTGTACGATTGGGCATCGCTACTGGCAAAGCACATATATGAGTTTTTGACATTATAGTACAAGACATTCTACATGCCGCACTATGTCATTAGGCTCTTCCTGGAAGCCACACGTACCCAGATACCCGAGGAGTTGTTGGAAGTGAAGCCAACAAGCATGTTGGCACCCAATGAGCCACCCATTCTCCTATGGAGGCATTTGGACACAGGAATTACACCATCAGGACAGAAGAGGAAGCGCCAAGTTGTTTCGGAGGAGTCTGGAAACATTGACAGTGGATAGGAGCCAACAACAACTTCTAGCAATTTGGAGGACAGTAGCGAAGTTGATTCGGTAGCCCATGAGGTAGTACAGGTGGCACTCACCTAGGTATTATTTACTCCACCACGACTAGGAGCAGTGCAGCTCACTACACCAACAACAGGGTTGGTAACCACAACAAATATTCTAGCGTTTGGGCAGTTGAGGGAGCCAGTGGAGATGAGACCTACAGGAGTTGCAGAGGTAGTGGCTCAGCCTACGACGACTAAAGAGGAGGTAGGGGAGGTGGAAGTGCTAGAGGTGGTGGCAAAGTCTAGACCTGGGGAGTTGACTGGTGGATTGGAGTGTAGGGAGCACTTAGATAGCGCGGAAGTCCGAGAAGTGAGGAGTAGTTAGATGCAGGTAGAGGCTGT
The DNA here is from genome assembly GCA_027943335.1 of Chamaecyparis obtusa. Classification (NCBI taxonomy): domain Eukaryota; kingdom Viridiplantae; phylum Streptophyta; class Pinopsida; order Cupressales; family Cupressaceae; genus Chamaecyparis; species Chamaecyparis obtusa. The sequence continues at coordinate 290,662 of BSBK01000997.1, forward strand.
GGTTACCTCAATCACTCCCTGTATAGCATTTGTCACTTCCGATGGAGCCCTCTTGGAGGACCCACCATGAGTAACACCTTCTACCAAGGTCATTTCTACTTGACTCACACGGCATTTTTAGATGACTCCCTTGGCACCTATGGGGGTGGGTCCCTCTCTTCGACGAGATACCCCCATAGAGGTTGTAGTGTTGGACGGAGACGCATCCCCCGTGGGTACTCGTGCTTTGGAAGCAAGTCCATTGGTGGAGAGTCAGCCTCCCAAAGAGTTGGTGATGGAGGAGGAGTTGGTAGACCATTCGGCGACCATCGTGAGTAGCGCAATAGACTCGGCAGCCCAGGTAACTAAGGGAGGGTCGTAACTCCCAGCTTTCCCAGAGTCTCCTAAATAGCCAGTTGGAGAGGATGTTGAGGCGTACTTGGTGGACATGGTTGCACGTGGCCATCTGGTAGTTGCTGCTGCACAGGCGAGGGCTTTGGAGAGTGTTGAGGAAGATCTCCAGAGGGTGGTGACCTTTATGAGACATGACTTCCCTAGAGTCTTTGCGAGCTGTTTTGAGTTTGGAGGATGGCCAACTGTAGAGACTGTCCAGATGATGGAAGCATGGGCTATGAGTGTGCCTGTGGTTGCCAATAGTGTGGAGACCTTGATCGGGGAGATTGAGCAGGTCTTCAAGGAGGGTTACTATACTTGGCGACGCGCAGAGTATGTTTCTGAGAGGCATGAGACTACATGGGTGGCTGTAGAGGCAGCTCGGGAGGAGTCGATCACCCAGTTGGAGGCGGTCAAGAGGGATTTAGCTCACCACAGACAGGAGTCAGCCACCTAGCAAGCAACATGGGCAGAGGAGAGAGCAACGTTGATGGCTCAATTGGAGGCCACTAGATCGGAGAGGGCAGCTCTAGAGACACAGTTTGCTGAGGAGAAATCCTCTCTGGAGCAGCAGTTGGTGGAGGTTGGGGAGGAGCGGAGTATGTTACAGTCGGGTCTGACTCAAGCACGGGAGTAGGTTGATGCGAAGGGGAAGGAGCTTTTGGAGGCCGCATTCATGGTAAAGGCAGCATTAGTGCATCAAATGGTTGCAAAACGGGACCTGAAGATTAGGACACAGCAGGTCTATGAGCTTCGAGCTCGTTTGCCATCTTCATCAGGGCCACCGGCTTCTTCTTCAGGGACGCTTCCTCAGCCCCCTACTTAGTCAGGATTTCTTTCTCTATTAGTTTGTTCAGTTATGGTGGGCAATGTTGTTTGTCGTCATCCCATTTTGTTGTTCTCCATCCTGGACACTTTTGTTTCTTGTCATCCGGAGACGACTTTCTTTTTTGGGAGGATGATGTTGTCCAACAATAAGAACAGTTAGGTAGTTGCACAACTTGATGGAGCCTTAATTTCAGAGCTCCATTCTATGCATTATCCTTAGTCTTTTTACTTTGTTAATGTGGTTGATAAGGACTTGCAGGATTTGCAAGTTGATCAATTATATTGGTATTATTATAAGTTTTAAGATGTTAGTTAAAAGGCAATTCTTGGATTGGATTATTTCTATGCCATTATCATTTACTTAAGAGCATCTTCCAATCAGAATTTTGAGGTCAGGCAACAAAAGGACATGCCACTTCCAGAATTAAAGACTGTTTGTAAGCAGCAGTCTATCCTTGCATAAAAATGATTATATACCAAAGGAGTGTGTACTCACAATACTTTTGCGTAAGAGAAACTCTTGTTTATGCATCACATATTGATGTAAATCATGGATTATTGAATCTGCAGAGCACAAGTCTTTCATATCTTGACAAACCAACAGATTTAAGGGAGGGGTTGTGTCCTAAGATGCCTAAAATAAGTTTTTTGCAGTCACTCGAGATTGGAATCAGACTTGGCACACTTTGACAGGAATAATATGCATCTCCAGAATTTTATGATTCTCGTAGTTTCCGGATCATAAAGCATGATCGTATCCAGCAGCATTAGAGGGTAAAAAGAAAGGTGTATATGTTTGAAGAACAGTGATTAAAATATTATAACCAGACATAATCTAGAGGAGTGTATTCTTGTTTACATCAATGAGCGATGTGTTATCAGATATTAAACATGCTCAAAATACAATTGAAGCATTGTATAAATCACAGGCGTCAGGATTGAGTCTACTCAATAAAATCTATTATGTCTGATAGACCCCTGAACACGTTATTATTATCCAGTTACTAATATCTGATATTGTTTTTGTAGGATGAAGGCTCGTCAAGTATGTAGGAGCAAGACACGTCTATGAAGGGAAGCACGGCAATGAGAAATTATAACAGAGATTGTCCAGAGCTCGTGCATGAGTCATGAAGAGTGCCACGTTTCACCGATATGAAGATCTTCGAGGGTCTGATAGCGGGAGGAGTCATTCCTTGCAAAGAATTTGGAATTCTGGAGTTTCCCGACAGCAGATATCAAGTGTTTACCGCGATGTTATATAAGATGACAACAAATGAATAAGCTAAAACCTTGAATGGTATGTGGCGTCAAAGGCATGTTGGCATCCTCCAGCAATACGATTTTCTGAAGACACATAGAGGATTGTTTGAACATGTTATATGAGCCAACAAAGGATTAGAAGAGATTAAAAGGCGATATGTGTCAAGACTGCAGCATATACTTTTAACCATGCACGCCAGGTGTCTCCTTATTATATGAAGGATTATACATAACAGAATTCGGTTTTTTAAAATGCAGTTATGTTGTGAATTTACAAGTAACCATTATACTTGTTATGAAGCAACATGTTGGTTCATGAAGCGTAGCTTCCACCTGTCACAAACCATTGTGCCGGCCAGAAAAAATAATAGTTATATTTAGTTATAATTAAGGCAAATATATTGTTAGTTTTATGAAGCGGTGCATCCTTTGGAAAATAGAACCACATATCCTTTCACTTTTATATAAACATAAAGTCCAAAGTCTGGAAAGAGACACAGCCAGTTAGAAAAATATTGGCAGAATATTACAAGTCTGATATATGATATTTTTTCATCGGTGGAGGCATGAAATTTTGAACTAAGCACTGTAGATTTTGAATTTATGAGTAAATATATTGAGTCTGGAATCAAAACGTGTTTGGTTGATCATCCGTAAGGAGTGTCCCTGGTACAATCCGGTTTCAGGCAAAATCTGTAAGCGTATTTATTTTATTTGTGCATATTTGAGTTATTGAATTATTATTTAGTTGTGTCCTTTATAAATATCTTTATTAATTTCTATAAATATTTTATATTTCAGATAAGTGGACTGGGTTATTATTGCATTTTAAAATTGATAAACATAAATATCGAGAAATATTCAATTGTACCTATATTTGTGTCTAGTTTGTCTCCGTATTACAGGAGTTAAAATACATCCTAGATTGTTTTAAGATTGCATTAGCATAATTAATCCGTCGCGTCTGGATTACTAATTTATTTATAATTTTAATTCATTAAAGTTTTATAAAGTTGTACGTTTCAACTTATAATATTTACTCTGTTTGCCCATTAAATTAGACACTAGTCTTTATTATTACTCTAAATTCATTATTTATATGCTGGCAATTATTTTATACTCTGCCATTTGAAATTATATTATATTCATTTATCTTTAAAATTTACAATTATTCTTTTATTACAAGTTATTCATATATTCATGTAATCACTTATCCTTCTTTGCAATACAAAATTCCAAGCTTGAAGCATTGTTTTGTATAGTCGTACGAATTGGCGTCATTTTAGCGATTTTAATATCGTTGTGCAAAATTGAAAGTCTCATGTCATCTTGCCATTGAGGATACTTTCATTGCATTAGTATTTAAGCATTTCTGCTATAAACATCCTGGGCTTGAGTGTTTTGGTTCAGGAACAAGTACACCCGCCTTGGCCTTGCAGAGCCAAAAGTGCAGGTTACTCGGGTCATACCGTTCGGTTCCGTCAAGTTGGCCATAGCCGGTTGGATATCCTAGCATCGAGTTGGCAAGACTCATAGGATTCCAATCCGTCGGTTTTGGGAACCAACACAACCGAGGGTAGGTAGTTAACGGGTGCGACGGTTCGCCTCACACCCCCTCGGTCCCTATTTGTATGTAGTTTCTCGATAGAAGAGACAGACATGTTATTATTATACTCCTTGTACATGGTCATTTATGAGCAATGAAAGATACTTGAAGTTCTCTCTCTTATGTTGTGTTATGTACTTACTATTCCATATGACTGCAACGATCTAGTTTACCCATGAGGGCAAACATAAGAGGGTTGGAGCTGTTATTACATTGCTTTATGTCGATCGCACTATTTTCATTGTTGGTTATACATGTGTAGAGGGACACTGGGTTTCTAGAGACTTCATCAGCTAGGGTTTGGAGATCTTATCTTGCTGTTTTGGATTTCCCAAGTTTAGAGAACATAGAGATAACTTCAATTTAGCCAATGAAGGTGAACCTAGGGTGTGGCATCGATTTCTAGTGAGCCATATTGCATATTTTATGAACAATGCTAGCTATTTTATTGCTATATCTTGTGAGTATGTTGGATTTAGATATGTAATATCATTTAATTATTTGGGTTGCTCATAGTTTTGAGAAATTTTGTACATTCAACTCAGCATATAAATCTGGAATTTCAGCTCTTTGTATTTCTTGTCACTTTTCTGCATTGTTAGTTAGCTGCAAATATTTATGTTATCTGCACTTTATTTGTCATTTCAAAACTATTGCAAACACTTCCAAAAAACAAAGGCAAAACAGGAAAGCATACTACACCCAGTTAGAGGAGGCATGTGAGAGCAAAGTCAAATAGTCGAAACATCATAGCTTGTCACAAAAGGTAATATCAATAGACTTTTATTGTTATCCTTATCCTTTTTTATTTTCTTCAACCAAATTTGTTGGTGATAAAGGCAGCGATTAGATTTGTGAAGGCTGCGATCTCTAGGCAGGCGCGTGACAGAATCCCCGTTAGAGAAGTATTATGGAGGAAAATGCAAATGCTTAGAATAAGTTGTTTGAGATTATTCTGTTTAAACCCTTACTTGACAGTAGAGCTACTATTGGAACCACCAAGCACTAGAATCACTCAATGGTCACTTTAGGTTGTTTTACTTATTTAATAGATTGATGATCTTTAGGTGCTACTGTATAATAACTTGTGGCCAATCATATTAGGTCATCTTATCTATGTAATGAGGATGTTTGTTTCTTACATTTTTCAATTTTTGGAAATCTAGTATGGTGTTTTGATTGTAATTTGGATTAACCAACTATCAAAGTTCCTTGTAACTATGTGCTAGCATGAAAAGTTGGAAATCTAGTATGGAGTTTTGATTGTAATTTGGATTAACCAACTATCAAAGTTCCTTGTAACTATGTGCTAGTATGAAAACAATAGGATAGTGCTTTTTTTACCTTTTAGTGATTGAATGAAAGATACTTAAGAAACCAGCCTACTAAAATGTAGCCAAAAAGTGCAAAGATAAGTACAACTTATAGAAATATATAACTCATAACTAATAACTAGAAGTTTAATCATGGTCTTACCAATGAATAAGTTTAAAATTGAAATATAATTTCTACAATAGAACATATAAACAACCCTTCTGAATATTTAAAAACATAAAATGATAAGTATGATATTTTTGCAACTAACAAAAAGGTATGACATGCTTTAGTGCCAAAAGAAATATTTTCTTACTAAAATAATACTTTTAGATTATCATAAAAATAAAAATATTCAAATCTTAGCTTCAATTGGGAGTTCTCACCTCAATATGAAAACAAACATTATCCATATCGACGGTAGGTACACCTTTGCACTTTATCTTGCAAACACTTCGACGTCTCCAATGTTCATGTATTAATTCCAACATATTGTGAGTGAAGCCATCCCTTCCTACAAAGTAGAATGAATTTCAAGGTTAGTTAACAATTCAAGTCACATTTCCAAGTGTTACCCTGAAAATAAAGAAATTTCAAGAAAAACAAATAAGGCATAACAATGGATGAACAATGCATTGACATCAATCAATAATGTTTCTCCCATGGTTGAAAAATTCTCCAATTACTTGCATAAATCATGAGCACTCATAGGTCAAAGTGGCTCATGAATAACTTGCAGCCAAGTAATTGGCGATTTTTTTCAAAAACTTGTCAATTACTTGCCAAAAACTCACAACTTTTTATCAAAATACCTACCTTTGGTTTCGTAATGTAAATTTGCACCAAAAAAATATCATTTTGGATTGTTTTGGTCCTCTTTTTTTGAGTTGTAATGCTGGAGCAAGGAAATTTCAGTTTGCATGTGATATCCCCTCCTTGAAATAGAATTTAATAATAAATAATAAAAGTAAATAAAATTAAAATATGAAATAAATGAATAAATGATAATATTATAAAAATAAATAATAAATATAAATCAGATATTACATATCTGATTGTGTAAATGCTTCTATAGAAATAATAATTATTAATTAATAAACAAATAAACTTTTAATCAACAAACCGATTAAATATGGGTTGCCAATGATTCAATTAGGGGATGCGATCAACACTTTAAAGAGGCAGTGAGACTCACTGGGAGAGACAGTCGAAGAACATGAGGAGAAACAGTGGATAAGATTGGAAACATCACCGCAGGAGTAGAACTAAACAACGAATATTAGTCATAATACCAGCGACTGAATAGACGGTAACAATAAATACATCAGAAGGCTACAACAGTAACATATTATCAGGTGCTGTGTTGTATAGGAAGGATTCAGAACAAAGTATAATTGCAATTCTTAGTATTTGATAGGAATTTAGAGTAAGTATATTCAGGTACCAATAATAATAGCAATCTAGACAAAGGACAACATGAGCGATTACGTAAATTATAAGTTACAAATCGTTATTATGAGGACACAGGATAGTAAGATGCAATGACTATAACAAAAAGGTGTGATTAGTTATGAATGAATGTAATTGTTAAGAGACATAAGGTGTGTCTCTCCCAACGTGTCTTACCATCACAAAGGATAAGATATAAGATGACAGTTCTATCATTCGTACAGGGGATCATCAGACATCATTCTTATTTATTATTCAATATTGGATCTGCTCTTCTGGAGCAAATGGACTCTTGGCAAATCAGTGGCATAAGATGACAATCAAACTACGTCAATTCAGGGAGATATAAGGGAATAAGAAGTCTTATATACATCGTTGGTCTTGTATGAGGAAAATGGTAATCACAGCAATAAGACACAACCTCCTGCAGAGTATTATACCCAGTGGAGAAAAGACATGGATAAGAAGTAAATATCAAAATATAGACATTGGTTCTGATCAAAAGATCAATATACAGATATAAGATTAATATAAGGGATACTCTTCAATGGAAGAGAAGATAGAATAAGACTGCAAGTGTGGAAAGTATTGACTTACAGATATTATCCGACTTCTATTATGGGCCAATATAATGTCATATATGTATATACATAATAATAATGATATCAGGATTATATACCATATATATATATATATATATATATGAGAGGAAACCATTATTAAATAATTGATGAATATAATTGAAAATTCAAATAAATATTTATATATTGAAAACATATTCAATCCTATTACTATTGGGCTAAGAAAGGAAGACTGTGATGTTACCAAGGAGGGGCTTGTATAAATCCAAGCAATGGATCTTTGTCCCAAGACAGTGTAGGGGTCAGCATTCCGTAAGCCTTTGTGATACGGACTTGGACCTGTAAACTTTGAGGGAATCCATTGCTAGTGGTGTCTAGGCAACTTGGATAACATCAACTCCTTCTGTCTTGAGCTGAATTAGTAATAAGGTTGGGTATGAGTGTTAATGAATATACAGATAACTTAATCTGATTAAATAAATGAATAGTTCTTTTTAACTTCAAATGTCTTATATCCCTTATTAGCTTGGGGCATAAATATCAAATCTGTGTTAATTTGGTAATAACTGAGACTAAACCCATTTAGGGGACATTACATTGCAGGCATTGGGGGACAACAACTTAGCTCTTATCAGCTTATTTGGCTCTTATGCAGCAGCATTTTCAGCTGTACCATCCAGCTTGAGGACATTCACACAGCAGAAGCATACTTTTAGGAGCTTCAATCTTAGAAAAAGTTTATAATCTATAAAGCATAATTTTTATTTATATTGAAACTTGAATGTATTGAACTCATTTTTTGGTCTATGATGTGTATTGAACTGTAATTTTGAGATGTGTGTGCATGCGTGTGTGTAAGAGAGAGAGAGAGAGAGAGAGAGGTTCCCTAAATTCAGGAATATGCATGTTTTCAAAAGATAAATTCACAAATTTATGTGTTTTTAAATGTTTGGAAAATTTTCCATTTTTAACGGAATCTTTGTTTTTAAAAACTTTTCTTCAGCTGAGTTACTGCTAAGTCCTAGTTTTTCAACTATGATTTCATCTATGGTAATGAGACTTGCAATTGCTGAGTACCCAGCAAGCTGATTTTTGAGTTAATCTTGGACTTGGTAAAAATACTTGAGCCAAAATTCACCAATTTTAAAAGAATATAAAATAAAGTTCCTCCACCAAAAAATGGGTTTTGAATGGGAATGAGCAAGATCGGTAAGTGAAAAAAAAGGTTTATAATTGTTCTTTCTTAAATGTTTTTTTTTTTTTCTAGTCTAGTAGAGCCACTGCCTTAACAAGTCAAGGTAGCAGATTTGCAGCTACTGCCTGTTTTGGGACTTAGTGAATATTCTTCAGTCCTTAATGAATTTCAATGGTATGATGTCACTTCAAAAAATTGACAGTAATGCAACACCACTAGGAAAATAAGGTTTTTGTTGAGACCATCATCTAGGAAAATAAGTTTTTTGTTGAGTCCATCATCCACTAATGAATAAAAACATGTCTAAAGAAATACCACAAACCTATCCAAAATTTTATAACAGATTACCACTAAAAAAACCTTAACAAAAGGAATTATGCTGAAATCGAATCCTATAAAGCAATATTGTACAATGCTATGAACTAGAAAGGCGCATCACACATTTCACAAGCCTTAAAATTGAAAAGGCACATCGAAAATCCACAACCTATGATAACAAGCGAAATGTATTAACAAATAAATTATAACTTTGAGAAGCAAACACAAAGAAAGAGAGAGGGTACATTAAGATCAATCTGAAGACAGGGTCAAAATGAATGAAAATATAAAACCGCCATACCAAGAAATTTACTATCACTTGATCATATTGAGAATAAAAATTCATATTGAAGGGATCATACATTCTTTCTTATTTTCAAAACCTTCATAGTCGGAGGCTCATAGAATTAACCTAATTCCCCTAAGTCACTAGTTCATGTTTAGGTTCGGGTTCGACTTCAACTTCAAATGGTTGGGTTCGCTAGTTTAGTAAAAAAAAGTTTGGGGGTTGGGTTTGTTTTGGGTTCGCCAATACAAAAACATATAAAATTAGAATATTTGCAGCAGTAAATTAGTACAAAATACACCACCATATTATTAATAGGGAAAAAACATAGCAAAATACACCGCCATATTAATAGTCAAATATTAGTCAAACTCGAATGCCATGATATAAAATTTGAAGTTCAAAAAAATAATATCTAGTGTCAAAAATAACCCATCATTGATCAAATACCATATGGTTCATCAAAAATATCAACCTCACCATCCATATTAGATGACTATCTTCCTATAGGTCATTTGACATAGGTTTAGTTGACATGACAATCATTTGTGATTATAAGCTCTATAGACTATGAATGAAATTTCATATATAACAACTTGATGACTATCATATCCATGGCTCTTCATAGGACATAGTGATACATAGGATTCTCTTTAGAGAACACTATGATCTCTCTTTTAATGCCACTATCATTTGAACTTTACTATCACTCTCATGATGGCTTCCCTATACGTTGTCTTTGTTTGGTGTTGTATCACAAGGTCTTTACGCATATTAAGATTGCTTCTTTTTATGTTTATAGGACCTTTGTTTATTGCTATATTGGTTTATTACATAAATGAAATAATAATATAGATGGCAGTGCATACTAGATACAGGAGTAAAATATATCTTTATTCGCTCATAAATTCATTATAGAGAAGAAGACTAGAGATGGTCAGCCAAGGATCACAATTCATCCATCTATACCATACTCCCTTCCTTTGCAATACACAACATATTTAAAGGACTCGACGATTTCCAAGAGGAACACAACTGCCAACCAACTGAGATGTACAACTACCAAGAGTGACAACCAACTTAATACAGACAATTAATACATTGACGGATAACCAATATTATCAAACATAACAATAGGCATTGTACAATGACTACATCATCCCTCCCAAAAAAAGTCATCTTCCAGACGACAAGTATACATGAAGTATTATTTGGAAAGTTTACTACTAACAAGAGTGTAGACATTGACTTGTATTGTGCAAACTCAAAGTTGAAGTGTAATACAAAAATCAAATGGGGGTCTGGGGGCAACACCCCCAACAGGGTCAAGGGGTAGGCCCTTTACGAGGGTTTGGGGGCAATGCCCCTACCAGGGTCAAGGGGCAGCACATATTTTCATGAGTTTTTAAGATGCCAAGAATAATGTTGAAGAAGCCCAAAAATAGAGATTTTATGTCAAAACTATGATGTAGAAGTTGTGGAAACTTAATGAACTTATGATTCTATAATTGCCACACCCAATGGCCCCACCTGTCAAGGTACTGCCACCCACCTGCCAAGTTACTTCCACGATGCTCTAGACTATTCACTCATGCGGACTTCTTGATGCAAAGTTGCCAATCGTACAATAAACATAGAATTGCACTTCGAACCACCATACAGTAAACAAATGAACGGTGCACCAATGACTTTGTAACACCGTATGACAAGCTTGAAGAGTGGCATGCAAATCGCGTAGGCCATATTTCGTACGCTAGGATAGAGGCTTAGTACTAAGACCGTACTCCGTATGGTATGAGCAACATGAAGACCTGTACGGAAGGAATAGTCAGTACGGCAAGAGTACAGGTTGTTTGTATGGAAGGAATCGCTTGTACAACAAGAGTAGGGTTTGTTTGTATGGAAGGAGTGTTGGCATTATGCTTAGTTGTCATCATTGGCAAACATAAAACACACCGGTCTTTAAGTTAGAGCAATAGTGGTGAACCGGTAGTTGTCCTAGTCGACAACCATCAAACTTGCTAGGTAACCAGTGTACCTACACCGGTCACAATAATATCGGTCTTGTCCAACCGGTCCAGTAGAAAACCACAGGAGGTAGATGACTCAACTGGTAGCACACCGGTTTTCCTTCAAAGTAGCAGACCTACCGGTCCATGCGTTTACAATCCGATCCGGTTTTTGCAAAGCATTTTTGGGATAAACTGGAGTTTTTCTACAAGCGTTTTGGGATGAACTGAAGTTCTGTATGCGAGCGTTTTGGCTTGATCAAGAGTTCTGCATGCGAGACTTTCGGATCACTTTCCAGAACACTAGTGTTTTGGAAGAGTTACAGCTTGGCACCACAGTTCAGTGTGGTAATGTGAAGATCATTATATATACGGGTCATCGTGCATTAGAAGAGTTGTTGTTGAAAATCAAGTGCGCAGAAAGAGAGCAAAGCAGAAGAGCCGAGTCTTCTAAGAAGGGTTACAGCCACCACGAGTGAAAGACAAAGATTGAACAACCAAGCAGAGCGAGAAAACAACAGGTATGATCTAATCGACAGATTGAGTGTCTAAAGAAGATCATTTCTTTTATTGTGTGAAGCTCATAAAAATCCCTTTATCAAGGTGACCCTAACAGGTTCCATTGTATAAATCCCTTCACCGGGTGACATTTTGATTGATATTCTTGAGTCCTCTGGCGAGGGACTCCTTACAAGGTCAACATCTTAACCGATCTATATCAAACCCCTTGACAGGGTAGCATTCTAACAAGTGTTTTTGTAAGCTTTTAACAAGGCAGCTTTATTACTGTAGTAGTGAAGTTCGTGGGTTCTATCCCACCGTGGTTTTCTCCCTCTAACCGAGGGTTTCCACGTATATATCTTGTGTTAGCTTGTGTACGTGATTTATGTTCAAGTTACTTAAGCATGAATTATATTTTTAGTATCACACAGTAGTTGTATTCAGTTTAACCGGATAAAAACTTAAATAAGTTGAATTGACTGATTTGCCCCCCTCTCAGCCACCGGTTAGGATTAACAATTGGTATCATAGCCAAGTTCTCAAGTAAAGAAGCTTAACCGCTTGAGTAAAGATCATGGAGGGTTATCGGTATCAAAAGCAGTTAGAGGAAGAAAATGAAAGGATTGCTTCTCTTGAAAACAAACGAAGAAGATCTCTTGCCAAGGGAAAAGAACTAGCTTCACAACTGAGTGAAAGTCAAAACACAATAGATGAACTATCTGGATAGAGCAGTTCAGATGAAGCAGAAGAAGCAGTCTCTGAACTCATGGAGAGAAACATGAACCTGATCGATCAAATCTCTAATTTGAAAAGAGAACAGGAAGATCATGCACTGAGAATGACTGAACTCATCGAAGCAAGCAGAAAAGCTGAGGATGAGAAAAATAGTGCTAAAGAAGCACTATAGACTGCTGAGAGAGCAAGGAACCTAGCTGAAGATGCTCTAAGAGAGAGCGATGCTCTCATACTGCAACTACATGTAGACATGCAGGGCATAACTAAGGAAAATGCCATCATGCATGAACACTTGCATGATAAAGTTGAAGCAAGTAAAGAAATGGCTGCTAAAGTTGAAAAACTTAAAACACAGCTGAAAACTCTCAAGGAGAGAAATGAAAAACTCATAAAATACAATGAGAGTTCTGAGAAGCTGGATGAGCAATTGAAAGCTCAGAGAAGGCACAAGGACCCCATAGGACTTGGGTACAATGGCCAAGGCACCAAGGAAAACGGTGAGCCCTCAAAACTCAAAGGAATCAAGGAGGACAAGAAGAAACCAATCCGAGAAAAAGATAAGAGAATCTCCAAACCTTTTCGCAAACATTGTGGCAAACCGGGCCATAAGTCTAATGATTGCAAGAATGCACCGGTGAAACCCTTCACCGCCAACAGTTACTGCAATAATTGTTATAAGTATGGACATAGGACCTTTCAATGCAGGTCACAATCAAACAGTGTGTCTAGTGGAAGAAGAGGAAGGTTTAAAGGCTATTGCTATGCCTGTAATAAATTTGGACATAAGGCTGAAGAGTGCAGGTCTACAACCATGGAATTCAAATCTCCACCAAGACTGTATTCCATAAAAGGAATGCAAACCGGGGTACATCTATGTGTGCTATGTGTGGACCATCAGGGCATAGAGCTACCGAATGCCATTCGCCAATGGACAAAGGAAAGAGAGTTAATCCATAGAGAGGAACTGGGATGACTTGTTACAACTGCAACAAGATTGGGCATCTGGCCAGAGATTGCAGGAACCGATTAAGAGGAACGATACTCCCAATCAAGAGGGAATCACAACCAAAGAGACCAAGAAAGAAGTGAAGAAAATATGGTCCAAAAAGGGGACAAAGAGCTCTGAAGGAGAGAAATTAGAGACAAAGTCATCATCTACCGATGATGATATCTCTTCATCAAATTAAGCCAACAGGGCTTAAGAGGGAACAAGTAGAAATGCTACTATCCCCAGAGTAACTAGTGAGATTTATTCTCACTAAGTGGAAGTTGATACTGAGAAGCACTCACCGGTCTAAGACCAAAGAACCGATCAAAAGAGTAAGTTGTGTGGTCTGGTTAATTACCTTCTTGGTGATGGGATGATGTTACACGGTTGATGTTTCAACTGAGGATGTTGCGGTAAAACAGGTAAAGCATTGATGAACCGGTCAATAAAGGTGAAGTTAGGTTATGAAATTTCTTAACTAGGTTATGAAATTTCATCAAAGACTGCCAGAACTAGGTGAGCCAAGAACTGAATTTGTACCAGAATTAGGTTATGAAATTTCATTAAAGACTGCCAAAGCATATGCTGAGGCACTTTAGGAAAGCAACCTAGATCTTTTAGCCAACTAGTTAGGCACTTATGAAGAGATAAGTGCAAATTTGAAGAAGAGTGAACCTTCAAAGACAACAAAGAAGGTAACTACTAAACGGTCTCCTACACCGAAGAAAAGAAAGGTAGTTGTGCCAGAACACAAGGTTCAAAAGAAGGCACCATAGATGGAACACTCGCCGAGTAATCGCCAAGTGGCGATTACTCGCCGGTTTTTTTGCTCTGCGAGTTTTCCAACCAAAAACTCATCGAGTTTTTTGGAAAAACTTGAGTTTAAATTTTTTATACTTCAAGTTATATTTGTATAAATACTTTCAGGATATTTGAGATAGGTTCTAGCTTCATAGGATTTAAGATGCAAATTCTAGATTTTGGGAGTTTTTGAAAAATTCCAGACTTAGCCAAATTTCAGGATTCAACAAGCCTTCAGCAAGGTTACCTCCCACAATCCATCATGGCTTTATAAGGTCAAACTGAAGCTGGCAAAAGGATTCTCAAAGGGTTTTAACTTGTTTTATCACAAATCACTTGGTTTTGACCCCATCTCTATGACAGACTTAGCTTAGCTCTCGCCCAAATCCCAGACAGACATGACTTCCCAACAGGCCAAAATCACTCAAACCTCATTTGCCGGACCTAGGGACTTGAAAATAGCCACCAACAAAGACTACCTAAGACCTAGTTATGAAGACTTTGACATTTGGCATTGATCACTGATCAAGCATCATAGATTCATACTATGAAATGACTTAGTTTTACAATTATGTATATTTCTCTTATTTTTTGTATATATAATGCATAGGAGGCACAGTCACGCAACTCACGCCCATCACAAGGTTCTTCTTCTAGGATTAGACCCTCTCCCTTATATGCTAGTAGAGCTAGGAAGAGGAAGATGTGATTGTAATGATGTATTTACTCCTATTTTTGTAGAAACTATTTACTATTTTGCTTCTAGCTATCAACATTGCACATGAGAATGAGATTTTGTACCCACTTTGCATTTATATATATCTAAACTCTGCTTGTTTCCTTTGTGTTCTCATTAATTAACTCATTGGATGCATCTTCTCATTGAATTTTGCAAAAAAAATGTATTTTTAATTAAATTTAAGCTGTTTTTTAAGTTCCTAAGTTTTTCCCCGAGTTTTTTCAAAAACTGACCGAATTTCTCCCGAGTTTTTTTTGGGGGGGCTTGGCGAGTTTTTGCCGAGTGAGAGTTTTCCATCTATGGAAGGCGCAATCGGTTACAACCGAGCAATCACAAGAAGTAGACTCAGAAGAAACTGAGACAGAGCAAACCGCCACTTACATAAGAAGAAAGAAGACTGGGAAACCGGTAAAGGAGGAACCAAAAGCAAGAAAACCAACCATTAATGAAATGGTTAAAGGCATAAAGACTAAAGGTGGGATGGCATCGGTGGAGAGAAGATATAACTTGTCTAATGATGAAGACATAAGGAAAATTGAAGATGTTGTGTATAACCTTTACAAATTCAAGAGAATGCCTACCAAGATTCATGGCTTGATTCCTGTAGAATTACAAGAGCTTATTGAAGGAAGGTGGAAATCCTCAATAGCAAAAGAGAAAGAACTCAGAATCAAGGCACTATTGGAAGTGCAAAGCCACTTGAGCCTACAAAAGGCAACCAATCAGGCAGAGGTGTATAACAAAGTTTTTAGATTAGAAAAAGGATTGGTCAAGTGTTAATTGGAGAAGTTAAAGCGGTTCATGACGGAGTTGCAATCTGGACAACCTTCTAGAACAGCAACACAAGGCTGAAGCTGAATGTCAGAAGCCCTCGCTAAAACGAGAGAAGGGCATCGGGAGAGGCAAAGGCATTTTGGGCATTGATACAGCGGTCCACCAAAAGCTAGCAACAGAATCGGTTATTGTAGACATCACTGAAGACACTGATGGTGATCTCACTCCACCAACTATTCTAGCATCTCTAGTAAAAGGTAAGGCTAAAACCCTTATTGTTGATGATATAGTTGATAAAATCATAGATTTTGGTAAAGTAGGCAATGTTGCAAAATGGTACAGTGCCTTGGGCACTAATGATAAGGATAAAATAGAACTAGCCCTGTTAGAAAGTTTTCTTGAGTTCAACCGAAGACCCAAGGATTACAGGGCTATCTTCCCAAATGAACTTAACAAAAGGCTACTAACAAAATGGAGAGGAGTAGCAAAGGATGCCAGAATTATAAGAGTAGTTCTAGAACAAGTAGAACTAGGTCTAAACAAAGAAGAAATCAAGATTCTTATTGAAGCAGAAGTACTAAACCTAGATTCTAGAGATAGAATGGCCAAAATCATAAATGGCCAAGAACAAGAAGTGTATAAAGAAATAGTGAAATTATAGAAAAATCATGATTTCAACACTCCAGCAAAGAGGCAAGAGAAACTGGCATCAGAACAGGTATCTATAGAGACACCTCATTCAACAGGTCCTCAGGATACATCTCAAGTTCAACAGGCAGAGGACACGGTCCTACCAGAACAATCAATGGACACTGAGGTATCTAGGGATAAAGGTGATGAGACAAAAGTCACAACTGATGAGCAGTTCACAACCAGTGAGCAGGACAAAACCAGTGAGAAGACCCCAACTAGTGTACAAGCTACACCAATCAGACCAGAAGGACAAGAAAAAGGGGGATCGTCAGCTAAGATGGTTGAAGGAAAAGATACTGATAATGCAGAACGACCAAAGTAACCCAATAGGTTGCCGAAGAGGAAGAAGTAGAGATACAAGTAGATCAACAGAGAAGAAGAGAAACAAGCAGACAAGGTAGAGGAAGAAGAAGAGCAACAACAAGAAGAAAAGGTGGAAGAAGAGAAGCAACCAGAAGAAGAGCTAGAAAAGGGCACTAAACAAAAACAACCAACAGATATACTAAGCTCATCTTCATTGAAAAGGAAGCTATCATTTGCAGTAGACCCTCATTTCAAGAAAGGGAAAGTAGAAACTCCACAAACAGGGGAATCATTGATTGACATCAACAAAATGCCAACAAGGCAACTCAAGTTGCTCACAAAGAGGAAACAAGATATGGTTCTCAATAGTGTAAAGAATATGTTGTATAATTTTTCTCCAGATGCAGATATTGATGAAGAAGAACCTATCATTGATCAGCTAGAAATTTTGGCACAAACAATCGGAGAAGACATAACCGATCTAGAAGCTGTAGCTATAGATCATTATGAAACAAAGAGAATCAATATCCTACATGATTAGATTGTTGAAATCAAAGCAATTGTGGCTACCAGCACTGGGGAACTGAAGAAACAGGTTCAAGATGTAGGAAAATTAATAACAAAAACATCAAATTTTGAAGATTTTGTGAAGGCTATCACGGAGAGAACCAATCAGACAACACAGGAGCTGAAAGAGACTACATTACATTTCAATCCTCTGACCTCTTCAGCAACAGAGTACAGCTGTGAGATAACCAATTTAGCACTCACACTGAGGAAAGCTTCTGAAAAGCATCATAAAAGAATCCAAGATCTCATTGGATTTCAGCTGTACATTGCTCCCACTTTTGATGTGATGCAAAAAGCAGCAACAGACGTTGACACACTTCTAAGAGAGCCAGATTTCAAAACAATTGAGGACATGGAGAACCTCATAATCTCTCTACAAGCAATGAAGTATAACCTAGACCAAGTCATAGCTGCATGGAAACCATTCCTTGTTTCCACTAGGAAAATCTACAAGGACATCTTCAATCGGCTTCAGTTATGATTTTTTCACACCCTTTGTCCCTTGGAGGAAAAAAGGGGAAGATCAATGACCATTGATATGGTAGATTGGTCAGTAAAGTCAGACATAGGGGTTGCCAGTGCATATGGGAAGTAATTGTTAGCAAATTTAAGTTGTCATTAGTGAAGTTAGATGCAAACACCATTCCCACCGGTATAGGATCACCAGTAGTTCACTCACATTACTTTAAAGGTACCGGTAGACTATAACAGAGTGTATGCACCGGTAGACTAAACAGAGGAGATGCACCGATAGACCGAACAAAGTACATTGTACCGGTCTTATATTACATACAGGGATGGACCGGGTATAAGATTTGTACCGGTCAAAGTGCATAAAGATCCGCACCGGATTATGCGAAGCAGTTTGAGTTAAAACTGGAATATGCGGAGCATCCACCATTTAGAACTACAGTTAGCTTTTTAACAGGAGTTAGTTTTATTTCTATGCGGATGTTTCAAGGTAAACTCAAGATCAAAACGCAAATCTTTTGTTTTGTTGCATGATTTAAGGACAAGTTTACAACCTAGTGGTTCTATGAGTTAAGGGTTTCATTGAGATGAACTTTTGTATAAATACAAGTCATAGGATGCAAGAAAAGGAGTTGTTAATAGTTGTTGAATATACAGAGCAGAAGAGAGATACCTTCTGAGAGAAGTGCTACAATCACAGAGGTGAAAGGCAGAAAGTTCAACAGCCAGGCAGAATCGGGAAAGATCAACAGGTATGATCTAATCAGACAGGAAGTGTCAAGTTAAGATCATTGCTTTTATAAGGTGTGAAAGCATATTGAAATCCCTCAATCAGGGTGAACCCTAATCAGTTCTTTGTAAAAATCCTTTAACCAGGTAACATCTTTGCTAGTGTTGAATGTCCTTTAACCAGGCAACTCCTAACAGAGTTAAGATCTTTACCGACCTTCTATCAAATCCCTTAACCGGGTAGCACCTTCACAAGTGTTTTGTAAGCTCCTAACAGAACATCTTTATTTTTGCAGAAGTGAAGTTGTGAACTCTATCTCACCATGGTTTTTTTCCTTCTAACCGAGGGTTTCCACGTATACATGATGAGTTGATCTGAGTATTTCTATTTATGCTTGTGGATGATTGTTTACATTCTGCTTATCTTGCAAGAATCTTTATACAAGTTTTAAATTGCAATAGAAATACTATTTACTGATTCACCCCCCCTCTCAGTAACCGGTTCAGAATAACAGTAATGGCAGTGTGTACCACTTGACAGGGGAAGTATCAATTGACAAGATGATACCTGACAAGGGAAGTATTGTGTTGAGAGCTTCACTTGTATATACTCCTTTGAAAGTTATGATATGTTTTGCCACCAATGCCGAAGGGGAAGATTGTTGGCATTATGCTTAGTTGTCATCATTGGCAAACATAAAACACACTGGTCTTTAAGTTAGAGCAACAGTGGTGAACCGGTAATTGTCTCAGTCGACAACCATAAAACTTGCTAGGTAACCTGTGTACCTACACCGGTCACAATAATACTGGTCTTGTCCAACCGGTCCAGTAGAAAACCACATGAGGCAGATGACTCAACCGGTAGCACACTGGTTTTCCTTCAAAGTAGCAGATCTACCGGTCCGTATGTTTACAATCCGATCCGGTTTTTGCAAAGTGTTTTTGGGATAAACTGGAGTTTTTCTGCGAGCATTTTAGGATGAACTAAAGTTTTGTATGCGAGCATTTTGGTTTGATCAAGAGATCTTCATGAAAGACTTTCCGATTGCTTTCCAGAACAACGGCATTTTGGAAGAGTTACAACTTGGCACTACAGTTCGGTGTGGTAATGTGAAGATCATTATATATACGGGTCATCGTGCATTAAAAGAGTTGTTGAAAATCAAGTGCGCAAAAAGAGAGCAGAGAAGAAGAGTTGAGTTTTCTAAGAAGGGTTACAGTCACCATGAGTGAAAGACAAAGATTGAACAGCCAAGCAAAGCGAGAAAAGAACAGGTATGATCTGATCGACAGATTGAGTGTCTAAAGAAGATCATTTCTTTTATTATGTGAAGCTCATAAAAATCCCTTTATCAAGGTGAACCCTAACAAGTTCCATTGTATAAATCCCTTCACCGGGTGACATCTTGATTGATGTTCTTAAGTCCTCTAGCAAGGCGACTCCTTACAGGGTCAAGATCTTAACCGGTCTATATCAAATCCCTTGACAGGGTAACATTCTAACAAGTGCTTTTGTAAGCCTTTAACAGGGCAGCTTTATTACTGCAGTAGTTAAGTTCGTAGGTTCTATCCCACGTATATATCCTATGTTAGCTTGTGTATGTGATTTCTGTTCAAGTTACTTAAGCATGCATTATATTTTCAGTATCACACAGTAGTTGTATTCAATTTAACAGGATAAAAACTTAAATAAGTTGAATTGACTAATTCACCCCCCCCTCTTAGTCACCGGTTAGGATTAACAAGGAGTAGCTCATACAATCAGCAAAGTTGGTAATGTGTGATATGTAGTCAAGAATAATCCCGTACAAAATCTTGAAGAGGCATGACAAGCAGGTTTTGATCCCATATGACATATTTTTGGGGATGAATACAACATACAGTGAAGTGTCCATACACATATGACACTAGCAGGAAGTCAATGACTGAATTTGTACAACAAAAATGTTGAGTGTCACAAGGCATACCTAGGCCATACGTCGTCTTGCAAAATGAACACTTGGTATGTGCCAAGTTCAAACTGTACTTCGTATGGTAGGGGTGGGGCCAAAACTTGTACATTAGGAGTTAGTACAGTGTACGATGGGAATAGTTTGCATGTTTCATTGAGTCTATATGTCAGATAGAAACTGTAGTGACTAAATTGTTTGGTGGTCGCAATGTCTTGTAGTACAAACCAGGCAATGCATCATGCTGAAGTTGCAAGGACTGTACGGTGACAATAATCTTGTACTAAATCTTTTGAAGTACATATGCCAGGAATCCATTCACAGGAATACATGAGTTGTATGTGTCATTTGGTGCAATGATGGTGCCCTTTTGTGTTAACTAGTGGAAAGAGGATTCTACTTCCTACGGAGGTCAATGCTGAGTTCCTTCATGCCAAAATTGTCTTCCATTGTGAAAAACAAGCAAACTCTTGCTGAGAGCGTGAATTAAACTAGGGCCTCTGCATAGTCTTCATTATTTTGTGTTTTCCATTTTCTATCTATCCCCCTACTGTCACCTCAACAACTTTGCATGTTTTCTTCACCAGGAGTTGTAGCTTCAAGTAAATTACAAGTTGGCGAAAATACCTCGTAATCCTCCATTTGCCAATGGAATAGTCCATTCAGGGGACTCATCTCATCTTCAGAACAATCTTCCAGCTCAAGCACCCCTTCGTCATTTGGTTCCATGCCTTTCCTTCTTTCATCCCTTCCCAACTCTCCATCTTCAAACTCTGATTCGCAGAGTGCCAACTCCTAACTCACCGCATGGTTTCTCAGATTAATGACGTACTTCCTCCCTTTACTCTCGATTGAGAGTGTGCTCCGCTTCCAATTGTGATTTTCCTCGGCAACAATCAACCAACCTCTCCCAAGAAGCACGTCATATGCCTTCTTTTCTAATAAGATAACTATAAAATCTAAGAAAAAGCACTGTGTGCCAATCCTTCCCTGTTGTGGCATTAATGTTCCGAACAACTGAATGCCATGTTGGTCAACACCTACCAAGTGGAAGGTTGACGACCAGAGTGTTGGCTTCCCCAGACACTTGTAGGTTTCCTCCTGCAGCACATTGACTCCCGAGCCTCCCTCGGCAATGGTATTTAATAGCTTTCTCCCTATTATTTCCATCTCAATGACGATTGGCTTCCTTTCGATGCTTACTATCAGCAACATAGGGTCAATGGCTTGGTTTTCTTTGGTTGGTGACTTCATCATTTGTCATGTCCCCTCTTTAGTCTAACTAGCAGAGTTATGTGAGTTAGCCTATCATGGGGGTCTCGTAGGCTAGCAGTTGTGGTTAGAGACTCATACAGGATATTGAGTGACCGAGCTTGGCTTTACAAGCAGTTTGGGAGCCAGTTCCTTGATTTTAGGGGGTATCCCTACATTTTAGGAGGATGTGGCAATTTCCAGATGTGAGGTTCCACGGGATCATTCCATGGTTTCAGTTTCAGGATGACAGGGTGTGTTCCCTAGTTTCTAGGAGCATCCCTAGATTATAGGGAAGGGACTGCCAGTTGACCCATCTCGTCCGGTATGAGTCACAGACAGGTGATATGGTCAGTTTCGTGTTTATTTGGTTGATTTGGGCCATCAGAGGCAAAATGGGGAATATTTTAATATATTTAAATATTTCCTAAGTTAGCAATTAAATAATTTATAATAAGGCTATTTACATAGCCATTTCGGAGTAATAAGGGGAATATGGCTTCATTTGGTCAGGTGTGCCCTTGTGTTATAGCTCGTTGGAAAGGTCTCAAATTATTATAAACTATTTTCACTATCCGGAGACTTTTTGGTGCCTTGAGTTATGACATTTTAATAAAGTAATGTTTTTCCTATAGCCTGGACGCCTTTATTTGGAAAATGTTATTTTATTATAAAGTGCAAAGTGTAATTCTCATTTAGGGTTCGATTTTCACTTGGGAGGAGTTATAAGGAGATGAAGACCTAATTGTTCATTAACTTTTTGCATTTTGAAACTTATGAATTGTGGAATTGCTCTGGGAGGGCAATTTTGTGGCTTGGGACGAAAACCTCAAGTCTGGACTATTGGGACGCAAACCTCAACAAGTCTTTGGTGATTTGGAGTTCTACTTCATTTGCATTCAGATTGACAGAGGAAGTGATCGATTTATCTTGGCATTACCATTTGAGTGGAATAGGGTATTTGCAGCTAGGCGGCCAGCCTATTTGCATCAGACATTTCATTTCAGCAGTTCACGTGGGGTTTGGAGAAGGTCTTTTTCTTCACTATTGGAGCAATAGCTTCCATTTTGGCATTGGACGGCTCATTGCAGCAATTTTTCTAGGGTTGGATCACCCTCAAAGCATTTCCCTATAGTTGGCATTAATTCTTGTTTAAGACAGTATTGTATGTTTTCTGCAATCTCCTTTTGAAGTTAATATATCAGATTGCTGGATGGTTCGGGTATGTACTATTTCAGAATTCAGTAATGATAAAATTTGCAGCATGTGTTTACATTTCTTAAGTGCTATTTATTTCCTATTTGTTATGCAATTATTTTATTTCCAAAAAAACCCAAAAAACTAAAAAACAAGGAAAAGAAAAAGAAATCAGAATTCAGCTAAGATCATTCAAGGGTAACAAACGCTAGTCAAAGATTCAGAATTTGAAACAAACAGTAATTTCCAACGTCACCGGGATTGGGGATCTTTCATCATTGGTTCACCTTGTGGATTACATTGGTTTGGGTCGAGTGTATCGTCACCAATTGTGTTGGTATTGCCACTCTTAGTTGTGGCATAGTTTGAAGGTCTTCCACCTTGATGCGTATGGTTGTCTGTAGCACCTCCCAAACTATGTTCTTCTCTGACTCTAATCGCACTAATATACTTGTCATTCCATTGGAGGTTATTCATTCCTTCGCCATTGCTTGTTCAACTTCTACTCTAGCTTCTCAAAGTCATTCCTTCTTTGTACAAAGGTCTAGGTACATTGCCTTCTTCATTTGTGCTCTCGTGATTGCCACAACTACCTCATCTTATTCTTCCACATCCAGCATATTAATACCCTTTTGCTTCGTGCAGTTGGTGTCTTCATGGTCACCTAGTCCACAACATTTGCACAATAATTGTACGTTGTCTTTCTTATTCTATAAATCTCTCGCAAAGTGTCCCCATTCGCTATATTATTAGCACAGTATGATAGAACGTCCTCTGGAGTCATACTGTATTTGATTCTGCCGTTGATTACCATAATTCTCTGGGAATACATTTGTGGTTTTGATGGAGTGGACTCTCCTTGTGTGAAGAGTAATTGTGTACTTACAGTCTTTAAATTATATGAACACCCTTTTATTGAATGATCCATCGCATGGAAAACCTCATAGAACATCATTTTAGGAAAATTACCTTTCATGTGCCCCTCAATTTTGTACTCAATGCACCATAGTTTATTACTTTCTTTATTGGTTCCTTTCTTGGCCTTCAATTCCTTCATCACTCTTATCATATGCCATAGTAGGTCTTGGACTATTGTCGATTCATCATCCCTACTACCCTCGATGCTATCGTCAACATGCGTCTTCCTCTTCCCTCGAGAGGATGTCTTGTTTTCACTCTCAAAATCCATCACCCGATTGTAGGCATCGACATACGAGGATGGAGGCACCACTTTCATCTTTTTGTGCAACGGGGGAATCAACCCCTTAATGAACCACATCTTCTTCAACTCGTTAGCTAGCTGATTCTCCAACTTGGCTAGCAATTCCTTGAGCCTACGATTGTAAGCCTGTACATTCTCATTCTTCGCTTGTTTGGTATTATACATTTCGGTGACAATCTCATTGCCATCTCGTAGCAATTTACACTCGGCCTTGAATGCCCTACTAAGTGCACCCCAAGAGGCTGTGGATGAAAATCCAATCCTATGAACTAGTCAATGGCTATACCCTGTAGCGTTGTTGGAAACGCTCTTAGCCAATAATTGTTGTCACCCGACTGCTTACTGCCCAGATAATCTCGCACATCTTACAGTGCCTCGTAGGATCTTCTGACCCATTCCCTATGAACTTAAGTAGTTTTTAACTTTTTGTTGATCCACATTTGGACTTGTCAAAGGAGTCACCATCTTTCTTGCCTTCTTGTTGCCTTGTGTGTCAAACTTGGGTGGACTATTCTGACTGCTACGTTTTGGTGTTGTCCTTGCGCTCTTGGCCACGTGTGCATCCTCTACACATCCACCTCCAACGTTCCCAACACCTCGGGTACTTTCAAGCTCTAACTCATTCTCATACTCCCTCCATCCAAGAGTCTTTGGTTCGAATCCTCTAATTATGGGTTCTCCTGAGATGGATAGATTCCGCAATGGCGTACAATATATTTCTCAAATCAAGATTTCCTTCTTCACACTCATCCATCATTGACTATACTGAAGGGCTCCGACTTGGGAATCGTCTAACAAGATTTTCTTCAAATGTTTCTCGTAATCTTCTCCTTTGTTCTCTTTGTTATACAATCC
Source organism: Chamaecyparis obtusa (assembly GCA_027943335.1). Classification (NCBI taxonomy): domain Eukaryota; kingdom Viridiplantae; phylum Streptophyta; class Pinopsida; order Cupressales; family Cupressaceae; genus Chamaecyparis; species Chamaecyparis obtusa. The sequence continues at coordinate 315,664 of BSBK01000997.1, forward strand.
TTAAAGATCGTCTGATCACTTGGTCTTGACCACCTTTGGGCCTCTTCTCACCTTTGGTTGGGATTTAAGGGCATGAATCACGCAATTGCTGACTAGATTTCTTTGAAGGCAACGACACCAAATATTTATTGCTATACTTGGTAAATTACATAAATGAAATAATAATACAAATGGCAATGAATACTAGATACAGGAGTAAAATATATCTTTATTCACTCATGAATTCATTAAAGAGAAAAAGACCAGAGATGGTTGGCCAAGGATTACAATCCATTCATCAATACCATACTCCCTTCCTTGGCGGTACACGGTTGCAAAGAGGAATACAACTGTTGACCAATTAACACTTACAACTACTCAAGAGTGACAACTAACTGAATACAAACAATTAATACATTGACGGATAACCAATATTATCAAACATAACAATAGGCATTGTATGACAACTACAACCTTGAAGTGTGTCAAGAATTTGGATAAGGCATAAGTTATGCTTAAAGTAATGAATTAGTGATGCAGGGGCATCCAAGGTTAAGGCGGGGGCATTCTGTGTCCTAGGTAAACTGCATGGAGTGTTTGTGTTTTGGCCGGTTTTTACTCGATTGCAGCCTTGACCGATGGTCTTGGTCATTGAAGGAAGCTCAGTCACTGAAAGAACTCGGTAGTCTCTGGCGCTCGGTGAAATTATTGCTCGGTCATGTTTGCGGTGCTCGGTCGATATTGGTGCTCGATGATGCCTGGCGTGCTCGGTGATTTTACTGTCGCTCAGTAGATTTGACTTACCGACTAAAGTTTTGTGTGATTTGTTGAGCCGACTTGGTGAATTAATTGTTGGTAGCCATTGTCTTGGGCCGACATGCAAAATTAAATGTTTGTATACATTTGTAAGCTGACTTGTATGGCATTTAATTATTTGTTTTGGGGAGTTAAGGGTTTCATCCAATCGACTTGTGGCTGACGATTAGTATTTAAGGAGGGCTTGGGTAGATGTTTAACGACAGATGGTGGAGACAGATTTCGAAGAGATCAGAACTTGGAGACTTAGCAGATCTGGAATTCAGATGTGAATCTTGAGAGCAAAGTTGTGGAAAAGTTCTTGATGTTCTTGCAGATCAGACTGTAATTTGATAGTCCTTTGTAGAAGAGCTAGGGGTTTGCATACTTGGAGACAAGGAGATTGCTTGGAGGCTTGCGAGCTCAAGTTTAGATCTGCCTTAGGGTTTCCATCAGCTTCTGATTGTCTTCAGAGCAGAACTAGCTGAGATTGTATTGGATCTGGTTGTAGATCTTGCAGAATTGTTTCATTTTGTAATTGGCCCTAACCCGGAAGGCCTTACAGCCGGGCATGTTAATGCAAATTACTTGAAACATTTATGGTGTTGTCTGTTGTGTTGAGTATTCCACTGTGTAATTCTGTTGGCTGCAAGGTTTGGCCTGTCCTTCATTGGATCCACCATCCTTGACTGCATAAATTAGCCCTAGGTTTTAACATGGTTTTACTTCTAACCTTGTTCACTATTATCTACAAATAAATGCCCCTACACACATGATAGATTGCTAAAAGCATGCATTTGATACTCTTGAAGACACAATCCACAATCCTTAACAATGATAAACATGATTCATGCATTGTTATAAATTTAACACCATCAAAGATTGAAAATTGAATATGCAAGGGATTATGCTTTACATTAGACCTTCCATTTTCTTTCTAGCATAGCAACCTGATGATTATTCCTTGATCCTATGGTTTTGACAATCTACTTACCACTGCTATAGATAGATACCTTAAAATACAAAGTCAAAAAAAAAGCACCCAATTTTGCCTATTGGACACGTCTGGAGGTGAGATTCAGGCTTGGGATCGCTCAGGTTCATCCAATCCGAACCCACTAGCTATGAGCAAGACCCTAGCCAAAACCACAAGCTGTGAGTAGGACCATATCCAAACCCACAAGAGACTTTACCTAGCCCTTGAGCTCACTTCAAACTAGACCAAGACCAAAGGTTGCTCGAGGACGAACTGATAACACGGTAATTTACAAGTCAGGTTCAAAATTGATAAGAATATGTTACAAACATGTCAAGTAATTTACTCGTCACTTGATCAAACTGAATGTAAGAAATGATATGTCAAGGCTTAGTACATGCCTTCTCATTTTATAATACTTCATAGTCAAGTAGATTAAAAATCTTGAGGATAATGAAAAGCACTTCAACAACCAATCGAAGTCTATGGAAACAGCAATTAATTTAGGTTTTGCAAATATAAATGACATACTTGATGGTCTCAAAGGTGATTGAACTCTAGAACACTCTGGTACTCATGAAATCCCAAATCTTCTGCTTAAAAAAAAAGAAGCCATCAAGAACAACTAGAGAGCTATCATCAACAGAAGGTACTATAGTTGACTCTACCTTATTATGATGGCTCAAGAAAGACTTTAGCTAGAGCTTGGGTCCAAAAGGTAGACACCTATTTCCATCTCAAACCTTATTTTAATGATTCAGCTGTATAGGTCAGAAAATTTGTCAAACTAGTAATGAGTTTCAATTGATAATATTTTACTGTGTGAAATGTCAGAGATTCTCAATCTGTATCAGCAATATTCCGTGATATTGAATACTTTTGCTGATTACTTTTTGCAACAATTATGTATGAATAAAGATGTTAGCAATATGAAAGTTGTAAAAATCATGTTATTTATAATATCCATCCAAATGATTTGAAAACAAATCCAAAACAACCTGATACAAATTGTGGGACAAAATGTCTGTTGACTGAAACTGTTAAAAATTGAAAAAAAATGGTTTATAAATGTAACTACAATGGACTTTCCTGCCAACCTGTGGGATTTGAGCCACTTTTTTTGTTAGCCAAAATTTCTTATGCATCCAAGCAGTTTCGCATAGATATTACTTTAGGAGAAGGCCAAGGATCCACCAAAGCAACCGAAAATTGAAGAGGAAGTTTCTATTTCAGATTTGTTTGGTGAAGGTGCTACTGGAAACATGGGTGATAAAACTGAAAACAATGAAGAACTATGCGAATTTTGAACAATCTTGCCAGAGGACAACAACAATTAGTGCAACTAATGAGCCAAATGATGCAACATATGAATACAAATCAAAATAATTGAGGTAATAATTGCAACTAGAATAATGGGGAAACAATGGAAAAGGTATTCATACAAACATACATGTTAACAATCAGTCCCGAGTTACTAGTGAAGCCAACTTCTAGACCATGATGCCTACATTTTTGCAAGGCAATGCTGCAACATGAGGCAACAGCAAGATACAAAAGAGGATTTTATAGATTGGTTACATGAATACGAAGCATTACGCGATGAGTTCCATGCTGCTATGTCTCTATCAGATTTTAGTTGCTCAAGTTAGATATAGACCTAAGAGAGATAGAGGCCCTAATAGCCATGATTTGCAAAAGTTGGGTAAGCTCTCTATTCCCACATTTGATTGTTCCAAAAAATGCATAGCCAGATAATGGGTTTAAAATTAGAAACTTCTCAATAAACCCTATGTTCGAAAAGGAGTCTATCAAGTATGCTACTTTGCACTTGGATGGTGAGGGTCAAAAATGGTGGTGTCATGAATTAGTGACACAAGGACATAATTTTATTAGCTCCTATGCAAAGTTAAGTTAGAACCTTTTCAACTAGAACGAGTTAAGGAGGAATAGGTTATGCTTTTCATGAAAGGAACCATTGGAACTAGGTCATATGTGTTTAGGGAAAGGCAAAGTTCATTACATAGAGGTGGTTTTTGATAGTAAGGAGGAGACAATTGGTGATGGGTAAAGTAGTGGAGAAAGCGATTCAAAGGAGTAACAAATTGATTCAAAGGAGCACTCTTCAAGGAGAGTGATAGAAGGCACCATTGATACACTCTTGGGCTATGTTGTCGGTCCGCGTTCGAGATCAAGTTCGTCTTCAAGGTTCAGGTTCATAGGTTTAAAAAAAATTTAGGGGGTTTCGGTTCATTTTGTAATATCCCCGTCATAAAATAAATTATTTTCCTATTGTATGTGGACCGATTGATTTAGCTTATCTCGGTCCCTTTTATTTTTCTTTTCCATAGGTGTTTGTCATGTCGGCTTCTCTTGTAAACCCTCGGGAGTTTCTCCGAAGGGATATTTATGACTGGTGTGTAGGATGTAATTGTCATGTTGAGATTTGATACTTTATTGTATTTTTGCGAATTCCTATTGGGATTCTACTATCTGCCATTTCGGAGTTGAAATATCCTCTCTATTTGGTATTTCGCAGTTTTAGTGGGATTCAACCCTCACCCTACTCTTCTTGTTCTCTGGTTCCAAATTTGGCAATTTGAAGCAACATTTATTATTTCATCTTGCAATGTTATTGTGTGATATTAAAATCTAGAATATATTAAGGCTCACTGTGCAGCTCTCATCCCTCGGCGTACTCCCAACATCATTCCATACCGCCTCCAACCCTCGGCGTACTCCCACATCATTCTGTACCGCCTCCCTTCTTTAGTGTACAGCCCTCAACACCCACCATACGGCCTTCAAATACAGCCCCACCTTCACCATACGGACTACACTTCACCATCGTACAGCCTGCAAACTTCCAACTGTACGGCCTGCATCATCCGTACGACACTTGCCTTCGTACGGCCAGGCTACCATACCGTACGACATCCCAGCTTTCCATCCGTATGGGTCTTGACTTTTGTACGGCTTTGCCTCACCATACGGCCCTCACACTCAGCACACTGTACGGCCTTCTCCACTGACTCCGTACTGCCTGCAGCCTATTCGTACGGCCTTCTACCGTACATCTTCTTGATTCCATTTCCCCCACTATACGGACTGGTTGAATCATGTCCAGGTTGCATGGTCGGGAACATTACACATTTTGGGTTTGACTGTACAAAAACATACAAAAAGTAAAAGAAATATACATATATGCAGAAGCAATTAAGTTCATAATACACCACTATGCATGGTAGTGTTCTCTTCTTTGGTTCACAAACTACTCAAACGTCATCCTCTCTCACACCTATGGTTCCAATAGTTCCGATTCATCATTAGCAGCCATAAGGATGTCTGCAAACATCTCATCCCCGACTTCCTCTACTAGATCCTAAACTTGTTCCTCCCCAACAAAGGTAGGACGTGTAGGCCTGTCGGCTGTCCTAGAATGTGTCCTCTGTGCCCATGGAGAACATATAGCACTCCTATTATCATCATGATCTTGGTTTTGTCTAACTGGTGGGTTCATGCACTCTACCATAGTAGTGAGAGCCTATAAGGCCTGAGCCACCTGTTGCTGCCCTGTAACCATAGCTCTGAAAAACTCTCTAGTTTCATGATCATCATTGTTCCTATTTCCTCTGGGTGGGCTACCATCATGCCTATCACCCATGGTGACTGGCTACTGGTTTAAAACATGTTCACCTTTGAGTAAAGCTCTCCTGCAATTATAATATTTGGAGGTCCAACTTCCTGTGGTTGCATATGAATCCTTAATCCTCGGGATGGCAGGATTTAGCTCTAATACCAATGTAAGAACCCTTCACAGGCTCTAACTGCTGAACGGTATTATGTTTATTTTGTTTGCTATGTTTGAGACTTTTTTTGAGTTTTCAACAAGGGTCTTGAACAGAAAACAAGTAACTGAAACTGAAATCTTGAATACAATCAAACTATTGCTGCAACTTCTATTTATTTTCAGTATGCATTGCCAAATATAGTAATAACTTATTTCTAAGATGAATACAAGCAAAAAGAAAATTATATTTCACATAAAGAACCTGATTTATTCCAGTCATAGGCTGCTGCCAATTTCTTTGCAAATGTAGAGACTGTGGTTGGCTTATTTTCTCTCCTACGCCATCCTTCACACATTCAATTAATTTTTGCAGTCTTTGGTAGATGAAATCGCACCCAACAACCTGGTGCATTGATTCATATATGGCTGCGGCCATTCAATAATATCAGCTACATCTTCAAAGCCTCCAAATCATGTATCATTAATATGCAATCTGCCCTTATCAATCTGCAATTGCAAGCCCTTGATTGCTCTCCACAAATTGATAGTAAACCCACTGCTTTAAGCACAATAAGAATCTATCAATAAGACTCGCTCAGTAATCCAAATTCGCCAGGTATCTCACTAGTCCAAATGGAAGCATAGAAGAAACTACGTTTCTCCAGTAGCAGAAGAAAGCAATGAAACCCCTGTCTCAGAGCAGCTGTGATAAAAAAATAAGTTTCATAAATGAACAATGGTTCCTTCTCCCAAATCGAACTTGTCCTTTTATCCTCAAAAAGCTCCCAAAATCTCACTTCCCCAACTCCCATGATTTTTTGGCACAAAATCATTAAATGTTTTAAGCTTAATCTTGCAATATTTCTTAATAATCGACTTAGGGAAAAGTGCTCCAATTTAATTAATATAATTGGCCCCATTTAATGATGAAGTGACCCTTCACTTAAGTGGCTAATACAATGTAAATTTATAACTTTATATTATAATGTTTTAACATTAATTAATGTTTAGCCACTAAAAATTGCATAACTCTCTTAATACTTGGGATCAAGCTTAACTGTCAAAAACTAGAGTCTATCTACTGGTCACCCATGTGACCCTGAAGTCTGCTAAAAATAGCCAATACTAAAGAATCCAAGTCAGAACCAAACAATCTCAATCCATTGAAAGCTCTAACTCTGAAGAGAGAAGTCCGCTCTACCATTGACGACCCTCTGCACTAAAATGACCCTCTGTTCATCTCCACTAACCTACGAGGGTCCACTTATAGGCTAATCCAAGACTAGAATGTCTCTAGCTAGGAGGGGACATCACACGCATCACGAAACTTCACAGGGCGTCTCAAAACAATTGTATTGGAGGCAAAATAGGTCTCAACAACCTATTTCAATCAAAATAATAATAAATTAAAATTAAAAAATTAAAAATTTTACTAAATTAAAATATATTTAAACTTTAAATAATTTAACTTACCTGCAAGAGCTCCAATCTTGAGAATTGTCCAACTATGCCTTGTGACATATGTTAGTTAGTGATAAACATTTTGATCTCCTGCGTATTGCATACATTTGTTTGATCCATTCAACTTTGGTCCCAATTTTTTGCAGCATTAGGTTGAGTGAGTGGGCAACACAAGGTGCTCAAAAAATGCTTGAATAGCACTCCTCAACCAATAACCCAACAACCATACAGTTTTTAACATTGTTTGTTACAACCTGAACAACATTTTGAAAGCCAACTTGCTCAACAGCTTGGAAAAGAGTATTGACAATAAATGGACCGTCCTTCAATTTCCCTTCACAATCTACTGCTCTCAAAAACATTGCACCTCTTGTAGACACTACAATAACATCGATAAAAGGGTGATTTCTGGCATCTTTCCATCCATCAGATACTATGGTCACAACTGTTTTGATCCATAAATCCCTGATGAGCTTCAAGGCATCCCTACATGTTTCACCTCTCTATCCAATAAGAAAGTACACACCTTCTCGTAACCTATGCCTTTGAACCCCTTTAGAGCCTCATTAATCAATCTCACCATTTTTTGCCAATAGGCAAGCGAACAAAATTGAATGCCAATCCATTAGAATAGATGCCTCTAGCTATATCTTGCTTGGAAATCTCTCTACTCTCATTATGAAATGTCATTTCCAAGGGTCTCTTTACTCTCTTATTTGATGCTAGTTCTTGAGGAATATGCGAGAATGGATGGCCCTCTACGGGTTCAAAACTGATAATTGATGCCATAGAGGCTTTCGATCCTTTCTTAGACTTTTCCAAAGGATGGGACCCTACTTTTGCAGCTACTTAATTTTCTTTTGCTTTCTCTTCAATATATTTCATCACAAAAGTTTGAAAGAAGGCTTTTATCTTGAGGCTCCCCACCAATTCTTGGCTTGCCTGCACAACACTTGATGCCTTTATGAGGGATAAAGCAAAAATGTGTTTTCACTCAACTATATGAGCTATTATATTGCTCCTTGCAATGGCTACAAATCCAAACATAACCTCCTCCACTTGGAATTTGTTGTACCACTTCCACATATTTCCATAGTAGAGAGTTTGGATCTGTTTTGAATCGGGAGTTCCTAGAGATAGAAGCACTTGCCATTCTATGAATCTATAAAAAACATATAAAGCCACAAACCAAAACGGAAACATAAAACGAAACTAGAAAGTTCATTTCATTTTGTATAAAAAATGCAAGAAATTTTTTTAAAAAAAAAAAACAACGAAAACCTACCTCTTTTGTTGAAATCTTCCTCTTCAATGTCTTTGAGAAGTTCTCAACACTTGCAACCACATAGGAAGAGGACACAAACCATCTTAGAGAATGCAACAAACAAGAAAGTTCGACAATGGAGGCAAGAAGTTTTGTTTTGCATTCACAAATGTATAAATGAAATAGGCTCACCTTTTTAGTGTTTTTAGTGGTCAAATTTAGGATTAGGGGGTCAAATTGAACAAAAGAGGCAAAACAAAAATTTATAAAAAATTATAAAAAAAAAATTTAAATGCCAAATACTCCCCAGGTTCTGCCCGAGACGCCAAACTCCTCCTGGGCTCAATAGGGATGAACTCAGTCTGTGGGCTGGACCGTGTCCGAATCTACAGGGGACCGCATCCAAACCTAAACCTAGGACAAACCGGACTGGGACCCAGGGGTCCTAAGGGAAGAACTTGGCTTATCTAAGAAACTCACTATGTGTGTTATGTTTAAGATTTCAGCTGATTGGAAGTCCCATATCCTAGTTGCATACTCGAAGAACACTTTTGCATGTGAAATTATGGATGGAAAGATTCAAAATGATCAATATAAGGTGAGTGATGATATCATCTACTACAAAGACAATTTGTTTGTTTCCTAAATAAAAAATGAAGTAAAATATTCTTAGAGTTGTTCATGATGCTCCACTAGCATGTCATTAGAGATAATTTAAAACTTATGGGCAAGTGAGAGAGAGATTATCTCGGTAGGGGTAGAAAGATGATGTTCTTGGGCATATTCGAGAATGTGTCATTTTCCAACAAAATAAATTTGAACATACTTTTCCAATAGGTTCATTGCAACCCCTTCCTATCCTTGATCAAAAGTGGCATTGTATATCAATAGATTCCATCGTAGGGCTTCCTAAGTTGCAAGGTACTGATTGCATTTATGTGAGGGATAGGTTGATTAAGTATAGACATTTCTTTTCCATATCATTGGAGTATAAGACACCTCAAGTGGCATATTTGTTTTTCAAGGAGGCATTTGGGCTCCACAGACTATCCAAAAAGATTTTCAATGATTAGGACAACATCTTTCTATGTACATTGGTAAGAGCTCTTATGATCTATAGGTACAAAGTTGATTCCGAGCACAAGTTATCTTACACAAAGAGATGAATGGACCAAAATAGTAAACAAATGGGTTGAAGGTACTTAAGGAATTACGTATCTCATCGTTAGAAGGCTTGGGTCACATGGTTGTATTTGAGAGAGCATTCTATAAAACCCCTTATCATATGAACATTGGGAATGACAACCTTTAGGGCTTTATACGAATATGATTCCACCTTTTTGTTGACTTGATTATTGTAGATAGTAGAGTACCTCAAGCTAGAGACTAGATTCAAGAACATCAAAACATTATGAAGGCTATGAAAGAAAAATTTAAGCAAGTGCAAAATCAGCAAAGGATGTTTACAGATAGGCACATGAGTGGGAGGTCCTTTGAGATTGGGGATACTATACCTTTGGTTGCAACCTTATAGACAGTCTTCAGTCAAAAGGAGGCACAAAAGAATTGAAACCCAGGTTTGATGGCCCTTACGAGATTATACAAAGGATTGAGGAGGTTGCCTACAAGCTAGAGCTACCAGATCACAACAAAATTCATAATGTACTCTGTGTCCTTCTACAAAGCTATCACCATTGGATGAGATGGGGAAAATGGCCTTGATTCTAGAAGCTATAAATGATGTTAGGGAGAAGAGACTTAGGAACAAGAGTATACACAAGCATTTGGTTAGATGGAAAGATTTTCTCGTAGAAGGTGTCATGTGGGAAGGAGAACAAATTCTTCAACACCCAAATTTGCAATTGTTTGAGGATAGGCAATTTTAGGAAAGGAGAACTGTAATGTCCCCTTCTTTGACTTCGGATTTGAGGAAATGTCACTAAACTATTTTATTCTTGTAGGCTAATTTGGATTACTAAATTAGGGGAAAAAAATATTTTATTAGATTAAGTTGCCTTAAGTTGTTGCAAGTGACTTTATTTAATTATTTTTTATTAAGTGATTGAGTTAAAAAGCAAAAATAAAATAAAGTCCTCTTATGGAGCCAAAAGGTGATTATATTAATAAAGGTGAATTTTAAATTATAACTTCACAAAAGTTCTTGGGGAAGTAATAAAAGAGGAATGAAGAAGTTCATTTGCACATCTTGGACATTTTTATTTCCCTCATTTCTAGTTTGGACTGCAAGTTCAACTACAAACCCTAGGATGGAAAGCTTAGAGGTCTTTGGTTTCAGTCTTTCAAAGAAGAAAGATTTATCCCTAATCAAATCTACAATGAATTCACATAGGATTCACATCTATGTTTGAACAAAGATTCAAGGGTTTTGTTTGCAAATGTGGGCTTCATATTTCCCAATACAAATTAATTGATATTTACAAGCAAATAAAATTTTTGTTTGGTGTTGTATGAGATTGGTGAATCACGCAGAAAAATATAGGTGATACATGTGGTGTGTGAAGAAGAATTAAATACTATATTTTATCATTTGACATTTATACACTAGTTGTACCACATATAAGCCCATGGTGAGTCCTACAAACTCTATCCAAGGGTGGGTTACTCAAAAAAGAAGTTAATAATCTGATTTTAACCCTACTGTAGCCTTTGGAAGGCTGACCAAGGTCAACACCAGCACCAAAAGGGAGTTGCACCCTTTCTAAGAGCTGTCATATCAAGAAAAAAGGAGCCATACCGTATTTTGTAGGAGATTAATTGATGACATGGAGTTTGAATGGCATCAAGGTGGTAAAAAAGACTTGGCATCACTTCCTAAAAGGGTCACAGCTCTTCCTTAGGCAGCCATACCAGTACGTGAAGATTGTGAAATTCATTTGAAACCTATCACACTTGGCTTTGGACTGTCTTACAACTATAAAGGAAACTTAAAATTACTTCTGCAAGAGTTTTGATGATTTGGCTGTATACATCAGAAAACTTGTCAAACTATTAATGAGTTTCAGTTGATAATATTTTTGTGTGAAATCTCAGAGATTCTCAATCTGTATCAGCAATATTCTGTGATATCAAATATTTCTGATAATTACTTTTTGCAACAATTATGTATGAATGTAGATGTTTGCAATAATGATAAATGATAAATGATATTGCAACTTTGTATATCCCTTGAGTTTACACCTTGAAGTAAGAAAAACATAGGGAAAATGCTTGTGTTTGTACAAATAGTGATTGCTTTTAATTTTTCTATTTGCACTGAACTGATCAAATAATGAAAAAGGAGTCCTCGATAACTTGATGAAAGATTTCAACTTTTGTAAATCCTTTGCTTCTATGTCTTGTGCAACATGAAGTAAGAAAAATAGAAGGAAAGTCCTTTTGTTTGTGTAAGCAAGAATTGTCTCTTATTTTTAGTTGCAATAGACTCATCTAATAATGTCTTACAAATCTTAGATGGTTCGAAAAAAATTACATCAATGAATCCTCTACATCTACACTTCATGTGCCTATAAAACTAATGATCGTTTTTTTATTTTTAATTACAATGGTTTAAACAATTGATTTCTTTGAAATCTTTGTAAGAAACCCTATTCCTCAGTAATTTTCTCAAACAGTTTGCTTGCAGGTATGATTGTATTGTTTCCGTTTGGCAAAGAAAGGGTTTTGCTTTGGTATGCATTTATTGCATCCAATATTGAGGAAACATAACTTGATTGACTAATTAATATCCATTTTCCAATAACAGAATTGACAATGTTTTCATTAATATGCAAAGCTGATTTAAGAAGAGGTACAGTATCTAAGCTTTTTGAACTTCATGCATTGACCTGAAAATGAAATTGCAACTTTCCAATATACAAAACAGCAACTGGTATGCACCTTAAATCTCAATACTGCCTAGAATCTCACTTTTCACTAATAGCACAAAAAGTATCGAATCTGAAACAAGATAATAAGCAGCTAGAATATGATGCATGGTGAAGATCCACACAAACCACAAATGCAAATGAACTAAGGAATTGAATTAAAATCTAGAAACATATCTCATATAAAATTAGTCGACATGCAAACAAGAACAATCAGTAGAAACTATCTCCTTCCTCTTAGGTTTCTACTACAATCTAGCTTCCCAGTTACATGGCCGTTGTGAATTATCATAACATGACCACATGGCCTCAAATAAACATCTCCAATCTGATATAAATCAGAAAATAAGTAAGAGAAAGCTACGAGGAATTCATCCCACAGTTGAGCTACAGCTGCACTCCAATCTCTGTCCTTCAACATGCAACTGACAAAACTGAATTCTCCAACTCCTGTTTTCAATCTTATAAAATCTGATGGCATGTATAACCCCCCTTTTTGCATTGAATGCTGTCACAATGGTGCACAAGTCCACTTCAACTTCCACCATGATAATTACATAAATTAATAATGCAAAAAACAGATTTTTTCCAGATACCATGTCCAAATAAGGAAGCCACCATTAAATGGTAAATAAAACACAAGATGCTTCATAAATGTTATCATAAGCCACCTCCTCTAACAGCCAATCAGACTATTCAACTATGACAGCACCACAACTCTACAAGATTATGCAGCAAGACATGCATTGCCAAGTGTGCCTTGCAAGCCCACCTATGAAACCAACAGAGGTTGGCAATGCTTGAGATTATCGGAGATTGATAATGCTTGAATCTGTTCAAGCTGGAGAGCACACATACGAGCCGTGAGACAGTTCTCACATCCGAGAACACTCATACAAGAAAACTAACTCTATTACAAGCACCGTATTCATGCTCAGAAAGCATATACGATATATACAACATAGAGTCATACACAGACCAACAGAAGAGACGGTTCACGCATCAATTTCCTTGCTATGCGATGCCGTGAACTCACGCTGTGAATGAACAACCAACCGAATACAAAAACAATATATCACATATATCATCTCAAGACATATTCTCTTGTCGTGAGCGTAAGTCGAATGGACTTCCCAATAACTGAAGGTATTTTACAGAAGAACACAAAGGGATAGTCGATATAATCATAAATGATACCATTCAAAGCATTTACGGTAATTAATACCGTAAACCATCGACAGCTATGCATAGCGAGTCCATGAAGACAAGAGATACCACACACGGTGCCAAGTAATCATAACACCAAGGAATAATGATGTCAAACGGTCACAATGCTAGTGTAGACATAAAGCCAAGCAGCCACAGTGCCATGAAGAGACAAGGCCTCTAACACATGATGCAAATAACCAGAAATCTCTCTCGAAGCTACCAACACATTAACACTCCCTCTTAGCAAGAGAGAGATCATACAAATGTCATCGTGTGTCTCAACCTGACAAGCACAATGAAGCTGCAACAAAAACATGTTAATAACAAAATCTCATCACAAGTTTTCTTAAAATTGTTATCTCAGCATAACAATATTCACCATAGCTACTCCTAGAGGGTGATAATGAAAATAACAAACCATCCATAATCACTGCATCTAGAGCATGGATATGAAAGATCACAACAAAATATTCAACATGATCATTCAAAGATCACAATCAAAATCATGGAATCCACATGAACAGCTTCCACCATGGTTAGTCCCTGATGGTGGATCAAGGGCTTTCACCTCAAACTTCTCCCTGAGAAGAATGCATTATCACCTTGCCTACTCACAAAGGGTGATCCCACCATACCTACACGCAGAGGGTGGGTCAAGGGCTTTCACCTCAAACTTCTCCCAGAGAAGAATGCATTAACCACCTTGCCTACATGCAGAGGGTGGAACAAGGGCTTTCACCTCAAACTTCTCCTAGAGAAGAATGCATTAACCACCTTGCCTACACGCAAAGGGTGAAACAAGGGCTTTCACCTCAAACTTCTCCCAGAGAAGAATGCATTAAGGCACATAAAGGATTATCTGAAGACCAAGACTTTCTCTCAATTGGGACTCCCTCTAAACAAGGGCAGCATACTCAAAGCTTTTGAATATCACAATAAATTATAGATTAACTTCAAAGTTTGACCAAACAAGGAGCTTCCAAAGCCATTATAAGCTTTCTTATCCTTGGCTAAGGACAAGGCATTCTCCCTCTGCCACACAAGCTCCCTCTGAATAGGTACTTTTTCTTCAAGAGTCACCAACTCAGCTCAGCCTGTAATCTCTCATCATCCTTGTGCTTCTCAATTCATCCTGGAAGCATTTCAAAGAGATTAGCAATAGAATCAATTAAAGTAATGCTAGAAGCATACATGATTCACTATACCCAATATTAATGTATGAATTAACTACACAAAATGCATGATCAATATTCAAAGATACAATCTCAAAATACTTATCTCGATATAGTCTAATCTTTCTCACAATCCACCAATTGTTCTTTCCTGATCTTTGCACCTAAAGATTCAGATCCAATTCGTAGTCTAGAATGCACCATCATTTTCAACAGAGCCAATGCAGACACCATCACCTTCTTTAAGTAGTGCGGGTATCTACTCCATGGCTTCTCCTGCTGCACCTTGTTTTGATCGACCTCATCATATTTATATATAGGGCATCTCCGTTCCAGTTAAGTACCCAGTCCACATTAAATACAAATCTCCATGTGAAGCGGCAACCTCGCATTCCCATCAAACCCAAATTAAGGATATTTTCTAGTTCTTGATCTTGCCCCAACCTGGCTCTGATACCATGTTAAAGACTGAACCAGAAAGATGCATAAAACAGAGACCATACAATACAATCTGATTACCCTGGGAAAAACCCTCTTAGCAGAGGGAAACAACCCAGCCCACAAAGTAGTGCACCTTTATTAGAGCATGAAATATAGAATGCAATACAAGATGTCCACTGCAGAAATGCACGGTACTAACACGATTAGAACACAATGGTGAACCAAGCAAGGAACACAAATCATAACGTGAATATGCTGCAGGAAGCCTGGCTCAAAGATTGAGCATACATACAAATATACAGATTGCTCCGAGCATGCTAGAAACCAACAGAGGTTGGCAATGCTTGAGATTATCGGAGATTGATAATGCTTGAATCTGTTCAAGCTGGAGAGCACACATACGAGCCATGAGACAGTTCTCACATCCGAGAACACTCATACAGGGAAACTCTGTTACAAGCAACGTATTCATGCTCAGAAAGCATATACGATATATACAACATAGAGTCATACACAGACCAGGAGAAGAGATGGTTCACGCATCAACTTCCTTGCTATGCGATGCCGTGAACTCACGATGTGAATGAACAACCAACCAAATACAAAAACGATATATCACGTATATCATCTCAAGACATATTCTCTTGTCGTGAGCGTAAGTCAAATGGACTTCCCAGTAACTGAAGGTATTTCACAGAAGAACACAAAGGGATAGTCGATATAATCATAAATGATACCATTCAAAGCATTTACGGTAATTAATACCGTGAACCGTCGATAGCTATGCATAGCAAGTCCATGAAGACAAGAGATACCACACACGGTGCCAAGTAATCATAACACCAAGGAATAATGATGCCAAACGGTCATGATGCTAGTGTAGACATAAAGCCAAGCAGCCACGGTGCCATGAAGACACAAGGCCTCTAACACATGATGCAAGTAACCGGAAATCTCTCTCGAAGCTACCAACACATTAACAAGATTTTGTGTGTTTGTGGACAAAAACAAGAAGCTCCCCAATCAGATTACCTTTCTTCATATTTTGGTACTTGGGCGCAGCAAATCGACTACAAAGCTTCCCCGGTGATCTGCCATTATTGTGGTATTGTGGGTCATGCCTCTAGTACCTATTTGAAGAATTAAAAACAACACTTCGTTTGGAAGAAGAATTCACCAGATCCTAATCCAGTGACCAATGGCTTGCTAATCTTTTAGTTTAACGAAACAAAATGTCTTTTGTTCAGTTCTACCCCATATAAAGGACTTACCAATTCCCATTATGGAATATAATGCATTGCAATTGTGGAATAAGATTTGATAAGCTTTCTCAAAAATTGAACTACCCCTACAAAAATCCTTGCCTCAGTCACAATGAAAGCCTTGAATCACTTCAAAATGGCTTCCACTTTTACTAAACTCCTAACAGTAGCTAGATCACTGTCTAATAAGTTTTGATCTCAGTTACTTCATAGACTTAGCTAATATTTGATCTCAGACTTGGACAACTATTTGGTGACTGCCCTCTTAAAAGTCTGATAAATTTTGACCTCAGTTACTTTGTAGACTTAGCTAATATTTGATCTCGGACTTAGACAACTATTTGGTGGCTGCCATCTGAAAAAGTTAACTGAATATTTGCCTATGCAATCAGCAATATGAATTTGTACGACAAAATCTATTTTCTATAATTCATGGCTTTAACTCTATTTTATCTGCTCTCTATATCTCTATGCTATGTAAATGCCCTTAAGTTTTTGTTTTTTTTAAATAGTTTGTCTTTTTTTTACAATTTTTTACTTTTTTTAAAAATCTGATTTTTCCCGATTTTTTCAAAAATTCTTATACTTTTTATTTGCCAATTTTTTCCTAAAAGATTTTTGCTGCTATGCTATCAGTGACTCAATGACTCCTTGTTTCAAAAAAATTAGATCCATGGAGAAGGATCCTCATTTTGAGATTGAGTAATGTTCTGTAGATCATTTTTTTAAATCACCTTAGGGTGGGCTGTTTGGTCTTTGTAAGTTCTTGTCCTTATTAGTTTTTTTTAGCTCCTCTTGTTATTCATTGGTGTCTGGTTGTGCTTCAAGATGTATTCTACGCTCTGTTCAAGGTTTGGGACCCTTTCAAAACCCTACTTATCTTAATCAAAAACATATTAATGTTAGTGTATCAGTTAATTTATTAGATAGTTATTGGGCAGTTATAGATTTTATGGCTATATATTGCCATTGAAATGTAATAATACAGTGTTGCAGATGAATGATTAATTTGAGTGTTGGAGTCTTTGGCTCTTTGTTTCTCAATTTCAATACCATTAAGACACAAGAGGCACAACTAGCAGCCAAGGCAATGACTATTGGATGATAAAACCTCTTGTTACTAAAATTGATTCTATGCGTATTGGTTTTTTTTCTTGCAGTAAAGTTTATCTGGCAAGTGCATTAGATAGAGGTAACGAGTGCCCTTCTTAATGGAGATCTTTAGGATGAGATTCTTATTATGAGAAGAGAGACAAGCTCTTCATTTCACTCATCTTAATAGATGTCTGACGAGTAATAATGTCAATTAGGAAATTCAAAATATAGATATGCAAATTCTGCTTGTACTTTTATATGTTGAAAATTGGACCATTCAAGCCGCAATACTTGATTTGTAGCTTTTTGAGGTAATAAATTTTGGATTAATATATCTTTGGCGCTCAAGAATGGTAATCAGACAAGGGAATCTTTAATATTGACCTAAGTATGTCTTTATTTTTATGTTACAAAATGGATAAAGTGCCTACACCATATTAGTCTGAACACATCATCACAGATATTATTGACCAAGGGTTGATACCACTATATGCATGGAACTTGTACGCATCTTATTATATTTGACTCATTCTTGGCCAAATGTTCCCTGCGCATGAGAGAGTTTACAAAAAGTTGAAAAGGGCGCTTAAAAAGCACTAAAAACGGCGCACAACAATATCCTGCACGATAATTTAGACATGAAAATACCCTTATAGGCCAGATGGCAAATGACATATATTTGAGAGGGCGTTGTGCTTCTTCGTATTCCCTGATTGATCGAAGTTTGAAAAGAAACGCAGAGATATTTTAAAATTAGTTGACATTTTTTTTCATGGGTAGTTTTATGAAGTCAAGCGAACGAAACTTTCAAGCTGAATGTGAACCTGTCCTCCAGGCTATAACCAGATCTGGTACTGGTTCATGTGGAGCACAACTAAGATAAAGGCCCAGTGGGACCTCGATGGTGGTTTTTGGATAGAATTCGATTCCCCTTGATAGCATCAATCCAACTATGGAATTCAAGTACTGTTGGTTTTATAATTAGTTTCTTTATGTCATTTATCTATGGCCATTGCATTGAAGTGGCAAACTGTGGGCACTGCTGATCTACATATCTAATTCAACGTCACCATCAGGATTCTCTGGAAATCAGACCAGAAACAGTGACTTATAATTCTAGAAAAGTATTTCCTCGGTTCGACAGTGAATCCCCTTTATTGGTTCCTGTTCCGATAATGGAAAAGGAAACATGAAAACCTCTAAAAACATATTCCTACAGAATAATCTAGAGATGTAAATAATCTCAAGGCCATTGTTTAAATACTACGACATATATAAAATGAAATCTGGAAACCTCTAAAAACATAGAGGATAATCCAGAGATGAAAAACTTTCATTGCCAAGTGGCTATTAATTGTTTGAAATCCTTGAAAAAGAAAGCCTCAGAAGTTCAGAAAGCATACACAATGATTAAGGCCTGGAATCCTTAAAAAGGAAAGCCTGAAAAGAGCAGACTAAGGCGTAAGTACACCCAAGCGTTAAGTTGCTAACTGGGTATCATACCTTAACTTCTACCAGCAAAGAAAGCCGAAACAAAAACACATACCCAGATTAACTTGGCGGTTACCGCGCACAAAAGCATTAACAAGCTCCTTAATCTCTTTTTCAGAAAGAGGCTTCCCCAAAATCTGGTCTCTACTCATACTAGTAGCATTAGTTCTATCAAAAACAGGCTGCTGAAACCGAGGAACCCCTTGCTTCTGAGGCTGAGGAAACATATTTTTGGTTTTCTTCTTGCTCTGAGCCAAAGGGGGTCCTCCAGTCCATGGCCTGGGCATTGTAGTAGGTCCAAAAGGAACATAAGGGGGCTCTCTCAGTGCAACAGGCTTCATCTTGGGTGTCTCTGAATAACTGAATTGGAATTCAAATGGCGCACCAGGGACTTTGTAGGCAATTCCATTGTCTCCAACACAGAGTCCTCCCTCTCCGTCATCCTTATCGTTGTCTATTTCTGTAATTGAGTATCTTTTCTTCCTCTTATTTTCATCTTCCTTCACTTTGACAACGCCACTGGACTTTAAAGGCAGGTGGTAGTGTGAATTATAGTGGAAGGACTTCAAGGCTCTCTCACTATTGGTGAGAATTTTAGTTTTATCCTCATTGACATTTTCATGTATAGCACCTTCCTTTTTGTCCTTGGAAACATAAGGTCCTCTTTTGATGTTTTTGGTGGTGTTGTTGTAGACATTGAAGACTGAAAAATTTCTTACAGCCATCTTCCTCTCTTCTGTGAATCAAATCATGCACATTATCTCTAAATCAAAAATATCTGATGTTTTTGGGGGTGCTGTTGTAGACATTGAAGACTGAGAAGCCGCTTACTCTTCTGTGTATCCAATCATGCACATTATCTCTAATTCAAAAATATCTGCACTGGGTAATCCTCTAACATCCAGTCATTTTGCCATTTGTAGCATTGATTCAAAATTCATTTCAACTCTTGAACTTACCGTATACTATTAGACGCAAAATTACCGGTGGATCTAACTCTTGGTAAAAAGTTGAAAACATGAGACTCCGACGAGAGCGAAGATAAAATATTGAAGTTACTCGGATTTGCGCTGCCCAATTTCGCGCTTGGATGAGGAACTGCGCTTCAATATATGTAATTGTAGTATTTCTTTGTAAATTAAGAAATAGCTTTTTAGATGATTTCAAAAAAATGGTGAGACTTATAGTATTCATTTGTGATTGAAAAAATTAATGGATATGTATTTGAAATAATAAAATAATAATGTTAAGTTGTAGTTTTGGTTAAATAATTTGAGGAAACATAGATAAGATTTAATATATAGACTTGTGTTATTATTTCAATTGTACAAGCTATGTAGTTGGTGTGGGGATGGATGGACGAATTGGATGATAATGTTTAGGGGAAGATAAAAAAAAGTAAACAATATTTATTTGACTATTGGGTTGAGTTTGGTGGTTGTGGCTTGTATTTTGTTAACCCAAGTCATAATGTAGTACTTGTTCCTTAATTAATATGTATAGGATAAAAGTTATAACATGACAACAATTATATGTTGACCTATGCCAATATTATTGATTTTCAAACAAGAAATTATTTCAATGTGTATATCGTTCATAGTTGAACATTTTACATCTATTATGAGCCTTTATCTAAAGTGTAGGATTTTTATGTTTTTAGGTTTGTCTTCGAAAGGTATTTAGATGATGAGGATGTTGACCAGCCATAAAACATTGCACAAGTTAAATACCATGGTATACAATGCTTTGTGAAGGAGTAATACAAAATTGGTTCCCAAGTTTCATAGAAAATTTTCTTTGAAATTTCTCTTTCAAAACTAGCACCAAAGTATCTTGTCTCTAGAGTAGCTCCATAAAATTGGCCCTTGAGTTATAATTTCAAAATAGCTCCCAAGATAAAAACTTAGCTCACTAATTGTTATTTCAAAGATGGCTCCAAACTTCTCAACTCATAGGTTCAAGCTCTAGAATATTTTGGTTCTATCACACAAAACTAGCTTTAAAGTTCCTACACAAAATTGGCTCTAGAGTTCCCACAAAAATTTGATAATTCCTACTTCAAAATTGGCTCTAAAATATGTTAGCTTTGGAATAGCTCCACAAATTTGGCTCTTAAGTTACTATTTCAAAACAACTCATGAGTTCAAAGTTGTCTTTTAATTCATTATTTCAAAGTTGGCTATGAAAGTTATCAACTCCTATGTTCAAAATTCAAAGTATTTGGCTTTGAATTATTCAGATAAATTTCTTGGCTTTGGTGTTCTCCCATATGCCAATACAATTTCAAAATATGTAGATGTCCTAGGGCAAAAAATAATAAAATAATAATAAATGCTAAGAGTTTGAAGTTGAGAATGAAATTTACAATTGAATTTATAAAATTAAATAAATTAACTATATCAATTAGTCAAAATCAAGATAAGATTCCAAGAATTGATTTGTCAATGTAAAATAGGATAGGACACTATCGAATGAATGCCTCAAAATATCTAAATCGATTGTATATTTCTCTAGTCAAGATCCATGCCTATAAAGTTGAACTTAAAACATGTCAAAGTGATCCTAGCACATAAAAATGAACCTAAGTCATGAAAGTAAATTGGTAGAAATTAATGACTATTATAAATGTGTCTTATAATTTTGTATGTAAACCCCCAAATTGGTTACCAAAAAATAAAATCAAATAAAATAAATCATCCACAATTAATCACCTAAAATACTTAAGCTTAGCTTGAAACTAAACCCAAAAACTATTTAAAATAATTAATTATTTGCTTTGGATCTAAAAACTTTGGAAGACAATAATAAATTTAAAAATCCCCCAAGGGAAGGTAGCATAGGTTCTGCAACTTGTCTAAATTTCTCCCTCTTGCCTCTGTTGTACGCTTAAGCTCTGCTTGACCCAAGCGGTGGGTGCCCAATTCTTGTCTACTTTTCACTATGGTGTTTAGCCTCGTGCTTGTGGTTGTGACCCTTTTATGGGAGATCTCTCACCTAGTGATGGAAAATCAAAAGGAAACCCAAACCCTAACTCTACAACCACTACCCAAACATTTTAAGACGCGGTGGTGAACAAGGTTTCTATGTCAGTTGGAGTGTTGTTTTACTCGTAAGTTCAAGAACCCCACTCTGTCAATGACAAAGGGTGGAGGAAGAAGTATGTGTGCTACTCCTTCCATTGTTGTCAAGCCTAAACTTCCTATGATCTATGTTATTTCTGAATAGAAATCTAGGTTAAAAGCTATTGCAATTATCTTATATGCAATGGATGTTAATAAATTATCTTCTCGTTTCTATTTGAATAATTGGCTTCACAATACATGGAGTAAGAAATTAGAGTCTCATTTTACCTTCTATAGGATGTTGTAGAAGGGTTTGTTTGTAATCTTTTCAAAAGTCCTTTGAGTCAAAAAGACAAGTTTGGCCTATTGGGATTGTTTTTTAAGAGCTCTGGACTGGTCCCCAAATGTGAATCATGGTGAGATATTGGCTCTCTCTTCTCCCTAATGGGTTACAATCAAGAATATCCTTCCCTTTATGTGGAACTATATCCCTAAAGTTGTTGAAAGATTGTGTAATGTATTAAGAATGGAGGAAATACACTCTCTTATGCCTCACATGGATGCTAGATTTCTCATTTCTCTCAATCCAAGGGTAGACCTCCCTTATGACCTGTAGTTTGAGTTGCATGAAGGCATGTTTATTTGCCCCTTCAAATTTATTAGGGGGTTAAATTATTGTTTTTTTTGCCAGAAATCTAGCCATTTGAGGAAGGATTGTCCTATGATTAAGAATTCTAAGAAAGCTATTATTCCATATGGTTCTTCTAAACCCTCAACCTCAGAACCTCACAGTAATACCACCTTGGGGCTCCCACTTCACCTAATGTTGTCTCCTCTACTGCCCCTAGCTCACATCCCTCTCTTCCCCCTATCGAACTTCAGCTCGTGCCCCTAGATCCTACCTCTTGCATTGTTGCTTCTACCTCTACCACCCTTGGTGTTTCTCTAAGATTGTGCATCCCCTCTCATCCTCTGAGTCTACTATTGAGCTATCCCTCCCCACAAGTGTTGCAAGTGTAATGCCCAACAATTAACCATTGAGAAGTTGTGGAACTTTGTCAATGTTAAAAAGAGAGTTGAGAAACTTGTATATTCTAGTCTTCCTTAGAATACTCAATGTTCGTTGCACCTACCAAAAATTTAGTAGTTAAACCCTCCTTGGATGACCTCCTAAGAGCTCTGGATAGTGATTTTATTAGCCCCATCAAGGACCTAGAGTCTAATGGAGAAGGGGATAAGAGAATATCCCTTGTTGATTTGTCACAATATGTTCATGGATTTGGCTCCTTTAAGAATGAGGACGAAGCTCATTTCATCATCAAGAAAGCCTATGATCCCAGTATTCCTCTTATAGATGTGATTATTATTGCCAAGGGATCTTCTAATGCCCCCCCATCATTTGTCCTCTTAGCATTCATGGTGTTGATGCTTCCACCATCCAACTCAACATGCATAAGTGATATGATGTTGATTTGGTTGCTAGAGAGTTGTGTGGGGTTGATGAATGTGGTTTTGAGATAGATTCTCCTTCCTTTCAATAAATTAAGAATAATTATTTGTCTATTATCCCCTACAAGGGTGACTCTAATGAAGAATTGATAAAAGAAGCCTTAATTGAACTTGAAGCTAGAAATATCAAAAATAAGAAGGCTTCAAGGAAATCCAAGAGCTCTAAATTATTTATCCTAAAAATAGATCATGAACTAGGATTGAAAAATAAAAGAGGGTGACCTCCAGGGTCTGGATCCTCTTCACTTAAGCTACCTAAAGCTAAAGGGATTTTACCCAAATGTCATAAGAGATTCTGATCTCCTATGGAAACCTCCCTCTAAGTTATATGGAGTTGAACTGTGTATCTTGGAATGTCAGAGGATTAGAATCCCCTAATAGGAAATATGTGGTCAAGAGGCTCCTCAAAATGAAGAAAAACATGGACATTCTCCTCTTGCAAGAACTGAAAGTAGTATAATTCCATTTGGATATCAACTTAAAGTGCATTTGTATGGATGCTAGTCACTTGTTCACTAAGCATACAAGAGGAAAAGGTGGGAGGGGGGAACCCATTCCTTTATCTTATAAATGGAGTAAAGTTATTCAAGAATCAAGATGCTCTCCTTGCAATAGAGTAGTATGGTGCACCCTAAAATATCAGGACACAAAAATAGGTATTTCTTCAATTTATGCCCCTAATGACTCTAGAGAAAGGATTGATCTCTAGAAATGGGCATCTCAACTGGAGGAGATCCCCATAGATCTTGGGATGTGATTTTAATATGATTGAAGCCTCTTATGATAGAAGGGGAGGTTTGAAATTTGAGTGGAAACTAGATGATAAATTCATGTAGTACTAGATGATCAATAGATTGAGATTGTTAGACCCATTGGCTAGAAAGAAAAGTGAGAATAATGATATTTGATTCACTTGGTGTAATTACCAAAAGGAATACAAAAGGATATACAACAGGTTAGACTAGTTCTATGTTAATAAAGACATCTTTACCTTTTATAAGGATGCAAAAGGTTGTAGTGTTAAATTTGTTCCCTATACTTTATCAGACTATCATCCTATTCAGGTTGTCATTTTTCATAATAGGGCTCATGTTGTTCAGTAGGAAAGAAAGATGCCTTTTCCCCTAATTCTAATATATTGAAGGATAGAGATGTCCTATCTTCCCTCTTCATTATCAGATATTCTAACAACTAGAACTCTAGCATAAGTGAAATTGATAAATATAATTGTTGATGTGACTCTTGTGCAGGGTTACGCAACAGAGAACGAGATGTCACCGAGTGTGGAAGCATCAACCAACTACACCTAAAAGAGGGTATAGTCCCCTATCTCCCAAGCACCTAGTAGTCAGGCCACAACGGTGTTGGATGAGCTAAGTTGGAAACATGACTATTTTCTCAAGGGGCATGTTGGTTATAGGAAGGTTCTAACACAAGTATAGTATCTTGTGGACAAACATTAGACCAAGATTGAAAGAAAAGGAAAACTATAGGACAAGGTGTAGAGAAATGAATCTAACTATAATCACTTTGTATGCAATACCATCAACAATACTCAAGGTTGAAAACAAATTTACTTCTAACACACATGATTAGAACTATAATATGTAGATGCAAAAGAGATTCATTCCATTAACACAACTTCCATTCGAAACCAATAACTACTTCATGAGTAAAGGACAAAACTACAAACAAATGATATAATGTTACCAATATCCGAGATGAAGACAGGAAAGTGGTATGCTAATCATAGATTCTTCATTTCATTATCAGTATCAATATCCATCCATCACTAGTCTGATCTTACAAGTCTCCAAGGGAGCATGAACTTCTAAACTAGAGAAGAAAAGTAGACAATGATTTGATGAGATATCTAACACTATCATTATGGCCTTAAAAACATCAAATTGTGGACCCTAAGAATGGTCCAAAATTGAGTATATATAGAGATATACAATGTAAAAAATTCCCTTTATAATATTTTACATTATTTACCTTATTATATAATATCTGCATGTATGTACAATATTTACATGTATGTACACCATGTATAATTACAAGCTTGAAAAGGAAAGGAAGGAGTGGGAAAGATGGAAATAGAAAGGGAGGTCGATGTTTTTGTTCCCAAGGGAGAGATCTACCTGTGCACAAGTCACTGTCCATCAGGTCAACAGGGCCTAGATCAGATCACCTCATAAATGTTGAGTCAATGCCTTGTCTATATATTTTTCCTCTATAATAAAACCTTAAATGCTAGATAGGTACCCTTGGTAATAGGTAATGACATCTGCAGTAGACCCATATCATTTGTCACTTTTATGTCAGATTGTACCTGCTAAAAATCTAATACTACACAGTCGACATCACTATCTGGGCAGCAGCCGATCAGCTCTAGAGGACATCAAATCATACCATCATAATGAATTAATAAATAAAGAATCAAAGAATAAACAATTCTACTGACTGTACACTTACTGGGATCTGGAACTCTGGGATCCAACTAGAACTTCAAATGAATAAAGAATGTGGAAGGGGGAATAGAAGAACCCATTACCTTGAGGTCTGGCATGCCATGTATTTCTTGTATCCTTCAATGCACCCATTGATAGTTTATTTTTTGAGCTATTTCATGCACTGAATATGAACCTAGGCCTCCTCAAGTTCATCTCGAGTGTTAGCCGCCTAATCAGGCATATGGGCTCTGATCTTTGTAGTATTGCAGGCTTCTATGATGAGTATGGTGTATTAATTCAACATTGGTCCATCAAACTCTCAGGAAGGGCCAAAAATTTTCTCCATTTTCTTATCCAATCTTTTGAGCAACGAATCTATGGGTGTAAACCCGTCCATCTCTTTGGGGTTCAACCCTGTGACGTCCTACGCAAACCTTGCATACTTGGAGGTGAGTCATTGTATAGTTGAGGGAAATAATGCAAGGTAATTTCACGCCATATCCAAGAGGTCCAATATAAGACTCAAATAATCGTGAATGAGCCCCGAATAATATGTGGCCTTGCTACCGAGGATGTTGATCTCATGTAAATTATTTTCATCTAACCCAGTGATCTCTTTCATCATATTTCTCTGCTTGGTGTGACGGGCGATATCACTTTCCCCCACACTTTTTTCTTGCTTGAGACTTAAATGTACCTCCAATGCCTTCATGTACTCTAGGGTGGACTCACAATGAAGCTTCGAACTGTTTATAGCTAAATGGAGATCAAGTCGACTACTGTCAGTGCTTCCTTCTTCATTATCCTTAAAGAATTAATCTCAGCCTATGGAACTGACTCTAAGGTGGATGCTTTGGGCATTGATGATGAAATAGGGGAGGAAATCTCTTAGATTATTTCTTTCAATTTTTCTTTTGAGGCCTACACCTTCTTCTTCCTATAATACTATTTTGCGTACCTATCATGTATTGCATTAACAACTTCTCTGAGGTCTTTGCACTCAGCCCGTTTGTTTATTTTTCCAAGGCTAACCTTGCATATCTCGTAGTCGTCCAGATTTACTTCGGAATCATCTTTATCCTCAAGAAGCACTATCATGGTTACCACTATCTTGCCTCTGGCATTCCTCTTTTTTGTGTAAAGTGAATGCACCTTCTTAGCCCTTATAAGTTGTGGGGTCATTACCTCCTTCATGATGTCTTAGAGAGAGGACGTGATAATAGGATGGTTCAGATGTTTTCTCTTATGCATTTCAACTAACTAATCTAGCGGACCCGAGACATTCTCCTCAGCATCCATGGTGTCCCATAAGTTGGAAATCTTTCCACCTAACTCAGTTCGGTCCTCATTTATGGACGGTACTTGCTCATCTTCGGGAGGAGGGTTCCTAGGATTTGACATTGTTACTTCATCCTACGATGGTTCCTTTTCTTTTTAAGAATCTGAATATGAATTCTCCTCTAGATCCAATTATGGATTTGGCAACATGTTTTATTGTTGATCTGGTTGTGATCTTAGTTAAGGATTGGATGACAAATTGTTCAGAGGAGCATTGGATGCAGGGGGCATGATTGTTTTTGACGGTCTAGTTTCCCCTTGTGCCTTGGTTTTCTCCTCGGTACTTCTATTTTCTTATTCTTCTTTCATCTGGGATTCCTCTTCTTTATGTCTTTTCTCGATAACCTCTTTATCTCTCTGCTTTTTATCTGTGACTTCCACTGCTTTTCAGAAAGAATCTTTGTTTTCTTGTATTTGATCTACATGTTGGGACGCCTTCTTTTTTTCCTCTTCTTTATACCGCTTCTCTTCCTCATCCTTTTTCCTTTTGGCCTCTTCTTCTACCTTGAGGCGAGCTTCCTCCTAGTAAGCACACTCATCGACCTCTTATTTATTGCATCTGCTTCTTTGACATGCATCTTCTCTTCTTCAATCTTGTAGAGTCACTCTTCCTCCACCTTCACCTCCTCTTCCAACATTATCCTTTCCTCTTCGACTTCTCGCCTTTTATCTTCTTCTATCTTCTTAAGGAGGAGATCTTGATCTTATGTTGTTAAAAATTCATTGGGATTATTAGGGGTGGTGTTATTCATGTCCTCAAAGCATAGGACCTCCTTGAATATGGGCTTCTCCATACGTATTTCAGTTTCTAGAGCCTAAGCATCATCAAAATATTGCCAGCCTTCGAAGCCAGGATCAGTGGATGAATCATCCACCACTTGTGTTCTTTTCTATTTCATCCTTCTGGGATGCACCAATGGGAGATCCTCCTCATCTTGAACATCTTATGCTTAAATATTGATGTGCAAAATGCTCAAGGTGGGAATAGTTGATCTCGTGGTTTCCTAGTAAGGTTGTATGACCAAAAGGGGTTCCACACCTAGCTATTTTCCTACCTCTTCAAAAACTATCTCTATTGGAGCTTCTTATAGGGGATCCACTTGTGTAGATTGGGTGTTCCTTTTAGTCTTGTCTTGCCTCTCATACTACTGAGAGGATTGGGCTTTCAGCTTTTGCTTCTATGCAGAACTACTTCTTGGACATATCTGCTCAAAAACTGTGGCTTCAGTCCACGCCTTCCTGAGTGACTACCCCGACATCAAAACTTCTATCTCATCTAAATCAATATTTGGGAGTGGCATGTCCCCTATCTTATCCCTATTAAAAATAGGATCCAAAACATCTTTGGTGTCAACAAAATTCTTGGGAAATGTTTGTAGACCAAAATCGACCATCTATTGTGTTGAAATTTGGTGGTGCTAGCGGTGACGCACGCTAAAATTATCTTGAAAATTGTCCCAAAAATCCGTGAGGTGAGAGAGATTTACATTGAAAGAACCATTGATTGTCTTTTTTATTCTTCCTCATGGATCATATTTCGGCCGCATAGGGTAAAATTTCTCCAAATGGAATCTCTTCAGCTCGGTCTCTGCTTCTTTTGCGACTACAAGGGTGCACTTATAATCCCCACATGAAAAAGGGACTCCAACCATCTTGATCTTCTTTGTATTCATTAATGCTTGTGTCTCCAAAATATGTCTACAAAACTTGAGTAGGACTATTCAATCATTGGAGTGTCACGGGAGGAGGATGATCTTTCTGGAAAATATGGACACGCAACTATAGGTGTTCTTATGGAACTAAAAAAATCAGAACCCCATGGCTTAATAAGGGTCATCGTCACCTTTGACAACCGATACCCCACATCTTCATTGAGCCTTATTATCCTATTATATACAAAGGCATCATTTATAATGCCAAATAAGCTAGGAAACTTCTCCAACTGAAGTTGTGGATAATGAGCCCACAGAAGTTAGTCTTCTAGTTGGTCACCTTGATGTCTGACCTTCTCGACACCCTAAATGTTCTTGTGACAATCCATCAACTAGACCATATAATATGTCATGTAAAACCACTTCGTGTCATCAACTTCTCGAAGCTATAGGTCGAGGTTGTTTGAAATAATTTGGGCCCAATCAAAGTAAGTCTTGTTTATGACAATGTTGATGATGAAATAGTACATCTAGGTTGCATACTCTTTTACACTCAGCTCATAAACGATGCAACACAACATCATAATTATCCCCTAGATGGGAAAAATGAAATCTTCTTTTGGGATGGTTATGCAAATTTTCAACACATCCTTTCACAATGTGGTGAGCCAGTGCGACTTCAGATACTTCTTTTTGTCATTATCCATCTACAAGTACTCATTCATGGCAAATGATTTGTCTATTGTCACCACATTTTTCTTGTGGGTAATGTAGAGGATGATGCAGATGGAGACTAGATCAAAAGTAACAATTTGGGTGTCATCCGACAAGGTGCATGAGTAGGTAGCTTCTGAATAATGGATTACCAGGGTAAAGATAAATTTTAGATGTTCGAGAGAGAGCATAAAAGAAGAATTCAACATCAATCTAGACTTCAAAATATGGAGACATGTTCCATCTACAAAGTCTATGTGGATTCTACCACAGTCTTGATCATCTCTAAGTCACAATCACCAAGGTCGGTGTTTGTTATATTCTTCACTACATTTTCTATCTTAGAAACTCAGACCTGTTGGTCTGCTTTATACTTCATAGTGAGGGGTTGCTTCTCCATTTCCCTTTTTTTAGTCTTCCTCCCTAACGACCCCAAATGTGCCACCTTAGGCTCAATTTCTTGTACCGATGAATAGGATGCCATAGTTTCCTTTATATCTTCCATCAAAACAAGACATCATAATCGATGTGCGCGTGATATAAACAAACTTGTTGAAAGTGTAAACATAATTCGATGTTTGGGTTTTGGGGATCCATGTGAGTGTGTCTTTTAAAATGAAACATGAAGTAAGAAAGGGTCACAAAGACCACCATTATTATTTTTATCAAATAATTATATTGAAGTAAAAGGCTGAAAATTTTAACCACTAAACTATTGAGAGTCTTCCTTTATTTTAAGATGATGATTATGAAGAAGGAACCCTGAGACCTGAAGCCTGAGGTTCTTTGTCAATTTAGAAACTTCACCATAAAAAATGTCAAGAGTTAACCCAAAATTTGAAATTCAAGTGAGAAAATGATTTCCAACTGGAACAACCTAATAAACGAATAACTCTAGGAGAATTTGAAAATACATTCGTGGAAGTGACTGGTAGCCGCAAACCAAAGTTTTGAGCTATAGGGGGCAACGGCCAGTTGGTGAATAGTGATTATTCAAACATGAAGGATGTCAAACCAGGGATTCAAAATGTATACTCTTGACACGTGGCCCTCCCTTGGGCCTAAAATAGGTAGATTTTAATGAGAAACCCTTAGCAAGCCATAAATTAAATACTTCAAAACATAGAACCACTTGCTACTGAAATCAAAGTACAAACTAGAGCAAAAAATTGATAGAATTCTATAGCCCTAGATGAGTACTTTCACAAAAAGATTTCATCTGCAAGCCTTCCAAAATTAACAACCTTAGGGTACAAAACTGATGGAAACCAAATCCCTAGTCGTATAGGTGACAAAACTCATAGGGTCAAACGCTTGATGCCTACAAATAGGGACTTACCTGAATAGAATGTTGTATGGATTGGCCAAAAGATTCTTTGCAAACACCCAACTAGCTACCCAGTTTTTCTTTGAAAACATAAATTCATAGGTTTGGAGACTCAGTTGCAAAGGTGCTCTCGGGAATAATTTCTAATCGCTTGGTGACTAGAATAACCTTTGAAAGGCCCTTTTATAGACTGGTCAGGAAATAAACTTTTAACGTAGCTAGCATACAAACCTAGATCAAATAAGGCTCTGCATTCCAGGCTCTAAGCATCTAGTCTCTATAATGCTAAAAAAGCATTATGCAAACCAAGAGTCTGAAGACCAAAAAAACTATGGTAAAAGAGGGTAGACTTTGGGGTCACGAACCCCAAAGAAGAACAAAACAAAATAGACAAAGCAAGAAAAAAAAAGGCAAAGGGAATAGAAAGAAAAGAAAAGGGGGGGGGGGGGGCATGTTAGGATAACTGATGCAATGATGCTAAGTGTTTCATTGATGAAGATTGATACAAATTTAATTGCAGATGAATCAATTATTACGTTGTCATTGATGTCAATTGACTAACTTAGTATTTTCAATATGTTAACATATATTGTGTGAGTAAATCATGAGTTGCAGTATATTTCTGAAGTTGCTATTCTAATGGAAGAATATGTTATGTGTTGTGATGTTAAGTTTGTAATCACGAGTTTTGATATTAAGTATTGAGTTGGTTATGTTTGAATGAAATCAAACTAGGTAACTGCTAAATCAATCAGTGACAAATAATAAGTGATTTGAATGTTATCTCAAATCGGTAAAATACTTGGAGCGATCATAGGATATGATTGATAACAATTTCTAGATACTATGTTGAGGATCGCGACTCATGTTATTGACCAGTGAAGATGGTTTAATGTATTGGAAGCGGTATTAACAAAATGAATAGGTAGACATGACAAAGTTCTTGAACAAGTAATGAAGATTTGTGAATTGGTGAAGCAATTAGAAGTGGAAATGGGATTGGTGATGGTTTTAGTGAAGTAGTAAGGAAGTTCTGTGATTTGTGGAAATTATTTGACATCATATTGCCTGAGCACTAATACATTTTGGGTCATTTTGCGACGGCTATGTGTCGCAATTGCGACAGCTATGTGTCGCAATAGCAACACCCATAGACGTCGCTATTTTTTAGTCACAAATTGCGACGTCTATGGGTATCCGTCGCAATTGCGACACGTATCCGTCGCAATGTGGCTAAGATTTAAGAAGCGGCATGGTCGTCGCCCCCCCGTCGCATGGCTTCGGAGGGCCGTCGCAATCGCGACGGACCTCCCAAGCAATTGCGACGGGCGCCTGCATCACATTGCGACGGGTTTCCGTCGCAATTGCGACGCCCGTGGGTGGATTAAAAAAAAAAAATTAATTTAATACATTGCTTATGAACCACATTAATGCTTTTTTCTTTCAACAAATGAGGACAGCCACTGTAAAGACAACATGATAATGTACACTCACTGTAAGGACAGTCACAAATGAGGACATCTCACAGTGACTGTCCCTAGTGTAATTGCCACTATTCAGCCACATTAATGCTTTTCTTCTTCAACAAATGAGGATAGTCACTGTAAAGACAACATGATAATGTACACTCACTGTGAGTGTACATTATCATGTTGTCTTTACAGTGACTATCCTCATTTGTTGAAGAAGAAAAGCATTAATGTGGCTGAATAGCAATACATTCAAGTGGCAATTACACTAGGGACAGTCACTGTGAGATGTCCTCATTTGTGACTGTCCTTACAGTGAGTGTACATTATCATGTTGTCTTTACAGTGAGTGTACATTATCATGTTGTCTTTACAGTGTCAATATATGCATTATTACTTAAACTGAAGAGTACTCTAAATAATATGTCATTGTGGAGTTCTGATTGCTTCCAATTTGATATACGCTTGTTCTACTTATGTATCCAGCATCATGTAAGAAAAGTTGATGCTTTTAAATAGATTCATTTAGCCATGAAATGCCTGTGCATGTTACATACAAGATTCCAAGGCCCAAAACTGATTACTCATTATAATTCATGTACAGAATGATAATCAACCACAACGAGGCATGCGTAGGCGCTGCTTAGATTTTGAGGCATCAGAAGCTCGTAGAAGAAACTTGACCAATGGCTCATGGAATGCAACAAACTTATTGCCTAAAACAGGAGCATTGGTAACCACAGATGATGGTTTTGAAAAGAACACTTCACCATCAATGTCACGTGAGGGAACTGCAATTTCTGATGGCAAGTAACTTGTAGTATATAAGAGAGATGCAAGTACAGATGCTGGGAATACATTGCTAATGAACCACATTAATGCTTTTTTCCTTCAACAAATGAGGACAGTCACTTTAAAGACAACATGATAATGTACACTCACTGTAAGGATAGTCACAAATGACGACATCTCACAGTGACTGTCCCTTGTGTAATTGCCACTTGAATGTATTGCTATTCAGCCACATTAATGCTTTTCTTCTTCAACAAATGAGGATAGTCACTCTAAAGACAACATGATAATGTACACGGGCTGTAAGTGTACATTATCATGTTGTCTTTACAGTGACTGTCCTCCTTCAAGTGGCAATTACACAAGGGACAGTCACTGTAAAGGCAACATGATAATGTAGAGAAACGTTGTCATTTGTATTTTCAACAGTGCCGAGAGAGATTCCCTCCGCGAAATCACAGCTACAATTTCTGAGTACGTTGGGTTTATTTTTCTTTTGCCATTATTATGTAATCTGGTATTCAGCTGTTACAGAGCTAAAATACCCAGAAATGAGGACATATCTGTGTTGAATTTATTGTTAGCGGCTCTGGTTATTTAGAAGTTTAATTTTATTTGTTCATCTTTCAAGCACAAACGTTTTCTGGACCGTAACATCTTCATTGTTTCGGGTATGCAATGAAACAGCCGTAACTTACAACTACCTTCACGGTACTTGTGTACATTATCATGTTGTCTTTACAGTGACTGTCCTCATTCAAGTGGCAATTACACAAGGGACAGTCACTGTGAGATGTCCTCATTTGTGACAAGGACAGTCACACGAGGACATCTCACAGTGACTGTCCCTTGTGTAATTGCCACTTGAATGTATTGCTATTCAACCACATTTATGGGCCCGTTTGGACCCCAGCACACAGTAGCATCTACAGAGAAGAATATCCCAGGTGTAACAAGTTGTAAGAATATACCAACAGTTCTAAGAAGTTCCCTAGCACATAGTAGCATCTACAGAGAAGAATATACAACATGAGGGCAGCCACTGTAAAGACAACATGATAATGTACACTCATTGTATGTGTACATTATCATGTTGTCTTTACAGTGACTGTCCTCATTCAAGTGGCAATTACAGAAGGGACAGTCATTGTGAGATGTCCTCATTTGTGACAAGGATAGTCACACATGAGGACATCTCACAGTGATCGATTGTCCCTTGTGTAATTGCCACTTGAATGTATTGCTATTGAACCACATTAATGCTTTTCTTCTTCAACAAATGAGGACAGTCACTCTAAAGACAACATGATAATGTACACTCATTGTAAGGACAGTCACAAATGAGGACATCTCACAGTGACTGTCCCTTGTGTAATTGCCACTTGAATTACACAAGGGACAGTCATTGTGAGATGTCCTCATTTGTGACAAGGATAGTCACACATGAGGACATCTCACAGTGATCGATTGTCCCTTGTGTAATTGCCACTTGAATGTATTGCTATTGAACCACATTAATGCTTTTCTTCTTCAACAAATGAGGACAGTCACTCTAAAGACAACATGATAATGTACACTCACTGTAAGGACAGTCACAAATGAGGACATCTCACAGTGACTGTCCCTTGTGTGATTGCCACTTGAATGTATTGCTATTCAGCCACATTAATGCTTTTCTTCTTCAACAAATGAGGATAGTCACTCTAAAGACACAATGATAATGTACACGGGCTGTAAGTGTACATTATCATGTTGTCTTTACAGTGACTGTCCTCCTTCAAGTGGCAATTACACAAGGGATTTGTGTTTTCATTTGTGTTTTCAACAGCGCCGTAACCCTCCGCGAAATCACATCGGGATATAAGGGCAAAACAAACAAGAACGTTGTCATTTGTATTTTCAACAGCACCGAGAGAGATAAACAAACTTAAAACTCAGACTTAAGAAAGATGAAGGCAATGCTTCAAAAGGCCGATGCCCTAAATACGGGAAAACACAATACCACCATTAAACGATGCCCTAGTCACCGTATCAATGCTGCCAGCTCCGTACCAGTATGCTGACTGCTCACTTTCATCCTGTGATAAAGGTAACTTCATTAATCATACTTGAAATGGCAGCATACGAACTAAAGCTGATGAACATTTATAAACTAAAAGTTTAAAACTACAGATTACAAATGTAGTAGTTTCATACGAAAAGAACTTGATGTCTGAAATTTACCATTAGAAGTATCCAAAGGAATACCACAGTACTGTTGAACTTGGAGAATCGGAGATGAAGTACACAGCAAGGTTCAACAGCTGTAAGGACTGTTACACCATCTTTAGCATTTGAATACATTTTCTCCTTGGCTTCTGGTGGATCCTCAAAGACCCCCAATGACGTTTTCCCTACAATTATCAATTGTTTGTCAGTATGAGATATTAATAAATAAACATTAATCACAATATTAGGCAAACAATGTTCTTGATGTCTGAATCTAAATCACAAAAAGCTCTAATAAAGCAGTTCTCAGTTTCACATTAAACTAAGTTTCAATTTCAAATGGTTATAATAATTTTTGCAAGTTATAAGTAGCTGGTTACAGTATATGACATAAAAAGAAAAAAAATCATTTCTATTCTTTTCTTCTTTTTCTCTTTCAACGAAGCTTTTGCACCACACAAATGCATACCAAGAATTTCTCAGGAGGTTTCAAGACCATTGCATACCAAACTTCTTCTATGTAGATGCTACTGTGTGTCGTGGTCCAAACGGGTCCAAATAGACCTAGTGACTCTAGTAGGTCTCCAAAACCTGTTCTGCAGCAATAACTCTTCAATTTGACAAAGGACCTTATGAAATTATATGTTTTTTGAGTACCCTTTTTAATGTTCTAACAATCCTCCAACTCCCAGACCTTGACTCCACTCCAGAGCATATCAATGTCCTTATTGAGTCCGCAGACCTAATGCATGCCTTTGGGTGTGGGTTCCAAAACAAGGCATTGAAAATGGGTGCATGAAACCAAGATCAGAGTTTGAAGATGTCCACCATGCTCTAAAGATCTAGATTCAACAAGGTTTGAGGTCCTTTACTTGCCGCTACCCTCTGATCTTGCATAATCCATCAACTCCTAGTCAAGAACATTGAGATTCTTGACCTAGGGCTTGCTCTTGAAATTCTCTGGCTTAGTATCCTGTTCCAAAGCTTTTAAAATATGAAAATAAACCCCCTTAACTTGCATTTTACAAAGAACAGAGGATATCCTATGGTTTATTTGCAAGTTAAGGCCATTTGAATGCAATAACCCAAAAAATGAGGGTTTGACAGAACAACAGATAAGAAAAAGGAATAACTTTGATATAAGGTGTCTTGAATCTACCAAATAAACTCTCAAAGCATAAGATATAAATACTCTAACTTCCACACTGGTCTGCCCTCCCTTTCACATCCGTACACTGTACAGTGCTTGAAGGAAATGCACAAAAAAGGCTCTGAAATAGTGGCTCTATCTGACAGAGAGTCCATGCTAGGCTTCATGACTAACCTAGAGCACATTCCTTGTTATGGAGGAAGTTTGAATGGTGAAGAACTTATGGAATGGATAGAGGACCTAGATAACCATTTTGACTACAAGTATCTTATTAATAACCATTTTGACTACAAGTATCTTATGGATAGAGGACCTTGATAACCATTTTGACTCATTTAGTATCTTATTGAGCTTCACTTTGTTTCGAGAATATAGTTTAATATTCTCTACTAAACAGGGCCAACCACGTGAAGGTGGAAGCTCATTTGGCCCCACCCCCCTCCCCCTAACATCACTCTACATTCCCCGTTAACATCTAACATTCATTCATTCTTTCAATTATTAATAAAATGTAACATTCAATCAATATCACATGATAACATTCATTAACACATTAGATTCGTTAACACACAACATTCATCAATATGAAAATAAACACATAATTCATGAACATTCATTAGCACATAATTAAATTCATTGAGACATAAAATTCAGTCATTATCAATTAAGGTATTTAGATGACAATCATTTCTTTTTTCTCTTTCTAATTTTTTTTTCTATGTAAGCTCTAAGAGGAGCATCAGTGTTATCATCAATACCCCCCTCATCAGTTGTTTTGTTATTTGTTCTTGATGATCTCAAATTCCTATGCTGCTGCAAAGGGGGGTCCTCTACAATAACAAATAAAAGAGTTAAATTTAAAATATTTAATTATAATTGTTACAAGTATTTAATTATTTTAAAGAACATAACTGTGGCGCTCTTTAATTACCTGATCTGGCCACATCATTTTGTCTAGACTCAACCTCAACATGCTCATGAGCACCGACCCCTCGATCCTCTACAGTTGCTATACAAAATGTTACATTAATCCAAACACCAATTGTAATTACATATAAAAATTTTAATAGCAAATGTATACCTCCACCACTAGGATGCACATCATGCGAACCTTCATTATGCATAGATTGTGTAGAAGGATTGTCAGGCTGCATTCCAATATCCTACACATTGTTATCATTGCTTTCTTAAAACAGATATACTCACTTTATATTAGAACTTAACATCAAATAGACTAATTGGTAAAGTATTCAATTTGAAATAAATTTCATTTAGCTTATTTACCTGTGGCTCAGATGCATCATTATTTGAACCTTGCACACTGATTTCAGCTCGTAGCCGTTCAGCCACGGCTC
This sequence comes from Chamaecyparis obtusa, assembly GCA_027943335.1. NCBI lineage: Eukaryota > Viridiplantae > Streptophyta > Pinopsida > Cupressales > Cupressaceae > Chamaecyparis > Chamaecyparis obtusa. Next base: position 353,509 of record BSBK01000997.1, read on the forward strand.
TATAGCCTTGTTGGAAGCCAATTCTCTTGTCCTCTTCTGTGAGGCATCTATTGAACTCTGACCCCTACATTTTTTCTTGGTATGGTGAATTTTACTTGCATTGTTTGATCAAAAAAAATTTCCTTGCAATATATAAAAAAATTGATACAAGTTTTCATTTACTAATACTTACAACTCGTGCTTGAAGTTTGGAAAAACCACCAGAGCCGAGCTTGTGTGTCCCGTGCTTTTCTAATCTTGCCTTTGTTGCCTTTGATGTGTCAGGCAATCTATGAAAAGTTTGAAATATGTTAGAGACCAATATAGGAAAAATTTAGAGGTTAATTAGTACATAATTACATTCTCAAAAGTATCACATACCTTGCTCTACTCTCTACTGGCGTAATTCCTTTTTTCATGTCGGCTTTATACTTTCCATCCAAAATCAAACCCTGCCACTCAGCCTCAAGAACACAGGGCGGACGCTCGTGCCTTGGGTTAACCTCTAAATATTTCCTGTACTGGTCCCTAATATACTTCAAACATAAACCAGCTCTTTCAAGGAGCTTGTTTCTCTCGAATGCACGAGGTCCAAAAAGCTGGGTCATACTATCTACAAGATCATCCTTCAACTTTTTATCTTGGTTATTCCACCTTTTAAGTAAAAAAAAACATGTTAGACTCATAAATGAAGAGAAGCTACCTTTAATATAGTTCAAGAAATTGATGAAAAGGAAAACTATTCTAGCAATGATATGAAATCAAAATAGTGGTTTGGGGTTTTAGTTAGGATATGATGTTCCACCATGTACGTATGGTGGGCCTGAATATCCGCAAACACTCGTCACCAAGTTTTCGCCAAAAAATATCATTCCCTACAAAATAATCATGGGATCATTAGTCGATGAAGAGTGATCAAAAACTAAATTACTATTATATCACTATAGAATAATAATAACTTTAAAGTACCTGGAAGTTTGGATACTTTTAAGGGAACGCCTTCATCGTCGCTGATGATCAATACGCAATCCTTCACCGTTCCCGTACTAGGAACACGGGAACATCCAAGAAATGATGTTGCATCGGGACTTGTTGCATCTCCTATTGCAAAAAATGAAAACCATTATCAAATGCCTCCAAGAAATAATACTTCAAGGGAAATAAATTGGTGCAGAGCACCCATGGCACAAACACAATCAAGGGATCTACATCGTAAACACATAACACTTAAACACATAACAAAAGAGAGAAAAAGAGGGATTTGTGTACCAGTAGATGGTGCAACAGTTGGTGCATTTAGGCTGTGTGTTGTTGACATGGCAGTCGGCAAGACATTTGTGGCTGTCCTGGATGGAGGCGGCGTTGTCATATCATCATGGAAAGGAGCTGAAGAATAAAATTGTTAGAGCATGCATAAATATAGAACGCGTGGACTAGCATGGACAAGATTGTTAGAGCATTAAAAAAAAAGATTGTTCGAGCATGTATTGTCAATGATTATGATCATTCCTATATATATTCAGTGGAAAACACAAGTGGGGAATGGAACATGTGATCTACCCGAACCACTTGCAATACCGGCCTCATCATGGGAATGGGGTTCAAAATTACGCAAATAACTCTGTAAAGACAATGCATCCATATTTTAATTAATGTCATAAAAGAGCATAACATAAAAACTATTATTGAACTCTTGTAATAATTAAAAATTTCATTAATACTTACTTTAAAGTTTTTAGAAGTGCGCAACAACTCAGCTGCCCTGTCTTTTATTTCCTGAGTCTGAGGATGTATGGATACCAAACATAGAAGTTCTTTCCCAATTTTCTTTAGCAGCTTTTTAATGGAACCGATCGGGTCATCGGTCTCTGCTAAATCAATAAAAAAAGGGTCCACAAGGGGGGACTCCTGAGGGACTGCAGGTTGCTTTCCCTCTCTCCGACCACCGGCCCTCTGTGACAACAATAGTATTAGTATTATCAAAATTACTCCAAAACAATGAAGAAAATAACATTAAAAAAAATAACATTTTGCTTCTATCTAGTTTGCACAATTACAATGAATTTTACCTGCTCATGTGTAGATGAGCTAGGAATATCGTCACCATCACCTTCGGGCGGTTGCTCCATATTGTGCCCCTGTGTCAAAGATCAAGTATAAAAATGTTAGCCAAAAATTTAATAACTAAATGGTATGTTGGAGTCATTGATTAGAAGTTGGTTTAATAGTATGTACCACCCCCATGATAGTAGCCTCGTTTGTATCTATGCGGTTCAAATTGTAATCAATAAGCAGCTCTTCCCCTGCACGTATTGATTTTATCGCACAGATGAATACACGATTTCCCTCGCGCGCCTCAAATATGCAATTGGGTTGCTTTATAGTTGACCCAGGTCGTGTACTATTTATAAAACCCGCAATATTCCCTGTTGCTTTTGGCCTTCCATCAATGTATATAGCCACACTTTTACTTTGATTATTGTCTTGCTGTTGTATATAATTTGCCGAGAGTGCATACCTACGCATACTTTTTTATATTGAACAATATGCATCCAACTTTTGTAATCGTAACATGGTCCAACATACTCCATCAATTCAGAAACTTTGTTGTAAGACACCTTTATGCCATCCATAGAAAATAGGCCCAAACCATGTAATGATGATGGTGCTATGCGATATATCCTCTCATTAACACAAAAATCAATGTTTATTGGAGGAAGTTCCTTGGGTACCCAATGTTTCTGTAGATGTTGGTACCTCAAGGGCACCTCGATGTCGCCTTTCGTCTCATCATCATAAGAACATGACCCCCCTTGAGCAAGGAAAAATTTCATGTGTTTATTGAATTTCCTTCTAGTCCTTTGACCTCTAGTTAATCTCCCTATTCTAGATAAACTGCATGTCTCACTTTCCTCTTCTATTCCTATATTTCCCTCACTCGAGGAAGACACTTCTGACAAATACCTATTTGCTGGTACCTGCAAATGGGAGAGATCTTAGAAGACATCAATCTTACTATTGATAAGTGTATTAAATAGACTTTCTATAAGGTGTATTGACTTATACCTGTCGATCCATGAGACTGTGCGGGATGCTCTTGAAAGGGGTTCAATTTCCTGCAAATGTAATTCAATTATCGTGAGCATAATCACATCATAATCATAATCACATCCATCATAAGCATCACATAAAAATTAAAAACATTAAAACGTACACATTATAACACTTATAGCTTTTAAATAGATAATGAATAAACTATGTAACCATTTAAGACAAATATATTTCTATCAAGAAATGAATATTAAATACATTAAGGATTGATGGCATACCTTTAAATTTCATCATCATCATCCTCATCATCATCATCATCATCATCATCATCATCCTCATCATCGTCGTCATCATCATCGTCCTCGTCATCGTCGTTGTTGTCGTCATCATCAACATCATCATCATCAACATCAACATCATCTTCATCATCATCATCAGTAGCAGCATCATCTTCTTCTTCTTCTTCATGAAAATTTGTCTCAGGAACATCATCCAATAATTGTCGATCGTGATCACCATCTACATCATCTTCTACTTCTTCGGTATCTTCTTCTTCCATCGCATTATACTTTATCGGCCTTCCTCTCGGTTCATGTCTAACAACAAATGACCAACCCGGTTTATGTGAAACCTCTGAGTAAAATACCTGTTCACATTGGCTTGGAAGAACATAGGGCTCATCCCCAACTGGCTCAAACGACCTTGTATTAACCATTGTAAATCCATTATCATGTTCAATAACAGTTCTATTAGGATCATTTGGATTAAGTCGTAGCCTGTACCATTTGACAACGAAGAGTACTAATTTGAAGGAACTAAAGTCGCACTCAAGTATATCATCCAAAATGCCATAGTATTGATTTTTAGACTCTTGAGGATCTAAGTCATTTCTAGATGAAATATTAGTCACTTGAAAGACTGCAGTTATTCCAGAATCACAAGTTTTCTTCATGTCATCCAACACTTTGACGCGAAATTTTTGACCATTACAGAACATACCCTTGTGGTGTTTAACTTGCAATAATATGTGAAACATGTCAAAATTATTATATCGTGAGTTGATAAACATACGGGTGATTAATAATTTTGTACGTACCTGGAAATCTCTTAAACCATATGCTAAATCTATTTCCCTTTGCGTAACATTAGAATCTCCATTACGATGAGCTTCTTTAACCAATGAAGATACACCTTCCCATGTTAATGTGTGACCAGAATGTTGACATCGTTCAATCCATACCGTCATCCAATCAAGATTGTTTGCAATATACAAATGTAGTGCATCCCACTCTCGAGCAACTGTACAAAAAAAAAATAGACGACTTACAACCGATTTATTTTGAAGATTAAGAAATAATTTATTACAATAACATCTTATAATTTATTACCTGTCACTTTCCTCAATCTACCTTTCCCCATCAAGTACTCCCCTTTGAATTTTTTAAAAGGGTCGAGATCCCAAATGCGATCTACATGGATATTTGAAGCAAACTTAGGAAGATATTCAGTAATGTACACCATAGTCTGGTATACCATGTATCCCTCTACCATAGAACCCTCAGGATGTGCTCTTTGTCGAACCAAAGCCTTCAAAGATTTCAAGTGCCTCTCAACCATCCACATTGACCTAGTGTGTGCAGGTCCACACAATTCAATCTCCTCAACTTGGTGTATGAGGTAGTGTTCTTGTGCATTGAAAAAAGTTGGAGGTAGACACTTTTGCATTTCACACAATAAATGAGGAATTCTTCTCTTCCAATAGATTATATCTTCTTTATGGATTTCTTTAGATGACAACCACCTACATTAAGAGATTCAAGTCACAAAAAATATATAAATACGAGACTTTACAAAATAATATACAATAGATTACATAGCAAGAAAAACAAATCGCGAATATAATAAATATATACAACAAATTGAACAGATATTACTGCTTACCTCATGTATTTTCCAAGATCATATATCACTTGTTTGATGTTATTGTTGAAGTGCTCTGGGAGAGATAGAGGTAGCACGTACTGCAGTAATTATAAACCAATCATTTCATTATTTTCTAACATAACATAATGAATAGTACACGTAGTTTATGAATATATTGTAAATACAGAAGAACATAACTTACCTTGATGAAAGTATGCCAATCATGCGTTTTGAGCCCTGGCCCAAATTCACTTTTCTTTGATATGAGATTGCTTATGTTCCCAGCAAATCCTGTGGGAAATCAAATTTTTCGTATGACTTCTTTTATGGCATCACTTTGCTGCTCCGTTAATAACCAAGGAAGGGCACTTATATTAATCTGATCTCTATTGCTATTTGAGTGAATGAAATTCTTCAGTGCATGATTGGATTCATGAATGTCATTACAAATTTTGACAATTTTTTCTTTGTCACGCCTTCCATCCAGTATTTTCCACAATGTCTCTGTTATATTCTTTCCAACATGCATAAGATCAAACAAATGCACAATTTGTAGGTCCTCGTAGTAGGGCAACCTACTAAATTGTTTGGGATAGCTTTTTAGTCCCTTTGGAAGGTTGTCAGTAGTGCCTTGACGACCTTCACGATCATCAATTACATAATTAGTAAACAAAAATCACAATAGAAATATATAAATTACAAACATAAACCATTAAGTGGAACGACATTACCTCGACGATTAATTCTATTATATTCCAACTTCCATAGGCGAGGTGTCATTCTTCGTGGCTTTGATGTAGTCTCTTCTTTCCCATTGAAAAGATGTTTTTCCATACTTCGATACTTATGATTCCTGTGGAGGAAGTGTCTGTACTCATCAAACACATGCTTTCCTAAACTTTTTGAATGACGAGATTTCATCTTTGGACCACAAACTGGACATGCAAATTTTCCCTTTGTTTGAAGACCTACAAGATAATGATATAATTGGATTATTAAATATGTTGATTTTTATAATTAGAATTATCATGCGCAACTTGAATTCACTATAACATACCACAAAAATGTGTTAGCCCTGGGGCATCATGTATTGTCCATAAAAGTATTGCATGGAATTGAAATTGTCTTTGTCCTATTGGTCTAGACACGTCATACATAGTGACACCGTTCCATAACTCCACCAACTCGTCAATAAGAGGCTCAATATATACATTCATATCTTTAACTTGATATTTACCTACTTGAATGAACAGTAACATTACATAATTATTGTGACCATTTTACTGTAAGATTTGTAAGTACATGTAAATTAATAACTATCAAATGATAAAATACCTGGAACAATCATTGCCAACATAATGTGCTCCCTCTTTATTGACATCCACGGAGGAATGTTATTGTTGATAACAAAAACAGGCCACACCGAGCAAACAGATCTCATCTCTCCAAATGGATTGACACCATCCGCTGCCAATGAAAGCCTGAGATTACGAGGTTCTTCTTTGAAGTGTTGCCACTTTTCCTCTATGCGCATAAATGCCGAACCATCCGCAGGGATTCGAATAATGTCATCTCGACTTCTATTGCGTGCATGGTAATCCATAAATTGTGCCAAGCTAGTACACCTGAATAATTGTCGCATCTGTGGAATAATGGGGATGTAACGAAGAACCTTGTGAGGCACCTTTTTTGTTATTCGATCTGTTCGATATCTACTCGTATGACATACAGGGCATTGTGTTGCAAATTCATGTTCTTTATAATATATAATATGATCATTGGGACAAGCATGTATTGCTTGATACTCCATTCCAATATCTTTCATAATAGCAGATAATTCTCGATATGAGCGAGGTAGAATATTTGATGGTGGTAACAAAAACTCGCCTATCAATCTACAGCAAAAAATATAAGTTGTTAATATAAACAATATTAGTGGTACATTATTCACCCTTTGTTAACTATAAAGACATATATGACATACCTTAACATACGTGACATTGTTATGTTGGATAAACCATTCATAACCTTCAAGTTCAATAACAACAATACAGCAGAGAGAAGAGTTGTTTGGGAGTCTTTGTATAGGGGCTCGTATGCCTTCTCAAGTAGAGGTACATCAAGGCTATCATCATCATCATGATCAGATCCGCTTGGACTAAATGTGTCATGGATCAATGTATTTATACCATCATCTTCAATTGTGTTTTCTGGCGCATGATCGTCATCTTCCATGGGATCATTATCTTCACCTTGGATATTCGCACCCCCATGTTCCTCCATATCATGTACTTCCCTGGGGAGATCAACCTATATAAAATTGATTAACATAAATAAACCATGATCTTCAACTCATCATCAAGTGATTTCATATGTATATAAATTGTTAAAATGATATAATGAACAACTTACCAGTGGATGATAGTCATGCCCCCCTTCAATGTGACCATTCTCCCTACAATGTCTCTTAACTGTTTTGATTAGCAATCTTCTACGGTTTAAGCCCTTACAAATTTTGCAGGGACAATAACATTTTCCATCACCTTTTCTTTTCAAGTTAGACCACAATCTAGCGATTGTCTCCCTATTTTGTTCTTCACTTATATTATCTGACATGATCGTTCTTCGCAGGAAGAAAAAATTGGGCTATGAAAACTTCGGTCTACAACTTTCAGTGACTAAGCAAAATTGTCAAAAGTACACAAAACATATAAGCTACAAGGCCTTCTTGCTTAGCTCTAGAAGCTCTCTAGCAATCAAAACATATAAGCTACAAGGCCTAACAGCAATTTCAAAACATATAAGCTACAAGGCAAGACATATTACATGACATGGCAAAAGGATTAAAATATACATTAGATTAAAAAATATACATTTTTCAAACCTGAGCGCGCGGCTATAACTCGTGCAATGGTCTTCTTGCTTAGCTTTAGAAGCTCTCCAGCAGTCAAAACATATAAGCTACAAGGCCTAATAGCAATTTCAAAACAAGGGTCATCAAAAGAACCAAAAACAATGTGTGCAAACAATACCTTGTGAAGTGGTATAGACAATTAGAAGATGCTACTATGTGCTAGGGAACTTCTTAGAACTGTTGGTATATTCTTACAACTTGTTACACCTGGGATATTCTTCTCTGTAGATGCTACTGTGTGCCGTGGTCCAAACGGGCCCATAAATGTGGTTGAATAGCAATACATTCAACTGGCTTACACAAGGGACAGTCACTGTGAGATATCCTCATGTGTGACTGTCCTTGTCACAAATGAGGACATCTCACAGTGACTGTCCCTTGTGTAATTGCCACTTGAATGAGGTCAGTCACTGTAAAGACAACATGATAATGTACACATACAATGAGTGTACATTATCATGTTGTCTTTACAGTGGCTGCCCTCATGTTGTATATTCTTCTCTGTAGATGCTACTACGTGCTAGGGAACTTCTTAGAACTGTTGGTATATTCTTACAACTTGTTACACCTGGGATATTCTTCTCTGTAGATGCTACTGTGTGTCGTGGTCCAAACGGGCCCATAAATGTGGCTGAATAGCAATACATTCAAGTGGCAATTACACAAGGGACAGTCACTGTGAGATGTCCTCATGTGTGACTGTCCTTGTCACAAATGAGGACATCTCACAGTGACTGTCCCTTGTGTAATTAAGTATTGTGGGGAAGCATTCTAAATAACCAAAGCCGCTAACAATAAATTCAACACAGATATGTCCTCATTTCTGGGTATTTTAGCTCTCTAACAGCTGAATACCAGATTAAATAATAATGACAAAAGAAAAATAAACCCAACGTACTCAGAAATTGTAGCTGTGATTTTGCGGAGGGAATCTCTCTCGGCGCTGTTGAAAACACAAATGACAACCCGCTTGATTTCGCAGAGGGAATCTCTCTCAGTGCTGTTCAAAACACAAATGACAACCCGCTTTGTTCAAAACACAAATGATAACCCGCTTGATTTCGCGGAGGGAATCTCTCTCGGCGCTGTTGAAAACACAAATGACAACGTTCCTTTTTTTTTTTGCACTTATATCCCGACCAACATAAGGTCCATTTGTAATACAACATGATAATGTACACTTACAGTGAGTGTACATTATCATGTTGTCCTTAGAGTGACTATCCTCATTTGTTGAAGAAGAAAAGCATTAATGTGGCTGAATAGCAATACATTCAAGTGGCAATTACACAAGGGACAGTCACTATGAGATGTCCTCATTTGTGACTGTCCTTACAATGAGTGTACATTATCATGGTGTCTTTAGAGTGACTGTCCTCATTTGTTGAAGAAGAAAAGCATTAATGTGGTTGAATAGCAATACATTCAAGTGGCAATTACACAAGGGACAATCACTGTGAGATGTCCTCATGTGTGACTGTCCTTGTCACAAATGAGGACATCTCACAATGACTGTCCCTTGTGTAATTCAAGTGGCAATTACACAAGGGACAGTCACTGTGAGATGTCCTCATTTGTGACTGTCCTTACAATGAGTGTACATTATCATGTTGTCTTTAGAGTGACTGTCCTCATTTGTTGAAGAAGAAAAGCATTAATGTGGTTCAATAGCAATACATTCAAGTGGCAATTACACAAGGGACAATGTCATGAGCCGTGACATATTGAACTTAGTATAATAATAAAATGATTAGATGATATATAATAATCTATTATTAACAGTATATAACAATAATATATAATTATTATCAAAAGATAATAATAATATATAGTTAGCATAATAAGTAATATGTTAATTAAATAATATTAAAATATTAATAAATAATATAATTATGATTATAATTATAATATAAATTAATAATAAATAATTATTAATAAATTATATATATTATATTATAATAATATATTAAGTAATAATATTAAATCAATTATTGATATAATAATTTTAATATATAAATAATATTAATAAACCTCTCAATATAAAACAATATGTTATCACTATAATAATATTTATTATAATATTATTAATATTACTAACATCATTAATTATAATATTTAATAATAACAATAACATTAATAAATATAATAATAATAATAATAACGTTTAAAGCAATATCGAATATCTGTAATCGATATACATCTACATTAAACATCTGCATTATCTATCACGATGAGGAACGAAGAAGTGATACAACAATCACTAGTCATTACACATCGATACCATGAGAGGATGATTAATGAACCAAATACTATGAAGTCAAGATCAACATGATATGAATAAGGGATAGGTCGCTATGGGTTTCAGAAGATGTATTGATAAGCAAGAAGGATAACCATTCATATATTATAAATAATCATTAATTGCACAAGTTTAGACAATGACATATCCGATAAAGCAATATCAAACATGAAGACCCGCTAGCAAATATGCACCATCACTTCCTATGTTATCATGACAATAACATAAACTAGATTGAATTCTACTATCTATATCAATAGACACCACATAGGAGGATATCGACTAAAGGATTGAAAGATTATCGATTGTCTGAGATAAACCACATCTTGTAGAAACACAAAAGCATCAGTGATTATATCACAAGCTATTGATGAATGAGGCATCAGTCATGGATAATAAGTACAATGTATCCTTAAGTATTAACAGGAATGGAAGTCAATTTGAAGATCAAACTCCATTACCAGCAATCAACCAATAAATGGACAATTATCAGAAAATGATATCGACTTATATCAGAGTAGAAAGATTGGATATCATCATAACAATATGGGATAAGGCAAGAGTTAATATCGATTGACTAAATACTAATGATAGTTAGACCAAACTAATACAAACACAATGGATGTTAACTACTGGTTGCACTACCAATTAGGGAAGATTACCTTCATAAAAAGATTTGATATTGAGTCAATCTGGGAGTTATCTATGATCAGAAAATAATGAAATAATATTATGTGAACTGTCGGATTATGGAAAGGTGTGCTTAACAAAGGGACATGGAGGAAGAAACAAGACACGTCTCATTCATAGCATCTCTTCATTTGTTAAAGACAATATAAGAATGCATTCTCGTCAGTCACTCAAGGCATCATTAGAACTTTATTTACTTATCCATATTTGGATATACTCAATAGAGCATCTGCCTTTGGCAGTTTGGTTTCAAGTTTATCATTGCAGATCAGAGACAACACCATGATTGCACAGATAGAAAGGATAGTCAGAAACAGCATCAATATTTGAAGTTGCAAGCATATAATTCAGAATCTGAAATAGCAACATATCACTCATAGCGATATTACACATTTGCATAATTACATCATCATATCAGACACAGCAAATACATTGCTGTAAGCAATACTTATTGATTGTATATCGATATTGTTTATATCAGACATACCATCATTATACTATCACTATAAGTGATAGGAAACATCATATTCATAGCATATTTCATATCATTATATCCGACAGTGCTATTAAACATATTGGTATCAATATCATCTTGCACACATATTGTGATTGAATCTGAAATAGCGGTTGATATCTTAAGTAACCTCCATTACTTAGTTTAATTGTAAGTATCTGATAGAGTAAGTCTGAGAAGTGGAGTAATTGTTCCTATTTTCCAAGTTAGCCAAAAAGGGGACATTACAGACAATCACGGTGAGATGTCCTCATGTGTGACTGTCCTTGTCACAAATGAGGACATCTCACAATGACTGTCCCTTGTGTAATTCAAGCGGCAATTACACAAGGGACAGTCACTGTGACATGTCCTCATTTGTGACTGTCCTTACAGTGAGTGTACATTATCATGTTGTCTTTAGAGTGACTGTCCTCATTTTTTGAAGAAGAAAAGCATTAATGTGGTTCAATAGCAATACATTCAAGTGACAATTACACAAGGGACAATCACTGTGAGATGTCCTCATGTGTGACTATCCTTGTCACAAATGAGGACATCTCACAATGACTGTCCCTTATGTAATTCAAGCGGAAATTACACAAGGGACAGTCACTGTGAGATGTCCTCATTTGTGACTGTCCTTACAGTGAGTGTACATTATCATGTTGTCTTTAGAGTGACTGTCCTCATTTGTTGAAGAAGAAAAGCATTAATGTGGTTCAATAGCAATACATTCAAGTGGCAATTACACAAGGGACAATCACTGTGAGATGTCCTCATGTGTGACTATCCTTGTCACAAATGAGGACATCTCACAATGATTGTCCCTTGTGTAATTCAAGCAGCAATTACACAAGGGACAGTCACTGTGAGATGTCCTCATTTGTGACTATCCTTACAGTGAGTGTACATTATCATGTTGTCTTTAGAGTGACTGTCCTCATTTGTTGAAGAAGAAAAGCATTAATGTGGTTCAATAGCAATACATTCAAGCGGCAATTACACAAGGGACAGTCACTGTGAGATGTCCTCATTTGTGACTGTCCTTACAGTGAGTGTACATTATCATGTTGTCTTTAGAGTGACTGTCCTCATTTGTTGAAGAAGAAAAGCATTAATGTGGTTCAATAGCAATACATTCAAGTGGCAATTACACAAGGGACAATCGATCACTGTGAGATGTCCTCATGTGTGACCTTTGTGAAGGCAAGTGCCAATTTGTACCCAAGTTACCAATATTGTGGCAAAAGTGGGAATGAAGCATTTAGGGGTCAAATTGGGCAAAGAAGTGTAGAAGTGGCCTATGTGAGGTCTAAATAGCCTAACTAAGTCATGGTTAGGGTCTTATGGTGTTTGAACAATAATTTTTGAACCAAAATCCCAAAGGTTGTAACAAGTTGTCAATGTTGTCATTCACAACATTGACAACATTTGTGCAAGGGAGCATTTTCGAGTAAGATGGTTATGTAACTATATGAAACCATTGAATTAGGCATCAGATCAACTATAAGAGGCCTCCATCGATCTGTGCAAAAGGTTGGGGGGAAAAACATTTGGAATTAAGAAGATTTGTAGAGTAACACGGTTTTAGTGAATTCTTGAGTTTTTTTGTTTCTTTGTTTTCAGTTGATTAATGGATTAGATAGCTCGCAGTGTCTATTGGAAAAGTTAGTACAAGTTGTTTTTTTATTCTGTGTTGTGTTTTTTTTTGAGTTTTGAAGCATTCCAACTAGTTTGTTAATTCTTTTGTTAAGTACCCTATCATTGGTTTGAACCAGGCAGGTTGAACAAATGGAGTCTTAGCTCATCATTCCATTGTCAATTTTGTACGGGCTCTTGGAATGGGTGAGGAGACTCCATGTACTATATGTTTGGAAGGAGGGGCCCTGGGAAGCTCATTTTCTATGTTTGCAATGATGTCCTAGGTGAGTCAGTTGAGCACAGTTAGGGATGACAAATCATTACAAGAAGATTACAACAAGTTGAATGCATTGGTTGCTTCAACTAAAATCTCATGGAGAGGTAGACACACATCTAAAGAAGCCCCAAGTCAAATTAGAAGATTGGGTGAGTTTCTTTGGCTGCTAAGAAAACAAACTCTTAGTCAGACTGTCCAAGTTGTGTCAAAATACTTGTTTTCAGGCATGGCTGTAGCAGTTGGTGTACAAAAAATATAGGAGGAGAAGACCTTAGATATCTTGGAGTTCTCAATAAAGGGCATCTGAATCCTAAGCCCTTTAGGTGGCTTAATATAAACAAAAAGGCTTGACAAAGGCCTAATTGCTAGCAGCCTATTTTTGGGTGCAATTGGCATGCATGGTTTGATGAACCGGATTGAAGTACTGATGAAAAGTATAGGTGAAGGAGTAATATTGAAACCAATAGAGGTCCTAGTGGCCAGCCTCTCCATGGAGTAAAGTTCTAGTTGAATGTGTTTCAATTTGTGAAGACAAGACTAGGAGTGTCCTAGTAGCTAGATTGGTATTGAGCAGAGTTCGTTGTATTTCTTGTTGGTGTGCACTAGTTGAAGGAGTGGGATCTTGGGTAGAGATACCTAAAGAGTGTAGGGATAGTTAAGTACCCTATCAAGTCAAAACATTGGCCTAAAGAGACCCTAGTGAAGGATAGGGAGTGAGCAAGACAAAGTGTTACATCAATTAACAAGATCATTTTTTGGTAATTGTGTACATTATCATGTTGTCTTTACAGTGACTGTCCTCATTTGTTGAAGAAGAAAAGCATTAATGTGGTTCAATAGCAATACATTCAAGTGGAAATTACACAAGGGAATATCACTATGAGATGTCCTAAGTGTGACTGTCCTTGTCACAAATGAGGACATCTCATAGTGACTGTCCCTTGTGTAATTGCCACTTGAATGAGGACAGTCACTGTAAAGACAACATGATAATGTACACAAGTACCGTGAAGGTAGTCGCAAGTTAGGGCTATTTCATTGCATACCTGAAACAATGAAGACATTACAGTCCACAAAACGTTTGTGCTTGAAAGATGAACAAATAAAATTAAACTTCTAAATAACCAAAGCCGCTAACAATAAATTCAACACAGATATGTCCTCATTTCTGGGTATTTTAGCTCTCTAACAGCTGAATACCAGATTACATAATAATGACAAAAGAAAAATAAACCCAACGTACTCAGAAATTGTAGCTGTGATTTCGCGGAGGGAATCTCTCTCGGCGCTGTTGAAAACACAAATGACAACGTTCTTGTTTTTTTTGCCCTTATATCCCGATGTGATTTCGCGGAGGCTTACGGTGCTGTTGAAAACACAAATGACAACGTTCCTTTTTTTTTTTGCCCTTATATCCCAACAACATCGCAATTGCAAGTTAGGGCTGTTTCACTGCATACCCGAAACAATGAAGACGTTACGGTCCACAAAACATTTGTGCTTGAAAGATGAACAAATAAAATTAAACTTCTAAATAACCAAAGCCGCTAACAATAAATTCAACATAGATATGTCCTCATTTCTGGGTATTTTAGCTCTCTAACAGCTGAATACCAGATTACATAATAATGACAAAAGAAAAATAAACCCAACGTACTCAGAAATTGTAGCTGTGATTTCGCGGAGGGAATCTCTCTCGGCGCTGTTGAAAACACAAATGACAACGTTCTTGTTTTTTTTGCCCTTATATCCCGATGTGATTTCGCGGAGGGTTACGGCGCTGTTGAAAACACAAATGACAACGTTCTTATTTTGTTTGCCGTTATATCGTGATGTGATTTCACGGAGGGTTACGGCGCTGTTCAAAACACACATGACAACGTTCCTTTTAAATTTGGCGCTTATATCCCGACAACGTCGCAATTGCGACAGTTACAAATGTATTGTCGTCGCAAATTGCGACGGTGTCGGGCTATATTTGAAAAAAAAAGAGCAAAACCACATGACATTTGCCTGCCGTCGCAAATGGCCGTCGCAATGTCACCCCAAATGTATTAGTGGAGGTATGCATTTGAGGTGGATTCTTCAAGAAGTTTCTTTTGGTCAAACGAGTTTTTGAAGATGGTTCAATTTCCAAGGTGAAATACATATGGAAGTTGACGATGTCAGAAAAAAATGGTTTAGGAGTTGTTAGATACATTATATCTTACCTAATATGATATGGATCATTCATATCTCAATTCTAGGGTTTCTTTTAAGATGGTAGAATAAAATCTATATATTGGAAAGTTGAAAAATAAGTTATTTGTTGATTGTGAATTGCAAAAGGATTTAGTAATCAATCAAGTGAAGGAATCAAGTGTGATCAATCCATGGAAGATTATAGTGTGTCGAGAAGAGTTTCAAAACTTAATAGGATCTGATCATGCAAAGATAGTGCAATTTCACATATCATTTTATCTGTTTCTTTCTAACAATTGTAACAATGAAATCCCTTAATAGGGTGGATCCTAATAGATATTTGTTGTAAATCCTCCAACAAGGTGGCATTCATATTGAATGTTTAAATTCCTCTAACAAGGTTGATCCTAACAAGGCAAATATCCTAACATATCTAAAGGAAAATCCCTTAATCAGGTAGCACCTAACAGTGCTTTTGTAAACATTTAACAGGGTAAGATCCTCATAGGGTGTATTCTAGAAGAGTACAAATTTAGTGGCTACCAACTCCCACTATGGTTTTTCCCATTTAGGTCTCCGCGAGAAAAAATATGGTGTCTTCATTGTGTGATTGATTATTTGTGGATGCATGATTTGAAAGTTTCTATTATTAGTTATTGTTGAATGTTTTGGTGCATAAAGTTTAAAGAGTTTAAAATCAATTAATTTTTTGATTACTGATTCACCCCTCCCTTCTCAGTAATCAAACCTGTATTAAAAATTGGTATCAGATTTGAGTTCCCCTACTGAGAAATCTTAATAGCTTGAGGGAAAATATATGATGTATAGGAAGGAAGCACCTAAGATCACTATGGACAATTTATCTACATGGGTAAGCAAGATGAAGTTGCATTTGGGAGGCATTGGAGATCAAGCATTGGTTCATCTCATAACCAAGTATGTTCAACCTACTATAACCCTAACTGATGAAAAAACAAAGATAAATCTTGAGCATAACTCTATAATGATAGAAATAGCAAGTGCTCTATTTGATGTTGATTTTGTAGATATCAAGGATATGGGTAATGCTAAAGACATGTGGTACAAGTTGATAACAGTTTATGGTATTTTTTTTCATGTTTAGAAAGAAAAGGTGGATAGTCTCATAGGAAAGTAAGATGAAATGAGAATGCATGAAGGTGAGAACAATGCTCAATACAACTATAGGATAAAGGAGGTTATTTTTGCAATCAAAGGATCTAGTAGACAACTTGAAGAATATGAAGTGGTAAGTAAAATATTGAGAACCCTACTACCATAATATGCTATTAGAGTCTATGTTATACAAGAATTGAGATCTATTAATCCTACAAATGTGACTCTAGATTCCTTGGTTGCAAAGCTTACTGCTTTTGAGTTAAATAATTATGGTAACAATATGCCTAGAATAAAATTTGCATTCAAAGATTCTCTAACCATTGGTTCATCAAAGAAAGGAAAAGAAGTCTCCAATAGTTCTGAAGGAAATCATGATTATGATTATATCTTGTCTAAGGAAAGAGAACAAGAAGAGTTAGAGGCACTTCTAACAAGGATATTACCTAGAGGAAAAGGAAAGTACAAAGGTAAACTTCCCTTAAAATAATTTTCATATAACAAAATTGGTCATATTTCATCTGGATGTCCTAAAAATGACAGGAAGGATAAGATCAGGAGATTTAGGAACTTCAAAGACAAGAGAAAGAAGGCATGTTAACTAGCAGAAGAAGGAGTGACCCTCAATCGGTGTAGATGGAGATAATGAGGAAAACACATTGACTTCAAGCATGAATTGTAATAGTGACTGGATAATAGATAGTGGTTGTACACATCACATGACCGATGACAAAAGTAAATTCATTTCAATGTAGTAATGTGATGGAGGAGCAGTCAGATTTGATAATGGTTCTCCATGTGTGGTAAGAGGTAAAGGATCAATAGCACTTAATGATAACACTAATTGTGATGATGTTTATTGGGTTGATGGATTAAAGTATAACATGTTAAGAATTGCTTAGTTGAATAACAAAAGTTTCAGATTAGAATTTAGTAATCGTGTTTGCAATATCTTAGAAAACTCTAGAGATTTGATTGCTACTAGTGAATAGACTAGAGGTAACCTATTCCGATTGAACTCTACTAATAAACACTACTTATTTACTAAAGTTGAAGACTGTTGGATGTGGCACAAAAGATTTTGTGATGTTAATTTTTATAATCTGTTGAAGGTCAGTAAGAAAATATGTGTTAGAAGTCTTCCTACTTTAGTTAATCCTGATAATGCTATGTGTAAGGAGTGTCAATTGTGAAATTTTACTAGTTCTACCTTTACTAGTAAAGTATATTCACCACAGAGAATTCTTGAACTTGTACACATTGATTTGTGTGGACTGATGAAATCTCAAAGCTACTATGGAGATAATTAATTTATCTTGTTTGTTGATGATTACTCGATAATGATGTATGTTATGTTTTTTAAGGATAAATCCGATGCCTTCTACATGTTTAAGGTGTATAAAGAAAGAGTTGAAAAAGAAACAAGTAAAGCACTTAAGTGTCTTAGATCTCACAGAGGAGGTGAGTTTACTTCACAAGAGTTCACAACATTTTGTGAAGAACATAGAATCAAGAGACAAATGTCAGCACCAAGGACACCCCAGCAAAATAGAATTGCAGAGAGAAGGAAAAAATTCATAATTGACTGTGCAAGAACACTTTTGATACAAAAGGGAGTGGCTCAAATATTTTGGAGAGAAGCTATAAGTACTACTATCTATACTTTGAACTGGGTACAACTTAAGAAAAGTACAAACAAAACACCTTATGAGTTTTGGTATGGTCATACTTCTAGTGTCAGTTATTTCAAAAAATTTGGAACTACATGTTACATAAAAAAGGATGATCAAAATGGTAAATTTGATTCTAAGAGTGATGAAGGGATATTTATAGGATATTCTACTTGAATTAAAGCTTATAAGTGTTTGAACAAGAATACCAACAAGATGGTTGAAAGTGAAAATGTTAGAATTGGTGAATTTTCTAAGAAAAATGAGGAAAATAGCAAGAAGGAACTAGAAGACTATGACAGGTTTGTTTATGTTCAACTGGTGGAGCTAGATACAATACCACAGATAAATGAAGTGGTGAATGATGCACAACTGGTGAATGATGATGAAGGTAACCAAAGAACATAACCAGTACTCCCAAGGTATGTGAAAATTAATCACTCTCAAGATCAGATTATTGGAGATAAAAATGATGGAGTGATGACAAGGAGTAAGGTAAGGGAAAGCACTTTTTACACTATGTGAATTAGAACCTAAAACTATTGAAGATTATTTGGAACATAGTGATTGGGTTAAGGCTATGAAAGAGGAATTAGATCAAATGGAGAAAAATAGCACATGGACTTTAGTACTCAGGCCTACTGACAGGAATGTTATAGGTACTAAATGGATCTTTAGGAATAAGTTGAATGAGAAAGGAGAAGTGAATAGAAAAAAGGAAAGGCTAGTTTGCAAAGGGTATGCACAAGAAGAAGGATTGGACTATGGTGAGACCTTTGCACCTATTGCTATAG
Source organism: Chamaecyparis obtusa (assembly GCA_027943335.1). Lineage (NCBI taxonomy): Eukaryota > Viridiplantae > Streptophyta > Pinopsida > Cupressales > Cupressaceae > Chamaecyparis > Chamaecyparis obtusa. Next base: position 372,558 of record BSBK01000997.1, read on the forward strand.
TTGAAGGTGTAAGGATACTTTTGGCATATGCTTCTTATAAAGGTTTTAAGGTGTATCAAATGGATGTAAAATCTTCTTTTCTGAATGGTGTGTTAGAAGAAGAAGTGTACATTGAACAACCTAAAGGTTTTGCTACTGAAAAAGGTAAATACATGGTATGTAAATTTCATAAAGTATTGTATGGAATGAAACAAGCTCCAAGAGAATGGTATGAAAGACTACATGCTTATCTTATTTAGATTGGTTTCACAAGAACTAGTGACAATAGAAATTTATATCTAAAATTTGAAAGTAAAGATAGGATATTGATTGCTGAAATTTTTGTTGATGACATAATATTTGGTGGAAATGAATCAATGAGCGGGTCATTTGCAGAAGCAATGAGGAAGGAATTTTAAATCTCAATGATAGGATAAATCAAATTCTTTATTGGTTTTCAAGTACAACAGATGAAGAAAGGGATGTACATCAGTCAATCCAAGTATGTGAAGGAGACCCTGAAAACTTTTGGCATGGATGACTCAAAACCAGTGGGAAAACCTATGGTCATAGGCTAAAAACTATCTAAGGAGGATGAATCCAAAGAGGTAAATAAAACTCTATATAGATCCATGATTGGTAAGTTGCAGTATGTTGTTCATAGTAGATCGTATATTGCACATGTTGTTGGTATTGTTGCAAGGTTTTCCTCAAATCCAAAGGACTCACATATGGTTGCACCAAAGAGGATCTTTAGATATCTCAAGGGGACTGAAGATTATGGCCTATGGTATGGTAAGGATGGAGATTTTTCTTTGAATGTATTTACTAATGCAAATTGGGCAGGTAATGTTGATGATAGGAAGAGCACAAGTGGTGGAGCATTCTTTCTTGGTGAAAGATAAGTCTCCTGGACTAGTTTGTATTTCTCAATCTACTGCAGAGGTAGAGTATGTTGGTGTTGTTATTAATTATCAGTAAGTGATACAGATAAAATAGATTCTTGAGAGAATTCATTAGAAGGTCACATAACTGGTTGTTATCTATTGTGATAAGACTAGTGTAATAAACATTTCCAAGAATCCAATGATGCACTCGAAGACAAAGCACATTGCAATAGAACATAATTTTCTAAGAGAACAGGTACATGAGAAGGAGGTAAGCCTTGACTATGTGCCTACTAAAGAACAAGTTGTTGATATATTCACCAAGCCATTACCAAAGGATACCTTTGAGTATCTCAAAGGTAGATTAGGGGTTATTCCTTTATCTGAAGTTAATTAGAGGATAATGTTGATTGCATCAATTCATATGAATTTATCAAAATATCATGTGTATGGATTGATGTAGAGGTGGACTACTCCATAGGGGGAGAAGTGTTAGTATGATGTTGTGATTCAGTGATGAGGAAAGAACAAGCAAAGAACAATCAAGTATAATCAAAGATGACAGAATGATTAGACAACTTTGGCATTATTGTCAAAGCGAGATAAAATGCATTATAAAGGGAGAAAATGTATGAACACAAATAAGAACATATAGGATGGGATGAAAGGAGGAGTATATGTAGGTGATGAATTAGTATGATAGATTGAGAAGATGTATGATTAGAGGTACAGACAAAATTGGAAATATTTTGCAAAAGTCATTAAGAGGATTGCCATGAGAGAGACATGGTGTTTCCAAGAACTCAGAAGCTAAGAGGAGAAGTTAAGAGTGTTACCATCAATGCCAAAGGGGGATATTGTTATCATAACTAATGCATTGATGCTAAGTGTTTCATTGATGAAGATTGGTATAGATTTAATGATAGGTGAATCAGTTATTTGGTTGTCATTGATGTCAACTGATTAAATAAATGTTTTTAATATGTTACCGGATATTGTGTGAGTAAAACATGAGTTGCAATATGTTTATGAAGTTTATATTCTAATAGAATAATACGTTATGTGTTGTGATGTTAAGTTTGTAATCACAACTTTTGATATGAAGTATTAAGTTGGTTATGTTTGGATGAAATCAAACTAGGTAACTGCTAAAACAGTTAGTGACAAACAGTAAGTGATTTGAATGTTATCTCAAATTGATAAAATATTTGATGGAGTAGTCATAGGATATGATTGATAAAAATGTCTATATACTATGTTGTGGATCATGATTCATAAATTATTGACTCGTGAAGATGGTTTAATCGACTAGAATTGGTATTACATAATGAACAGGTAAACAAGACAAAGTTCTTGAACATTTAAAGAAGATTTGTGAATCAGTGAAGAAATTTGAAGTAGCAATGGGATCGATGAAGTTTTTAGTGAAGTAGTACGGCAGTTCCGTGATTTGTGGAAATTATTTGGCATCGCATTGCTTGAGGTATGCATTTGAGGTGGATTCTTCAAGAAGTTTCTTTTGGTCAAATGAGTTTTTGAAGGTGGTTCAATTTCAAAGGTGAAATCCATATGGAAGTCGATGCGGTTAGAAAAAGATGGTTTATAAGTTGTTAGATACATTATATATTACCTAATATGATCTGGATCATTTGTATCTCGGATCTAGGGTTTATAAGACAGTGGAATAAAATCTATATATTGGAAAGTTGAAAAAGAAGTTATTTGGTGATTGTGAATTATAGAAGGATTCAAAGCAAGTGAAGGAATCAAGTGTGATCAAGACAATGAAGAGTGTAGTGTGTGGAGAAGAGTTTCAAAACTTAATAGGATCTGATTATGTAGAGGTGGTGCAATTTCATAGATCATTTTATCTATTGTTTTGTAACAATTGTAATGGTGAAATATCTTAACAGGGTAGATCCTAACAGATCTTTGTTGAAAATTCTCTAGCAAGGTGGCATTTGTATTGAATGTTTAAAGTCCTCTAACAAGGATTGTCCTAATAGGGAAAAGATCCTAACATATCTAAAAGAAAATCCCTTAACCGGGTAGCACCTAACAATGATTGTGTAAACCTTTAACAGGGTAATCTCCTTATAGAGTGTATTCCATAGGAGTACAGATTTAGTGCGTACCAACTCCCACTGTGGTTTTTCCCATTTGGGTTTCCATAAGAAAATAATGGTGTCTTCATTGTGTGATTGATTATTTTTAGATGCATTCTTTGAAATTTTCTATTCATATTAGTTGTTGTTGAATTTTTTGGTGCATAAAGTTTAAGGAGTTTGAAATCAATGAATTTGTTGATTATTGATTCACCCCTTCCCTCTCGTTAATTAGACCTGTATTAAAAGACCCAACATTTCTCTTAGGTAAAAAACTAGGGACAGGTATGCAAGGCATAAAAATAATGTCAATGTCCAATTGTGGAATAAACTCTTTCAAACAATTGGTAGGAAGAAAGCTAAAGATTATAGAGCAAGAGAAACTTCCTTGCATAATAGGCTCATAGAGGTGGATCTCAGGAATCAGAATGAGCCCTACAACATGAATCTCTCTATAGCTCTTATGTATATAAAAGATTCCCTTAAGAAAATTTAGAATTATAGAGTTGATGATGCCAAAATCAAATCAAGACTAAATTGGCTAGATCACGATGATAAAGGTTCAAAAAATTTCTTCCAACCCCTCAAAAGAAAAGAGGCCAAAGAGAGGGTTACTATTGTATGGGATAATGAAACCAACATTACTGAACCTTATGAGATCCTTAAGGCATTTTCCCAATACTAATCTCACCTAATTACCTTAAAGGAGGATATTCAAAACTATAAGGAAAGTAATGAGAAAGTGCTTATGATTATTCCAAATGAAGTTAGTGCAGAAGAGGCTTGAAAGATGAATAGTGAACTTACCATTGAAGAAGTTTGTAATGTTTGTTGGCTCTAAAAAATGACAAGACCCCTGGACCAGATGGCTTGACAGTAGATTTATATAAGAATAATCTTGAATAGATTGGTGATGATATATTCAAAGTATACAAAGAAGCCATTAATAGGGGAACACTTGGAAATGATATTAATATTGGTTTGATAAAACTTATACCCAAGGAAGGGGATATGACATTAATCCAAAATCCTTGCTAAGAGGCTAGAAAATATATTGTTGAATATTGTGACTCTCACACAAATAGGATTAGTTAAGGGAATATATATCTTGGAAAACCTACTAACTTGTTGGGAAGCAATGAACTAGGCCAAAGAGTCAAATCAGAGTGTAGTAATACTTTTGATTGACTTTGAGAAGACATATGATAGAATTGAATGGTATTTTATCTTACTAATGATGGAAGAATTAGACTTCCCAAGTCTATTCATTAAAATTATTTGGACCTTAATGGTTGATGCTAGTGCAATTGTGGAAGTTAATGGAGCTAGGTCATAAGGCTTTCTTCTTTCAATATCTATTAGACAAGGGTTTCCTTTGAATATTTCTCTTTTTTTCACTGTGGCAGATGTTTTGTTCTATATTTTTAGGGACAATTCTCTCTCTAGGAATGTGAGGGGAATTGACCTTCCTGATGGAGACAATCTATCCAATATTCAATTCACATATGGTACCACATTCCTTTCTAAAATAACTGAAGATAATATTAACAACCTAGTGATAAAATTGGATCTTTTTGTGCTACATCTAGTAGAAAGGTCTCTCTCCCCAAGTATATTATGCTTAGTTGGAAAGATCACCCCCCGAAGTGGTTTAACAGATTCTCTATTACATGGGGAGGACCCAATCACCAAACTAGATACCTTGGTATCCCCTTTATTTTTTAGCCTAACTTAGTAGAAATGTGGGAATGAGTGAAAGAAAATATTGATAAAATATCAAGAAATGGAATAAGCACTACCTCTCTTTAGCTAGGAGATTTCAAATATGCCAAAAGATCTTGTCATCTTACAATATTTATTATTCCTCAGACTAGCTATTTTTTAATTACCAATTCCATTATATTTAAAATCTTGTTAGAGACTTCCTCTAGTTGTATGGGAAAGGGAATAAGAAATGTCATCTGGTGAGGTGGTAGTGGTGTTCAATTAGGAAAGAAAGAGGAGGGCTTGGGTTAAAGGATTTGAGATTGCAAGGTATATTGCTTGCTACAAAATGGATATTTAAATCCTTAAATGGAGAAGAACCCTAGAAAATTCTTATAAACACAATATATCTAGATCAATTCCAAAGAGGTACCCTACTTGGAAGGGCCTTCCTTTTAGTGATTTAATCTTTGGTAAATTCAATGTTAAGCCTTCTAGTTCTGTGGTCTTTAGATCACTATAAAAAGTATGGTAATTTCTTAGGCAATCGATTACAACCAATGAATTGGTGAAGAATGGAAGAAAAATTGATGGAGCAAGGTCCATCTGGTGGAAATTTTAATATAATAACATACCAGTAGCACAAATTCAAGGTTATTATACTAGGAAATGGGCCTCTAAAGGTATTCAGTGCTTGGAACACATTTTGAAAAATGGACACCTAATTTTTTGGCAAGTGTTATGGAAGAGATTTAATATTTTGCAATCTCATTGGCATACCTACTCTTTCCTTAGAGAGGATTTCACCTCCCTCCCCTTTCCCTTCACTATTCTCAAAGAATTTGATTATTTCCTACATTTTAGATGGGCTGATGGATTTTTGCTTGATGATGTTAAAGCTTAACCCTTATATAAGTTTTTGGTTGATAGTGATGTTATTATTGATCATTGTAACATGTCTTGGAACCTTGATTTATCCCCTACTAACTGGGCATCCTGTTGCAGTGGCCTTTAGAGAAGACCTACATTACCTAAAAGGATATTTTTTCTTGGGAACTTGTAGCTCAATATACTCTCCATTCATCATCCTAATGGTGAACCTAACCTCTAATATTCATGTAGACTTCCCAAGACTACCAAACATATTTTCTTGGATTTCATTTTGGCTAGAGAGATTTGGGAATCACTAGGCCTACCCTTGTACTCAATTATCACTATCTGCAATATTTGAATTAGATCAATCATTAGGCTTAAGAAATATTCCAATACATTTTATCCTATTTTATCTTTATAATTTTTATAGATTTTTTAAAGTATAGAAATGATAATATATTTAATGGAAGGAGTAGAGAACTTACTGGGTCTCTGTGAAGGCTCATATTTAATGCTATTGAATGGAAAATAGTAGTTGCCTTTAGGATGACAACAAAGAAGCTATAAAAACTTCTTCTAAATGGTAAAACATAGATATTCACTTGGGAGATCTCTTGTGGATTCACTTGGAGAAAACAATAAGAAGAAAGAGCTCCTTTCAAGATTGTAGTTGAGAACTTTGTAAGAGATATTAAAGAATAATAGGATAGAGATGTCCCACAACATATTTATTCCCTCCCAATGGCACCTATTCTCACTCATCCTTACCTAGATCACATGGAAAATGGAGAGATCCTAAAGTGGAAATATTTCCCAATGGGTTTGATTGTCTGGATGGATACAAACGATGAACAAAAAATCTAGTTGCAGCATAGATATATTGACAGTATATTAAATTTTGTTCATGAGCTTTTATTGTATATGGTGAAAGTGTTTTTTATGAGCTTCTATTATACATGAAATATTATTGTATATGATGAAAGTGTTCTACATATCAAAAGTATAATCTGATCTAGGCTTGAACTATAGTTACATGTTATTTTGTATTGAGCATCAATGATCTTTACAAGAAAAAAAACTTTGGGGCTCTCAAAAACATAAGTCCCTTAGAAACTGATGACTCGAGTATTTTGGTTTTCTTTCATTCAAATGTCAAAGGTTAAATGGCTATGTCAAAATTTATGACTTTGACCTCCAATATTTTTCCTTGGTAAGGATAAGTGCACAAATTTGGGTGGTTTCACCTCTCTAGATGTCTCAAACTTACTAACAACTCTCATGTACTAGAGTACTTAATTATTCCAAATGTTATTGGTTCCTTTGGGTCAAAGTTGTGCATTTCAAAAACTCCTAAAGTTCATTATAAATCTATAGAATTTATACATTTGAGCTCACTTAGTCACTTTGGTTCTTTGGTTCTAGAGAGTTAATTAATTCTCCTAGGGATCTTCAAATACATGAGATTCATTTAACGCTTGCGCATACTTGAGTTTGATCTTAGAATTCACATAATGAATATTCTTGAGGTTTCCCATGGATGTGAAAATATAATATTCTCAAATTTATACAACTTTATTTTTGAAGTGTATAACAAACACAAGCCTTATGAGAAAATAACTTAATATGTTTTTAAATATAAAATACAAGATAATTACCTAATATGAATCCCAAGTATGGAAGATTGCATTTAAGAATAGTTTAATAATGTTTCAAATATATATTTAAATATTCTTAACCTAAAGGTATTGAACATTCAAGCGCAAATATATGGGACACTTTAATTAGTCTATCCTATTGGGAATTCTTGAGGGGCCATCAAGGAGACCATTCTCTAATTTTCATTCAAAAATATAATACCTTATTAACTTTGGCTTTGGATAAGCTTGATTTATAATATACTAATAAAAATATGTGGATCTTCTTTTTAGTTGACCTCAAGTGACCAATGATTAAGATCTACACCAAGAATATGTAGTAAGGATCTCTTTGTTACATAGCATAGACTTAAATAATTTAGAAATAATTTGGACACTATAATACCTATAAAATATGAAATGGTGATCAAAATAAGGATCAACCCAATCTCCTATTTAACATTAGGAATACAAAACCACCTCAAGACAAATATATTTGACAACACCTTGATAGAAGAGATGTGAATATAATATCTATGCTTGAAGGGTTTTGGGTTCATTTTTGTTGCTAGCAATGAAGGAAAAGAGATAAAGGTACAATGAAAAATAACTAAGTATGAAGTTGATGAAGCTATAGATGATGTAAAGATAGAGGTAGAAGAGGATATTTTTGCACCTTAAAATGAAAGAGAGGTTATGCTACTACAAATCCAATTTTTTGACAGTCAGGATCCCACAGGTACTTGTAAATGTAGATCTGGGACTTGAAGGCTGCAACCTAACTTTTGCCAAATCTGAGATGGATCTAGATGGTATATATTTTCAAAACCATTATGTACCTAGGTTCATATCTCTAAACCCATTATATACCCTATCTTTTGGTCTAAAACTCACAAGGGGGCTTTGTTTGGTCCCGATCTTCCTAATTTTTTTTAGATAGATTCATATATTTTTCCTGCACACAAAAAATGGGGAAGGATTTTGGCTAAAGTGTTTTTCCTTAGTCAAACCCTTACTTAGGAATAAACCTTGAAAATGAAAGGAAATTGCATAAGAAAAAATAAAATAGAAGCTAGATCTAAATTGTAAATCACCTTATACCTTGATGGTGCAAGACTCCTTTGGATGTGATCACAAGTGTTTGAATGCATTATCTATCTCCACAAAAAGCCCAAAATGAAATCATGAAATATAAGCCTTGGATTATGGATTTTGTATTTTTCCATAATGCTTGATGAAGAAGAAGGAATAATTCTTTGGAGACTTGAAGACTTGGATTTTTAATTATAGAAGAGATCTTCAATTCTAATTGCTTGATTTATTCTTGATCGTGAATGCTTGTGAATAGTAATGAATCATAAAGTATTATCAAAATAAGGAGAGATAGGGGGTTTTATAATCAATCCATCCTTTCAAGATTCAAAAATAATCAAGGGTAGCTATGAGAGCAAATTTCCTTTCAATACCTTGGCATAGGGCCCAGGGGAAAATTTGGACCACAATCTTCTAGAACATAACACCATTGGCATCTTGTACCCTATAGAATGAGCCAAAATTTGGGTAGCGTGTCAAGATAGGTGAAAAAATGCCATATTTGTAGGTGCAACTCATTCTAGGATCAAAATAGGTCATGAAGGACACAAAAAGGTATATAGGACCTAAGTGATGAAATGAATTATTTGATTAGAGGTAAAATAGAGGAGCGCACTTAGAAATAAAGGCTAACCTCATTTTTTGAAGAAATTGAATCAATATCAGACTTATAATATCAATTTGAGGGTCCAGTGAGTGTTAGGAGAGCGTAAAATCAACTTGGGAACTCATATGTACTAAAATGGAGCTAAAATGAAAGCCTAATTAAGGGTAATTACTTTTTAGGATGGTACATTTAGCCCCCACTTTAGCAGGAGTATGAATCCACCTCATGTTCCTAGTAAAGTAGAAGAAAGAGAGAGAAATATGATAATCATGGGCAATATACACTGAGATAAGATATCTCTAAGTTTAAGGACACAAGCCCCTAAACCAAGGATCTTAACTTGTACATTCATAGGCAAGGACACATAAAACAAAAAAAAATCCTAAAGCTTACTAAGATTGCAAGTTAACTAATTGAAGAGACCTCGCAAAAGAAAATGTCTCAACTATTAGCATCATTCTTAGAAAGTTATTGCAAAAGCATAAGTTGTCACCTTAAAAGAGAAAGATCACACATCAAAGATAATATAACACTTCATGATTCAATCAATTAGAAAATTTTGTTATGTAATGGAATCATGGAGGAGAGAATAAGTCAATCGTGGATGACACAGGATGGCTAATTTTGTTGTGCTAGGTGATCTAGGAGAGAGAAAGAAGAGAGAAGAGATGGAAAATGGTCTATAAAATTGTGTTATGCTAGTTCCACCCATAAAAGAGAATGTAAAGAGGGATTTGATGGTCTAGCGCATGCTAGTAAACTCATAAAAATTTATTAAATGAGATTTTAAATGGTTTAGCAATTTGTGTTATGCTAGTCAACCAATGAAAGGGATAGGTCAAATGGTCTAGAAAATTGTGTTATTCTAGTTAAGTAATCCTAAAATGTATGCAAAGGAAAGGTCAAATGAGCTAGCAAGTTGTGTTATGCTAGTTTAACCAATCCTAAGGATAGACAAGGAAAGAATTGTATCCAAGGAAATCTATCAAAAATGTCTAAAGGAGAGTGATATGACCTTATCAATTTATCTTATGCTAGTGTAATCTACCCAAAATGCTTAAAGTAAACAAAATATTTTCAATAATGAGGCCATATATGCCCCCTTTAAGATGGAAAAAGAGGACTATTTTCATATCTTAACGTAAAGAGAAACAAGGATAAAGAACCTTTAACAAAAAGGAGGTATCCCACAAGAAACACCTAGTCTAAGTCAAAGAGGTCACATCTTCTATGAGATCAAGGAAGGGATGAATGCAAAGAGATACCATCCAAGAACTAAAAAAGGGATCCTTTTGAAGGATGTTGAAAAGAGAAGCAGAACAAGAAGGGAAGAATTCACACCTTCTCCATTGATAGGTAAAGGGATTCTTAAGGAAGAATGACATTCTTTTAGCCTCCAAGATAAGGAATTTGTTTACTATGGATCCTAATGCATCCTAATGGGTCCTAATGCATCCTAAGGGGTCATAATGGGTCCTAATGTTTCCTTATGAGTTCTAATATGTCCTAATGTGTATTAATGTGTTCTAATGAGTTTTAATGGGTCTTAAGTGGTCCTAAGAACCCATAGGACCCATTAAAACCCATTATAACACATTAGGACTCATTAGGACCCCTTATAACACATTAATTGTCATATGGCACACTTTAGGGTTCTAATGTGTTCTAAAGGGTCCTAATGTGTCCTAAGAGGTTTTAATGGGATGTAGGTGGTCCTAGGACCCCTTATGACCCCTTAGGACACATTAGGACTCCTTAGGACCCCTTAGGATCCATTAGAACACATTAACCATTATAGGACACATTAATGGGTTATAAGTCATTCTAATGTATCATAAGGGGTCATAATGGGTCCTAAGTGGTCCTAGGACCCATTAAGACCCCTTATAATGCATTAGGTCACATTAGGAAACATTAGAACCCATTAATATCCCTTAGAAGACATTAAGGGGAGTAGGACACACTAATGGGTTCTAATGTGTCCTAAGAGGTCCTAATATTTTCTAATGGGTTTTAATGGGTCATAAGTAGTTCTAGGAACCCTTTGGACCCATTAAGACCCCTTGGGACACATCAAGACCCATTAGGACCCCATAGAACACATTAATAGTCCAAGGACACACTTTAGGGTTCTAATGTATCTTGATAGGTCCTAGTGTTTCCTAAGGTTTTGTAATGGGTCCTAAGTGGTCATATCACCTAAGACCTATTACAACCCCTTAGGACCTACTAGGACACATTAGAACCCTAAAGTGGGTCATGCAACTATTAATGTGTTCTAAGGGGTCCTAATATGTCCTAATGGGTTTAAATGTGTCCTAAAGGTTCCTAAGACCACTTAGAACCCATTATAACCCCTTAGGAAACATTGGGACATATTAGAACCTATTTGTGTGTCCTACGATGATTAATATGTGAACTAAAGGCTCCTAAGAGGTCCTAATGTGTCCTAAGGGGTTCAAATAGGTCCTAATGTGTCCTAAGGGATTGTAATCGATCCTAGGACCACTTAGGACCCATTATAACCCCTAATTATTAATTCTCTCTCTCTCTCTCTCTCTCTCTCTCTCTCTCTCTCTCTCTCTCTCTCCTAACATGGTTAAACATGCATATATGTAAGAATTTGCAAATAGCAAATATTGAACCAAGATCAAGAGGATGGATGGATTGAATAGATCCAATGAATCGATGATATTCACCAATGAATTACATAATAGGCCTCCTTATATAGGAAAGGAGATATGAGAGAATGATAAGGAGCTGATAAGCTATCACCTATGCTAGGTGTAATCACATGTCCACCAAATGTGGATCATCCTCCAATATGCAATAAAGTATGTGCATTGGATTAGGATGATAATGTGATAAGAGCACAAAAGGTGGATCTCACACACAATGAGGTATGTGAAGACAACTATCACACCAAAAGTGGAATTTCTCTTACATCATGTGCTTATTAGATGTGCACACTCCTAGGTGTCTCAATCACTAACTACTATGCAATGCATTAACCTAAGTAAGATTAAGTAAAGTGTAATTAGGAATAATTAATTACACCAATACCCCCCCTTAAGTGCAACTTAGGGGAATGCACTTAAACTCACAATGCAAGATGGGTCCCGACAACTAGGCCATGTTAGGTACCCATGTACAAGATACATGAAATTCATAACTCTCATAAAGTGGAGAAAGAGGGAAAACCTCATGGGAAAAACCCTCCCCCAAAAAGAGAGAAGAAAATTAGATGCATGGATGGAGTGCTCAAGACCCCCCAAGAACTACATACATCATGTATATACAAAGAAGTATCCCCCCATAAGAAGGATAGTTGGAGACATGATATCCCCCGCATAATGTAGAAGCTCCCATGTTGATGAAAAGTACCTGCAAACAATAGATAAGCCAATGCTTACAAGAAACATGTCTCCCCTTAGGAAGAAATAGAAGCCAATCCTTGTGCAAATGGAATGAGGAAGAAGATGTAGGTCTCCATGAATGAATCTCTGAAGACTGAATAGGAATGTCCAAGCTCAAAGAATCTATCACTTCATGTGACAAATCAAGTGACGACGGAATAGAATCAAGTACACCAATCTCCAAAGAAGGTGAAGAAGTGTCCCCATCTATGATGAAACTGTCATCAAGGGAAAGAGAAACCCCCTCATGTATGTCTTCCAAATCTGCATCATGAGAATCAACAAATGCTGAAGATGCATCCAAGTAGTCATCACATTCTGCAAGATCTGAAACACTATTAACATCCTGCTGAATAGTAGAGCCCATGTCTGAAGAAGCAGGAGGTGGAGGAGTAGGAAGATCAACACTTGTCTCAACAACAAAATGATTCAAGTGCCCAAAGTTCTCCTCATAATTATCCCTTGGCAAAGGGATGGGTGCATCATGTATATCATCATCATTATCAACAAAATTACAAAAAGAATACAAGCGGGATGTATGATCAACAACTCCCATAGCTATGACATTTCTAGTCTCCATGTCCCTAATGTAGACATAATCAGGAGTGAACTCAACAATTTTACATTGTGCCCCACGTGTAATTTGGTAAATAGAAAGGAGATTAGTGGTCAATGATGGTACACAAAGAACATCATTAAATGTCCCCTCTCCCATAGGAATAGAACCTTTCCCACAAACTCTCATGAATGTGTTGTTACCCATCAAAATATTAGAAGAATTACAAGGCTCAATAGAAGAAAACATATCCATAGAGGATGCCATATGATGTGATGCACTTGAATCAAGAAGCCATTTACCTTGCTTAGGATCTGTGGAAGTCATGAGTGCTTGTCCTTTACCTTTATCTTTGGATGATGATGGAGATGTAGAAGCTGCCAAATGTGTAGAAGGAGCAGACACTGATGAGGGAAACTTAATGTTGTGTTTCTGAATAATGTGAGTTAGCTCATCAATCTTCTTTTGAAAACACTTATGCTCATCATGTCCTAACTTTTACAATATGCACATTTATCTCTCTTTCTTCTAGATGATTCCTCTCTTGAAGAGGACTTGGATTCAGTACTTTTTGGTGAAGAAGATTCATTACCTTTGTCATGAGGCTTAGGATCCTTATTGTGTTTCTTTCCTTTGCCATTAGAAGCCTTTGATGTAGACTCACTTGCAATCAATGCTTGATGTGTAGAAGGCTTCAATTGGCCCATGTGTGCCAACTTTGGTTGTTCCCTTGTGAGCTGTGCTGCAAATTCATCAAGAGAGGGCAATTTGCATGCACTACCAAGAGCATCCATAGTAGCATAGAATGTAGAAACAAAGATAGAATATTCAAGACCAAGCTTGGAAAGAATAGAAAAGATCAATTGTTCATCCCCTTTAACAATGCCACATGAAGAAAGCTTCAATCTAATAGTATTGAACTTAGAGAAGAAATCTTGAATATTGTCAAAATCCCTAGGATTAAGACCTATGAGATCATTCTCTAATTTGTTCTATCAGGTTTACCAAAGAGTCCTTCCAATGTGAGCCAAGCATCATGAGGATGTGTGCAGGATGCAATATGAAAGTGCAAGTCACGAGAGATAAATGATCTAAGAGAGCCAAGTGCTTTATCCCTTTGATCAAACCATTTTCTCCTTTCTACAGCACCTGTTTGAGGTTCTTGATCCTGCCCAAGAGTCATTCTAAGAAATCCAAGACTCAACAAATGATCACTTAAAGATACTTTCCATTCATGGTAGTTATATGGAGTGAGGATTTTAACCTTTGAATTATCCATATTGCAACCAAATAATAACTGATAACTATTGATAACTCCTTCAAATGACTGATACAAATCAAAAAATTGAAATCCAAGGATTAACCAAGTGCAATTATAGCCCCAAAATAGCCTATTGCTGAAAGTGATATGTCTACCCAAAATCACTCAAATCTAATTGCAGATCTGGAAAGTAGATGAAAAATCATGCACTTTCAAAAAAAAATTCACCTCAAAATGTTATCGTATGTGCCCAAACGAAGCCCTAGAAGTTGCAAAAATCAGGAACAGTCATCAAGATCTGCAATTTCTGACAAATCTGGCCACCAAAATGCAAAATCAACACCATCACTGGAAAGTTCAGGAAATTATACCCAATTTCAAAAAAACATTACTTGAAAAAAGGAGCAAAATTGAGCAAGTTATGGCCCTTTGAAGTCGGACTATCAAAATGAAATCTCCAATGGTGAAGGCTACAAAATTTCAAACCCTGCTGATGTCAGCAAACCACGCGATTAAATTTGACGGTCTAGTGGCCGTCGTGGAAAGCCAATTCTACCTTATTTTGATGGCTGGACGGCCATCAAATTTAAGATAGCAGAAAGATGATGCCAGCAAAAAATAGCCTCTGTGGGTTGACGTGGCACTGATTAGGCAATCCGTACTATACGATCGATGACGTGTGTGGTGACGTGTCAGGTGCAAGTGACGAGGCAGCTTTGTGGGTGTCACCTATCAGATGACTTGGCATAGGACTCGTGGCAGGGTTTGATTCATTGGTGGGCTTTTGAAGGTTGCAGATGTGGCCGCTGATGTGTCGATCGGCTGCTGCGTGGGTGTCACCTGGTTGGCCGTGTGTCATGGTTGTAGGGGCCCACGTGGCAAGTGACCATTGCAAAGGCAGCGGCTTGACTGTGGTGGGCAGCGCTCCTGAGCAGAGAGGAGTAGCAGATCTAAGGGCTGCTATAGCTAAGGAAGGGCAGTGGTGGAGCCACTGACATGTGTCTGCTGACGGTGCTAAGGGTCCCATGGAGGTGACAGCCCAGGAACTTCGGTGGTGCGGCTTCCAGTTGCAGACCGCTCGATGGCGGGAGTTAAGACTACAGACCAAAAATTTGCTTTACCGGTTGTAGAAATGGTTGGTTGTGTCTGCAATAACCGCAGAGGATTAGAAGCCACCCGTTGACTAAGATGTGACTGCTATGGGGATGTGACCGTCGTAGGTGGATTGGACTTTGGTGGGCTTGTTGATTTGCCCCTTTTTTTTTAATAATTAATTTATTTTTAAAAAAAACACAGGGGTCGTACCTACCCGATATTATGCAAAAAAAATTCTTAAAAAATTAGAATAAAAAATATATATTATTTTTTTTTACAAAATTGTACCATAGAGGTGCAAATCGGGTCGTACGGTCCGATTTGCAAAAAAAATTTGCCTTGGATTTGACTTTCGTCGGATATGGGCGAGTTTATAGTCGATTTTAACCGAAACAACCTCCCAAACGCAATGGTGAGGTCAGATCTACTCCAAGACACCTCTATCACACGCTGGTTGCCAGATCTGAGATTTGGACCTTCAAAGCTTGCATCAAGCTCTCTTTAAATCGGCTGATCTAAACGCTCCAATAGCTCTGATACCATGTAAGAATTTGCAAATAGCAAATATTGAACCAAGATCAAGAGGTTGAAGAAAAGCACAAGAGAGAGAGAGAGAGAGAAAATATGAATGCAAGGATGGATTGAATAGATCCAATGAATTATGATATTCACCAATGAATTGATTGAATGATATTTACATAATAGGCCTCCTTATATAGGAAAGGAGATATGAGAGAATGATAAGGAGCTAATAAGCTATCACCTATGCTAGGTGTAATCAAATATCCACCAAATGTGGATCATCCTCCAATATGCAATAAAGTATGTGCATTGGATTAGGATGATAATGTGATAAGAGCACAAAAGGTGGATCTCACACACAACGAGGTATGTGAAGATAACTATCACACCAAAAGTGGAACTTCTCCTACACCGTGTGCTTATTAGATGTGCACACTCCTAAGTGTCTCAATCACTAACTACTATGCAATGCATTAACCTAAGTAAGATTAAGTAAAGTGTAATTAGGAATAATTAATTACACCAACAATATCAATTACCAAACTAACCATAACATAAACAATACAATGAGAAATGATCATGCACAAGTCAAAAACTTAAGGTTACAATCAATAGTCCACTGGGAATCATGTTGAAGACAATGTATTGATTCCTAAAATTTGGCTAAGTCAGAAATTTCCTAAAAACACTCAAAATCCAAAATCTTTATCCTAACTCCTATGAAGTTGAAACCACTCTTAGACATCATGAAAGAATATACATAAAATATAACTTAAGTATAAGAAATGAAGTTTCTTATACTTAAATGTTACATTTTATGTATGGTCCTCATGTTGAAATTGACTTGGCAGGGCCTGTTGGATTTTAATTGCCTATTTAGAAGGTTTTTGGTATATTTTTATTCATTTTATGAACTTTACACATCATGTATGCACTATAGTGTGCACGCGCTATGTTTTAAATTTCCCAAACTTAAGGCTTGGACAATCCAATCCATAATGCATATGTGATATAGCATGTACCCCCTATAGGATGCACGCACTATGTCTTTTGGGAGACCTAAAAATAATTTGGCACCTTTTTGGTCCCTCATCTTCGTGCATATACCCTATGATCTCTCATGCCAATAATGGTACATATAAGGCTACAAATCAATCATAGATAGGAAGATGGAGGATATTGTACAAACCCATCATAGTCATCAACTTCTCCCTAGAGGGGAGATGGAAGGACATGTTGTAAGATATATATATATATATATATATATATATATATATATATATATATATATATATATATATATATATATATATATATGTGTGTGTGTGTGTGTGTGTGTGTGTGTGTGTGTGTGTGTGTGTGTGTGTGTGTGTGTGTGTGTGTGTGTGTGTATATTTATATCTATGTTTCATGTGTGCGGAAAATGTTGTGGACATATATTACCTCCTAATCCAAGACAAGGATATCCCAATTGATTAACCGGCAAGAGATGATCAATGTGAAAAGGAATCAACTGGTTATGGATAAAGAGGGAAAGGGGTTCTAATTTCTTAATTATAAATTAAATAAATAAATCAAAAAGATTAGGATAAAATGAAACACTTATCTTGTAATGTAGCAGATCTGAAAATTGTTGTTTTTTGGTGTCTGTACTGAGTTTCTGGAAATTCTGCAATCGTATCTAGGGTGGAAACACAGAGACAAAGTAAACCCATAAATCTTTTTCTTTTATGAGTCAGGTTGACCTTGACCCAAATATAGGTCGACCTTGACCCCTTTATGTTGACCTTGACCTACGCTACTCCGATGAAAATTATGTTCGCAGATCCTAAAAGTTTGCCGAAAAGGGTATCTGAATCTACTCTGTAATTCATTGTTCCACACCTGTACCTACAAGAAAAATGGTTTTGTTGTTTGAATGAGGGGTTTGCCTTGGTCAAACCTTAGTTTTGGAATTAACCTTGAAATAGAATTAAAATGGAGAATGCTAACAAGTAGTAGAAGAAGATCTAACAATGAATCTATGATATTCAATAGATATGCAATTTTATTTGAAATGTAAACAAGTAGTTAATATGAAAGCTTAGACTCAACATCAAAAACCATAAATGTAAATCAAAACCTCCATGATTGTATGCTTGGAATCCACCTTGAAGGAATAATGAATGAATCTTGAGGATGCACAAAGGATCTTGAAGGAAGATCACACCACCATGATGGATAGATCTAGGGTTTGAATGATGAATCTTGAATGCTTGAGCCAAATCCCTTCAAAGGCTTGAATGCTTGAATCCTTGATCTTCAGTGGAGAACTTGGATGCTTGAAAGCATGTATAAAAATGGATGTTGATGATCCTGCTTAGATTTCTTGATCTTTCTTGCTTCTTTTTTTTATGATTGATGATCACTTGATGATGAAATGAGAGGAGAAGGCTTCCTTATATACTAGTCTAGGGGACAAACTTCTAGAGAGGCTAACATATGAGAAATAAATTCACATTAGGCCTATACCCTTAGAAGTGGACCTAAATTAAATATCTTTTAAGAGTCACTGCTTCGAAACCTGAAATAGCTGAGCCATAAGCAAAAAAATAAACTTTTGAGTTTCCCCCCATTTTCGGCACACTTTTCGATGAAAAGGGGGACCTCGGTCAAGGTTGAGGTCAACCCAGACCTAGGTCATGGTTGAGGTCGACCCTAACCTAGATCAAGGTCAAGGTCAACCCTAACCTAGGTCAAGGTTGAGGTCAACCTTGACCTAGGGGGTTAAAACCCCTGGAAAATATGCTAGGTGGGGAAAACAATGCCTAGAGAGGCCCAATCAGAGTCCTAAACAGGCATAGAAGATGGAAAAGGGGTAGAAATTAGAGGACAACATGATAATAGCCCAAAACACCCCCTAAGGAGGGCTAAACAATCTTAACATGGAAGTTCTTCCATTTTAAGATGATACATTAAGCCCCCACTTTAGCGAGACTATGGAAATCGAACATGCTCATGGTAAAGTTAGAAGAAAGGTTCCATTGGATCGCAACAAGGTAGAACATAACTTAGTTGAGGGCATGAGCTCCCAGGCCAAGGATTCTAATTTGACATACACACACGAGGGTACAGAAACAAAGAGAAAATAAAGACAAAGCTAAAAGACACAAAACAAAGAGGGGTTAGTACCCAAAAAAAACCAAATCAACTAGCAAAGGAAACCTTGCTAAGAAATGCTTCCTATACTAATATCATATTTGGAAAGCTATTGCAAAAGCATAAATGACTACATAAGAAAGACAAGAGCAACACTATAAATAACATAGCTTCATGATCTAATCATAGCAGCATGAAAGTGAAAGAGAGAAAAGAGAGAATGATTACTGTATGCACCCTAAAATGGTCGCCTAGACTTTGGGCCCCATTTATTTGATTTATCAATCCTGAATCATTTTGATCAATAATCAATATTTTCAACAATATCAATCTCTTGATCAAATCTTAATTTCGATCATATATTGGATTTTTATCCTATGGGCTAGTCATTTATTCTAAGCCTTTATTTGATTAAAAGGAATATTTCCTCCCCTTTTGATTAAATAAAAAGCTCCACTTTCCTCTTATCCTAAGTTGCACAAATAAAGTATTATTCATATTTTATAAAAAGGAGAAAAGCACTTTTTGTCTCATATGGACATAAAGTCAACTCTTATTTTCCTATTGGAGGATATGTGTGCACATGAATTGCTCCTCTTTCAAGCTCCACCGCTGATTAAGACTTTTTGCCTCTTAATCTCCATGGTCCATTTCACCTCATTTCTTATAAAAGGAGAGCTCTCTCCTTCATTTGCATATATCTCATGTTTTTATGCTAATGTTATGCTGCAGGTTTTAGGTGCATTTGGAGTTTGAAGACATTGAAGACTTGTTGCTTTTCATTGTAGTTGCATATTTCCTTCCTTAGTTGCATGATAATGGCATTTTTAGCTTAGTTTCCTTTTATGCAATAGATTTAAGCTCACATAGTCTAAATAGGAGGCATTGTAATCCATTGCTATTTCCTTTCATAGATTAGTTGCATTGTACTTTCATTTCCATAGCTTAGATTGCATCTTCATTTTAGTTGCATTGCATTGCATTTCATAGTGATTCTTGGAGATATTGGCATTGTTGCCCTTGTCTTCATTGTGAATCTCTCATTGTATGGTTGACTAGCAAGGTCACAAGCTTGTAGCTCTAGCTGAGAGCAAATTTATCATAGTCCCTTGCAACTCCATGCATAGAGAGCTATGAGCCGCTTTGTGAGGCCTCATTCTTGAGCAACCTTGCATGTAATGGTTCATAGAAGTGCACCATTTTAGTGTGTACAATTACCTCGCCTAGTAAGACACCCACCTTACCATGAATCACCAAGGAGGGAGAGCCCAACAGGTAGCCAAACCTAATAGTTCACCCATAAATTGTGCTTTGTAGTTGCAATGTGTCTTCTAATGGCTTTTAAAATACCCATAGATCCACATTCTTGTATCACTATGGAATATAAAATGCGTGTCTCTTCAAGATTTAGCAACTTATGTGTGTTACCTTCCAAGGATTTAGCATATTTGAAATTGAAAATGTGTGTCTCTTCAGGATTTAGCAACTTATGTGCGTTACCTTCCAAGGATTTAGCATATTGCAAAACTATAGTATAAGGAAGACCCTATATATGCCCCCTCCTTATCATGGCTACCTAATAGATAGGATAAGGAAGAGAAGGAGGGTACCTACTTCACAAAGTAATGAGATATAATGTTAACAACAATGTACACTATATTCTTAGCAAAGAGTATTGACCCTTACATCAAAGAACATAGATAATCATGAAAAAGGATATGTCACTTATGGAAAAAGGATCCTCAAAGAGAAAGATATCTTATCAACAAGACCTACACCGTAGAGGAGTGCTTTAGATAAAATATCATCTTTCAAAGAAAAGCAAAGAGGGATCAAAGATTCAATCATCAAGCCCCATGTGATCAATAGGAAGAGGAATCTTGGAATGAAGGAATCAAACTCTAACCCTATAGCAAGGGCAAGAATTAATAAAGAACATAATTTTCAAAATAAAGAAGAGGTGATGACCTAGGACAACAACCTCTCACATAAAAGGATATCCATAGCCAAAACATCAGTCAATATAAGAAAATAATGTTTCAGAATAAACAAATGCCACCGAACTAAGGAAAGTAGACCCCTAGACAAAGAGAAAGAAGGAAAACCTTTCCCCCCAGGGATGAAAGCAAGGGATACCTTTTCAAAACAAATGTCTTTAGAAAAGATATCATGAATACTAGAAGAGAACTATGGATGATTATGAGCAAAAGAAAGATAACATAATACTAACCATAGGGATTAAAATATAGAAAGAATAACCAATTAAGCTCAAAAAAAAATACATGCTAAGAGCACAATGGATCCTAGAGAAATGGAATAAATACCTCTTGCCCCCCAGTCAAGAGAAAAGAGGAGAAAAGATCTACATTATAGAAGAATGAGGGGTATTCCTCGTATGGAAATTATGAAGAAATTGGAAAACTGCACAAGAGTGAGATATAATTCCTAAAGCATCTCTTTCTCTAACATACATCTTGAAATGCACACAATCAGCAAGTAAATGTGCATTACTATAGTGAAAAGGACATTTGTACTTGGAGAGAGAATATTTTGGGATAGGTTTAAAGATTTCTTTCTTAGAATTCATTAACTAAACATACACCTTCTTAGACACATCTTGAGGGGTATCAGGGTAATCTAAGGAAGGTGTTGGAAGAAGTACATGAAGAGGTGGGTGACGATCAGGATCAACCACCTTAAATTGAGATAGAAGAAATCCAAGACCACACATATCTTGTTTAGGGGATAGATGAACCAGATATTTAATAACTTGTTCATTAACACCAAGTCCTAAACCCTTATAACCTTTTTTAGCAATCATATTGTATCATGTAGTGTACATATCTTGTAAAGCTTCTGCAGGAGGTGATTGTTTACGATGATCATGAGAAAACGTTGTGTAAGGTGGAATGATAGGTTTAGAAGAAATTTCTTTTCTCTTCCCTTTAATATTGTAATGGATCAGATAAGAAGGGGAAGGTAAATCCAACAATTATTGCACATCTACATCATGAGCCATAGTTTGAGCCCCATCATAAATGTGGGAAGAACTAGGAATACCATATGGAGAAATGGGAATGGGAATATTAGGAATTGGATTAGGAAGGATAGGATTAGGATTAGGAATATAGGAACTAGATTAGGAAGGATAGGTTTAGGATTAGGGAGATTAGGAAATGGTGTATCATTTACCAAATTCTTCACATAATCCAAAAGAGCAATAAGTCTGCCACACAAATCCTTAATGAAAGTTTTGAAAGTAGGAAGGCTAGTATTAGTCAATCTCATAATAGCATAAGCAAGTGAAACATGAAGAGTGAGAAACATAATGAAATGGATGATACTCTCATAAACATCATAAGTACTATAAATAGATGCTAAGAGGAGAATAATGAGGAAAATAGCCACACACCAAAGCATCTTAAAGATCTTCATAGTGAATTGAAATGCAAGAAAATGTTTTTGCATTTTTTCTTTATATGATTTTTTTGTTTTATTTTTGAAATGTAAATGCAAACACATAAAAGAAGGCTAATCTAATATACATGCAAGATATAACACCACAAAAGAAAGAGTTGTCTATCGCGGGTTCACCAAAATGTAAGATATAAAAATATATATGTGTGTGTGTGTGTGTGTGTGTGTACACACACACACACACACACACACACACACACACACACACACACACACATATATATGGTGTGTTTGGAGAAAATGTTGTGGACATATATTACCTCCTAATCCAAGACAAGGAGATCCCAATTGATTAATCGATAAGAGACGATCAATACGAAAAGGAATCAACTGGTTATGGATAAAGAGGGAAAGGGGTTCTAATTTCTTAATTATAAAATAAAGAAATAAATCAGAAAGATTAGGATAAAATGAAACACTTATCTTGTGATGTAGCAGATCTAGAAATTATTGTTTTCTGGTGTCTGTACTGAGATTCTAGAAATTCTTCAACCGGATATGAAACGAAAAAAAAGAGAGAAAGTAAACCCAGAAATATTTTATTTTTTGAGTCAAGTCGACCTTGACCCAAATATAGGTCGACCTTGACCCCTTTATGTCGACCTTGACCTGCGCTACTCCGACATAAATTCTATTTGTGGATCCCAAAATTTTGCCGAAAAGGGTATCTGAATCTGCTCTATAATTCATTGTTCCACACCTGTACCTGCAAGAAAAATGGTTTTGTTGTTTGGATGAGGGGTTTGCCTTGGTCAAACCCCGATTTTGGAATTAACCTTGAAATAGAATTGAAATGGAGAATGCTAACAAGTAGTAGAAGAAGATCTAATAACGAAGCTATGATATTCAATAGATATGCAATTATATTTGAAATGTAAACAAGTATGTTAGTATGAAAGCTTAGACTCAACATCAAAAACCATAAATTCAAATCAAAACCTCCATGATTGTATGCTTTGAATCCACCTTGAAGGAAGCATGAATGAATCTTGAGGATGCACAAAGGATCTTGAAGGAAGATCACACCACCATGATGGATAGATCTAGGGTTTGAATGATGAATCTTGAATGCTTGAGCCAAATCCCTTCAAAGGCTTGAATGCTTGAATCCTTGATCTTCAATGGAGAACTTGAATGTTTGAAAGCATGTAGAACAATGGATGTTGATGATCCTCCTTATATTTCTTGATCTTGCTTGCTTCTTTTTTTTATGAGTGATGATTGCTTGATGATGAAATGAGAGGAGAAGGCTTCCTTATATACTAGTATAGGGCACAAACTTCTAGAGAGGCCAATACATGATAAATAAATTCTCATTAGGCCTATACCCTTAGAAGTGGACCTAAATTAAATATCTTTTAAGAATCACCACTTTGAAACTCGAAACAATTGAGTCAAAAGTGAAAAAATAAACTTTTGAGTTCCCCCTCGCATCTGGCACACTTTCTGATGAAAAGGGGGACCTGGGTCAAGGTCGAGGTCGACCCTGACCTAGGTTAAGGTTGAGTTCAACCTTGACCCAGGGGGTTAAAACCCTTGGAAAATATGCCAGGTGGGGAAAATAGTGCTTGGAGAGGCCCAATCAGAGTCCTAAATAGGCACAGAAGATGGAAAAGGGGTAGAAATTAGAGGACAATGTGATAATGGCCCAAAACACCCCCTAAGGAGGGATAAATAGTCTTAACATGGAAGTACTTCCATTTTAAGATGATATACATGGTATCTATATCCCATCTCCTAATCAACACCATCAATATAGGTTCATAGAATCACTTCATTTTCATCTAGTATACCCACCAAAGACCAATCCATCAAAGATAACTATGGTAGCCTAATAGAAAGTCTCTAAACCAATCATACAATGTGCTCAACAAATTCCTACCAGTATGCTCATAAATCTCTTGAAGATCCTAAAATAAAAATATGGTGATATATTAGTCAAGTACCATAAATCTATATATCTTTATCATAGCTATGCATCTCTAGAAAATTTATAGCACTCAAGTCCTAAGGACGTGTGTGCATCCTAAGGATATCAACGTAGCTAACATCTCAATATGCATGCATGCCCTAATGACACCAATGCATTAAGAGGATGTCAGTACAAATTTTATCCAAGATGCATGTGTGGAACTTGGATGTTCACATGAAAAAATGCATGAGTTGTTTGAAACTTTAAAGTGTTATAAAATTCATGAAAAAGGTCAAAAAGAGGTAAAATGAGACCTGCCTAATCCAGAGGCTCATCCTTTTCCATGGCATTGGACAATTTCTCAATTTGAGTGTCTTAAAACCTTTTCTAGGTGGTATTTTTGGTGTGGCTCTATATAAATCATAATAAAAATCCCCATGATGAATTGTGTGATTATCTTGACTTGTTTTCCTTCTACTTTTTTCCCTTCTACCAAGGGAAAAAATACGAGGGGGCATATATTCACACTTTATCATTCTTTTCATTCTAGCTATTACTATGTCTCTTGAGCATTCTTCTAGCTAGAGTAGCTTCCTCCATTTTTGGCACTAACAAATTTTATTTTTTGTATTTTATAGATGTTCACAACAAGATGTTGTGGTTGCTTGATAATTATTGGGGGCATCACTTGTGTTTTCCTCATGATCTTTGTGGTTGCTAAAATATATTTTATGAGTTATTTGATGCACTTAATGCACTATATGAGGTTAATGAACACACATTTCTAAGATACTTTAGTGCACCTATGCCCTTTAGTTGATTAGTTCACTAAAGATGGGCAAAAAATGTAGTGTTGTAAAGTGCATTTAAGTAAAAATCATCATTGGACTTCAATGTTTAGATATCATGGATCTGAAGTATCAGTGACCCCTAGTCCTAATCTGTGATTGATTTGGTTAGATGTCCACATGCCATGAAAATATCCCAAAAATATTTCAAATTGGATGTAAATAAATTCTATGACCCATTATGAGAAAAAAAAATCTGTGTATTTTCATCCATTTTGACATAAGAGGATCACTCTTGACTCTTTCTCTGACTCTCTTAGTGAAACTCTATAAAAACACACACAATCTCATAGTGGCTTAGTCTTCTCATATATGCTTAAACAAGCTATCATCTCAATGGAGGGGTCTATGTTGTGTTAAATTTTCTCTTCTCTCTTCTTTATCATATCTATTACTTTGGAATATCATTTGATCTACAAAATATCTAAATACATTTATCGTCTATTTGTATTTAATATCATGTATTAGGGGCTTTCCTCCATTAAGTGGGCCTTTTTTCTATTGTACAAACACTATCATTTGATCTCATATGATAGGGATCTTCCTCCATTAAGCAAGGTTTATTTCTATTGTATAATCACTATTATTTGATAATATGTAATAATGATTTTCCTCCTTTAAGAAGAGTTTATATATATTACATTTCTTTTTATTAGTTTTATTCCAAATCTATATATCTGGTTTTCTATGGAGGTAAAAACACCAAAACAGGGGTTTGGCTATGATAAGTCCCTATACATCCCTAATAGGAGAGTGACAAGAACATTAAAGAGTGAAGCTAGTAGATTTCATGTTTATGTTTGTACAGTTGATAGGGTGACGTGCAGATGTCCCATTGGTGCACTGACATCCAAGGTTGAGGATTTGTCAACTCAAGGAAGAAAGGTAAATAATTTTATTTTTTTATTTCCATAATCCAAATACATTAACCTTTCTCTACCATTTATTTATTTCAATATTTGTTACACTTAGTTGCTTAACTTCTCTTTTTAGTCTAATAAATCTCCCTAGCTCAACAAAGCACTAGTAGAAATGAGGTAGAGTAAGGTTCATTTTCTCTTTGAGGTCTTGATATGATTAGGGTAATGAATCCCTTACTCTATACATTTAGCTTCATAGTTGAGGTGTCAATATGGTGGGTGGCCATTAAAAACTTCCACATTCAATATGGAAATACAAAATTCTATCCAACCTAAACAAGTGTGTGGTACCC
This sequence comes from Chamaecyparis obtusa, assembly GCA_027943335.1. Classification (NCBI taxonomy): domain Eukaryota; kingdom Viridiplantae; phylum Streptophyta; class Pinopsida; order Cupressales; family Cupressaceae; genus Chamaecyparis; species Chamaecyparis obtusa. The sequence goes on from BSBK01000997.1 coordinate 398,877, forward strand.
AACATTCAACTAATATAAGTCCCAATAATTTTTTTCACATTTAGCAATCATACACATAAACAATATAGAAAACAACGTGTCCATTGAGACTAGACTCGCATATTATATGCACATGTGCACACATAGAAGTGAACATAAACTAACTTCCAAAGTTCCATTCACAACTTCCAATAGACACCACTGATATCATAATATGTTCCTCATGACTCAAATAAGATAGTTTCATTTTATCCCCTCCATTAAGTTGGGTTTCACCTCCTTTCTAATTACAAAAATTCATAATTATCCTTGCTTTTTTGTAAGACCCCAAGGTGATAAGTCCTAAACACACAAGTGTGCACAAACAAAAACTATCTTCACATGATTAAACATTAAAAAGACCAATTATAGACATATGAGATAATGGCCTTATTTACAATAACAAAGAATACTTAGCAACACTTTGTTATCGATCATTTTGGGTTATTATCTTTTGATGTGTTCTATATTTTCACAGTGTTTCCTTAATGCTTCTCTTGGGATTTTTCCTTTATTTATTATTGTTCCCTAATCATATCTCATTTCTAATATATTTTTTTTCATAATGGAGGCCTTATGAACTACCTTCTATGTTAACATTAAAAAAAATGTGATATTGCTATCAAGATTCAACAATGTAGTTTTTGAGTCAAACTCATTGACCTATGTTCAATGAGTAATATTAAAAAAAACCCATCTCTCATGAGAATGAATGGATTACTTATCACTCATTGCATCTAGGTTGTTCTCATAGAGGTGAATCGTTGGGCCTTCCTAGGAGGTCACCCATCCCATTATTTCACCAACTCAAGTGCGCTTAACCATGAATTTTTCTCCAAGGTTAATCCCACTTAGCTTTCTACCCCACTTTCAAAACCTTCAACAAGTGTTGTTCCTTATGAACCCTTAACTATATATCCCCTTTAGTTCATCAATTGGTAAGTAGTATTAACCTTGTATGAAACTCATAAGGTGTTCACTTGATATTTCTTCACAACTATAGCTAGGTTTAATGTCCCTTTTCCAAGATTTTCAACAAAATAATAGATTTGCAACATAAGAAAATAATTTTCACTAAGATATATCCAAACAAAAATTATCAATCATACTCAAACATAACTATTAAGGACAACACTAAACTTATACAAAGTAAATAAAACTCCAATAGAAACTTATACCGATTATAACCCGAGTACCTAGCAAAGGGACTATTATAATAGTTGTTACAATAGAAGCACACAACTAAATTATAAAATAAACAATGCTCAAATGAACATGAACTGCCCTACAAATCCTTGAATATTGACTACACTCACAAGTCAACCTTAGTGGACATGTTGCATGTTACATTGTAGGAGACCTTATAAGTCTCATAGACTTTTTTATCGAAGGTTTGGATTTCCTCATTCCTTATGAATTGGCATTGGTTGGGTGTTAGCTCTAAATTTTGATCCCCAACAACTTCTTGACCTTCAAAAAATCATTGGCATGTGTTGTGAAATTTTTTCACCTTTGAGTCCTTGGAATGTCTTGAAGAGAAACCTTGATTCCTGACCTTTGACAACTCTTTTATAGGCATCAAGAAGAAACACTAACCAACACAATTTCCTTTACATGGGACAAGCAGTAGCTCCAATCCTTGCACTTTGATGGTTTCTTGAGAAAACATACTTTCATCTTATTTTTGAAAAAATGACATGACAATTTTCTCTCTCCAAGATTGTTTTCCCTCAAGAAATGCAAATAGGGATCCTCAAGTATCTCAGGTCCTTCCCACATGGAATTTTCTAGAATGTGAATTTGATGTTATTCCTGATGTTTTCATTATTTTCATTAATGGTTGAAATTTATCTCAACATATCCAATGCACATATATGGTTCATTTATGATTTGGTTATTTTGTTGTATTAGTTGATGTGTGTATCTATATCTTTGTTGTATCAATAGTTGGTGTTGGTGTATCAATAGAAGTGTTCACCGAAGGATGTTCTTTAAATTTTTATCCTTATCCCTATTGATGATGGTCCCTTTTAGTATGCAACATATGGTGGAATAATTAATTGGGTTCAATCCTATCTTGGATGTGTTCGTTGTGTTTCGATCCTAGCAATTACCATGTAATACATTGATCATATTTGTTGGTATAGAAAGTCTCAGAAAAGGTGTAGCATGATGTTATGCACAAGGTGTGTTGTATTAACTGAGGTGGTCCACGTTTCATTCCTTACCACCGTGGGAATTCTTTGGTGTGAGCCATTTCAAATTGGCTTAGGCCGACATGGTTGTTGGTATCAAGTTGTATAAGAAAATCAATAATCTCACTTGTTTGTGTGATTCTTATATGCTAGTATCTACGAAGTGAATATGAAAATGGTAAGGAAAATTTGTGCATGGATGCAATCAGTAGCAAACTATTATATCATTTATGTATTACAGAGTGTCGATGACAGTGATCACAGTGGCGGACTTAATTATCATTTCTTATATTCTGGCAGTGAGCCTAATTGTATTGGCAGTGTGCCTTATTATATGGGTAGTTAGCCACCTTTTTCGGTGTAGTTATTATGACTGGAAGTGAGCTGACCCATAATGAGAAAACCAACAATGAGCCCTTGTAAAAATCACCTTCAATGGTGTCACATTAACCAATGTGCATTTCATGAGAATTAGCTTCTTTTTGGCTTTTCCCAATTTGAGTTTCCACGTAAATTTTGGTGTTCATTGTGTTGATGGTTTTGTGCATTCATGGTTATATATATTTTAAATACTTACAAATAGATCATAAATTAACATATCTATATCTATTTTGAATGGTTTATAAGTTTATCAATTCAGTAAAAGCTTTAGAATTTATTTATGAATAACTGATTCACCCCACCCCCCAGTTATTTAGCTATTTCAATAACATATTTAACTAGTGGGATTTTCCATTTAATCACATATTTTATAGTTTTCATGTTTCACGAGTATTTAACTTAGGTATCCATCTCCTTACCTAGGATCAAAATTAACTTACCCTCATCATCTAAGGGTGAAAAATTCTTCAAGGCCATAATGTGCTAACCAAGAACTCACTTCAAAAAAAGTCAATGGAAATATTATGAAGCTTCTTATTCTACGAAAACTTGAACTCATAAGCTACTTCACCTAACCTCTTCACAATTATGTAAGGTCCATGTTTGAGATTTTCAAATCCTATCTTCTTGATAGAGGCCTATATATATGGTTGTAATCTCGAGAATATCATCTCCCACCTCAAAATATCTTTCTATCCTTTTTTCTATCTAAATAAATATTTTGTTGATTTTGTGTTCATTGAAAATTATCTTCTTCTTTTTTTTATATCTATAATAGGTAATTTTTATTATAAAAAAATAGAGATATTAAATCATTCTTCAAATAGTTCCTGAGAAAATCTTTCTGGACTAGCTTTTAGTATCATTCACTATTTTATGCATCTAGTACATTAAAAAAATAGTCTATAATTTTTCCTGCACAGACCTTAAATACTATCATTTTTCATATATCTACAAAGATGAGCTAAAAATATATTCATGCTTGACAAAAAAGACCAGACCTTTATCCCTCTTGCATCCTTCAGTCTCTATCCATCTGATCTAGCACTTCTGACATTCGACTAGAGAGATCTTCTACACTTTTGGATCCCTCATATCTATGCATCAGTCTTTCCCAACCCTTTCTTCTACTTTCAAATCCCATCAAGACAAATCATCCATATTTAAATTATCTTCAAGGTTGTGCATCAAATTTTCAAAATTGCAAACTACATCTTTCATCTGCATTTTTAGTCAACCTTCACCAGCCTACTTCGCCTTTGTCCCCTTCTTTTCTTGGGCACATTAACCTATAAAACCCTATTTCTTTCTTCCTCTTTAGCCCTCACTTTATCCACTTCATTTTTCACCTTCATCCATTTTTTAGCTATATCCTCCAAATAAGCATTTTTATTGACCTTTCCCTACCAACGTATAAATGGAACCCGTTCATAGATTCTTCCCTCATTTTCATCTTCAAAGCACTCTTGATAGTCAAATCCAATCCCTAGCACAACCCATTCAAGAATTAATTCCAGTTCCATCAATAATTCATTGTCAAACAACAACTTTATGATTCTCCTAACCTCCATTTACGGTTCACCAAGTTGCAGAACCCAGGCTATTATCATAGATATGAAATCTACATTGGTTCACCATTTTAACTTTCTTTCCTAGAACTGACTATCCAGGACTTCAATGATGGCCTCTACAATGTTTTCATCCTTATAGTTTAAAATTTCAAGCATCCTCTCTTTGTTGATGGGCCCCTTGAAGGCTTTCTGTTATTTTTTGGTGTCTACCGAGAAAGAAGCCTCCATTGTTTCAGCCTAAAATCTTTCCCTATCTCTGCAATTTTGAGAAAACACAAGGCCTTACCTTCCCCTTTCTCAAAAATAGGTGCCTTTAATTAGTAATTGATGAGGTTGGAGCTCATTCTTATCTCAAAAATCTCTCCATTAAACTCGACACCCATCAAGCATGTCGACTTCATCATATGACCGTCGTGCGCCATCAATTCCTAACTTTTTCTCTAATCATTAATACTATTACAAGTAGTGGTTGTCGTTGCACCAAAAGATAAACCTATTAATGCCCGATACAACCACTAGACTTATAGAAGACACATGAGGTTGTTAAACCATGTCACGAATCCCAAGGGGAGTGCTGACTATTTTGCCAACAATCTCCCCCTTAGCGTTACCCAAGGGGATTCAAACCTGTGACCAAGCTCTGATACCACTTGTTACAAGTAGTGGTTTCCATTGCACCAAAAGATCAACCTATTAATGCCTAATACAACCACTAGACTTATAGAAGACACATGAAGCTATTAAACCATGTCATGAATCCCGAGGGGAGCGCTAACCATTTTGCCAACAAATACATCTTCATTCAGACTTAAAGAATATAAGTCATATTTGACACACATCACTAAAGGCACGATCAATCACAGGTGACCTCATCCTATTATCTTATGCAACGAGTGAAATGCTTGAGTTATGGAGAGCGCCAACAACTATTTTTTATTAAAAAAATGTTAGTTAAAGATTTTTTATCATGAATCCAAACATTTTATTTTGAAAAATGCATTGCCCGTCTAATATAAAGTCATCAAAATATATCTAATTTTATTTTTTGAAATTAGAGGCCCATTTTCAAATAACATCCGCTTCCATATTACCCTCTCGCCTAATATAATTGATTTTAAAATCAAGGAATGTGTGAGTTATATTATTTAACTTTGCAATAATACTCTCCAAATGCCAAGCTTTGGCTTCCCCATTCTTAATAGAATTAACAGTTATCTAATAATCTCCCTCAATGTGAATTCTCGTTGCCTTAATTTTACTACCCACTTGGAGTGCTAACAAAGCCACCATTGCCTCAGCTACATTGTTGGTTCCATCATGTAATCTCTGTGCAGCTATGGCAACCAAATCACATTTCCAGTCCCTAACTATTATTCATGCCCCGGGTGTGCCTGGATTGGCTTTTGAGGTTCCATCAAATTTCACCTTAATCCAATCTTCATCTAGTTTTTCCCAAGTTACTTCCTTCACTTTGCTGATATTATCCTTGTTTCCACTTAAATTCCCATTTATAAACTTCAGACAGGGCCATCCAACATGAATCCTCTTATCATTTGTTGAGTAAACCAATTTTCCCTTCCTATTTAGTAGAGCCGCCCCCTTGATTTCCTCAATGGAGATATTGATTTTTCATTTGACTATGTCAATTGTTTCCTCCTTACTCTGAAAAATTATTCAATTCCGCTCATTCGATATCTCCCCTAACTATGGATGGACATATATTCCAAAGAAGGGACATTGATTTTTTTTAAGAGGAACAATCTAGCTCTCAAAAAACATCTTTAATTTTGTTTTGCATTGGTCCCACCCATTATAATTTATATTTTACGATAAGACAACACTTGCTTGCAAAGGGGCATTGGATGAGAAAATGGTCCACATCCTCGGATGTAGATTTACAAAGAACACACATAGTGGGTCCATGATAACCAAATCTTTTCCTTCTTTCGACAGTTAAAATTTGTTCTTGCACCGCAAGCCAAGAAAAGGTTCCTACTTTTAGTAAGCAATATTTATCCCAACACAGCTTTACCGGTCATCCATTAAAAGCATCATCATTCTCTAAAGATCTATATCCCACCTTTACCAATTAGTTCCCATTAGTAGCTACACACAAAATAATTTTATCTGCCTTTGTTGTCCTTAATACATTCCTTTCATGAAAGAGGGCATTCAGAATAATCTTTTCATTCTCATTTAGACCAAAATTATCTAAACTTTGCCAAGTCCCTTGAGGGCCTAAATGGGTGTCCCTGACTTCTAGGTAATCCACAACCTTATCACCCCATTTGTCTGATAACATTCTACTCACCTCATCAAATTTGGCATCATTCTTCAGTGCTAGTAAACCATTCCATGAGTCTCTCCAGAAGAGAGCCTTTTTCCATCTCCAATTTTCCATGAGATATGATCAGTTACTACTTTCTTACAGTCCAATATAAAATTCCATATTGCTGATCCTCTAGGGGGAGATCTTATATTTAGTATTCTTTCATTTTCTAGAGAATTCAGATATTTGGTCCTCACTATTTCCACCCATATTCTTTAGGGGTTGGAGTAAATACTCCAAACCAATTTGGCTCCTAGAGCTTGGTTCATTCTCTTCCAATTCTTGAGGTCAACCCCACCCTTAAATTTATTTTTGCATATCTTATCCCAAGATAGAAAAGGTCATTTATCCTCCTCCCCATTACCATTCCAAAAGAATTTTATCATTCATTTTTCAATGTCATTTATGACTTTATTAGGGATCTTTAGGTAGGTCATTGAATATATGGGAATGGAAAAAATCATTGTTTGTAAGAGGAGGATCCTTCATGTTGAAGATAACCATCTGCTTCTCCAACCTTCCATTTTCTTTAAATAGCTATCCATAAGATCTTTCCATAAATGTTATTTACAAGTCCCTTCAAAAAGTGGCACCCTCAAATATTTTCCTAGTAGCTTACCCATTCTGATTTCCAAGATTTTGCATAGCTATTTTTGTTGTTCCAAACTTGTATTGAAGAAGTAGATTTCAGACTTCCTCTAATTCACACACTATCTTGAAGCTTCACTATATCTATCCAGAGTTTCTTTAATGACTCTTTCCTCCTTAGCTGTGGAATCTCCCATAAGGTAATTATCGTCCACAAATTGTAAATTTGATGTGGGTTCAACCCCATCTGCAATAGTTATACCTTTCCATAATCCATCTTGGTTTTTGCTGGCTATCAGTCTCCCCATTACCTCTGCCATAATTATAAAAAGAAAAGGAAAAATGGGATCACCTTATCTTACACCCCTTGATGTGTCAAAGAAACCTTGTGGGCTGCCATTTACAAGATTGGATATTCTGGGAGTGTTTATGCAGCTTGCAATCCACTTCATTCATGCCTCCCCAAAACCAAAATTCCTCAAGATATCAATCAAGAATCCCCTGTTTACATTGTCATAAGCTTTCTTTATATCTAGTTTAATCATCATATTAGCAACTTTTTCTTGTCTAATTGTATGAATTTCCTCATGTGCTATTATTATCCCTTCAAAAATTGATCTATTGGGATAAAATCCACTTTGTTCTAGGGAGATGATATACTCAAGAAAATTATTAAGTCTATTAGCCACAACCTTGGCTATGACCTTATAGGTTGTATTACACAAATCTATAGGCCTGAAGTCATCAAAAGTTAATCTTTCTACCTTTTGGGATCATAGTGATGAAGGTGTTATTGAAGTCCTTTAAAATAAACCCTCTTGTCCTAGATTCCTCCACCACCTCCCATAGATATTCTCCCAAAATGTCCCAAGTTTTTTGAAGGAAGATGGTTGAAAAACCATCTAGTCTTGGATCCTTATCACTCACCAACCCAAAGAGTTATTTCCTTACCTCTTCCTTGGAAATGGGTTTCATTAAAAAAATATTGTGGTCCTTTGTGATGCATTTGAGAATGAGCTTAATTTAACAAATCCTTTGTTCTTGTAAGATCCCCTGGAGGGTTAGCAAATATATTTTGAAAAAAATTCACAACTTCTTTGTTAATCTTGTAGGTCAATGATCATAACCCCCTAATCATTTTGTATAGATAAAATCCTATTTTTGGCTCTCCTAACTTTCACAGATTTATGGAAAAAATTTGTGTTTTTGTCCCCCTCTTTTGACCAAGTTTCTCTTGTTTTTTGTTTCCAAAAGGTTTCTTCTCTTACTAAAATCTCTTTGTATTCTTTGTGAAGCTCCTACTCCTCCTCATAAAAATTTTCATCCATACCATTAGCAATAATTTAATCATTCAAAATAGCAATTTTTTGCTACGTGTTCACCTTTTCTACAAAAATATTTCTGAAAACATCTCTATTCCAAAGTTTTAACTAATCCTTAATTAATTGTAATATTTTGAAGAAAATGAAAGATTTTTTACCTTCCCTCTTGGGAGCATTTGTCCACCAGTCCTCAATTCTTACTATGAAGTCTTTGACCCTCAGCCACATTTCTTTGAATTTGAAAGGTAATCTTTCAAGAATCATGTCCTCTTGAATGTTGCAGCATATTGGGTAGTGGTTTGAACTAGAGATTGGGAGAATGTTAGAACTGCATATCCAGTTGCATTGGTCCCAGTGGCCAGCTTGAAGAAACTTATCCATTCTTTCTGCAATGTTTAGAAAACCACTCCTTTTGTTGGTCCAAGTGAAGTCCCCCATCCTAAAATCAATATCAATCAATCCATTTTTCATAACAATTATGCAAACTCCCTTTGACTATTGCCAATCCATCCTTTTCCTCCTTTTTTTCTCTATCGGGCTTAGAGTGGAATTAAATTCTCCTCCTAGCAAAAAATTTGTATCCTTCCTTTCTTCCAAAAATCCCGAAATGACTTGCCATAAACCCCTTTTCTCTATAGTACTATTTGGTCCATAAATATTAAAGATAAAAAAAATTTCTCCACTATTACTACTATCTATTATCTTGATATTGATATCTTTCAATCCATGGGTTACTTCTTCTTATGGGTTTGACCCTCTATTTTCCTCTATTTGTTGAGAGGCATTTAATCTCATGTCACCAGATGGGTAGGTTTATGGGACAAGAACTCTTCCACTTGAGTTGTGTTGTGGGCTTACTTCTTTTATAATACAATGTTGCATATTAGCCTCATCTAGTGTAAGGTTATTACTAGGATCTAGAACAAGATTTACATTCATAGGTTCTTCAAATCCTAAACCTTTATTGATGCTTTGAGAAAGATAGAAAGGAGTTTCACATACCACTTGATTTGAGCCTTCCTATTTGGAATCCTCTGACCATAGTTGGGATTCTGACATAAAAATTCTATCAATTATCTCCTTTTGTAGACTATCTGTAGGTTTGTAATAATTGCCTTCATCTGGAGTAGAGCAGTAGAGAGCCATCTCCTCATCTTCTATTGTGCACTATTTTTCTTTTGTTTCTGTCAAGTGTAGAATCATATCAATCAATTATGATTCCTCAGTTCATTTTCCTTTCTCTTGTCTATTCTCATGGGCCATAGCACTTTTTCCATCATTTTTCATCTCCTCTACTATTAAAGTTTGCCTCCATTCACCTTTTTCAGTGTGAATAATTATGTGGGAAGGTATATCATAACATGTTTTCCTCCACACAAGAATCCTAGGGGTTATGGAAAAGTTCTTTTCATTTAAGGATTCTTCATATCTCACATATCTCCCTAGTGATTCTCCTAAAATTTGTAGTGTTTTTGCTCCCCAATATTCTTGTGGCAGATTCTCCAATCTAAACTAGATTGGGACTTCCTTTATTGTCTTCTTCTCAGGGTTAAAATTTGTCATCCAGTATTTTATATAGAAACCTTTCCCATCCATCATGTAGGGTACATTCCCTAATATCCATTCTTTATCCTCCTTTGTGGAATAGATAATAAGGTAGAATCCATTTGTTAGTGTTTTCAGTGAGATGAAAGAGTATTGCCACTATTGTTCACACCAGTGCTTTATTTTACTATAGAACAGTCATGGACCTAGCCACTTCAAGACTAAAGCTTTATTTTCCAAATAAGTTTTGTTTTCTAGCCACTGAGGATTGTTGAGAACTACTGTAGAGTAAGATTTGGCTATACAAACATTATCATTTACCTCCAGGTTCTCCATTTGTGTTTATTGATTTAGGATGTTTTGATCCTATTTCTCAGGGGTTTTTTTCCGCTAGAATTTCTCACCAATGTGTTGGAACTTAAACCTTTTTTTATTGGAAGAAATCCATTATATCTCACCTATGATCGTGGCCCATTCTCCCATATCCTTCCATTACCCCTACCTACAAACCATCTTTTATTTCTCGATCCATTGTTATATTTTCCTTTGAGAGAGTCTCTATAAGTTTTTTTCCCTCTTATGTTGAAAGGTCATCTTCTTTGTGCCTGAAAACCTTCTCAAAAATTTTTGTTTGGGTTGAAAGCCCCATTTTCCACTCGTAACGGCCTTCTCGACCGTTGCAGACACTCTTGATTCTCCATTATTCAACCTCTTATAATAAAATAATTATATTATACATTGAAAAATTATATTTTCATGTCCTTGGTGTCACTTGACTTTGATTAATCGGGTCACCTTCTATTAGTATTAAAATATATAAAATCGACAAGTCAAGAAAAGAAAGTGTGGCATAACCATATAAAACTCTTAAATTTGACATTCCAATGGACATGTGGTGTGAAGCATTATAACAATTTTTATCTAAGTGCAATTTACTACTTTAAAACATAATTTCTTTAACTACCACTTAATTCCCTTATTCACTATCTTTATTTGACTATCATTATGTGGATGGTAGATAGTACTTAGAGTAAGTTATGTGGCTATATTATGAAATAATTCTTGCTAAAAATAATAGGGGAATCCACTATCCCTAGGCAAGCCATGCAATATAAATATCTATTTGAAGAATATATATACTACTTAAGATGCCTTGAAATGTGGAGTAATAGTGTAAGAAGCCACCCTAAATCCATTTCCATTTTTTTTCCACTATTTTTTAGAAATACAATCCTTGACTAAAATAATTAGTGCTTTAAAAAGAAATAATTGATTCCATCCTTAATGAAAAATACTCACAATCATGTGAATAAAAGTAACAAAATAGAATAGAGCAGAACATAATAGTACTTTTTATTTGACACATTAATTTATACTATTGATTTAGAAAAAGAAATTTATTGAGTTCACACCTAATACTTGAGCTGCAACACGAGTTTTTATTTCTCAAGATGATTTTTGTAGTCTAGTAAATACCCAGATCAGATTAGATTTCATGGTGATTCTTGATCAAGTAAATGCCAACTAGACAGTCAATTCCCTATTCTTATATCCTATAATGTCATATCTCATGGGCTTCTAAATAGCCATCTTTCTCGGTACTTTTTATCCTCTTTATAGAACAGTTGATTGCACATAGACATGAATTTATGGTTTTTAACCATATGAACTTATGGTTTTTATGTATATATGTGAACATAAGATGGAAATGTGGATACTTTTAAAGACATAATATCTGCTTGAATTCATGGACAGGAATGGTAAATGCAGTATCTATACATGTTAATGAATGTTTCCTTGCCTAAGCTATGTTTTGGGTAGTTACCTCCTGTAGCCATAGGATTTGCAAGAGTGTTAATTAAGACTTACACCTTTTCCTGATATTAATGATGTGGATATATATGTATATGGTTGGATGTGTGCGCATTGATTATTTTGCAGGTGTTGACCATGGACATTCAAAGACCAACATAGTGGCGCTGGAGTAATCAAAACCAACCATGGATTGCAGAATCTTCGCAAGCAAAGCAAGTTGATAGATGTTTTCTGTTACATGCGTGTGCAGATTTAGTTTCCTTAATGCACTATATTTCTAGGATTATTCATGGTCAATAATGTTTCTATTTTGAAACTTTATGAGTTGTAACCGATCCTCATTTATGAAGTGATCGTAGATTTAGGAGATAGTTGTAGCTTTCTTTTAAATAATCGACTCTTGTGACTCTGTTGGAGTTAGTCGAACAAACTATTTTTTATAATAGAACTCTTGCATACTAATTTCAATCAAGTGTAATCATTTTGTTATGGATGAATAGAATGTTCAGTTCAAGTTTGTATCTTTCATCTTGATTGTAGTTCTCATTCACTCATTCAAGTGGGCCCACTTGATGAGTGAATTGTTCATTTTCCTGTTATTTATAAGTAGTTAGAACTATGTTGTTCCTGCAGCTACTAATAACAGAATCAGTAGCCCGTTCCTGCAGCACAGTCGGTTGGAGTAGTTCCTAGCCGCAATTCCCTGCTTTGATTAGAATACATTTTTTTACCAGTTTTAGCATAGTTTTCCTGAAGCATAAGCATTTGAATTCCATAGATAGTCTTAGAATGAAAAGGTTTGAAGCATATACTTTGCAAATGCCATTCCAAGTTTACGTCCCTAGTCGATAATTAAATGAGACCAAATAATCCATTTAGAAATCATTTGGGGTGTCCAATCCTGAAATAGGCAATCCATTGCTCTAGGTTTCTAATACTATTATTGGGCCAAGCAATATCCATAAATGGTAATGAACTATCTTAGTAATTGGAATACTTGGAACCTTCGTTAAGCTCAAAACCAGAGGCACAACTTCCTTTTGATAATCACTTCATATTTCCATTCACCAAATGTTCCCAACACCAACCTTAAAGAAAACCAAGTGTCCACACAGCCTAGGTAGTGAATATCAAGCTTGCAAACAATGTTTTTTCCAAACTCTTACATAGGATAGTTTGAAGATTGGGTTTGAAGATGATAAAATCTTCACATAATAGTCCATAGCTCACAAAAAATCATAAACTCAGTTTTGAAACAAACTTCCACAAGGAAAATCTTAAATACAACATCCACTAATTATTCACTCCCTTCCTTAAGTTTATCTAACTCAACTCCACATTGGGTTTCAAAGCTATGGTCCAAAGAATAGTTATTTCCAACTTTGAATTGACACAAAAAATCATAAACTCAGTTTTGAAACAAACTTCCACAAGGAAAATCTTAAATACAACATCCACTAATTATTCACTCCCTTCCTTAAGTTTATCTAACTCAACTCCACATTGGGTTTCAAAGCTATGGTCCAAAGAATAGTTATTTCCAACTTTGAATTGACTTCTCATGAATTTTCAACAAATGTATTGAGTTGTTCATTAATGATTTAGTCCCCCATAAGTTTTCTTCAAATCAAATAACATTTAGTTAAAGGATTCATGTGAAAATGATCACAAGAACACCTAACAGTTCATGTCCCAATGCTATCTTTATTTCTTGGTTTTACGCATTCTCGGGCACCTTTCACATAGAACCACAACCCCTTCAACTCAACACATTGAAGGTCAAGTGCAGATAACCTCCCAATAAGATGTATCCTCAATAGAAAGGAAAAAAGTCTTGTAAAACTTAGTTTTGTTTCCAAGAAATAAAAATGATAATCTTTAAACTCAAATGAAGAAAAATACACGACATAACTCCTCTCTAAGATCCTTAAATTGGTTGCATGTCTATTACAACTAGTAAATCTCTAGATTTGGTTCAAAGTAATTACGCAATTTAGTAGAAGTAAAAATATGCCTAGAAATATGAAATCCTAGAACACCTTAACACCTATTCTTTTGAGAATTTCATAGTAACCACACTTGTAATCACAATAATATTGTTGCTTTATTCCAATTTTTTTGAGCTTAGCTTATAATATTGAATTCCCTTTGAAAAATCTTCCTAAGAAATGTCAAATTTTAATACTATCCTGAGAACGTCTTTCAACCCTAAAGATAATGTTCTTCTAAAGAGTTTGTGTTCTTTAGAAGCTGAAATCAACTTGCACAACTACAATATTCCTTCTAATTTTAAAAAAAAATGTCTACCCAAATAAAATTCTTCATTTCCTTTCTACCTTCCCTCCGAATGTAACTGCCAGAAATGATTTAAATTCCTTTATTAAATTTCTCTTTCATCTTACATGAGATAAAAAAGAATTATTTCACCACTTTAAAAAGAACTATAAGTGCAAGTAAATTATTTAAATTTTAATAAAGGTACATTGTAGCAATTAATTAAAATTATAATATTAGTCTCATTAATAAGGGAGGGACATTACAGTATCCCCTTCCCAAAAAAAAATTTCCTCAATCAATTTCAATTCTAGATGCAACAAAATCTGCTCATTTGCCCATGTTGCATCTTCTACCAGCAGGTTCTTCCACTTCACTAGGTACTCTTTAATCACATGCTTCCTAAGAGTACGTTCTTGGTTTCAATGGTTTCTTCTAAAATTAAGATTAGCTTCCCTTCCTCATCAAAAGGTGGCAACATAGTAGAGAGAATTACATTGTGACCCAAAACTTTCTTCAAACATGAGACGTGAAACATTGTGTATTTTACTTCTTGTGGGTGATTCCAACTTGTATGTCACTTCTCCAATTCACTTAGAAATCTAGAAAGGACCATAAAATTTGGGATTGAGCTTCTTTGAACCACTCCTTTTTAATAAAGATTTCCTAGAGGGTTGCAGTCTCAAATAAACCAAATCAACAACCTCAAAATTTCTTTCAACTCTGTTGAATTGCATATTGCTTATGTTGGGTTTGGGCTTGTTGGTATTTTCGTTCAAAGATCTCATGATGTCTTGGTTTTGGTGTAACAAATCATTTTCTTTAGATACCCTATTATCTCCAAACAATAAATCTATGAAACTTGGAGGTTCATATCCATAGAGGGTCATAAATGGAGACATTTTGGTTGAGCTACTCCTACTACCCTGAAATGTAGTTTCTCAAATAACCTTCCACCCACTTGTTAATGATTTTTGTTTAACCACTTGTTTGTGTATGGTATCCAGTATTGAGAGTGAGTTTCATTCCACTCAACCTGAATAATTCCTACAAAAACAAACTCAAAAAATTGTTGTCCCTGTCACTTACTATATTATGAGGTAACCCATGTAGTCTACAAACCTCCTTAAAAAATAAATCTGCCACCTAATTTTTTTTGTTAAGGTAAATACAAGTTTTGAAGGGACCCTGAAACCCTTTACATACTAGCAAAAGATAGAAACATAGTTGTTAGAGTAAAGTATTAATTATGTTAATTAATCTTTACTCCCTTCTTAAGATGTCAACTCTTTTGCTTTAGTTTTTTATATTTAAACACACATGCATGAGTTGTTTTAAACTCATGCACTTGTTGTTTTAAATATAAACTTGCATGCATTAGTCTTGTAATAATTTAACTAATTATTACATGCATTAGGGCTTGCCTTTCAAGGCTTTCAATCTCCATTATAAAGATAATCCATTGTACATTTAATCCATTCATTATTTGAGGATATTTTCTTCTTCATATTTTTTAGTTGAACCCTTGCCCTCTTCTTGTCTCTACTTCCTTGTAACAGGTTTTTGTATGCAGGTGATCTTTGGGTTTTGTGGATTTGTATTGCTCAAATCCTACATGGTATCAGAGGCTAATTTTCTACAGCTTGTTCGCATTTGAAAGATTCAGATTAGGGATTTTTTGGTTATTTTTTATTGAAATTAGGGGCTCCCTAAATTTTGGTGCACTTTGAGCTCAAACAGACCTCACCGTTGAGCTCACAGCACCCAAAAACCCCTATTTCGATATAAGGCACGTCCAATTTGGACAACTTTGCATTTTGGGGCTTTTTTGGGTACCATAAGCTTGACACGCTTCATGATGCAAAAAATTGTATAGATCAGCACGCTTCCCAAGATAGAATTTGTACATATTAGCACGTAAAATGAGGCAAAAATTTTGCTTTTTAGCACAGAAATCAAGACCAAACAATTTGGCATGCAAATCAAGGTAAAAATTCAAATGACTTGACACGGATCTCGAGGCACGCATGTGATTTTGAATTTTATTTTTTATTTTTTTGCCGGTGACGACCATTTGGCCGTCAAATTTAAGTTAGTGCATGTAGTTTTAGCCCCTGGTCATATGGTGACCAGGGGCCCAGAATTTTAGCCCCAGGGGGCTTGCATGCTGTGACGGCCATTTGGCCATCAATTTTAAGCCCATGAAGTGCTGACGTCAGCACATCTAGACACCATTTTGGGCCCTCCGGAGCACTCGATGGTTTTTTGCTCATAACTTGAGCATACGGTGTCGAAATTGGGCAAATGAGATATCATTGGAAAACTGGTTCTTAGCTCTATCCAGATCTAGAGGTTTGAATTTTTGATTTTGTATTTTTGATGGTTTTTTTTTACTATCAAAGTCAAATGTTCAATTTTGCACTCTGGAAGCTCTATATTGCGCATCCACACTCCGTTTTGGGAAAGCGAGATATCATTGGAAAGCTTGTTCTGAGGGCTTTCTAGTTCTATGAGTCATTTTTCCAAATTTTGCTCTAGGTATATTTTATTCAATTTTTTGCATTTTTGCACTCTGGTGGATATCTTGGATGTTACAGGTCTTGGGATCTCTTCCCTTTAAGGGATGGCTCTTCTTAGGTTGTTCTTTTGTTTCAACAGCCTTCGCTCTTCTTTGAGTAGTGTATACTTCATTTTTGTAGCATTCTTTTATGCACACGCATTGAGATAAAGTGTCATTCTATTGCATGCTTCGAATCTTGAACATGTTTGTGCTATTTGTACTCGCACTCCATTATAAAGTGTCATGGGGGGGTTTGATATTTGCCTTTGTTTTCCATCTACCTTTGTCAAGTGAGTGTTCCTTCCATGACATTAGCCTCAGGGTATCTTTTTTGTGCTTGTTCTTTCTATGCACCTTCGATGTTCCTGGTTCTTCTCGATGCAATTCTTATTGGTACTCTTTTCAGTGTACCTGTCACCTCTCCCTTGTCAGCATTATGGGGGGTTTCTACTGATTGTTATTCTGCTTCCTTGGTTTGATAGTGTGAGCTATGTATTCAATATTTGTTCCTATGTACAAGGCAGATGCAACGGCTGGGTACCTATGCATTTCGATGAGATGGATCATTTACCATATAGACACTTTTTCCTTCCTATTTTTAGAGGCACTCTTCCATCTTTGATTGATCAGCTCTTCAGGCTTTGGTGTTTTATACCATCTATATCTTCAAGTTTAGTTGTTTGCCTTTGTTTGCCTCCTGATTCGAGTAGTGTCATTTGAGGGCACTCATACAGATTACAGTCCTCTCTACCTGGTCATGCTCTATTTCAGTGGAGGATCTTTAGATCAGCAGTTACTTCTTGACAGAGTTTGCATCTTCTTGCTTCAGTGATGTTCTACATGTTCATTCTTGTTCCTATTTTCTGGAACATTCCTAGTTTTGGAGGCTTCTTCAGTCCTTCAGATTAGTCTTTGTCTCTTTTTGGAGTAGAGTTTTTCCCATGTGGTTTTCTCTATTTCTCCGCTTTATAGAGACTCTCTTTTGTACATGGGTACCTCATCAGGCCATGTTGTCGGGACCCATTTTATGCTTTCAGCACTATAGTTTCCTTTGCTTTCTTCTTGCATTGTTTGTAGCTGCATTGTTGCTCATCTTTAGGGGGGGTGTTAGAGTGAAGTATTAATTATGTTAATTAATCTTTACTCCCTTCTTAAGATGTCAACTCTTTTGCTTTAGTTGTTTATATTTAAACACACATGCGAGTTGTTTTAAACTCATGCACTTGTTGTTTTAAATATAAACTTGCATGCATTAGTCTTGTAATAATTTAACTAATTATTACATGCACTAGGGCTTGCCTTTCAAGGCTTTTGATCTCCTTTATAAGGATGATCCATTGTACATTTAATTCATTCATTATTTGAGGATATTTTCTTCTTCATATTTTTTAGTTGAACCCTTGCCCTCTTCTTGTCTCTACTTCCTTGTAACAAGTTTTTGTATGCAGGTGATCTTTGGGTTTTGTAGATTTGTATTGCTCAAATCCTACAATAGTGATAAGCATAAAAACAACTACTGGCATGAAACATTGACATAACCAAAATAAGGACAAGGCATAATTATAACAGTTTAAATGCTCTAGCCCACAAAAAATAACAACATCTAGAAACAAAAATATCCAGTAGCTAAAGTACTAAAAGAAACAACCAGCAACTGATAACAACAATCAATCTAACATATTGAGGAATTCCTCAGAGGCCTCCTACAGGGACTGGATCTTTTGGATTGACTCTTTCAGGCTCATCAGCTCCTTGGGCGGGGTCTCCTTCCTCTTCTTGGTGCTTGGTTTGGTTCTAGTACCTAGGCTAGCAACTTGCCCATCCAGCTTGACTGGTTCATCTTCCACTAGGATAACATTCTTTTCCACATAATTTCCCTCAAGAAGGGAATAAAGACTGCTAAAATTCTAAAGAAATGAAAAAAATATAGTTAACTTGTCAATGAAAATATAAATACAATTCTTCACTTACACATTAGACAACCCAATAATAAGATCTAATTAAATATTTTCCCATTTTTTATTGAGATTGGCAAACCTGTAATAGGCCAACGAGATATGTGATTTCATAATTATTTTGTTGGCACATTGGACCAGCCATAAGAATGTCATGAAAAGATCTTATGATTACCATTATGAACTTAGAATTGGGTACTAGAAATATTCTACCTTTTTTAAAAGATGAGCTCATTTTGAATGGTATATCTATCATCATGTGTAGCACCCTCTAGAATCTTGAAGCCCAAGAACCCTTTGCATATTCAACTAATATTGACACATTCCAATCTATTGTAATTTCAACCAAAGAACATAAATTAGAAAATTGTAAGCTTGCAACTTGCTTACCCAATTTTCTTATCTCTTAATCAAACCCTATTGATTCAGAAAATATTTAAGGCTATTACGATCAGTTTTGACTATGGATTTACCTCCCACAAGGTAATATCTTGGTTAATGCATGCATTATTGCCAATATTTCTTTGTCATAAATTGAATAACTTTTTTCTTCTCCTCTTAAATTCCTACTTGCATAAGAAATAGAGTGTTTTTTCTTCAGTAAAATGACACTTATTCCTTCACCAGATGCATCACACTGAAGATCAAAAGGCTTAGAAAAAATAAGAATAGCCAACATAGGACATGTACTCATTAATTTATTAAACTAATCAAAAAATTTCTACATTGCTTCAAACCATACATAAGCTCCCTCTTTTGTCAAATCAATCAATTGGGCAACAACCTACGAAAATCATTTCACATATCTTCTATAAAATCCACAAAACCCAAAGAAAACCTTAAGTTGTGATAAATTTGTAGTTAGAAGCCAATCAATGATTGCTTTAATTTTTTAGGATTAACACTAACTCCTTTGGATTTGATTATATGACCAAGATAAATAATTTATGCTAATGTTGCGTCCTCCTATAAATCAAGATATCATCACAAAAATAAGAAGAAATTTACAGAGTTGCTTGTTGAATACCATGTTCATACAAGACTGAAAGGTAGCTAGAGCATTAGTCAATCTGAATGGCATGACTAAAAACTCATAGTGTCCAAATGGCATCGAAAAGCAGTTTTCTCAACATCTTTCTCATGAACTCTAATTTAATGGTAGCCTAATCTCAAATCTATCTTGAAGAAATAATAAGCACCATTTAGTTCATCAATCAATCCATTAATGCATGAAATTGGATATCTATTTTTAATGGTCTTACTATTTAATGTCTTGTAATCAATGCACATTTGCATTGTTCCATCTTTCTTTTAACCAAAACCACCGATGAGGCAAAAGGGATCTTACTTGGTGTAATGCCCTGCTAGTGAACCTAGGAGAATTTAACCTAATACTTGACACTAAGTTTACAAAATGATTTTTTTTTTAAGTGCTTACAAAGAATGATGATAACAATGCAGAAGCAATAACCATAAGATATAAACAAGTACATATGCACAACTCAATTACAGTTAACAATCCTCGAGGGTCCCATGACATAGAATTACGTATTACTAAATAAATATTTAGATTAAGAATAATTACAATTATCTCATAAGAATAAAAAGTACATCCAACACCTTAAGGTATACATAATGATACAACATCCTCTACACAAGTCGTAGGGTATGTCACAAAATCAAATACAAAATAACATACAATATTTGCAACTTTGAAGCTCTGATACAAGATATAATCATGAACATCAAAAGACATGTACGAACAAGCCTCCAAAGAAGAGCAAGGAGAAGGTAACATCAATGAGCATCCTCCAGCACTGCTACAAGAATGTCAAAATCTCAAATGGTAAAAGAAAACACTACCACCTGACCTCGTGGAACCAAAGGTCCACTCCCACCGTGCTAAGGAGATAACAACAAACCCCACTCGGATAACAAACTCAATCAAAATAACTACGCAAAGGTCCTGAAGGCTTTCTAACTCAAGGTACCACCAACTAAAGATAAATAAACATCAAATAACCAACATGTACCAAAACACCAAATATCATAATATCGAGCACATACACAATCACCAAATAAAACAAACAGACCACTAGGTAATAATGAGACAACAAAGATACACCACCAGAGGAAAATACTGAAACTATGGAGGAGACTTGGGCTACATACTATGGGAGTGTCATCACATGGACAACTACTTGAGTTACCCTAGACTGGTCTCTCTAGACCTCAGACCCTCAAGTGTTTATCAGGTTGAGTTACCTTGGACTGGTCACTCTAAACCCCAGACCCTCAACATGACCTATGTGAAACCATAATACCCTCTCATGAAGACAAAGAATTATAATCATACCTACTCTCTAGGTATCATCACATTCTCATCCTTAGCCTATACAAGCACTCAAGGCATGGGTGAGGCATCAATAATCAATCTTGTATTTAATGTTATCCCCAAATTTTATTATTAGGTTATCACTTACTAACCAACTTACAATAGGTTACCCTAGTACTGGCTTCTTTGGGCCCCAAACCCCTATTGTAAGACACTCCCCTAAGATGTTCCTATTTAACCTCCCCTAGGCTCACAATAAAAAAAAATCACATAGGTTCCAAAATAATAATATGATCAAATATCGGTCCATAAAAGATATCAAGGACACACAATGGCCCTAAATCAAAACATCATAAAAAGTACACCTAAAACATATGTGCAACTAGAAATATGCAATCTCCAAAACAATTCTCTAATAAAACATAAACAAAACCCCAAGGCAATAACAGTCACTTCACAAGCCCCTGGCTATAACAATTTCCCCCGTATAATTCATTGTCCATAAAAATAAAACATCTACACATATAGATAAAACAATAAATTTAAAACAACAATGATACTTTAATGAACAATCAATAATATAAAGTATTACGATTAAATAATCTAATTAAATTAAATTAATTTAAAATTAAATTAAATTAAGTAATTTAATAAAATAAAAAGAAAATTAATTAATTAATTTAAAAAGAATTTAAATAAACTTATAAATTAAATATTAATTAAAATTAAATTAATAAAAATAAATTTTATTTTATTTTTAAAATATAAAATACATTGGGGGGGCTCGTGCCCTCCCCACGCCTCCTACCCAAAGGGGGGGGGGAGCAGGGGAGCGGTTGCGGCAGCAGCTATACTGCTAACCACAACCCAAGGGTTGCAGCAGCAACCAATACTATCGCAGGGCAAGGGATGGGGTCCCTACCCCCTTAATATATATAGTTTATTTTTTATTTTAAAAAAAAAAAATCTTCTAATTTTTTTATTTAATTTGTAGAAATTCACCAGAATTTAATTTTGGGGCAAACCAACAAGTCATAAAAAAAATTATATATTTTTTATTTTAAAAACTAAATAACAAATTCAAAAATCAAACCCTCATACATCCAAGGCATGCAAAACATATATACATACATTTTTATTTTTTGATAAATAATTGATTTTCTTAAAAGGAACTAGGGTTTTGACAAAACTAACATCTATTGATTTTGACTTCACATGCAATTTCTAATTTAAATCTTTTTGCAACATATTGAGGATAAGGTATCAATTTTCCTGGGTAAATACCCTAATTGAGGAAACTCACCCAATTTCCTAAGATTCATTTTAGGGTTTTCGAACCACCCAAATTGAATACCGGATCAATCTAACATCAATTTAATTCAAATTTTCACAACAACAAACCCAAAATTAAAACATAAGCCAATTCCAAATCATTCACATAACAATTCCAGACACGAAGTATACAATCTTTTCAAAAGATGAATTTGCAAAAAAAAAGGGTTTCAAACCCTACCTCAACCAACGTGTGAAAATCTAAAGCCAGGAAAGATCCAATCCAATCTTCAAAATCCAAGCTTTCAAACAATGCTCACCAAAAACAAGCTTTCCAAAAAAAATCTTCCAATTCATCCAAAACTCCTCCAAGACCTCATAGACATAATGACAATAATACCAGAATCCCTACATAAAGAAGGTTTGTCCCTCCTAGGGTTTCTAAAACATGCAAACCCCAAAGCAGAACTCAGCTCTCTCTACTTAGTTTTTATCAAACACTTACATGATAAAACAACTTCATAATAAAATAATGCACTTTATTAATTATAATTCTAACTCAACTTTTAACTTTAAATTACAATTCATTTTTTACTTAAACAAATTTGCAACTTAAATTGCATATAATTACTTAATTAACCAATAAATATTTTAGCACATAATTAACTATGCAAAAATAAATTAAATATTAAATAAATCAACTATGCTTTTTAATTTTGTGTTGTGCTAATATTTCCTATCTTTATTTCCTTTTGTAAAGGGTTATTGTTCCCTTCAAAAATTGTTTTTACCTTTATCAAAAACTATGCCCTTTAATTTTATACTTAGATTTAGTAATTAATTACACCATTTTATTCTAAATTTAATCTTTTAATTCAATCATTTAGTTAACAAAGATATTTAATTACCCTTTAATAATTAAATATACTCCATATCTAATATTTCCACATTCATAAAACATAAATATTCTAATCTCATAATTACTCCTAATTTAATGATTTAAATCAAATAATTCACACAAGAAAATCTACTTGACTCCCAAAACCCAAAAATTGACTAACTCTATATCAAACAAACACCAAGGAAGGGCTCACAAATTCACGTCACTTTGACGAATTCGGATGGGTAGAAATAGATACTTGCCCAATATTTAGGACAATCAATAGCTTGGGTTGGGATTTGGATTTTTATGTTATCTCCCCTCTCTTACCATTGAGATTTTTGCGATAGGGCACACTCATCCTGGCAATTCAAGGAAGTCAATCCCCAGTACCTGCATACTTGCATAAAAGAAAAGCATGTACATACATGTATAAATATAAACAAGCAATGGCGGGGATCGGCTGATCATGTGGATCTCGCAAGCAAGTAATTACGACTTCGTCCCTCAACCACATCAGGCATGTCAAACAGAAATATAAAACATACGCATCGATCATACACATGCAAATATGGGGTCAGTAAAACCATAAGCATTCATGATATCCTAACATATAAATTGTCAAAATGAAATAACCATCATATACAAATAACATCATCATTTACATTTAATCAACATGGAAATAACTTTAAAACATCTAATTCATGATTATTCAATAAAATGTCATACATTCATAAACCTCAACTATCCCGAAAATAAATAACACACACATGAAAATGGCCTAAAAGAGTTTGCCAATAAAACTGAAAAGCAAACTATGGGAAGGGCATTACACTTGGACTCGAGTGTCCCATCTCCAATAATTCTTTGATAGCCTTTTCAATTTCATCTTTATGTCTTTTGGATTGTGTATAAGTTAGGAATGATTTGTTTGGCTCCCTGTTCAAGTTCTATAATATGATCAATTCCCCTATTTGGTGGTTTACCATGTGGAATGTCACTAAACACCTTGTTATACTTGTTCAAAGAGACTACAAAATCTGGATCATAAGTCCTTTTTTGTTGTCATGGATCAAAATGCATGATAATACATTCAATTGCCCACTCTACTTGGTCATGCCTAATCAATCTTTTCATCCTTTCAAAGGATACCACCCATGGTCCACCATTAGTCATGCCCCTAAGAAGAATCTTCTTACTTTCCACTTCATATTTCATGTCCATAGTTTGTAAAGTTATCTTGAATTCGCCATGAGAGTGCAACCACTAAATCCCAAGCATTTCTCTTTACCACCAATGCTCACACTTCCCCTTGTTCCTTTTTAGATTCTTCTGATGAAGTTTATTTCTCACTTGTCTCTAAATCAATTTGGTGTTCTGAGTTTTTTTAACTTGATTCAAAGGTTGTAAAGTATTCAATTTATTTTGTCTTAGCCTTAATTTCACATTTGTAAGTTGAGTTTCATGGTTACTCTATATTGGAAGCACATTTTCTTTCTTCTTAGCTCAATGAGTTAGTCATCATCAAGTCTATGTTACAATTCCTTATTCTAATATGATTCTTTATGAGTATTTTTTATCTTTTTCCTTGTGGTGAAAAATTATTGACTGATATTTACTTCTAGAGGCAGAAGTTTCCATGTTTCTATCTCCTTTAATCACTTCCTGGAAGATGGATGGGTTGAAAGCTTCAACCCAACCCTTTAAAGGTTTTGATAACCCATCCACGTAGGGAATCACTAACCTTCTTTCTGATATTTTAGTCACATCACATAAAGATTCTAAAAATATGCAATGAATGATTCCACCAAACCTCATTGCTTAAGTTGGGCGAATTCCTTAAAGTTTAACTATGAATCAATCTTATCAAATCTATCAATAAGCCTTTCTATAAACTTTTCATATGACACAATTTGATTATGGCCTAAAGTAATCAACCCTTGCTACACTTCCCTCCAAATGCAAGGTTGCATATTTAATAGCTTCATCTTCAACTATGGGTTTAAGATGAAATAAGTATCTAATTTTTTTAACCAATGATCAAGCACTCATGTGCCATTAAAATAAGGAATGGTCAACTTGCAAAATTTCTTTTGCAACTCTTGATTTTGAAGCCTACCACCTCCTCCTCTATGTGGTCTACTCCTTTCTCTAAAAGCTATATACTCCTAAAAATGCCCAAACCTTGCCAATCTACCCAAACCTGCTTATGAAATTCTTGTTCAATTGGTTCATTTTCAACTGGTAGATTATTTACTTGATTAAATGTTGGCATAAGTGATCTAGAATTGACTATAGAACCAAAATTTCTTGGTTATCCATTCCCATTATTCATTGAACCCTGTCCATGATTCCCATTATGTCTTGAGTTCCCATTGTTTCCTTTATTTTGTATCAATTGTGTAAACATTTGTATCATTTACTAGTGGAACTAAGTCATCATATTCATCATCTCTTTAAGCTCTAGCCAATTCACCTAACATGTTTTCTACCTCTTTGTTCTTCTTCTACCACCTCCAAAAGGATCTTTGTTGTTTTGTGCATCCTTATCTTTCATTGTTCCTTCAGTAGTTTCAATTTGTTCAAGCATTGATTGGTGTTATTAATTTGGTTTTGATCTATTCCTTCTGAGATAATAATGACGAGTACTTGGATGCATAGCACTTTTTCACAAACTGTAATATTCAATGTTGTGCTCTAATCCCACTATAAGAAGCCATCCTCAATACATTTCCACTTTTGTACTATTTTTTTTTAAATACAATAGTTGATCGAATAGTTACAAAATTATGCCAAGACTGTTGCTTTAAAAAGTAATAATTGATTCCATCCTTAATGAAAAATACTCACAATCACAGGAAGGAAAAAAACAAAATAGAACAGAGCATAAAGGAACAGTACTTTTTATTTAAATCATGAACTTATACTATTGAATTCATAAAAAGAAATCTGTTGAGTTCACACTTGATACTTGAGCTACAACACAAGTTTTTATTTCTCAAGATTGTTTTCGTAGTCCAATAAATGCCCTATTTGGGTTGGAGTTCACGATGGTTTTTTATGCTTATTTTGTCATATCCTTAGGGCCCGTTTGGACCACGGCATATCAGCCGATATACCGGAATATCGTATTCCGAAGACGGTATCCATTGTTTGTGGTCGACAGCAAAAGATGGAATTGGAATTTCGATATTCCAATTTTACCCAAAAAATGGGCATACCGTCTTCCACTTGAAAAGGTGGAATTGGAATATCGGGCTCGCATTCCAGTTTCGAATTCCAATTTAATTTGACTGTCGGATCCGCGTCTGCGTGCAAAGTAGTTTTTTTACGTCTGCATTTCGTCCTCAACGGTAATATCTCCTGTAATTAGCACTTTGGGCTTTCAGCGGCCGCCTTGCTGCCCTTGTCGCAGCCGTGCTGCCCTTTTCGCAGCTTTTTCAGCACTTTGTGCCGCCTGGCACCGTGTGCATCCACACCTCGTGCCTCCTTGGATCCCCGCTCCCGCGCGCCACTTCGTCTTCGGCCTGTGACGGCCCAGGCTCCGCATCCTCCACGCCTCTCTGCCTTCGTAGGATGCCACCACCTGCGCTTTCCATTTCGGATCCGCCTTCCGCGCCTGGTGCACTGCTTCCCGGCCCCCGCGGGCTTTCTTAGTGGTTTTTCATCTCCTTGGTGGTTTCCGGTTTCGCTTGGTGGTTCCAGTTTTTGCCTCTTTTGTGGTTTTAGCTTCTGAATTCTTTATCATCTTCCGGGTGAACCAAACAGGTCATCCCATATTCCGGATATCATTTTGAGGATATCTATATTCTAGAATTGCAGCATATTCCAGAATTGACTATATCCAGCATTCCGTATGTCGTGGTCCAAACGGGCCCTTAATGCTCTGACCAACTAGACAGTCGATTCCTTGTAATGCGATGTCCAGAAATGGTAATGAACTTCCTTCGTAACCAAAATATTTAATACCCCCATTAAGCTCAGAACAAGAGGCACAACTTCCTTCTGATAACCAACATTCCCTACACCAACCTTAAGAAAACCAAGTATCCACACAACCCAGGCAATGAATATTGAGTTCACCAACAACGGTTTTTCAACTCTTATAGAGGACGGTTTGAAGATTGGGTCTGAAGCGGCAACAAAGAATAGCTATTTCCAACTCTAAAATGACTTCTCACGAAGTTTCGACTAAGGTACTGAGTTGTTCATTAATGATTCAATCACTGAGAATTTTGATTTGAATTATAGATAATGTTTAGTTACAGGTTTCATGCATCGATGATTAAAGGAACACCCGACGGTTCATATCCCAATAGTATCTTCCTTTCTTGGTTTTACACATTCCCAGACACCTTTCGCACAAAACCACAACCCCTGCAACTCAACGTGCCTAAGTTCAAATGCAGATAACTCCCAATAAGATGTATCCTCAACACCAAGGAAAAGGGTCTGGTAAAACTTAGTTTTGTTTCCAAGAAAGAAAGAAAAGTAGTCTTCAAGCTCAAATTAAGAAAAACAAACAGCATAACTCCTCTCAAAAATCCTCAAGTTGGTTGCATGTTTGTTACGACTAGTAACTCTCCAGATTCGGTTCAAAGTAACAACACAATTTATTAGCATTTAAACTATGCCCAGAATCATGGAATCTTGGAGCACATTAACATTTGTTCTTCTAGGAAATTCATGGTAATCACAGTAATATCACCACTCTATTCCAGTAATTTTGAGCTTAGCTTATAATATTCAATTTCCATTGTAAAATCTTCTTAAGCAATGTCAAATTTTAATATTATCCTGCGAGCATCTTTCAGCCTTCAAGATAATGTCTTTATGAAGAGTTTTTGTTCTTCAGAAGTTGAAATCAACCTTAACACTGCAACATTTCTTAAAAAATAAAATTTTCCCTCTGCCCAACTAAATCTCCTTATTTCCTTTTTACCTTCCCTCCAAATGTAACTGCCAAGAATTCTTTAAATTCCTTTGATTAATTTCCCCTCAGCTTGCATGAGACAAAAAAGAATATGTCACCACTTTAAAAAGAACTATGTAAGTGCAAGTGAAATATTAAAATTTCATTAAATTTAATCAAAATTTACTTAAATGTTACTAAGGGGACATATTAATATTTTATTTTTTTATTTATTTTTTAAATCTTGTTCTGTTTCGGTGTTTGTTGTATGGGGTGCTTTGTGTTCCCCTTAACTGTTTTTGTTGTTCTGTCCAGATGCTTTAATTGATTATCTGTATTTGTTCAGATTCCGAGTCCCTGTAAAACCTATTTTTGCTTAATTTTCAAACATTTAAATAAAAATTTTAAGATTAGTTTCATTAATTAGGTGACATTACAAATAATAATAAAATGTGCATATTTATTAGATCTGAAATGAAGTCCATGGATAAGATCTGCCATATTTGCTTAAGAATTAGTAGTGGTTGAAGTAGGCAAGCTACAAAAGTTTGTTCTCCCTTGTTCTATTCATAGGATATGCATTCTCTAATATGTTTATGAGCATTCCCATTCAACCCCTTTCATGTGAACCTCTCACAAATTTGAATGCAAGGTTTATAATACTGTTGATGTCCTACTAGTGGAGTATCATGAAATGCTTTCAAAATTGATTCCTTGATCTTACATTCTAGCACCAAAAAGTTTGTAATCTTGTAGAGGATCAACCCTTTCATCGAAAAATGCATATCATCTTTAACATCCTCAAACAAGATATTAGTATCTTAGTTTTCCTTACCACTCTTAACAAAAATTTATAATACTAAATTGTCCTTAGGTTTGATAGTAACCATTGTTGACAACCCTATAATGCTCAACTATATCCTCTTTCCTCAATTGTGATAACTCCCTAAAGTAAATATGGATATCCTTTGTATCAAACCTATCCATCAATCTTTGGTTGAGCTTATCTAGGGTACTAATTTATCCATGTCCTTGGGTCACCATGCCATGGTACCAACACTCATGAGCCACACCCTCAAGGTGTAAAGTAGGAAATTTAATGGCCTTCAAACATGGTGTTCAAGGGAAAATATGTATCCAACTTATGCAACCATACCTTAGCTAAACAACGATCCATCATGTGTGGGTATATCTATCTTTCCAAAATGTTGTTGAATGTCCCTATGGGGCTGCTCCTCATAGCTTCTCCCCCAATTTACATTTCTTGTCAGATTACATTGTAGAATCCAAGGCATTATTTTCAACATGATACCACACCATTCCATCCTCTTGTTGTGGGTGTATAGATTGTTCTTCCAAGATTTTTCTCATCTCTTTCCAAAAATTTGGACATAAATGTCTTTAAGACTAGATTAATTAAGTCCTATTATTTGTTGAATTACTTCTTTTTATACTATTTGAAGTATATATTTCAATACTAGATTGT
This sequence comes from Chamaecyparis obtusa, assembly GCA_027943335.1. NCBI lineage: Eukaryota > Viridiplantae > Streptophyta > Pinopsida > Cupressales > Cupressaceae > Chamaecyparis > Chamaecyparis obtusa. The sequence goes on from BSBK01000997.1 coordinate 428,315, forward strand.
CGATACACTCCTTCAAAGCCCTCATTATAAATTCTCTCAAAGTGGATTGAAATTCTCTAACTAGCTATTTGTTTTCAATCCTAATGATCTCCTAAAAGTGGACTTCCTCATTTCTATCACCCATAGCTTCTTTTTTTTCTATTTTCCCTTTAAAAGTAATTGATGTCCCTATCATTACTTTGTTGTGTGAGCCTACATCATCATGCAACCGATGGCTGGTATAAAAAGTGACTCGACCTAAACCTAAATTAGCACCAAGTCCCAAATTTGAATTCTATGTGCTTATCATAGGTCAGCCTTAGTGGGCCTTTTAGACATTACATCGCAAGTCAGTCGTATAGGTCTTACAAACTCTCTCGCCAAAGGTTTAGAGTTCCTCTTTCCTTCTGATTTAGCATAGATCGAGGATTAGCTTTAAACCTCGACCATTGACAATTCCTTGGCATGCATCGAGCAGCCACACTAACCCTCAACCTTCAATGAATCCTTGGCATGCATTGGGAAACGATTCTGATCTTCAAAAATTTTAATAGCTCCTTAGCATCATCGCGAAGTAACCACAATCCCTAACATCTAACAAGTCCCTAACAAGGGTTAAACAGTATCTCTGAGCCCCAAACTCGAATGACTCCTTGAGGGAATAGATTTTCATCTATTTTTCGAATAGGGACATGACATGCAATTCGTTCTCCAGGATAGAATATTTATGCCATCTAGGTTGAATGTTTCCTTTAACTTGCGAAAGAGCATTCATCAAGTAGCTTTTACTTTTAGGGATGTTATATGATCTGTGAATTCAAAAAGCAACTTATAAATGGGCCCAAGTTGTATTCATAGTTTCAGATGGAACATAAATTCAAGAACCATCTTACAAAAGGAAATTACAATACAATGTATTTATTAGATAGCTTCTAATTTATACAACCACTATATTTCATCCTTTTGAGTATTCGGTTAATAGAATTTGGCATCTTGAGTTTGCAAGACCTCTATCATATCTTCTAACAAGATCTACTCAGGCATTAATTTCAGAACATTTTGTTCTTGTAAATCCACTCTTTCTTTCAACCTTCAGCAAAAATCAAATTAAAGAATTCTTACTGCACAGTTTGAATAGCTTCTAATTTTTACCGCCAATATATTTGTTCCTTTTGAATATCAAATTGTTGGAATTTGGATTCTTGAATTAGTGAGGCTTTTATCATATCATTTAAAGGGCAAGCCCAACAAACAATTCCCTCCATTCTTCTGCTTGATCTTTATCATAGATCAAATCAAGGATTATATATTATGTTGAGCATGGATTTGCATCTATGTGCCCAACCACTCTTAGTTGTAAGGTCTTACAACTCAATAACATGAATATTTTCTCTTATAGATTGGTTGGGTAAACCATACATAGATTGGTTGGATGGGTTGGATGGTGACTGGGTATTTGTTATGTAGCATTTCTAAACATATATCATCCTTTGATACCATTCTCATTGCAACTACAATAATCAAAATATTCTCAAACATGAAAGAGTCAAAAAGTAGAAAACTTGGGCTTACATTATGCTCAAAGGGGCAATTGTCACAAACATCAATTTTAGAAGATGAGCTTCTCATATAACAATACTTTGTCCAACAAACAAATAATAGAAAATTATCCTAACTAGTTCTAATAAAAATAATTTATTGACAATGAAAATAGACATTACAATTAATATAAGAGAATTTCATATAATTATGAAAGAGACTCATCTCTTATATATTTTCGTAGGAATCACATGACATATGATCTCCTTTATGGAAGAGGTAGTTTCCACAATATAAATATCTTTAAAATAAATCTATAACATTGGATTTACAAATTGAAGGAAGTTCAACAAGAAACTACCAAAGAAACCTAAACCTAATAGAAACTAACTTAATATATATATTGGTAAGAGAATTCAAAGAAGAAATCCACCCCATGTGCAAAATCCAAGAGATTTAAATGTCATGTTAAGCAAAGGTTATAACATTCCTTATAGGCATAGAATTTTTTGTCACTATAACTAAATAATTGATATGAATTATGCAAGATTTTATAGCACACTCTATGATGATAAATAGACATCAAAGAATTAATGTTCAATCAAATGCACAACATTTTCTAGCTATTTTCATTTATTCAATCAACTAATAGAAGGATGTGCAATCTATTGAAGAATAGAGGATTTGCACAAAACCCAAGGATCAAAAAAGAGTTACTCAAATGACATACTATGAAAAACAATGTTTTGTTTGTGAAGTACTAATCAAGATGTGAAAACTTTGTGAACAACCTTCATTTAGGTAGTATTTCATTTTGTTTTCATTTAGGTAGTATTTTCCCAAAACATCAAATTATATATACTTTATCAATATTCAATTATTTAGTATTGAGAGCCTATATTTTATTCATAGTTCAAAAAAACTCATCTTTTAAACATGAATGATCTACTTAGCACTTTCTTAATGTAGATGATACTCACAAAGATAAAACGTCAAAATTTTATGTAAATAAAATGAAAACTTAAATTATATCTATTACATTATATCCTAGTTTTAAAACCCTATTAATTTTCTATATAATTATTTAATTTATAAACATTTACACCATTATATTTTACCCCTTATTACTTTTTTTTAATTACACCTCACATAACAAGAATCCTGAGCTTCTTAAATCCCAACTTATCTACTTGTAAGATGTAAGCGAAAATCATGCAAAAAGAAAATGATGGACCTATAAGAAAGATTGGATAACTACAAATTCATATGGCACCACACATAAATATTATTAAATCTCATATAACAAACCATATAGCATGCAAAAGAGGGACGTGGCTAAGCTGCCTACAAAATGCACCATTCACCAAATTTCAAAAAACAAAAAACGCAACAATTTTTTGGCAAAACTTTCACCATATGTTCTTCATGATCTACATATTTTATAGTCGAAAAACATAAAATTTGCAAAAAAAATCATTGATGTGTTTTGTAGGAAGCTTAGCCACTGCCGCAAAAGAGTGACCTCCAAATGACAAGGATTAAAAAAAACATTAAAGTCCTCTTTGGTGACAACAATAGAACAAAAGCTAAGAGCCCTATTCTGCATATGTGATTGTATCTTTGCATGCAAATCAAGTGGTCCATATGCTTTTGGTGCATGAAATTCATGCAATTCTCTTTTGATTGTTGGCTTCATAATTCAGTTTGGTATGTCAAGAAGCAAGTGTTTGTACTCCCAACCAACCCACCCTACATGCAAATCCTTCCAAGGGTAAATCCTTCTCATCCCAAATGTAGGACATTTCAGAACGTTTTTGTATTCTTGGTTTCACACCTTTGTTGGATCTCTATAATGGAAAAGACCTTTGGCTTTACATTGTAAACTATAGATAGATTGATCTATCTTTTAACATTCACAAGGCTAAAAAAAGCCTAAATAGAATGTGTTTGTTGAGATTGAAAATTTTATTGGCCAACGTATGTAATCCAATATATTGAAATTTACAAAGTATAGCAACCCATGCAAGTAACTGTACAAATTTTGATCTTAAACACCTTTTGCCAACAACTATTGCTATCCACACTAGTGGTTTTAATTACAATTAGCCAATCAGCTTATGTAGGCATCACATTTTGGCACAAGTTTTTTCATGTGTGGTCATTTGATCAAAGATTGGCTTTCAGCTCTAAAAGTAATTAAACACCAAAACATGAGGCTCTAAGATAGATGGACCATAGTTGGAAACTTGCATTTGACACTAGAGAAGAGCACCAATAACTAAGCAACTTCTTAAAGTCTTGTATTATATTTCACAAATTAAAAACTTCAATAGAATTTCATCTATGAACTACTAGCGGTTCATTTTTTTGAATAAAATTAAGAATTAGATCAATTGTACAAGTTTATTGATCCAAATAGTACACCAATATTGGGACATTTTTACAAAAGTTAAACAGCTATTAGGACATTTCTGTGAAAGAATTGGATCAATCATGTAAACTTTTTGGTTGTCTAAACGAACAGTTCATGGTACAAAAGGGAGTCATATCTTGAGTGACACTTTGAAATGGCCACTTTTGACCCTTGAACACTATGTTCTCTATAAAGAGCTCTATTAATACCCAGAACTCAAAAAATGATTTTTAAATTGTCAACTCGCATACCTCACATACGAGGACAATCAAAATAAAATCATCAAAATCCAATGTATAATTTAGACTCTACAAATGCACAATGTTAACTATAATGATTATTGGTAAACTTCCCCTAACTCCACCAATCCAAAAAAAACTCAAAACTAAACATATAAATTAAAATTTTCATCAAGCATTAAGAATACCATATTTATGAAAAATATTATCATAATTCCAAATGAAATTCACAAGGGGAAAACACCAGAAACAAAGAACCTAGAGGTAGGAAGGTCGATGGGGCACACATAATATATAATAATAAATATTATTATTTAATGTATAATACACAATAATATAAGTTTCTATAGTATGAATATTATTGTATTTATGATTTAGTAATTTATTAAATTATATTATATTAATATTAATTCTGAAACTTTAAATTTTGTATTCAATCAAAAGAGCTTGGAATGCATATACAAATCTTGTAAAATATGAATAACAGTTATTTTTAAATTCAATTGTAACAATTTTTACATCAACATTTCAGATTACACTCCATAATCCATCATTCATGTTTTCATCTCTACTTGCTCTCTAACATAGAAGTATGATTCAAAAATTTCAAAATTCAACCCAGAAACAGCTTTGATTCAAAAACAAATAGCACAATTTTAATCCAGAAACAGCTGTTATTCATTGTGAAAACTTAATGTCCGGTAAATATTGTGTGCAGGTAATCTTGACAAATTTGGGCAATTCTTACCATACCAGTGTAACTGGCCTCCGATGCGACAATCCTGGATCTCAGACACATTTTTGCCACCACATTCTCGTTAATCTCCAGATATGCCTGCAGCAGTAGATCTCAGCGATTTTTATCTCCATATAAAGGAACATGGTGGTTCTGGTTTGTGGTATAGGGGAACAGACTGGGAGAATCTAATATAACCCCAATATTTACAGCTGTTATCAGTACCAAAAAGAGCAGCATCCTGCAATTTCGTGGCAATATGGAGATCAGTAGACTTCGCAGGAGCCCTAAACACAGTAGGTAGGTAGCTCCACAAGCGCTGTCGATAAAAATATCGAAAGTTCTTAACGTGACCACTAAACTACCGTTTAATGGAGGGAAATTAATTTTATGGAGCCAGGTCTCATGAGGAAAAATAATATATTTATGATAAACAGAGTTTCTACTTTTTAATTTGTAATTTTAAGAGGTTCTTTTGGGATAGGGTTAGAAATTTCAACCATCAGTTTAGAGAACTCTCAGCCAAATTTCAGATTTCTGCTAATTAATTTGTTATCATTTTATATTTATATATTTCGATGAATTGAATATACAGAATAATAAACAGCTTTAAAATTTTAAACTTGAACCGAAATACAAAATTCACGCTTGGAACCACCCACTTAAAAATATTCATAAAAAAATTCAGCTACTTACCATAAATAAACTTTAGCCACAATCAAGTTTTTCCTTTACCAGAAATCAGATTTTGGTGATTTTCCTGCATGTTCCTGAGAAAAACTAGCAGTGACAAATTTTTGGCAATTTTCCTGCAAGTTAGGTAAGACCTGATCAAAAACTTGCAGACATGCTGTGAGTTGGCCACTTGTTAGTCTGGTGAGTTACTCGGCCACTTGTTACCTAATCAAAACCCTTTTGAGGAAATATTTTAAAATGAAACATGTTTTTAATCTTTTATATACCATTTGGCAATATTTTGAATGAACTACAAAAGGAAGCAAATGAGAAGTAACCAAGAACACTAAGGATGGAAAGAATAAGATCATGATGGCAGATATTAGCAGCTGGTCGCAAGATGCAATCTAGAAAGGAAAAAAAATATTCAAATCCAGCTCAAACAGAAGACATTTAATACTTAATAATTTCTGGCTTTCCGAGATTTCACAGAACTGGAACATGGGAGAAAATTTGCAGTATGGGAAAAAGATACGAGTTTTTTTATTGTAGACTTAAAACTTCTTCTTTTATCAAAATTCATGATAAAGAAGAATGAGACCTTTTTGCAATTCAAAAGTTCAAAGCACTGCAACCATGGACTTCAGCCATTTGTTATGATCGTGGATTTATAAATACCACAGGTGAAAAACATGTCTACTTGTTACCTAATCAAAACCCTTTTGAGGAAACATTTTAAAATGAAACATGCTTTTAATCTTTTAAATAACATTTGGCAAAATTTTGAATGAACTACAAAAGGAAGCAAATGAGAAGTAACCAAGAACACGAAGGATGGAAAGAATAAGATCATGATGGAAGATATTAGCAGCTGGTCGGAAGATGCAATCTAGAAAGGAGAAAAAACATTCAAATCCAGCTCAAACAGAAGACATTTAATACTTGATAATTTCTGGTTTTCCCGAGATTTCACAGAACTGGAACATGGGAGAAAATTTGCAGTATGGGAAAAAAATATGAGTTTTTTTTTTCTTGTGGACTTAAAAACAGATACATTCCAGAGATATTTTTACAGTTCAAAACTTCTAAGTATTGCAACCGTGGGCTTAGCAATTTTTACTTGACCAAGAGGTTAGAATACCATTGCTTCAAAATATTTCTGCATTTTTGCATGTTGATGGTAACTTATTTGGGCAGCACACTTAGATGTTTTTATCAAAAAGTTATCTAGTGAAGCCCCTTTTCCAGTATGTACAATGTACATGCATATTGTGAAAATTTAGTTCTTACTAATGTTGTGTATGCCTCTCAATCTATCCATTTAGCATAATGCACCTTTACATGCTTTTTGCGTTCGCGTGCATTAGCCTGATCAGTTCCCATTGGATCTCAACATCACGAAAATTTGCAAATCTTAGTTTTTGAAAATCTGATGAGAGAGATCTGATCATATGCAACCATACCACGTTCATTGGCACACTCTTGTAGTGAATAAATGACCAATTACCCAAAAGAAGAAAAGAGAATGTTTTAAGATTGATGGCTGAACTCAACATCCAGGAGACATGTAATATTGTACAATTTTGAGACGAAGATGATTGATATCATATTCCATGTGTCTTTCAGGTGCAATTAATATAGTCTGTGGTAAGTCTCACTGTGACCCTGTAGAAACTAAATTCTAGGAACTATTGTTTAACTAGTTATTTAATAACACAGGATTTGGGACTTGATTATTATGACCATATTACTTGACACTTGATAATGACAATTACATAGATATGATATTCATATAGTTACAAAAATTGCAATTACAGATAGGCAGAAAACTGGTTTTTCAATGCAAAAATCGTGATACTCTGTTAACTTACAGCCACCCAAAAAATTGTGAAAAAAAAAAGTGATAAAAAGGCAAGCACACTTTTTTCTGGAAGTTTCTTTACTGTAGGTTGCATTTCTTTTAAAACCCTAATCTTGACAAAATTATTCTGCTGCTGTTTTTTTAAGGCCCTACCCCTAACCCAGGTTTTTCCTGGTCAAATCAGGATTAATTGGAAAAAACTGTCTCTTGGATTGTTGATTTTTGCTACTATGATACTATACTTCATGGCCATACATTGTACAACACTAAGCTTATGCCCAAACTTCATTTTTTGTCATCTCTAAAAAATTCGATATGATGTTAAATGTTTTGCACAATATTGCACCTCAAGTTCTCCATTCTCAACTAGTTTTTATTGTAGATTTGATCATTCTGTGTGCATGGGTGAAATAACAATTTTTGGATCATTTTGAGTACACTTCGATAAATAGCTATTAAAAGAAAATATCTTTCCACAAACAGTAAGAATTGTACTTTATATTCTGCTGCAACAGAAGAGAGCAAACGTTTCTTTTTTCATGCCATTCAGTTTCTTTTCCCACGATGATGGCCTCCAGAACCAGTACAAGTTTTCCCTCATTATTCAAGGCTAGCAAATCAAAAATGGTGCATCATACTGACCAAGTGCCTTTCTGAAGCAAAACACACGGAAAAACTTTGAATCTGGCTACCTATTGGCCACTTCAATTCATAGGCTATTTCACCAACTCTTCCCAGAATCTTGTATGGCCCATGCCAGTGAGATTTGAGCTTATCAGCCCTACTCTGCTTGATGGAAGTCTCCTCATTAGTCTGCACTTGCAAGAAGACCATAACACCAATCTCAAATGTTCTCTCAATTAAGTGTCAATCTACATTTAAAAGAATGATTTATGTGATCTTTGAGTGCCTCGGAATGTCTTGGTTATGCTAAACCAAGTCACTTGTTCGTACCTACCATCAATAAACACCAAAAAAGTTAAAGGTCATCATACTATTAATTAGGTGTCACACCCATGGACTTGTGATGGGTGGTATTGTAATAGTTCTCTAAAAGGTGCAAACATTTGACTCATTCTACTTTCAGAACTGTGACATAATTCCTCAAGTACCCTTCAACCCACTTATTTACCATTTTTGTCTACCCATCCATGGATGGTGATTTGCATAGTTTGCAAACTCTCTGAGTACTCCCCGAGTTGTCGAGTACTCTATTTTTTTTGCTGGAAGAGTACTCACAAGTTTAACTCGCATTTTTAGACACAAAAAAACATGGGTAAAAATGTCAATGCAAGTAAAATGCTGGTTAAAATGTATTTTTCACATGTTTTTGCTATAAAACCATGCATTTTCTCTTTCAAGATGTCAAATTTTAATTTAATACATTTTGTAATTGAATTTTACAAAAAAAAAAATGTTTCTTTAAGAGATTTTAATTTTTAGTTCTTTCTAAGTCGCTAAGTTTTTGCCGAGTTTTCTCGGAGTTGAAAATTTTGGGCTTGCCGAGTACTAGACATGAGCTCAATTCTTATCAAATGAAATAGCCTTTACCAAAATGAGCTAAGAAATCAGCTACTGCTGTCATTGACAATACTCTAAGGTAGTTCATGCAACCTGAATGCCTCCTTGAAAAATGGATCAGCTACCTAATGTGCTCTGAATTTTGCATAAATGGAAAAGAAAATATGCATATTTAATTAGTCTATCTACAACCAAAAATACAATGACTGTCGTTTACCTACTGTCTGTTATAAAATTCATGGATATGATATCCCACTCATGATTAGGAATAGGTGATGGTTGTACTAACCCTACAAGAAAAACATGTTCTACCTTACTTTGTTGAAAAGTTGTACATTCCTTAATGTATTTGAATACATCATTCTTCAGGCACTTCCAAGATAACCTTTTCATGATCCGCCTAAATGTCCTACAAAGACTCTATCTATGTACAAAATAGGACCATCTACTAGTTCATACCTATCATCCTTCATGCTCCCATCTAAGATGCTACCAGCAAATGTGTTTTAGCATATTCCACCACAATAAAAACCTTTCAATCACTTTAAATGGAAGAAAGAGAATAGAAAGTGGCCATTCTAGAAAGAGCATGAACAACTACATTCTAAGTTACCGGATCCTTCCATTTAGGTCCGGATCTTGATTCTGGTGCGATCCAACTACTGATTAAAACCGAAAGACGAAGTTTTTAAACAAGTTTCTAAATGAAACAATCAGTAACTAAGACCGAAAATAGAAACTAACTAATAAACTAAAGGGTAACTAAGATGACCATTAAAGAAACATTACAATATTCTAATACCCTCCTTTAATGGTCATCGTCTAACTACCTTGCAGAACATTGTACATGTCTTGTGATCATAAACTCTTCAGAACATTCTACTGCTGCTAAGACCCTCCCTGGATCTGCAAAATGTTAATTACTAGGAGTTGCCAAAATCCGTCCAGAAAAAACATATAAGGCTGCCCCCTTCTTCAAAATGCTCTACAACAAGAGACAAGAGCCCGCCACTGAGATGAGTCTACCACTAACCCCCCCAGAATCTGCAAAACTTCTTACTAGAAATCATCACAAAACGTCCAACCTGATGTTGGATAGCCAGAGACACACACCGAGAACAACTACCATGATTTTGAGGAAAAAACAACAAACCCTCCAAACTTTTACAGATGAGCACGATACCTTAGAACAAACTGTAAAAAGTCACAATTATTTTTGAGGAAAAAATTGAAGAAACAAAATAGATAGCTGGTACAAAATCCGAGACACGGGTCAGCATACAAAACATCATTTTAAAGAAAAAATTTTAAAACCTTTCAAGAAACCACAGAGCCCTCCCGAACTGCGAAAATCTTGACCAAGGCATACAGGTGCAAACCCTTAATATTTGAGGAAAAAATTATAAACCCTCCAAGATTTTTAAGGAAAAAATTTATGAAAACCCAAAATTGTTTTAAGGATAAAAATTTATTAAAAACCCACAAAATAATTTTTTAATGTGAAAAAATTATAAACCAATCAAAAAAAAATTTATAAACCCGTCAAATAATTTTTCTATGGGAAAAAAATTAAAAGACCCTTATGCGGCTCCAACAAACCCGTTGCGACTTGCAAAGAAACATGAGCATGAAGCCACCAAATATTTTTTCAAGGGAGAAAAATTATAAAACCAACCCCTCATAGAAACCTTCACGTGGCAAAACACCATAACTTTGGGCTTAGCTAATTATAAGTTTAGGCTTATCAAAAGCGTCTTTTGTTGCATGTGTCCATGCAAATGTTCCTTTCTTTGTCATCCATTGAAGGAGCTGCTGGCTATGAAAAACTGATTCATAAACCTTCTATGGTAGTTGCATATGCTAAAGAAACCTCTCAACTATGTCAGTGGTGGGGAGTGGCAAATCTAGAATGATTTGAATCTTCTATTGATCCGCCTTCGCAACTTAAGCATTAACAATACGGCACAAGTACAAAATCTTTGATTCCCCAAACTCACACTTTGATTCTTTTCAAAATAGAGCATGTTTCTCTAGAATTCCAAGGATCATATCCAAGAGTGCCTTATATGATCCTCCTATATTTTGTTGTATATCAAAAATCATTTAAAAAATATAAACAAATTTCTCCAATTGACCACTAAATACATTGTTTACTGCAAACTGAAAAATGACTAGGGCATTGGTCAAGCCAAATGGCATGACTAGAAACTCAAAGTATCCATAACATCCAAACACCATCTTGTGCACATCGTCCTTGCAAACAAAGGTTTGATGATAGCCTAATCTGAAATCAATCTTCGAAAGTAAACCGCCCATGTAACTCATCAATGAGCTCATCAATCTTGGGAATGGAATGTCTGTTTTATAATTTTTCCTTAAGAATCTGTATTCTATACAGATCCTCATGACACCATCTTTTTTCACAAGAACAACTAAATATGCAAAAGGGTTGAACTTGGGTCTTTGAACTTGGTTCAAACCATGTAAGGAGATATCTTCAGAATATCGTGAGCTGTTCGGACATATATGTTCTCAGCAAGGTAAAAAAAATTAATTATAAATATCATAAACTTTACAAAATTTGCTGGCAGCTAAACCACCCATGTAACTCATCAATGAGCTCATCAATCTTGGGAATGGAATGTCTGTTTTATAATTTTAACTTAAGAATCTGTATTCTATACAGATCCTCATGACACCATCTTTTTTCACAAGAACAACTAAATATGCAAAAGGGTTGGACTTGGGACTTTGAGCTTGGTTCAAACCATGTAAGGAGATATCTTCAGAATATCGTGAGCTGTTCGGACATATATGTTCTACAAAAAATTAATTATAAATATCATAAACTTTACAAAATTCTTTGATCAAAATTTTCATCAATATAAATTATTGGCAACATGACATTGATAATATCCTGAGAAGCCGGATTCGCCCCTAGATCCTGAGAAGCCGGATTCGCCCCTAGAGGTCCCGAACCGGGTCCGAGTCCGGATTCACGGACCAGTCCGTGCCGGATCCGGACAGGGTCCATCCAGATCGACGGGCTCACGGATCCGGACGGACCACAGGTCCATGCACGGACCCTGCTTGGATCCGGCACGGACCTGGGGAGATCCAGCGCAAATCCTCGAGGATACATGCAAATCCCTAGGGACCCATGGCCTATGAAGGTATAAAGCACTTACTATGCCATTTTTTCATTTTTTTTTTCATCTAACCCTAAATTGACAGGAGGATTTATACAAATATAACATTTAAGTATAAGTTTGATTTATTTAATTTCTTATACTTTAAGTTATATTTGTATAAATACATTCCGGGATGTTTGAGATAGGTTCCAGCTTCATTGGAGTTAAGATGCAAATTCTAGATTTTGGGGGTTTTCGAAAAATTCCAGACTTGGCCAAATTTTAGGATTCAGCAAGGTTACCTCCCACAATCCATCATGGCTTTCTAAGGTCAAACTGAAGCTAGCAAAAGGATTCTCAAAGGGTTTTAACTCGTTTTATCACAAATCACTTGGTTTCGACCCCATCTCTATGACAGACTTAGCTTAGCTCTCGCCCAAATCTCAGTCAGACATGACTTCCCAATAGGCCAAAATCACTCAAACCTCATTTGCCAAACCTAGGGACTTGAAAACAGCCACCAACAAAGACTACCTAAGACCTAGTTATGAAGACTTTGACATTTGGCATTGATCAATGATCAAGCATCATAGATTCATAGTATGAAATGATTTAGTTTTAGAATTATGTATATTTCTCTTATATTTTTGGATATATAATGCATATATATATATATATATATATATATATATATATATACCACGAATCCTTACGAATCCAAAATTGGAAAATAAAAATTCACGAATCCATGAACAGGATTCTCGAACCCAAATCCGTCCCCGAATCCGAATTGGCAACTTAGATAATATCATAGTAAATTCGTCATTCTTCTCTAAAAATTGTATAAATAGGTTGTACACCTTCAACGGTGTTAAGTAGCTGTTAAGGTTTCCAAATGCCATTATCGAATAGCAAGTACTGCTATTGTTATTTAAAAAATGAACATGGTTATCTATAGTTGTGAAGATACCTGTTATGATTGGTTTTGAAACCTTGTGAATAAGAAACATGATTGTCAAATGACCATTGCATATTCAAATTATGTATTTTCTTCCTTTCCAGCACTACATATATTCTTTAACGCAAGCAATAAATTAACCCAATTCTATACAAATGGTGGTTTCTAACGAACAACCAACCCCACAAAATTTGCTGGCAGCTAACAGACCCATCAGTATCACTACCTGTTTTTGCTGAGAATAAAATATAGATACATACAACTATGAGATAGCTAAAAATGCAGTATCCTTATTTTAATCAATACCTACTTAACTGGCAGATCAAGCCACCTTAGCAGGAAGACTCAATTCCCCTGTTCTAACTTAAACTCCTCCTTTCTAACAGCCCACAGGAACTAAGTCAAGACTCCCTTTCTAACTGCTGACAAACTCAGTGCTGACAATCTTTTACATCTTGCACTTTTACTAACTTGTGTAAGTGTAAAATTACCTTCTTTTGCACATCTATAGAGTAATGGTATAACATGGATTAACCCTTCCTCAAACAACCTCTTGATCTGAGATGTCAATAATCTCAGCATCGGGCATTTCAACAATTAAATCAGTCCCCAAAAATGTTACACATCTCATCCTTGGGCAGTTTAACAATACCACAAGCCCTCTTTTCAGCAAATAAAATTGCAGACTGGTGTAACCATACTTCTCTAAGCAACAACCACTCTTCTCAAGGCAACATATCAATTGATTGCTGCCTTCTTCACAGGGAGACATGAATCAACCCATATCTCTTGGAATGATCTCTCTAACCAAGAAACATCTTATTATCACATTTGGAATCTAATTTGATTTTGTTCTCTTCAGGAACTATAGAAAATGTAGTACAACCTAAATATCAAGCTTGGATTGCCTTGAAGTATAGTCAAAGGGCTTGTATTAAAACATGGTACAAATTGTGTTGAGAAAATTAGAAATAATGTCAAACATTGTAATGCTGCAGATCAATAACAAACTCCTTCAACACCAAGCTAGTTTGTTTTGATGCAGAGTAGAAACTTCATACTATACTCCCTAGTAACATAAATTGTAAATAAAAATGTCTTAAACTATGACATCACATACTAGAATCCAAATTAATAGGCATAATCTTTAACAAATTATACAACACTCTTCCCTAGTTACTCAAACTCCTCAATGTTCTTATTCCATGCAGTGCTTCAATTAAGAGATTGAACATCTGCTTCAGCCATACATCAGAATTCTGCTAATTACATAATAAGAATGCCTCAATCTATGACATCACATACTAGAATCCAAATTAATAGGGATAACCTTTGACAAATTACACACCACTATTCTCTAGTTTCTCAAACTTCTCATTCTGAAAATCTGTTTTAGCCATATAATCAGAATTCTGCTTCTGAAAGTAATCAATATATCAAACCCTTCAAAACATTTCAAACATAAAAATATGTTACGTACACTGTTTTGCATACTTATCTGAAATTTACAGATGAAATGAAAAGTCCAGCAATAAAACTTCATGGTGTTTCAATGTTCACCTCCTATTTTTTTGTTGAATACTAATATTAAAACACAGACTCACCAAAACTGCATTAACTTTTGAAATGCATCCACTGGTTCTAAAAATTTAATAAAGATTCAATGTTCACCTCCTTTTCATTTGCATAATACTGATACCAAAACACAGACTAAACAGAAAATTAAAAAATGATATATTAAATCAAAGCATGTAATTCATGTTTTCACAAAATAAGTTCTTTCAATGGAATGTGATAAATGCGTTCACTGAGACTTTCCAACTCATACAATAAACCTATCACTTTCTGTATTTAGGACAAAAAGCGAGGTGTCTTGACTGATGAAAAGCATGTACAAGAGGGACGTGTCTTTCTTATGAATCATTCCTAGAATTATTTACATACATTATGTTAACATCCAAACTAGAAATGCTAAGGACATCGATCCAGGTAGCTTAATCATTTTAAATAAATGGGATGACGAAATACAGAGTTCCGTAAATAGATTGTGAAAAATTTTAAACTTTCTACGTGAATATTATAAAACTTCTCAAACAATACCACAACCTGCACAATAAGACAAAATTATTTCAAATGAAAGGCGAGAAATCAAACAAATAGATAAAACATACAGTTTGCAAACCAAACCATGGTCAGACATTGAAAAAAGAGTGAGAACAGCATTTATATTTTATTGAAGAAAAAGATATATGTTCACAACTTTAGCATGTACAAAGAGGTTAGCCTAACTCAAGAATATTCTTCACAAGAAACTTTAAGGACAGCATATTAAAATTCTTGATCTAAATGGTGAAAGAACAAAACAGTTATCATAATAGAAGATTGTAATGCCCACTTCAAGAGCCTTCACATACATTATTATTAGAAGCAAGCAATTACAGTGGACCAAGTTACAAGCCTAACACAAGAACAATTCAATAATACTTCTAAATGCAGCCCTAAAATGTTTACAAGTTAGGGAAAGGACATACAATTAGTCATAATTATTGAGCTTTTAGAGTCAAACAAGCTGTGGAAATCAAGTATGGTTTCCCCACATGAGTAAGGCCAGCTATGACTAACTTCTACAACTGAGTAGTATCACAAGACAAGAGAACAGCAAACAATTTGAGTAATTACATTGGAAAGTACACCTGCAATATTATTCTTGTAATATTGCTATAAGAATTCAACTGTGTAGTTTTTGAGTCAAACACATTGACCTATGTTTCAAGAGTAGTGGTTCACAAGAGCCCATCTCATGAGAATGAATGGAACACTTAACAGTTTTGTTCACATAATTCTAAATGGAATATTGTAATTTGACTCGTTGTGGAAAATATCTCCTACTTATCAATTGATGAGCATGATTTCCACAGTTAACAATAGTTGAACCCCATTTTGTTTGAATCTTGATAGCAATATCACAATTTGACTTGCTGTGGAACATAGCAATATCACAATATTATTCTCGAATGCTATTCAAGAAAACCTAAAACACAACCAAGTCAACCTATTATACCAACCAAGAAGCAACATTGTGTTTCATAAGTTAACACTTTTGGAATACCCCAGATCAAAATTTTAAGAGACTTCCACTCAGTAAATGTCCCTCAAAAACAATAATCAACAGGAGGCTCAGTCCCTTGTAAAATGAATTCCACTGGCTACATTTATATCAACTGATTTATCCATAAAGAGGACTCTACTGAATGATAAACATAAAATGATCCAGTTTCAGTTTTATTCACTAAAATCCAAAGTATACGCTACAGAAGGCTGGACAAATAAATACAAGAAAATAGCCAGATACACCAATCCGATGCATTGTTTTACCGAGAATAATCTACAAGAGTTCATAACTTTGGATAGAAAAGTTCATAACTTTTACAAAAATCCGGATCAAATTGCTATTGCTCAAATGAAATACCTTTTTGAGAGTTCAATAGTCTGGATGATAATTGATGAGAATAGCAGAATCTAATAAATGTGCTACAGCCTTCCCTTCTGAAATCACCAAGAACAGGGTATACAATATGGAGAAGGAAGTAACAACTAATCAGTTGCGTCCAAGATTCTATACTTCAAGGTCAGCCAGTTTATCAGGAAGTAACATGCTCAAGAGTCCAAATAAATACATAAAAAGGGATTGCTCAAGCATATGCCACCCTCATACGTGACAAAAGCAATCAAAGATCGGAATGTCTTCCTTAATTTAGAAAGACAGTATCACTTACAACTATGTACATGAAGCTTCATCTTGCTTGCCCGTTCAGCTCACCAGCTACCTTTGACTTTTGCAAGGACACTGAATTCAATGAAACTGCAGCCATGTTTCGAGCAATAACTTCAGAGTTCATGTTACCTGCAACATCCAACTATTGCTTATTTATTCAAATGGATTGAATCTCAATATGCACCTACTAAATAAAAAATTGCACAAGCTGTTCTAAGACCTTCTGTGTGAGGTGAACTAACTGTGTTATTTGTATGTGGTATTAACATCTTCCCATCATAATTTCAGAATTCCTTTAGGAATTAAAACATGCTTTGTGCTCTATGTTTTTTCACCCTCAAATGATAATCAAATCCAGTCTTGAAACCACAAAAGCCATGATTTCCACAGTTAACAGTTTTGTTCTCATAATTCTAAATGGAATTGGACTTTAGTTTAACCAGTTTTTTAGTAAATGCTAGACAAGCATAGTTAATTATTTTTTTCATTTTGTTAAAGACTGATCTGGCATTTATTTTCTGAATACACATGGAAAATATAACTTGGCTAATAAATGTCTTGACATAGTTTTAAACAGTTCACACGATGCTGGCAATTTGGGAAAATTCACTCTGATTTCATCGACATTTTCTAAACATCTGCATTCCTTTTGTGAAACACGGATTGCAGTTTGTACCAAACTAACCAATCGGCAACAATACAAAAAAAAATTAAAAATGATCAAGGAAAACTGAAAAAAGTTGAATATGACCACATGACTAAAAACTCTTTGGACTGATTTTCCGCCAGTATTTTTTGATACAAGTAAAAACAGCAATAATCAAAAGATAGGCTATTAAACAACAATGTTAGTAAATAAGACCTGAAAACTTTAGTTTTTATGGCATTTATTCACAAAGATTATGGCAAATGCTAAAATGTCTTGTATTTACTGCTTTTTTTCTTAAAAGTATTATGCCTTACACATAAATTAATCCATAGTCAAGGATGTATCACAAAAAACTAGCGCCAAAATTGTTTCAACTGTCTAAGTTAACTGATACCTTAACGTATCAGCACATGCAAATAAACAATTATGTACACATCATGTAAATAAAAGGAAACAAATTTATATCATCCAAACACTAATACGAAGAAACAAAATTCATGCATTCATAAAGATAAAATATCATTATTGAGATTGTTATGAGTACTCTGATAAACATCTGCAAGAACAGATACAATAACAGCCAAGTAGGAGACAGTCTGCTGTCAGATATATCCTAGTTCATTGGTGTGTTGAGTTTCTATGTATATGCAAAACATGTAGCAAAACCATATATGTATATGTAGATGATTCAGTTAAAGCTGTTTGGGAAACTCAATTGTCCATGTGTAGCTTCATCTTGTAGCCAACACAACTACATGAAAGGCTGACAAAATGTTGGCAAGAATCAACGCAAGACACTGGCTGAGCTGACAGCCATATTTTAATCTGCCAACAACACATTCACCACATTGCTGATCATCAATATATTTTCTCAAATAGCCCTTTACACAATTGCCTACCATTCTTGTTTATAAATTTGAAAAAAAAAGTTCGTAATTAAATTCAATTAATATAAATTTGATTTTTTTAAATATAAGAAATATATGTATATCATTGAAAAATAACTAAAGATCTAGATAAAGTGGTACAATTTTTTTTATGTTCCTCAAATTAGTACCAATTCATATAATATTTATAAATAAATAATACTAAAGATATATTAAAACATAATAAAAAGAATATATAAATAATATTTTTTAACAACAAAAGTATGTGTTCGTGTTTGACCACAATAAAATTCAGATGAAGTTCGGCAAGGGCAAAAAGTTCAAAAAAATCATGATTAAAAATTCATTTTCCTCGAATGGGTACCGATACATATAATATTTATACATAAACAATTTTATATAAATAATATTAAACATATATTTTTCACGAACAGGAAATATGGACTCTTAGTCACAAAATCTTTAAACGAAGATATCTGAGCAACCTAGACAAAGTTCTTCTATATATTAAAAGGGACCCTTCGTTCATCAAGCCAAGAATCTGTGATAAGGCACCCGTCTGCACATCTTCATCTATTAATGTATCTCAGAATGTGAAGGACTCCAAGGAGAGAAAGGCCATAATTATTAGAAACACAACCTTTCTGTTACAATACTTGCAGGTCCGTAAGCCTGAGAAGAATAGCTGGTTCTACGACTATTGGCACTTAGATGAGGTAGGAATTGAAGATATGGAATGCTTTGCAGAATATGGTCCCGAACATCTAATTGACCTATGGCTGGACGAAGGTAAGTATCCCAATAGGGAGAAAATAGGATTCTCTGCTGCAGATAGAGAGAATCTAGGAAAATAATCAAGACTACCCTTTTTAAATAAGTCTCATGTCGATTTCATTAAAACATCTGATTATAAGTAATCTTCTGAATTTTGGTAATAGATCTTTTTAATCCCTATTTGGTCTCGGGAAAGTTAATTTTGGTAATAGATTTTTTTAATCTCAAGGTAAAGCTTAATTTTTTACACATAGTAGCTTATTGACTCCAATTTACAAACAGATTAAGCAAGGCTTATACACTAGTATACCATATTCTTCATGCTAAGAAGCTGTGTTATTGTCTTATAGTTTTTTCTTTTATCAGATGAGAATGTATGTCTCAATAAGCAATAGATACTTAGTTTGGATTTAAGTTGGACTATCTAATCGCTCCTCCTTGCTTGCCATCTTTAAATTTGCAATTGATCATGAAACACTGACAGCACTATCCCAATCGATTGTTTCGCGATAAGTGTTAACAACTAATAAAAGGCATATGAATTAGGTAGCCTAAAATTGATAGCTGGATCATCACTCAAGGGTACATTTCATGATGAATTGTGTTTTATGTTGCTAAAACTTCAGGGATGATCATGTTTTTATGAAGTTCATATTTCTCCTCTAGGCTTATTTCTCTTTCAGATTATAGATGCAATCTCTAAAATAACTTGACACCTTCCAGCTTACCCACACTTACATTACTGAATATGCTCAACAGATCTCATATAGTTTTAAGGGTTATAGGATTGTATTCTAATTATTGATAAACTAAGTTTAGCATGGATGAATATGGTTTAGAAAAGATGCCTCTTCAAACTAACAGAATATGTTATGATCAGTAAGCTAGGTATGGTATCTCTTTAGACTAATATATGGATACCGCTGCAAAGAAATGTCTTAGAAATTCTTAAGTACTGAAATTAGTTTTATAGATAACTAAATAATCACATTTTTTAAGATAATGGTTAAGACTATTAATTTCATTAGATTTATATAAAGGCTTGAGCATAAGATAAACTATTAGCTTTGTCTAAAAGGGATTTGATCCCAGGAATATATGGCAACTGGATACTATCAAAAGCCCGCACTTAGTAATACAGGTAACAAAGATAATTTTAGTAAGGTTAAAACACTGATATGCATATGTCTCTTGCATTAATAATCAGAGGTATGACTATGCGGTGTCTAATAGGTTTACTTGCTTATTTTCGATGATCTCCTGCTTCCAGAATTTGTTTGCTAAGATTGGTTTATCTGACTAAACATCCATGCTTTAATGATAGCTTCCATTTACTAATGCTTATGATCAGGAGGATAGTATTATTCTTGCATAATTTCTTTGATTGTTTAAATATGCTGAGAACTTAAATGTATTTTCTAGAATATCAATTTATGAGTCATGAAAAATATTTTAAAATAAACATAGCTTTCAACACTTCATTTTAGTTTATAATTGGATTTGAGATTTAATTATGCTCAGTTCGCCAAAAATGATGTGCATAAGGTGATCCTGTAATAATCATCACCTTATAATTTCAAGAGTAGCAATTTAATATAAAGATGGTATCCTTTGAAACAATGGAGATTCAGAGGCACCGGTAGATCTTAATGTTAGCAAATAGACTATTAAGGAAAATTCCTTTTAGGGAAAGTTAGGGCTTCATAGAAGCACAGATAATAAAGGAATGGGTTTTCCCTTTACTAAACATATCTCTCAGTAATCAGGCTTTTCTTTTTTACTGCTTGAACACTTCTTTTTTTTATTTTTTATTTTTTATTTTTAAAATAATACACAAGGTTTAAAGTCACTAGTTAGTGGTATGTGTTACACTTTATGATAGCAACAATATCAATTTTGATATATCGAATATATATAACTTCTGAGCTAGCAGGAATCTTCTTTTCTAACTACATAACAAGCGTATTTTTGGCACATAGTATTTGTTTGTATACAAGATAGCAAAGACAAAGGATTCAAAGAACACAAGATCTTCATTTCATCGATACAAATTACACAGAGATAACTGTCAACAAGATCAAACTGAGTATGGGGAAGAAATTAAAACCATAACTATCAGCAAATTGACATCTTCAAAATCTTGATGTATATGAGGCGATCTCCCCTACATCGATACTGAGATATATCATTATTTTTAATACCAAGCTAGAACCGAGTTTGATGTTAAATTAATCTATAATTGTAAATGAAGGAATGCCTTCATCTTTTGATGTAAATGAGGGAATGCCCTCATAAAATTGTTTGTAATAAAATTCTGGACCATGGTCCCGGGCTAGACTGGAGGTTTTCTTCTCCATTCTTTCCTACCACTGCCCACACAGAATGGAATGTTTGTACTATATTTTAATCTATTAATAAAATCTTTGGCTTAGGCCTTTTACCGATCAAAAAATAAATAAATAAAACAATAAATAAATAATATTATCTAAATATATAAAAACACAATATAAATAATACTATTGATAACATAAAAAAAATTTAAAAAAATACAACTAAAAATATCACCATATAAATAATACAATTAATATTAAGTTATTAACATATAAAATAATATTACCCAGATATGTAAAAGCACAATACAAATAAATAATTAAAAACATTAGAAATAAAAAACGGAGATACACAACATTACAAATATTGTTCGTCGAACAGATAAACACTAGTTCGAACCACGACAATCTACGAATCCTCTGTTTTCTCCAAACTGCATGGCACTCAATCCTTGGATCGACGTATTATCCATACGTCCATGGGTAGCCCTTCCCGCTTGTATGAGGGAGAATAAAATGTGATTAGTGCCCAAAAAATGCGGCAAAAAACCTCTTTGAGCAAGAAACAGAAAAATGCAGAAAACCCTAAAAATACTTTTTAAAGACAGTGGTAGGTATATTTCCATACAAATATTAGGTGAATTTCAAGGAACTTTTTATGCTGTTTTAAAGTTAGCCAAATTTCAAACCTCGTGGCTAAAATTTGGCGAACCCTATGACTAAGGGTAAAAGTCAAACCTCAAGAAGTGAATTCATAATCCCTTGACATTTGTGAATTTCAATGGTTTATCTGCTGCATTGACAGTTAATAAAAAAACTAATAATATGAAGTTATCAACAACAGTAGAGACTAGGTGCAATCAATACAAAATTTTGACGGACAAGGCTCTCGATCATGATATCTAAGCCAAGATGCTTCCTTCCATCAGGTTATAAACACTAACTCAAAAAGGGGATCTTCAAAGATCATCACATGCAAGAACACCTGACTTAGAGTTATATATATGTAAGTAAAAGAGCTCAAATGAGATAAGCTAACATGCAGATATTTCCACTGAGGATAATATTTTCAAGGTGAAATATCACCACAAGGAGTGGGTCTCATCAATAGTCAAAACTATAAAGGTGCCTCAAGTACCTTTCTCAGGCCAAACACTTTCCTTGGGCAGTATTTTTAATACTTGTTCTACTGCACCTTTTCTTGAACATTTCTGTTTGTTGATTTGAAGTATCATGTTTCATTTCACAGTTAAGGTACCGTCACAAACTCTCATTCACTTAAATTAAAACTCCTGAACCATTTCTTTAGCAAAGATGAATGCTTCCTACAAGTATTGTTCCGATTCATCTAGGACTTATACTATAGCACTGTCACAAACTCTAACTCACCTAAATTAATACTCCTACCCATTTCTTTTACCTAAGATAAAAGCTTCCCTTAAGTACTGTTTCACTTCATTTTGGACTTGTAACATAGGACACAAACATTTTCAACCACATATAGATACAGGTGTTCTTCTGCACTAATTAAACTCCTACAGCTTTTATTTGCACCAATAAAATTGGTCAACCAATTCACATCCCATGGACAGCAGCAACCATGTCATATTCCAAGTATCTGGGAGTAAATACAACCATTGTCTGTGGACCAAATCATATACTCCATAGTTCCCACCTAAGCTTTGGCATGTGTCCATCCCTTGGCCCTTTTTTGGCATTTCCCCTAGTTGATTGAAATGTCTATGTTTCGCCTATATAATTCATTTTAGAGTTAAGGACTCAATTTACCTATTTCTTAGCCTAAAACTTCTGCTAATGTGTTTTATACTACCTCTAGACATAATTCCGTACCTACAACCAAACCTACAGTCTCAGGTCAAAATTCAAATTTGGGACAAAATGCATACGAGTGCTAGAATGGATAAAAATGCCAGAGGCTGGAGCCAAAATCAGCTCCAATCAATTCCAACTTTCAGGTCCCAAAAGCCCTAGTCTAGTGTTAAACTAACTCCCTCTCAAACAGTAAATTTAAAATCAAGCTCAACATTAAAATCCTTCTTCCTAGTTTTCAATCATTATGTGAACTAAGGAGCACTCTACACACCCTCTGCACTAAGTTTTTCCTATGCAAGCCCCCATACTAGATTTTCAAATCTCTATTCCTCCATTGCTAAAGCTCCCCGTATGGTTTCCTTACCACCAGATCCAAATCCTGTTCTCTAGGTATTTCCTATCCCAAGATCTTTCTTTCAATCTTCTGCTCTTGGCAAATCCCTTCTCTAAATCTTTGTTACAATCCCATCAATCCATCTTCCAAGCATCTCACTGACATTTTCTATCTCCTTCCTGTTCTCCATTTCACAAGCACACACCACCCAGCAATAGATAACCTCCTCATGCTGATTGATAGTTGCTATACTTGCACACCAAAAACACCCCACATAAGAGCACAAATATTCAGTCTTTCCAATTGTTTCTTGTTAATGATTGAAACATATCTCCTAGGTGATTGACTGAGGCAGTCTCCCAATCAGCCTATCCCCTTTCCCTATCCCTAACTCAGATGGTCAATTTTTGAAGATTTGGAGTTGTTGCAGGCAGTCTGCATGTGGAACTGGAATCAGATAGATGTGAGAGATTTACAAACGATTTCAAGACTGTAGCAAATGAAGATCTCTGGCACCCTGACGTATTTCTGCCAGCTCGTGTCCCACTACATTGTCTGGAATCTAGCATCCCTAGAAGGGAAACTTGACCCTATAAGAAAATGCAAAAGGTTCACCCAATTCCAACAACGGTTTTTGCATAAGTGCCCACAGTTGGCATTGGTGTCTGCATGAGGGCCCAAAATTAGCCCAGGTGTCTGCATTAGCAACCAAGGTCTTGCAGTTTGTCCTATATAACTCCCAGAGACTCCAAATTTCACAGGCTTGCTCCTCCAGCCTTCTTGAACACTTCTTCAATCAACTTTAATCCATGACATCTTCAGACCCATGTAATCATTCTCATACTCTTGTACTTCCCTACTTAACATTTCTCATTTCCCAGTACTTATTTAGTTCAAACTTCATTTGATAAAGCTGACTTACATTTGTGCCCTCTATTGCTTAATATTTATCAATCATATATTTCAGATTCAAATTGAATTAGATTAGTATATACTGAAACGCCTAATCTAAGGTATGGTTAGTTGATTTTTAACATCATAAACACCAAAGAAAAAAATGGCATTTAGTAACTCAACTGCCTACATATCATTGATAGGCCTTTATGGGACAAACTCTTCTAAAACCTTCTGTATATTTCCTAATTTTTCTATTGACATACTCAATGTTTACCTCATGTCCCCATGCTGCCACTTAAATCAATTTTCTGCTTAAATTTAAGCAGTAGAGTGTTCTCATGCAAAAAAAAAATTGTGGACAAAAGAAAATTTAGAATCTTTTCTTATTTTCAAGAAGCAGCTATTTTTTAGCAAATAAAAATAAGCTGTGGGAAAAAAGGGGCGGCTGAAAATAAGCAGCCACTGCTTATTGAAAATAATGACAGGTGACTTCTTAAAAAAATTTCCCTCCTTTATTTTACACCAAATTTTCCCTCCAAGTTTTTACCAGCAGTTTAATTTGTGCATGAAAATAAACAAGTGAACCAGCTGAAGTGGCTGCTTAAAAATAAGCAGCAAAATTGAATTTACATGGGACGCGGCTAAGCTCCAAACAAAATGCACTGTTGACTAAATTTCAAAAAAGGGAAAACACAACAGATTTTCATGAAATTTTCAACATTTGTTCTTCATGATCTGCGCATTTTATGGTCAAAAACCACAAAAAAAATTGCAAAAAAATCACTGTGTATTTGTATATCTGAAAAAATAAAAAGTTTTTGAGTTTTTTTGTCTTTGGCGCATTCTATCTGGAGCTTAACCAGCACCATTTACATGTGGCACCAGCTCCACATTTTACTCCTAAAAAAATGAGCAGTAGCTGCTAAACAAAATAAGCTTAGCAGCCGCAAGGGGACCTGCTGTTATACTATAGATAACCTTAAGGTCATTCATGTGCTCAATTGACTACATTTTATTTTATCTGTCTTTAATATGAAACAGCACCGTTGGAGTTTCCCAGCATCTTTTTCAGCTATAACCCTTGTTTTTCTTGATCAAGCTTATAGGTTTTCTACTGTAAATTTTTTGTTTAAACAACAATGTTAGGGTTTCCCACCACTTATTTTGTAACATCCTAGACAACTACGACTTAAATGACTTAAACTGTCATTTAGCAACTCAACTTCCTATATCTCATTCATATGCTTTTATGGGATATTTCCTAATTTTTCTATCGACATACGGAATGCTTATACAAGATGGCCTTAAAGTCATTCATGCAATCAACTCACTACATTTATATGTGTTTAATATGACACAAGACCATTAGAGTTTCCCAATTTTTCTATTAGCAAGAACCCTTGTTTTGCTTGTTCAAGTTTAGGCTTTACTAGAAAATCTCCGTTGAAGCAACATTATTAGATTTTCGTGCCACTTCTTTTAGCTAAAACACTAATTCTGCTTATTCAGGCTTAGGGTTTCCTACCAATTCTTACCCTTATTTTGAATTTTAAAACTTTTAACCTTTTAGGGTAACCCACCATCTCTTCTAGCTAGAACCCTTATTTTGCTTTTTCAAGGTTAGGGTTCCCCACCACTTGTTTTAGCTAGAGCCCTTATTTTGTTTTATTCTTTCCAGAATAGGGTTTCCCAACATTTCTTTCAGCTAAAATCCTTATTTTGTTTTTTCTAGCTTAGCGTTTCCCACCATCTCTTTTAGCTAAAGCCTAAAACCCTTATTTTGATTGTTCAAGTTAAGGTTTTCAGCTGTAAAATTTCTTTCAAGCAAAACCATCAGAGTTCTCTTCACCCTTCTCCCCTACTTTTAGCTAAAACCTTATTTGCTTATTCAAGATTAGATTTTCTTACAGCATAAATTCCTGAAAATGGTGATAAACCCTTATTTTTACTTTTTCAATCTCAGATTCTTAAGGCTTCCCACCATTTCTTTAAGTTGAAACCTTTGTTTTTCTTGTTCAAGCTTAGGTTTTCAACTGTAAATTTTTCTTTGAAGCGACACCTTTATTCACTTATTGAAAATTAGACTACAGCAAAATTTTCTTCCTGATAAGATGTTATTCAAAATGTCCTCCTGGGAAAATCAAACTCTTACGAGATGTCCTAATACCGCAATTAGCTTTTACATAAAATGGAAATTGTTAATAATCAAAAACAGAAATACTAAGTCGCCTTAGAAGGCATTCAGCAGGAGTAATAAACACGTATAGTAACGAGATACTTTGATTCGCGGATGACCCGAATTACGTGACAGTGGAGCGTGATTCTGTTACGTCCAATTTTTTTAGCACAGGACATATTTACTTCCTACTATTTGTGTGTGCTTCTATAAGAAAGAAATTATTAACACTCGACGAACTGCAGGTATTCTATGCACTCAATCAAAAGGAGGCACAAGCAAACCTGGAATTGCAACGGCGCCATTAGATTTTGATAAGCCTCGCCGTAATTTATCCTCTCTCTCATTGGCGATGGCAAGCGCGCGGTGAAGCGCCTCGGTGGCCTCCCTTTTCAACTCTGCCGCCTGCTTCGCCCTCCGCTGCGCCTCCGCAGTGGCCTCCTGCGCAACCCTATGCATAACGACGGACGTGATCCTCGCTGCAGTCAAAACAAGCTTAGCATTGACGAACTCCTGAGGGCTCACAGCCCTTCCATTGTTTCCCTTTAGCTTCTTCTTCGCAGGGCAATTACTGCTCAGGGCAGCAAACGGTATAAGGTCTGAGTTAGGGTTGAGGCAGTGCAGACAGCGGAAGGGGTCCGCATTGGGGTTTGACACCGTGGAGTTGCGGTGGCACTCTACATGGACGCTACGCGGACATGTGGAGCATTTCAACAGGGCGTCGGCGTTGGGGCCGCAGTCCTCGAGGCAGTAAGGGCAATACATATCGCAGTGTGTGATGAGTACGCAGGAGCTGCATAGATGCCAGTACTTTCCATCGTGCTTGAGATGGTGTAGACACCATTTTTCCTTTTCGCAGAGACTGCACTTCTTTCTTTCCTCCGCCATCACCATTTATATTCGCATTTACGCTTTAATCTTCATCCTTAGTTCCTCCTTTCGCTCACATCTCCATTCTTGGCTTTCTTCTTCTCTGCTGCTAGTCTCCACGAACCCTTCTACTGCGGATTTTGTTTGTTTTTTTCCTTTCCGTGCAGAACGGGTTGAGATTCGAACTCTCAACCTTGAAGTCCCGGGAAAGATTTGAAACCGCACTTTCGGGCTTACGTCCGCTAGGAAAGGAAATTATTGAAATGGGTAAGGGAAAAACCGGATTGTATTTAAAAAGCGTAAGGAACTTCGCTGTCTTATTTTCATTTTTTGGGGGTTTTAAGGAGATTCTGCAGCGTGGGTCCCAATGGATTTATAACTGCAGGGTTCAACGGTTAAAATGCATATTACTTTTCAAAACATTACTATCATATATTAAAGATCTAAGCCTTTCTTAACCCATAATATTTTTGTTGCAGGTCTTTGGATGCAATGATAGGACCAATGTGCAAGAAGGTTGCAGCCAAGTGGTAGGTGCATTTATATTATGAATGGTGTCGATGTAGTATTTTATGAATAATGTCATTATAGCTTTCGATTTTATGCGATTTTATGAATATGTTTTTGGGTATAACATACTTTTATCATATATTGTTAAATGAATGAATGAATGATTTTAATGAAGTTCACAAGATCAAATAGCTTAAGGGACCACTGGATCACAGTCATAAGCTAATTTCAAATCCTTTTCCAAGTCGAACCTTCTGATGTGAATCTTGACAATCAAACTAGCGGTCTAGTTGATCTTATCCTCCTCGAATAGGTTGTGCATGTTGTTTGCCCCCGAACTGATTTTGTACTGAGCTGGGATGTATTCAGTCTCAATTGCACCTGACACACAGATTTCTTCACATTCCTCTTTGGGCCTTTTCCATCTCCCTGTCTCGCATCTAAGGTGATGAGAACCCGTCCTCAACTGAGCCACTAACAATCTAGTTTTTCCTTTAATAGGAGTAATAGTAATTTTATAACAATTTAGGTCGTTCGGTGAAATTGTTTTTTTTTTTTGCTTTGGTTGTTCGTATAATGAATGTTTTTTATTATTATTTTATATAATTTATTTTCTGGTGAATTTTAATTGATTTTCTTTATGTTTTTTAAATAACTTTTTTTTAACTATTTTTTAAGTAAAATTCTAATGTCTAATTTATGTCACATTATATCAAATAAGATGGTATTTTATATTATATTAAAAAAAATTAAATATTTGTTAAATAATAAATATTTAATATAAATTATATTTTTAAAATATTATAATATTGTTATAAAAAATATTACAACTATAATTATAAAAATGAATTATAATAATTTTATAAGTATCTATAATTAAAAAATCACTTTAAATATAAATTAAATTTTAGAACTAAAGGATGATGTAAATAGAGTGCACTTGAGGTAAATGGAGTATGTTTTTTATATTTGACTAAATTTATTTTGGTGGGAAATTAATTTGTTAAAGGTATATAGTGATAGAGTGTATAAAAGAAGTGGGTGTAAAGAAGAGGGACGGGGCTATTTTATTTATCTTTCAAATGATACTTTTGTTTTATATTAAAAATATTAATTTTGACAATACATTTTAAATTAATTTTATATATTATAAATGATTAATTATACATGTATTTTATACTATATACTATAAATAGATATATTATATTTATTTTGTTTTATATATTGTAAATGATTATATATATATAGAGAGAGAGAGAGATCTTTAAGAAACCCCTCTTTTAAAAAAGATATAAAATTTTGGCAAATCTTTTATTTTCTTGAAAAAAATTTAATTTCTATTGGTGAATCTCTCAATTGTTTTGAAAAAAAAAAAGTATTCTTACTGGCAATTATTTTTTAATAACATTTTTTTTTAGAAAATATTAGTGAATCTCAAACAATAAAAAGAAATTAATTAATTATTTCTATTAAAAAAATTGAATTCTTATAGAAAATTATTAGGCTTAATGTGGAAATCTTTGATGGATTTAAGGAATACTTAAAATATAATCTAATAATCTCATTGTATTGTGTGAGACAAATATATTGATATTTTAAAATACTAATGGGGCCTAAAAAACTTTCAAGACCATTGATTTATATTGAGATCAACAATTCGAAAGAAATTTTAACTCTCATAAGCATTACAAACCAAATAGTAACATTTTTACCTCATAGAATATAATGAGGGTCACTAGATTACACTTTAAGTCAGTTAATAATCATTATATCTTATTGGAGAATTAATTTAAATTTCAACAATAACTTTTAAAATTTTGGTAAATCAAATCTAATCATGTATCGAATATTGTGGTGAATTTTCGAATTCAATTTTTTTATAAAATAAATTATTTTGCGATTTAAATATTTCTAAATTAAAATTTTATTAAAATGTGGTGATTTAGGTTGCCTTAAATCTTGAATTATTAGCCAAATTTGGATTCTCAAATTTCCAAAATTAGCCAATTGGCGAATATTAGCCACTAAAAATTACTGTGTTATATATATATATATATATATATATGGATTAATATTTTTTTGTTTTGATCTTTTGTTTATTTGTAGGGTTTGACACTCAATCCATCAATTAAAGTGAACTATTTTTCTGACTTTGATTGTGTGCAAATTTTTGTATCAATGTTTTGAATCACACTTTGTGATCCATTATTTGCTCCTTCAACTTTTCTCATCGTGATGATGGATCACAGAGTGTGATTCAAAACATTGATGCAAAAATCTACACACAATCAAAGACAAAAAAATAGTTCACTTTAATTGAGGGATTGTGGAAATCTCTTAGCACCAAATAAAATAATTCTTAATATAACTTCAAATAAAAAATAAACTTAAATATATTTTTAAATAATTTGTATCTAATAAATTAATTATAGTAAAAAAAATAACTTTTGTAGTTGAATGAGATAATTCTTCAAAAAATAAAATAAATTCAAGCAAAAATATAGTTATTAATATTATATTATATTTAAATTTATACTATTATTCTAAAAATAAAAATATATTATATATTACCTAGGGTAAAATAATCTCCTCTTGTTGTAAAAATCACGATGTCGACTCTATGAAAAACTACCGAACCTAAGGCATCCTGCAACATATGAACGAAGCATGCATATGTTTCTCCCTAGCATCTTAGGCACAAAACATCATCTCTTGTTGTAGATTGCCTCTTAGATCTGGATAATAAATCCTATGTTGTTGTTGCTTGGGCTCTATACATGCCTCCTACAAATTTGATTTCGGCTAGGGCACATCAAGAGGTTTCCAAGGCTTGGGATCATGATCACCCTCCTCCCTGGTCTGAGCTCGAAGACAATGTCTTCTCTCTGGTGGTGGTTGGGGACCCATCTAGGGCTGGAGGGATGAAGTTTGGTGATTCTCATAAGGGGGAGTGAATCTTCTCATACCGCATGCACCAGGACTTTTTGTTCCTTCTCCAGTCAAAGCAGTGTTAGGCAAGGAGATCGAGCTTCAAATATCAGAGAATTAAGATTTCTTTACTAGGCATAGTCTTATCAGTAGATTTAAGGGCTACTGGCCCAAGCCTTACTCAACTTCATTAATGGATCTCTACAACTTGGAAACCCATTTTGAAGGACGACATTCAAATTCATCCCTTTGCAAGAGGTTTCTTCATGGTGGTCTTTGAAGATATACAGGATAGGTAAATAGTTCTTTGTGACTACCAATAGGATTTGGAGGAGCACCTCATCATGCTTAAACCTTGGCACCCATCCTTTGACCCTAATTTAGAGTTATTTTCTACAATTATGATCTGGGTTAGACTCCTAAACCTACCATTGTAGTTTTGGTTTGACTTGTGTTTTGAGACAACTAGCAACTCTTCGGGGATATTTTTGGGTGTTGATGAGGGGTCTTTAATGAATCTTCGTACAACCTACACTCAAGTGTTTATTAAAATGGACATCACCAAAGATCTTCTTATGGAGCTCTACCTCCATACTTCTGGTAGATGTTGGAACCAAATCACAAACTATGAAGGTATTCCCTTTCATTGTCGTATATGTTATAAGTTTGGTCACATGGTTGCTCAATGTTCCAAGCAAAAGAAAGAAAGCCACACTTCTGCTTCATGGTGGAGGGATGTCTCTCCTCAACACTATTTTATGGAAAGAGAGGTTTCTTGTCAAGAGAAGAATGATGTGGCCCAAGAGAATGTCTCTCATTTCGATCCACCAAAGTGCAAGGTTGATACTCTTGATCCCTCATAATGCAAGGTTGCACCTTCAAGCCCAATGTTGGCTCCTTCCACTAAAACCATTGTTGGGTTTCCGTCTATTACAAATGATGGCCTCAAGGATGTTATTTCCCCCTCTCCAACTAGGGAACTAAGTGGGAATTCTATCATTATTCCCACTAGTGGTCGAGCTCCCTTAGAACAAATGTTGGACGATGATGGTGTTGGTGAAGTCTAGTCAGTGATGCAGCGGATAAAGAAGAAAAATGAGAACCCATTTAGCATGCTTCTTCACTCTCAGTCCAAAGGCGGAGCAGAATGTTTGAATGACAAACCCCAAACATAATTAATGGGGTCTCTCTTGTAGCAAGATATGTAGACTGTTAGGGTTAAAAGGGTTTTATTCTTTACGTTGTTGGGTAGTAAGCTACATTTGATTTGCTGGTTTTTGTTGTCACTTGTCTTTGGGTGCCTTTGGATTTGAGTACTTGATCTTGTGGTGGTTTTCCCATTGCATTAGCGGATGTTGATGTAATGATCTTTTTTTATATTAATGATCTTTGTGTGTGTGTGTGTGTGTCAACATAATTATTATAATTATTAAAAATTATATATATAAAATATTACTATTAATATCAATATTTAGATTGAATTATTGACTGTAAATTCTACAATTCTTGAAGTAAAAACAAAATGAACTAAACAATATGAATTAACCATGGAAGAAGATTGTGATATCAAACAATTCATTTGAGATAACATCGAATTAGAAAAAAAGAGGTATGTGCACCTTGATATGATTTCACTATAAATATGAAGTTCTACATTGAACTATGGATCATGTTTGTCAACCTACAAAAACTTAGTTCGTGGTTCATAAGATGTACTTTATTCTACTGATTTGATGTTGTCTCAAATTATAATTTAGATATCATGATGAAGACCTATTAAAAACCTCTAACAACATAAAATGAGAATTATACCTTTTTAGGGCATATGCATGCATCTCTTACTTAAAGAGGAAGGTTGTGATATCCAATCATTAATTGAGATAACGTCAAATGAAACCATAACTGAGATTGTGCATGTTGGAAAATACAGAATATAATCCAACCTATGATTTTATATATACAGTGATATCCTATCATATCCCTATAACAAGTTTCAACATAAAAGAATGAATACACTTTTATTGGGTTCACACACCTATGTTGCCTAAAGAGGAAGGTTGCAAATGCTAGGGTTTAGGGCACAAGATTATTTTATCAATCTATCTCTCCATCTCCCTTTCTTTTCTCTTTCTCTCTCTTCTATCTAGGTCTCCCATTCCATTTCTTCTTCTCCTTATATATTTCTGACACAGACAGGCTAAAAGGATCCAATTAAGGATAGTTTAGACCTTGCAGCTTCAAAATTACATAGCGGAAATCACAACACAATAGATAACACAATAATTGTTTCAAGTAATTTGCATTAACATGCCTGGCTGTAAGGCCTTCCGGGTTAGGGCCAATTACAATCAGAGACAATTTTGCAAGATCCATACATAGATCCAATACAATCTCAGCTAGTTCAGCTCTAAAGACAACCAAAAGCTAAAGGAAACCCTAAGGTAGATCAGAACTTGAGCTCACAAGCCTCCAAGAAATCTCCTTGTTCCCAAGTGTGCAAACCACTAGCTCTGCTTTTACAAACTATTAGATAGAAATTTGATCTGCAAGATCATGCAAGATCTTTTCCACAACTTCACCAACTTTAGCTTTCAAGCCTCTCAGTCATCCAAGTTATCTCTCTAAACATCTACCCAAACACCCCTTAAATACTAATCATCAACCACAAGTCAGCAATATGAAACCCTTAACTGTTCCTAACAAATATTAAATGTCATACAAGTCTACTTACAAATTGTATACAAATATTTAATTTAGCATGTCGGCCTCCAAATCCACTTAGGAGAATCCAACAAAAGATACAAACAATAAATGACCAAGTCAGCCCAACAAATCACACAGAACTCCAGTTAGTAAGCCAGAACTACCGAGCAACAGTGAATTAACTGAGCACGACTGGCATCGCCGAGTACCAGTGTTGACTGAGCACTGTAAGCATGACTGAGTAACACTTTCACCAAGCGCTAGAGACTACCGAGTTCCTTCAGTGACTGAGCTTCCTTCAATGACCAAGGTCATTGGTCAAGGTTGTAACCGAGTAAAACTAGCCAAAACACAAACACCTATGCAGTTTCACTAAGGATAATGATTGCCCCTGCATCAAACACCCCAGGTTCCAAAAGATGTTCATATGTGAGAAGAACATCTTTCAGGGTTCAGCACATAAACCCCGAACTGGTTCTTCACATACAAGTCCTCTATCTTCTCAACTTGCATATTCTTCCACTTCAGTTTCCTCTGTCTCTTCAAGTCTTTTCTAGACAACATACAGGTTGGTTCTCCAAACTAATCATTCATTTTCTCTGGATCTACCAACTCAACTCGGGAACCAATACTTAGGCTTCTCCTACCGAGCGTTGTATTCATCAAAGGCATAAGTGAAAACTTCATGTCATCCTTCTCAATAGTAAACACATTCTTTACACAGTCATAAATACCTCTACAATCATATTGCCAAGGTCTACCAAGCAATATATCACAACTATTCATCTTCACAATGTCACATAACAGAAGATCCTTATACTGGCCAATTTGAACATCAATGAAGCATTGTTCTCTAACTTCCAAATCATGATCATCTTGTAACCAACCAATCCTATAACGATGTGGATGTTTCATTCTATTCAAACCAAGCTTTTGAAGCATGTCCTCAGCAACAAGGTTATCAGTACTACCACTATCAACAATAACATCACAAAGTTTACCTTCAGACTTGTATCAGGTCCTAAACAAGCTACTACTCTGACAAGGTTCATCCTTTGTACCAAGCAATGTTCACCGAAGCAGCAAGTTCTCTGACTCAGGTTCATTTTGAATGTTCTCATTTACCACAATAGTTCATTGATCAACCTTCTTCTGTGTACACTCAAAAGAATAGTGTCCTTCCTCCCCACAATTATAGCAAGTACCTTTAAAGATAACTCTACCTATCTTCTTCTTTGGTTCCACAGGTTTATGTTCATCTTCTGCATTAGTTGATTTATCCTTCATTGAGTGATCAATTTTCTCCTTCCCTCAGGAGTTAGCAGGTTGTTTCCTCTTCAACATATCTTCTACCTTCATATCATACTGATAAGCATCTTCAATAGAATCAATCTTCAGCATACCAAGCTCATCCTGAATATTAAATCTCAGACCATTCACATACCGAGCTACCTTTTCCTTACCAAGTTCTCTGTGTCCAGACCGAATAGTAAGCTTGTGGAATTCCTCGGTATAATCTTCAACAGACAAATCCTTCTGCTTCAGATTATGCAACTTCTTAAATAAGTCAAGCTCATAGTCAACCTGTATGAACTTAGCTTTCAATTTTGTCACCATCAACCTCCACCGATTGATCTTTATTTCACCTTCATCTTCTCTATCTCTTTGTAGTTGTTTCCACCAAAGAGCAGCATGTCCTTTCAACTTAGTATGTGCTAATCTCACCTGAAGAGGACCTTCAATTTCTTCCAACTCAAAGAAATCTTCAAGTTCACCAATCCAATCAATCAGATTGTTGGGCTTCATAGTACCAGAGAAAGTAGAAACTTTCATTCAGTAATTACTAAACTAAGTAGCAGATCTAGGTAACCAAGTAGTTTTGTCTTCACCAGATCTATCCCTCCAGTCATCACCACTAGATCTAGTAGGTTCAAATTCTTCAGCTACTTCCTCATAGCCATCCTCAATACCAACATTATGAGGTATGCCAGTAACAGCTCTCATGATCTCGGTGACCATGTCATTCTTCATTAATTCCATCTCAGATCTGAAATCTTATTTCATTTTCTCTGTGATCCAGGATTCCACAGTATCACAAAGATCATAAATAACTCCAGGGTCTAATCTTCTCAGAGGCATCCTTAAAGATATGCAAAAATAACCCTCTGCAATAAACCCTCACCGACCACCTTGTGACAATTTCCAAGTTGTAAATAAGTTAGATCGCAACCTGTAATCTTGCAAACAACTAGGGCATAATTTCACAAGTTCAGTGCCACAGATCTGAAATCAAGATCATACGATCTCTTCACCAACAAGATCAACTTCGCAAGATCAGCCTTGCTAGGTCAACCTTCGCTCAACTCCCACAAGATCAACTCTGCTCTGATACCACCTCCTAACATAGACCAAGGCTAAAAGGATCCAATTAAGGACAGCTTAGACCTTGCAGCTTCATAATTACACAACGAAAATCACAACACAACAGATAACACAATAATTGTTTCAAGTAATTTGCATTAACATGCCCGACTGTAAGGCCTTCGGGGTTAGGGCCAATTAATATCAGAAACAATTCTACAAGATCCACACATAGATCCAATACAATCCCAGCTAGTTCAGCTCTGAAGATAATCAGAAGCTGAAGGAAACCCTAAGGAATATCTGAACTTGAGCTTGCAAGCCTCCAAGTAATCTCCTTGTTCCTAAGTGTGCAAACCACTAGCTCTGCTTTTACAAACTATCAGATAGAAATCTGATCTGCAAGATCATGCAAGATCTTTTCCACAACTTTGCCAGTTCTTCAGCTTTCAAGCCTCTCAGTCATCCAAGTCATCTCTCTAAACATCTACCCAAACACCCCTTAAATACTAATCATCAGCCACAAGTCAGCAAGATGAAACCCTTAACTCTTCCTAACAAATATTAAATGCCATACAAGTTAGCTTACAAATTGTATACAAATATTTAATTCAGCATGTCAGCCTCCAAATCCACTTAGGAGAATCCAACAAAAGATACAAACAATAAATGACCAAGTCAACCCAACAAATCACACAAAACTCCAGTTAGTAAGCCAGAACTACCGAGCAACAATGAATTAACCAAGCATGTCAGGCATCACCGAGTACCAATATCGACCGAGCACCACAGGCATGACCAAGTAACACTTTCACCGAGTGTTAGAGACTGTAGAGTTCCTTTAGTGACCGAGCTTCCTTCAATGACCGAGGTCGTTGGTCAAGGTTGTAACCGAGTAAAACTGACCAAAACACAAACACCTATGTAGTTTCACTGAGGATGATGATTTCCCCTGCATCAATCTCCCCCTCCCTCATTACCATTATAATTATCTCCCTCGTCCACTCTCTTTTATTATCTCTCCATATTTTGTTCTTTTTCTCCATTGTCTAGATGATCACCTTTCCCTATCATCCCCAATATCCCCCCTTTATGCTTCTCACTCCATCCATCTCCACCTCTCTACCTTCCCATCCATCTCGCATTACGTCCCTCTCTCTATCCCTCTCTATCAATCTCACCATCTAGGCTTTTCACCTCTCTCTCTCTCTCTCCCTATCTACGTATCTCATTTGTCCCACATTACCCCTCCCTTTACAAACTCTCTCATTCTCTTCTCTTTAATCCTAATCCTATCCCTATTTGAACCTTGATCCTAGTTACACCATAATTGTTCATGAACTATAACATTAACCCTAAGGTAAGTGAACCATAGCATTATCTTTTTCTCTTCTTCTTTTTTTGTCTGTGTACTAGTAGTAGTCCAGGCATATGTATCCATAATATAATTCTAATTATATCCTTAACCCCAACCTAGCCATCATTCTGAATTTATTGAAAATGTGTGTAATGTTGAGTTGAAATACATAGCAAACAAGAAATTACTTTTTTAACTAAAAGGTAAGGAAGTGATTTTTATTGCAAAGTGTGTTAAAAGTTCATAGTATTGGAAACTTAAATGAAACTAATTGGGGTGCATATTAAAAAACACATCGAGTTTTCTAACAGTTGATATTATTTGTTTCAATTTGTGATATTGGATCTATAATTCTTTGAAAGTGCATACTTAGAACAAGTACATTATATGGAGTTGAGAAATATTTCTTGCCTTGTCATACATGATTGTTTTACATCACTTTCAATGTACTCACCATGTTGAAACATGTTATATTTTCAAACAATGTATAAATACCTAACTCTTGAATTATTTTTTTTTGTATTCAATAGAATAGAATTTGTATCCCACTCTATTTGATTATGGGTCGTGCCTCACACTTCTTTCACTATATCAAGCATATAGTGATGATGTTTTTAATTGCTATATACCATTCTGATTAACCTCCTTATTTTATTGTAGACACCTAAAATTATCCATTCACATTCTAATATTAATTTTTATTAATATTTGTCCTTAACATTATAGTTTATTTATTAATTAACTATAATCATTATATTCTTCTATTTATTTAATTAAATTTACTTTAATTATATAAATTCATTTTCCCTTGGTATTTAAATTTTATTTAAACACTATAATATATTATATTATACCTCCATTTCATAATATAAAATAAATTTTATTTTTCTTATAACCTAAAGTTCTTCTAATTGATTAAATTAAATTTATGTTAATTTAACCTCTTTTTCCTTTTTTCTAATCTTGTGTTTTGCTAATATTCCTCTAATCTTTATTTAAAAGGTGGATTACCTCTAATCATATGTGCAATCACCTTTTCCAAGGTTGTCACCTCTCCATATTTTTTCTCCTTCAATCATTTCAAATTTCTCTTTCCCTTTAAAAGTGAAGTTTGACTTTTGCATGTTTTGTCTCTTAATCCTAGCCACTCATTTAATTTGCCTCTTCATCTTAGCCACTCCCATTTAGCCTCTTAATCTTGATCGTCAATTCTTTTGCCTCTTAATCTTGGTCACCCATTCTTTAAGCTATTCTATAAAAAGGAGGTCTCACTCCTCATTTGACTTAGACATATTTGAACTTAGTCATTCTATTGTATCTTCTTACATTTATTAGATAATCTAGATATCACATGTTAGGTAATTGAATGAATCTAGTTTACTTCAATCTAGCATCTCATTCTTAGCTTAATTGTGCATTCATCTTAGATTAATCTTTCTCATTTGCGTCACCATTTTGTGAAGATTGGGGCAAGTTCCTCGTACTTGTTCTCCATTTTTCACCACAATTATAGTGAGATTTTATTGTATTGAGTTGAGAGAGCATACCCACAAAATCTCAAAGATAAAATCAAACAAGGTTTAAAATGCCCTTGTGTTAGCTCATTGGAGGTTTTAGTGGAAATTTGGTTGCATTATAAGTTATTTAGCATGTTTATCCTAACTTAAATGCTTCACATTTCTTGTGTTTCCATGCTTTGATTTGTGGTGAGGCTATAGGGATTTTCATTGCATATATTTTGGCACGCTCAATGGGACCCACATCCCTATTAGATTTGCACTTTTAAAGACTTTTCTAGGCTAATCCTTGTGCAAGTTGAGTTGAAGACAAAACCCTATGGTTTTGAAAGATTTGATCATATCTTTAAAATGACTTGGTATTTTTTTGTGAAATTTTTTTGTAGGTATGGGATGATCCAAATATGTCTTAGTCTGAAAATTATATTTTTCTAGTCATTGTTCTGTGAGTTACAAATTTTTTATTATTTTTCATAAAAAAATAATGTTTGGTCAAAAATCAATGATTTTTTTGAAAAACTTTGCATTTTCGGAAAGGTCTAAGAATTCTATAGCAGGTATGTTCTTTGAATTTTTAATTTGGATGAAAGAAAATAGCTCAAAAATTTAATCTTTAAAAATTGGTTTATTTTGATAAATCAGGTCTCTAGGGCACAAATTAAGGAATATTTCTATTTTTTTTACATTTTTGGAAAACTCTCAAATTTTTAACAAGGGTCTCTTCTTTGCATTTCTATTTTTGGGGCCAAAATTATAGCAAACAAATCGGATCTTGTTGACTAGGTTTAAAAAAAAGTATTTTGTGATGAGCTTGCACTTGATTTGCACATAGTTCAATGCATGATTGGGCTTTCTTGTAGGTCTTTGATATTTTCTATCTTCTAACAGTGGTTTTGTAGAACAGTTGACCAAGATTAAGACATTTGAGACTACTAATCAATTTTTTGTGTAGGACATTGTTTGAAGATCTTGAAAAGATTTGAGACTGCTAAATCATTGGTTTTGTAGGTTGTCTTGGAGGTTCAAGCAAACATTGTGATTGTGTCTTCTTTAAGTTGATTTTCTAGGTATCTAATTTAATTAGGAAGATTCATTTCTTGTGGTTATTTGAGTAGTAGGAGAGCATGCTCTTATCTCTTTAGAGATAATAAAAAATATAGACCTGCTTGATTCATCACTTAGAAGCAAATCTTCGGTAAATTAACATGTGTTTGGTGTATTTGGGAGAAGAAATGGAGTAGGAGAGTATGCTCTTTTCTTTTAAGGAAAATCATAAATCTAGACCTCCACTTGTTATCCACTTTTATTTGTTCTTTTACCTTTAGAGAGTTTGTTGTTAGGGAAAAATCTCACAGGTAAGACTCAAGTGGGAATAGGCAAACCCGACCCTTCCGAACCACTATAATAAAAAAGCCTATTTGAGATTAATGTCTCGAAGGAAGTAGTTGTTCTAATAATTTATTCTTATACTTGATAATTGTAAGATTGTGAGACCTCAATCTTATGTGCAGGACTACATTATCCAAGTACTTGTAGGGCTATAGGTCTCAATCTTTCTTGCGGGACTACAAGGGATGGTTGTAAATGGATTCCCTTACCAGACACCTTAAGATAGAAGCTACCTAGTTTACATCTGAAAGTGGTCATAATCTTTGTGCAAAGAGGTTGAAGAATCTCTCCTAAATATTACTCACCATAAGTATCCCCTTGAGTGTCTGGAGGTGGCTAATATGGCATTGGAGGTCTCATTGTGTAGTCTCCTTTGAACCATATTCTATTTAGCTCTCAAAAAAATAAAAAACACGGGTTCTCTTTAGGGGGTGACATGGCTATGTGAGCCAACATGATATCCAATTTTGGGCAAAGATTTTGATCACTAAGCTAATTCCTTAGGTAGACATTGCTTGAAGTGTTTTTTAATTGTGTGAGTGTGATAATCAACTCTTTTCATTGAACACCATGATGTGCATTAGACTAGATCAATTAGACATTAGTCCTGATCAGTCATAGACTAGTCAAATTCATTTATCTTCCCTAGTTAAATTCAATCATCCAAATCATTCTTCTACATTCTTAAGCATTCCTCCAGGTCCTAATCATCCTAAGTATCTTTCTTCTTCATCATTCCCTTCATCCTAATCACTTCTTCCAATTCATTCATAATCATCTTGATCATTCCAAATCATTCCTCCAATATTAATCTTCCCTAATCATTCTAATCATCATCTCCTAATCATCAAGAACATCCTTAGCCATCTCCCTAATCCAATCTAATCATCCATAATCTTCTTTCTCATCCTAATCATCCTAATCCTATTTCATCTTCAACATCTTATCTCATTCATCCATAATCAGATCCCAATCATTTGTAATCATCCTCTTCAATCCTCTTATCCTAATCATTCTTAATTCATTCTTAATCCATCATTTAGGATTCTAAACCAAATCAATTTGCCTAATCAAATTAAGGTCCTAATAGAATTTATAATCATTTCATCATCTTCCTAATCAGACAACCTTCTTAATCCAATCTCATTATCTTACTTCTCATCTAACCATGTTGAATCATCATCATCATCCTAATCCAATTCACTTGTCAACTTCATTCTAACCATGTTATAATTCAATCCATATATCCCCATCATCCAAATCAATCACATCATCCATTCCACTTGTCTTCAATTATCCTAATCTATCCTTTTAATTAATCCATTATTAATCCAATTTGTATCCATACTATCTTCTAATCTTCCACTTTTAGCTTAGGAGCACCATCATAATCTTTGGACTTTAATCATCATCCAAATCAAATCAAATCCAACCTTGAGTCCCTACCCTCATAAATCCAAAATCAAAATTCTTGAGGCCATTCTCTCTAAATCAATCAAATCCATCATCCAATCACATCAAAATCCTTGAGGCCCTGCCCTCTTCAAAAAAAAAATCTGAACTTATTCCTAGTCCTAAGTTCATCCTCTGCAACATCTTCTAATTCAAATCCATAAACCCCTCCTTCAAACCATCATGAATATGGATTGATTTCATAAAATGGTCGAGGACTACAAAGTGTCAAATCCTAATCCCAAACTATACCTCCAATCCAACCCACTTACCAAACCAATCCTCAACACATCATATCTAATTACAATCCATCTTCTATTTCTCATCCTTCCTATACCTTTGAAAAGGGAAACCCACCTCATTATCCTTCATCCATATATGATTCCCTCCCTCACCAACATCACTCTTCCAACGTACCCAATATTTCCCAAGAGATTGAAGAACTTAGAAATATTATCCAAAGTTTACAAAATGGCAGTCAAAATAAAAAGAAAACCTTTGAAGATATATGTCCTACTGCATTTATCCAAATCCATAATCCCCATTCCCCATCCAACCCCTATCCTCTCCCATAATTTATTCTTGGTTCCCAAGACCATCATGCCAATACCCTACCTAATCCTCAACCTCCACACAATATTAATCATCCAAAGCTAGACAATACGCTCCTCTTGTGGACCCTCTTGATATCATATTCTGTCAACTTGTTGAACATAACATGGTGGTGTTTCCACACACTATGCCCTTTGATGAGAGTCAACCCAAACCTACTCGGTATAAGGAAAATGAATACTATGATTATCATCGCAACAAGGGTCATGATATAAAGAAGTGATTAAAGTTTTTAAAAAATGTCCAAGACCTTATTGACAAAGGAGATATTGAAGTTGAAGATCCCAACCCCTCCATCACATCATCCTCATAAGTCCATATATGTCAATACCTTGTCCCAAATCATGCTAGCATGGATTATTATACCCCTTTAGATCAAAGCGTTGCTCCATCTCAAGATCCATTTATCCCTCTTGATTCACCTCATAGTCCCATTCCTAATCAAGATCAAGGCATCCCCTCCACCTCCGTCAATGAGCCCCATCTATCCTAAGGCTTATCATCCACTCCCCCTCCATTTCATGAAGATATTTCTTGTACCCAATCTACTAATTCCACTCCATGTCACTATCAAATAGCTTCATCTCATGATTTCATCCCCTTTAAACCCTTTCATGATCCCCATCCATCTAAAGATCCAATCATCCCTTCCACTATATAACCACATAATCCTCCCCAAATTCAAGATAAAAGTACCCCTTCATCTCCATGTCATGATCCCAATCCACCTCAAGATCTCATTATTCCTCCTAATACCTCTCACAATCCTAATCCCTATCATGATCCTATTCCTCAACAAGATCCCATCACACCTATCCAATCCATCTACAAACCCCATACATATGAACTTGGTTCCTCCCCCCCTCTATCCAACATGAATCTCTTCAAGATCTTATCATTCCTTCCACCTCTCCTCCTAATTCACATGGACTCACATCTTGTGTTCAAAATAATAAGTACCCCATTGAATAAATAATGTCTCAATATGTGTGTACACCTTCCACACATTCCATTTCCAAAATCCCCCCATCTAAACTCAAAATTCCCCTTCCCCCATCCTCAAAGCTAAACCCTTCATCCCTTCCATCCATTTTAGGCTCTTATATCTAAAACTCCATTCCTTATATATGTATATCCATTTTAGCTCCTTATATCCCAAAGCCAAAGCCTTCATCTCTTTCATCCATATTGGGTCCTTATATACATCCATCCATCATATCCAAGTCCACCACTTCATCACCTCAAATACCTTACAAAGATCAACAAAGGCATGCATCCTGGAATTCCTTCCAATATTCACTCTCCATCA
Source organism: Chamaecyparis obtusa (assembly GCA_027943335.1). Taxonomy (NCBI): domain Eukaryota; kingdom Viridiplantae; phylum Streptophyta; class Pinopsida; order Cupressales; family Cupressaceae; genus Chamaecyparis; species Chamaecyparis obtusa. The sequence goes on from BSBK01000997.1 coordinate 472,030, forward strand.
TTCCATCCATAAACTCTCCATATCATCCATCCTTAGGCACCTATACCATGGCTAATGGAAGAACATGGGATGCCAAAGATAAAATGCATAAAGATAAAAATCCACAAGAATCCAAGGATCAACATTTCCTATCTAAAAGACATGTTAAATCAAAGAAAAGTATGATTCAAAATAAATAAAAATTTAAAAGTCCGCAAAGGCCTAAAATGAAAAAATAAAAAATCATGTGGATTTCTAAGCTACTCATTGAAGCAATGCATCTCAAATAAAAATCTGAATTGCCATCCAACCTTTCTAACTCACAAGCTTCCTTCACTCATAAATCCTTCAATCCTCCATCTTCCAACTCAATTTTGGGTCCTTTTGTCCCAAAATCCACTAGCCTAAGTCTACATTTCTTTCATCTTTTTTGGTCCTTACATCCCAAAATCCACACTTTCTCCTCCATCTCCTTACAAATCCTCTCCTCAAATACTCCACCACCCTTCAAGGTGTGTTCCAGTGATGTTTTTTCCATCTCCCTCAACCATTTATTTGTAAGTCTTCTAGTCTCCCATTCATTATCCACCAATCCTTCCCCACCTTTCCACCCCTTTAATTCAATCTTTTGCATAAATCTGTATCCCACCACCACCTATCTATTTCATCCCCCTTCCCATCATCGTACCAACATCTATGAGAATATATATATATATATATATATATATATATATATATATATATATATATATATATATATATATATATATATATATATATATATATATATATATATATATATTTATATATATCAAATGATATCATCCATGGAATTAGATGCTTGAGTCCCCTATTCATATCCTCCATTATCATTCTTTCCATAAAATTCCTTCAAGAAGAAAAATAAAAAATAAAAATTATCCAATGGTGAAAGCTTGGTAATCAGGTGTCTTGGACAAGTACCATGATGAAAACCTAGCAAACAGACATCATGTATAATCCCTCCCTCTAGTATTTCTTCATACTTGGGGGAAATTCCTTCTTGATATATATCCATAATATCTTCCCTATCATCTACTTCACATACATATCATATCTTTTCCATTCATTTATCCATCTCCCCTTGCACTCTATACTTGGGAACAAGCTCCATCCATACTATGCTACCATAAATATCTTCCACATTCCCTACTCACCATCCATTATCCTATCTAAGTTAATTAGAATTTCCTTTCCCATCTTTGATCTTGACTATCATATGCATCCCCTCTATCCATATGTACCTTCCATAACCCTTACTCCGTATCCAACAATCTTCCTGCATGATTCCATCCATTTTCACATATTTGATCTTGACATCCCTATCCTCCATCTCATAGTCTTTGTCATATCTATTCCTTTGGTCCATCATTCATAATACTCCTCAAGTCTATACGCCTTCCCATGTCCTTGATCTTGATCATCCTATATATTTCCTCCATCCATTATCTATTATCCAATTCCATCCATATCATTATCCCCTATACTCTTCATACCCTTCATCTCATATCCCTTATCCATCCACCTTCCACTTCCTTACCTTTTCACTTCATAAAAAACTAGAGGTATTAAAATACAAAGAAAATATACCTGCATGCTTTGGACAATGAATAAGTCTTCATCTCCTCCGTGCGTCCCTTACACACCATCTTTCCATTTCATACATCCTTATCCCCAATCTTTCCATTCCTCATTTTCCTACCTATGGTCTGGGTCATTTAACTCCTTCACAACATGGTCCTCAAAGCCTCATCCACCTCCTCCCCATCATCACCATCTCCTATCACCATCCTTCCATCCTATACATTATTATCCTACATCTTTCCATCCTTCATTATCCTTCTTCTAATTTGGGGAATTTAAGTCATTTTCCACATAGTTCTTGGATCTCCTTCCCTATATCCCCCACCCTATAGTCTTCCATATCCTACCCTTACCTATCCATTCATTCCATCTATCTCCTATCCAATACATACCTTCCATCCATGCTTTTTATAACCAAACATCTCTCCATCCTTCCATCCTCTATCATTCCTTGGTTATCCCTTGTCATTGGTCCCAATCCACTTATCATATTTTTTTTCTATCCCATCCTATCCAATCCCTTAATCATCCTTTCATTTTACTCAAACCATCTTGTCTATCAAATCTATTTATCTTCTACTCCAATCCATTTATTACCCTCACATGCTTTTTAATCTCATCTTATCCAATCATCTTCTTTTCCAAACCCATTCTATCCAATCCACTCATCCAAATAAATTAAAAAATCAAAAGAATAAAAAAATACCTACAATCCAAAAGATCCCAAACCAATCCAATTAAGTGCAATCAATACTAATCCATGAAATCCAATCTTGCAATCTAGCACGTTAATCTTTAATCAAGCCATCGTCTTAAGCCCAATCAATTGATAATCAATTGATCAATTTCAAATTTGATCATCATAATGGGATGTATCCTTCTCAATCCTTGAGGCCCTACCCTCCCAATCACTTAATTAGTCAATCAATTAGTTTTCAACTTGACTAGGGGAAACATGTTGGTTTGTTTTTTGGTTTGTGTGAATGCTATCTTGTTTCTTGTATGTATTAGGTTTGTTTTTGCATCTATCATGGTCTTTGCATTCTATTGTTATAAGGGCATCATGGTCTTTTGTATCATGGTGTCATAAGACATATGGTTGTATTTGACCTTTTTGATCACATACTTGGCACATGATCATATTGGTTCCTCATATCTTGGTGCATAACATCAAGTACAATATCAAAACTAGGATGTGATCTCTCTCTCTCTCTCTCTCTCTCTCTCTCTCTCTCTCTCAACACAATACAATCCCCAAAAACCTTTTGTATTTATAAGATAATTAAAAAATATGTGTGGATATATTTTTATATCTATGTTTATGTGGTATGTTGTTTAGGAATGAATGAGATGATGTGTGTGATGGAAAATGTTGTGGACATACAAAACTTAATAAGACATAAATACTTATCTTGAAAAGTGGCAGATTTGAAAATCATTGTTTTTTGGTGTATATACTCAATTCTGAGAAATTTTACAACCAGATCTGGCTTGGAAACACAGAGACAAAGAAAACCCAGAAACCCTTTGTTATTCTAAGAAAGGTCGACCTTGACCTGATACAGGGGTAAGATATTACCCTGGGGCACAATCTTACCCCTTTATGTTGACCTTGACCTATACTATTTCGATGGAAAATTTGTTTGCAGATCCCAGAAGTTTGTCAAAAAGGGTACTCAAATCCGCCCTGTGATTCATTGTCCCACACTTGTACCTACAAGAAAAAGGGTTTTGTTATTTGGACGAGGGGTTTTCCTTGGTCAAACCCCGGTTTGGAATCAACCTTAAAAATGGAATTGAAATAGAGAATGCTAGCAAGTAGTAGAATTAGATCTAACAATGAAGCTATGATATGTAATAGATATGCAATTGTATTTGGAATGTAAACAAGTATGTTAATATGAAAACTTGGAATCAACACTAACAAATATAAATCAAAACCTCCATTATTGTATGCTTGGAATCCACCTTGAAGGGAGAATGAATAAATCTTGAAGATGAATAAAGGATCTTGAAGGAAGATCACACCACCATGATGGATAGATCTAGGGTTTGAATGATGAATCTTGAATGCTTGAACCAAATCCATCCAAAGGCTTGAATGCTTGAATGTAGATGATGGCTTGAATGCTTCCTTGATTGAGAATGCTTTCTTGAAAGATGGAGTACTTGAGAGATTGTAACAAAGGATGGATATGATCCATTGAAATGAGAGAAGAAGGCTTCCTTTTATACAAGTCTAGGGCACAAACTTCTAGAGAGGCCTAAATAGGAGAATTAAATTCCCATTTAAACCTTAACCCCTATAAATGGACCTAAATTAAATATAATTTAATAATTTACCATTTTGAAGCCCGAAACAGCCGACCCAGAAGTGGGAAATAAAACTTTTCGAAACCTGATATCCAGAAACTTCTGGATTTTGTAATCTAGACCTAGGATTAGGGTTGAGGTCGACTCTGACCTAGGTCAAGGTCAAGGTCGACCTTGACCTTGAGGTTAAGAATATTAGGGTTTTAGGTCAAGATGCCAGAAACAGGCTGGAAAGAGGTGGAAAGAGGGGAAGAATAGGGGGAAAAACAAGATCCAAGCCATATATCCTATCAAAGTGTCTAACATGACTCCAAACCACCTACTTGGAGGGCTAAACTAGTCCTAAATGGAAGTGCTTCCATTTTTCGACGATACAATATTTAGTTAGTTTCATTTTTCATTTTACATCAAGACTCATATTTATCTCCCATCCCTACCATATTTGTTGTCCTCCTATTCATTTTGAAAGAACACCTATGTTCTTCAAGCTTGCATGTCCTCTCAAGGGGCATACCTCTACCTCCTTGTCATCCTTTTGCATCCTTCCATGATTAGGGCATCTCATTTTCTTTTCTTTGATGTGATGTCAATTTTGACCCCGCATCAAAGAGGGGAAAAATGTAGACACCTAAAATTGTCCATTCACATTTTAATATTAATTTTTATTAATATTTTCTCTTAACATTATAATTGATTTTATTAATTAATTATAATCATTATATTCGTCTATTTATTTAATTAATTTTTCTTTAATTTAAAAAATTATTTTCCCTTGGTATTTAAATTTTATTTAAATGCTATAATATATTAAATTAAATTAAATATATTATCCCTCCATTTCTTAATGTAAAATAAATTTTATTTGTTTTATTTTTCCACTAGCCTAAAGTTCTTCTAAACCTTGATTAAATTAAATTTATTTTATTTTAATCCCTTTCCCCTTTTTTCTAATATTGTTTTGCTAATATTCCTCTAATCTTGATTAAAAGGTGGATTACCTCTAATCATGTGCATAATCACCTTTTCCAAGGTAGCCACCTCTCCATCTTTTTTCTCCTCCAATTATTTCAAATTTCTCTTTCCCTCTAAAACTAAAATTTGACTTTTGCATGTTTTGTCTCTTAATCTTAGCCACTCATTTATTTTGCCTCATCTTAGCCACTCCCCTTTAGCCTCTTAATCTTGATTGTCCATTATTTTGCCTCTTAATCTTGTCCACCCATTCTTTAAGATATACTATAAAAAGGAGGCCTCACTCCTCATTTGACTTAGAGATATTTGAACTTAGTCATTCTATTATATCTTCTTGCATCTATTAGATAATATAGATATCACATGTTAAGTAATGGAATGAATCAAGTTTACTTCAATCTTGCATCTCAGTCTTAGTTTAATCTTGCATTCATCTTCGATTAATCTTTCTCATTTGCATTATCATTTTGTGAAGATTGGGGCAAGTTCCTCATACCTGTTCTCATTTTTTTACCACCAATCATAGTGGGATTTTATTGTATTGTGTTGGGAGAGCACACCCACAAAATCTCAAAGAGAAAATAAAACAAGGTTTTGGGTGCCCTTGTTTTAGCTCATCAGAGGTTGTAGTGGAAATTTGGTTGCATTAAAAGTTATTTAGCATGTTTATTCTAACTTAAATGCTTCACATTTCTTGTGTTTTCATGCTTTTATTTGTGGTGCAGCTACATGGAGTTTCATTGCATTCATTTACAATATAAACTTGAGTAACTATTTGTGGAGAATCTATCAAAACCTCACAAGAAAAAAAATAGCTTTTTGGAAACCTACTTAAAAGTTGCAATTGATGGAAAACATCTCAAATTTAACCATAATGGTAAATACAACTCAAATTGGCTTAATGTTTGCTTAACTCCAAGCTTATTTTAGTAACCTTGTTATTTTCTATTATAGACTTGGCTAGCTATTTAAGGAAAATCTATAAAAGTAGAGAGCCCAAGAAACAAATTAGCTTTTTCGATACCTACTTAAAAATAATAGCTCAATTAAATAGTCAATAGTTACCATCATGGTAAAAACACATTGAGTTGGCTGAATGCTTATTTAGATACAAGTTTAATTCATTAACCTCCTTCTTTTATATTATACACTTGAGAAACTATTTTTGAAAAATCTTTCAAAATCTCACAATAAATAAATTAGCTTTTTCAGAACCTACTTAAAAAAAATAGCTCAATAAAATAGTCAACAATTACCATCATGGTAAAAACATGTCGAATTGACTTCATATTTACTTAAAACCAAGATTAATTGAATTCATGTGAAGATATGGCTCCTCCTAATATTGATATGAGAATATAAACCACATGCAACCTCCCCTTAAGTTGATGTTTCTAGTGCTAGTAGATCCTCGACAGTAGATGTTAAAGAGGATCCACAAACATGAAATAAAATTTATCCCTTTAGGAAGAAATAACACTAAAAATATGTGCAAGATTACTTGTGATTCTTGATAGGAAAATGGAGGAAGTAACATGAAGGTATTTGAATGAAAAGGTCTCTAAAAACTACACATGGTTTGATGACTAATTAGATGTCCATGATGGATGGTAAATGATCTTCAAAAAAATACATTGTGAGATGACATTTTTTTATGTCATGGATTAGGTACAATAGAAGTTTCAAGGCACATGGACCATGAATATATTGTGATAGATGAAAATATGTGATTCTAGTACTCTTGAACATGATGATGAGTGAGTCAAATTAAAGTCGTAAATATCTATGTAATCTGGTAGTGGTATGACAATGGTTTTGATGTGACCATAATCACATAGAAGATCAATGTTCTCAATTATTTCATCCAATTCTACAAGGTGGGATTCTACACAAAACAAAAAAGGTGCATAGTAGTGTATCGTCTTTAAAATGGAAGTATCCATGTTAGGACATGTTTATCCCTCCTTAGTGGATGCTTTGGACACAATTCAAATGCCTCGTATAGATCCATAAATGTGCATATGCTTATGTGTCAGTTTGAGCTATGTTATGTCCCTTTCCCTACTTCTTTTTCCCACTTCCCAAGACACTGAGGCAATTATGAAAGGCCTTTCCCTTTAGATCTAGGATGAATTTTGGTCCCGAACCTCAGGTCTAGGCCCAATTTCATCCTTGACCTTTTGGATCACCTGATACTCCCATAGAGTTATTTTGTTGTCAATAGTTATGATAAACTCATAATGATTATCAAAGTCATTTGATAATGAAGGAAAGTCAAGTCGGTAAGAGCACACAAGCTAGTCGGTAAAAGGAAACAAAGGAAAAGGTAATTTCAGTTAAGGAAAATGAATTTTAGACATTGAGAAAAGCAGAGAAAGGCAAATCGAGCATTGAATACTGAGTTGTACCGGGCTACAACATCTACCGAACCAAGGGATAATACAATTACTAAGCAAGGAAAAAAACATATTACTGAGTATGATAGGCTGGCACAAGGAGAATCTACAAATACATTGAACTGGACATTAAGAAGAAAACGGTTTACAAATCTCAAGGAGATTCTTTGACAGAGCATTAGAGATTTAAAATAATGATTATGCATGATTATAAGGTGAGATTAACCAATAAGAATTAAATGAGATATATGCATTGGAGGAGTAACCAATGCTACCACCTCTTAAGGAGAAGTTTCCAAAACATTTCCATTGCTTCTAGAATTGAGTATAAAAGGATCAAAATATGAAAATCACAATATGAGAGAGAGAACATATGTGTGAAGGAGAAATTGTAGATAGAAGGTGATGAGAAGAGAAGTCACTGAGTAACAGAGCAATAAAGAGTAGAGTGTAATCATGATTCAGAGTTGAATCTACCAAGTACATAATTGTTATTGTGAGTGAAGCACATTATGAGGTAAACAATTAATGAGCATATTGAGTTTGATAAGTATAATATAGATGCAAGTTCTACAAATACTTTATGTACTAGTTTAGTGTATAAATAGAATTGAAAAGTCTCTTAACTGAGTAGATCCTAGTAGATCTTATTTTGTAAATCTTTTAACAGCGTACAGTTCTTAGATTAGAATTGTAAAACCCTTTAGCAAGGTAGACTCAACTAGTCTTTACACTCTTAACAAGGTTAATACTCTGAATAGGGTAAGCTATCAGAAATAGCTATCATTGTAGCTCTAACCAAGAAGACTTTTGAATATAGTAGTGAATTTTTGTGGGTGTCAACCCCACTACATTTTTAATCCTCTAACAAGGATTTCTACAATACTAAAATAATTGTGTTATGATTTATGTTTATTGTTAATGTTTTATATGTTTTATGTGATGCATGCAAAGTTATGAATTTAGTGAACGGTTAAGAAGGTTAAATAAAAGTGTTTTGGAGTATTGATTCACCCCTCCCCTCTTAGTACTCACCTTTCCATACTTAATCCAACAATTGGTATCAGAGCCAAGTCTCTTATTCAGAAGTTTATCCACTTGAGAGGAAAGATATGAAGAAATGGAAATGTATAGGTATGAAAGGGTGATTGACAACATGGACATCGAACTGAGGATGACAAATGAGAAGATTGATGAATTAAGGAGAAAAATGAAGCATTCACTCAACAAGAGAAAAGATCTAGCACATCAATTGAAGGATACTCAATATCAGGTTGAAGAACTTGAAGAATTTTCAAAGGGAAGCATGTCTAATGAATCTGAGGCTATAATATCAAAACTAACTGAAAAGAACAAAAACCTAAGTGACTAGATAAAAGCTCTAAAAAGGGAACAAGAATCTCAATTGGTAAGGATGTGTGAAGTCCTAAAATAAAAGAGAAAAGTTGAAGATGACAAAAGAATGGTTGAAGATGAAAGAAGACAAATGAATGTGCAAGGCTGCATGAGAAAGATGGGGAAATAATGATGTTGACACAAATCCACTACAACTTGACAGATCAACTAGTTGGTGCAAATCAGGAAGTTGCAAGGAAAGTTGGAGAGCTTGTTGTACTAAGATAGAGCATGAACATTTGAGGAATGAACTGAAATCTGAAAAGGATGCTAATGAAGTCTTGAAAAGGAATGAAGAAACACTAAGGATATTGGATGAAAAACTAAGAGGTTAGAGACAACTGAGAGATCATTTTTGATGCAAAGGGGTGTGATATCATCCTGGCCCAATACCATGATCAATAGGATAAATATTTAACCAGCATGTGAGATACAACTTCCCACATCAAAGCTCCATCCAGGGATTCACTTCCTAGGCCATTCCCATGCATCTAGTGCCTCTAACTTGCCAAATCTTGTAGCAAGACTCCCACACTTTTTCTAGCATCTTAGAACATCATAAAAAATCCTATTAAGCATGTTCAACCATATTCCAAAGTCTTGTTAATAGTTTTTCTACCCAACTCCACTTCAAGAGCCCAATCCCTTGTAGTCCTGTCAAACCAGTTAATAGCCCCTTACTCCGCACTTTCCCAAATAACTAGTAAAAATATCAATATTTTTGGATACCCTTTTCAATTCCACAAAACATATTCCAAACCCATGGTATGTTACTTTGGACCAATACATAGATCCATTGACGTGGGATAGGTAAGGAGAATCTAATTAAGGACTGTCCCCACAAGCAACCAAACACCACAATGCGAAAATACACAACACAATAATGTCTTTCAACTAAATTTTCATTAACATGACCAGCTGTAAGACCTTCCGGGTTAGGGCCAATTACAATTAAGAATTAGTTTTGCAAGATCAATAAAGATCTAATCCAACTCTAGCTAGTCCAGCTCTGAAACAAATCAACAACTGATGGAAACCCTAAGGAAGATCTGAGCTTGAGCTCGTAAGCCTCCAGTCAATCTCCTTGTCTCCAATCAAACAACCACTAGCTTTGCTATTACAAACTATCAGATAACAATCTGATCTTCAAGATCTCATAGGATCTAGATTTAGCTTCTATCTTCCCCCAAATCTGACCTGCCTAAACAACTACCCAAACACTCCTTAAATACTAATCTTCAGCCACAATTTGGTTGGATGATATAATTAACTCCTAATCCAAGTCAACTCCTATTACAAACAAATATTAAATGCAACAACATTTGGATTTCAATTAGCCTTACAAACATTTAATTACCCATGTCAGCCTCTAAATCTACATACGAGAATACAACAAAAGATACCAACAATAAATACACTAATTCAGCCAACCAAATCACCAAGAACTCCAGTCGGTAAACCAGAACTACCGAGCACTAGTGAAACAAATGACCAAGCCAAGCAACACCGAGCAACACAGACATCACCGAGCACAAGTAGTTTCACCGAGTTCCTTCAGCGACCGAGCTTCCTTTAATAATCAAGACCATCGGTTAAAGCTACAATCGAGTACCATAGAACCAAAACAACACACCTCCATGTAGATTCACCGAGTACCCTAGAATGCCCCAGCATCATCCATTACCCTTGCAACAACCAAATAGGCCTAATTAGTACCCCTTTACAAAGAAACTCATACAAAAACTTTCTCCCTTGACTCCTAACGATGAAAAATTCTTGGTAAGTGACTAGAAAGATGGGATTATCAAGGTTTTTAGGGAACCAACACTTGTCTTACTTCTAGGTATCAAATCCTCACTTCTAGGGTCATTAGGCTAGGGATTTCTCAAATAGGATCTTGCACACACTTCAAAATCCTCCCAAGGGATCCTACACCTCCACATGGATCCTAATACACAAGATCCATCATAAAATACTCTCTTCCTTAAGAGTATTTTCTCACATTAATAACTGGTGATATTTAGTGCACCTTCAATCAACAAATAGCCTCCATCTTTGTGGTCTCCCCTCCACAATACCTTGCATATCCCTACATTAAACACTATACAAGGATATAATACACATTTTTAGACTCCTCCCACCAAACACATTAACCACAGAGGGTGGGAGAGTCTAAGAATCCATCAAGACTTTAAAATAGACAAAATGTTGATTGCAAAAACTCTATTCAAGAACAGTCAAGAAATGACTGGATATCTTGCTTCAAAACTCAATGAAATAATACAATTATGACATGTAAATATAAAAAAACTAAATTAAATTTGTTTCACTCCATTATCCAATCAACAACACATTATTTCAAAGCATTAAATTGCCCTGGATCAGGGACTGTACCCACAACCTGAATAAGACTGTTTGCAAGAATGTTATTTGTTATTGATTCAAAACTATTTACAATGGTTCCTCTCATACCAAAACTCTACATTATAATCAAAATCATGTGGATCTTTAATTAATTGATCCTCTACACTCCCAAAAACTAACAATAACCCACTAACCACCCTCAAACAGTCAATAACAATCTAAAACTGATTGTCAACTAATTACAAGTTGTAAAAAGTTGTCAAGTTGACAAACAAAGTTTTCAACTCAACCATTACATGTAATATTATTTCTTAGACCCTTTTCTAAGACTTAAAACTCTAATCTATGCCAAAATACTACTCCTAAGGTCATCTAGACGTCATAGTGACCTTTAGGCCTATCTTTCCAATAAGGCACTATTACATCATTTGAGCACACTTAATGCAGTTTACACCTTTTAATGGCTCTAATGGAAATATTACATTCATATTTCACCTTATAGGTCTTAAACTACCTTATCTATCCTTGGATCATCAAGTAACCCAAGGAATGCTCTCTTAGCCTCTATGCCAATCATGGCTTACAAAACTTTTATTCATGTTCATATTACAAAATCATCAAAAAATATTACAAAACATAATTAAATGACCAAATTGGTCTCATTACAATGCTAATGACCTTTCATGGTCATATCTCCATCTCCCCTAGGATCCATGGTGACCTTGGTGTACCTTCATGACCTTGGTACTCTGCACCACTTTTGGACTTGGATTCAATGCAAACAAAACCACTGAGAAGGGAGAGTCCTCTAAACAAGAAACAAACCAAGATGCTTATATCCCACTGAAGACAAAGAAAACTATTTGTTATCATTGCTGGAAATCAAGACATACAACTATTATCTGTAGGAGCAAAATAGGTAATCCACTGAGAATTCCTAAGTTTAATGGTTATTGTTACAATTGCAATAAGTATGGTCATAAGGCATTTGAGTGTAGGTCAAGGATTGCCAATAGTAAAGGGAAGCCAAGATTCAATGGCTATTGCAATAATTGTAACAAATATGGTCACAAGTATGAAGAATGTAGGTCATAAAGAAAGAATGAGAAATGGGTCCCTGATTGATGGAACATTGCAAACAACCGACAAGGATCAACTATGCCATGGGACTACAATTCAAGAATTACATGTACAACATGTGGGATATTTGGTCACATTATGGAAAATAACATGTTGATGCATGAAATGAACAATAGAAGGTAATGGAGAAATTCTAGAATGGCTTATTTTCATTGTCACAAGGTCGGTCACCTATTCAAAGACTACACATATAGAGGAAAAGCCCCAACCGAGGAACAACCGAATGAAAATGCTCAAGTTAATATTAATGAGATAAGAGATCGTATAAATATAACATGGAGAAGGAAGTCTCAAGATGATGGAACTGAACTTGGAACAACTAATGGAACCACATCCTCTGGATTAGGTGCACCTATCTTTACCTAATCGGTCAAAGGTATGTGTAGGAGTTGATAACTAAAATTCTATCTTAAATAAGTTCCTAGCATTTGTGCAGAGATCCATATTAGCATATTAAGATGCATTTGGATATATGATTGAAGTTGACATTTCATTTTTTGATCGGTAAGAGTATCAGTTATTTTGTTCCATTTGGTGAAAGGATGTGCATTTGGTTATCGGTGAAAAGGGAGCCGGTAAAGAGCATTTAATGCTAAAATTAAAGTTGTTGGAAACCCTAATCAAAGAAAAACTATAAATAGACCCCTTGTTATTTCATTTTTACCTTACATTTTTTAGAGCATTTGAAGCACTGTGCAGATACAAGAGTACCAAGATCATCTGAGTGATCATTCAAGAAAATCTAAGCATTATCTAGCGAATTCAAGGTATTTCTGATATTTTCTTGAGCTGTGTTAATGTAATTGAATATCTATTCAATAAAAACCCTATCAGTGGAAAGATCATTTATGAGAATCTATGGCACCCAAAGTACAAAATCCATTGTTGTGGAGAAGATTGACCATGTCAATCCCAAGTATAAACTACCACTAGCCGTAGCAGCTGAAGTTGATAACTCTAGAGCCCTATCTTCAATTCCACCAAGATTTATTCTTATTGAAGACATTTGCACCTTCATACATTACAAGATTGAGGACATCTGCAAAGCTGAGATAGACACATCTTATCAAAATCTATGCATAAATGTGAAGTTGAAAGATGATCATATACATTTGGACACCAAGGGTTTGGTCCATGCTATGCATGTACTAATAGTATTCAAGTAGGAATGGGTGAGGATTTTTCTAAGAAAAATACAAGATTAGTTCGTGTGGCTCGATGCACCTGTGAAAATCACAAAGGATGTATTACACATTGTCACAGGATATGTGATCGGTGATAGACCGAGAGCCTTCAATAAAATAGATAAGAACAAATTGTGTGAGCTTACCCAGGCTAAATGGGATGGTAGAGGTCTGAATTTGTTTATTATTGATGATCCCGAGCTAAGATTTGCAAGCAACATAATATCATACCGAATCTTCCTGTCATCTAGGGTAGATAGTGTACCTTGTGGAGTTGTTGACATAGTTTACAAGATTGTGAAGGACATGAATATAGGTCTTTGTGAGATCTTGTTGAAACAACTTGATCAAATATGAATACAATCAGGAAGACAAAAACAAAAACACTTAAGTTTGGATCACTACTGCTATGCATATTTTTCTATTTTCAGAACTTCTTTCCAACAATTAGAGAAGTAGTATGGAATGCAGACAAATCGATAATTTATCAAATTAATGGTTTATTCAAACTTTGGGAAATAATTTTTATATGGTTATGAATGATTACTTTACAAAATTTCAAGATAAAATGCATAAGAGCTTTAGAATTCCACCCCATCTTGTGGAACAATACAAGAATGATTTATGTTTTGAAGTTGATACCGACACTTGTATAGTGAGAGTTGTGGAACCAAGAACAATCTGGTTACCACCTATGGGCTATGAAATGGATATTGATGTTTCTTCTATATAAATTAAAGGATTATTAGAGAATCCAATTGACACAAGAGCCAATCGGTATGAAACTTATGAAGAAGTGAAGAACAAAATCAAACTAGGTATATTGATACCTAAGGCCTTAAGGAAGAACAATAGAATGATTAGTAATTTTTCAGAGAATTTGGTAATTTTTGTAGAAGAAGATGAAGTTGGACCATCAAAGGTCAAAAGGAAGAAGATTAGAATGAAGAAAGAGACCCCTAGTCCAATCGGTGTAAGACCATCAACAAGGTCTTCCTCCACAATGAGTGAGAAGAAAGAAGAGATTGAACCACCAAAGCCCAAAACTTACATAAGAGAGAAGAAGGCTACTATAAGGCCTAGGAGAAAATTGAAATTATAGGAAGACAGTGAAACCAAATTAGAAAAAGTTTCACAATTTAAGGTTGTACGAAATCAGGCACCAAAACTTAAAGACCTTGATGAATCACTCAAGGTACTTAAGAAATATGGAGGATATTAATGTATAAAACAACTAAAGTATGAGAAAAGGAGTGATGAAGAAAAACACAAAATTGAAGAGGCTATTGTATTTACTTTACATAAGCTTAGAACTACACCTATGGAGATAGCCCCACAAATAGCAGATGAGCTATATCAAAATATTGATGCTAGATGGAAATATGCCTTAGCATCTGAGAAGAAAATGAGATAAATATCATTAGCTACCATACTACCCAACTTATCCAAAAGAGGAATCAAGGATACACTACAAAAAATATTCAAAGAGATTCTACGTAAAAAGAAGAGCACTAAGTATAATGGTCAGTAAGTTAGAGGAAGTTTAAAATGAAACTCATGAACTATGGAGAAAGATATTATTTCCAGACCAAGAGAAAAAGATCAATGAAACTCAAGGAAAGTCAAATCCCATTGATTTGACAACTGACAAAGATGAGTTCATCATTGAGGATATTACTGATAAAGACCCTACTGAGGATATTAAAGATAATGAAGATATAATGGCAATTGAGGCCAAGGAAACTGAAGAAATGAAGATAGATCATTCAATAAAGGCAAATCCAATGGATGAAGAGATTATTATTGAATAGATAATGAATTTTATAGAGATTGAGGAAGTGATCTCAGAGGAAACAAAGGATGTTCCAATAGATGTTGATGCCCCCACCAAACCAAAAAAGGATATCGAGGTCACTACAAAGACCGAAACTGTCCAAGGTCAGAATCAAGAGTCAGTGATCCCTACTGAGGCCACAAAACTAGTGAAGGAGAAAGACAAGGATAAATAAGAAAGGAAATAAGAAACTCAAGAAGAAAAGGAGGAAAAGAAATAAGAAGAGAGGAAGGTAGAAGAGAAGAAGGAAGAAACAAAAGCTAATAAAATTGAGGATACTACTGCTACATCTGATGCAAAGAAGGCATCTACAGACAAGTCAAAGATAAAGAAAAGGAAGCATGAAAAGGAGAAGGTAATTTAAGCCAACCTATCATTATACCAAAGGTTTATATCTCCACAATGATCCCTAAGGAACTATTTGAGTTTAGATACTTATTAAAGAGGAAATCTACCCAAGATAAATTTCTTGCTAAGAAGCAAAAGATTGTTGCCTTAGAAAATGTTAAAGACATGTTACAAGAAATTGTAGCAGAGGTAGATATTAATGAGAAAGGAGACATTTACACTCAATTAAGTGATTCGGTGAGCCATATCAACAAACCTGATACTGATACCACCAAGTATTTAATGCAAGTGCATAAAAAATAAATGGAGACTAAAGTCATTGAAGAACTACTTCAATCAGTTGCACTTGACAAGGTAACACTATCTGAGTTGGTTATCGAGTTAGAGAAAGACTTGTAAGATATTCTTTTATTGTTTCAAAATATTTGTTTAATTTCAAATTTCACCAAGGAGATCAAAGATAAAGATGAAAATGTTGAGAAGGAGCTTAATGAAGAGTTAGCAAAGGTATCTACCGAGCCTAATTCTTTCAAAGAATATTATGAAAGGTTCAAGAAGTTAATGAGAGTGCTGTTAGGAATGAATGCAAAGTATTTTGGCAGTCATTCTGTAGCAGTTGTTGTTGCATTCATGACTTGGATTGTCATTGATGTCAACACAGTGATATTCTGGATATCAGCAGGAAAGCAGGTACAATTTTGTTTTGCGCACATGTTGTATTGCAGATTGGATTTTGCATAGTTGATGGTATGTTCTTTGGTGTGTTATTAACCTATGGTTAACAATGCAAAAATAAAATCATGCATTCATGAGAGTTATGAGCATTTTGGTGAAAGCAGTGTTTAGACAGTGTTTCTATGTAGCGATTTTCAGAAATTGGAGGATATCTCTTAGCTGGGATGGAATCTAATTTTGCATAGTTAAAGGGATGTTGGAGACTCATTAATTATGACATGGTTCATAGCACAAACTTTGAGGATATGTTTGGAGAAAGTTACAGTATCTAGAAGCTGACAGTTTTATGTGAATTTTGTGTGTAGCGTGTAGAAATTATTATTTTGTAATTGAGGACTGACTCATTTGTAATTATTTGAGTTTGGTATATAAGAAGGAATGTTTTCCATGTTGCAATATGTATTGTGAAGGTTGAGATGCGAATATATGCATGAAGTGAAGAAAAGAGTTAATTCAGTGATGAAGGAAGACTTGTGAGTACAAAGATCTGGAATTGTGATCTTATGTAGCAGAGAGTGCAATTTTGGCATAGTGTGAAGGAGGTAATATATTTCATATTATTTTGTTGAATAATTCTAAGATCTTTTGGACAGTGGGTTCAGAGATCTTGCCTTGAAGCTGTTTGGGTAGTGGGTCCTTCTGTCTTCCATAAACTCTTAACCGGGTTAGAATCTTTTAACATGGATTCAAAATCTCCTAATAGGGATTTATATGTACTGAATGTATTTCATAAGACTCCTAACAGGGTCCATCCTCTAACAAGGAACTTTCATATTAGTGCATCATTTTGTGGGCATCATTCCCACCGGGGTTTACTCTTTTCAAGAGGTTCCCTAGTCAACATATCTTGTGTTATTGTGCAATTGTGTATGGTTATCTTTCTATGGTTGATTACTATATTAATTATATTGTTTAAAGTAGGTGAATGGTTAAATTATCAGATAACTGATTCACCCCCCCCCTCTCAGTTATCTTGGGGATCTTTACTTTCTAACAATTGGTATCAGAGTAGCAGGTCCTTGAAAGAAAAGTTTAACAACTTAAGGAGATCCATGGTGAATTTCAGGAAAGAAAGCCCTAAGTTTGATGGAGTAAATTTTGACAGCTAGAAAGAAAAGATGAAGACACATCTATTGTGTTTAGGACCAAGTTATTGGTTGATTACAAAAAATGAGAAGACTATCATTGAGAAAGACAATCTAGAGGCAGGAACTAAAGATGAACTAGATCTATTCATGTGTAACATACTTGCAAGAGAAGCACTTTTGTCAGCAATACCAGAGAATGGATATAGTCAGGTAAGATGTTTGAAAACATCTCATGCAATTTGGAAATCTTTACATTCTACTTTTGAAGGTGATGAACATGCAAAAAAGGCTAGATTACATAATTGGATTTGTGCATTTGAAGATATCAGAATGATGGAAGATGAATCTATTAGAAGCTATATTGGTAGGATGTCTGAGATTGTAATAGGAATAAAGTCTTGTGGAGGTGATAAGATAGAGAATGAAGTGATATGGAAAATTCTAAGAACTTTGACACTAGTATTCAAGCAGACAACACAGATGATTGAACAAGTTATACCTTGTACATCAAACTTTTCAAGAGAGACTCTTCTTGGAAGATTAGAAACAACAGAGATGAATTTGAGATTATCAGGAGAGCTACCTAGAATGGAGATAGCATTCAATGCTCTTAACATTAGACCTACAAGAAGTACTAGTGTGAATGGAGATTATGCCAGCAGTAGCAGATCTAAATCTGAGGAAGATAAGAAGATTGAAGAAGGTATTGCATTACTTGTAAAAAGAGAACCAGATGGTAAGAAAATCTTTAAATGTTGGAGTTGTCAAGAATATGGTCATTTTGCATCTAAATGTCCTAAAAGAGTTAAGAAGTATAGAAGCAACTTTAAACCTAGGAGATCTAAAGAATGTTATTATGCAAATGATGAAGATCTTGAAGCAAGAATTGAAAGACATTTAAGTGACAGTGATAATGATAACTTTGAGGAAATAGGATTTGTAGCAATTAAAGAAGAAAGTTCTGAATCTGATGAAAGGGAAGAAAAAGCATTAGTTTCTCAAGTTGAAAAGAAATCTGATTGGATTATAGATAGTGGTTGTTCACATCATATGACTGGAGATAAAAGAAAGTTTGTTAAGTTAGATAATTATGATGGAGGAATTGTTAGAGTTGGTAATAATGCACCTTGTTTGATTAAGGGTATAGGATCTATTACTCTTGATGGAAAGACTAACACTGATGATGTTTACTTTGTTGATGGATTGAGACATAATCTACTAAGCGTTGGACAATTGGTTGATAAGGGTTATCAAGTTTGGTTTGCTGAGAAAACTTGTGTGATAAAAGATAGAGATGGAAATCTGATTGGAAAAGGATCCAGAACCAGAGGTAATGTATTTCAGTTGAATCCTACTGAGATGACATGTTTGATAACTAAGATTGATGACAGCTGGTTATGGCATAAAAGGTTTTGTCATATAAACTTTGATAATATTGTCAAGGTGAGCACTACACTTGCGGTAAGAGATTTACCTAGAATTATGAAACCTACTAACATGATTTGCAAAGAATGTATGATGACAAAGTAGAAAAAGGAGTTCATTTCCCAGCAAGAAGTTCACATCGACAAAGAAGCTTGAGATTGTTCATACAGACTTGAGTGGTCCTACTAGGACTAGAGGATTCTATGGAGAAAGGTATTTTATGATTCTTGTTGATGATTTTACAAGAATGATGTGGATTGCATTTTTGAAAGAAAAATCTGAAGCATTTGATAAGTTTAAGATCATGAAAAGCAAAATTGAGAATGAATCTAGAATGAAGATTAAGTGTCTAAGATCTAATAGAGGTGGTGAATTTACATCTAGAGAGTTTAATACTTTTTGTGAAATGAATGGTATTAAGAGACAACTTTCAACCCCTAGAACACCAGAACAAAATGGTATTGCAGAAAGAAGGAACAGGTCAATAACTGAAGCAGCAAGAGCTATGTTGTTTGAAAATGATTTGGCTAAGACTTTTTGGAGAGAAGCAGTGAACACAGTAGTATACACTATGAACAGAGTACAAATTAGAGCAGATACAAACAAGACACCTTATGAATTATGGTTTGGACATGCACCCTTAGTTAAGTATTTTAGAATTTTTGGAAGTAAATGTTATATTAAGAGAGATGATGACATAGGAAAGTTTGATCCTAGAAGTGATGAAGGAATATTTCTTGGATATTCTTTGAAAAGCAAAGCATATAGATGTTATAACAAAAGAACTAAGACTATTGTTGAAAGTGCAAATGTAAAAGTTGATGAGAAGTTTAAAATTCAGGAAGGAATGCTTGATTATGAATCTGATGGAGAAGCACAACCTCAACCTAACATTGAAAATGTAGAATTATTTTTTGAAACTAACAGTGATTTGCTGAATGAAAGTCATACTGAAGAAAATAGAGAAGAAAATAAAGAAGAAAATAGAGAAGAAAATAGAGAAGAAAGCAGAGAAGAATCTATAGTAGGAACAAGATCAGTAACTATGACACCTAACAGGTATATTTCAAGACATCACCCTGTTGAGCAAGTTATTAGAAGTTTAGACAGAGGAGTTTTGACTTGAAATAAGGTACATTTATGTTTGATTTCTCAAATTGAACCTAAGACTACTAATGAAGCTTGTGAAGATGAACATTGGATTAATGCTATGAAAGAAGAACTAGAGCAGATTGAAAAAAATAAGACATGGGAATTGGTCCCTAGACCTAAAGACAAGAATGTGATTGGAACAAAGTGGGTATTCAAAAACAAGATGAATGAACAAGGAGAAGTGATAAGAAACAAAGCAAGATTGGTATGTAAAGGATATTCACAACAAGAAGGAATTGACTATGAAGAAACTTTTGCACCTGTGGCTAGACTTGAAGCAGTGAGAATGTTTCTAGCATATGCAGCTTACAAGAAATTCAAAGTGTATCAAATGGATGTGAAGTCAGCATTTTTGAATGGTGAATTGGAAGAAGAAGTCTACATTGAGCAGCCTGAAGGTTTTCCTTTGACACAAGAAGGAGATATGGTATGTAAGTTAAAGAAAGCTTTATATGGATTAAAACAAGCACCTAGAACCTGGTATGCAAGATTGGATAAGTATTTATTGAAATTGGGATTTATAAAAGGAACAATAGATAGTAACTTATACACAAAAGAAATTAAGAATGGTTTGTTGGTTATAGTTATATTTGTTGATGATATTATCTTTGGAGGAGAAGATGAAGCTAGTAACAAATTTGCAGATGAAACGAAGACTAAATTTGAGATGAGCATGATTGGAGAAATGAAATATTTTTTGGGATTATAGATAACATAAAGCAAGGAAGGTATATTTGTAAGTCAGACTAAGTATTTGAATGACTTATTGAAAAGATTTGGAATGGAAGATTCTAAACTTGTTGGAACACCTATGGTAACTGGACATAAGTTATCTAGCAAAGATGAGACACCAGCAGTTGAGCAAAAAAAATACAGATCTATGATTGGAGGATTGCAGTACTTGACACATACAAGACCTGATATAGCACATTCAGTTGGGATTGTAGCAAGATTTCAAGCAGAACCTAGAGAATCACATTATGCAGCAGTAAAGAGGATACTGAGATATCTGAAAGGAACAATAGATTATGGATTATGGTATGAGAATTCTGATGATTTTACTTTATGTGCATATACTGATGCAGATTGGGGAGGCAATGTTGATGACAAGAAAAGCACCAGTGGTGGAGCCTTTTTTCTTAGAGGAAAATTGGTCTCTTGGGTAAGTAAGAAGTAGAATTGTACTTCACAAAGTACAACAGAAGCAGAATATGTTGCAGCAGCAAACAATTGTAATCAGATTATTTGGATGAAGCAGATGTTGAAAGATATTGGAATAAAGTTTGATGAGCCTGTTGTTATACATTGTGATAACACCAGTACAGTGAGTATGTCAAAAAATCCTATTTTACATTCTAAGACTAAACATATTGAGATCAAGTATCATGTTGTAAGAGAGAAAGTTGCAGAAAAAGAAGATTGGAGTACATAAGCACAAAGGAACAGATAGCAGATATATTTACAAAACATTTACCTAAGGATACATTTGTGTATCTGAGAGGTATGCTTGGGGTTATGCCCCAACCTATTGTTGAGAATTGATGCAAATGATTGCATCGGTCCAGTGGTATATGAGCCCTATCTTTCTTCTGGATTGGATGTTGGAACTTCCTCTATGGGGGAGTTTATGAGCTGAGTCATGAGGACTCTTGTTATTGTATTTTTCTGAAAAGTGTCTTTTGACATTAAGTTGTTGTTGACTTAGTGATGGAATTTCTATCATTGATGTCAATGGGGGAGAGATATACATGAAAAACATTATGGATTGTATGAGAGAGCTGAATAGGAAAACGAAGCAAGATTTAATTTGATATTTTGTAGTGATGTTGCAGTATTGGATTTTTGGAACATTGGATGTTTTTCATCTATGTTGTCATCAATGCCAATGGGGGAGATTTTTAGGAATGAATGAAAAGTATTTTGGTAGTCATTCTGTAGCATTTGTTGTTGCATTCATGATTTGGATTGTCATTGATGTCAACACAGTGATATTCTGGATATCAGCAGGAAAGTAGGTACAATTTTGTTTTGCGCACATGTTGTATTGCAGATTGGATTTTGCATAGTTGATGGTATTTTCTTTGGTGTGTTATTAACCTATGGTTAACAATGCAAAAAGAAAATCATTCATTCATGAGAGTTATGAGCATTTTGGTGAAAGCAGTGTTTAGACAGTGTTTCTGTGTAGCGATTTTTGGAAATCGAAGGATATCTCTTAGCTGGGATGGAATCTAATTTTGTGCAGTTAAAGGGATGTTGGAGACTCATTAATGATGATGTGGTTCATAGCACAAACTTTGAGGATATGTTTGGAGAAAGTTACAGTATCTGGAAGCTGACAGTTTTATGTGAATTTTGTGTGTAGCGTGTAGAAATTATTATTTTGTAATTGAGGACCGACTCATTTGTAATTATTTGAGTTTGGTATATAAGAAGGAATTTTTTCCTTGTTGCAATATGTATTGTGAAGATTGAGATGCGAATATATGCATGAAGTGAAGAAAAGAGATAATTCAGTGATGAAGGAAGACTTGTGAGTACAGAGATATGGACTTGTGATCTTGTGTAGCAGAGAGTGTGGTTTTGGCACAGTGTGAAGGAGGTAATATATTTCATATTATTCTATTGAATAATTCTAAGATCTTTTGGACAGTGGGTTCAGAGATCTTGCCTTGAAGCTGTTTGGGCAGTGGGTCCTTCTGTCTTCCATAAACTCTTAACCGGGTTAGAATCTTTTAACAGGGATTCAAAATCTCCTAACAGGAATTTATATGTACTGAATGTATTTCACAAGACTCCTAACAGGGTCCATCCTCTAACAAGGAACTTTCATATTAGTGCATCATTTTGTGGGCATCATTCCCACCGGGGTTTACTCTTTTCAAGAGGTTCCCTAGTCAACATATCTTGTGTTATTGTGCAATTGTGTATGGTTATCTTTCTATGGTTGATTACTACATTAATTATATTGTTTAAAGTAGTTGAATGGTTAAATTATCAAATAACTGATTCAGCCCCCCTCTCAGTTATCTTGGGGATCTTTACTTTCTAACAAGTGCAACATAAGCTGAGGAAAGAGGAAAATAAAATCAGAATGGATCTTATGGAACTACAAACATTTTTTATTCCCCACATTGAGTCATTACAAAAAAAAATATATAAGGCAAAAGATTTAGTAAACGCACCAGATGTAAGTGCAATGGATAGCATGATCATTTTAACAATTGATATTAGTGAATAGATCATAGTGTTGCAGACACTCAAAGATTCATGGAAGGGGTCACTGAAGGATGCATATGAAAGATACAAATTTATTTTTTCCAAGATCCCTCCACCAAATAGATATGAGTACAGGAATTATTACTACAAGGGGAGTAATAAGTAAAGATATTTACTGAGATATGTATAAATGAGAAATTTTTCTAAGGACATAAATTTTGATGACTTTCAAGGTTTTTTAACAAAGATACCAAACTAATGCCAAAGAGGGAGATTGATACTCCTATAGAGTTATTTTTTTGTCATTAGTTACGATAAATTCATAATGATTATCAAATTCATTTGATAATGAAGGAAAGTCAAGTCAGTAAGAGCACACAAGATAGTCGGTAAAAGAAAATAAAGGAAAAGGTAATTTCAATTAAGGAAAAGGAAGTTTAGACATTGATCAAGGCAAAGCAAGGAAAATCAAGCACCGAATATGACGCAATGCAACAAGGAAAATCCCAAAATGGATAGTCCAACCTACACTAGAAACAATAATACAACGGAAACACAACAAGATAATGCTCAAATAGAATTTCATTCAATATGCCCACCTGTAAGGTCTTTCGGGTTAGGGCCAAATATAATCAATTACAATAGTAATTCTGCAATCTTTCAGCTAGTCTAGCTCTGCAACACATCAGCAACTGGTAGAAACACTAAGGTAGATCTAAACTTGAGCTCGCAAGCCACCAAGAAATCTCCTTGTATCTGAGCATGCAAACCACCAGCTCTTCTTTTACAAATATCAGACAAATATGATCTGCAAGATCTCACAGGATCCCATTACTATACTTTTTCCTACTGACTCCCCTAAACAACTACCCAAACCTTCCTTAAATATATTTCTTCAACCACAAGTTGGATAGAAGAAACAATTAACTCCTAATTCAAGTTGTCTCCTAAACAAAAAAATATTAAATGCAATACAAGTCGGCTCTCAAGTAGCCTTACAAACAATTAATTCTCCATGTTGGCCTCTAGATCCACATAGGAGAATGCAACACAAGCTATCAACATTAAATACACCAAGTCGGCCATCCAAATCTCTAGAACTCTAGTCATTAAGCCAAACTATCGAGTGCCAGTAAAAATAACCGAGCTAGCTAGGCATCACCAAGAAAGGATGTCAACCAAGCATCACAAGCATCACCAAGCATAGGTTCTATTGGGCGCCATATTTTATCGACCTCCTTCAATGACCAAGCCCCTTGGTTAAAGCTGCAACTGAGAAACACAGAAACACTCCAACATACAGGATTACCAACTACCCTAGGATGCTCCTGCATCAGACACCTTAGGTATGAAAACATGTTCTCAAAGCCTAGAAGAAAATTTTCTGGGATTCAACACATAAACCTTGAACTGATTCTTCACATACATGTCCTCCAATTCTTCACCTTGCATAATCTTACACTTCTTCTTTCTCTATCTTTTCAAGTCTTTCCTCAACAATCCACAGGTTTGTTCTTCATACTGATCATCAATCCTTTTAGAATCCTTCAACTCAACTCATATCCCAAAGCTCAAGTTCCTCCTACCGAGTGTTGTATCCAACAAAGGCATCAAGGAAAACTTCTTGTCATTCTTCTCAACAAAAAACACATTCTTGACACAGTCATGCACGACCCTGCTATCATACTGCCAAGGTCTACCGAGCAATATGAGACAACTACTCATGTCCACAATATCACACAACACTTGATCCTTATACTGGAAAATCTAAAAATCAACAAGAAATTGATCCCTTACTTCCAAAGCATGAACATCTTGCAACCAACCAATCCTATAAGGACAAGGATGTCTTACTCTCTTCAAACCAAGTTTATGAACCATCTCCTCAGCTACAAGGTTATCAGTACTACCACTATCGACAATCACATTACAGAGTTTACCTCCTGACTTGCACCGAGTTCTAAACAAGTTACTCCTCTGACAAGGTTCCACCTTAGTACCGATCAATGTTCTTTGAACCAACAAGTTTTTTGAATCTACCTCAGGTTCATTTAGTATGTTCTCATTCACCACATTGTTCCTGCTATTACTGAGCTTCTTATGTGAACATTAAAAAGATCTATGTCCTTCTTCACCATAATTATAACAAGTACCCTTAAAGGAAACCTTACCTATTCTCTTCCTTGACTCCATAGGTTTCAGTTCATCTTCAATAGTCAACTTATCCTTCACCGAGTGATCTTGTTTTTCCTTTCCTCAGGAATTACCATGTTGTCTCCTCTTCAACTTATCTTCTGCCTTTAGAGCATATTAATAAGCATCCTCAACCAAATCAATCTTCAACATACCAAGCTCATCTTGAATATTAAATCTCAAACCATTCACATACCGAGCTACCTTTTCCTTACCAAGTTCTCTGTGTCCAGATCAAATGGTCAACTTATAGAACTCAGTATGGTCTTCAACAGTCAAATATTTCTGCTTCAAATTTTGTAGTTTCTTAAACAACTCAAGTTAATAGTTGGAAGGTATGAACTTAGCTTTCAACTTAGCCACCATCAACCTCCAATGATTGATCTTCATTTCTCCTTCATTCTCTCTATCTCTTTGCAATTCTTTCTACCAAAGAGAAGCTTGTCCTTTCAAATTAGTATGTGCCAATCTTACTCTAAGAGGATCTTCAATTTATTCAAGCTCAAAGAAGTCTTTGAACTCACCAATCCAATCAATCAAGTCCTTAGGTCGCAAAGTACCATAGAAATTAGAAACTTCTATTCAGTAACTAGTACTTAACCGAGCTCTAGATCTATGTACCCGACCAATTCTATCTTCACCAGATCTGTCCCCCCGATTGGTTTTGTCATCTCCACTAGATCTAATAGCTTTAAATTCTTCAGCAGATTCCTCATAGCCATCTTCAGTACTAAGATTCCTTAGCATACCAGCAATAGCCCTCATGATCTCAGAAATCATGTCATTCTTCATCAATTCCATCTCAAATATGAAATCTACTTTAACCTTCTCTTTAATTTTTGATTCTACATCACAAAGATCTACAATCACCCTAGGGTCCAATCTTCTCAGAGGCATCCTCAAGATTTTCAAATACCCAAGGCAATAAACCACCAACCCAAGGTCCTGGTGAAAACTGCCTCAACTTGGCGATCAGTTTACACACTCAAGAACTTCAAGTTTTGATATAACCTGACGCAATGCAACAAGGAAAATCCCAAAATGGATAGTCCAATCTACACTAGCAACAACAATACAATAGAAACACAACTAGATAATGCTCAAATAAAATTTCATTCAATATGCCCGACTATAAGGCCTTCCGGGTTAGGGCCAAATACAATCAATTACAATAGTAATTATGTAATCTTTCATCTAGTCCAACTCTACGACACATCAACAACTGGTAGAAACACTAAGGCAGATCTAAACTTGAGCCCGCAAGCCATGAAGCAATCTCGTTGTCTCCAACCATGCAAACGAATAGCTCTACTTTTACAAATATCAAACAAATTTGATCTGCAAGATCCCATTATTATCCTTTTTGATGAGTCTAGTTTATGGATTATTTTGTTTACGATATTCTGAGTCTAGACTTAAATATCTTATGGTTTTCATAAACATTATATAGGCTTTTATGTTTCTATGCTTTAGCCATGTGTATATCTAATACTTTTGAAACTAAGGGAAAATACTGAATATATATATATAGACTAATGGATATTATGATGAAATCTAGTATTTCTCTTCTCCAGTGTTAATGGGTAGTGTTCCTGTAGCTGTGTGACAAGGATGCGTTAAAATAGGAAAACTTATTATAAATCTTTGCCTTGGATTTGTGTTGCAGATTTTGATATGCTAACCTTTTGTAGGAGAAGAATGAGTCAGCAAGGAGTAAGGACTCAATGATGAAGTGGCTCCTTCAAGGTGAGTAACTATTTCTAGATTTTATCATGGCTCCACTACTTCCATAACCTTGTGTTTGCTGACACAAACCAGGTCAATCCAATTATTGGGTGTTCCTATATTCTTGAAGCACTAAATATGGTTTATCCTCTTGCATAAATGATGTTGTCATTCCTATAACTGAAGTTGTTATGCTTATGTAATGAAGGACCTAGTTTTTAGGTGTTCTATTTTCTCAGTTGCTTTTAAATAAGCTGGAACTTATGATTTCGAGTTAGTTAGATGTTTTAAGGAGTTCATGTTGTAATCCAACAATAAAGTGAATACACTTTGATATTCCATCTTGTACTTGTATTTTGTTAAATGAATATATGATAGTTCTAGATTTTAACATCTGAGTTGTAAATCTATTCACACTTCCATGGTGGTCCATGTGGGAGGTGAATTCCCTATTCATGTTCAAGTAGGACTTAGTTAAGTTTCTTTGAAGTTGATAAGCACTATTGCTCTTGCAGCCATTAGTAGCATAACCATCGGCTGTTTCTTGCAGGATAGATTTACTTTTGAAGCATTACAAGTTTACTGCTAAGCATTTCCTTTAAAGTTGTGAGTTAAGTTGTAGTTTCAGTTCTTAGTATAAATTTCTTGCAGCAACACCTTTACTTTAGTAGTGATGACTTTTGAAGAGAACTAAAGCATAGACCTTTTAGCCACCATCTCAAGCTCACATTCCCAGATTGATACATTTAATGAAGTCCAGCATGATATTCTAAGTAGACATGTGATAATTTCAAGCAATGGATCACTGTGAAAGGATGTCCAATCCTTGAGGTTATTAGGGTATTATTCTGACCAACCATTTTTGGCACCCTTGACGGGGATGGTGTCAATTTAGTTTAACCCAGAAGTCATTAAGTTAGTTTTCATTCTACATTATTTTGCATGCATAGACATAGGGACCATCTTGGGAGATTCCTACCTAAATTTATTCGGGAAGAATCATTTGAGGTTTTCAACCCAGCACTTGAGGAACCCCAATTTGAGAACCCACAAGAAGAAGAACCATTTGAGAACGTGTTTGCTGATGCCTATGACCAATTGCCTTCACCACCGTCATCTGAAGAATCATACCATTTAAATGCCCTTTTTGCTAACCCAAAATATCTAGATAATCCAATGGCTCAACCTACCTTCCCTTTTCCTATTCCTACTCAGCAAGGTAACCAAAATTTGAAGAACATTCCTACTGCTGCACTTCCTAAATTCTATGGACTCATCATAGAAGACCCTGAGACTTTCCTCTTTGAGTTTGATATCCTCTATAGGAGCTATGAATACACCACTGATGGCCACAAGCTAAAATTATTTCCCTCTACTTTAAAAGAGGTTGCTCTAAGATGGTTTATGAGCTTGGGTGCCGATGTTGTAGTAGATTGGACTGCAATGTGCAACCTATTTCTTTCAAAGTATAAATAGTATTGCAGGGGAAGAGACTTAAAAGGGGATGACATATTTAAAATGTCCTAGAAGGAAGATGAAACCTTGGAAGACTATGTCTCCAGGTTCATGCTCAACCTATAACATAATACACAATACCAACTGAATGAGGAATCCCAAAAACATCTATTTTTGAAATGTGTGAATGATGGAATCGTTGAGGCCCTTGACCTTATGGTAGGGGGGGACATTACCTAGAAAACTTGGGATGACATAAAGAGTATATGTATGAACTATTCTAGAGCTATTGTCAAGAAAGGAAGATGCTTAAGAGACTTGCCTCACAAGTCTAATGGTGCGGGTGTGTCCAAAATAGATCTATCCAACCTATTGTTAGACTTCAAGCAAGACATCATTAATGATGTTGCTACTTAGTTAAATACTATGTAGGCAAGGAGAAAGAAAGATGAAGCTGATACAATGTTGGCAGAGTACTGTCCGCATTGTAGGGAGAAGAAAAAGAATTGTCAATGTAAGTTTGTTACAAGCTTGGAGTCCCAACCTATGCCTACTGAGTTCAAAGCCATTGATGAGAATGGAGAGGTTCTCTACATTTCCCAGTGAAGATCATGGGCTCAGAGACCAGGTATTCCCCAAGATCCTCTTCAAAATTTTAATAGTAATAATGCATGGAAAAATCAACAGCATAGTGGTTTCAATGGGTATAATAGTTGGTAGCAGCCTAAACAAGGTTGGCAACAACCTTCGCAAGGTTGGCAGCAGCCTCAGCAAGGCTGGCAGCAATCTCACCAGGGTTGTCACAACCTCAGCAAACTTGGCAATAGCCCCAGAAGGGGTGGCAACAACCACACAATTGGATGAACCAATCAAGCCAACAAGCTTTTATGCCACCACCTCAGCAGCAGGCTCTAATGCCTCCTCCTTCAGCCAACACTACTTCCCCTAAAAAAACTCAGTTGCTTGCTCAGCCTACTCCTAATCCCAACAACGCTAAACCCACAACTTAGTAGCAGAGCTATGCTATTTCCTTGAATAATATTCATTTAAGGTCCGACACAAGCCTTTCTCCTCCATAGCAGCCTATCATCACTGAAGTTGAGGATGGCTCAGCAGAGCCAACTGAAGTGCTAGTCCAACCTACTTCTCCTGTAGCTCAAGAGCCCCCATTTCCTCATCAGTTGGAGGAACAAGCTAAGCTAGTGGAAAATCAAGCACTGTTGGACTTGATTACCCAACTAAAGCAAATGATAATTAAAATACCACTGCTAGATGCCATAAAGGAAGTGCCTACATATACTAAAGCCATCAAGGAAGCCTATATAAAACAACCCAAGAGGAAGAAAAATGATCCTAAAACCATACATGTCCTAGGATAGTTATTTGACCTGATGTTGGAAAAATTGACAGTTCCAAAGTATTCTAGTCCTGGTAGCCCTGTGGTTACAGTCACTATTCAAGGAATACAAGTTCAAAATTCTCTAGTTGACTTAGGTGCATCCATAAATGTCATGACCAAGGAAGTAATGTCTTAGTTGCATATCATTAGTCATAGGGAAACCCCAACCATCCTTCAGCTTGCTGATAGTTCCACCATTACACTTGATGGGATGGTAGAGGATGTTATAGTCACCTTGAATTCTTGGGAGTATCTGGTTGACTTTGTTGTCCTTTCCCCAAAGGCTAAGATGGGTGGATATCCAATAATTCTAGGCAGGCCATGGTTGGCTACTGCAGATGCCTGTGTAGCTTGTCGGTCAAGAAAAATGACTATATCCAATGGAGTCAACACTAAGAATCTGACTCTATATTCCCTAGCTCAACCTCTATTGCAAGATGACAAGATAGTCTGGCCAGGCTTGGGTGATACTGAACCTGAGGTCAATTTAATCTATCAGTTAACGATGATATCCCGGGAGCCATTTGTAGCCTCTAGGGGAGAAGATGAGATAATTTCCTCCATTATCATGAATGAATATAGAGTGCACTCCCAAATGTGTTCCCAAGTGGACTATGTTTTGGAAACTTTGTTACCTCCTCCAAATGCTCCACAATATCCAGAAACTTCACAATTCCTTCATACATTATTGCCTCATGAAATGGAGTCTTTTCTAGTTGCTCAGCTATCCATGAAAAAAAAGGTCATTAAGCTAGAATTTGGTCCAAGATAGGAATTAAATATGAGCAGTGCTTTGTCACTCTCTCAGCATAAAGTTATCCTACAACTTCTACAAGAACATCAACAAGCTTTTTCTTGGGATTATACTGATATGAAAGGCCTAGATCCTAAACTCTACACTCATAAAATCTACATCAGTCCTGAATGCAAGCCTGTCTGCCAACCTCAAAGAAGGGTTAATCCAGCTTTAAGGGATATAGTTAAGAATGAGTTGTAAAAGTTGTTAAATGCTAGCTTCATCTATCCCATTTTTGATAGTCAATGGGTCTCCCCTCTCATTATAGTACCCAAGAAAGGAGGGAAGTGGTGAGTTTGTGTTGACTACAAGGAGCTTAACTCAGCCACTAAGAAGGACCACTTTCCATTGTCGTTCATAGATCAAGTCCTTGATAACTTGGCTGGTAAGAAATACTTCTCTTTTTTGGATGGATTCAATGGTTATAATCAGATACAAATAGCACTTGAGGACTAGGAAGACAACATTCACATGTCCATGGGGGACATTTGCCTATTCAGTGCTACCTTTCAGTTTGTGCAATGCTCCTGCCACTTTCCAACGAGCTATGATAAGTATATTCTCTGATATATCTACTGATTGCATGGAGATTGCAAACTTGGATACAGTCCTTAAAAGATTTCGTGACTAAAACCTTTCTCTCAATAGTGAGAAATACTTCATGATGATGGAAGAAGGGGTTGTCTTAGGGCATTTCATATCTTCAAAAGGTATTCAAGTGGACCTTGCCAAGATTGAAGTGATTAGCACATTGCCTACTCCAGCAAAACAAAAAGATGTGTGGAGTTTTCATGGACATGTTGGGTATTATAGAAGGTTTATAAAGGATTTCAGTTAGCTTACAACATGACTGTATAACTTTCTAAAAAAGGATGTTGAATTTGCTTGGGACTTTGAGTGTGCAAAGTCTTTCCTGCAACTTAAGGAAGTTCTCACCATAGCACCGGTTTTGAGAGGACCTAATTGGGGCTTACCTTTTCACATTCATACTGACACCTCATACTATGCTATTGGTGCTATAATTGGTCGGAAGGTGGACTCAGTTGAGCATGCTATTTACTTTATTAGTAAAAATTTGCAAGGTGTTGAGTTTAATTACACTGTCACTGAAAAAGAACTGCTTGCAGTCATCTATGCCCTGAATAAATTTAGACACTACATTACCAGATATGAGATCTATATGCATACTAACCATTCTGCTATTAATTACCTCATGAACAAGCCTACAATCTCTGAAAGATTGGCTTGATGGTTGCTCCTTATTCGGGAATTTGACATCACCATAGTTGACAAGCCTAGTAAGGCCAATGTGGTTGCTGATTTCCTTTCTAGGTTGCATGTCCTTGATGATCCTGTGGCCATTGATGATAGTTTACCTAATGAGAATATCTTTCTACTATCTGTACACAATCCCTAGTAAGCTGATATTGCCAATTATCTAACCACTGGTAAGACACCAGCTCATTTCTCTGCTAAAGAAAGAAGATTGTTGACTGAAAAGAGCTTTAATTATTCATGGATTTTTGGATTCATGTTTTATACTGGTCTTGATCAATTGACTCAAAGATGCATAAGAGAGGATGAAACATATGATATCCTTATGGCATGCCACGATGAACCTTGTGGTGGACATTTTGCTGCCAAAAGAACAACATTGAAGATTCTGACCACAGGCTACTATTGGCCCAATTTACACAAAGATGTTGCTTAGTACACCAAAAAGTGTGACAAATGCCAATGCATGGGATGGCCTACTAAGACAGATGAAATGCCCCTGTAGCCACAAATAATTGTCGCACCCTTTGATAAATGAGGGATTGACTTTGTTGATCCTATTGAGCCATCTTCACAAGGTAAATCCTATATCCTTGTATGCATTGACTATGTTACAAAGTGGGCTGAGGCTAAACCTATGAAGCACCCAAGGGATAACAATGTTGCAAAATTCCTTTATGAGTTCATTTTCACAAGATTTGGGGTACCTAGGGAGCTTTAATCTAATCAAGGTCCTCAGTTTACTTCCAATTTGATAGCTGATCTAATGGAAGAGTATAACATAAGGCATGGTAAATCCTCACCTTATGACCCCCAAGCTAATGGGTAGGTAGAAGTTACCAATCAAGAGTTGGAATCTATTCTCACCAAAACTGTAGCCATCCATAAGAAAGATTGGGCCATACGACTTCTTGAAGCTCTCTGGGCTTACTGGACTACTTGGAAATCTACAATCGACTTCACACCATTTGAGCTTGTATATGGTCAATCTGCAATTACGCCTATAGAATTAGAACATAAGAGACTGAGGACAGCTCTTGATCTTGGTATGGATCTCACCGCAACACAACAAGAATGGATACTGAGCTTGAATGACCTTGATGAATGGCATAAATCTGCCCTACACAACATAGAATTGATACAACACCAGCGTAAGCAATGGCATGACAAGTATGTTAAGGATAAAATCTTTTCTGTTGGTGACTAGGTGCTCCTCTATGACTCCTGGTATCAGAATAATCTAGGAAAATTCCAAACCAGATGGTTAGGACCGTATGAGATTATAGCAGTATTTCCAAATGGAGTGGTCCAACTTTCCATAGTTGATCCAGTTCAGTTCAAATTGTTAGTCAATGGTCACAGGTTAAAGTTATATCACAAACCCTAGAGTAAGGAAGAGTTCCTGCAAAAATTCTCCTCCGTCATTGGAGATACACTTCCTGCAGCCTCTCGTAATGAGATTTCTACTCATTCGCCTTCCTCACTCTAGAAGTTCTCATCACTTTCATAATAAACACTTTCTTAATGAAAGTTGCTTCTCCATAATAAAATTCCATTTCATTTCATGTCTATCACCCATCCATTTCATTTATTCTTCATTCATGGATAACAATGATTGCCACCTCAGTAACAATTCAGGTTCGTAAACTTTCCAAGGTATGCAACTTTAATTTGTTTTTCCAATTATTTTTTCATATGCCTTGTCACCTGTGCAAGTGTGGGACCACTTGCCTAATTTAGTTTGGGGGGGGGGAGAAGTTATATCATTTTTGTCATTATGTTCATAAAAATTTTATGTTTATTCTTTTATCATGTCGTACTTGCATTTCTTGTCATGATTTGACAATTTTTGAAGAGTTCTGTGTTGCATTGTTATTCGCACATATCAAGTGAGGGTGGCAAGTACATGTTAAGTATGAAGTCTATGGATGAGTAATTATGAGTAGTTAAGAGATATTATTGATTTGCATTCATATTACTTATGAGCTCATTTTCCAAACTACATTGCTAGAACTTTCCATGTTTGAAACCTTCCTGTAACTTGCCTTTTCAAGCCTCCTTGTCTGAATTTGTTCTTGATTATTTTAATCTCTTGAAACTCCATTTTGGGTATTTCAACAACCTAAAGATGGGAGGTGACCTCATTCATAGGGAACCCATTGTGCATAATATCCTGCTTGAAGATCAATCCCGCAGGCCATATTTTTAGGCAAGAGGTTGGTTGGATTATATCCAAAAGCTAACCAGTAGGGATAATGAAGTTGCACTACAGTTTCTAAGTTCATTAAAAGATAGAGTGGCTACAGTCAAGGGATTGAGGGTACCATTTTCATAGACAATTTTGGCAGAAGTTATGAGGTTGTCGTAGGAAGGGGAGGAATTTATAGAAAATTTTGATCCAACCACATCCAAGGCTCAGTTCACTCTACATTCAGACCCACCTCTTGAGGTTGACTAGAAACAAGGTACATTGAGACTGTCTCTTCTAAAGCCATTTAGGCAATATGCAGTTCATGTCATTAGATATTTTACTTGTGAGGGATGACATTCATACCTGCATTCCATTCATTTTAAATTTTTGAGTTGTCTAAGGCATGACAATAGGCCCATCAACATTCCTAGTTTCATGTTTAGCATCTTGTCAAAGTAGGCCACTCTAGTATAGGAGGGTAAATGTAATTTTGTCTCACATCACTATTTAGTCAAATTTATAGTTGAGAAAGCCTTAAGGGAGGGAGTAGTCTGAAATCTCTTGGGATGAATTTTTGTAGCAAGGGTTTAAAGAACCAATCCCATAACCTATTGGGTGAAGAGTGGGGTAGAGAATTCAAACTAATAAAGGGGTTAGGAAAATTATTATTGAACTTGGGCAAGGTTCTTCATCCAAGAAGAAATCTAGAGTCAGGACTCCTAATTCCCCTCATTCCTCTACTTCAAGGTCAGTTCATGAAGAGGAAGAGGATACTTCTACAGAAAAGGCTAAAGCTACTCCTGTGACAAAGAGGGTTTCTCAGAAAGACAAGAATAAGAAACATAATTCTGGTACTAGTCAGTAGACTAAGGAATCATCTCCTATAGCCATAGGCACTTCTAGAAAAAAGGAAAGTTCTAGAAAGGAAGGAAGAAACTCCATTAAGGAGAAGTAATTGGAGGAAGTCAAATGTGACTGCATATATTCTATTTGAAGAGTCAAATGTTGAACAAGAAGCCTCTGGGAAAAAAGAAGTAGAGTTTAGAAATATTCAACAAGAAGCTGAAATACAACCTGAAAATTCTGAGCAAGAAGAACAAGGGCCTGAGATTATGTAGCAGGAAACATTTGAAGGGTTTCTTGATATTGAAATAGAATAGGTTCCTGATAAGCCAACAAATGAAGAAGTCATTGTAATTGGTGATGACTCCAGCTCTGAAGGGCAAGCTTATGTATTTCAGAGAAGAGGTTCAACCTCCAAGAATCCTCAAAAAAATGATAGTTGTAATGACTCAGATAGTGATGACTTGGATAGTTATATAATGGAAGAAGATGAACCAAGATTTTATCCTACAATAGAGAGGATTCCCTATGAAGAAAACCCTGACATTGATGCAAAACTTGTTAATAAAGTTGTGGAAATTTTTTTAAATGAGGGTTTAGAGACATTGGCCTTTGTTGCACAACAATGCTCTAATACTGAGAGATCCATGGTGGTTTGGATAGATCCTAAGGAAGGGATAAATTCAAAAGAAGGTAAGCCCCATGTTCTCTCTTCAACCAATAAATCTTTTGACAATTCCATGTTAGGTCTGTCTAGTTTTGTGTCCTTGTTATCTATTATTTCTCAGTTGTCCAATCAATTAAATTTAGAAAGGGAACAATGGAGGCAGAAGGGGAAAGAGTTAAATAGGATTATAGACCAAAATTTTTAGGAGACTATTGAGCAGGAGGAAAAAGTGGAACAACTGCAAGAAAAACTTACCAAAGTTACATCCCTTATCCCTAAGTTAGTTGGTTGTAGGTCTCCATCACCAGTATATGCCCTGTTTCTGAAAGAACAACTGCTGAATTATCAAATGACATGTATCATGCAAGATCCAATGCAGTTTTCCTAGGCATTTAATAACTCTCCTATATCCATTTAGAATCTACTATGTGAACTCTTCCTTCACAACCTAGCAGTCCCAAATGACCGAGTCTGGAACCCCTTACTATATGTTGGGGATATCCAGCTTAGGGCCCTTATGTCCTAGGTACAAAATGATATTAGTTGGGACACTCAAGCCAAGTTGTATAGGGATTTAGAATAAAAGATTCCTCTCTATCTGAGACCTAAAGCCAAAGACCCTAAAACTTGCTATTATGATTGGTTAAGAATTGCCCCCTCTGAATCAGACAACAAGCTCATCTATCCACTTAGGGATGCAACATTTGATGAGTATCAAAAGCTAGTTGATTCTAAGTTGCCTGATGCTACCAATGCTATTTAGTGGCGTTGGATTAGTTTAACCAAGGAGCTAAGAGCTAAAGAGCCACATTCACCCTTCAATTGCAGCATGGCACATAGGAGGGCACCCTCATACATCTCTTTGGGAAGGACACGACAAAGTTTTTGGATTCCACTTACCTTTCAGCTGCCATTGCTAATGTCTCCTCTCTTAGCAAACTCAGAAAATTTGGATAGTTATGATATGAATGGGGAGGAAGAAAGGTGGAAAAGACATAGAGAGACAAAGGGATTCTATTGGAGCTTTTCCAAAGGAGGTTCTGGATAGAAGACATCTACTGATTACACACTGACAGCCAGGTTGAAGAATTTTATGTTTACTGTGGGACCAACAAAAAGCTAAGCTGGGGGGAATGATGAGTCTAGTTTATGGATTATTTTGTTTATGATTTTTTGAGTCTAGAGTTAAATATCTTATGGTTTTCATAAACATTATGCAAAATTTTATGTTTCTATGCTTTAGCCATGTATATATCTGATACTTTTGAAACTAAGGGAAAATACTAAATATATATATAGACTAATGGATATTATGATGAAATATGGTATTTCTCTTCTCTAGTGTTAATGGGTAGTGTTCCTGTAGTCGTGTGACAAGGATGTGTTAAAATAGGAAAACTTATTATAAATCTTTCCCTTGGATTTGTATTGTGAATTTTGGTATGCTAACCTTTTGCAGGAGAAGAATAAGTCAGTAAGGAGTAAGGACTCAATGATGAAGTGGCTCCTTCAAGGTGAGTAACTATTTCTAGATTTTATCATGGCTCCACTACTTCCATAACCTTGTGGTTGCTGACATAGACCAGGTCGATCCAGTTACTGGGTGTTCCTATATTCTTGAAGCACTAAATATGGTTTATCCTCTTGCATAAATGATGTTGCCATTCCTATAACTGAAGTTGTTATGCTTATGTAATGAAGGACCTAGTTTTTAGGTGTTATGTTTTCTCAGTTACTATTAAATAAGCTGGAACTTATGATTCTAAGTTAGTTAGATGTTGTATGCAAATTAGATGTCTAATACTAGAAATGATAAATTAACTAATTAGAAGCTAACAAATCTATCTAATGCAACACAATGAAGAATGCAAAGTAATCACAAATGATGAAATTAAATCAATTACCTTCACCTACCATGTAGTTTGTCTCCATTGTCCTCCTAGCCTTGATTTCTTGAGGATGTTGAGCTCTCAGATTTCCAAATGAAACCTTTTTCCCAAGATGCCACCAAAGTGTGAAGATTTGATGATGAATGCAAAATAGCTAAAAGCTTGATTATGCAACTAATGGATGAAATGCAAATGATGATAATATGGATGCTTATGCTTGAATGCTATTGAAATGCTTGATTGCTTGAAGATGCTTGAATTCTTGAAATGCTTGATTTCCTATTCACTATTAGCTCACAAAGGGGGAATTAGGCTCCTTTTATAGATTTTTGGAGGATCTAAGCCTAGGTGGCACAATCCTACGGTGGAGAATGAAAGGTGGAAGATCCTAGGGCTAGGATTGACTTGGTTGAAGGAGTTGAGAGAAAGGGGGATGTAGTTGGAATGTGAGAGGAAGAATAGGGATGATGTTCCTCTCACATTGACATGGAGGAGAACAAGGTGGAAGGGAAAGACACATGTCAAGTGTCTCACAAAGACCAAAGAGAGGAAGAGGGAAGGACTTTTTCCTCATGAGGACTCTTGGTACAAGTGTCCCATGAGTCATCTTTGACCCTTAGAGGTGGCTTGAGAAGTCCCTTAGGAATAGGGCATGTCTCTTGACTTGGTTTAAGAAAGGACATGTGGTCATGAGACCAAGTCCTATGAGGCCACATAGCCCTTAAGAATAGGACATGTGTGGGTGAGGATAATTATCAATAAATAATTAATAATAATTATTTATTTTAGCCAAAGTGATGTGTCAGGTTACTAGGTAGGTGAGGTGGACTAGGGGACTTAGTCATATTTAGGTGATTGTATATTTAATTAAATCACTTTAATAAGACTAATTAGAAGACTTAGGATAGAGGAATAGACTATAGTGAATTTACTAAATAAATTGAATAATCTATTTAATAAATAGAGGAAATAATTATTAATTAAATAATAAATATTTAATTAATTTATCAAGTCAATATCAATTAAATAATAAATATTTAATTAATTAAGGAAGCCATTTTTAAGTGTATACATTTTGCCCCTCTTTGAAATAATGTGCGTGTCACATTGTGTCAAAGAAAATTTCAAGCGTTTTGCCCCTGCCCCATACAATGTATGAGATGACCTATGCATGCCCCCTCGAGAGATTGATTGAAAAAAAGATTATTTGAATTTTATGATTGTTTTTTATTTATTTTAGTTTTGTCGAGTTGGATAATCAATCTCACGAAAGAAACAGGAGAAAAGATGGGTAAAAAAGGGGTGAAACAGAAGAAAAATGAGAGATAGGGTCCACACAACAAGCACATCGGGTCTACAGGCTATAAATAGGGCAAAGGGGTCCACAATAGGCTCATTGTGCACACTTGTCATTTGGAGATCATAGTGTGAGAGAGAGAAGAGCCGAGCCGCTAGGATGTCGTTCCCATTGGAAAATCACCGCTTCGAGAGGGCTAGACGCTTCCAGCGACCACCTGATTTGGGAGAGCCGATAGGTGATTCGATCCTCTTTGTGATTTCATCATTTTTGGCATGTTAGATGAGAATTTATAGCATGTTTAGGGTATATTTAACCATAGGTTAGTTTAGAAAAAATTAATTTTCTTGGGCGAAAAACATATGCGCAGTTGCAGTGCACGAATGTGCAGCAACTTGAGGCATTTGCATAGAAAATTTGTGTTTCTGTGCATACATAGAAAAAATGTTGAGGATATTGTGCAAGTATCACATAAAATCGTGCATAGATGAAAATTACGCTTTGGTGAATTAATGCTACGCAAATGTTGATTGAAATTACGCAAACATAAGGGGATCCTACGCATGCATTTTTCTGTGCTACACATTTATTTAGTGGAGAGAATTTGGTCAAATTAACAAGTCAATTAGGTCAAACTAGATGTTGATAAGCCAATTTGATCTGTCGGCAATTTAGTCAAGATAGGCAACATTGTAGCATGGTCGCTAGTTAACCAGTCTTGATGTTAGATAATTGATAAAATCATCTATTGAAACAGGTGATAAAACATGTTTGTAGTTGATATAATAAGATAGATATATGTTTAGATCAACTTATCAAAAT
This sequence comes from Chamaecyparis obtusa, assembly GCA_027943335.1. Classification (NCBI taxonomy): domain Eukaryota; kingdom Viridiplantae; phylum Streptophyta; class Pinopsida; order Cupressales; family Cupressaceae; genus Chamaecyparis; species Chamaecyparis obtusa. The sequence goes on from BSBK01000997.1 coordinate 511,749, forward strand.
CTGATAGCTTGATTTTGTTTGACTTGGATAGGAGGATATTACCAATATTTTGATGTCATGGGAGAGATATCCCATCACACAAAACCTGAGACCGGCACTCTAAGAGACTGATAGACTCTTGATTGGAGCATCTGGGTTATACCATGTGATCTACACAACTGAGATTCAGGTGAATCTCAGTATGATGACCACCTTAGTAGAGAGATGGCACTCAAAGATTAGTACCTTTCATCTTCCCACAGGAGAGATGATAGTAACACTAGAGAATGTATATCGCATCCTCCAACTTCCTATCACAGGTGAGCTAGTACATTATGATTGACATGACGGAGTGACAGAGTGTAGAGCTACATTTGGGGATGATGAAATTGAGGAGGGAGAGATTAGGTGGGAGGATATGGTGGACTTATATGAGCCTCTACTAGTGGTTCTAGCAAGAGTAATTGGGGGATTTGTATGCCTTGATCGGAGGTCACACAGATTTGCAGTTGGATGGGGCCGCACACTGTAATGGATGATAGATGACGAGACCCAATTTTCTTGGGGTGTCTACCTATTAGCCCATTTGTACCATGATCTTCATTAGGTGGTGTACCATAGAGGTGCATCATTATTAGTAGGTGTCACATTGCTCCATATATGGGCATGGGAGCATATCGTAGTGACACGACCAGTAGCCATTAGATTTCATAGCATAGGACAACCATATATTCATTTATATTCATTAGTTTTGTCTTAGGCAAAATTGGGACACTTGGAGTTCTGGCGGTACATGTTTGACACATTAGACACAGTCACATGGAGACCATACCTAGGATGTGAGCCCTGGGATGATGAGCAGCAGCTGGGTTTTTATTTTGAGTCATGATGGCTAATAGGGCGGATGCCCTACATTATTGAGAGACAGTTGGTCAGCTGGGTTCTGCGTTAGTTTGGCAGGATCCAGGGCATGCTTCAGGGAGTCACTAAGTTCACTCGGACTCATCAGGAGAGATGTGACTAGGGGCCCATGGATTCATTTGATATAGCTAGACAGGAGTTCTTGGACATGCCATTCCAAGCATGGATGATGAGACAGGGGGTGGTGGACACAGGGATGATGATAGATTTGGAGCAGTTCCTTAGAGATTTTCCAGTTCCATGGCTGACAGATCTGACAGCTAGGCCACCAGAGAGGGATCCAATAGAGAGACATCATGGGAGACACCGAGGGTGAGATAGGTGAGGATGAGGGAGAGGAGGTGACATCGACAGTGGAGATAGTGATGGAGGAGACAAAGAGAGAGGGGATAGAGCTGGACCTCAGATGAGAGGTGACAGTGTGAGACAAAGAGGGTTGATGCCACCTTTGGCTAGATAGGGATGGAGAAAGCCTCCAGTATAGCCAGTAGTAGGAGTTCCACCATAGGTACTAGTAGTACTGGTATAGATACTAGTTGCCCCAATATAGGGACCAACTATACAGGCACAGGTGCCAATACAGGCAGGGCAAGGATAGGATGATGCAGAAGTTTTATTAGCTTAGGGTGGAGTGGTACAAGGTGGACAAATCCCTGATGATGTACAGGATGGGTAGGATGTACATATGCTAGATGTGGATGCCCTGGAGGGGCCAATAGGGATGGACATTAGGGGACACGATCCCTATTTTCAGAGAGATGCTACAGAGGAGGAGGATCTAGATATTGACTCATTGCTAGTCCAACTAGCAATTACACAGGTGCAGGCAGACCATGTCCTTGGACTGGAGAGATAGATAAAGAGGCTAGAGAGCTAGATGGGAGTACTTAGACATGAGTGGGATGCAGCTATAAAGAGACTCGGGGAGTCAAAGATGTTATTAGATGAGTTGTAGTGTACAGAGGATTTGGGTCCTCATGGAGATAGTTTGAGAGCCATGATACGTGCCGAGAAGGAGATATCCTACTAGCGAGAGGCCTATAGACAGGTGGTTATGAGGGATCAGTAGATTGGGAGCTACAGAGAGAGCTCAGTGGCTATTATGACAATAGTATATGATAGACAAGCACCAAATAGTAGTGGAGGTGTATCATCACATCCTCTGAGAGCACCCATAGGTTTAGGAGATCAGGGCGGTGCCTCAGGATCAGGCGGTTCAGCAGCACAGGGTCTCATTACATCTCGTAGATAGCGACAAATAGAGTCTGGAGGCAGTGGATCATAGATTTTGGAGATCATTGTATACACTTTTTGTATCATTGTATCATTGTATCATTGACTTGATAGACACTGACTTTGGACACATTGTTATGTTTCTTTATATCATTGGACATTTGGACAGTTTATTTGCTTTTATGGACTTTATATGATGGACTCTCTATTTATGATTTTGCAGTGCTGTCATGATTTTCTTTGATGATGTTATATATATGTGTGTACTAACATATGCAGGATGTGATGATTTACTTTAATATACATAGCATGTATGTCCTAGAATGTGTAATGATTGATTTTCTAAGTGAGACATAATGGCTAATGATCGAATATATGATGTTGATAAATGCATGTCCTAGATGAGTTTACTTTATACAATGCTATATGTACTAATACAATGCTGTAAAATAATGTAGACAATGGATAATGAATGGTTAATAAATGATGATGTAAAAATGCATATAATGGATAATAAACAATGATGTAAATGAATGATAATAAATGCATGATAATATAAAACATGTAATGGATAATAAATGATGAAATGCATATAATGGATAATAAATGATGATGTAAAATGCATACAATGGATAATAAATGATGATGTAAAGATGCATATAATGGATAATAAATGCATGATAATAAATGAATGATAATAAATGCATGATGATATAATACATGTAATGGATAATAAATGATGAAATGCATATAATGGATAAGAAATGATAATGTTCTTAAAATGACTAAAAGATAACAACTTACATCATAATGAAAAGATAATGAAATGTTATGAAATTTGCACACACGAAATATGTGTAATATAGATGGATAATATACAAATGAACACACCTACCCTCAAATAATGTATGACCTAAATGAATTGATTAAAGGTTTGTAAGATGCGAGGTGAAAAATCAATGTTTTTGTTGTCCAAATGTCCTCAACTTAAATAATAGTGTATCTTGCACAAGAAGAATGGACTAGGAGAACAGATAACCTAATAAGAAAGATAACCTACAAATCCCTATAAAAGGAGCACGATATGCAAGTTGTGAACTGTTTAAATGAAATGCAAAATAAAATATGAAATGAGTATATCTCCACAACTTCATGTAACATCTTAGAACTTCATAATAACTGGAATTTGATTTTCATCATTGAGCTCGTTATGTTGCAAGAAAATGCAAGCATCATGGTATAATTAAACCAGGATGACCTGAGCACTTCTTGCATGGAGTTTAATATTGCAAACTTGACAAACATCTAGGTATAATTGAACCAAGATGACCTAAGTTTCATTTGCATAACAGACAAGGAATATCCCCCCCTCCATCGGGGAACAAATATTTGGAGTCGAGGTATGTGATGGTGTATCACCATAAATAACATTTTTAGAGAAAAATGATTTGTATGTTGTCAATACTATTAAATTGATGAAGGCACTTACGCACAGACACCCCAATCATTTGTTCCTTTGATTTCATCAAAAAATATCCCACAAACAACAATTAAAGAAAATACCATGCCCCATCCCGACTATTCTAATCAATGACATATGGGAGTTTCAAACTCATGTCAAAGATATCCTGGAATAGCATAGGAAACATGATAACAATGAAATCCAGATATGAATGCATAATCTTCAACAAATCATCCTAACATGCCTACCATGAATATACATTTATTTTTCCAAAAGATAGTGTAAGGTACAATGATTAGTTCAATTGATGATGTATAGTCAAGAATGATAGATAAGCAGCCATGTTTCAAAGTATATATTACAATTACGATGCATCATGAAGATACCATTGTGGAAGAACATTTGATTGTGTTTTCTTGTCTGGTGAAAGTACTCCATTCTGTCCTCTAAGAGTCATGACTATCATAGATCCACTTCTCAAACTAGGTCGAGGACATGCCCCTAGCTAGGTGATGGACTGACTTATTATGGATGAAGAAGGATGCAACAAGACTAGGATGAAGACCATGACAAAAGACCAAGCTATGATGGGGTTTTATTATGGGTAGATACAATGGATGGCATATGAATTGGCCATTTTATTATGATATATACATGGCGGGAATGGTGACTGACTAGCCATTTTATTGTGGATATATAAAATGAATGGACACACTAGAAGAATCATAATAGATAAAGGAGGTAACTTGATACACATGGCGCATGTTTCCAGGTTTTCACCACATGCTTTTATTGCAATTTTCTTTTGATTTTTTTTTTATATAGAATATATACATAGCCCTTGCATTGGGATTTCAAGGATAGAACTTCTTGAGGTGTATGTTGTTAAGAGGTTCATCCAAAGGATCTCCCTTAGGTGTGGACAATTGATAAGCCCCAAAACCATAAACTGTTGTAACTACAAAAGGACCTAACCAATTGGGTTCAAACTTGCCCTTCTTCTCACGATGCTATTGATTCTTTGGATTTTCTCAAAGGACTAGGTCACCAAGCTAAAAGTCTTTGATCTTTACCTTTCTATTATACTGACGAGACATACACTATTGATAGAATTTCAAATGATCATAGGCTCTCTGATGGCATTTATCCAGCAGTTCTAGTTCAGTTAGCCGTGCAACTCTATAGTCTTCATCAGGAATCAAATCTTTAAGAGTGACACAAAGTGAAGGCAACTTGACCTCGAGGGGTAGGACTACTTTAGATCCATAGAGAAGGGAATATGGGGTGGCTCCAGTAGGAGTACGGATGGAGGTGCGATAAGCCCATAAGGCTGGATTCAGTTGGATATGCCAGTCATGACCAATGTCATTTACAGTCTTTTGTAGGATTTTAACAATTGTTTTGTTTGATGCCTCAGCTTGGCCATTTCCTTGGGGATGGTATATGGAGGAATAGTTATGGGTGATATGGAATTTTGCACACAGTTCATCCATGTCCTGATTTTGAAATTATTTCCCATGATCAATAATGAGATACATAGGTATACCATATCTGCAAATGATATAATTTAGGATAAACATAGACACTTGTTTCCCTATGGCAGTGATCAATGGAATAGCCTCAATCCATTTAGTAAAATACTCGGTTGCAGTGATTATCCATTTCTGGTCATTGGAAGATGGAGGGTTGATAGCGCCCATGAGGTCGAGTCCACACCGACTGAATGGCAAGGTAGTTGTAAAAGGATGTAACTCTTGTGCTAGAGCATGAATAAGGTTTCCATGTATCTGACATTTCTTGCATGCCCTAGCAAAATGAAAGGAATCTATTTCCATGGTAGGCCAGTATTAACCCATATGTATGAGTTTCTTAGACAAAGAGGGACCACTCGAATGTGTCCCACAAATACCCTCATGTACGTCTTGCAAGGCAGTTTGAGCTTCATCATGCTCGAGACATCGTAGAAGAGTACCATCAAGACCTCACCGATAAAGGGTGTCGGATATTAGGATAGCGGGAGGCTTGGTGGAGAAAAGTTCATTTTTGATTTCGGGATAGGTCAGGGGGTAGGATGTCATTTTTCAGATAGGAATAATTTTTTCCATAGATTGGGGAATCGTGTCCAATTAGATGACATATAATACTCGTATCAAGATCATCATATGCAGGACAAGTCAGGGATTCCACCAAGAACTCAAAATGGACCTTGGTATCCTCTGTATCAAACAAAGAAGCAATTGTAGCCATTGCATCAACAACCTTGTTATCATGCCAAGGAATCTATTCAAAAGTGATGACTGAGAAATATTGTTTGAAGTCATCAACCATATGTTTATATGGTAATAAATTATCATCTGTAGTTTGATAATCATCATTAACCTGAATTATAACCAACTAAGAATCTCCATAGACTTTCATTTTAGTTACTTTCCATTGTAAAGCCATCTTTAACCCAATCATCAAAGCTTCATATTCAGCTACATTATTGGTGCAAGGAAAGAGTAGCTTGTAAGATTTCAGAATTGTGTATCCTTGCGGTGTGACAAAGAGAATACCAGCTCCTGAACCCTGTTGAGTATATGATCCATCAAAGTATAGTTGCCATGTTTGTGTAGATAAAGCCAAGATGTGTGCATTAGGAAACGCTGTGTGTATAGGTTGTTCATCTATTAATGGAGCATCAACTAACTGATCTACTATCACTTGACCTTTGATAGCCTTCTTGTCTACATATTCAATATCAAATTCACTAAATAGCGTGATCCACTTAGCCAATCTGCCTATCAATGCTATCTTGCTTAATAGATACTTTAAAGGATCAATCTTTGTGATAAGCTTGATTGAATGTGACAACATGTAATGTCACCACTTTTGTGAAGCAAAAACAATGGCCAGACATGCTCTTTCTATAGGAGAATAGTTTAGCTCATATCCCACTAGGGTGCGACTGATATCGTAGATGGCCTTTTCTTTCCCTTCATGATCTTGCTAAGCCAGAAGAGCACCTCTTGAGACTTCCGTAGCTGAAATATAAAGCAAGAGTGGCTTGCCCATAATTGGTGACATCAGAGTTGGAGGATTCACCAAATATTGCTTGATTTTATTGAAAGCTTCTTCACACTTATCATCCCATTGGAATAAGATATTTTTATGCAACAAATGTTGAAAGGGATGACTTCGATCTGCTAGCTGAGAAACAAATCTTCGGATGGATTGGAGATGTCCCTGTAAAGATCTTAACTAACTAATGTTAGTGGGGAAATCCATCTCCATTATTGCTTTAACTTTTTATGGATGTACTTCAATTCCTTTGGCTGAGACAATGTAGCCTAATAGTTTATTGGATGTGACTCCGAATGCACATTTCTTTGGATTGAGTTGAATCTAATACTTTTCCATCTGGGTGAATATTCTATCCAACACTCTCAAATGACCAGCTCTATCTTTGGATTTTGCTAAAATGTCATCAACATAATCTTCCATAATGGTATGCATCATGTCATGAAAGATTGTATTCATAGCTCTTTGGTAAGTTGCTCTAGCATTTTTGAGGCCAAATGGCATCACATTCCAGTAGTATGTACCCCATGGACAAGTAAAAGTAGTCTTTTCCTAGTCTTTCGGTGCAATCTTGATTTGGTTATAGCGAGAAAAACCATCCATTAATGATAACATCTCATGCCCAGCTGTCAGATCAACAATAATGTCAATATTTGGTAGAGGAAAGTCATCTTTTGGACAAGCTTTATTAAGATCTTGAAAATCAATACAAATCCAAATAGACTTGTTTGGTTTGGAGACAAGGACAATATTTGAAATCCACTCAGCATAATCAATAGCACAAATGAATCCAACATGTAGGAGCTTCTTCAATTCTGCTTTAACCATTAGTGCAATATGTGGGTGCATCTTGCGGAGCTTCTGCTTAACTGGTTTTACACCTGGTCTAATAGATAAATGATGCATAATGAGATTAGGGTCTAGCCTAGGCATATCAACATAGGACCAAGCAAAGTTGATTTGTCTTTCTTTGAAATTTTTTGCAAAAGCTTCTTTCTCTGATTCTGTCAAGGATGCTGCTACTTTGAGGATGCGTGGAGACTCTTCTGTTCCAATGTTAAGATGTACTATTGGTTTTATAAGAATGGAAGATTGATCTCAATACAAATAATTGGGAAGAGTTTCAATCCTTCCATCATTAGGTACCTCGGAGAGGTTTTAACCATCATATGCATCTTTTCTTTTTACTATTTTTGGATCTAATACTACCACTGAGTGGTTTTCACCATTAGATCTATTGATTATTTTTATATTTTTATGACTGAAAGGATTGGCACTCTCTCCAAAGTAGGCCATGTCATTGAGTTCTATCAGAAATCCTAAATTGTGATCCCCTAGTGGTAAATGATCCCTGATTCCAAGATAGTCAATGATTGTGTCATCATTATGGAAAATATCAAGTTCTGGATGATCGAGAGAATCCCAATCGATAAGCTCAGGATGTATTAGGGGCATTGGATCATTCGGGTCAGTTTCAAAGGTAGAGATGGTATTGATGGAAAAGTTGTCAAGGTTTATGATGGTATCAGTGAGGTCTATTTCCATACTCTCATCCGTTTCATCTCACTTTCCTCACAATCGACAAAAGTAGTATCACGTGGGACTAATCCTAGTGAGTCAATCTTTGAACTCTCTCCCTCATGGTAATTGTTACTATAGTGATGGACAACATCAAATCCTATCTCTTTAGTACAATAAGATAATGAATCCCATTCATAATCATTTGAGTCAAAATAATCATTATCCCCAAGTCTATCAATGATTCTTTGTGCTATCCTTTGTTTCTCTGGATCTACATACATACTGTGCTTTCTGAATTGTAAGGCAGGAGCTTTAGATATCTCATGAGAAGGTGTGATCTTTTCTTTTCCTTTTGGTTCTTTTGGTCCTTCTCCTTTGTATCCTAATCTTGTAGTGTCTCTTTGATAGTTTGGATTTTGCAAAATTGGTTTGATAACTCCTTCTCTTTGTAATCCTATAGGTTCAGCACCTTGGTATCCCATCTTTTGTAGCAAAGTATATCCTTTACCATAGACATCAGGTGATGTATATTCATGTTTGATATCTTCCTCATTTTTCTATGACTTGAGCAAATGATTAGCATTATGCTCAACTGCCTCTTTGGATATTGTACCCCCACTTATAAATGTGTCATAAACAAGTGTTGAAGGGGGTTCTGATTGTTGTTTAGTGATCAAAGATCTACCATATGATCTAGGAGATAAAGGTAACTCTATGATGCAAAGAGCTTGACCTAAAGTGTATTCTCCTATACTTCTTTCTTTTATGTCTATCTTGATCCCATTTGATTTAGAAGTTGATGCTATATTACTAGGATCACTGGGTGTAGTTGTAGAAGAACCAGTACAGTTATAAGGTATCAAAGAATCAGATGTCTTTACTATCTTACAATAATGGAATGGATCAGTGTCTCCTTTGATAGTGATCTTCTGACCATTATGAGGGAATTTCAAGCACTGATGATAAGTTGATGGCACATCTTGCATGGAATGAATCCACGGTCTTCCCAATAGAATGTTGTAAGCAAGATCCATGTCAAGAACTTGGCAAGGTACATCTTTGATTATAGGACTGACTTTGATAGGAAGAACAATAGATTCCTTAGATGACCTCTCTTCTTCATCATAAGCTTTTATTGTGATTTTCTTCTTTGGATCTACAACATTTTCAGAAAATCCCAATGCAAGGACTAGTTTCAATGTGCATATGTTCAAGCCAGCTCCTCCATCTATTAATACTCGCTTCATTTTGTGACTCTGTACAAGGACTTCGATATGTAGGGGAGCATTGTGAGGTTGGGTAATAGCTAAATCATCATTTTCAGTGAAGGATAAGTAATGTGGGGTTGTTAAATGTCCCACCATAGCTTGAAATTGATCATGATCTAGATTTGTGGGGACCTGAGTCTCTAAGAGAGCTTTTTCAAGGATATCTTTATGAGATGTGGATAGATGTAAAAACTCTAAGATGGATATCTGGGCAGGTGTTTTCTTGAGTTGTTCCAAAAGATTGTACTAGTTGGAAATATTTGGTGTAGACTTTGGAACATAAACAAACTTGTTTTGAGGTGTATTTGGTTTAGACAGGACTCCTTGGAGAGTAACCTTGGATTGAGCATGAGTAGTAACATGGACTGGTTGACTCTGATTTTTCTTTTATGGTAATGACATTGGCATAATACTTAGAAGGATGACATTCAGAAATGTTACCAACATATCTATAGGGAGTAGAATTATAATTGGCTTGATTGTCACCCTTAGTGTTGGAAGAACCTCCTTTTTCATGCTTAGGAAGTGGATCTTTGAAAGCCGTATGTGATTCATTTGAGGTATGTCCATCAACACCAATTTCACCACTTTCAATTAAGTCTTGAACTACATTTTTGAGTCTTAGGCAGTCATTGGTTTTATGTCCTTTTCCTCTGTGAAACTCGCAATAATCATTCGTATTCCACCAAGAATGTTTTACTCGAGGTTCAAAGTCTTTCATTTTAGGAAGCGTAATGAGTTTCTTTGTGATTAACTTCCGTAATGCTGATTCAAGAGATTCCCCTAAAGGAGTAAAATTTCTTCAAGGTGACATAAAAGGCAATCTTGGTTTAGATGAATCTTTATTGGTATTTGGATTTGCTGATTGATTGTTGTAGGTACCTTGAGCAGCATTAGCCTGACTTGTGAGATTTAGAAGGGGTTGTGTTGGTTTGACATTACGATTATCAATAATCCCATCATTGACAATGTTTTTGTTTTTATTCTAGAATTTTGATTTGTCATTGTTGTAGTTGTTGGGATTGGAATTTAAGGACCCAATATTGTCTTTGGAATAAAGTTTTATCTCACCTTTTCTGACCATGGCTTCCTCAGTCTTGATACCATTTTCTATGAGCTTATTGAAGTTTGGTGGACATTGCAATTGTAACCTATAACTCATTTCTGGTGTAAGGTTATGCACATAGATATCCATATTTTCTTATTCAGGAATTGTTCATGGGTATTTGGCAAAAAATTGACGCTATATTTGCAAAAAAGTAAGGAAGGGTTCTCCATTCTTTTGATGTGCATTGCAAAGATCAAGCATAGTGACTTCATGTTTGATGTTATATGAATAATGAGTCACAAATTTGTCAAGAAGCTCATTGAAAGATTTGACGCCTGGGGGTAGTTTGGAGAACCATTCCATGGCTTGTCCTCCTAAACTTTATGGAAATAGTTGCATAAGATAAGTGTCATTGTGAACGACTTCAATACAAGCAGCACAAAACTCACGAATGTGGTCTTGTGGATCCAAATTCCCTTTCTATTTGTCAAATTTTGGTACCTCAAAATGAGGAGGGAATGGAATAATTGCTAAATTCTTATCAAAAGGATAAGGACATATATCATCCAAGGAATACTTCTTAGTTGATGATCCAGTTTGGATGTCACGGATTTGTTGTTGAAGCATTTGGATTTGTTGTAGAACGAGATCCAAAGATAACATGTTTCCTTGAGTGTTTTGGGAAGCATTGTTTTGGGAAGCATGGTTCTGTTGATCATTTTGAGAAGCATCAGATTACTGCTTGATTTCCTTTTCTCCATGAGTATCTTGAGAACTATTAGGAATTTCTTGATTGTTCACAATAGTTGGTTCTCTAAGATGAGAAATATCAAAATCACTTGGTAGTTTGGCTCCTTGTTGAGCAAGCATGAGGAAATACATCTCTCTATCTAGGTCTAGGAGTCTTTCCATGACATGATAAAATATAGGATCTTGTGTAGCATCCCTAAGTTCTTGATCTGTGGGTTCCTCTTCGGATGTAAAAAGTGAAGTTTTCTTAGGAATTTTAGGCCAAGGATTTTCTTCATTGCTTTTCTTTCCTTCCATTTTGTCTAGGGATTCTAAATCAACGGGTTGTTTTAATTTCTGAGATCAAGTTTGAACCATAAAAATGTGAAAATTGATTTGTGGGATGAAAGATGTTTGATGAAAAGATATGGAAAGAGTGTAGAAAAGATATTGGAAAAGTGTTGAAAAGTGATGAGCCAACTTGATAAAATCTAGGTCAATAGGAAGTATAGATTTCACTATGATATGACAAAGAAAAATCAAGAGATAGTAACCTAAGTAAGCTTGATTATGGATGATAGATCCTGATAGGATAAACTCACAAAGATCAAAATTTGATAGATAAGGTAATGTTTCAACACTAAAATTGGAATTTTAGAGGATTAGAAGAAATGATTTGATGACTTTTGGTGAAGGAAGGATGATGAGAATTGATGAAAATGGTCAAACTAAAAATTAGGGTCTGTGTGGCTTGAATGTTTTTCCAAAATCTTACTAAGGATGAAAATGGGTATTTGAAAAAGTGATTGTGAAATTTTCAAAGCTTGTGGAAATGCTCGTTGTTGTATATGCACAACAATAAATGTGCATGACATTTTAATTAATGTGCAGCCAAATGAATCAAATGTGCAACAATTTTTGATTGATGCATGGGAAAGTTAACAGATGCACAAAACAATGTAACTTATGCGCATGAAAATTGGATAAATGTGCAAGAAAATTGGATGAATGTGCAGGTTTTTGTTTCTGATGGATTGGAACTGCAAGATTTTGAATTTTGTTTTGATTTTCTGATGTTTTTGGTTTTCTGATGTTCTAGTTTTTGGCAAATAAAAAATGCATAAACACACACACACACACAAGATAGAAATGATTTTAATCTAATTGTTCTAGTATGAATGCACAAACACGCTTACAATCCTAAGGTTGGCAAGGACAATATTTGTTGAATCCCCACTAGGATAATAAAATCCAGCCACACAAATCCACAACAGACAGCCTAGGAACTTGGAGGCATGGGCTCCTCCTTACAGTGCACTCACTTCTCAGGCACACCAAGTTCTAAATTCAATGGGTCATTACTTCCCAAAGATCTGCTATCTCTACTATGAACTATGAGTAATGTGGGGTGTCTTCACGGGCTTGGGTGACCCCTTGAGCCAAAAAATAGAAGGTTTTTGGCCACTAAACAAAAATATTTAATAAGGACATCCGTTTAGGTGGTTGTGATCAAGTCATTTTCCCAATTAAGGGGGCTCTCCCAATCCTTTCAAAGCAAGACTTTCACCTCTACTAAGTAGGACTTTAATGCACCACTGGGGTACTGGAGGAGATTTTGGTTGCCACAATGAATTCACACCTATCTAATGTGAGACTAATCACACTAGCATTTTTTATATACCGGTTTGAAAGGGCTTGGCTTTAGCTTGTTAGCGGTTGGGTCGTTCCTTGGGGTGAGTACCTCTTTTCCCACCAAAGATCGCCCTCTAAAAATTATAACAGTTTCTCTTACACCCAAGGTCCATGAATGGCGAGGGGAGAGGATATGTTGTTATAATTTTGGGATTACAAATAGCTATTAAGAAAGACACAACAGACACTTAACTATGCTAAAGAAGACACATGGAAATTTAAAAACATGTCATATTTAAAGCCCAAACGAGGTTATAGTTTATTTTGCAAAACCCCTTAAAGACCTGCAAACAAATTGTTAGGGATTTTAGCAATGGGGTCTTCAAAAGAACGTCCTACAAAATAGCCTAGAAAACTACCAGAATGATAAGAAAGTTGTTAAAAAAGATTAGCTAAAATCAAAATAAATTAGAAAATTTAATTTAACTACTGTAAATAACAAATGCGTAGCAATAGTGAATAAATGCGTAGAATTATGAAACTGATGCATAGAATTAACAAATGCTCAACAAAAACATGTAAATGTGCAGAATAGAGTGATGGATGCACATGTGTTAACCAGAAGCTGAAAACAAATAAAAAAAGAGAAAAGTGACAAGTTTGATCAGAAATGGATGCGTAGAATAGATGAATGGATGCGCAAGAATCGTGAATGAATGCGCAGGAAAAACCTGGAAATGATTGCACACAGAAAACTACAAATAAAATGTTAAAAACATGGGGAAGGCCCCACAGTGGGTGCAAAAAATGTATGCAAATTAGATGTCTAATACTAGAAATGATAAATTAACTAATTAGAAGCTAACAAATCTATCTAATGCAACACAATGAAGAATGCAAAGTAATCACAAATGATGAAATTAAATCAATTACCTTCACCTACCATGTAGTTTGTCTCCATTGTCCTCCTAGCCTTGATTTCTTGAGGATGTTGAGCTCTCAGATTTCCAAATGAAGCCTTTTCCCCAAGATGCCACCAAAGTGTGGAGATTTGATGATGAATGCAAAATAGCTAAAAGCTTGATTATGAAACTAATGGATGGAATGCAAATGATGATAATATGGATGCTTATGCTTGGTTGCCTATTCACTATTAGCTCACAAAGGGGGTATTAGGCTCCTTTTATAGAGTTTTGGAGGATCTAAGCCTAGGTGGCACAATCCTACGGTGGAGAATGAAAGATGGAAGATCCTAGGGCTAGGATTGACTTGGTTGAAGGAGTTGAGAGAAAGGGGGATGTAGTTGGAATGTGAGAGGAAGAATAGGGATGATTTTCCTCTCACATTAACATGGAGGAGAACAAGGTGGAAGGGAAAGACACATGTCAAGTGTCTCACAAAGACCAAAGAGAGGAAGAGGGAAGGACTTTTTCCTCATGAGGACTCTTGGTACAAGTGTCCCATGAGTCACCTTTGACCCTTAGAGGTGGCTTGAGAAGTCCCTTAGGAATAGGGCATGTCTCTTGAATTAGTTTAAGAAAGGACATGTGGTCATGAGACCAAGTCCTATGAGGCCACATAGCCCTTAAGAATAGGACATGTGTGGGTGAGGATAATTATCAATAAATAATTAATAATAATTATTTATTTTAGCCAAAGTGATGTGTTAGGTGACTAGGTAGGTGAGGTGGACTAGGGGACTTAGTCATATTTAGGTGATTGTATATTTAATTAAATCACTTTAATAAGACTAATTAGAAGACTTAGGATAGAGGAATAGACTATAGTGAATGTACTAAATAAATTGAATAATCTATTTAATAAATAGAGGAAATAATTATTAATTAAATAATAAACATTTAATTAATTTATCAAGTCAATATCAATTAAATAAGAAATATTTAATTCATTAAGGAAGCCATTTTTAAGTGTATACAGATGTTTTAAGGAGTTCATGTTGTAATCCAGCAACAAAGTGAATACACTTTGATATTCCATCTTATACTTGTGTTTTGTTAAATGAATATATGATAGTTCCAAATTTTAACATCTGAGTTGTAAATCTATTCACACTTCCGTGGGGGCCCACGTAGGAGGTAAATTCCTTGTTCATGTTCAAGTAGGAGTTAGTTAAGTTTCTTTGAAGTTGATAAGCACTGTTGCTCCTGCAGCCATTGGTAGCAGAACCATCAGCTGTTTCCTGCAACATAGATTTACTTTTGAAGCATTACTAGTTTACTACTAAGCATTTCCTTTAAAGTTGTGATTTAAGTTGTAGTTTTAGTTCTTAGTATAAATTTCCTACAGCAACACCTTTATTTAGTAGTGATGACTTTTGAAGAGAACTAAAGCATAGACCTTGCAGCCACCATCTCAAGCTCACATTCTCGGATTGATACATTTAATGAAGTCTAGCATGATATTCTAAGTAGACATGTGATAATTTCAAGCAATGAATCATTGTGAAAGGATGTCCAGTCCTTGAGGTTACTAGGGTGTTATTCTGACCAACCACTTTTTCCCATTGACTCCCCTAAACAACTACCCAAACCTTCCTTAAATAAATTTCTTCAACCACAAGTTGGCTAGAAGAAACAATTAACTCCTAAGCCAAGTTGGCTCCTAAATTTTTTTTTATTAAATGCAATACAAGTCGGCTCTCAAGTAGCCTTACAAATAATTAATTATCCATGTTGGCCTCTAGATCCACATATGAGAATGCAACACAAACTACCAACATAATACGCCAATTCGGCTAACTAAATCTCCAAAACTCTAGTCGGTAAGAAAAACTACAGAGCACCGGTAAAAAAAACTAAGCCAGCTAGGCATCACTGAGTAAGCATGTCGACTGAGCACCACAAGCATCATCAAGCATAGGTTATGCTGAGCGCCATAGTTTACCGAGCTCCTTCAAAGACTGACCCCCTCTGTCAAAGCTGTAACTGAGAAACACTTAAACACTCCAACATACATGATTGCCAATTACCCTAGGATTCTCATGCATTAGAATACCAAGTTGTATTAGGATACAACATCTACTGAACCAAGGGATGATATAGTTATCAAGCAAGAGGAAAATTTATTATCGAGCATGACAGACTGACACAAGGAGAATCTACAAATACACTAAACTTGGACACTGAGAAGAAAATAGTTTACAAATATCAAGGAGATTGTTTGATAGAGCATTGGAGATTCAAAATAATGATTATGCATGATTACAAGATGAGATTCACAAATAATAATTAAATGAGATATATGCATTGGAGGAGTAACCAATGCTACCACAACTTAAGGAGAAGTTTCTAGAACATTTCCACCGCTTCTAGAATTGAGTATAAATAGATCAGAATATGAAAATCACAGTATGAGAGAGAGAATATATATGTGTGAAGGAGAAATTGTAGATAGAAGGTGATGAGTAGAGAAGCCACTGAGTAATAGAGCAGTTAAGAGAAGAGTGTAATTATGATTCAGAGTTGAATCTGCCGAGTACAAAATTGTTATTTTGAGTGAAGCACATTATAAGGTAAACAATTAATGAGCATGTTGAGTTTGATAAGCATAAGATAGATGCAAGTTCTTCATATATTTTATGTACTAGTTTAATGTGTAAATAGAATTGCAAAGTCTCTTAACCGAGTAGATCCTAGAAGATCTTATTTTGTAAATCCTTTAACAGGGTACAATTTTTAAATTAGAATTGTAAAATCCTTTAGCAAGGTAGACTTAACTGGTCTTTAGACTCTTAACATGGTTAATACTCCTAATAGGATAAGTTATCATTATATCTCTAACTGAGTAGAATTTTGATTGCAGTAGTGAATTTTTGTGGGTGTCATCCCCACCACAATTTTTATCCTCTAACAAAGATCTTTGCGATACCAAAATAATTGTTTTATGAGTTATGTTTATTGTTAATATTTTATATATTTTATGTGATGCATGCAAAGTTATGAATTTAGTGACAGGTTAAGAAGGTTAAACAAAAGTGTTTTGGAGTATTGAGTCACCCCTCCCCTCTTAGTACTCACCTTTTCATACTTAATCCAACATCACCCTCTTCGAGATCCTGGGCCCTTTCAAAATTTCAAATTTTTTCCCGCCTTCTAGTTGGCCTTTTTTTATTTTAGAGATAAAATGGGTATAAATAGAGGTTTTACCTCTTCATTTGATACATGCACAAGTTATTACATTAAATCACACATGCATACAATCCTTTATATTTCATTCAATATCATTCTACAACTATTCATCAGCATTTTTGGAGCATTCAAGGAGATCTTTTTGGAACACTTTAAGATTTCAAGAATAGGAGATCTCTTGAATTATAGGAGATTTCATGGAGCTTTGAAGGAGATAATTGGATTTTTTTCATCCTTCTTTCATGTTATTTCATCCACCTTTCAAGATCTAGCTTCCTTCCTTGATGATATTGGAGTTGGAAATCAAGGGAGGGCTTCTTCATTCTTCATTCTTGCATACCAGATTTGAGTACATGAGCACATCTACATCCATTGATCTATTGAATTGGTGAGGTGGACATATTTAATTTTATTGAGACATCCTAATCTTCTAAAAGATTCAATTACATTGGAGTAGTTCTTCATCCTTGTGGAATATAGCTATGAATCCTCCTCAAGGGTTTCTACAAAAGTAAGGTGAATTTATAATTTTTCTTTACTTTTTACATACATACTATCATATTTATATTTTTGGTTGATTCCTCAATTGGGGCTTGACCTATCCAAGCCCCTCAAAAACCAAACAAAACCATTTTTGTTGCAGGATAAGGTTTTCAGGAGTTTTGAATCCTCTTTCCGGGAGTTCTAGAATAGGACACAGTTGTAGATCTAGAGACAAAGAGTTTAGTAGATAAGGTCTAGGTTGAAGTTCGGCCTAGTCCTGGGTCAAGGCCAACCCCAAGTTGTCATAGACATTGACATAGATATAAAAAATAGGCCTAGTTCTAGAGCAGAAGGATTTTTGGGTATTGTTCATCTTGAAGTTTCACGTGCGGATCTAGTCTCGTTCTTTGTTCTGAGTGTAGAAATACAAATCTGAATTAGAATTTTCTTCTAAAGGTGAGTTTTCAATTTAAATTATTTAATTTTTGTATTTACCTTTCAAATATGTCATATTTTATTAGATTTAGCATCTTTCATTCTTTCCTAGTTAATTTTCAAACCCTAGGCTTAAAGTAACTTGTATCTTCTTTCCTAACTCTTGGATTTTTGGATATTTGTTTGCATTGGTGCTGCTACATCACTTTTCTAGTGGTAATCTACTTGGATCCAAAACCTTAGAGGCTTGGCTTAGAATATATATTCCTTTGTGGCCCTTCTAAGGTATAGTTGGCCATGAAAAAGTGGGATTTGTTACACTTCTTATCCTCATCTCATTTTCCACCTATACATTTTGGTGAACCTGACACTTTTATGCTAGGTATCTTTTATTGGATGTTAGATTCCCTTTGTGTGTCTTAACTTATTTGTTTCATAAATAGATTACATTGTGTGCTTTGTTTATGCATTGTGTCTTCTTTACATTTCATTTCATGGTTGGATTTAGATCTATAGTTCATGCTTTGTTGTGGTTAGATCTCCCCTTGGTGTTTGACAACCCTTTATGTGATCTCCCGTTATCTTTTATTTCCTTTGTGTATGAGTTTCATTACCTTAAGTCCAACCTATAACATTATTGTTAGAAGAATTCATAGACTCATGGGTTCCTTTGACCCTGATTCTTCCCTCTTCCCTATGAATCTTGATGATAACTTGATCTCTCACGATCCTAACCCTTCCATATAGAATAAATCTTATCATTCATCCCATGATGAAGATGAAGCCCTAAGAGTTCCTCCCGTTCAAGTCCAAAATATTGCTAGTGACCTTGAAAAGATGGAAAGTTGGCTTATTCAAGAGAATGATAACCCGGATACTATTGCATCTATTGAATTTATCAAGAAATTTATATGTAATGATGAGAATGATGTTAACCTTTTACGTGGTATCTCTCACCTCATTACTTCTAATGTTAAGAATTTAGCCAAAGAAGCTCAGGAATTAGGATACGTTCCACCTAATATTAGTGGTGAACCTTCATTTCCTATCTCTGTTACTATGTCTAGCATTCCTACATATGTGCCTTCTCTTGTGACCACATATGTGCAAGTTTCAAATCCTATTAATGTGAGTATTCCTAATGACTTCTTTCCATCTCATCTTGTGAGTGTTCTGCATATGTCATTGCCCATCTCACATCCTTCTTACCATAGTGTCCCTTATACCTATTACAATCCTCTTCCTACCATGGTTCCAAGTGTTCCTCTAGTTACTTATATTATCCCTTCCACTTCATACAATTTCCCTAGTGTATTGAATGTGTCTATGCCTCCTATTTCCTCTAATGATTCCACCATCATTAGTCTTTCTCAAATGGTTTTGTCCTTACAATAACAACTTGCTTCCTTGAATCAATCTAAGTTTAATGTGCCTACATGTGAGATGGTAATTCCTTTTTCGTTAGACATTATTGATAGATTACAACTGATTGAATAACTTAAGGGAGAGATTGAAAGACTTCAAAAGATAGTGATTGATGATCACCTAGCTACCAAGGTATATGTGAGACATTAAATCAGTTATTGTATTGTCATTGATGTCAACTATTTTTTACTATACTTATCATGATAGTTACAAACATCTTAAGAAGGAAATAATGGTGAAGGAATGAGATATCTACATGAAGATGAGACGTATGCGAAAAATATGGAAATGACATTCATTGGATAACTTATTGATGAGTCTATGACATGATGTTAGTGATTTGGTTGTATTACATAATTTTGTTATGGTTTGAAGAGAAATAATGTACAATTTTATGTGCTCGGTAAATGAAGAATTCACTATACACCAAGTTGGAACAGTGTAACCGAGTACAATGTTAACCAAACTAGTTATCACCGACACATTACGGTATTGACCGAGTGAAAGAAATAAATGGAACCAATGATTACTGACTAAAGATGATGAGTTGGACAATTAATGATGATTCCAAGGTAAAATATAATGTTTGTTATGATGATCAAACGATTGAAAAAATTCAAGGATGATTAGATGAAGGAGATTGAAACGTGTTATTGACACAACTATCAAGGAAGGTTAAAGTGGTAAAATCAATGGTGATGATTAAGAGGCAAAAAATATGGATGGAAATAAAATGGTTTATGATGTCTATAAAAGGAGACAAGAGATTCATTATCAAGTCTGCTGTTGGAATGTGCGTGGAAGATTGCATTCATATGAGCTGGTCAAACAAGTTGAAGACAAAATCGAGCGAATCTATAGACATACACTGAGTGTCAGAGAAAGCAATTACCGAGCAGAACAGAGTTGGGGGATACAAAGTGATTGAATTGATTATTAGCTAGAGGTATTTTGAGCTTAGCATAGATTTGAAAATCTGCAAAATAAGTTGTATTTGAATCATATCATTACTGTAACATTCTAACCATTGCTACAGATAAATCTCTTAACCGAGTGGGACTTAACAGTCTTTATATTTCAATATGACATTAAATAAATATTGATTATTTTCTTGTTAACCCCATAGTGAATGTTTGGTCAAGGGAGAACTATTAGTGATAAATCCTCTAACCAGGTCACACCTCACAGTGTGTTTTGCAACTTTTAACAAGGTTGTCTCTTAACCAAGCTCACTTTAGAAGAGTGAATTATTTTGGGTTACTGGTCCCAAGTGGGTTTTCCCTTAACAAGGTTTCCACGTTAAAAGTCAAATTTTTATATGTGTATGGATGTTTTGAATTGTTATTTTACTTTACACGTTATTATAATTGGATTGATCGGTAAATATAGTATTTAATTTACTACTATTTGATAAATGAAAAGAAAGGCACATTTGATATATTACCGGTTGATTAAATTGTTTGAAAGCTTTCACTTATACATTTGGGAGTATTTGGGACTGTAGGATAACTTGAGATAACTAATTCCCCCCCTCTCATTTATTTAAAAATTGGTATTAGAGCATAGAGTGCTTGAAGGAAAACTTTGAAGGACTTAAGCTAAAGATCACAAGATGTATAAGAGAGAGGTGCCAAAGCTGAACAAAGATATCTTCTCAACATGGAAAAGCATAATGAAATTATCTTACCCACTGGATCTTTGACTGTTGATTAGGTGAGAGAAAGATATGAACACAATGCTATGATGATTGAGATTGTTTCTTCATTATCAGATGTTGAATTTGAAGATGTTAAGACATGTACAACTGCTAAACAGATGTGGGACAATATTACACTAGTTCATGGAGGAGACGTAAATGTGTTAAGGGCTAAAGCTGAAAGTATTAGAGGAAAGTTTGATGACATGAAAATGAAAGAAGGTGAGAACATATCTCAATACAGTAACTGAGTGAAGGAGGTTGTGAATTCTATTTGAGGAGCAGGTGGAATTATTGATGAAAACACTATGGTAAGTAAAATTCTCGAAACCTCATTACCTACCTATGCTATAAGAGTTTCTGCAATTCATGAAATGAGAGCATCTCCTAGTAATACTGTTACACTTGATAGTCTAATTGGTAGACTGATTGTATTTGAGTTGAATAACTTTAACAAAAGTATTGTTCCTACTATTGAATCTGCATTTATGTCATCTCCGAAAATTGGCAAATCAAGCAACAAACATAAGATAAGAAATGAAAATGATAGTGAAATTGAAGAGGATGAACTTGATGAACTTGAAGCAATAATGGCTAGAATATATAGAGGTAAACAACCTTTGGTATGCTTTAAATGTAAAGAGATAGGTCATATTGCTGCTAGATATCCTGACATGAAAGAAGATAAGAAAACAAGTGAGATATCTAATGAAAGGAAGTATGACAAAAAAGATAATCGAGATCATAGAGGCAAATGACAGTATAGAAAGAGAGATAACTAAGATTACAAAGATAAAGGAAAGAAGGCATGATACCTTGTTGAAGATGAAGATGAAGACACCAACATTGAGATTGATGAAGACATATGAGTGGTATTTGTAGCTTTAAAAGAAGATTTTGAAGAAGAAGAAAGGTATGTTGAAACATCACTTATTTCTAAAGTTAGCAAGAATGATACATGGATTATTTATAGTGGTTGTAAACATCATATGACTGGTGATGAAGATAAATTTTAACACCTTGAACATTATAATGGAGGATCTGTAAAAATGGGAAAAGATACACTTTGTCCAGTGAAAGGAAAAGGGTCTATATTGTTGAACAATAAGATCACATGTGAGAATGCATAGTGGGTGAAAGGAATTAATTATAATCTATTGAGTGTAGAAAAGTTGAATAATACAAGTCACTAAGTTAAATTTGAAAATAGAAAGATGAAGATCTATGATGAAGTTGGAAATTTAGTCAGTACTAGTGAACAATCTAAAGGCATTCTATTCTATCTTAACAATGCTAAAAGTTCTTGTTTGTTGGCTAAAAATGAAGATGTGTGGTTATGGAACAAGAGGTTATATCATGTGAATTTTGAAAACATGGTTAAGATCAGTAAGAAAAGGAGAGTTAGAGGTTTACAAAGCATATCTAAACCTGACCATGTTATGTGCAAACAATGTCAAATGGGAAAGATGTAAAAATCTAGTTTTAAGAGGAAACACTTTTCATCTAATGTTATTTTGGAGTTAGTTCATACTAACTTATGTGGTCTTATGAGAACTAGGGGTTACTATGGAGACAAATATTTTATCTTGGTTGTTGATGACTTCTCTAGGATGATGACTGTTATGTTCTTGAAAGAAAAATTTGAAGCTTTTAAGATGTTTAAATGGTATAAAGCTAAAGTGGAAAGAGAAATTGGTAAAGAATTGAAATGCTTGAGATCAGATAGAGGTGGTGAGTTTATTTTTGATGAGTTCACTAATTTTTGTAATGATCATGGAATCAAGAGACAAGTTTCTGCACCGAGGACACTCCAGAAGAATGGGATTGCCGAAAGGAGAAATAAATCAATTATGGATTGTGCTAGAACACTAATGATTGAAAAGGATGTTGCAAAAATGTACTGGAGAGAAGCTATTAGTACTATTGTATACACATTGAACCAAGTTCAACTGAAGAAAGAATCAAACAAGACACCTTGTGAATTATAGTATGGTTACACACCTAATGTGAGTTATTGTAGAATATTTCAAAGTAGATGTTACATTCTGAAAAATGATAAAAATGGGAAATTTGATTCAAAAGCTGATGAAGGAATATTCTTAGGATATTCTACTAAGAGAAAAGCTTGTAAATGTTTGAACAAAGCTACTAACAAAATGATTGAAAGTGAAAATGTGAGAGTTGATGAATTTGCTGAAAAGAATGATGAAGAAAGTAAAAAGGAACCAAAAGACTATGGTAGATTTGTTTACATTGAGGAAAATGACACTCTACCCAAGAATAGTGTATATCGAGTACAATGTTAACCAAGCTACTTATCACTGACGCATTATGGTATTGACCGAGTGAAAGAAATAAATGGAACTAATGACTACCAACTAAAGATGATGAGATAGATAATTAATGATGATTCTGAGGTAAAAGATAATGTTTGTTATGATGATCAAACAATTGACAAAATTCAAGGATGATCAGATGAAAGAGATTGAAACATGTTATTGACACAACTGTCAAAGAAGGTTAAAGCGACAAAATCAACGGTGACGATTAAGAGACAAAATCTATGGATGGAAATAAAATGGTTTATGATGTTTATACAAGGAGATAAGAGATTAATTATTGAGTCTATTTTTGGAATGCGTGTGGAAGATTGCATTCATGTGAGCTGGTCAAACAAGTTGAAGATAGAACTGAGTAAATCTACAAACATACACCGAGCGTCAGAGAAAATAATTACCGAGTAGAACAGAGTTGGAGGATACAAAGAGATTGAATTGATTATTGGCTAGAGGTATTTTGAGCTTAGCACAGATATGAAAATCTACAAAACAAGTTGTATTTGAATCAGATCATTACTGTAACATTCTAACCATTTCTACAGATAAATCTCTTAACTGAGTGGGACTTAACAATCTTTATATTTCAATATAACATTCAGTGAATGTTGATTGTTTTCTTGTTGACCCCATAGTGAATGTTTGGTCAAGGGAGAACTGCTAGTGATAAATCCTCTAACCAAGTCACACCTCACAATGTGTTTTATAACCTTTAACAGGGTTGGATCTTAATCAAGCTCACTTAAGAAGAGTGAATTATTTTGGGTTACCAGTCCCAGGTGATTTTTCCCCTAATAGGGTTTCTACATTAAAAATCAAAGTGGTATATGTGTATGTATGTGTTGAATCATTATTTTACTTTACACATTATTATAACAGGATTGATCGGTAAATATAATATTTAATTTATTGTTATTCGATAAATGAATAGAAAGGCACAATTGATATATTACCAAGTTGATTAAATTGTTTGAAAGCTTTGCATTATACATTTGGGAGTATTTGGGACTGTAGGATAATTGGAGATAACTGATTCCCCCCCTCTTAGTTATCTAACAATTATCTACATGTTTGTCCCTAAATATGTTGATATGCCTCAACTTGAGAGTTATAATGGTAAGGGTGACCTTGTGACTCATGTTAAGACCTTTCAAATCATGTGTAGTGACTATGCCCATGACCATAGGATTATGGCTAAGTTATTCATTCGACCCTTCATGACAATAATTTAGAGTGGTATTGTTCCTTGCCTCCTTATTCTATTGATTCTTTCCAAAAGATTTATAATGCCTTCATACAACAGTTTCAAAATAATGTTGGTTCACAAGTATCTTTGACTGGTTTGATGCACTGTAAACAAGGAGTGAAAGAGAAAGTTATTGATTTTATTAGTAGATTTAAGCATTTATATGCTCATTATTTTTTATCCCTTTCTCGATATTGATATAAAACACATGTTTATTTCTAATTTACAAAAAGGCATTATAAATAAGATTATGCTTACTAAATTTACCTCTTTTTCCCAACTCTAAGTAGTGCTTCACCACTGTTAATTACAAGTGAATCAATCTTAGAGCACCACTCCAATGGCTCAGGTACTTGTTTATAAGAGTGATGTCACCTCTAATCAAAATAAATATCACAAACAAAACAACTATGTCAAGATTAACAAGGCATCGAATATGATAGATTTACAAGTAGCCATGACATCCAAAGGTGTCACTTCTTCTTTCTCTATTTTTTGCCTAAATCGTAAGTATACTCCTCTTTTTGAATCTTTACAAACTATAATGGAAAATTTGTTAAATGATAAAATCATTAAACTTCCTCCTATTAAACTCATTAATCCCTCTACAGTGGCTTCCAAGTCCTTTGATTCCAAAGCCTTTTGTCAATACCATCGTTAGCCTGGCCATGATACCGAGATGTGTTATTCCTTGAAGAATAATATACAAGACTTGATTGATTCCAATGCTTTATCTATTGATGCCAATGATAGTAGTGGAAAGAAATATGTAGCACCTCCAAATCAAAATATTCAAATTTATACCAATCCTTAACCTTTACACTCTACCAACACTATTTCCCAACCTTCTTCATCTTCTATGCAGATTGCCTATGATGAAATGTTGAAAGAAGAAAACAACCATGTTGTTAATCATGTGTAGCATGAACCTTTACCTAAACCTCAACCTCCACTTGCACCTAAACCTCAACCTAAAAGTAGTAGAAAGCCTAGTATTACCTTTGACCATTGTGAAATCATTAAGGCTCCTAATGGTCTGCTTTAGATTATAGCTAGGGTTGTTTGGTCTCCTTCCTATGGTTGTCTTGTTGATCCTACATATATGGTTAATGTTATTACTAAAGAGAATATTTTTCATAAACATTTACAATGTGATTTCTATGATATGACAAATTCTTGGATTTAGACATGTAATAACTTCCTTTATAGACCTCATGGTTCCATCTCCTTTCCTGTTAAGGTTTGTGGTATAGTGGTGGATAGTACTTTTGTTTTAGTCCCTACTTTTGATAAATTTCAAGTGAAGCTTGGTCTCCCTCGGTTGTCTTCCATGTAATACATTTCTTCTCCTATTCACAAATGCATTAAATTTCCTCATGATGGTGAGATTAAGATAATTAACCATAGTCTCTATCATCCTTCTAGGCCTAGGGATTGTGTTTCCCTTGACTTATTTTGGCCTTGCTTACCTACAACACCTTCGACTCATCTTGATTACCTTTTTTGATCATATCAAGCCTATAAACATAGAAAGATCATTGAGTTAAGTATGCCTAAGCTTGATCTTACATGTGGTCTTCTGTCTACACCACCTATACCTCCTTTGTTTGAATCTTTCAATTACATTGAGAAACCTCATATTCCTATCTCTTATCCTAGTGTGGTTTCTTATGTTCCCCCTTTACAAGGAGAAAAGGACCTGATGTTGATTGATCCCACTCCACAACCTATCTCTGGTAAGACCAAATGTAACCGACGTTCTTGTGACTATCAAAAGAAATGTCAACCTAAAGCCAAGGCACATGCACATTCTTCCCAAACCATCTTACCTTGCTTTGAACAAACCATTATTGAGCATTTGGAGGAAGTTAATGATCCCAACAATGTTAAAATGGATAAACATGATGATTCTATTCAAATTTTAGATTCTATTTTGATTATCTTGATGAGGAAGATACATTTGATGATCTTACTGATACTAACAATGCTTTACATAATAGTAATAATGATTAAGATGAAACTATTGATATTGATCATGATTTTACTAACATGTTTTTAAAATAGTTGTCAATTACTCCTAGTCTTGAACATAATGACTCTCAAAATGGTCCTTTTTTGGAACTAGCTATTGTTCCTACTGTATTGGATGTTTCTCCTCTTGTGAGTTTCCCATCTTCCCTACATGATATAGATGGATAGGGGGGGGGCAGGTGATGCACTTGATTAGACTCTCTAGCATGGTAGTCTTTGTGTGCTTGCATGTTGTGTTGTATTTTCCCTGTGTTGTGTTTGATATATGTTTGTTTATATTTCTTACCCTTGTTTCTCTATTGGTGCAAGGTGATAAAGTAATTTCAAATATTGTATCATTCTTATATTTTTATCTTTCTTATTCTATATATTGTTACATGTTGTATTGTACATGTGCTATTTTTCATAAATGTGCCTTTGTGTAGTATGATTGCTATATGAGACATGGTAGCACTGAATCATTTTGGTCTTTGTGATGTTGTCCCAAAAAGACCCTTCTTCATAAATCTTATGTGTTTTCCTCCATTGTGTTCTAGTTCTACTTCCTTTGGGGAATGATGAAATTTCATTTGACATAATATTTTATATATTATCTTATTATCATACTGACCCCAAAGTTAGTAGATCTCTTTCGTACTTCTCTTTATGTTACGTGCCTATTTCCCTTGATTTGTCTTTTGTTAGGGGCATTTCATAGTGGAAATGTATCTGGTGAATGTATGTACGCTCTGTTAAAGCCATTTCTCTCATTAAGGTGCTTGTAATAGCTTTAACGTGGGGGAATATGCTCTACTCACTTTTTACACACACTCACTTTTATAGACAACTTTGCTTTATTGAATCATTTTATAAATTACTACATGATCCTAAAGACTAGATTAACTTTTGATATGTTCTTGTATTTCAAACAATCTAGAAGTTTGATCCCTTTGCAATTTCTCTCTTTGATCCCTTAACGATGTACAAATCCTTAGGACTAGATCGCCTCTTTTTTATTTTTTCTCTTTTGGAAAATAATTTTCCTGGGGGTGAATCCTCTATGGGTTGACTTTCTAGAGCATTCAAAACCATCTTTTGCAACAACTCTATCTCTTTGTATGGTTCACAGTAGGAAGTACACTTCTTACTAGGCAAGTTAATCATACTTTTTTTATTTTATGTTTATGTTAGTGATATCTCTCTTGTTATGATTTTGGATTTAAAAAGGACTTGATTCCATTGGGGGATTTATGGATTATTTGTTTCCTTATTCATGATGAGATCATATTATGTCTTTTGCTTTACTTTACCAAGAGTTTGTGTTGAGCCCATACTCTTGCTAAAGTGGGGGCTAAATGTATTGTCTTAAAATTGAAGCACCCATGTTAGGAAATGTTTATCCCTCCTTATTGGATGCTTTGGACTCAATTCAAATGCCTCAAATAAATCCATGGATGTGCATAAGCATCTGTTCCAATTCAGGCCCTGTTCTATCCCTTTTCCCGCTTCTTTTTCCTGCTTTCTGAGACCTCAAGGCAATTATAGAAGGCCTTTCCATTTAGTTCTAGGCCTAGTTTCATCCCTAACCTTTAGGTATAGGCAAAATTTCAGCCCCTACCCTCATTTCTAGGCCTAATTTTGGCCCTGACCTTTTGGGTCACCCTCTTAAGGATCCTGAGTCCTTTTGGAATTTCAAATTTCTTCTGGTTGGCCCTTTTTTATTTCAGAGATGAAATGGGTATAAATAGAGGCCTCTATTCATTTTATACATACACAAGAACTTACATTAAATTAAACATGCATACAAGCCTTCATATTGCATTCAAGAACATTCTACAAGAATTCATAAGCATTTTTGGAGCATTTAAGGATATCCTTTTGAAACATTTTAAGATTTCAAGCATAAGAGATCTCTTTCATTCAAGGATATTTCAAGGAGATTTTAAGGAGTTAATTGGATGTCTTTTCATCCTTATTTCACGTTCTTTCATCCACATTTCAAGATATAGTTTCCTTACTCGATGATAGTGGAGTTGGCAATCAAGGAAGGGCTTCTTCATTCTTCAATCTTGCATACCCAATTTGAGTACATGAGCACATCTATATCCATTGATATATTGACTTAGTGAGGTGGATCTATTGTATTTTATTGATACATCCTAATCTTATACAAGATTAAATTACATTAGATCACTTATTCATCCTTGTGGAATACAGATTCAAATCCTCCTCAATGGTTTCTACAAAAGTAAGCTGAAATCATACATTTTATTTTCTTTTTATATACATAATTTCATTTTTACATTTAGGGTTGATTCCTCAACTGGTACTTGACCAAGGCAAGCCCCTAAAAAACCAAACAAAACCATTTTTCTTGTAGGATAAGGTTTTTTAGGAGTTTCAGATCCTCTTTTTAAGAGTTCTAAAACATGACATATTTGCAGATTCAAAGACAAAGAGTTCAACAAAGAAGGTCTAGGCTGAAGTTTGGCCTAGTCCTAGGTCTATGCCAACCCCAAGTTGGCATAGACCTAAAAAATCAACCTAGTCTTGGAGTAGAAGGATTTCTGGGTTTTGTTCATCTCACAGTTTCAAGTTTGGATCCAATCCCATTCATTGTTCTGAGGGTAGAAATAAAGATCCGAATTGGACTTTACTTCTAAAGGTGAGTTTGTAGTTTAAATTATTTACTTTGTGTATTTACCTTTCAGACCTATCATATTTTATTAGATTTAGCATATTTTCTTCTTTCCTAGTTAATTTCCAAACCCTAGGTTTAAAGGAACTTGTATCTTCTTTCCTAGATCTTCAATCTTTGGATCTTTGTTTGCATTGGTGCTCCTAAACCACTTACTTGGATCCAAAACCTTTAGGGCTTGGCTTAGAAGATCTATTCATATGTGGCCCTTCTGAGGTATAGTCAGCCACATAAAAGTGGGGTGTGTTACACTTCTTATCATCATCTCACTTTTCCCCCTATACAAGTAGAATGCATCCCAATATGGTAATTTAGAAACAAAATGTTAACAACCTAGTTATGTGAATCATTGGAGTCTATCAACATATCATATTTGAAAGCATATGTAGAAATAGGTCTTGAGTTCTTGGATAAAAGTTGGAAGATATTGGGTGAGATATTAGATAGAAGTTGGGATTTGTAAGTTTAAATTTATAGTTGTATTGAAAGAAAAAATGATAATGTGGGAGACTTTATGGCATGTACTTGGGCCATTTGGGCCATTGGAACTACTCCTTGTGCAAACAAATTTCATCTTGACAAGGTCAAAATGAACTAATGGCTACATATGATACCATTCCAAGAACCTATTTGAAAGGTGTAATAGGTAGAATGTTATAGGATTTTGAGGCATATCAAGTGAGAATGGTGCAAAGAAGTCATGTGTGTAATCTTAATAGATCTCCAAGCTTAGCTATTGGGTAGAGGTGAATTGTAAAATGTCATATAAATTGAAAAAAAAGAGAAAATTATTACTCATCTTTTATTGTTGTAGGTTTTTTATAAGATTGCATTGTTCACAACAAGTTAAGATACACATTTTGTTGTTAAAATTTTTGAAACTTAATTCATGGTTGATAATATGTGTTTCTTTTTCCTCATTTGATGTTATCTCAAATGAATGGTTGGATATAAAATTATTCTTTCACTGTTAATTAATGAATTAACTCTAACCCCAATCCTAATTGTGAATTAAACCCTAGTCCTAGCCCTAATCCTACATATAACCCTAAAACCTAATTGTAACTTCAGACTCTTACATTTTCCAAACCACACATTGTCTTAGTCGTTAAACATCAAATCGACCTTGATTTGATGTTATCTCAAATTAATAATTGGATTTCACAACCTTCCTCTTCGTGTAACAGAGATAGGTGCACCCAAAAAATCATCAATTTATTTCACTATAGAGTTGTGATAAGATTTCATTGTAAATATAAAGTTGCATGTTGAATTACACATAACATTTTTAAACCTTCAAAATCCTTGTTCATGGTTTGTAGGATATATTTTAATACTTATCTGATGTTATCTCAAATGAATGGTTAGGTATCACATAACTCTAAATTAGATAATAGAGGCATGTGCACCCCCCAAAAAACTATATTTCTCATTTTATGTTATTTCAAAGTTGTCATAACATTTCACAATATATATGAAGTGGTAAGATGTAATTTTTCTTCCCACTTGGGGCTATCTCAAATTAAATGTTGGGTATCACAACCTTCCTATTTAGGTAAAAGAGGTATGTGTACCTCAACAAGATTTGATAGTAAATATGAAGTTTTATGTTAAACTACATGTATTTTCCAACCTACACAAACTTAGTTAATGGTTGGTAATATATTCTTTTTCTTCTCATTTGGTACTATCTCAAATTAAAGATGGGATATCACAACCTAAACCTCTTTAAATGAAAGAGGTATGTGCACCTCGATAGGATTCTATTATAAATATATGGATATTCAAGGTTGAAATAGGTTTTTGTATGTTGGAAACATAAAGTGTTATTCAAAGAAAAAGAAAAACATGAAAAGTGGAAGAAATGAAGGAGGTTCTGACATCCATATGGACTCCCAATTTAAATTCAATCCTTTATTATATTTTAAAGGGTATCTTAGATCATATAAGGTGACCTAATTTTCCTCCTACATTTGGAGACACACCTTACATGATAGATTGGCCCAAAATTTGAATTGGAGCTCGGTCTGTTGATTTTGAGTGGGATTCCAAATCCTTAGTAGCCTCTAAGTTTTGTGTTATGAGATGGCCTAGAGAGGTCTAAAATCAATGTTACCTATCCCATTTCAGGGGTAAGGAGATAGGAAACAAATCAATCAATCAATCATCTTTGTATGGAATCTCAACCCTATCAATAATTCAAGGAGAAGTCAAGCATATTCAATCATTCAAGCAATTCAAGGTGGTAAGCCTAGAAATCATTATGAAAACACATCTTTTATGATGTCCTTTTAGGTATTTTTTGAGTTACATTGTTGTATCAACACTTGCGATCTCATTTCAAGAACCATTTGCATTGCCAAGGTATAAGACACTTCTCAAGCCTTTACTATTGGATTAGAGTAAAAGTTTTGGTCAAGGTTAGGGTTCAAGGTTTATGCTTTTGACTAAGATTAGTGTTATGATTAGGGTTAAGATTTAGGGTTTTGATTAGGATAGTATTTTGATTAGTACTAAGGTTTAAGGTTAGGGTTAGAATAAAGATCAAGGTTAGGGTAATATTTAGTATTAAGATTAGGATAATATTTGGGATTAGGGTTAGGATAATGGTTTAGGATTAGGGTTAAGGTTTAGGACATAGTATTAGTGTTACATATAGGGTTTAGGATTAGGGATAGGTTTTGGTGTATCATAAAATTCCTCATTAGACAATAGAGGCATGTTCACCCTAATAAAAATATATTTATAATTTTATGTTGTTGTACAATTGTAATAATATTTCATTATATATATGAAGTGGTGGTTGGAATAAAAATTTTCTTTTTCAACCTACAAAAACTTAGTTCATAGTTAATAAGATATGGTTTTTTAACTTGTTTTATGTTAAATGAAATAAATGGATGGATATCATCACCTTATATAATAGTTCAAGAAATAGTAAACTATTTACATGTCACCATAAATGTGATGCCAAATACATTCCTTGATGTATTGATTATATTTACTTTAACTCCATTATCATACATAACTTGTTGATAGTCATATACCACTCATTATCATGACATTTACAACTCTAACAATCATGAATTAACCATGGAAGAAGGTTGTGATATCCAACCATTCATTGGAGATAACATCAAATGAAAAAAAATAAACACATGTTATGAACCATGAATTAAGATTTACAAGTTTAAAAACACAACAAGTATCTTAACCTATTGTGAACAATGAACTTTTATCACAAACCTACAACAATAAAAGATGAGTAATATTTTTTTCTTTTTTTGTAGCTCTAGATAATTGTTGCCTATTTTTGCCACCATTAGCCCACATGGATAACCAATTCGAGAAACCTTTATGGGATAAGTGTAATATATTCTCAACACAGGTAGTGCACTATATTTTCTACACTATTTTGGCAAGTTAGCAACAACACTATGTGTTTTTGGCACCCTGCGTTCCTGCGAAAGAGTGTGAAAAACTTGAGAAGCCTTATGCAGATGCACAAGGAACTATTATTTGGTGTGAAAATAATGTATGTTTTCTACATCTTTCATTACCACATGTGTCATAAGAAAATTGAAACAACTTGTGCAGATGTGTGGGGTCACAAAAATGTTCTGTGTTTTCTGCACCCTACATAGCTATGGTGCCTCAGCAAAAAAAGTGTGTTAGTATGAAGACGTGCAGGGAATCATTACAGGCATGGTGGTTGCTATGGAAAATGTTGTGTTTTTTTGCACCTGCAAGATTTAAATGTCAATCATATTTTCAAAGATCAATGACTCAGATTTCATCGCGCTTGCATGATTAAATCTAAGTTGTACGAAATGTTAAGCATGAGGTGTGCAGTGTAATGTTGTATATTTTCATACCCGTCAGATTTAAATGTCAATCATCTTTTCCAAAATCAACATCTGAGATTTCATTGCACTTGCATGATTAAATATAAGGTGTGCAAAATGATAAGCATGTAGGTGCATGGTGGAAAACATTATGTGTTTTCTACATTGGGTGATATTGTTCTTGTCTCTTTGATGTGAAAATATTGTGTATTTTTACACTTGCAAGATTTAAACACTAATCATCTTTTCTAAGATCAATGGATGAGATTTCATCATGTTTGTGCGATGAAATCTAAGGTGTGCAAAATGTTAAGCGCACATGTGTGCGGTGGAAAATGTTGTATTTTTTCGCACGTACAAGATTTAAATGTCAATCATATTTTCAAAGATCAACGACTTAGATTTCATCGCGCTTGCACAATTAAATCTAAGTTGTACAAAATGTTAAGCATGAGGTGCATGGTGTAATGTTGTATATTTTCATACCCATTAGATTTAAATGTCAATCATCTTTTCCAAAATCAATAGCTCAGATTTCATTGCACTTGTGTGATTAAATATAAGGTGTGCAAAATGTTAAGCATGCAGATGCATGGTGGAAAACATTATGTGTTTTCTACATTGGGTGATATTGTTCTTGTCTCTTTGATGTGAAAATATTGTGTATTTTTGCACCTGCAAGATTTAAACACTGATCATCTTTTCTGAGATCAATGACTGAGATTTCATCATGTTTGCATGATGAAATCTAAGGTGTGCAAAATGTTAAGCACACATGTGTGAGGTGGAAAATGTTGTGTTTTTTCACACCTGCAAGATTTAAATGTCAATCATATTTTCAAAGATCAATGACTCAGATTTCATTGCACTTGCACGATTAAATCTAAGTTGTACGAAATGTTAAGCATGAGGTGCATGGTGTAATGTTGTGTATTTTCATACCCGTCAGATTTAAATGTCAATCATCTTTTCCAAAATCAACAGCTCAGATTTCATTGCACTTGCGTGATTAAATATAAGGTGTGCAAAATGTTAAGCATGCAGGTGCATGGTGGAAAACATTATGTCTTTTCTACATTGGGTGATATTGTTCTTGTCTCTCTGATGTGAAAATATTGTGTATTTTTGCACCTGCAAGATTTAAACACTGATCATCTTTTCTAAGATCAATGACTGAGATTTCATCACGTTTGCGCGATGAAATCTAAGGTGTGCAAAATGTTAAGCGCACATGTGTGCGGTGAAAAATGTTGTGTATTTTTTGCATTGAGGTGATATTATTCTTATCTCTTTGATGCAAAAATATTGTGTGTTTTTGCACCTGCGAGATTTAAACATCGATCATCTTTTTGAAGATAAAAAACTTACATATATTTCATCTGATTAAATCTAAGGTGTGCGAAATGTTAAGCATGTAGGTGCACGTTTGAAAATGTTGTGTATTTTCTATATCAGAGTGATATTATTCTTGTCTCTTAGATGCAAAAAAATTGTGTATTTTCTACATTGGAGTGATAAAATATTATGTTTTTGTACATACGATATTTTTTTACCAATGACTAAGACACGACCTGAGGATAAAGTATTAAATGTTAAACTGCATTTTTTGGCTTCTACATGCGAAAAAAGAATATATAATTAACCTAGTGTAGAAAATGCATAGTGTTATCAATGAGATGCTAAAAACACACAATATTTTCTAAGCCTATTGAAACCAGTGTAGAAAACATAGTGCTGCCACATATATAAAAAAATGTATTGAATTTAGCCCATCAAAGTCTCTCAAATTGGTATTTTCTTAAGTCTATTTGACATGTGTTTGTTGTTGCAATTGAAAACATGATATGTTTTCCACCTTGACAAGACATGAGTGCATCACTAAGATACTCTTTTTTTAGTATATCCAATGAAAAACTCTTGAAAAAGAGAAAATAATAAGGTTATTAAATTAAGCTTGGAGTTAAGTAAAGGGAAAGCCTATTTGAAATATTTTTATCATTATGGTAAATTTAATATTTTTTACCATTATAGTAAAATGCAACATGTTTTTTTTTATCAATTGCACCTTTCAAGTAGGCGTACAAAAAGCTAATTTGTTTCCAATAGGTTTTGATATATTTTTCACAAATATTTACTTAAGTGTAATAGAAAATAAGTATTTTAATAAATTAATCTTGGACTTAAGTAAATATGAAGCCAATTCAACATTTTTTTACCATGATGGTAACTATTGACTATTTTATTGAGCCATTATTTTTAAATATGTATTGAAAAACCTAATTTATTTTTTGTACTCTTTATTTTGATATATTTTCCTAAAATAGTTTGTCAAGTATATAATAGAAAATAACAAGTTATTGAATTAAGCTTAGAGTTAAGTAAACATTAACCCAGATTCAATGTGTTTTTACTATTATGGTAAAATGTGATGTGTTTTCCCTAGATTGCTCCTTTCAATTAGGTGTCCAAAAAGCTAATTTATTCTACATATATATCTTGTCTTATTTTGAGCATAAGCCTAGTTTTATCTACTACCATCTTTCCAACCCTACGTCCATAAATCTATCTTATCCTATATGTAGGTTAATACTTCTCATTTAATTCCTTCATATTCTACACATGTACATTGGAATACTACCTTCACTTCACTTATCCATATTTTGTTACCCTATTTTACATTATAACAAGTTATAACTTCTTACACATATCAATTTAGACCATCCACTTCATATGATCCCAACACCACAGTACAACATTTAATTCCTACTTCTATTTAATCCCTTATATAGAAATTACCTCTTTTCATATGTATTTCCACCCTCATATAGTTATTTCCTTATTCAATTACCTCACACTATATTTCAATACTTACTTGACCTTGTCATGCCTAACATCCTCCATCATTTTTAGATAATATAGTAGCGCACTTCTCTCTTATTCCTAAGAGGTCACTATAGGCCTCCATCATAATCCTTATTTCTCCAATGTTTTGTCCCATTCATTTCTAATATCTTTAATGCCTCCTCACTTTTTCATATGTATGATGGTAAGGGGAGT
This sequence comes from Chamaecyparis obtusa, assembly GCA_027943335.1. Classification (NCBI taxonomy): domain Eukaryota; kingdom Viridiplantae; phylum Streptophyta; class Pinopsida; order Cupressales; family Cupressaceae; genus Chamaecyparis; species Chamaecyparis obtusa. The sequence goes on from BSBK01000997.1 coordinate 547,981, forward strand.
GTACCACCCATATGTAATCATTTAATACCACATGTATATATGCTATCAATGAAATTTTTTAGGGAGGTCTAGAGGGAGGGGGAAACCTAGGGAGACCTAGAGAGAAACTCTCTCTCTCTCTCACACACACACACACATCCCCCTTTCCTCTCTCATATCTTCCTAATCTATCCTCACTTAAATCATAAATGTTAATTAGGATTTGTCTTAGGGGTAAATAACATTTTTAGCTAAGAAAACTGTGTGTGGGTTCTTTAAGACCATGAATTTGGTGCACATTTTAAGCTCTCCAAAATATGATCATGTTTTGAATAACTTTTAGTTATTCAAAATGTGATAATGTTTTGGAGATATTTTAGTTATTTAAAACCTAATCTGGTTTTGAAGAACTTAGGCTTGGTATTCACCAAGTCGTAATGCAATCAGGTTATTTCAAAATTTCAATAAATTGAATGAGTTAATAATGATTTTGGTTTTCTTCTCATATGTGACCACTTTTTTAACTAGAAACTTTGTGTATTCACCTAGGGTAAAGGTCTTCTAACACATTATGAAATATATGTGGATTATTTTAAGTCACCCAATACCCTCCTTAAAGTTTCAGACTTAACTAGAAAAATTGGACCTTTTACTAGGTCCTAGGCATCGCAGGTGGGCTATGTCAAGCACTGAATTACACTCAAATACCACAAACACCATCCAAAAAGTTCTAAACCTTCTTAAATATCCTCCAAGGACTTTGCGACTCTCATATATATGAGTTTCAACCCTCCATTGCATGATAATCAGGTTGCACCATACTAATATCATTGAAATGCCTCACAAGGAACTCAAGCATCAAGATCACAACCAAATCACAAAGTAATTACTTATGCTATTGTATTTCAATCTCAAAAAGTCACGTCTACCTTAAAATAACATAACTAGACATCACAATGTTGAAATACATGGGCTTTGATACCTAATGTGATGCTCCACCAAGGAATGATTAAGGATAAGAGATATACAAACTCAAAATATCATGGAATGATTTGTTTTGAAAGACTTAAGTCAATCACAAGCAACATGTGAAGTTCTAAAGTTGAAACTTTAAGACTAGGTCAACTATCACCAAGTGACATCACATAAGTGGAAGACTAAAAGCCAAGAAACTCAAACAAGAAAGGAAAATGTCTTCTAATACATTAGGAAAGATATGTGGGGTACTTTAAGTCACCCAAGACTCTCCCTAAAGCTTTTGGCTTAGCTTGAAAAATTTAACCTTTTACTAGGTCAAGTAGCCATCCTAGATGGGCTCTATCAAGCACTAACTTGCACTCAAATACCACAAACACTATCCAAAAAATTCTAAACCTTCTCAAAGCTCCTTAAATGGTTTTTTGACTCATATAATTTAATTTCAACCTTCCATGATATGTTGAAAAAAATATTTCACTTGCATGATGAAAACTTTGGTCTTGTGAATTAGTTTTTTGTTCTAGGAAATGGAGTTATAATTTTTGGACCCAACATAGAAAATGATAGAAAGGTTATCACTTTATAATCAAATATATTATATTGTTGTAATATAAAGACAAAAATAGAGATCAAGGATAGATTTGGGATTGTTATTTTTCTTGCACCTACCATCTTGTCCTTTAGTGACATATAAATTTATTTTATTCACTTTACATAGTGTATTTTGATTTCCTTAGTGCTTCTTGCCATCTATGTACTAAAAATATTTATAAAACATTTTGAAGGGATATTGTTATGTCATAATGGGAAAAGTTATCTTGGGACATATAAAATATATATGAATCATCAAAATAATAATCTTGAATTCTACAAATGCTCCTAGAATGTTTGTCCAAAGATAAATTTAGTTAAGAATGCCAATTAAAGTGTATACATATGAATAATATTTTAATACTTCTAAAATATTGGATGTTCATTATGAAAGCATTGGATGCTTTTGAATACAAGGGAATTATATACACCTACATATTTCCCTATACATAATCAATCAAATCCTCTAATATATTATTTAATTAAATACCTTTTTACATCTCACAACATATCAAATAAATAAATAAATAATTTTATTTTCTACCTATTATCTACCCTTCACATGTGACTAAAATAATCAGACATATATTCCCTCAACACAAGCCATGAATAATTAAGACTTAAGAACACTTGTCCTTATGGTTCCACTATTCCCTCCAACAAGCCCATGAATCTTGCCTCACTATATGCACATGACTATTATTCCTCTCACGGTCAAAACAACTTCCTATATTTACCAAATCAATCTTAGTCATTCACATTCTAACTACCTCCATCTCATGCCTTCATTGCCTCCTTGATCTTAGGGAATACCTCCACAATAATTCTCCACCATTGATCTCATCCTTAAATCTTAGCTATCTATTTGTCATTCCAAAAATTTATAAATTTTGGCACCCCATCCATTGTTCATCCATTATCTTCTTGCTAAGTACATGTTGTCAAAATAAGCAACTTTAAGCAAAGTAGGATTTACATACCATCTTGTCATTGGATCAAGTCATTCAACAATGGAGGTTTTGGTAAAATTTGAGGAGGTTTTTGATGTCATTTTTTTGTTTTCCACTCTTTTAGAGGTTTTTCTTTTATTTCAATATAAATTTTATTCTTTCTTGCTTTCATTTATGTTCAAATTTTAGCATTAAAAGTGTAACAACATCTCACACAAATGTGTACTTTTTTATCCATGTAATTAGGATCAATTGAGACGTCTATCTATTGAATAGTAGTTCAATGAACATCTTGAATACTTTTGAATAAAAGGACATGACAACACACCACATAAAGGTGGGAAGTGGAACATATTAGACTTAATTTTAAATTGACAATAAAACAAGTCTAAAATTTTGAGGACAATCTACAACTACTCCTGAGAATAATAAAAGGAGGGGTGGGTGGGGGAGTGTGGGCATGGAGGCATGGGAATCAAAGCAAGCATAAGACTAATAATCTTCACCTGGGTGAAAACAAGTATTACCTTTGCTCTTCTTTTTTTTGTAAATTCACCCATAACTTCTTTTTTGAAACCACTTTCACTTTTGAGTGACAACCTCCATGACCAATATTCACATGACAATAAAAAATGCTTTGTATCTTATAATTATTCCCTTTATCTATTCCTAGATAATATTCTCATAATGAAAATAGCTAGCATGCACAATTTTACGTCCACTTTTCACCATATTTCATGTGTTTCCTTTTATTTCAAAGTCCATCCCATTCCCAAATCCTTTAATCTTCATCCTTGAACAAGTATTTTATCCTTGTCTTTTACCTTCACCTAATCTCTTATACTTGCAACTAGAAAATGCCTTTCACATTTACATTTTTTTGTGCAAACCTCTTACTCTGGGTGAAGAATCATTTACCAATTAAATTTCTTACCTCTGAGTAAAAAGGAACAACCCCTAGATGAAAATTTAGGCAACTTGAAGTTTACTTCAAAAGTACATACTTTCCTAGTTACTGGATTCAGACCCTGTCCCCTTGAACAGGGTCCGTGTCTGAACCAGATTTGGATTCACGGACCGGTCCATGCTAGATCTACGCAGGGTTCGTGTTAGGCTTTTGGCCCAAAAAACATTAAAAATACATGTTTTTCTTTCTAACCCTGAAACAACCCCATATCAATGATCAAACATCATAGATTCATACTATGAAATGATTTGGTTTGACAATTATGTAGATTTCTCTCTTATATATATATATATATATATATATATATATATATATATATATATATATATATATATATATATATATATATATATATATATATATATATATATATATATATATATATATATATATATATATATATATATATATGGTAATTCCCCACTAGGGAATCCAAGAGAAATTGACCTAAAACATGTTACTAAGATTATAGAATTATTTTTCTTAAAATTTTACAAACAATAATGAATAACAAAGTGGAAGCAATATAACATAAGCCAATACACACTCACAAGTGTAACTTATTTACAAATTACAAATCCCAAGGGATCCATGTCATATAATTTACGTAAGTTAATTAATTGTTAAGAATAACATAAGTACAAAATTGATCATAAGAAAATGAATAACATATACACATCAACATATAAGAATGAACACAAAGATACATCTAATACAATAAGGTATACATAGTGAAACAACATCCACTACACAAGTCATGGGGTATGTAATAATAACTAAATATAAATTACAATACAATATGTGAAAGATAAGAACAAGTCTCCAATGAAGAAAATGAGAATACAACTGCTACAAGGATCATCTAGCACCATCATGAATGTCTGAATCTCACTGATAATAGAATCACTACCACCCGATCATGTGGAACCAAAAATTCCACTCCCACTGTACTGAGGAGACAATAATAGACCCCACTTGGATATCAAATACCAAAATACACCACAAGAAAAACTAAGAAAGGGATCCTGAAAGCTCTTTATCTTAATAGGTGCAACTCAAAATGCAAAGGTAAATATACTAATCTCAGAAGAAACCAACACATGTAGGAAACCTGAGATACATAAAGAGAAGTGTCATCACATGAGTCAACTCTAGAGTTACACTGGCAATCTCTCTAGACTCTAACCCTCTAGTGACTATATGTGGTATCAATAATCCTCTCATACAGATGAGGTGCCAACTATGCTATATCTAAGTCCACACGAGTGACAAGCATCATCTCACACTCCACCCTAGTCTATACTAGTGTTGAAGGCATGGGTGAGAAACACAAACATCTTATTAATTCATTTTAAAACTATAAATGTATTTAAGTTATCACTTTATTAAGTAACCTGCAAAGGATACCCAGACAACCACTTCCAGGCTTTGACGCCTCCAAAGAAAGCCACTTCTCCTCTAACACCTAGATAACCTATCCTAAGCTCATAAGTCTCAACTAAATCTCATAAATCTAAAAAAGGTACAATGATCAAATAGTCATTTCATAGATGCCAAAAGGAACACACATTGGTCCTCAAACCAAACATCACAAAATCCATACTAGTCCGCAAACCATAACATCATAAAAATGTACCCTCTCAAAGAGTTCACAAAATAATGAGATTAAAATGAACAAAGGTTGGGTAAAAGATCGACACCATTATCGAATTACAAACATTGTAAATATCTATGCCAGAGTAAAAAGGTAAAACCAAAGCCTTTGATAACAATTCCTAAAAGATACCTTAATGCTACCCATACCGAAAATCAAACACAACAACCAAAACCTCTAATAATAAACACATAAACAATAAATTCTCATCAAATAATATTTAATTATGTATCATTATTAATCTTGTTTTTGTGTCTCTAAAAGAATTCCCATGTATAAACCATATCAGGCACATCAAATAGAGAACATATATGCTAACCATACACATGCAAGTATTGGGTCCATAAAACCATAAACATAAATAACATCAAATCTATCTGAAGATCAAATACACACATGACACATGGCTTAAAAGAGTTTAACCAATTAAACTGAAAAACAAACTATGGGAGGGGTATTACATCTACCTCCCCTAGAATTAGGCTTACTCATGGAAACCTACAAAAATAAGGATATGCATCTCTTAATCACGCAATGTCCTACTAAGACAAAAGACAAAATGATATCTAAAAATAAGCCATAAAATAATGACATGATATATAGTCATAAATAGCAATATAATTCTGGTTTAGGAATAAACTAAAAATCACATTGATCAATCATTCATTATTTAAAAAATTTAAATAGATCTAGATCTTTATTTATTTATCAATATAGAATATATTTAGTAATCAATTGCATAAAACACACATTCGTATCTACATCAAATACAAAGTTGATAAGTTCATTCAAACCTAGTTAATGCAACACTCATATAAAATCTAATTCGAATATATAAGTCTAATATCATACCTTTAGGGTCATAAAAAAATAGTCTGAAATAAATAATAGTTATATGTCTAAGTTTTATTTCAAGTTTTCAACTACTAGACATCTAATGGGCATACAAATTCCCAGAGTTCCTAGTGTAGAAACTCGGGCTCTAATACCAATTGTAATGCCCCATTAAGGAACCCAAGAGAATTTAACCTAAAACATGTTACTAAGTTTACCAAAAAAAAAAATTTCTTATAAGTTTACAAACAATAATGAATAATAAAGTGGAATAAATATAACATAAGCCAATACACACTCACAAGTGTGTTACTCATTTACAGATTACAAATCCCAAGGGTTCCATGTCATAGAATTTATGTAACTTAATTAATTATTAAGAATAATCATAAGTACAAAATTTCTCATAAACACTATAATGTGTGCCTCGATCTTGTTGATAAGTTGTTCTTTAGTCATCTTTCTTTCTTTGAATATGCCTCTATTTCTTTCTTTCCACAACTCCCAAAGCATGATGGAGGGAATAATGGTCCATAACACATGGTAAATACTATGTTTGTATATATTGGTCCAAGCATGAAAGAGGCTTAGTATATTATTAGGAAGGGTTGTCACCCGTCCCAATTTCCCACTTAACCATCTACATCATTCATTGGAAGAATTATAGTTCAGTAGGATGTGGTCTACAGTTTCTTGCTCAATCTCACATATGGGGTACATTCTCGGTCCCTCGTATCCCATGTTGGTAAATCTATTAGTAGTAAGTATCTTTTTTTGTAAAGATATCTATGAGAATAAACCTAATTTTTCTAAGCAGTTATTATCCCAACAAAGATTTAGGGGGAGGTCACTTTTGGACTCATTTATTTTTTAATCAATATTTTTAAACCATCTTTAGTGTTATATTCTCCTGATTTGGATCCATCCCAAACTAGCTTATCCTTCTCCTTTCTAAAATCAATACTCCTTATTTGAAGGATTTCATTGAGCTTCTGTGTTTCATTCTAAGAGCGCATGATGATATGAGTCAGTATGAGGAAGTTACAGTCAAATGAAGTGGCACAGACAGTAAGCAACAGAATAGGATAGAGCATGGATCCGATTGTTTCTATTTTGATTAGCGCTTGTAATATTGTTTTGTAAAGGCTATGCGCCTATTGTATTTAGGTCATAAACATGTTAATATGAATATATATAAACATGCTTGAGCCAATTCAATTGGAAGTGGTATATGTAATTAGTTATAGGCTGACTTGATGAAGAGTTTTGTATGTGCATATAAATAAGACATGCACCCTTGTAACTAAGTATGGTATGAGATATAGAAATCGGTAAGAGCAAAGCAGAGGAATGCGAAGAGCAGTTAGTATGTTGTAGTGATTTACAAAAGGCTAACGCACAAGCACACAAAAGGAACTGATCAGACAAGTAGTGTCACGACAATAATTCACCTTGTAGATATAGTATGTATCTAAGATCCAGAAGGTTGTAGCCTTCACCACTTGAGCAGTGAGCTCTAGAACAGTGTGTCCCCACCCCTAATAGGGTTAATTGTAAAAGACTCTATTGGGAGTTCCCTTTGATCTTCACTTGCAGATTTATACTTTGATGGATAACTTTTAAAATAACCTTGACTCTATCACCACTCCAAAGTCTACAAGAAAGAGGGCCAATTAACAAGGATCAAGAGAGATCCTCCTACACTTTGAGCCTTATTGCTCAGGTGGGTGTACCCTTGATTCACTTCTTGAAAGGAATCACTAAATGATATACAACTATATACTCTTTACTAACTGCTTTAAGATTTTATCATTTGAATGTTTGTGTGTGTGGTTGATGACAATGAAATGCCTCCAGAGGATGGACCAGTGCCTTAACCTAGGGCAAAGAGTCACCCAATTACATACATCAGCTGAAGATCTTAAATCAAACACTCCTAAGCTCAGGATAAGTGCTTTGGCTATTACCCTTGTCCCTCAAACACAAGGATATCAGATTCTTACTTGGTTGTAAACTCATTGAACCCACCCAAAAGACTTTAATCCTAACTTTGTTAGGAACTCAGAGATGACTTCACAATACTCTTTGTTTACCATATGCTAAGACACTTTATGACATTAACATATATGAGCTTCGAACCGAAACAAGAAGACATACACAAATGCAAGATTGGAACTCAATAGTATTTTCATTAACATATTCAAGATCAATATACAATCAAAACAACACAAAGATAGGAAATACCCAAAATCCCACTCCTTTATCAATATAACACTATCAACAACCAGTTGGGACCAAAGAAAGTTTGTAACCCTTACAAAATCAAAATTTTGCAACTTATACTCCCTAGTCATCTTGGAATTCTCAAAGAGAATGCAATAAGCTATAGATGACTTAGGGTTAGGGTTTCAACCAGCCAACCAACTAGAAATAGTCATAAAGTTATTACAAGGGTGGAAACCTAGGCAACCAGGAGAAAGAAAATCCTGGAATGATCCTCAATCATGAAAAATTCTCTGAGAAGGTACTGAGAATTATGAACAATGCTCAAAATGTCAACCCTGCAACATGCCTTGAGCACAAAACCGCATAGTACAAACCTTGTAGATGATCACTCAACACCCTAGACCACACTGCAATAGCAAGCGCCACCAAACCAATCGAAATCAGTTGTTAAAACCATAAATGCTAGTACTTCCTATCGCTGGAAACCCTCTGCAAATTCAAATTTGAAATCAAATGGCTACTTTATGGTACTTGCAGCAAATCGGCGGTCAAAATTTGAAATCAGGTTCACTTTAAGTCGTGACTGTCCAATCTTCATGCTTTGCGGTCTTTAAATCTTAACTCAACCGCCAAAAGACTAAGAAACTTGATCGGGCCCGCATTAGGAAGATCGACGACCGTTGCAAGTTCGCATACCCATCTGAGATTCTATCAGATTACATGCCCATCGTCGGATAAAGAATCTTCCCCCATCTCTGACAACCCACTGACAAGAAACAAAATCAATGGCCGTCACAAGATCTTAAGCCTCTGACAAAACCCATAAGATTATACATTGTTCGTCGATTCACTGACAGGATCAGGACCCACTGACACATCTGAAAACTAGGTCCCACTAACACAATTCCACCTCATACTACGTGGACCAATAAAAAACCTCCAAATTAGCTCCACCTGACATCAAGACCACTGCCAAAGATACGTTTGAGACAAATGAGATCAACGGCTGGTGCAAGATCTCAAGCCTTTGACAGATTCCATGAGAACTTATGCCCATCGTTGGATGGATTATGGATGTCAGGACCCTCTGACCCATCGGAAAATCAGGTCCCACTGACACATGCTGAGTTGGATTCGAAATCAACGAATGGCGCATGATCTCAAAGGGGAAGAATATTCCTTAAGATCATGCGTTGACCATAGATTGAAAAGCCTTCACTAAAGGCCCCACTAACAGGATCCCTCTTAGCAACACACTGACCAATGAGAGAACACCAACTGTGCCAACATGGCAGTGGACCCGCTTGAAAAGAAAGACAACGTCACCCCAAAAAAATCAATGATCGGCGTAAGATCTCAAGTGTCTGACACAGTCTATGAGAACTTATGCTGACCATCAGATGGAAATGTTGTCAGAAGACCGGGCCCAAAAAATACTAAGGCCAAAACATAGGAAAAATTAAAGCTCAAGACTTAGGAAAATTTAAAACTTGTAGGGCACTAGGAACTTAGGAAAGATTAACCGGTGACTTAGGAAATATTTAAAGGGGACCCGCTGACACATGAAACCTAATCGTGAACACGGTAAAGTTGGTCATTTTAAATGACACATGCAAAATATAAGGTTTTAAGTGACCCACGAAAAGGTAACGTGAAAATAAAACAGGGCCAAGGAAATTTTAAATTTAAGGACCCAACGGCTAGATTTTTAAAAAAAATTTGCCAAGGATTTAGCCAGAAACATGAAAAACATTGCAAAAACCAAGGGAAAAGAGCTAGAGCCATGAAATTTTGGCACGTGCTAATAGACTCCTAACAGGGTTCAACCCTTGACCATGTCATTGTATTAAAGCATTGTAAATAACAACTCCTAATAGGGTTGCAAGATCTTCTAATAGGGATCATAATACACTAGTGCAGTTCTTAGCAGGTGTCAATTTCCACTGGGGTTTTTACCTATTTGGGTTTCCCCATAATCATATTTGGTGTCATGTGTTATGAATGTTTATCTTACTTGCATTGATGTTCATTTTAGTAACTAAGCAATTAAGTTAAGTTTCAAAGTATCAGAAAAAGTAATAAAGTATAGAACACTGACTAACCCCCCCCCTCTTAGTGTTCCCATTCCTAACAATTGGTATCAGAGCTCTGGTCCCCTGAAGATAATTTTAACCACTTGAGGAGATCATGGATAAGGGAGAAATGAAACATCTAAAAAATAATCTTGAAGCAACTCTTGAAGACCTTAACAGATCTGAAAAAGAAATTGAAGAACTAAAATAAAAAGGTTAGTGATTCTCATGCAGTCATTAAAAAGCTGAGAAAAGATTTGAAAGACTGTTCCACAAGTGATTTGGATAAAATGGTTAAAAATCTAAATGAGGAAAACACATCTCTGAAAGATCAGATTGAAGAGTTGGATGAAAAGATACTTAACAATCAAGAAGCCTATGAAGAACATGTCAAAGAAAATAAGTAGTTGGATGAAGAACTAAGGAAAGCTAACATGAAAATCTTGGAATAAGAAAACATCAAGAAGCAAGTGGAATTTGAATTGACAGAAGCAAAGAATCATATTGACAAATTACACACAAGTAACGATCTAATAGAATCACAGTTGTATGCACATAAGGTTAAAGGAGACACCAACGGTATTGGATTCAATGAAGCACAAAATTAGATCAATGACTTGCGAGCAAGAAACAAAGCATCAGAAGAATCTCTAGAAGATAAGAAGATAGGAAATCATATAGAAGCACAAGCTGAACCACCCAAGGATGAGCGCAAGATAGTAAACAAGACTTGTTATGATTGTAACAAACATGCACACATAACAAGAAATTGTAAAGAGGTAAGACCTTTCAATGGTTACTATTATTCATGTAATAAGTTTGGTCATAGAGCTATGAATTGTAGATCAAATCAAAATTAGAAAAATTAGAGAGGTCATCCACAACAGAATGTAAGAAACTCTCAGAACATTACATGTTAGATATTCAATTATGTTGGTCACACAGCTAGACAGTGTAGTATGGTAACTCACATGAATGTGCCAAGGAATATCATGCCTCCATTCATTTATCACTCATGTAACAAGGCTGGACACATCTCTAGGTTCTACAGAACAAGAGCGCAAAGACAAGAAAGCACTAAAAAGTCAGAAGGATCAATTTTGGAAGAAGCAGGAGAAGTCAAATTTATGAAATCTTTAGAAGATGAAAGCTTGTTTTGGAAGGAAGAAAATAAGTACAATGTTGATGAAATAGTTGAGTATGCATCCACAATGGATGCACCTCCTATTTATAGTTAAATGACCTTCATGGTCATAGGGGGAGCTAGATTAGCTCTAGACCCCTGCGCAACTAGTATACTCACCCTCAGAGTATGCGCCTTGGACTACAACTATTTTGAGACTATGTGATGCAGTATGCATGAGTGCACTGCCTAATTATTTGTAGGAATAAAGAACCAAATTTATAGTTGCATTCTATGTTTATGCACCAAGCATTAATGGTAGAAAAGTTGCTTTATAGCCATCATAGATTTATTAGTCTCACATTGCATTCTAAATTGAGTGATTGGAGAGCACAAAAGATTAAGCAGTTGAGTTGTGAAGTGTTGCAGTTAAATCTATCAACGAAGAAAGAAGATTGATTATTGCAAAGCCCTAATTTAGACGCGACGATCTAGAAACCCTTGGAAACCATTCAGAAGCATTTAATCAAGTAAGTCATGGCTACACCAGTTGTATTTGATGTTGTTGAAAGAAAGTGATATGTTTGTAAGAAGCATCCATTTAAGTCCACCCTAGATGACCTAGAAGGAGCATTTTCAAGAACCCCAATGGGCATCATGCATGTATAAGACATATGCGTGTATGTGTATTTCAAAAAGGAACCAATTGGCTTAGACAGAATTAGGTTGCACCTAGATTCCATGATGAATCCAGACAAATCATTCATTGAAGAGTTCGTGCACCTTGAGAATCATCCTATCATTGAATATGCTATTGCGTTTGAATTCTATGAATCATAATGGATAAAAATCTTGTTGAGCAGGATCCATGATGACCTATTTTGGATAGGTGAAGTACCAGTCAGAATCACAGCTAATCTCATTCATGAGATGATAGGTCTATCTAAGACTAGCGCTATTCTTCCAATTGGAAAAGATGTCAGGAAATTGGTTGAACAAGCCTACAAATCTCGAAGTGATAAGCGTGGGATGACAATCAAACCAATTGAGGAGAAGGACATCAAATTAATGTCTATGATACTTGGGTATAGGTTTCAACATACAAATAGGGTCAATAGTGTGTCCGCAACCACTATTATTGCAACTAGGAGGATAGTAAAGGAGAATGGAGAATTCAACTTGTGTGAAATCTTGCGCGCATAGTTGATAGATAACATAAAAGCAATCAAGCATGATAACACCAAAATATTCAGGTTTGGGTCTTTGATAATCTATATGTACTTCATATAGTTGGGAAGGTATCAGACTTATACTTAGATAAATTTTTACCTATAATACCTCAAATATCCCTTAAGGCATCAGTTAAGAGCACACTGAGAGACTACATGGAGTTAGAGTTAAAAACCTTTAGGATAAAGATGCAAATGAGGTATAGGATACATGAAAGAATTATTGAAAAATACAAGGACAATATTAGTTTTATGGTAGAAACTGACATTACTTGTATGGAGGTTGTTGAGCCTAGAACTAAGTGGATTCATCCACTTGGCTATGAAGTGGAGGAGAAAATCTTGGAAGCTTATGCACAAGTTCTACTATCGGTGCCCAAGGATCTTAATGAGCCTAGATGGGGAACTTATGAGGAAAATACTAGGGAGGTAGATGCAATCCTGAATAGCACAACAACCAAGAGGAAAGCCTCTAAAATTACATCTGAAATATTGAAGATCCATGGTGTGACCCAAGCAGACCTGGATAAAGCTAGAGAAGCAAAAATTGCTATGTAAATTGAGAGTACATCCACAATGGAAGCTAAGTTTGATGATTCTAAGTTGAAGAAGGTAAAGATTGGGAAAACTGATGAACCAAAAGAAAAGGGGAAGAAGACATATAACATCACTCCTGCACCCACTCCTAGTGACTCCACTACACCACCAGAGCCTAGTAAAATGTCAAAGAGGAGAAAACAACCAGTTACTAGTCATCCATCAACTAGAGCCACAAGAAGCAGAGGCAAAAATGTGCAACCACCTCTTGAGGTAGGATTCTTACCAAATTTACAAGTATTGAGATCAAGAGTGGTTGATTAAGGCAGACTTGATCATATATCTAAGTTCTATGATAGATATCATGAAATTGACAAGTCTAAGATCCATGAGATGTTGATCAAATATATGATCAAGTTCAAGAAGACAGTTCTAGAACTAAAAATAGTCATCCCAGATAAAGTATGGGATATTATAGACACTTTGAAAAGACAAGCAGTAGAAGAAGACATTAGAATAAGAGAGAAAACATTGGATGACAATCTGCCAGTATGTTCAGTAGAAGAAAAAGCATTATTAATGGATTTGGTGAAGCCGCATCTGAGGACAAAGATGAGAACATTGCATATAATGAACAAGGATTATGAGATAATAGCCAAGGAGACAAAGAAAGCTTTTGAGAAAGTATTCCTTGAACAACGCATGCAACCTACATCTGCACCCATCACTCAAGCACCTATTGAGAAAGATAAAGTAGCTGAGGTCACAAAAACACCGATGACAGGTCCAGAGGACTCAATGCCCTTAGTAATAGTGCTTGTAGTTGAAATAAAGTTTGTGCCCATGATCGCAACTCAAGAGGATAACACAATAATGATTGATAATGTGGAAATATCAGTGGTGGCCACTGATAAAGACTTAAAAAATTTTGAGGAAGCCTTTGTAAGTACATAAGAGGCAGAAATTCTATTCGGTGATATTTCACCTAAAGGATGTATTCATAGAAGATATAAAAGGTCAAGAAGAAGAAGAGGAGAAAGAAAAAGAAAAGGAGAAAGGAGGAGAAGAGGAGGTAGAAATGGAAATAATAGATGAACCCTTGGTTGAAATGCCTGCAGATATTAAGACATAAATGATGAACAACACACCCATCACTCCCATGCCTTCAACATTATTGTTGTCAAGTTTGACCCCTGACACTACAAGCTTGGACTCTTGGGGAGAAGAAGACCTGATCAAGATCAATGTCCTTTCTATGGAGAAGGCCAAGGAGAAACAAGTAATGAGAAATCCTCTATTTGTTGAGTCTATAGACATCTTGAACAATCTACTACCAACAGAGAAGAAGGTACCAAAAGTGCACTCAGTGGAAGATGTCAGCAACATCCTAACAAGCTTCAAGGAAAACATCTCCTGCCTAGAAAAATCAGTGGCTAAGGTAGCAGAAGAGAAGTATCTTAAGAAGAGATTGGATGACATAACTAAAAACTTTGCACTTGACCTCAACTCTTTAAAGGTTGGTCAAGCTTCGCTGAAAGAATTTGCAGCCAAAGGAAGGAAACTCATAGCAGACTGCATGAACCAAGACAAGTTGATTGCAAATCTCTATAAGAAAATTCAGGAGGCAAAGGCTATGATAGATAAAGTGAGGAAATCAATAGAAGATCTCACTATAGATGTAAACATGTGTAACAATGTATACCAGGGAAAGGTGGACAAAATAGAAAAGACAAAAAAATAAATGTCCAAAATAAGGGCAAGGCAAACATAGCTGAGAAATGCTCTTGTGCCCTCACTAGATGTCTTGAATCAGAACAGCAAGGAGATCGATGCCACTATGGTGACATATGATCAAGGTCCATGTACATAATTGGAGAAGATGGAAAATTTAACATATTCTTTGTGCACCCATCTCCAAACAATAGACACACCGAAGAAATTTTGGCAGAATGAGATTGCTAATCTAAAGATAACATATCCGGATGTCTTCACTTTGTAAGTACTTGTGAATACATTTTTTGAGCACATTTGTCATTAATGTCAAAGGGGGAGTATAGTATGTAGAAGGAATAATATGGAGCCTTGTAAATGATGTAAAGAAAAGTATAGTACATTAAGGGGAGATATAAGTTAGAGTATGTATTAGAAAATTTTGTATCAGGATACAGTTAGTAACTTCGCCATATTCCTTTGTTGCCATTAATGAAAAAGGGGGAGATTGTTGGAAAGTTGACTATACTAAAGTATATTACTATATTTAGTGTTGTCATTATGGCAACAAAGTCATATGAAGTTTTGGAGTTAGCGCATATTGAAGAAGATCAGAAATATGGCTAAGTATGGAAGATTGGACATATAGCAGACCACCAGGTGATCAAAGCATCAGCGCACGTGCGTATGATAGAGTTATGGAATGCACCATTGAAGATAAGCTTATAAGTATGTATTCATGCTAAGTCTAAGAGTGCATGATGATATGAGTCAGTATGAGGAAGTTACAGTCAGATGAAGTGGCACAGACAGTAAGTGACATAACAAGACAGAGCATGGAGCCGGTTGTTTGTATTTTGATTAGCGCTTGTAATATTGTTTTGTAAAGGCTATTTTCCTATTGTATTTAGGTCATAGACATGTTAATATGAATATATGTAAACATGCTTGAGCCAATTCAATTGGAAGCGGTGTATGTAATTAGTTATAGGCTGACTTGATGAAGAGTTTTGTATGCGCATATAAATAAGACATGCGCCCTTGTAATTAAGTATGGTATGAGATATATAAATTGGTAAGAGTAGAGAAGAGGCATGTGAAGAGTAGTTAGTATGTTGTAGTTCTTTACAAAAGGCTAAAGTATAAGTGCACAAAAGGAACTGATCAGACAAGAAGTGTCACAACAACAGTTCACCTTGCAGATATAGTGTGTATCTAAGATCCAAAAGGTTGTAGCCTTCACCACTTGAGCAATGAGCTCTAGGACAATGTGTCCCCACCCCTAACAGGGTTAATTGTAAAAGACTCCTAACAGGGTCTGACCCTTGACCAAGTCACTATACTAAAGCATTGTAAAGAACAACTCCTAACATGGTTGCAAGATCTTCTAATAGGGATCATAATACACTAGTGATGTTCTTAGTGGGTGTCAATTCCCACTAGGGTTTTTACCTATTTGGGTTTCCCCGTAATAATATTTTGTCATGTGTTATGAATGTTTATCTTACTTGCATTGATATTCATTTCAATAACTAAGCAATTAAGTTAAGTTTCAAAGTATCAGAAAAAGTAATGAAGTATAGAACATTGATTCACCCCCCCCCCCTCAGTGTTCCCATTCATAATAGGTAGATGGGGATAACTGAGAGGACTTCCTTTAGCATGGTTTCCTTCCCAACTAAGGATAAACACTTCTATTTCCATGAGTCATTTTCCTCTTAATTTTGGGAATTATGTTGTCCCAAAGAGAAGTGTTAATGTTACCCTTGTCTAAGGGGAGGCCTAAATAATTACTTGGAAATTCACCTCTCTTAAAATTTAGAATTTTAAAAATGTTCATTTCAGTATTGGGATAAGTATTAAAGAAAAAAATCTCACATTTAGTGTTATTAATTTCCTGTATGGATGCTTTTGTATGTGTGTCAAGTATGGATTTAAATGTTATAGCCTCCTTTTTGCTACATTCACCATATAACATGGTGTCATCCACAAATTGTTGATGGGTAGTAGCATCCAATCCATTCATGACTTTAATTACCTATAGTGAGTCATCTTTCTTGGCTTTAGAGATGGTTCTTCTTAATGCTTCTACCATAATAATAAAAAGAAAAGGAGATATCGAGTCTTCTTGTCTTAATCCTCTTGAGGTATTTAAGAAACCTTTTGGGGTTCTATTAATTAAGACATATATCTTTGGGCTTGAGATACACTCAAATATAAGGTTGATCCATTGTTTCGCAAATCCAAAACCTTCTAACACCTTGCATAAGAAATGCCAATCAACTTTGTTATATATTTTTCTTATGTCCAAGTGAATTAACATACTTGGATTTTTGTTGTGTTGGACGAAGTGCATAGATTCTTGGGCTATAATCACTCCATTATAAATAGATCTTCCTAAGAGAAATATTGTTTGTTCCTCATTGATGATATAAGGAAGGAATTTCTGAATTCTATTTTCCATTACTTTTGTTAGTATCTTGTAGATAGTGTTACATAGTGAGATAGGTCTGAAGTCATCAAAACTTTCAGCCTTCTCTTTATTAGGTATGAGTGTAAAGAATGTATTATTGATATCTTTTAGGTGGCACCCAAATCCCCTAACACCTTATAAGGCTTCCACTACCTAATCGCCCAAGAAGTGCAAGCATTTTTGGAAAAATAAGGTTGGGAAACCATCTAGGCTCGGTGCCTTATCTAGTTGCATTTGTTTAACTACTTATTCTATTCCTGCCTTAGAAAATTTAGCAGTGAGAATATTGTTTTGTTCATCTGATATAAGTTTAGGAATGTTGTCAAGAATTTATTTTTTGATGCATCAAATTAGATCCCTCTCAATTATTTAGGATCTTTTTGAATTCTGTTAAAGTTGTGTTTGCAATTAGCCTTGGTTATTCACCCCAAAAGCCATTAGAGTCCTTTATTTTAGTAATTATATTAAAGTTTCTATATAATTTAGTACTATTATGATTTTTTTTGTTTCTATCCCCAAATTCAAGCCAAGTCTCTCTAGACTTTTGGCGCCAAAAGATTTCCTCTTTAGTTATTATGTCCTCACAGTCATATTTCAACTATTTCTCCTTTAGGTAGAGTTTTTCATTCATGCCTTTATCAATGATTAATATATTAAGGTCTTCCAATTTTTCTTCAATTTTAATTTGTATATCATACATATTGCCAAAGCTTCTTTTATTCCAAGTCAAGAGTCTATTTTTAATAGTTTTCATTTTTTCTTACCAAATAGAATAGTTTAAACCCCTTGACTTTAATGCCAATCCAACATAGTTCTATGAATTTTAGGAGATTCTTGTCTCTAAGCCACATCTATTCAAATTTAAAAGGTCATCTTTTAGGTTGAGTTTCTTTAGTTATATTAAGTTGGATAGGCTAGTGGTTAGAGCCCAAGAAAGGTATAATTTTTGCTAGACGGTTATATGGGAATTCTACCCAATTTCCCCCAAAGAGGAACCTATCCATTTTTTTTGCAATGTTGCTAAATCCTTGTCTTCTACATTATTCCATGTAAATTTTTCCTAATCTATTTTAGTCTCTACTAGTTGATTCCTGCTAATCCATACTTAGAAGTTGTTTGTTTCCACATATGTCCTTGTTGATCTACCTCTCTTTTCTTTGGGATTTAAGATTACATTAAAATCCCCACCTATAATACAAATTTAATTAGGTACAGTCTCTAGAAATTACTCTACTTCTAACCAAACCTTCCTTTTATCAGTATTTTGGATGGGACCATGAATGTTAATTAATATGAATTTTAGGTTGGACCTGATGATCTTTACTCTTCTGCTCATCCAATTCCTACTATAGCTAATTAGTGAGAAGGAGACCCATCTTGGATCCTATAACACTGACAATGCTCCAAAATCTCCCTCAACATGACTCCCCTTAATGTCCCAACTTCCCATTCTTTTCTTTAGAGATTCATCTTCTTCCTTGTTTAACTTAGTATCTTGTATCAACATAATTTTAAGTTTGATGGAAACAATGCAACATTTCAGAATCCAGTGCTTGCTAGGGGAATTAAGGTCCCTAACATTCCATGATATGAGTTTCATGGCTCTATTGGAAGGTACTTCCTCTTCCTTGCATTCAGTAAAGTAGAGATAATAGGTTGATCCCCTGCTAGACCATCTCTTTCTTTCAGAGTGTGATTTTATTTCCCTTTTTTAGTGTTCTTGGTGCAGTCCAGGGTATCCTTTTCAAAGTATGTCATTGCAATGCCCAGTGTGGGCTCTATCTTATCTATCTCCTGACTACCTAATTTTGCAATGTCCTCCTCCACCAACTTTTGTAATCTCTCAATTTCATCCAATTCTCTTATTTTGTTAATGAGCCTCCCATTTTCTCTATTTATAGTCTCCATGTCAATCATGTCTTCTATTTTTTTATCAATGATATCTTCTAAGGCATCATTGCATAAATCTTCTACATGGATGCCTCTATTCATGTATAAATATCCTTCTCCATCCTTATCATCTCTATTTTCCTTGCATGGTATTTCTTCATTCATATTCAACCCTTCTATTATGGTAGCATCATGATAGGGTATATTTTTCTTTGCTAGGTCCAAAGTACTAGGGGCTACTGGATTCTGATTAATGATGCATAGGGCTATATTATGATTATCAGTAGATTCCTCTTGCTTACCATTATTTTTTTCATCTACAAATCTCTCCACAGTTTTTTCAAAAGCCTCATTACATAGACGTTTGATGCCTACCTTTATATTCTCCTTACATATATTAGCCTCCTTCAAAATAGTCATAGGATCCAAATCAGGCATAAGGAGATTCAAAGGCTGGAGAATTATCTCAATGGGGTAAAAGGATCAACAAATGGCTTTCAAACTTGGATTCCTTCCATATTTAGGGAGATTTCCATCTCATTTTCCATAATTTCTCCTTCCTCCAAATCTATCTCATGAGGTGATATATGTGCTTCCTGTGTGTGTGAAAATTGTACCTAGTTGTGGACACAACACTTCAGTAAAACATTAGAGGTTAGCAAAATCAAAATCTGCAAGTAAATAAAACTAAGCTAACTAGGCGATTTACTACCTTCTAGTAGGTGCGAGTATGGTATTCCCAGACTAGACCGAGATCAATGACAATGAAACACCTAAATGAAGGATTTAAAATGCTAAAAGATAAATGTAGAATGAATGCAGATTAATCTTTTTTTTTTGGATTTTTGATGCAATGAGATGAAAATTTGTATGAATTTGATCTAGAATGAAACTGAAATGATATTGATATGCAATTAATCTAACAATGATATGATTTGATATAAAAAACTATGCAAAGCTATGAAAATAATGGAATGATCTCACAAATTCGCTTGTCGCAAAAGCTTGATTCTTCATATGCAATTTTGCCAGAGTAATTGTGCAAATTTGATGGATATAAGAGAGATTTGTGAAGAGCCGAGCCTTGTTTTTATAGAAATTCAAGGCTTGAGGATGCATAAGAAAAACCAAAAATCACTCTTGATAAACTCAGGTTGATTTTTGAGTTAACAAGAAATTAAGAATAAATAAACTCATAAAATCATGCAAAAGTAGTTTTTATCTCAAAATAGAGTTTAGTTCTCTTTTTCAACTCATCATCAGATGTTGAGTTTAGAAAGTTAACAAATTGAAATTGAAAATTGATTTAAAGTTAACTGCTTTTCTGATTGTGTATGATTTAATATGAACTAATTTAAAAATAAAGTGATTTATTCTCAACTAAACTAATTTTGAATTAAAACAATTGATTTATGGGTTAATCAATTATTAAACTTTATTCCAATTAAATCATTAAATTTGACAACTTTGATTTTAAATCAATTAAATACATATTCAATTGATTGTTTGTAGAATTTTGATTTATTGTCAAAATAAAAATAATATTAATTTAGGAATAAATGCAATTAAATCTAATTAACTAATTAAGTGGCATAATTAAATTAATTAATTAAATATTCATCATATTCAATTAATCAACTTTAGGATAAATAACGACATTTATCGCCAAATAATATTCAATTAAAGATAATTATGATCAATTAGGAATATTCCTTGATGCAAAATTAAGATAATCAATTAGGTTTTTGATAAACTTATGTGCAGATGTGCCTTAGGTTAGGACTTTGATGTCAATTTTGATTGAATTTTTGATGTAAGAGGTTAATGAACCTATAGCCTATTTTTGGGGTATTACATTTTTCCCCTCTTTGAATTACTGTGCGAAGCGCAGTGGTTCAAAGATTAATCTATTTTTGATGATGATGAAAGATTCTAAGAGATTAACCGATTTCAATACAAAAACTAATTTAAAAGATTTGAAGATGTTAGGTCCTAATTGACCAAAGATGATGTTAACTATAGCAACGATGAACCAGTGATTACGAAAAAGTATCAAAGCACCCGATTCTGAACCTTATGATTACAAAGAAGTCAGTGACCTAATTCCAGACATGACTGTCCAAAGGAATCATAGTGGTATCACATTTGAACCCTTCAATTATGAAGAACCAAGGAAATAACACTAATGAACCGATGGTTATGAAAAGATGATCCAGTTTACAAGATTGATTAGGATACCAGATTAATATGGATCTCGATGAATCTGATATGCCCGAAGCGATATGCCCCTAGCGACGAGGTCTTTTGATGAATCAACAACTAGACGTGGTTGTTGTCTTGATTACTGAGAGAAGATTTGGTTTATAGATTTGATTGATGTGCAATACCATGCCCCCTTCAGGATGAAAATTGAAATCTGACAAGAAAAGTTAGCATTGAATGGTTTAGAAGCATGTTAATTGATTTAAGAAGTGGTTATACACGTTTGAGAATGCGTTCTGCATCGTTTGGAGGTCCCGGAGACCAAGTTTGACTAGGTTTGACCATGAGTTGACCATGGTTGACCAAGTTGAAATTTCAATAGTTTGATGTGAGATAATCAGTTAAGTTGAATCCTAGATTTTTATGATGATTGAAGGTTGATTATGCAAGTAGTTAGTCGTCTTGGGTCTGAAAATTTGAAATCGCTAGTTTGACAATATAAATGATCTCAGATTTTGATTTTGATCCCGAAAATGGGTTTAGAACATCAAAATTAGCCAAGGGTGCTTGCTTGGTGATATGTTGAGAAGACCTTCATGCGATACTCAGTCCTTATGATATGTTTAGCATAGTTTTGGAGAATCATTAAGCATCAAGCTGATTTGGGCAATCGTGAGATAAATGCAATCATGCAAAGTGCAAAATGAAATGCAAACCTAAGACATAGGACCTAGTCACTGATCATGTGTTGGTCATTTTCATCATTGAATTTTTATTAGGTAACCAGATAAATCAATGCAACATCCACTAGTTAGGAAACTATGAATAAATGAATATTGATTTTTGCACCAAAGTCAATACAATGTCCACTAGCTAGACAACCATGGACATATGAATATTGATTTTGTTTTTGGAATGTCAGATTAGATATAAGCACCAAGGCATAAACGCCAAGATGACCTAAATATCATGTCCATTTTGATATAGCAATTGGTATAAGCATCAAAACACAAACGTTGTGATGACTTGAATACGCCTTGCATGACAAACACATCAAGCAGTCAAGAGATCATTCTAAATCCAATGTGAATTACCTGTAGTGACCCTTTATCGTTCACATCCTTAGGCAAGATCATGTTTCACAATAGGAGTAAGAAATCACTCAAAAAGACAATAACTAGATCAAACTTCCTTGAATTTTCCCGGTATCAATGGTCAAGGTACTCATGGCCATCCAATATGAGATGGAGGCTCTTATAGACGGACACCATTTCAATCTAGAATTTCCAAAGTTGTTAGATTTTCACTCAAAGCAAAAAATAAAGAAAATATTATGCCCCCAGTCATCACTCTCTAAATCCTATAAAGGACATCATTGAAGAGCTCGAAAGGACATAATATGAAAAAATCTCAATGCGAATCAGTAAGCATACAAGGAGATAAAAGCATGTGAAGCATAGATTGTGTTGAGTTTGTGGTGATGTTTGATTGCATTGTTGTAGATGCAAAATCCTTTCTGGAGAGAGACATATAGACAGACTCGAATGTAGCTTTGAAGGACTCTGATTGGATATGACATGTCTAAGATACTTAGGACTGTAGGATATGACTTTGATTGCCCCCAAGTTTGAAACATTGATAGGATACAGACGCTTGAGCTGATTGGTGTACAGACCGACTTTATTGAAAACAGGAATGCAGAAACAAATTGGGAGATATGTACAAACTAAAGCAAGACTGAAAGCTAGGAAAGACCAAGATTGCGCTAATAGATGGAGCATTTTGAACAAGTGGTACCCATTTGTCGGGTTTTCACCATCTTGGCAGAGATTCTATTTTTTGCTACCAAGGCGCCTGTTTCCAGGTTTTCACCAAGGCACTTTTTCTTTTTCTCATTTTTTTTGTATTTTTCATTTTTCCAATTTTTTTGATATTTTTCAAATTTTTCAAATTTTTTGATATTTTTTTCTTTTTGATTTTTTTGTGAATCACCAAGGCACCTATCATTAGGTTTTCACCAAGATGTTCATTTTTTCAAGACTTTTTCCAATTTTTATGATTTTTTAAGGACATTTTACCATAAACTGAATGCTTTAGGCATAGAATTTCTTTAGATACAGAATGTTGATTGATTCTCAAAGCTGTTCTCCTTTAGTCATTGAGAGTTGATAGGCTCCAGAGCCAAAAGTAGTAGTGATAACAAAGGGACCCAACTAGTTGGGTTCAAACTTCCCCTTGCGCTCTCGATGTGATTGATTTTTAGGATTCTCTCTCAAGACTAGATCGCCAACCTGAAATTTTTTGTGTCTGACTTTCTTATTGTAGCCTCTAGACATTATTTTTTGATATACTCTGAGATGATCATATGTTTCTTGTCTGCACTCATCTAGTAGTTCAAGTTCTTGCAACCTAGACACTCTGTAGTCATCATCAGTTACTAGACCATGCATTTTGATTCTTAGTGATGGGATTTCAACCTCAATAGACCCATAAACTAAAGTGAATGGTGTAGCCCTGGTGGGTGTTCTGATACTTGTTTTGTAGGCCCAGAGAGCTGGATTGATCATGAGATGCTAGTCTCTTCCTATTTTATTAACTGTTCGGTGCAAGATTTTCAATAGATTCTTGTTTGAAGCCTCTGCTTGTCCATTCCCTTGAGGATAGTAGATAGATGACCAATGTTGTGTAATCTTGAATTTGGCACATAAATCATCTAAGTCTTTATTATTGAATTATCCACCATTATCTGTGACTATGGAGTGTGGGATTCCATACCAACATATGATGTAGTTCAAGATGAACATTGATATTTGCTTGTCGATTGCTTGAGTCAAAGGGACTACTTCTACCCATTTTTTAAAATAGTATGTTGTTGTAATGATATGGGTATGTCCATTAGAAGAGTAAGGATGTATGGATCCTATGAGATCAAATGCCCATTGTTGAAAAGGTCATTGTGTAGTAAAGGGAATAAGATCTCTCCTTGGTGCATGAATCAAGTTTCCATGTACTTGACACTTTTGACAATTCTTTGCATATTTGATAGCCTCTCTTTCCATGTCAAGCCAATAGTACCCAGCCCTAATAAGTTTTTGAGCTAGTGTTAACGTTTGAGTGTGATCCACATATACTAACATGGACTTCTTCTAATGCACATTGAGATTCATCATGTTCTAGACATCTAAGAAGAGTATCATCTAGACTGTGTTTGTATAGATCATTACCAATGATAACACATTGAGATGCATTTTGAATAAGGTTTCATTTCTCATACCAGTTGAAGGATTCAGGAATGATTTGGTCTTTAAGGTAGGGAAAATAGGTTTTTGTATCTGGAAGAATAATGACCTACAATAGTGCAAATCATTCAGGTTTCTAGGAAATCATAGGCTGGGAATGTCAGTGCTTCCACCAGGAACTCATAATGTAGATCATGTTCAGGCTACTGTAGTAGAGATGATAGCATTTCCATAGCATCAACAACCTTATTCTCCAATCTAGGAATCTACTCAAATGTGATAGATATGAAATATTTCTTGAGATCATCTACCATGCATTTGTAGGGAACTAGATTTTCATCTTTCATTTGGTATACATCATTGACTTGATGGATAACTAGGTGAGAGTCTCCATGAACATGTAACTCTGTCACTCGCCACTCAATTGCTATCTTCATGCCATTAAGAAGGGCTTCATATTTAGCAATATTATTTGTGCAATGAAACTTTAATCTGAATGCTTTAGGTATTGAGTAACCTTGTGGTGTTATGAATGATATGCTTGCTCCAGATCCATTCTATGTGTAAGATCCATCAAAGAAGAGATGCCAAGTCCTAGAAGATATGTTCATGATGGATGAATCAGGAAATTCCATCTGTAATGGTTTATCATCAAACATTGGTGCATTAGCCAATTGATAAGTAATGACTTGGCCCTTGATAGCTTTTCTTTCAACATATTCAATGTCAAACTCACTTAATAGCATCACCCATTTAGCTAATCTACTTGTGAGGTCAAATTTTCTTAATAGGTACTTTAGTGGATCAATCTTAGCTACCAAATATGTGGTATGAGCTAAGCTAATCTACTTGTGAGGTCAACTTTTCTTAATAGGTACTTTAGTGGATCAATATTAGCTACCAAATGTGTGGTATGAGCTAACATGTAATGTCTCAATTTCTATGAGGCAAACATCACAACTAGACAAGCTTTCTCAATCATAGAATAGTTCTTCTCATATTCTACCAATGTTCTACTGATATAGTATATAGCTCTTTCCTTCTTGTTCTCATCATGCTATGCTAGAAATGCCCCCAGTGATGTATCTGTGGTGGAGACATACAGGATCAATAGCTTCCCTTGAATAGGAGGCATCAAGATAGGAGGATTTGATAGATACTATTTCATATGATTAAAATTCTTCTCACATTCTTCGTTCCATGCAAAAGTCACACCTTTATGTAATGTCTTTGTAAAAGGCTGTGATATATCTGCCAACTGAGATATGAAATGTCTGATAGATTGCACTCTTCCTTGTAGAGTTCTCATTTGATTGATATTTTTAGGAGGTTGCATCTCCATTATAGCCTTGATTTTAGCTGGATCAACTTCAATGCCTTTCTTTAAAATATTATATCCCAAGAGCTTTCCAGAAGTGACACCAAAAGCACACTTTTTAGGGTTCAGTCGGAGACTAAATTTCTCCATTCTATCTAGTATCTTGCTCAAGTCATTTAGATGTTCAGATCTTATCATGGATTTAGCCAAGGTGTCATCAACATAATCCTCCATAGTTCGATGCATCACGTCATGAAAGATAGATGTCATAGCTCTTTGATATGTAGCACCAGCATTCTTAAGCCCAAGTGGCATGACATTCCAATAGAAGGTACCCCATTCACATGTGAAAGTAGTTTTCTCTTGATCCTCTGGAGCAATTTTTATTTGGTTGTATCCAGAAAAACCATCCATTAATGAATACATCTCAAAGCCTGCAATCATGTCCACTATCATATCGATGTTTGGTAATGGAAAATCATCCTTAGGGCATGCTTTATTCACATCTCTAAAATTTGTGCATACTCTAATAGATTTATCTGGTTTAGAAACATGTACAATATTTGAGGCCCATTCAGCATAGTCAATAACGCGGATGAAGCCATCTTTTAGTAATTTCTCAAGTTCAGCTTTGACAAGAAGTGCTACATGTGGATGCATCTTTCTCAACTTCTATTTGACAGGTTTCACTCTTGGAGCTATAGAGAGATGGTGCATTATAAGATCAGGATCTAACCCTGGCATATCTAAATATTTCCATGCAAAGTTGATCTTCTTCTCTGTTAGGAATGTAGTAAATGTTGTCTTTTCTTCCTCTAATAAGGATTGTGCTACATGGATCAATTGTGATTCTTCTGTTGTTCCCAAGTTGATAGATTGAGTGGGATCAATCAGTACTGGAGATCTGTCATGTAAATGACTCAGAAGGACATCAAATATCTCATCCTTGGGTGCCTCAGAGAGGTTTTGACCTTCAGATATGTCTTTTATTTTTACTATTTTTGGTTCTGAGACAACCACAAAGTGGTTTTCACCCTCAAAACTCTTTTTCTTTTTACTTTTATTATTTTGACTAAGATATTTGATAGCCAAATCCATCATGCTAATGATAGGCTTACTGATGGAAGTCATCATAGGCTCAAGTGCATTGAGATAGAATGCTAGGGCATAGTTCAATTTGAAGGTATATATGTCTTGGTTTGGATTTTCGGACATTTGGTCTATGAGCTTTGGATGTTGGATAGTAAGTTCGGGTAAGGATTGGCTAATAATATTAATGCACATGGTAGTGGCATCATTAGTAATGATATGACTCATGAAATCAAAGGTGATACTACTACTCGAGATGATTAGTTCATTAAGAGTTTCAATGTCATTATTGGATTCTGCCTCAGGAATAAGTGGATTAGTCTCATCAAGTTCATCATTTTGCTCTAGACTTACCTCAAGTGTAGGCACATATTAGTGAATGACATCTACATGTTTCTCTATGATAAGCTCATCTTCTTTCAGAATGGCTCCCCATTCATAGTCATTCAATTCCTCATCTATGCCTCTAGGAAAGCTGGGAATATGTGTGAAGTTAGGACGGATTCCCCAAGCAGGATTCCCCTTTGATTCTGATTTGAATTCGTACTCATGAGAGTCTGTTTCAAAATTATTGGAAAGTCCCAAATGCTCAGCTATTGTGATAGTTTTACCTTCTTCTTGTTTAGTAGTAGGTTCTTATGTTTTTACTACATTGATTGTTTTGATTGGGTCATCCTCAGCTTCAAGAAGATTCAGGATTTCTTTAGATAAGCATTAATAAGGAATAAGTTCAGAGCCATTTGAATCATCATTGTCTGATTGTTTGGTATCATCCTCTTTGTTATTGGTCTCTTCTGGTGTGATTTGTTCTATCACATGAGAGCAATTACCCTTGAGATAGAAGGGTTTCTTTCTATATCCTAGGCCAATATTATCTTTGTTTGGCCTACCAGTATGTGAAATAGGTGCCATAAGACCTTTTCCCCTCACTCCTAGAGGTCCTTTGCCTAGATATCCCATTTTAGCTATCAGTTTATCCCCTGGTCCATATGACTTGGAATGGATTTTCGGTGTTTTAGAGTCACATGCTTGAACAATTTTAGATTTGGGATCATCTTTATATAGCCATGCAAGAACAACTTTATCTTCTTCAAACTCTCATTTGGACACTTGTTTTGCAACAAAATTTCCCTTATAGGTCTCAAGAGGTTCTTTGGAGCCTAGTTTGGATTGTTTTAGAGATTGTCCATAGGATTTAGGCAAGATGGGGAGAGATGTTAAAGATAGGACTGGTTCCATAGTATATTATCCCATACCATTTTCTTTGATTGTGACCTCTTTTGCAATGTCTTCCATCTTGGATGTAGATGCCATGTTTGTTTTCTTAGTGGATGATTCTCTGTTATTAGGAACAAGTTTGTTAGAACTTTCTTTCAATGCATTGCAAGTTGTAGATATGTCAACTGGACTTGTTACCTCTACTCCTTCATAAGGAAATTTCAAACACTGATGGTATGTGGAAGGAATAGCTCTCATTTCATGTATCTAGGGTCTCCCTAGGAGAATGTTGTAAGACAAAGGTAGATCAAGAACTTGACATGTGATATCTCTGATTACTGGACCTATTCTGATAAGTAAGATAATTATTCCTTTGGAAGATCTTTCTTGCTCATCATATGCCTTGATAGTTATCTTCTTTTTAGGATCAATGGCAACTTCTAAAAATCCTAGTTGTGTGATCTAGTTGTAAGAATAAATGTTTAGGCCAGCACCCCCATCTATCAACACACATTTGGCATGATAGTTTTGGATCAAGACTTCAATGTGCAAGGGCTGGTTATGTAGATGACTCAAGGAGTTATCATCTTCCTCTGAAAAGGAGATATACTGAGATGATTTCAGATGACCAACCATAGTCTAGAATCTGTCTAGATCAAGATTGTCAGGAACATTGGATCCGAGCAGAGCTTTGTCTAGAATGGCTCTATGAGCTAGAGATATCTAAAGCAACTCAAACATGGAGATTTTTGCATTTGTATGTTGGAGTTGTTGGACAATACTGTATGATGTTGGCCTTGTGTCTTTAGGATTTGAGGATTTAGAAGCAGCCTTCTATTTAGAAGTAGATGTTAGATTAAAAGGCACCTTAGTGAAATTTGATGAATCTAAGATTTGTCCTTGTAGATGCGCTTGAGCTTGTGATCAAGTAAATACATTTGCTGATTGATTATCCCTATCCTTTCTTACAATTGTGATGACATTGCAATGCTCAGATAGGCAGGGTTCAACCATCTTTATGACAGCATTGTTTCCAGAGTAGGCATAATTGACTTTAACACCCATATTAGGCTAAGAAGATGAATCTCCTTGACCATGTTTCAGAAATGGTTCTATGAATGTTGTATGATCATTATTGCTTTTATGATTTCTCTATTATCAATTTTGTCTTGTATGATGTGTTTCAAGCATATGTAGTTGTTGGTTTTATGACCCTTGTTGCGATGGAAGTCACATAAATCATTCTCTTTCCACCATTTCGGTTTAGGCTCCGAATCAAATTATTTTATCTCAGGCAAGGAGATGATATTGTTGGCCAAAAGAGTTTTCAAAGTGGATTCCAAGGACTCTCCAAGAAGATTAAATTTGTGTATAGGATCCGTAGCCCAAGGTTTATAGTCAGATGACTTTTTGTTTGACTTAGTTGTTTTAGCTTTGGAAGCTTTGATGGTCTGGGTGCCAATAGTGAGATTGAAAGTGGGTGCCTTGGATGGGACACATATAGTATCAACAATGCCATATGTGACAATGCCTTTGTTCTTGTTCCAATTTTTATTCTTGTCCTTAGAACTAGATCCATATTCATACTTGTCCTTTTGAAGTGTTATGTTTCCTTTTTTCACAAGTACTTTCTCAATTTTGATTGCATTGTCAACCATATGATCAAAGGATGTATGATTTTGCATTTGCAAAGGGTAATTGATTTCTGGAACAAAATTGTTGATGAAGATTTCCAGCTTCTCAATTTTTGGAATGAGTCTAACATATAGAGAAAATTTCTTTCTCCATCATTTGAGAAAAGTCAAGAATGGTTCTCTTGGATATTGTTTCAGATTACAAATATCGATCATGGTGACCGAATGCTAGATGTTGTAGGAGTATTGTTGATAGAATAGTTTGATTAACTCCTCAAAGGTTTTGATTATTGGAGGCATTATAGAGAACCAATGAATGGCTTCTCCTCACAGAGATTGAGGGAAGAGACGCATTAGGTAGGTAGGTTCATGCATGAACTCCATAGATTGAGTACAAAATTCCCTGACATGATCTTGAGGATCAAAGTTTCCATCATATTTGTTGTATTTAGGCATTTCCAATCTTTTTGGGAATGGTGGCATGTACAAGTCCTTATCAAATGGAAAAGGGCATAGAGCCTCCATGGAGAACTCGTTAGGTTCCTTTTCTTTCTCTAGTTTATTGAGCTTGACTTGCATGGCATGCATCTGTTTCATCATGGCTGTGATAGGAGTTTCTTCCTCATGTGTGATGATATCTTCAATATTAAAGTTTTGAGGAAGTTTAGCTCCTTGTCGAGCTAGATCTAGGAAATATGCCTCTCTATCTTCTTTCAAGAAATGCCTCATCATTTTGATATTGAGCAATTTCAGTAGGTGTGGGTTCTTGATCCGCACCATGTTGAGATTGTTGTCCTTGGGAGCCTTGGTTTCCTCCTCCTTGAGACATAGTGCTATTGTGAGGACTATTGGGAATTGATTGATGAGGGGTTGGTTGATGACCTACGTGGATTGATGTAGGATGAGTGATGTAACTATTGGAGATTTGCTAGCAGGCCAGTACTAACTGTATGTTTGTCATTGATGACAACATATGGAAAGTATCATGCATGGAAGTCTTATATAGTAATATTTATATATATGTTGGATAGGCATAATATCAGCATGATATCATCGGTATAGTGGTTAAATGTGAGTACATACAGTTATATAGCAGCTTGTGTCAGTAGTGTTCTTGATAGTGTAACAGGCAATGTTCTATGTATGGTTGTCTGTATAGTTGTCCTATGGGCATGAACCCTTGGATATATGTTGCAGACATGTTAGTGATGTTAATTTCATGGATGCATGATCTGATGATGAATGCAAGTGAAGTTATGCAGTCGATATTTGCCAGCAGTAGTTTCCTATGTCTGTTCTGCAGAGCCGATAGAGATTTTATTGGTTCCAGAGTTGCACCTATCTTTAGGGTATGCACCCTTGGATTTAAGCTTAGAGATGAGTTTTTGATGATTGGTTAAGAGTGCATGAGCTAATTTAGCTTGTAGAGAAAGATTCAATTGTTTTGGTAGAGAAGACAGTGTGTAGCATGCGTCTACATTTATTTTATTAAGACAGGTCCCAGAATATGTTGCGTGCATAATAGAGCCAAAAGAATGTTGTTGGCTTTTATTAAGGTTTCTCTATTATGATTTCAAGGTGGTTCTAATAGGCCAACTTGATTATATCATTTAGAGGAAAGATATGTATAGGAAATCATTTATGATTGCTTGAGTGTGGTTCATGGTTGATTAAGCAGAGCAGAGCAGAGTGTGCAAGTTGTGGAACCATCAAAAGAAGGTCTATGTGACCAAGTAGAGTATTTGTGCTATACATTGGAACTAATCCAGATAGTAGGTCAAAGCGTAGTTCACCAAGATCCAAATATAGTGTGTATATGTTATTCAGAAGGTTGTAGCCTTCGCCCCTTTGAGAAGTGAGCTCTCAGACAATGCATCCTCTCCCCTAATAGGTAAAATTGTAAAAGAATCCTAACATGGTCTAACCCTTAACCAAGTCTATTGTACTTAATATATTGTAAAGCTACTCCTAATAGGGTAAAAAATCTTCTAGCAAGGATCATTATACACTAGTACAGAATATTATTGGGTATCAAGTCCCACCGAGGTTTTTACCTATTTGGGTTTCCCCATAACCAAAATATTGGTGTTGTGTTCATGTGTTCTTTCATTGTGTTTATGCTTATGTTTAAGTATACTTAAGTGGATAAAGAATTGAAACTTGTAGATAACTAATTCACCCCCCACCCTCTCAGTTATCTCTTGGGACTATTCCTAACAATTGGTATCAGAGCCAAGTGCCTCAGAGATAAATTTTAATAGCTTGAGGTTGATCAGATGCCATACTTCAAGAAAGAGAGTCCTAAGTTTGATGGAGAGAATTATCTTGATTGGAAGAATAAGATGATGACCCATTTGCAGTGTATTGGTTTTGAAGTTTTTAATGTAACTATCAAAGCAGCCAAGATACCTACCCTAGAAGACCTTAGAAAGGATGATGCTATTGAAATATAAAAGGAATTGTTTCATTAGAATGCTATTTCCAAAGAAGCCCTAATTAGTGCATTATCAAATAGTGAGTTTTTAGAGATAAAGAAGGTAGACACCGCCCACAAGATATGGAAGTACCTAGCAGACATTTTTGAAGGAGACAAACAAGAAAAGGATGTGCATAAAAAGACTTGGAAGAAAAGATAAAATGCATTAGAGATGCTACTAGAAGAAAATGTCAGAGCTTATAATCAAAGGATAAATGAGGCAGCTGCTAGAATCAAGAACAATGGTGGAGAGATCTCAGAGGAAGACATTATGGAAAAGTTGATGACTACTCTCACTCTAGAATATGAAAACAAGATCAACATCCTTGATGAGACCATGCAGCTTACAACCAATTTGAAGAGAGAGACCTTGATCAGCAAAATCTTAGCTTTTGAGATTTCAAGATTGAAGACCGAACCTAAAAGTGAGACAACGTTCAAAGCAACAGTACATGGTAAGAAATCTGGAAACACTTCTGGTAATTTTGATAATGATGATGAATAGAGAACTTTAGATGATTTTATTGCTATGATTGCTAAAAGAGAAAAGAAAGGAAAAGGAAAATATGAAGGTCAATTGCCATTCAAGTGCTTTTCATGTAATAAGATAGGTCACTTTGCATCTAAGTGTCCTATTACCAATTTAGTGTGGGCCTAAACCGGTACAACCATGCTGGCTGGAACTGTTCATTCATATATGAAAAAAGCATGCTTAAAGACTACAACAGTCATTTGATTCATGTTATGAGTATAGGTTTACATTTTATGACGAAAAGTAAACAACAACATGAAAGGAAAATGGACTATATCTTATGCTTTTTCTGAAAATGTAAATTGTTTATTCATTAAAGTGCTCATTACATTTCACACAGGCCGTGAAACTAACCTCATTAGAAGAATAAACAAATCAAGTTCTTAAGCAAAAGGAGCATAAATGCTAAGTACAAAAAGCATGTAAAAGAAGGGAGGTTCACAGGAGCTAGCCATTGCCTGGTGCTAGAAATAATTGGTTGTGTTGCTGATTGTGTCCCACTGTCCCGTCATGCCTTGCCTCCATGCCAACCCCTGCAAGAGAAATTGAGGAAAAAAGGGTTAGATCTAATGATCTAAGCAATAGCCAGCCAACTCACCATCCTACTCAATATATACATTCATATCCCTGAAATAACCACCAGATTTATGCATTCTTCTAATGAGTTGTTTCCTATGTAGCATCATGCCTACCACTGACATGTGGATGTAAACGTGGCTCCCATAAGGGTTCGAGCCCAACATGTCAGTGGTAGGAGTGATTCATAATAGTTGAGGAAGTAAAGAACAAACAGGTGTTGAAATCAGGAAAAGCATACAAGTTTGTTTAAGGGACAACAATCTCAAGTTGAAATCATACATAACAGAGTAGCAATAGGAAATGGATCAGAAATTCAAAGAGAGAGAACATCGTTGTAAATTTGAAAAAACATCACAAGTTTTTTACAAGAAAATGCTGTCATAAAGTGAACATGTTGCTACAATGCATCTACGGGGAATAAGTCACATAATGTCCTTTTTTCAAAAGGGATACAGTGTACTGATCAAATTTTGTTTGTATGCTGGATTGATTTTAAATCAAATACAAGGTCAATAGGTCTGTTTGAGTGTCACGAGCCCATGCTCGAACTTCATAAATAGGTTTTGGTGCTGGTGTTTCATTCACTTTAAAATCTTGATATATTATGAGCATATTAGGATCATGCATCTACAACAGAATATCAGAGAGACAAATCATCATAGAGTTTTCAAGATACGCTGGTTGCTAATGGTTTTGAAGAAAGTAGCATTATTGGAGCAAGGTTATTATGGATAATAGCATTCAGATTGAGAAAATATTTATTCCAAAATTCTTAAACTTTTCAAAATTACAAATCAACATTAAGTATGGATACAAGCAACAGCTTGAGTCAATCAATGTTTTGGGTCTAGCACGCTTTAAAATTCAGCATGTTTTCATAAATAAAAGTGAAATGAGTCAAGCATGAGTATCATGATAGTGAATAATTGACAAATGAGTACCAGTCAAATGCAAAATACAAGCATGTTGTTGCAATGTAAAATGCAGAGTTTAAAAACCAGATTTCATACAAAGAAATAGAGGTTTCTCGACAGTTCATATTAGAGCCAAATGCCAGTCAAAGTATTTGAATAGAAAAGTCTGTAGCATTCATAGAAAGAAGTAACAGTTTAGATTTTATCAAATACATAATCGAGCCTTCCAAAACCATCATAAGCATGACAATCAAAGTACAGTTGTTCAAGCCCGAGTTGGAATAACTTTCCAGATTTTCAAATAAAGAATAATGGTCAAGTAACAGAGTGTAAATGTGGAGATTAAGCATAATAGAGCCAAGCATTATCCGTGTATTCAAGCTTTTAGAGAGTTGTTTATTCATAAATAGTGAGTTTCACAACATGAAGATATTCTAAATTTTTATACAAGATTCATGCAATGTCTGCATAATATCTGTGCAAAATGAAGAAAGGTTCTGCTCATACATAACCAGCATAGTGAAAGGGAGGATTCAAGCATGGAGGCACAAAAAAGGTTGCAGATTTTCAAGGTTAAAATACCAGTCAAAATGAGCCATCTTATTTATTTACTGTTGAATCAAAAAGCCAGTCATTAAAATCTGATCTATGCATAAAATCAAAGCCAAGGGATGATGAATCTTGTTCTGAGACATGAATATGGAACAACACAAGGCATGGCATTATTTTTCCTTCAAAGATATAAATGAAAACCAGTAGTAATGCTTTCAGTTTTCATTCTTTAATCAGAGACACTGGCAAAGCCCTCGGTTTTAAAGATGTTAGAAAAGAAGCAAAATCAGAAAATTGATGCTTCAACCAAGAGAATCCCAGATTGCAGTTAGGTTTGGTGTATTGAGTGACAGTAAAATGAAAACTTTCCCTTAAGTTTTTCTTTCAGTTTCATGCTATGAGTTGTGAAGAAATAGAAGACTAATAAATCTCCAAACCCTCACGTGAAAGGAGGGGTATGCCAACAACACTGCAGAGAATAGCTGAGGAACCAGAATGATGCAAGTAAATGAAAATGAAATTTTTAGATTCAGCTTCTTCAGATTTTTCTCAGAAATTGTCAAACTTTCTCAAAATATTCAGATTTCTTCAGAGTTCTCAGATTTTCTATAAAATTCAGACTTTTAAGAGTTTTCAGACTTTCAAAATTTCTCAGAAATTTTTAGACATTCTCATAAATTTTTGGATTCTAAAATGTTCAGATTTTTCAAAAGGAAAAATTCAGATTTGCAAAGAGAATGCCAAAGATGCTCACATATTCGAAAGTCTGCAATAAATAGATCAAAATCTTCATATGAAGCTCAAGAAAGATCATAAAACTCACCAGGAAAAAATGTGAGCATGGCAAAGACCAAATCTGAAAGAAGAAAAGTCTGAAATCGCATAGAAGAAGATGCAACAAAAGAATCCTTCAAACCCTTCTCATTCATGGCAGCTGTAATAACAGAGACAAACAAGAAAGAAAAAGGCCTAGCCTTCAATCTCCAAGCACCTTCATTAATCGTGTGAGCAATAGAAGATGCAAGAAGAAGAAAATTGCAGGTCAAAACCCTCTATATTTTCCCATGGTGGCAGCTCTCTCTTCTTTCCTTCCAAGTGCCAAATGCAAAAAATGAAATGAATGTTTTAGGGTGCAGAAATGCCCTATATTCTTGCTCACGTGACAAAGGGAAAAGGCTTTTAGCCTTTTAAAATTTTAATTTTTCCTTCCCTTAGTGTTCACACCACTTTAGGTGGATATGCTTTTTTTTTTAAAAAGCAAGCAATATTTCCATGTTTGTGATAAATGATATCACCTAGTTTCTATTTTATTTTTTTGCTTTGTTTGTGCTTTTTAATTTTTAAAAGTATTAAATTAAATATTGGTTTTTTGCACTTGATATTTTTATTATTATGTAATTTATATTTATCATTTTTATAAATACAATTATTTTAATAAAATATTAAGTGATTTATTTAATTATCACTTAATATATTATTAAAATAATTATTATTTATTAAAAAGAAATAAATAAATAAATTACACAATAATAAATAAATTATTCAATAAATATTAAATACTTTATATTTCATTTTTGAA
Organism: Chamaecyparis obtusa; assembly: GCA_027943335.1. NCBI lineage: Eukaryota > Viridiplantae > Streptophyta > Pinopsida > Cupressales > Cupressaceae > Chamaecyparis > Chamaecyparis obtusa. Next base: position 584,526 of record BSBK01000997.1, read on the forward strand.
ATATAAATAATTTAATAAATATTATTATGCAAAAAATAAATATTTATTTTTCTTTTAAAAGTTAAAAAGGACAAATATTTTGCAGAAAAGTTAAAAGGTAGATATTTTGAAAAGATTTGTGACTAAGTGTTGAGTCATAAATGAGGATAGAATTGACTGAGATATTATTTTTAGATATTTTTAGAGGCTAGGGTTTGGAATTTTTGTATAAGTATAGAGTTGAGACTCTTTTGTAAGGGTTCTCTTTTCTCTGCCTTTGCTATTTTGTAAGATTTTCTCAGAGTTCTTGATAGGAGCAAAGACTTTTGTAACCCATTTTTTTCAGAGAGATATATAGATTTGCAATATCTTTTGACACTGATTTTCAGCTGGTGCCTTCTCTTATTCTCTGTGTTTGTGTGTCATTTTGATGCCTTCTATAGGAATATTTTAGTCTTTTGCTAGTTGAAAGTTGTGTTGTGAGAAGCAGTTTTAGATTGTGAGGAATTTATCCTCCTTTTAGGGATTGTTATTTTAGCCTTCTTATCAATTGCTGATACAAAGATTATGAATTGTTGAGTTGTGCAAAGAAGCTTTTTCATTGGTTTTAGTATGTATTGATTATCTGTTGACCTCAAAGATATATTTTCTGGTGCATCACCATTTAGGATATAGATTTTATTTTTTGTTATCCTTCTATCTCTTTCCTCCATCAAAAAAGAGTCAATTTCAGGTAGTATAAAGTGAGTTACCAGAACAGGAAGCTGGCCTAGAACCCGGAGGTTCAATCACACTTATGAGTTTACCCACAAGCTCGTGATTGTTCCCATGTTTCTCCAGAAGTTGCTAAGGTTTCAGGACTTAGCATTAGGGTGCATTTTTGAGAGATAACATGTCCTAGTAGAGCTAGGAAGTTCAAGAAGGATTACAAACCTAAGTACTCTAAGGAATGTTACTTTGCTAGAGATGGAGTCTTAGATGAAGAATCAGGTGAAGAAGAGATTGGATTCATTGCTATTGTAGGAAAAATGAATAGTAAGTCAGTTCCTAGAGATGAGAAAGTAAATCAAGAGCTAGCATTGATTTCCCAAGCATACATAAGGACAGACTGGATTATAGATAGTGGTTGTTCACATCACATGACAGGTGATAAAGGCAGATTTTTTCATCTAGACAAATACAATGGTGGTATGGTTATATTTGGAGATAACACTCCTAAACCAATAGTTGGTAGAGGAGCTATCACTTTGGATGGAAAGAATAGTACTGATAATGTTCTCTATGTTGATGGTTTGAAACATAACCTTCTTAGTGTTGGCTAGTTACTTGGAAAAGGATATCAGTTGGAGTTCAAAGATGACAAATGCATCATTAACAACAAGGATGGTGTTATGATTACATTAGGATCAAAGACAAGAGGTAATGTTTTCCAACTCAATTCAGAAGCAAGTTGTTTTATTGCTAAAGTCGATGACAGTTGGTTGTGGCATAGAAGACTATGTCATATCAATTTTGATAACATAGTAAAAATAAGCAATGTTAAGGCAGTAAGAGATCTAACTATCATAGCAAAGACAATTGATACTATATGTAGGGAATGTGTGATGGGAAAGCATGTGAGAAATACATTCAGAAGCAAGCACAATTTAGCAGAGAACAAGTTGGATCTAATTCATACAGACCTATGTGGACCAACTCAAACAAGATCATACTATGGTGAAAGGTATTTCATTTTGTTTGTTGATGATTATACTAGGATGATGTGGGTTGCATTCTTGAAAGATAAGTCAGAAGCATTTGATAAGTTCAAAATATTCAAAGCTAAGGTTGAGAATGAATCTGGATTAAAGATAAAATGTTTGAGATCGGATAGAGGAGGAGAATTCACCTCTAACAGATTTTATTAGTACTGTGAAGAACATGGTATAAAGAGAAAATTAAGTGCACCTAGAACATCTCAGCATAATGGAATTGCAGAGAGAAGGAATAGTATCATTCTAGATACAACGTGCACCATTATGATAGAAGGAAAAGTTGCACACACCTATTGGAGAGATGCGGTCAATACAACAATCTACACCATCAATAGAATTCAATTGAGGCCTGGTGCTAACAAAACACCATATGAGCTAAGTAATGTTCCCACAGTAAAATACTTCAGAATCTTTGGAAGCAACTGCTACATCAAGAGGGATGAAGCAGTAGGTAAGTTTGATGCAAGAAGTGATGAAGGTATTTTCCTTGGTCACTCTACTAAAAGTAAAGCTTATAGATGTTTCTATTCAGGCTTAGAATTGTCACCCTAACTTAGGCATTAGGGCTATACAACAATTCTATCCTGACAATGGAAACCTCCTTGAGCTGTGGGTAGACTCTGAATAAGGAGGAATCTTTGAATTCTAGGCCGGTTCCTTTTAAATATGGAATAACACTTCCTGATCTGTAACTTGTTGGGAAAAGGGAAAAGAATACTTATAACTAAAACTAGATTAGGGTGATACACCAAGAAATATTTTAGACTTTGCAGAAAAGATAAAACATCAATTCTAACTCATAAATGAAGATCTCAACACTTTGAATCTCTGCTCAACATATAGGTTGACAAAACTTACTATTAGGGTTTTACCATGAATAGCTTGGATAGTCAACAGACATACATTTCTCACGCAAGGCCTGGAAGCAATTGATTACCCTAAGAAGGAACATAAATCTACTCACTTCCTTTGGACAAAAATGAATTTAGCACTTGTTAGAAAAGATGAAGACATGATTCAATATCAAAACAACTCCACCAATATGAATAAAAAACCTCTACTTTATTTCCTCCAAAATTTGATAGAAGTGATTACAAACTACCAAAAAAGGGCAAAAGGAATGAATATGTTCACTTAAGCCTTCCTTTTCACCATTCAGAACCCCTAAAAACTGACTATCTCCATTCCTTAAGAAGCCCTCCAAAACCTAATCCGAAAATCCAATCACCCCTAAAAATTAGCCCTAGAAAAACTCAAATTTGCTAAAAATAGCTCCTTCAAAATAGCCCAAAATCATGCCCAAATTCCAGCTCTAATATCGGTAATTTATAATATATCTTTTAAAAAGATATTACCAATATTATTTTTTTTTAAAAATGACTTAACTCTAAAACCCGGCCCAATAAAAATTAAACCTAAGTCCACAAATACCCAAACTTAAATTATTACAAATTTTAATGCTTTGACTATTCGGATACTTCACAACTCATTTTTGAAATATGGAACAAATGCGGTGGCACTGTAAGTTTTTGAGGCCTGGCTATCATTGTACTCTATTTTAATGGCATTTAATCTCTCTGTCATGGACTTGAAAATTCATTCCACTTTGGCACTATCTCAGTTTTTGGTCTACTTGATCTTTGTGAAAAAGACTACAATCCAAACCCTTACGCATGGTAGGTAAAAATGATCTTTTTTCTTCATCTCTGGTTGTAACTTGATCTTAACTAGAAGTCGATTTGAACATCTGCAATGACTTACATTTGTTGTCTCTGTTGATGCATTGATCTTGGAACTTAGCCTTCAACAAGCTTGAGTTTGAACTGATGATCTCTAGTTTTGGCTTGAACTTCGAGCTTTTTGTTTGATGAATTGGAGTCAATCCTTGACTCATGATCTTTCCTTCTGTTTTGAAAGAACTCGGCATTGTTTTTGGCATTGTTTTTGATTGCTTCATACCCATGATCTAGAACGCGAGTAGATTTCAAAATCAATACTTTGACTGGCATTTCACTTGGGTTTTAACAGTAAGCTCTTAGTTGAAGTTGGCTCATGACTGGTGGCTCAAACCTAGAACATAGGTTCTTCACTTTTGAACAAACTCAGCCTAAGACTGTCACGCTCTTTGAGCTTATTCATTCATCGTGACTTTCCTTTCATTGAGTTGTGACTAAAATTCCACAAGCTATGACTGATAGAACTCAAAATTTTGAGATTTCCAAAGCACTGTGATGAACTCATGCTTAACTGGCACTTGAACCTCAAAATCTGGAACTTGAAGTCTTAGCTATGCATTGAGGAACTTGGCTAGAAGTGACTGTGGTATTTGAAGTTTGAGTTTTTTAAGCACTCAATGATGAACATTGTTGAAACTTGTCTTTCCTCTAGCCTTAACTCACGGGAGACTGTGACTAGAAGTTGAGCTCAATTTTCACAATGGTCTCAAGCTCAATAGTGAGCTCTCAACTTGAACTAACAGATAAGTAACTCACTCTTTTTGCTTCTCAACCTAAACATATTGTATTAACTAAGACTTTTCATCTTCATTTTGCAAAAATTTAGGGCTTTTCTCTTTTGCCATCAAAAATTGAAAATCTGATAGCTTTTACTTCACTTCATTATGTAACATTGCTTGTTAACTATTCTCTCACTGCTAAAGTTATCACGTGATACTTGGAGAATATGAACCATTGCTTGATACTCCACATTTTGTTGTCTTTCATCTTCAGCTTTGGCATTATCATTATATGTAGCATGCTTTGATTTATTTGTTGTCAAACTCAATACAAAAAGAATGTTAAGCTCCGTTCCTTTACATTGTATTGATAGTTTTGGTTAACACTTTGGGATTTTCAATGCTATGTTGTTCCTCCTTATCATTCTTTAAAAATCTGAGTTTATTCTTTCAATGTTGCAATAAAATAAAATAAAAAGACTATTCTGACAGCTGTCCTTTCTACAAAACTAAAACTCAAAGCTTCTATGATGTGTTTAGTGTTAACTGTAATTTATCATCCACTTTCAGCTGCAGGATTCACTATTTAACAGTGATCAGTATGTGCTTTGTGTCTCCATTACCACCATATTTGATCACCAAGCTTCTAGCTCAGTCTTGGTTGTATCCAGCTTAATTTCAAACTTATGCATGATGTCCACCAGTCATTATGAACCTAGCTTGACTGAATCCAGCTGAATTTACTCCTCTTCTTCTTCTATAGATGACCATCAACACACCTTGAACTCTGTTGTATATTTATTCCTTCCGGTTGTTCTTGGATATTTGAGCTAACATAGAGAGTTATTATGATAGTCACTGTTACCAATAGCTCAGCCTAGTTTCATTATGCATTATTAACAATAAACATCACAATATGTGATTTCATAACATTTGATATTCTATTGTAAATCTACGATCTAGACATGACATAACTTGAAGCACAAAATTTTCACTTTCAACAACATAAATTGTTTATGGGGTTCGAGCACAGGCTCGTGATACCCACAAACAGATTCATGTGTTCTTGTACTTGATCTTTAAACATCTTTTCAGAAAATGAACAATATCTCAATATGATACTGATTCTGTGAGCACCATGATGAAAAGTATACTGCATCTCTTTTGATTCTCGACTGTGAAGAATACCAGTCTTTTTTGAACAATGCATTTCTCTATTAAGCTTTAAAACATAAAAAAAAACTCATTATGTTAGTGAACATGACCCAGTGGTCAATTTTGGGCATCCATCAGACCACTGGTGTGCTCACTAACATAATGTGTTAGTGTTGTCATTTATCATTGTTTTTCACCTTATGTGCATGCTCATTTTGTTATTGCATTGAATATCAGAAATATATGTAGCCATGAAAGAATTGATTATTTGTATGATGTCTACGTTCTCTGCATTGCTTAGATCTAGTTGGATCTAATAAACTCTTAACCATGATGCATGACAAACCCCTAAAAGACCTAGAACCAGACAGATGCAGACTCAAGATGAAGACTGGAGGACTAGGACCAGACACGACAACCAGCTCCAGATATGCAAATGACACTTTCAAGGCAATGCGAAGGACTCACTCATACCCCTATCTCTTCTTTTTATTCTTCACACTATACTCTATTTATTGAAATATTAGAGAACATTTGTAATTACATTCAGTATGAATGCACAATGTAATGATCAATTATGAATTTTGGCAAATTTTTAACATGTGATCAATACTTAGAGTATAATTGAAAATCTGATTTGAATGCAATAACAAAATGAACTTGACATCACCCAAAAAGCACTGTTAAATGAAAGCACCTAAATGCACCCTTTTCCTATTTGTCTATTATTTTGCATGATGAAAAATAGGGTAACAATTTCAACTTAAGATTGAAAAAGATCATTGAAAGTGCTCATGTGAAGATTGATGAAAAGTTTATGATTCAAGAAAGATACCATGATTACTCACCCATGATTGAGGAAGAACCTAGACCCTCTACTAGTGAGACAGTTATTGAAGAAATTTTTGACAGTATTGATGTGTTATTCAATGACCTTGAAACAAGTGAGGAAGAAACTCCTAAGGCTGATGAGTCAGCAACAACTAAAGCTCCAAAGTTTACATCTAGAAACCATTCCAAGAAATACATCAGTGGAGATCAGAGTGGAAAAGTCTTAACAAGATCACAAGCCAATAACTTAGCTAGTAGTGATGCAGTATGTTTACTATCTCAAATTGAACCTTTAAGTATTGAAGATGCTTGTAATTATTCAGATTGGCATGATGCTATGAAAGAAGAACTTGATCAGATTATCAACAATGACACTTGGGAACTAGTTCCAAGACCTAGTGATAAGAATGTGATTGGTACAAAGTGGATATTTAGAAATAAGATGAATGAAGATGGTACAATAGTAAGAAATAAAGCAAGGTTAGTATGTAAAGGATATGCACAAAGAGAAGGCATTGATTATTCAGACACATTTGCACCTGTGAGCAGATTAAAAGCTATTAAGTTGTTTCTAGCTTATGCAACAATTAAAAACTTCAAATTTTATCAGATGGATGTCAAGTTAGCATTCCTGAATGGAGATTTGAAAGGAGAAGTATACATTGAGCAGCCAGAAGGATTCACCTTATCAGACATACCTGATATGGTATGCAGATTAAAGAAGGAGCTCTATTGACTTAAGCAAGCCCCTAAAGCATGGTATGAGAGACTAGATGGATACTTAACAAATATTGGATTCAAGAAAGGAGCAACAAATTGTAATCTATTCATTAGAGAGACATATGAAGGTTTGTTACTTGTATCTATATTTGTTGATGACATTATCTTTGGAGGTAATGAAAAAATTAGTGCTGAATTCGCTAAGGAGATGCAGAATGAATTTGAGATGAGTATGATTGGTCCTATCAAGTACTTTTTAGGATTGAATGTGCAACAGATAGAAAAAGGTATATTCATCAATCAGTCCAAGTATGTGAAAGAAATATTAAAGAAATTCAAGATGGATGATTGCAATCCAGTAGGGACACCTATGATTATTGGATGCAAGCTTACAAAGGAAGATGACTCACCAGTAGTTGACATAACATTAAATAAGTCTATGATTGGAAAACTAATTTATCTTACTCAGACCAGACCTGATATTTCAAATGCAGTTGGTATAGTTGGTATATTTGCAGCAGAGCCTAAGAAAAGTCACCTCATGCCAGTAAAGAGGATATTCAGATACTTACAAGGCATTATAGACTATGGTATATGGTATCCTAATTCATAAAATGTTGAGCTTCATGTGTACACTGATGCAGATTGGGCAGGATGTGTAGATGATAGAAAGAGTACATCAGGAGGAGTAGTGTTTCTTGGTGATAGACTTGTCACTTGGACAAGCAAGAAACAAAATTATATTTCTTAGTCAACATCAGAAGTGGAGTATGTTGCAACAACCTTGAATTTCTCTATAATTGTGTCGATCAAGTAGATGATAAAAGATTTTGGAATTTAGATTGATTATCCTATTGTTATTCACTATGATAACACTAGCACTATCAATATGTCGAAGAACCCTGTGATGCATGCAAAGACAAAGCACATTGAGATCAAGTATCACTTCCTAAGAGAGAAAGTGGTAGAGAAAGAAGTCAAGTTGGACTATGTGAATACTAAAGATCAGTTGGTAGACATATTCACAAAGCCCTTATCTAAGGATACTTTTACGTATCTCAGGGAGAAGTTGGGACTCTACCTCAGAAGTAGTACCGGTGCTTAAAATGTATGGCACCCTTTTCCATTGATGTCAAAGGGGGAGTAGTATACAGAGTCATAAAAAATAGGAGTAACATTCTTAGGGGGAGCAGTATTCAGTTGTGAATGCAGTTCAGTTGAGGAAATGGAGAATGTTAGAAAATATTACAGAAGATGAAGGATTCATCTTTGGGGGAGTTTTGAAGAGGAAATGGAGAATGTTATAAAAGGAATGTTCATTTGGGTTGGTGGTGGTTTTTCATTCCACATGTTGCCATCAATGCCAAAGGGGGAGATTGTTGGAGATTTGCCAGCAGGCCAGTACTGACTGTATGTTTGTCATTGATGACAATATATGGAAAGTAGCATGCATGGAAGTCTTATACAGTAAGCTTTCTATATATGTTGGATAGGCATAATATCAGCATGATCATGGGCACAGTGGTTAATTGTGAGTACAGACACTTATATAGCAGCTTGTGTCAGCAGTGTTCCTGACAGTGTAACAGGCAGTGTTCTGTGTATGGTTGTCCGTACAGTTGTCCTATGGGCATGCACCCTTGGATATATGTTGCAGATATGTTAGTGATGCTAAGTTCATGGACACATGATTTGATGATGAATGCAAGTGAAGTTCTGCAGTTGATATTCGCCAACAACAGTTTCCTGTGTTTGTTCAGTAGAGCTGACAGAGATTTTATTGGTTCCAGAGTTGCGCCTATCTTTAGGGTATGCAACCTTGGAGTTAAGATTAGAGATGAGTTTTTGATGATCAGTTAAAAGCACATAAGCTAATTCAGCTTGTAGAGAAAGATTCAGTTGTTTTGGTAGAGTAGACAGTGTGTAGCATGCATCTGCATTTATTTTATTAAGACAGGTCCTAGAATATGTTGCGTGCATAATAGAGCCGACAAAATGTTGTTGGAGTTTATTAAGGTTTCTCTATTATGATTTCAAGGTGTTTCTAATAGGCCAACTTGATTATATCATTTAGAGGAAAGATATTTATAGGCAGTCATTTGTGATTGCTTGAGTGTGGTTCATGGTTGATTAAGTAGAGCATAGCAGAGTGTGCAAGTTGTGGAACCATCAGAAGAAGGTCTATGTGACCAAATAGAGTATTTGTGCTATACATTGGAACTGATCCAGATAGTAGGTCAAAGCGTAGTTCACCAAGATCCAGATATAGTGTGTATATGTTATTCAGAAGGTTGTACCCTTCGCCCCTTTGAGTAGTGAGCTCTCACATAGTGCATCCTCTCCCCTAACAAGGACAATTGCAAAAGACTCCTAATAGGGTCTGACCCTTAACCAGGTCTACTATACTTAATATATTGTAAAGCTACTCCTAACAGGGTAAAGGATCTTCTAGCAAGGATTATTATACACTAGTACAAAATATTAGTGGGTATCAAGTCCCACTAAGGTTTTTACCTATTTGGGTGTCCCCGTAACCAAAATATTGGTGTTGTGTTCATGTGTTCTTTCATTGTGTTTATGATTATGTTTAAGTATACTTAATTGGATAAAGAATTGAAACTTGTAGATAATTGATTCACCCCCCCTCTCAGTTATCTCTTGGGACTATTCCTAATAGTAACCACCTTTCAAAAAGAGATTGCCAAGAGTGTCTTCTCCAAATTTAGTAGTGTCATAGGGTTGATCAAATGTCTCAGCTATCACAAAAGATGTGGTTGAAGAGAATTTGGGTTTTTCTCCTTGTTTTCATTATGATGAAGCTCTAGTTTCCACCATTAACCTTGGGTGAAGCAAAAGAGCAAGATGAAGACAACTAAAGATTTACTTGATTCAAGAAGATCAAATGATGCAACCTTGCCAAGATTGAATTGATTAAAGATTAGATTGGATGTAAATGAAGGATACTGTGCCCTAGTAGTATGAGTAGACACCCAAAAGATGGTGGACACGAGCTCACAACACTTAGCCATTTTTGTTGAACATTGAAGATTGAAGATAATTTTGACACAAGATGAAAAAGACTCAATTTGATAAATCAGAGGGTTGGATCAAACTCAAGAGACCACTTTTAGGCAAATAGATTGGATTCTTTCTGGTTTCTCCTCTGTTCCTGACACAGTGATTTTTTTGACATAATCTAGAAGTAGGCTGTAAAAATAGGATTTCTGGCAAGTTTGGTAAGTTTCTAGCAATTTTTCAAAATTCTCATACGACTTTCTCTAGTCTCATACGAGTCTGGGTAGGCTATGGTATGAAAATTGACAAGGCTTATACAATAGTTGATAGCAGATTTTTTTATTTTTTGCTTATGATTTATGGCAAAACTTGTTTGACAATATACAAGCTCTCATATGACAATCTGGGGTTTCTGATACGACAAAGGGTCAAAAATCGTATGATTTTATGATCCTATGGGATGAATTTTGACTCCAGAAAGGAATTTTGCGTCAGATTTGCAATTTCTCAATTTTCAGATTCAATTTGCTTGCAAGATTTTCTCTGTTCAATTTTGCAGATTTGTGTAACAGTTCAGGATTTGTTTGTTTCCAAAGGACCAAATAGATATCAAACACGCAGAACAACAAGAAAAGGGAAGTAATCAATCTTCTAAAAATAATGAACAAGGGAAAAAGCAACCTTGCACATGAACAAGCAATAGTGACTTATTGTGCTAATCTCTAGGAATGCTACTTGTGTATGTTCTCAAATGTTTTTCAATAACACATAAAGTCTTAGAAAATAAAAATTTTGGCCTCACTAGGGTTTGTAGTAATGGTCTGACTCTGCAACTTTTGTGATCTCAAGAGTGCGAACTCCAATCCAGGCACACCAGGGTTTTGACACAGTCTGAGAATTTAATCAATCAGGAGTTGCTAGGGAGATCTGACAATCCAACGAGAGACCACACTTGTGGAGATTTATTCCACAAAGAAATTTATATAGCGGTTGTTGCTACCACAACAAAAATGGCTATTATCGCTTGAGGTTCTGTCTACGTGGTTGATCCAATAAAGGGAATATCCACTATGGTTAACCCTCTCTAAAGGTGACCCACAAAAGATACCACAGGGGGACTAGATCGGATTCAAGGATCTGGGTTTTTGGTACTATCCAAAAAAGAAGTAGAGCATAATCCCCTAGCCTCTTCACTTCACCAAAACAAAGCAGATAGATTAATCTGACATGCTAAGACTAAAATTATCCTACCAAGATTTGTGATGTCAATAAATATGTCTATCGATCTCTTTGGAGAGAGAACGTATCGATCAAAAGCTAAGGACCAAACCAAGTAGAACGTGAAATAATCTCAGTAACCTCCCTACCTACAAGGGGATCCTTTGTCAAGAAGAGCTTCGCATTCGTAAACAAGAAAATGAAGCCCACTCTCTCAAGATCATCCACAAATAGTGTTCATAGGGCCTATTTACTATGTGTAATAGATATGCAAAAAGCAAATCTATGTTTGTTTTATAGCCCAAAACTGAAGTCTGTGATATGAAAGCAGGGAAAGTCACACAAGCTTGACATGTGAGAGTTCGTTTTATGTCCCAAAAATGAAGTGTTATTAGATTGAATAGAATACCTAAATTCCTTGCGACGCACTTAGTAGATTTTACCTATTTTAGCAATTTTCATTGCGCTTTTCCAATCATAATCAACAAATACCAATCAGAAATAAAAGATCTCAATTATTAGGGTTAGCTGTCAGTCCAAATCTAAAAAATTGCCTGAAATTTTGAAACGACAATTGAAAACCTGATGTCAAAACTCGTATGATAGTGGGTTACCTCTGGCATGATACTCCAAACCTGATATGATAGTGGGTTACCTCTAGCATGACAATTTGGAAACTCGTACGACAGTGGGTTGTCTCCTGCATGACAAAGAAATCTCCAAACAACAATCTATAAGAACGGGTACAAGCCTTGAAAATGCCAAATGTCGTACGACACTTAGAGGGTCCTAGCACAACTTTCTGACAAAACTTGTACAAAAATTATACGGATAGAGAATAAAATCATAGTTTTATAGAAAATTGATATAAATGATTATAATTGAAATGGAAACCCATTTCAAGGCCCCACGATGGGCACTAGAAATGTGTGTGAAAATTGTACCTATCTGTGGACACAACACTTCAGTAAAACATTAGAGTTTAGCAAAATCAAAATCTGCAAGTAAATAAAACTAAGCTAACCAAGAGATTTACTACCTTCTAGTAGGTGCGAGTATGGTATTCTCAAATTAGACAGAGATCAGTGACAATGCAACACCTAAATGAAAGATTTAAAATGCTAAAAGATTAATGTAGAATAAATGCAGATTAATACATTTTTTTGGGGATTTTTTATGAATTGAGATGAAAAGCTATATGAATATGATCTAGAATGAAACTGAAATGATATTGATATGCAATTAATCTAACAATGATATGATTTGATATGAAAAACTATGCAAAGCTATGAAAATTATGGAATGATCTCACAAGCTCGTCTATTGCAAAAGCTTGATTCTTTGTATGCAATTTCGCCAGAGTAATTGTGCAAATTCAAGGGATATGAGAGAGATTTGTGAAGAGCTGAGCCTTGTTTTTATAGAAATCCAGGGCTTGAGGATGCATAAGAAAAACCATAAATCACTCTTGATAAACTCAGGTTGATTTTTGAGTTAACAAGAAATTAAGAATATATAAACTCATAAAATCATGCAAAAGCAGTTTTTATCTCAAAATAGAGTTTAGTTCTCTTTTTCAACTCATCATCAGATGTTGAGTTTAGAAAGTTAACAAATTGAAATTGAAAATTGATTTAAAGTTAACTGCTTTTCTGATTGTGCATGATTTAATATGAATTAATTTAAAAATAAAGTGATTTATTCTCAACTTAACTGATTTTGAATTAAAACAATTGATTTATGGGTTAATCAATTATTAAATCAAACTTTATTCCAATTAAATCATTAAATTTGACAACTTTGATTTTAAATCAATTAAATACATATTCAATTGATTGTTTGTAGGAATTTTGATTTATTGTCAAAATACAAATAATATTAATTTAGGAATAAATACAATTAAATCTAATTAAATAACTAAGTGGCAGAATTAAATTAATTAATTAAATATTCATCATATTCAATTAGTCAACTTTAGGATAAATAATGACATTTATCACCAAATAATATTCAATTAAAGATAATTATGATCAATTAGGAATATTCAAGGAATATTCACCGATGCAGAATTAAGATAATCAATTAGGTTTTTGATAAACTGATGTGCATATGTGCCTTAGGTTAGGACTTTGATGTTGATTTTGATCAAATTGTTGATGTAAGAGGTTAATGAACCTATAGCCCATTTTTGGGGTATTACAATTCTATTTGGTTAATTAATTTCACATTGCTACATACCATAGGAGGGTTCATCTGTGAATCCTTAATGTTTTCCTTCCATCCTGGATCAACCTATCCATGTGTGTGGAGCATATTCATGTGAGTGGGATAAGTATTAGTTGTACGAGGGTCAATATTTGGTTTCTCTTGTGTGTTTATAAAGAAATTACTAGAATCTTCAATGAAGTTGATTGAAATGTCTCCATAGGGTTTATGTTGGTATCCATTCCCCTTTGTTTTGATATAGATCACTATTATTAGTAGACATATTGGTATTTTCAAAATGATCACAAAAATGACTCTTTATGCCCAATCTGAAAGACAAATAAAAAAACTAAAAGTTGTAGGAATTGCTATTGAATTAGCAATTATTTTTCATATTGAAATAGCAATTTTTATTTTCATTTTAGAGGTACAAACCCTATTATGATTTAATTCTAATTTTTTTGGGGTATTCTTTTAACCAAAAAATAGGAAAGACAAAATAACACCCTCCCAACATGATGACACAAATGTGGATAGAGATTTAGGAATAAAGGAATGGAAACTAATAATTCAAAGATCATTCAACCCCACACCCATAAGTGATAAACCAATGGAAATATTAGTGAATCTCCTTCAAACCTATGCATAACTTAGAAACTTAAATCTTTCACAAAACACATCCACAAAATCCAATGAATGTGATATCATAAAAGAATAATTATGATAAACCAACGATTAAATAAAATAAGAAAGAACACATTTAAACTCAAATATTTAATATATATCCATTAATTTCTTTGATAAATTGTAATAGCTCATAGACCACATTGCCCATATATATAGAAGATCGTGCCTAAAAAAAACATATTCCCTTTCACCTTTACAAAGATGAAATAATAATGCCTCCTAATCAAGTATCACTCATGCCTCAAAGGAAATGGGTGATTAGAAATCAAACCCTTGTAACATACTTTGATTACATATTTAAATAATCCTCCCCCACCGAGCCTTTTCAGTTTGAACTTTTGTTACTGATTCTTGAAACATAACTATTCTCCTTTCTCTTTTTGAAATAATTACAAATAATAAAATTACAAGGCTCTTCACATTTTTTTGATATATATTCATTTATAAGAACACACTTATCAATGGAAGCAAATAAATTCACCTAAATGATGTGGAATTACACTTGAAACCACATTGGAAAACTTTTCCATACTAGCCCATCTCCTCCACACTGGCATTAGACTTATTAGGAGCATATATAACTGCCAATAATGTTTCATTGATCTTGGAAACTTTTTGATGGAAAATCCTTTCTCTCCACCCTTTTCTTTATCTTTCTTCTAATTGCTCCCTTTGAAGTTTACAAAGATAGTTCAAGATTCATTGTTAGGATTTAACACTAGTTCAAGAACTATCATTTTACTCTGCTTCACACACATTTATTCAAGTCGAATTTCAAATTTTACCATCAAAGTATGCCCCTCTCTCTCTATAAATTCTCTCTTACTCCACTTTCTTTCCTATCTTTCTATTGCTTCTGAAAGTGAAAGCTCCACCTAGACAGTCAAAGTTTGAAATGGGAACTGGAACTAGCCATAATTATTTTTAAACTTTAACTTTTCTTTCGGTCAAAAGTTTCACTTGAGGTATCATGGAGAAATGGCATAACTTAAACTTGAACCAAATTTAATTTTTACTTTCATCAATAAGTTCATGAAGAAGTGTTGGGGCCTAACACTAAAAATAGAGCCAACTTCAGTGCTTTAAAACACTTTCTCCCTTTTGTTCATAATAGGTTGTCGAAGTCCGATAGAGGAAGTTGAACAAGTACTTTAGAAAACATAAATCAAGTTTTCACTTCAATGTTATCCTCAAAGTTCTGGGATCCTCATTAGAAAGTGACATCAAGAATTGAACAAACCACAAACTCGATAAGTTTCCTTCATCATTAGTTTAATTTTTTTTTTTCTGTTAGAGCTTGAGATGGAAATGGAACTCAAGAAAACTTTAATAAACTTAGGAATATTAAAATATTCACCAATTTGAAATGTTTCCACATGGTTTGTCAAAGTCCAATGTGTGGTTGAGAACTAGTTCACAACTCCAACCAACTTGAAGACTTAATAAATTTAACTCGTTGAAATCATACAAGGATAAGGTTTTAGCCAAAAATTTAAAATGGGGTGAAATTTTGGGTAACAATTAGGTTTGACTAGGGACATGGATTGCAAAGGATAATGCGAGAACCTAGAGTCTCATAAACGACCTATACCTAAGTCCATTGGGCGGTAGGGTTAGAAGGCATAACATGATTACATTGTGCTTCTTTGTAGAGGGGCAGAGGGGAACTAGGAATAAGCCAAATACAAGCACACCAAAATTGGAAATCCTAAACCACCTAAGCCTGCAACACACCAAAAAATTATTTACACATATATATGTAGTAGGGAGATCCTACCCTAAGAAACAAAACCAAATATACTTATGTGAAGTTATTGATGGGTTGGGAGAAGTCGAATCCACTATGAGAAAGGAATGTATACCCATGAAGAAATTGTAGACACAACACTCGTATGAAAAATAATTAAAAAATTACAAAAATAAATGAATCATGGTGCAAGATCAACTCATGACCAAAGAGCCACCTTTCATCATACACTTGTAGAGACAACAAGAGAGTATCCATATTGCACTGCATGCGTTGAAAAGAATTTGCATAAAGAAAGTCATTATTTGCATCATCCTACATATTCTTGTTAGAATAATGAATTAAATCCCAAATGGGACACCCCTAGTGTAGGATGTGACAATGGTCAATATTAATTTTGTCCACTGCAACTATCAACTCATCTATCATCAAAATATTCTCTTCTTCACATGAAAACTCTTTATCAAAACCAGACAAGAAAGACAAAATTTATATTTCTTATTTTTTAGAATAAGGAGATTCTAGAACTAAATTATCATTTACCTTTTCTAGGCACAATTTGTCTTGATATATATTTCCTTGTAACTTTTCAAACATTCCCATTGTATAAATTATTCGTCATTGCTTCCTCCATAATGACACCAACAATTTTTTTTTGCTCAACATGGGCTAAAGCTTCAAGAAGACATTCTTCCATCAAATGACTAACCAATTTTGATTCTGAAATGTTGAATGTTTTCCACCATGCTCTTCTCATGGCTCCTTCTCCATGTTCTCACTAATACATTTTTCAATTTTTCAATCAGCCTCATTAAGAGAAGTGGGTGATTTTTCATCCACAAACGCCCACATAAATTCCAAAAGATTCTATATTTTCATCTTTAGTAGGTCTCTTCTCTTGGGAGAGCTTTTCTAGACATTATTCATCTTTTCAAAATGCCACCCAACATTATGATTGCATAAATGGAAAGCTTTCAATTAATTTATCTTCATTTCTTAGGTCTGTCACTTGATCATCATTATTCTCTTGTTCGATACCTTGTAGCATGCATAGCAAAATATGATGAGCTTGATGTGACTAGAAGTCCATACCATCATATAAGACCTTCAATAAATCCACATCTACCAGATTCTTTTTAACTATATTATAGGAGAAATATTGTTTAGCTTCCTCATTGTCATCATCATTAATCATAGAAGCAAAATAAGATTGTCTTTGTTGGAGCCATGCCATGATTCAAAATTCAAAAAAAAAGTCTCCAACCTTCATCCTAGGGAAGGTATCTTTAGATTTATAAGGAAAATGAAAGTACCAACACTTTGGTTCATTTCCGTAGTAGAGTCGCTAAATTTTTTTTAGTTAACAGATTGGTCTTTTTAAAATGATTGTGAAAATGACTCTTTATGCCCAAGATGAAAGACAAATTAGAAGATTAACAGTTGGATAAATTGCTATTTATTTTTCAAGTTTCCTCTAAATTTTAGAGGTATAATTCCCACATCCACACCCATAAGTGATAAACCAATGGAAAGATTAGCAATTCCCCTTTAGACGTGTGCATATAACTTGAAACTTAAATATTTCATAGCACACATACACGTAATCCAATGAACAAGAAACCATCAAAGAACAACTATGAATCATGATAACTCAAAGACTAGATGCAATAAAAAAGAATACAATGAAACTCAAAGATTTAACACATATCAATTCCTTTCTTTGATTAATGCTAATAGCTCATAGACTACCATACCCATGTACATAGAACATCATGCCTAAATAAAAAATATACTCCTTGTTCCCTTTAAAATGATGAAAAAACAATGCTTCATCCTAATTGATTCTCACTCATGTCTCAAAGGAAAATGGGGGTAAAAAATCAAACCCTTGTAACATCCTTTGATTACATATTTAAAGAATCCTCCCCTATTGAGCCTTTTCAGTTTCAATTTTTGTAGCTATTTCTTGAAACACAATTGTTTTCTTTTCTTTTTTTTGAAATAATTACAAAGAATAAAATTATAATACTCTTCACATTTTTGTGATGCATATTTGTACATAAGAAAATACTTATAGATGACAATAAATATCTTCACCTAGATGATGTGACATTACACTTGGAACCACTTTGGAAAAAATTTCCATGTTAGCCTATCTCCTCCATGTTGGCATCAAACTTCTTAGGAGCATATAGAACTACCAATAATGCTTCATCAAACTTAGGAATTATTCTAGGGACAATCATATTTCTCTACCTTTTTCTAATTCCTCCCTTTGAACTTCATAAATATAGTTCAAGATTTAGTATCAGGCTCCAATGCTAGTTCAAGAACTATCTCTTTACCCTGTTTCACTTATGTTCTTTATTCACTTTATCCTATTTTTTCCCTAAGTGGAAGCTCAACTTCTACCAATAGAGAACACCACTCTCTTTAGAATTTCTCCCTTACTCCACTTTATTTCTTATCTTTCTACTTCTTCCTTGTAAGTGAAAGTTCCACTTGGACTATTAGAGTTCAACATGGGAATTGGAACTAACAAAAAATGTTTTTGAACTTCAATTTTTCCTTGAATCAAAATTTCCACTTGAGGAATTTGGGAGCGATGCTAGAATTGGGACTTGAACCAACTTTTAAATTTTTCCTTCATCAATAATTTTGTGAAGAAGTGTTGGGTTCTGACACTTAAAATAGAACCAACTTCAATGCTTTAAAATACTTTTTCCTTTTGGTTTAGAATAGGCTGTCAAAGTTTCATAGAGAAAGTTGAACAATTAATTTGGAAAACTTAAATAATTTTTTTACCTAAGCTTATCCTTCAAATTTCTAAGAGCCTTGTCAAAAAGTGACACCAATAATTGAATAAGCCACAAACTTGAGCATTTTTTGTTCAAATCATCAATTCAATGTCTTTTGTCATAGCCCAATAGTCTAGAAAATGGAACTAAAGTAGACTTTAATAAAATTAAGACTTTTCAAAGAAACACCAACTTGGAAGGGTTCCACATGGCTTGTCAGAGTCCAACAAGTGTTCAATAATTGGTTCAAAAGACCAACTTGAAGACTTAATAGATTTAACTCATTGAAATCAGGCAAGGATTAGACAACCAAAATTTGAATAGGGGGTGAAATTTTGGGAACAACTATATTGTCAAAGTTAATATGTCCCATGCTTTTGTGCCATAGCCAACACTCACTACTCTGAGCCGAAGAACAATTATCTCCATGCTTTTCTTTAGGATAGTAGACATTTCCATTTCTCATACACTTTGAAACTAATTTTATAGAACCTTTTCTAATTTCACATCTATATCCATGAAAGATAATCTCATATCCTTTACTACATAGTTGACTTACATTTAATGAATTTTTCTTTAAACCCTTAACATAATAGACATCATTACCAATAGTGGCATGTTGTGATGGTTAAGTTTTTATGTTTTTTTTTCTTTCCATCAAGGTTCAAATCCCAATGGGGATTAGGTCCCACATTTATGGACTCATTGGTTCATAGCTCTGGGTCGAAGCATTTACCCCTCTTTAAAAAAACATAATAGACATCACTAACTTTATATTTTCCATCAATAGATGTAGTTTCCTTACCACATATAGGTGGAAAGACTCTAGTAGAAAATGATATTGATCCTCCATCATACTTTTCATGCTTAATGAACTCTCTTGGATCATTAGTCATATGATTTGAACATTCAAATTCAATAATCCAAGGGCTACATTCTTCTGCTGGATGTAGGCCAATATTCACAACAATTGATCTCTCACCATTGTCTGTAGCATTTTGAATTTTAGATTTGTTCCCATCATTCTCATTGATAGCCAAAAATAGCATTTTTGGAGTACAATACCATAATGAGGGGAGGGGTGGTGGTGAATAAGTGGTAAGACAAATTTAATCCAATTATAACTTTTTCAACTTTAACAAACTTAGAACAATATAAAATTGAAATAGAATGGATAACAATGTAAGTAAGACATACACAAAGAATATGACACAATGATTTGTCCTAAGCGGAAACCCTATAGGGAATAAAACCGCTTGAATTGCCTCACTGACTCATGTGAAATATCCTTATTACAATGCCCCATTGATTGTATGTTTGTCTTAATGATTGTGCTATCTCACTGATAGTCTTTTTCAATGTCTCACTAGCTATATTTGAATTTTACAATCTATTTTTTTCACATAGAGTCAGAATGTTCATACAAATAATGGTTCTCAAGACTTAATACAATACACTTTTAAGAATATTTGATACTTTACACTTGATAATGGATTATACTAAATTAGAACAATTTCAATCTTTTACAAAATATTGTTGCTTCTCATACAATGTGCACAATATACTACAAGATGAATCTCTCGAAAGAACCCACAATCTCTTTCTTTGTACATCCATAATTTTATTAGAATGATTATTATATAATGTTCCTTACATGGGAACTAAAACCAAACTACCATGAATTGATAACTATATTCTTACTAAACAAGTAAATCCTCTTTCAAAAATTAAGTAATAATCGTATGTTAAATAGATGGAACTGAATAATAAATCAGTTGTGAAACTTCAATTAAATAATTATTCACAAAGAACCTTGTATTTGAGTTTAGATTTCCTTTTTAACAAATGCAAGTAAATCTTTCTTAGTGACTTGAAAATACTGACTGTCATAAGAGAAACAAGTAAACCCTTAACACAGAGTGATTAATGTAACAAGGGTTATGAAGAACTCTCGACATTGTGAACACAAAGATCAAATTAGCCATAGAATTGGAAAAAACTAGGGTTAAACAAGAAAATGTTTGAAGCAATGTGACAATACCCAACTTAGGTAACCAGAAATAGATTTATACAAGTCATACAAACACTATAACAAAAGCTTTCAGGAAATAATATGAAACTAGAAAATCCAACCCATGTTAATAAAGAAGGTTTATATTAGACCACTTAATAATAACCGTAATGTACCTTAACTCAATCATGATTCACAAGAAAAAATTACATAGGAATAGTTAAAAGGAAAAACAAGTAGGGTTCATAGTAAACAAAATCATAAACACGTTCCTATTTGAACCCTAACAATTTTATTTATAAATGCAAACAAGAAACTCATTTACAAGTTAAACAAAGGGAGAGAACACCTATAGAAATATGGTTGAGAAAACCTCTTTCAATCCCATAACAATTTGCACTTATAATCCTTGCAAATCCTTCCTCAATCACGTTAGACTCTTGTCAAAACAATTCTAAAACTTCCAACTTAACAAAAACTATCTTTGCTGCCATCAAAACAATTTGAACCATCTTACTAGTGATGTCATGGCTCCATGTTTCGTGCCCTAGCTTAGTTACTATTTAGGGTTACTTTTACCAAAAGAATGAATTGAATACACTAAGCATCGAGTTATGGCATAAGCATGGCAATAATAAAGGCATGTTAATCAATGCTATTAAACCCATCTTAATGTCGATGACATTTGTATCATTTTGGGTGCTTAATGTTGTGCCAAATAAACACTTAAAAGATTTCCTTCACATTAGGCAATCCTGACCAAAAGGCTTGCCATAAACAAAGTTAAATATGATTCCTTTTTTATTTTAATTTAAAAATGAAAAAAATTCATTGCTTAAGGAATTCTTAGTGATTTTAATCAAACTTGGTGATCCTCTTTACTAATACCTCTGAGTCATACATAGTGACCATGTAAATATAAATACACATGAGATAATGAACTTGTATTTCAATTCAGGTAGATCAATACTATTCAAATCAAATATACATGTAAACTAATTGTGAACAAATCTAATCATGTTTGAAAAGCAGATTGTGTATCAACTTGTCATCATCCATTTTGTATTCAAATAGAAACTTAAGTTAATTTTCTGAATGCATCATCAAGTGTGATACAAGTCACGTCAACAAAATATGATCAATATCATTGCAAATATGACCATCATCAAATGTCATTATCAATGTAAGAAAATCATTGCAAGTATGATGATCAACAAAGATATATACATGAGCTAGTTAGTGTTATGACATTAAGGACAAAAAAAAAATTAGGAGCAACAAGCACCTCATTATTTGAATTATTTCCTTCTTTATTCTTTGATGAAGGAGCCTCCATAAAACACACACTATTCTTTCCGTTATCTTTGTTTCAATCCTTGTAGATCTATTATTTCTTCCATGAATTTCCTTTCTCTAACCATCATTAGACTTCTCAACATTATCTTCCTTATAAGGACATCTAGAAACAAAATGACCTATTATTCCACAAGTAAAACATTTAAAGGGAAACTTACATTTATACTTTTTGGATCCTTTCTTCAATCTTCTTACAAAGTTTGTTTCTTCTTCATTTGAATCATTGATTGCCTTAGGTACATCTTCAACCTTCTTTACAACCTCGAATGTAGCATCCTTTTTATCATTTTGGTTATTTCCAAGCTCATCCAATTCATAAGAAGAGGACGCCCCATAGCGATGATCCAGTGTGTACTTGTCCATATCTTGACTCTTTAGAATGTACACAAGCAGGGATTTATAATTTATGGTCATAGTTCTCATCACTTTCCATACATCATCATTATCTTCTATAGTTCCACGGATGCCTTTGATTGAACTCACAATTTCATTTACCTAGTGTATGTGTCCTTCAATATTTTCATCCTATGACATTATTAGGTTTTTAAATTTACGCTTTAGATTTTGCAAGTTGATTTTCTTGATCTTCTTATCTCCTTCATATATATTTCTAATATTTTCCAAAATTTTATTTGCAATCTTGTAGGACATAATTGTCACCAACTCAAAATCACTTAACACACTAATAATAGTATTTATGGACTTTGCATTATTCTCATGTAACTTGATTTCATATGGTGTAGTAGGAGCACCATTCGAAGGAGTGTAAGCTTCCTTAATTACTTCCCAAATACCAAATGACATAGAATCCAAATGTGTTTCCATCCTTATCTTCCAAAAGGTATAGTTTGTTCCATCAAACTTAGGTACTTTGTTCCTACTCTCATTCTCCATCTTGAATCTTCCTCAAGTGGTTAAGCTTATTTTAGAGGAACTCAACTTTGATCTCAATTGTTGAGAACACAAAAATCTTGAGAGGAGGTGAATCAAGCTTGACTAGATTTTTAAAATTTTCTATCACACACACTTACAGACTTATTAATTATCTTTATCCAGCTTAAACTTCAAAGAAAGATCTTGTAATAATAACAAAAATACATGAAAAATAGATTTTTATGAGGAAACCCAATATGGAAAGAACCACAAAAAATACACTCACAATATATTACTCATTACAATTATTTTAGGCCATATGCCAAGGAGCACATTGCACCTTAAAAGGACTTGGAAAATGAGGCACCTACCCCAGGCTAAGGCACCAATCTTAGGCAATATACAAGACATACTTGCAAATAAATAAAAGGAACAATTCCTTCAAGGAAGGATACAGGTTTGCACAAGCTTCCAAAAAAACCATTGTCTTCTAGTAGGCACAAGAAATTGATGAACTAAAATATGCAGGATCTCCCAATTAATCACCAAAACAACTTTGTCAAAATCACACTCTTTCACCTCTTCTCTTTGAGATTTGCATCACAGTAAATTCACATTCAATCTCAATACAATCAAAGTTAATGCACACATCAACATAACAATATGAAAATCTAAATATACTATCTTGATCAATCAAAATTTTAGCTAGGTTGGCCATGATAGAGATAAAAATCATTTACATAAAGTTGGCCACCAAAAATAAATACCCTTATTGCAATCCACCCCAAGAGATAAAAGGGACCCAAATACATCATAAAACATCTTCCTTCAATTATTTAATCAAAGTGCAAGCACCAAAACAGTCTCTAAAGTTAGGGCCAAACACAATATGTAGTAAAGCATAGGGACACGTTAACCAATCAACCCCAAAATAATCTCTGATGTAGATAACTCCATGTGGAGTACAACACACCATAAAAAGATCAATATTAAAATCTTTTCTCTTCCTCAAAATCATATCCAGACCAATAAGTCATAAATCAAATCACCATAATCAACTAAGTCAACTAGAGACCTATTAGCCCATTTTCCTGTCATTGCAAAAATCCAAAGAAAATGGTCTTATCCTATGAAAACCCTAAGAAGTTGCCATGTCCTGTTGCAAACTTGTTTTGATATGAAGAAGATGTATGATGTTTTATAGCTTGTGAACTGAGTCAAGGATAGTTTAAGGTGTGTACAAGCTTTAGTTCAGATCACATGTGCTTAAATGCAAAAACTAGTGAGATATGGTTGTTTGAAGGTCTGAGAAATAGGTCTATTCCATGAATAAGGGTTTCAAAATTTATGTAAGTCCAGAAAAAACCCTAGCCAATTCTATTTTCTCATTTCCTTTTCAGGCCACTTAAATTCCCTATTCTACACATGTTTTATTTTATTAGCCTGGGCAGTTAAGTTTCTATTCAGCAACTTGGTGAATGCAGTGGTTGCATGTTCTCTTGATCTTGGCGGTTAATGGCCTAACATTCAATGACTTAGTGGGCAGTTATAGTTTCCTTCAGTTGCTGAATCTCCAAATAAAATGGCTAAGGCACTTAACATTCATTAATTACCCGAGGACTATCGATGGTAATGTGGATCAATGATTGGTGCTAGTTCTCGTAATGAAACCCAAGGTTGAGCAAATATCCAGCGAATGTGAGATTGCCTCGGTCGTGTAATCTCTGAGTTTAATCATAGTTAAAGGCTGGTTAGGGTTGTCTCTTTATCTCTGAATTGCCAGATAAAAGATGAGTTAAGTCAAGAGTTTGGAGATTCAGTAATAACTGTAGATGGAGGATCAGATCAATGGATGGCATTTAATCGCAAGATTGAATCGGGGTTAAGAGATATATCCAGCGATCTAGCGAAAGAAGAATTCGCGTGTTCTCGTAATGAAACCCTGGTTAGGAAAAATATCTAGTGACTCTGAGTTTTCTTCAGTCGTTTATTCTCCAGATGGCTTGAGTTAAGTTGGGTTAGCATCAGGTTTGATCTTGCCTATTACATTTTACATTCGGCGAACTAGCGACTAAATGATCTAATGTTCTCATGATCCTGGCGGTTAAGTGCTTAACATATAGCAATCCAGTGAATGGTTAAGAAATGTGTTGTTGCTCGATTGTGTGATAAAATGGCTAATTCATAGATCATTCAGTGATTCAGCGAGTGTCATAGATATTGATCAAGATCAACGGCTGGTGTGTGTTCGCTTGATCAAACCCCAGTTAATGAAAAGATTGAGCGATCTCGTGAATGCTTTGTTCACATGATCTCCAGACCAGACCTAGGTTAAGATAAATATTGCATGACCTAAAGAATGCCTTCAGTCACATGTTCGCTAGATGACTTAGAGTCAAGGTGCTTGTCGAGGTCAAAGTGGGTCCAGTTGCCAGGTGTTGCTGACTTACTTGCTCTTGATTGGTCACCGAGGGAAATAATGATGTAGCCGGATAATTTTAAAGGCTTAATTGACTTTTTTCCATTAATAAGAGCCGCTTGATGTGCCGGGAAAGGATATGATCAATGACCACATTTTAAATTTGATTAGTTAGCCGTTGCTGCCAGAATTTAAACTGATTAAGGGTTTCTGTAGGGTTTGTTACAGTGAGCCAGAAATGACAAAGCCATATCAGATTTGTTTGTTCCAAGAATGGTTATAGGTGAAACTTTATGAGAAGAAGATATGGGTAGCCATGCTGATCTGATTTTGTTTCCTGAGGGTACCATCTTAGCTTAATGCAGAGGATTGATGTAAGACAAGGGCAGCTAGGGTTTGATCGATAATTATTAGTTATTTCCATGCCCTGATTCACGCAAGTTTTCCAAATTGGTTATGGTATTAAATTTTGTTTCCCGCAACAAGAAATCGGTAATTTTTAATTGTAGTTAGCATGTTGATGATGATGCCTAAATAATTGTACAATTTGATTTGATTTGATCCTCTCAGGTTTCTAGGCTTTCTTGTTTGCTTTCATTTCTTGTTGAGTCCAGTTGTTATGGTGATTGTAGACCTAATTTTAACCTAATATTCATACTACTATCAAATTGTCTCCATTTGGTTCTTGGTCACATTGATTAGAGCATCAAGGGTGTTTTAGTCTTTCTATTGTATGTCTACAAATGTCTGCAATAAAGTTGTTTTCACAGAAATAACTAAGTTTAGGACTGGTTTTCAGATGTGTATAAGTTGAGGTATCAAGGATATCTCAATCTTGTCTTTTAGTGGATGCTGATTAATGTATTGCTTATTTATAGGTCTCTTCTAAGGGGAGGGTTAAAGTCCTTTGAATAGGTGATTGCATATCTAAGTACACAGGTGGATTTCTAAGTAGAATCTAATCAATGGTGTATGATTGGTGTAAGGAATTAACATATTAGAATTTGTTGTCTTCTTGTTTTGTAGCTCTTTGTTGCAATGTTTATTTGACTCTGTCGCCCATCGAATAAGACACTGTTCTATGATAGATTTGGGGTATTTCAAAAGTCCATTCCACCCAAAAAACTTAAATGAAATCATTTTCCCTTTGATGTTTGATAGGAGGAGTTAGGAGTAGTCTCTAGTTTTCATACTTACTCTATGCAAGAGGGATATTGCACAAGATATGGTCAACATTCACTGAGGTACTTGTTACCCAAATAAGTCTAAAATCTATTCCACGATCATATATCTACAGGCCTGTTGTTTGTCAAAAGAAGTCATGTATGTGCCGATAAGGTATACCCGTCTGAGTGATGTGGAGCTCAAAGTGAAGAAGGTCTTTGCACCTTGTGCTGTTGGAATTTTCTTGCCCTTTTCTGCTAATGGTGTCGAGTTTATGTTCCAAGTTCTCAGTCCCATGATTTGATCCTCAATTTCCCACATAGGAAAGGTGGTTGCAAGAAAAAACACCAACACAATGGTGACTCTACTGGGGAAATAATAAAGGACAACAAGTTTAAGATGTTTGTTTCCTTGCTTTGCTGAATCATCCCGGAGTCTTGGACCATTTCATAGAGTCAAATTCAAAGCTTTTAAATCTTCTCACCAAGTGTGGGTGGCAACTCTAAGTTCTCCATTTGATCAGTGCATAATAAGATATGAATTTGTAGTTTCTGATGAACAATGTATAAAATCTTGGTGAAGTTTTGGTTGGTTGGAAGGAGATACAAAAAATAAATATAATATTTTCCTCTTCAAGGAGGCGGTGACTCTACAATAAAAGAACCTAATGGAGATACAAAGAAAGCTCTAGATCTACCCTGCTTCCCAGTCAACAAGTTAAGTGTCAACTGCAGTACCTCTAGGTATTTTGATTTTCATGCGACTTTCTTTTATGAAAATTAGTTGTGAACAATGTCTCCCTCTCAAGTGTTCAGCACAAGTGTAAAGGGATGAATGATAGTAGGAAGTTCCTTATGGAGGAATACAAGCTCTTTTGTTTTAATGGCATTGAAGGTGCCCCTAATGAGTTTCCTACTGAGATTAGGGAATATCTACTAGTTTTTAGTGGTAATGGATCATGTCTAGAAAGAGAACATTTAGATGACCTTGTTGACTTAATGTGTGAGTTTGTGATTGATCATGAAGATGTTGCCATGAGGATTTTAGTGTAGACAATTTACTGATAGTGCAAGGGATTGGTTCTTATCCCTTCCTTCATGTTCAATCCCTTCTTGGGATGTATTAAGAGCAGCATTCATAGAACATTTTGATGAAAGAACTAGTTTGGATGTGTGTGAAATAAAAGATAAAGATTAGATACAAGACATTAGTGTCTCTATTGATCCCACCACCCATGATTCTAATTATGAAAATCTTCTCATCAAAATTTCTACTCTCAAGAAGAAACTTGTAGATTCTGATGTTGATATTTAGCAGTGATAGGAGGACAAGAGATTGCAAGAATTGATAGTTCTTTATATTGATCATGAAGAGGCCAACTATTATGATGTTGATTCTCATTATGTAGAAAGTGTTGACTATGAGGCTGACATTGAGGTCAATGTAGATGAGGATGTTGAAGATGAATCTGAGATTGATAATATGTCCAACATGTTTGCAAATATTTCTTCTTATCAGCATGAGAAGGCAACCTTCTTGTCCCACTTTGAGGATGTTTTGTGTGAAAGATAAGAAAATTATTATGATGTAGATGATGATTCCTGTAGTGATTACTTTACATAAGATGATTTGAGGCCAGCAATGTCAGTCCTTGTTTCAAATAGGGATTATGTTCGCAGCATCAGGGGTGAGGCCAGTAAAAATGAAAATAAGGTCCAAAGTCCATTCAAAAGTTAAAAGATCTCAGCACTCTTGGTTGATGAATTCCAAAGGTATGCACCTAATATAGACTATACTTTGCAGCTCCCCACTAACATATCCTCTGACACTGAAGATGAGGTAGGTGTTCAAAGTGATGAGGATAATCCATGTTTGTTAGAGTTCCCCTCATGTAGTGACTTTGCAAAAGAAGAGGATGAAGGCCATGACAATGTGTTTTTCTATCATGAAGATTCTAGTGATGAGAAAGTTTCTTATTCATATCCTTTTCCTTCTTTTGCTAAATATGATAGTGAATGTGACAGTATTGAGGAATTTGTCTTCAATGATTGGGACAAAAAATCTTCTGATGAAAATGATGATGCAAATCAATTGTCCCTATGTCACAATTTTTGTGAAAAGGACCTTCACTTGGTTCATGATCCATTTCATGAAGATATCATGGAGGGACCAAGTTGCTCAGTAGTCGAAGCAGTGCATGAAGGTAAATTTGAGGATCCAAGTCCTTCTCAACTAGGTAATTTTGTTGTAATGCATGCCAATCATTATGTTTTATAAAATGATGCATTACTAGATAGATCTTGTATTTCTAGTCATCAAGAAGAAGTAAATGATGTTCCATACTTTTTGGAGTATGAACACGATGGTGGTTGTGACTGGAAAAACATGGGCAGTGGCAAACACAGTTTTATTTTTCAGCTCATGAATGCTCATATATGTTGGCAGCAAGATTGTCATGACACTTTTAAGTGGCTAGTCACATATGTGGATGAAAATCAGACCTTTGACTCAGGAGGGTTTTGATTTTCCTTTGGTGGCCTGGGGCCACCAAGTAAAGTTTTGATCTTGTAAATTTTGTAAATAATTTTCCTTTTCTATTGTGTGTTTCCTTTCCTATTTCCCTAGTTCGTTTGCCAATTTTTGAGAAGGTTCCCTGTCATGTTTTGTCCAGTGGGTGGTCTGCTTCCTCTAGTAATTCTAAGTTCTTGCATGGGCACAAGTTACCCATCATCCCCAGACAGAGCCACTGTTAGCCCATTTTCCTATCATTGCAAAAATCCAAAGAAAATGGTCTTATCTTGTGAAAACCCTAAGAAGTTTCTATGTCTTGTTGCAAACTTGTTTTGATCAGTGAAGAAGATGTATGATGTTTTATAGCTTGCGAATTGAGTCAAGGATAGTTTAAGGTGTGTGCAATCTTTAGTTCAAATCACATATGCTTAAATGGAAAAACTAGTGAGATATGGTTGTTTGAAGGTCTGAGAAATAGGTCTATTCGATGAATAAGGATTTCAAAATTTGTCTAAGTCCAGAAAAAACCCTAGCCAATTCTATTTTCTCATTACCTTTTCGGTCCACTTAAAGTCCCTATTCTGTACATGTTTTATTTTCTTAGCTTGGGTAGTTAAGTTTCTATTCAGCGACTTGGTGAATATAGTGGTCGCATGTTCTCTTGATCTTGGCGGTTAATGGCCTAATATTTAGTAACTTAGCGGGCAGTTATAGTTTCCTTCAGTCACTGAATCTCCAAATGAAATGGCTAAGGCACTTAACATTCAATGATTACATGAGGATCGTCGATGGTAATGCAGATCAACGACTCAGGCTAGTTCTCATAATGAAACCCAAGGTTGAGCAAATATCCATTGAATGTGAGATTGCCTCAGTTGCGTAATCTCCAAGTCTGATCATAGTTAAAGGATGGTCAAGGTTTTCTCTTTGTCACTGGATTGCCAGATAAAATATGAGTTAAGTCAAGATCTTGGTGATTCAATGATAACCGTAGATGGAGAATCAGATCAGCGGATGATTTTTAATCATGAGATTGAACTAAGGTTAAGAGATATCTAGCGATCCAGCGAAAGAAGCATTTGCGTCTTCTCGTAATGTAACCATGGTTAGGACAAATATCCAGCAACTCTGAGTTTTCTTCAGTCACTTATTCTCCAGATGGCCTGGGTTAAGTTGGGTTAGCATCAGATTTGATCTTGGCGGTTAAATCTTACATTCAGAGAACTGGCGACTAAGTGATCTCATATTCTCATGATCTTGGCGGTTAAGTGCTTAACATCTAATGATCCAATAGATGGTTAAGAAATGTGTTGTCACTAGATCACATGATAAAATAGCTAAGTCACATATCATTCAGTGATTTAGTGAGTGTCGTGGATATTGATCAAGATCAATAGCTAGTGCGTGTTTGCTTGATCAAACCCCAGTTAATGAAAAGATTGAGTGATCTCGCGAATGCTTTGTTTGCGTGATCTCTAGACCAGACACAGGTTAAGATAAATGTTGTGCGACCTAGTGAATGTCTTTAGTCACGTGTTCACCATATGACTTAGAGTTAAGGTGCTTGCCAAGGTCAAAGTGGGTCCAGTTGCGAGGTGTTGCTAATGTGCTTGCTCCTGATTGGTCACCGAGGGAAATAATGATGTGGTCGGATAATTTTAAAGGCTTAATTGACTTTTGTCGATTAATAAGAGCCACTCGATGTGATGGGAAAGGATATGATCAATGACCAAGTTTTGAATTTGATCAGTTAGTCATTGCTGCCAGAATTTAAATTGATTAAGGGTTTATGTAGGGTTTGTTACAGTGAGCCAGAAATGACAAAGCCAGATTAGATTTGTTTGTTCCAAGGACGGTTACAGGTGCAACTTGATGAGAAGAAAATATGGGTAGTTAACCTGATCTGATTTTGTTTCCTAAGGGTGCCATGTTGGTTTAATGTAGAGGACTGATGTAAGACAAGGGTGGCTAGGGTTTGATCGATAATTGTTAGTTATTTCCATGCCTTAATTCACGCAAGTTTTCCAAGTTGGTTCTGGCATTTAATTTTGTTGCCTGCAATAAAAAACCAATAATTTATAATTGCAATTAGCCTGTTGATGATGAAGCCTAAATAATATAAAATCAGATTTGATCTGATCCTCCTGGTTTTCTAGGCTTTCTTGTTTGCTTTTATTTCTTGTTGAGCCTAGTTGTTGTGGTGGTTGTAGACCTAATTTTGACCTAAATGATCCCAAACTTGTTGCAATCCTTTATAAGGATTTCCAAGATAATTTAGAAAGGGTTCCAATTTCTCTGTAATTTTCAGGGTTAGTTCCATGAGTGGTTCCTTCTGTAAATATTGCCCTCTTCTCTTCCTATAGGGTGTTCTTGTATCATTTTTGGTTTTCAGATAAGAATGTAAATTGTAACAAGTCTGTCTTATGTATAAGATTTTAGTATATATATACTACTATCATATTCTCTCCATTTGGTTCTTAATCTCATTGATTAGAGCATTAAGGGTGTTTTAGTCTTTCGATTATATATTTTCAAATGTTTGCAATAGAGTTGTTTTTGTAGAAATAATTGAGTTTAGGACTGGTTTTCAGATGTCTATGAGTTGAGGCATCAAGGATATCTCAATCTTGTCTTTCAGTGGATGCTGATTAATGTATTGCTTATTTCTAGGTCTCTTCTAAGGGGAGGGTTAAAGTCCTTTGAATAGGTGATTGCATATCTAAGTACACAAGTGGATTGCTAAGTAGAATTTGATCAATGGTGTATGATTGGTGCAAGGCATTAACATATTAGAATATGTTGTCTTCTTGTTTCATAGCTCTTCATTGGAATGTTTATTTGACTTTGTTGCCCATCGGATAAGGCACTGGTCTATGACATATTTGGGGTATTTCAGAGATCCATTCCACCCAAAAAACTTAAATAAAATCATTTTCCCTTTCATGTTTGATAGGAGGAGTTAGGAATAGTCTCTAGTTTTCAGGCTTACTCTATGCAAGAGGGATATTGCACAAGATATGGTCAACATTCACTGAGATACTTGTTACCCAAATGAGTCTGAAATCTATTCCACAGTCATATATCTATAGGTTTGTTGTTTGTCAAAAGAAGTCATGTATGTGCAGATAAGGTATACCCGCCTGAGTGATGTGGAGCTCAAAGTGAAGAAGGTCTTTGCACCTTGTGTTGTTGGACTTTTCTTGTCCCTTTTTTGCTGATGGTGTTGAGTTTGTGTTCCAAATTCTCAGTCCCACAATTTGGTCCTCAATTTCCCACCTAGGAAAGGTGGTTACAAGACAAAACACCAACAAGACCAATACAAACAATAATGTGACACTCAACATACATAATTTTACATGAGAGAAAACTAACATGAGATATTGGAACTTGAACACTACACGAATGTTAGGAACATGTCCACCAAACTACAGACTTTAAATTACTAATATTATTTAATAATAATTAAATATCACATTTAACATATTTATACCCAATCAAGGTTAAAATGTATCCCCCTACATATTCCTTAAGTTGTGAATAAAATAATAGAATACCCTATATATATATATATATAATCTTAATGATATTTTTAAATTAGTAATATTACATTGATAATAATAGATTATCATAATTAACATATTTATAACCAGTTAAAACTAAAATACATATACTGCTAATAATAATCATGAATATTAATTTTTTTTTTAAAAATGATATCTCTCATCTTCTAGATAAATCCTATTCATAAATTATAGATATGATAGTTTAATTATGTCGTGTTTGTGACACAAATACATGAAAAATAATAAATAAATAAAAATATAAATATAAATTGGAAGCATCAGGACAAAAAGTTAATTCAAACAAATCAGAAATATTCTTCCTCAATACCGATCCAGACATAGAAAATAGCATATGTAACCTAATGGGATATAATAAAGGAACCTTCCCTTGCAAATACCTGGGTATCATATTAGAAAAAGGAGTACAAGATAACAAACATGGAACCTAGTAGTAGACAAGCTAGATAAGAAAATGGATTGCTGGAAAGGTAAATGGCTAAATGAAGCAGGTAGAGCAACCATGATCAAAGTTGTTCTATTCACAATTCCAACATTTCAGATGTCATGTCTGCCACTCCCCCAAAAAGTTAAAATAAAGCTAGATTGTAAACTCAAAAACTTCTATAGGCAAGGCACCTCTGAAACAAAGAAACAAGCACTAATAAACTAGGATAATATATGCAAACCTAAAGAGTTTGGAGGCCTAGATATTAAAAATTGGAGCTGGCAAAATGAAGCTCTAGGGGCCAAGTTAATATGGAGAATGTACTAGGAAAATGAAAGCAAATGGGCCAAGATTCTATACAATAAACACTTGAACGACCCTAACCCCACATCCCTCTTCAGAACCAGAAACCCAAAGGCTCAAGAATTTGGAACTTTATGATGCACTGTCACTCATTAATCACAAAAGATCTAACTTGGGATATAGGTCAAGGTGATGATCCCCTTTTTTGGGAGAACTCTTGGAATGGTCTCCCCCCTCTAGACAACCTTAACATCCCAACAAACATAAAAAATACACTAGCCAACATATGGGGTCAGTGAGTCAGTGACTACAAAATTAAAAATAACAACAATCTAATCAAGGATTGACAATGTAAATCAATGGAAGCTACCCTCTTAACCCCCCAAGAACAACGAATCATGGAACAAATCCTAAGTAAATGCACAACCAATCATAAAGATAGGAAATATAGGCTAATATGGGGAGCATCAAAGGATGGGGAATACAACGTGAAAAGAGGATATGAAAGATCGATAAACTCCCAACAGTGGAAAAAGATAGAAATGCCCCTCAACCTATGTTGGGATAAGGCCTGCCTCCCCAAGGCAAGCATCTTCCTATGGGTGGCTCTACAAAAAAGAATCCTAACAACAGAGTGTTTTACCAAAATGGGCTTCGAGGGTCCATCTCAATGTCCCCTATGTGAGAAAGAAAAGGAAATAACAGATCACCTTCTATACCAATACTAATATACCAGGAAATGCTAGGAATGGATAAGCCATAAATTAAGTTGGCAAACAACATTTCCCAATCAATTCCATGACCTCTTAAAAATATGGCCCAATAAAGGAAGATCCAAGGTGTATAGCGCGCTTTGGAATTCATCACCCTCTATTCTTCTATGGGAAATCTGGAAAGAAAGGAACAAAAGGATCTTCAACAACACAAACTTGGAGCCCCCTTCCTCATAAACAAGATCAATACAAGTATTATAGAAGCTACCAATAAAAATTTAAGAAATACATAGATAAAAGAGGGCTCCTTTTTCGAATGGGACACATAAATGAAGAAAAATTGGACAAAGCTCATTAATCTACCCCTAACATGTGCAAAAGCCAACAAAAAAGCAAGGAAAAAATTTAAGTTGACCCCTCCTCCAGGAGGATGGTTAAAGCTAAATTTTGATGGGGCAATGAGAGGGAACCGAGGTAAAGTAGACATAGGATGCATCATTCACAATGACAAAGGAAAATGATTAGCTAAATGATCAAAATTCTTAGGTGATACGTCTAACAACCTAGCATAAATGGAAGCGTTAATCGGAGGATTAATCTTAAGCCATGAAGTTAAAGCCTCGAAACTGATCATAGAAGGGGACTCCTAGATTATTTTAAACGCACTAAGAAAAAAGAGAACACCAAATTGGATGATCTAATCCAAGCTAGAATACACATTAACAATACTGGAAAAATTTGATGAAATTATAATCCAACATATCTATCGGGAAGGCAATAAAGAAGCAAACCACTTAGCTAATAATGGAGTCGAAGGGGAAGACATCCCATCCAAAGATAATCAGATCTAATGCTAAACACATCACCTAAAACACATTCGTAACCTATAATTTGATATCTAAAAATATAACACTATGCATACTGATTAATAGACCCCTCGCCTTTTTTGCATTTATCTCTCATTGTATCAATGTCCTATTCAACTATTTTGGGCATCCCTCTCCTTCAGTGTCAGCTTGTTGTATAAATCTCTCTTGTATATCTCTTTCCCACAATGTATATTTTATAATTGATAAGTCCGGATACCTTGTTTCGGGTTTTTATCTACAAAGTGTACATCGGTACTAGTATAGTCCTCCAAAGATAATACATAAGATTATGAACGATGTAAAAATTTCTATATATATAAATGAATTTAAAAAATTTCCCAACTCGGTCTATGTGCATGTCTATATTCTATTTGGCAAGAGATGGCTTCTCTTGGCATGAAGGTTTGGTATATATCAACTCTCTATTTATAAGCATTCAACGTCGTAGTTGATTTATTTTTGTCAATCAATATAGTTCACACATAATCAAAATAAGATGTTATAGGTATACCAATTCGTGTAATACTCCAGCTCAAATTAACAGAGATATCTGGTATCCTCACTTGGTTACATTGCCCATCTAAGAAATCTTAATCCCAAGAACACAATAATGCTAAAACTCTAAATTTCAAGTGTAACAAATAGGAAAAGTCAGGTGGAAAACTTAAACATACAAAAGTAATAATTGATCATGATGTCAGTAAATTTCCCTCATTGACTTGCAAACTCCAAGGACGAGTAAACACAAATACATAAACTTCCTACGAAGTGTTAAAATACAAGCAAATCTACATGAAGGAACTAGGAAATACTAACTTTTAACCATGGCAATCACAAAACCCTTTTGACTTTCAATATCAAAATCAATAAGCCTAGACTACCTAAACTACCAATTGACTAGACAAACTCCCCTGTTTCACAGATTGACTTAATCAGAACAGAGTTGACAAATACTATCTTTAATGACACAAAAGAACTTCAAATCTTATAATAAATCGAAATCCTCTTCGCTTATCAATGAAAAAACCCTTGAATTACCTAAACCCATGAAGAACTAATTAACACACAAAATGCAAGAGGATTAGTACTAAAACAAAACTGGATTTTAAGATATAAGCAGGATAGAGAAGAAACAAATGTTAAAGAATTAAGATGATATAATAACAATATGGAAATTTAAGTATTTAAGATAAAATATATCCAAATCATTACATAAAGCTCAGGCATCACCTTTCTAATCATATTTTCACCTATCATTATATGTTAAATGAACTCTGGAAACTAACAATCTACGTGAGTTGGAAGTGTGTCAAGATGCAAGAATTACAAAGGCAAACCTAAAGTTCAAAAGACAAGTGATAGATAAAGGTTCTGAATTGAAAAACAACCGAAGTAACAAACTAAAATGTAATGTATGGAGAATATGAATATTCTTTCTAGTAATTCAAAATAGGACTCTTCAATTGTATAAATCAATAAATAGCAAAAGGAAGATATGCCTTCCTCAACCTTCCCAAAATATTTGGGAAGCAACGATGTAAAAGAGGGTATGCCATCTTAAAGACCTTTGAACAACAACAAAGGCAATGTATCAACTTTTATGTAGGACACCAAACATCCCGGACAGTATTGGGGTTTTCTTCCCCGTTCTTTTCCCCCTATTGCCTACACACTGAACGGGGTAAAAACATTTGTAATTTTTTTTATTAATATAATATATAGGGCACTATGCCTTTTATCGATAAAAATAAAAATAAAAATATATATATACATATACATATACGTATACATATATGTATACATATACATAGACACAAACATATATACATAATAAATTAGTAATATAATAATAAATTAAAAACAATATTATTAATTATGAGGATTAAGTGTCCCCACATAAAATCCACTTTATTTAAAATAAAAATATAATGATAAGATAATATAATAATATAATTAATTCTTAAGTGGAATAATGCGCAAACATGACATCTTTGTGCGACTTTACCTATATTCCTCTAAAAATAGGTATGTTAGTGTATGGAATAGATGACAATTTTAGCTTTTCCATATATCTTTTATAAAATCTCTCAAAAACATTGTCTTCTTTATAATTGTGCATTTTATTATCAATAAATATATATTTACTAATTACTAATAATTCTAGTTGTACCCCCACTAAGGGGCCTTTCCTCTTGTAAGGGTAGAGATACAATTAGAGGTAGGATGGGTCAAAATTAATTTTGATATAGCATCAAAAGGTGATCCCAAGCCTATAGCCCGGTGGCTTGTGTGGCTTGGGATTAAATGAGAAACATTTTTGCTATTGGAGCTCAAAATCTCAAGGACAAAATCAATAATGAAGTGGAGGTCAAAGTGACATTGCTTTCCATAAACTTGGCGAGTGAATTATCAATTACAAAACTTCATTTAGAAGGGGAATTACGAATAAAAATCAATATTCTAATAAATGGAGCGTAAAAAATGTGGAAAATTAATAAATATATAAAAGTAATAAAAGCTAAGTTAGCCTTGTTTAGTGATCTCAAAATCTCTCACACTTATTGTATTGGAAATGGGGTGGTGAACATTCTATCGAAATGGGTAGTTGCATTTAACACTAGTGTTGAGTGTTAGAGGATTTTCAAGGAGTCTATTGATGATGAGCCGATACGATGTGCAGATGAAGAGATAGATTGACCCGAGTGAATGGATACAATGAGATTTTTAAGACATTTGAAGTGTGAGATGATGAGTTGGTACGATGTGCAGATGAAGAGATAGATTGACCCAAGTGAATGGATACAATAAATTTTTTAAGACATTTGAAGTGTGAGAAGAGTATGATTTGGAGAACATGACGATGGTGTTTATTAATTTATGATTCAATTGAAGAAGCAAGTTGAGTGTAGGTGAAAAGAAGATGAATAATATAGGTGAATTCTAGTTTGTAGACTAAGAAATAGCTAATCACCTTCTTGAGGAAGATTACAAATGAGAGGTTGAGGAATATTTTCTCCATACACAACCCTATGTTCCTGTAGATGGTTAAAATGATGTTAAGAGATGAGTTCATAGCCTCAAACTAAAAATATAGAACAAATGTAGACATAACATCCATGGTCCTAGCTTGGCACTTGGTATATGGGAGCAAAGAAGATGCCCAATGGATAATGAATGTGTGTGTGAGAGGACAATGATGTTATGGTCTAGAAGTTTTAATTGCAATTGTAATTCTAGGAGAGGGTTTTAAAGCTTGAAGGGGATATTGGCTCCATGATGTAGAATTCACCTCATTGTCTAGGCTATTTCTATTGTGGAGTGTGACAAGTGACAAGGAAAGTAGGAGAGCTCAAGCAAAAGCGCGGTGGAGGCACCTTAAGAAATATCTACATGAGTAGGAGGTGAAGATGTGGAGACAAAGCCTGTGTAGGAACATAACACAAAGGGGTGGAAGTTCAACAAGAATGACTACTAGAAAGGACAATAAGAGAGGCAAATGTAATTTTTTTGGATAAAAACCTGTTAATATCTTCTTTTTAGAAACTATGTGATATATATTGTACCACTAGTAGTAGGTCACATTTGAACGAATGTACAGATTGTATATTTTTTGAATAGTTTTTGGGTTGTAAAGAGATGCAATTAGTAGATGGTGATAAATAATTATTTTTTTCTTAAAAAAGGGTATTAAGGGGGACTGCAGATAAATATGTGAAAATTAGTGGTAGAAAGCCATAACATCAATTTTTTACAATATATCTTGTCTTTATCAATACAAAATTAAAATTCTAATTGTAATTTAAAAATGAAAATTACTTTAAGAATTAAAAGTCATTTTGACAATTTGTAAATTTTTATACATACTAAATTAATGACTCTCTACATATACCACTCCCAATCCACATCCAAAACTAACTCTTGTGAGGTCTTATGAAAGGGCTTTCACATCTATTTTTAAGATATGGGAGGTCCCATAAATACAAATTGCTACATGAATCTTTTCCTAAAAATAACAACCCCTACTTAATAGTGCTAGAGATTTTAGTGGGTAGAAAAAGTAGATGACTTTTTTTTGTACCACTTGTCACTCATCTAAATTTTTTCAAATGATCTTAATTAATTTTTCTATTTATCTAATAAATCTTATTTAAAAAAATTTAATATACTAATTAACAAAACTCATAAATTATAAATTTTTAAACCATTATCAAATTCATGAAATCACCCTTCTTTAAATAATCCTACAAAATCTCAAACACCCACTTATTTTATTTTAGAAAGCCCCTTCTTAAGATCCCAGCCTAATATCTAATATATTTTTCAGTTTAAAAAACTACCTTTCGCCTTACGCATGTTAAAATTTTTCTTGCTCACGTGGCACTGAAAATGATCAGGCTTTAAAGAAACACATTAATAGGAAATTTGTAGGCTGACAACCTTATGCAAATTACACTGGCCTATATTAGCAGAATTACTGAGGGAATGGAGTTCCAAGAATCACATCCTTCGCAAATTAGTTCTTCTGCAAAGCACACTGGCCTATATAACGAGTATTAGAGAGGGAACAGAGAGAGTAGCTTAAAATTAACAATGGTCAGTCACGGACCACATGCATTAGCTTTCAGAAAAGGGGAGGGACCTCCCATGGCTCCACAAGGCTGGAAATGGGTGACAGGTAAAAGAGCAAAGGACATTTGTTTTGTCTCACCTGATGGAGTCAGAATTCGTTCTAAGGTCGCTCTCTCCAAGTATCTGTCTAACTGTCCCAACCCCCCAGCTGAGCACGAGTTTCTTTGGAGAGTTCAACCTTCGGGTTAGTACATAATGCCTCTGTTTTAATATTTCAAGCTTGAATTAATGCAAAAGTCTGCACTTATGGATGTCATGCACATTTAAATTTTTCATATGCTCAAATGTACAATTAGTTCTTTAGTTCAGGAAGCAGAATGCCCATTGTTAGTAGCTGCATTTTGCATGAGAGTGGGATACGAATGTCATTTACGTGCTAAATTTTAAATACCCAAAACTGCAAGAGGCAGAGCGCTTCTTTAACCTTTTTAATGGGGTAGGCGGGAAACAGGTGTTGATTCGAAAAATTGCAATGTACATGACAATAATGAACATGCCAATGCGAATTTTCAAGTACCCAAAACTATACATGAACCCTTAAGAAAGAGGAGAATACTCATTTAAACTCTTTGTAATTATTTTTGTTAATTGAAATGGAAAGAAGCACCTGAAAATTCTAGATAAGGTCACGATTTTGAAGTTAGGGTGGCGTTAGATCTTTTATCTAGTCTTCTTAGATTTCTTGATGTTTATCGATTTAGAGGAATGTCATTTTTCAAAATCTCGAGAGATTTGAATTCAGGCTAAGCACTGCAATAGACACGCCAATTCTGAAATGGATATCATTTTCAAATGCTCAAATTGCGACAAATTTTATGCATAATGACTTTGTTTCATGGATGAGGAGAACGCCCATTAATCTTTTTGGTTGGTTATTTGCTGCCAGTCGAAAAGGAAAGAAGCGCTTGAAAATTCCAGCAGTAGTCATAATTTTGAGGTATGGGTGGAATTTTATCTCTTCTTTGGTAAGTTCGTTGGCGTCTCCATGGAGGATTTCAAATTATAGCTACCGTGTAAGCCTTACTAAGGTATTAAAATTAGAGGCCAATGTTCTCGTAAGTGGCTATAGAAAGAGCAGGCGAGGATAACATTTTCTCATAGCTCCTTCTCCATGTTCTCACCAATACATTTTTCAATTTTCAATTTTCAATTAGCCTCATTAAGAGAAGAGGGTGATTTTTCATCCACAAACGCCCACATAAATTCCAAAAGATTCTATATTTTCATCTTTAGTAGGTCTCTTCTCTTGGGAGAGCTTTTCTAGACATTATTCATCTTTTCGAAAGGCCACCCAACATTCTGATTTCATAAATGGAAAGCTTTCAACAACTTTATCTTCATTTCTTAGGTCTGTCACTTGATCATCATTATTATCTTGTTCAATATCTTGTAGCATGCGGAGAAAAATATGACGAATTTGATGTGACTGGAAGTCCATACCACCATAGAAGATCTTCAATAAATCCACATCTACCAGATTCTATTTAACTATATTATAGGAGAAATATTCTTCAGCTTCCTCATTGTCATCATCATTAATCATAGAAGCAAAATAAGATTGTCTTTGTTGGAGCCATGCCATGATTCAAAATTCAAAAATAGAGTCTCCAACCTTCATCCTAGGGAAGGTATCTTTATATTTATAAGAGAAATGAAAGCACCAACACTTTGATTCATTTCCCTAGTAGAGTCACTAAAAATTTGTTAGTTAATAGATTGGTCTTTTTAAAATTATCGTGAAAATGACTCTTTATGCCCAAGATGAAAGACAAATTAGAAAATTAACAGTTGGATAAATTTCTATTGAATTTTCAAGTTTCCTCTAAATTTTAGAGGTACAATTCCCACATCCACACCCATAAGTGATAAACCAATAGAAAGATTAGCAATTCCCCTTTAGACGTGTGCATAACTTGAAACTTAAATATTTCATAGCACACATAACATAATCCAATAAACAAGAAACCATCAAAGAACAACTATGAATCATGATAACTCAAAGACTAGATACAATACAAAAGAATACATTGAAACTCAAAGATTTAACATATATCCCTTCCTTTCTTTGATGAATGCTAATAGCTCACAAACTACCATACCCATGTACATAGAACATCATGCCTAAACAAAAAATATACTTCTTGTCCCCTTTAAAATGATGAAATAACAATGCCTTCTCCTAATTGATTCTCACTCATGCCTCAAAGGAGAATGGGGGTAAAAAATCAAACCCGTGTAACATCCTTTGATTACATATTTAAAGAATCCTCCCCTATTGAGCCTTTTCGGTTTCAGCTTTTGTAGCTGCTTCTTGAAACATAATTGTTCTCTTTTCTTTTTTTTTGAAATAATTACAAAGAATAAAATTATAAGACTCTTCACATTTTTGTGATGCATATTTATTCATAAGAAAATAATTATAGATGACAATAAATATCTTCACCTAGATGACATGACATTACACTTGGAACCACGTTGGAAAAAATTTCCATGTTAGCCTATCTCCTTTATGTTGGCATCAAACTTCTTAGGAGCATATAGAACTACCAATAATGCTTCATCAAGCTTAGGAATTATTCTAGGGACAATCCTATTTCTCTACCCTTTTCTTTATCCCTTTTCTAATTCCCCCCTTTGAACTTCATAAAGATAGTTCAAGACTCAGTATTAGGCTCCAATGCTAGTTCAAGGACTATCTCTTTACCCCGTTTCACTTATGTTCTTTATTCACTTTATCCTATTTTTTCCCTAAGTGGAAGTTCAACTTCTACCAATAGAGTCCACCACTCTCTTTATAATTTCTCCCTTACTCCACTTTCTTTCTTATATTTCTACTTCTTCCTTGTAAGTGAAAGTTCCACCTGGACTATTAGAGTTCGACATGAGAATTGGAACTGACAAAAAATGTTTTTGAACTTCAATTTTTCCTTGAATCAAAAGTTCCACTTGAGGAATTGGGGAGCGATGCTAGAATTGGGACTTGAACCAACTTAAATTTTTCCTTCATCAATAAGTTCGTGAAGGAGTGTTGGGTCCTGACACTTAAAAGAGAACCAACTTCAATGCTTTAAAACACTTTTTCCTTTTGGTTCAGAATAGGCTGTCAAAGTTCCATAGAGAAAGTTGAACAACTAATTTGAAAAACTTGAATAATTTTTTTACCTAAGCTTATCCTTCAAAGTTCTAGGAGCCTTGTGAAAAAGTGACACCAATAATTGAATAAGCCACAAACCTGAGCAATTTTCGTTCAAATCATCAATTCAATTTGTTCTGTCACAGCCCAACGGTCTAGAAAATGGAACTAAAGTATCTTTAATAAACTTAAGACTTTTCAAAGAAACACCAACTTGGAAGGGTTCCCCACATGGCTTGTCAAAGTCCAACAGGTGTTCAATAATTGGTTCAAAAGACCAACTTGAAGACTTAATAGATTTAACTCATTGAAATCAGGCAAGGATTAGACAGCCAAAATTTGAATAGGGGGTGAAATTTTGGGTAACAACTATATTGTCAAAGTTAATGTCCCATCCTTTTGTGTCGTAGCCAACACTCACTACTCTGAGCCGAAGAACAATTATCTCCATGCTTTTCTTTAAGATAGTAGACATTTCCATTTCTTATACACTTTGAAACTAATTTTATAGAACCTTTTCTAATTTCACATCTATATCCATGAAAGCTCATCTCATATCCTTTACTACATAGTCAACTTACATTTAATAAATTTTTCTTTAACCCCTTAACATAATAGACATCACTGCCAATAATGGCATGTTGTGATGGTTATGTTTTTGTGTTGTTTTTCTTTCCATCAAGGTTCAAATCCTAATGGGGATGAGGTCCCCCATTTATGGACTCATTGGTTCATAGCTCTGGGTCAAAGTGTTTACCCCTCTTTAAAAAAAACATAATAGACATCACTAGCTTTATATTTTCCATCAATAGGTGTAGTTCCCTTACCACATATAGGTGCAAAGACTCCATTAGAAAATGAGATTAATCCTCCATCATACTTTTCATGCATAATGAACTCTCTTCGATCTTCTGTCATACGATTTAAACATTCAAAATTAATAATCCAGGGTCTACGTTGTTCTGTTGGATGTAGGCCAATATTGACAATATATGATCTCTCACCATTGTCTGTAGCATTTTGAATTTTAGATTTGTTGCCATCATTCTCATTGATAGCCAAAAATAGCATTGTTGGAGTACAATACCATTATGAGGGGGGAATAAGTGGTAAAACAAATTTAATCCAATTATAACTTTTCAACTTCAACAAACTTAGAACAATATGAAATTGAAATAGAATGGATAACAATGTAAGTAATACATACACAAAGAATATGAAACAATGATTTGTCCTGAGTGGAAATCCTCTAGGGAATAAAACCACTTGAATTGCCTCATTG
This sequence comes from Chamaecyparis obtusa, assembly GCA_027943335.1. Taxonomy (NCBI): domain Eukaryota; kingdom Viridiplantae; phylum Streptophyta; class Pinopsida; order Cupressales; family Cupressaceae; genus Chamaecyparis; species Chamaecyparis obtusa. The sequence continues at coordinate 628,361 of BSBK01000997.1, forward strand.
GCTCATGTGAAATATCCTTATTACAATGCCTCATTGGCTGTATATTTGTCTTAATGACTGCTATCTCATTGATAGTCTTTTTCAATTTGTCTCACTAGCTATATCTCAATTTTACAATCTGATTTTTCACACAGAGTCAGAATTTGTCTCATGCTTTATATATTGTACTCATTCGTAAGTTTATCATGTAGTTATTCACAGTTTTTTCTTCATCTTAATTTATGCAATTATGTAATTTGCAGCTCTATCAGTATTCCTGGTTTTCACAGTTTAATAGAAAATCTTACATGGTACCAGGGCTGAGTCTAGCACGAGTGCAAATTCGTATGTACATTGTGTAAAGATATTTCCTGTTTAGACAGCATTGATCTGCTTTGCAGGCAGATTTATGTGAAGATTATCATCACCATGGAGGCAGATGTAAACCTTTGTTGCTAGATACATGCATGCTCTTCCCCTGTTTTTTTCCATGGTTCTTGCTTCCTATGTTGATGCTTTAATATTGTATGTGCTTTGCAAGCATTGCATGATAAAGATCTGGTATAATTTGGGGCTTTGTAAAAATTGAAAAGTTTTATATGGTTTTTTTTGCTTTAAGCATCTAGTATAGGTTTCTTTTAATAAGCTTCCTGAATAAATAAACTTGGAATATTAAAAGTTGCCAATTCACTGCCAAGCTCCGTACTCTTCCTCCAATAGGCAGCCAAAAGTGTTCTTCTGTTCTAAATTCCTGTCTACATGAGATTCCAGAGTCACATATTTTAGTGCTTCCAGAGTTTCTTTCTAGCAGGGTTCCTGACTATATGAGATTCTAGAGTCACATCCTTGAGTGCTTCCAGAGTTTCTTTCTAGTGGGACAATAATTGAGCATTGGATAAACAATGACATCATCCCAACCGGAGGACACCTATGCAGTTCTTCAGCTTGGAGCACTTTTCTGCAGAATCATATCTTCCTATCTCACGATCAGTTTCTATGGTTCTCATATAATCCTGTTGTAGTGTAGATCCATTTGTAGTAGAGGCAGTTGCAGCTTTCTTCTTTAGTTTGAATAAATTGTTAGGATCCTCTTTGTAATTGGGTTCCTGATCAAGCTTTGTTGCCAGGACCCATACCTCTCTATTCACCTAGCTACACTTAGGGGGGGTGTTAGTGTATAATATTATGCTTAAAATATTCCTCTAGATAAGTTTGCTAGTTGTTAAGAGATAGGATTATGATTGCTTAGTTATACAATCTTGCATGGAGTTTTACAATCTTGCATAAAGCTGAAAGCCTATTTTCTAGTTGGCAGTTGTCATTCTAGATGGGTTATCTCATGCTTTATATATTGTACTCATTCCTAAGTTTATCATGTAACTATTCACAGTTTTTTCTTCATCTTAATTTATGCAATTATGTAATTTGCAGCTCTACCAATATTCCTGGTTTTCACAGTTTAATAGAAAATCTTACACCTCCTTGTAGCAAGGAGCACTTGAACTTGAGTTAGACACACACGAGTTCCCTTCATTATCTTAAGATTATATATTTTGAAATGATGTATGCAGCAAAAATTGAAAATGATAAGAAAACCGTCATGCCAATAGAACTTTATCTTCTGATAGCATAAAAAATTGAGATCCATTTCAATTTAACCAATCTTTGGCTATGAGGCTAGCATGGTGTTTATCTGCCTATCCTTGCATATTGTAGTCTCAGTTATTCTAGCAAAGATATCAGCTTTCATCCTTGGGGCTACCTTGACAAGCTCAATGACAAAGCTCTCCAACGTGTTGAGTATTATAAGACACATTCAAAATGACCCCTCCTCAAACATGGGCTCATATGGCAGGTGGAAACTAGAAAACATCTTTGTTGATGGGTCTTTTTGACACTCGCCCACACAGAGTAAAATACTAAGTATTCTATCCTCTCTTGAAAAGGAAACCTAAAATACTAAATAATGTGAAATTGTGTGATCAACTAAGGCAATTGTAAGGATTACACTGCGAATTGGTGACTTTATGTTGGATATAGACTCAATGAAATGATGTGATCTTGCTGGTAACACACAAAGGGACTTACACAATCGTTCTTGGACTTAAATCAACTTTTCCCCTCAAAGTAGTTGGAACTTGAATTTTAAACTAACTCGGACTTCAAATAAAAGATAAAAAGGATAAGGATTTAGAGAAATCTAATCTAATTCTAATTCCTAAGGACAATGATAACAATAGATAATGCTTATATAAATGGATTTCTTAATCAAGCTTTGCTTTGCTATGAGGAAGCTACACAAAAATTGATGCAATCTCCAAAGGTAACAAATAATTTTCATATTGTAAACATATTAAAATAATATCTCCTATGTTATTTTATTTCTATTTTAATGGTGACTTCTAGATATTGTAAATATCCTGTATAATAAATTCTTTCTATTATTTGTATGTTTCTTTTTAGAAACATCTCGATTGTAAACTCTATAAGAACAATTCGTTCTTTGTAAATAAATCATCCAATATTTTACCAATTGTCTATCTAATATGGTATTAGAGCTAACTTTTTAAAATTTTTTTTCGAAAAATTTAATAATTTCATTTCGAAATTATCTGAGCATTAAAATTTTTCAAAATTATTTTTCTGTGGGATCTTCAAATTTCTTTTTGAGAAATTTGTTTGGGTTTTTTGGCTATCTGTTATGTTTGTGACTGTCAGCGTCTGCAACAATTTGGATTTTTTTACTCGTCTAGGGTTGGAAAATCACGTTTTTTGGTCGTGGCTCTTTTTTGTAGCTAAATCCGTGGCTTCTGTGGTCGTCTGTTGGTGGTCGTTTTTTGCGTTTCACAAACTTGTGCGACATCTTTCTGATCAAGGGGTTAGTTTGCATTTTTGTGGGCTTTTTACATCATTTCTGGACCCGATGGGAATTTTTTCCCTCTTTCTAGACGACAAGTTTGTTCGTTTTTCCTTTTGTTTCTCAGCATCGATGGGTGGCGAGATTCTTGCAGCGACGCCACTATTTTCTGATGCTTCTATCTGTGTTTTTCGATGCCATTTTTCTGTTCGACGGGCTTTCATCTGTTTGTTGGTCCTTTGATCAACCATTTTTGAGGCTTGTCTCTGCTTTTTCACGAGCTTTTGATCTCTGTTTGCTGCAAGTTCAACGACACTTCATCTGGCATCTATTTGCCATTTTCAGACTTTTTGTTGCAGTCAACTAGGGTTTTGCTTGAAACCCTAGTTTTTTTTGCTTCAATCCGAATTCCGATTGTAGATTCTTTTTGGGTTTTTTGAACTCTCTTCTAGGTTGTTCACAAAATTTTTTGGGTCTTCCGTCAAATTTGCCTCAAGATCTGTGCTAGCCATATGCTATTCAACCTCAAATTTTGCACCAGTTCTCTGTATTAGTCTTATTCTCAATGTCATTTGCACGTATTTTGCCTTGATATTCGTGCCATCATTCGGTCAACCACCTTTGACCTTAGTTTTCTATAATGGCATCTCTAAAAAATATCTTGCTTGAGGTGAATCAGAAGTTCAACAACAAAAACTACAATACCTAGAAGCAGTGTATGATGACGATTTTTGAATACAAATGGCTTGACAAAATTGTATTGTGCAAGACTAATTATCCCGAGGAAGAAAGCAAAGCGTAGGATAAATTTGATTAGCAAAATTGAGAAGCTGTTATGCTCATCAAACTTTCAGTCATTGATGATCAACTCCCGTAGGTTCCTTCCAGTATAACAGTTGCAGAAATTTGGAGCCATTTGAAAGGTTTTCCTGAAACCTCCGATAAGAGCCCTGCATTCTTCTTGAAAAATATGCCCTTCTCGATCATGATGGATGACCAAGTATCCCTGCAGGATCATCTCAATAAAATCAAGGATATTTGAGATCAGTTGGAAGCCATTGGATGCAAAATGAAAGAAGACATGGTGGTGATCACACTGAAAAGTCTTCCGTCTTCCTATGAGCACTTTGTTGAAACTCTCAACATTGCTTCCACTCATTCTGATGTTTCGTTTTCTGATCTCTGCATAATGCATCTATAGAAAGATCGTTGGAAACAACAATTCGACAGTGGTACCAACTCCTCTTCAAACACACAAGCTTTCTCAGCTAAATCCATAGGCAACTATCAATTCTCTCAGCAATATCCCTTTGCTTAGTCATCAGAAGGGGCCCAAAGAAGAAAAATATTCAGTTCAACTACTACCATAAATTTGGTCATATGAAGTTGGAGTGCCGTAAATGCTTAGTTTCTCATGCCAAGCAATTTGGCTCACAGCCTCAAGCGCATGTTGCGAAGCACACTAAGCAGGATGTGTCTGCCTTTTACGCTTTCATGGCTAAAAGACTTGCAGATCATGTAAAATTCTTTGCTTGGTTTATTGATTTAGGTTCCTCCCGCCACTTCACTCATCGTTGGGATTGGTTCACAAATTTTCAGCCATTCTCAGATTCAATTATTTTTGGAGGAGAAGAGCACATTGTTGCCGGAAGAGGCAATATCCAAATTCAATCTAGAGGAAGGAAACCGATTTTCCTTGATGTGTACTATGTTCCAGGCATGAAACTCAATCTTCTCTCCATCAGTCAAATCTTGAGACATTCTCCTCGGCTTGACATCACCTTTAGTTTACACCAGTGCAATATCATTGATTGGGAAACTTAGTCCACAACTGTCATTGGTGTTGAATATCATGGTCTTTGACTCTTTTCAAATTTGTTGACTTTGAGGATTCTCAAGAGCTTGCTATGGAAGCCCATCTCTCCTCTATTAGTACACTCTGGCATCAACAGTATGGGCACTTGAATGTGCACTATCTTTCTCATCTTGTTGGGGAAGATCTTGTCATTGGATTGCTAGAGATTCAGACCCAAAATCTTGGAGTTTGTGGAGCATGTCAGGCTGGGAAGCAACATTGTACTAATTTTTCAGATGGCAACTCCTGGAGAGCTTCTAAGGTATTACAACTGGTCCATGTTGATGTTTGTGGACCTATGACTACTCTCTCTATTACTGGGTCCAGGTAATTTTTATTTTTTGTTGATGATTTCAGTTGTAAAATGTGGGTGTATTTCCTTCATAAAAAATCAAAGGTGTTTCTTGAATTTCAAAAGTTCAAATCATTTGTAGAAAGAGTCTGGTCAACATCTTATTACTCTTAGAACTGACAATGGGGGAGAGTTTTGTTCCTCTGCTTTTTCCCATTTTTGTGATCGACATCGCATAGAGCGCCCATTAACAACATCCTACACCCCTTAGCAAAATGGTGTTGTTAAGTATCCCAATCGCACGATCACCAAAATGGCCCGGTCTATGCTTGAACAAAAGTAGGTTCCAAAGAAATTTTGGGCTAAAGCTATCAACATTGCCGTCTATCTTCTCAACCGCTCTCCTATAGTGGCTGTCAAGAAGCAGACTCTGGAAGAGGCCTGGTCAGGTCGTAAGCCCAAAATCAATCATCTCAAAGTTTTTGGCTCCACTGCATTTGTCTGGATCCTTGATGCTAAACTCACCAAGTCAGATGCCGTGAGCCAAAAACTCATGCTCATTGGCTATAGTGATAGTTACAAAGCCTACCGCTTGGTGGACATCGAGACTAATCGTCTCATCTTCAGTCATGATGTAGTCTTTGATGAGGAACGAGGGGCATTTTAGCTCTCTCCTCCAGTTATTAATACAGAGGATCAGTCCCTCAAAGCTCAAGACTTGGATATTCGTCTCCCTTTAGGTCCACCTGATGGGAGGGCTTCAGCTGAGAAGGCTCTAGCTGTTGCTGTTCCTGCCTCTCCTCCAATTCCTTCTCCTGCAGGCTTACCTAGACATGCAGTCACACCACCTGATTTTGCTCAGGATTCATCCGATCTTCTGTTTGATGATGATCCCCTTGCACCTTCTGCTTCGAATGTTAGCACTTCTACTCTTTAGCCTAAATGGTGGGCAAAGACGATTGGCAATCTTTATGATGATGAGCTCATTGAGGGTAGAATTGCTCGAAAGAAAAGCAAACCTTCTGACTTCATAAATTTTGCTCTCATGGCCAACATTCATAGTGTGTATGAACCTCAAACATACATAGAGGCGAAAGGAATACCCGAGTGGGAAGAAGCTATGCAGATTGACCATCATAGCCTGTTGAAAAATAACACGGGTTATGTCCGATTTTCCTTTAGGAAAGAAACCCATCAGCTACAAATGGGTCTACAAAGTCAAATACAAAGTTGATGGTACTTAGATAAGTACAATGCTCATCTTGTTGCCAAAGGATTCTCTTAGTGGGAAGGAATTGACTATGAAGAGACCTTTGCTCCTAGTGCAAAGATGAGCACCATCAGATTAGTCCTTTCCATGGTGGCTCAGCATGACTAGAAGGTCCATCAAATGGACCTCAAGAGTGGGTTCCTGAATGGGGAGTTACAGGAAGAAGTGTACATGATGCAACCTCCTGGATTCAAGGTTGTTGGTAAAGAACACCGGGTATTCAAACTGGTGAAAGCACTCTATGGCCTCAAACAGGGTCCTTAGGCATGGTACATGAAAATTGATAAGTACCTCACAATTCAGGGTTTCTAGAGGAGTTCTAATTTAAATTTGTACGTTAAGACTATTGGCAGTGGTATCATCATTCTAGTTATATATGTTGATGCTTTGATTGCCATTGGCAGTTCCAAATCATTGATTTAGGGAATCAAATAGAATCTTTGTCAGTCTTTTGACATGATTGACCTTGGGCTTCTTCATTACTGCCTAGGTGTTGAGGTTTGACAGCAGTCAGATGGCATCTTCATCTCTCAGTCTAAGTATGCATGGGCTCTGTTGGACAAATTCAGAATGCAGGATTGTAAAGCTGTATCTACACCTATGGAGTTTGGTCTCAAGTTATCAACTAAATTTGGTTCTCTTGTTGAGAATGAATCCGTATTCAAACAACTAGCGGGTAGTTTGATATATCTCACCGCCACTAGACCTGATCTCTGCTTTGTAGTGAGTTACATATCTTGCTTCATGGCAACTCCCACTTCAGATCATTGGGCTGCAGCAAAATGCATCCTACGTTATATCAAGGGCACTCCTGATTTTAGTATCCTCTATGGATGAACCAAAGATGCCCAACCCATCGGTAAAATAGACTCGGATTGGGGAGGCTCTGTTGATGACAAAAAGTCTACTCCTGGGTCTGTTTTCAGTTTGGGCACAGGTGCTATCACTTGGACCAGTAAGAAGCAAAAGGCCGTATCTCTTTCCTCAACGAAAGCTGAATATCGGGGAACAGTTAAAGTAGGTTGTGAGGCAGTTTGACTTCGTAGGATGCTTTCCGACATCCATATGTCTTAGGTAGGCCCTTCACCTCTCTTGTGCGACAATCAAGGGGTCATCAAACTTGCCAAAAATCCAATCTTCCATGAGCGCACTAAGCATATTGACATTCATTGTCATTTTATTTGTCAGCTGGTTGAAGATGGATCTGTGGATTTGCAGTTTGTTCCTACAACTGACTAGACTGTTGATATTCTCACCAAGTCCCTACTTCTAGAAAAATTTGTCAAATTCAAGGGACAACTTGGTGTCTTTGATAAGTTGACCATTAAGGGAGGGTATTAAAATAATGTCTTATGTTATTTTATTTCTATTTTAATGGTCACTTCTAGATATAAATATTTTGTATAATAGATTCTTTCTATTATTTGTATCTTTCTTTTTAGAAACATCTCGATTGTGAATTCTATAAGAACAATTCTGTAAATAAATCATCCAATATTTTACCAATTGTCTGTCTAACAAACATTCATTCAAATACCCAATATTGACACAATTCAAATGAACATCTATAATTGAGCTAGTGCTTAATGAGGATTAGACTAACCATGCACTGCAATTTGCAATCAACAAACTACAAATGGTATTAAGTATGAACCAAGCAATTCATCAAGTATCTCCACATTTCTCCATTAAAACCAATGAAGTTCAACTAAAACATGAGAAGTGGAAAGCATGCAAAAAATAGAAACAACACACAAAGATCCACCATATCTTCAATGTAAATTGCACATTAATTTCGACATAGTCATGGTAACATTTTCTGATCTTCTCTTCCTACTGCTACTGCTACTTGTCATCACCTATCTAATGACTTTACAATGAGGTTAAGCCTCTTATAGACCTCCCAATTACAAATTAAGGGCCCAGATTGATTCTAAATCAACAACCAAGATCATAGTTGAATAACTCGGACTCGGAAACTACTTGCCAAGGCCCAAAAAAGTTGGCAAAAAGTTGGTGAAAAACTCAGCAACTTAAAAATTTGCTTAAATTTGATTAGATATGCATTTGCAAAATTTAATGAGATGCATCTAACGAGTCAGTAAATGAGTAAACAAAAGAAACAAGCTGAGTCTAGATATATTTAAATGCAAATTGGGTACAAAATGGCATTCTCATGTGGAATGTTGATGGCTAGGAGCCTAATAGTTTGAAGCAAAATTAAAGTAGCAAATTGTCTTTGTAAAACTATAAGTAAATACAAGATCAAAGCAATCTACATCTTCCTCTTCCCCTTCCCAATAGTTCTAGTAAAAACTACGAAAGGGGTAGGGGGTCTAGTCCTAGGAGTCCATTGTGGCTGTACCTCCTTACTCAGCATGATTGGCTATGACTCGACCTCCATCTTGGATGTAGATGGTGCTGGCATTGGCAATGACTCCTCATCCTCATTTCATCTAATTCTAGTCCGAATTCACCCCCCTCCTCTACAACTTGCCTCTCCAAATCGTAGATCTCATCCTTTGTAAACAATGGAGGCTGCTTTTGTGATGTCCAATCACTGTAAAGATCTATGTCATCCAAATCAAGTGGACCAACTGGTATTTCCTCTACTTTCCTTGCGCACAATTGAAGGTTATATTGCACAAAGACAAGGTCATTAAGGTGTTTCTGCGTTAACTTGTTCCTCTTATTCATGTGGATGGCCTTGAACAAGCTCCAATTGTGCTCACTATTGAATGAATTACAAGGCTGACATAAGATTTAGAGGGAAATGTTTTGCAGATTTGGGGCATTTCCACCCCAATTTCGCCACCAAGCATCTGCAAAATAAAATATTGAAGAGTTAGAAAGCAAGGTGAAAACATATTTTAATTTTTATCTACTTATCATGTATGTGAAAACTCCAAAATTCCAATTATTATGCTTGAGGTTTGAGTGGTTCTTCCTCTCTTGGCCAAGTTTGAACAAAATAGCTTGCCCCTTGCATTTGAGTACATGTCCAATTCAGACACAATGAGGTCTCTCACCTCAAGCCCGGGTAGGATCCTTTGAATGCATGCAATGAGGCCCTCCATGACCTCTCTCCATTGGGATTTGAGTAGGATGGTGAGAAGCGAAAACGATGGTTGAGGAAGTACCCGATTGCATGAATGGGTTGGTGGAGCTGATTGTTTCACCTCCTATCAATATTTTCCATATGGGGTCAAATTTGAGCCTATCCCCTTTTAGTAATTTTTGATAGACTCGCTGGCCCTATCCATGGCCTCATAAAGATACCCCATTGAGGTTTGATCTCTATCTACCAAGTGGAGAATTCTAACCAAGTGCTCTGACACCCACAATTGATAAGTACAAAAAGATTAATCATTAAAGTTACAAATTAATAATGAAAGACTTGAATGCAAAAAAATAAAAAATTTAAATTTTCAAGTTACCTTCACAATCTCTATAGCTCTTTGTGTAATTAGGTTGTCAAAGACAATGTATGCAACACTCTCTCCTTCAGGCTTTTTCGAATAACTTGAGTCGAGCCATGCTTAACTCACAAAAATTTGATTCAAAGCTGTCAAAGAACTAAGAATACTTTGCAACGTTAATAAAAGCGTTGCAAACCTCGTGACTCCCGCTCTTACCAACTCTTTCCTGTGGGTTTGTTCTCTCATCAAGTGAAGACCCAAGGGTGATTTTAGATGTATTTTGTGATCTTCCTTGCATGCTTTACAACCGGTCTCGCTCAATCGAGTTTTCCTATGTCCTCCAAAAGATGGTTAAGGACATGTGCTACAAAAGATGTCGAAAAAAGTGTACTATGTTTTTTGGAGGATTATACTAGCTTCCACACATACTGTTGCATTATCGATTATTATTTGCACCACATTTTCACTTCCCACATCCATGAAAAATTGCTCTAACATTAGAGTCAAAGTTTCAATAGTCTTCACCTTGTTGGAGGCATTGACGGATTTCAAGAACACCACATCATTCTTGCAAGAAACCAACAAATTTATGATGGTATGGTTTTTGCCATCCGTCCACCCATCGGAAAGAATGGTGCAGCCAAATTTTTTCTATACTGTTCTTTGCTCCCAACACTTCTTTTACCCTCTCAACTGCATTTGTGAGCAACTTACAAGTATGAAGTGAAATTAACGTTAAGTACACAATTTTGATAATTAAAAAAAAAACTTTAATTCAACAAAAATAGTATTACTAATTACTATAGAGAAGAAAAAGAACATAAATAAATTTAGTCTACACTCTGAAACAACATGACTAACCTTCCATTCAAGTTTGCATGAGAGGGTGTCTTGTAGCCTTTTCCGACCATAGTCATTGTGGTAACCAAATTAAGCTAGTATGGATTTTATGCCACATTGAAAGGGATGTTATTGAAGTATCAAAAATTAGCACAAGCAATGTCTACTTGCTGATGCACCACCCTATTCCACCTAGTTCTCTTCGATGATGGTTGTGCTCCAGGTGTTTTTCTGTGCACAAAATAATCAGCTATAGAGTGCCCTTGCAACACTAATGGTGGTGCTCTACTGGAAGTTGCGGAAATGGTCGCCGATGGGGTGGTGTATTTGTGGATACATGGGCCACAAAGAGAGCCTTATATGCCCTCAAGTGCTTCTTCTTCTTCAAGGTTGATTGTAACACCTTGAGATTCAACTATGCTTGCTTTCATGGTTAGTTTTACCCATTCCCTTTGCAATTTTTTCTCTTCTTGGACAGAAAGCAAGGCATTCATTTCTCTTTTTATTTCATCGATGGACTTCTCACAGATCCTTGCATCTTGCTTCGTGATGCCTGCAAGGTGGTATTTCAAGCGGTTTATGCCTCCATAAATTAGTTTTTCACACTTGATGCAAATTATTGAATCATGTTGGTCCTTCAAAGACATACTTCCATGTCTTATCTCTAGCCCTTTTAGGATGCGTGCCTACATATCCAGATGAGTGTGCGTCTACTGAGGCACTAACAGACCCTAAAGCTGACCCAGTTGTAGAAGAATCTCTATTTGCCATTATCTATCAACCTACACATACAAATTAAAATCACAAGTTAATATTTTAATAAAAACTTTAACAAATAAACTAAATTAGTTTTAGACATAGTTCAAACTTGAAAAAAAAGAAAAAAGTGATAGGATTTGAAATTTTTAGGAAAGTTGATATTTTTGAGAAAACAATGAAAAATTCAGAAAAAAATGTCAAAAAATGGTGTTAATCTTATTCATCGCATTCTAAAACAATTTAGAGTACCTAGGAGATGCCATTATTAAGTTTCTATAAACCTAGATGCAAAAAAAGGAGATAAAATGATTTAGAAAAAGATTGAAAAACAAATATGAAAACCTACTCGAGATTTCGATTTTGCTTCAAAATCCTCTTCAAATCTGCTTCAAATCGACTTAAATCTTTGCAAATGACTTTGCAATAGCTTGCAAGGGTGTTTTGTGGCTTAAGCAATGAACATGTCAAAAAAACCAAATGCACTTTATGTTTTATGTCTAGATCCTTTTATGCTCACGCAACCGAGTATTTGGCACGGACTTGCCAAGTTTTTTGTAAAAACTCGACGAGTTTTTAGCAACTTATTTGCAAGTTTTTTCAAAGTTTTTGGCAAGTTTTCTCTATGAATTAAAGTGGTAAAAATTCACCACTCATAACTACTTGCAAGTTTTTAATTAATCACGGAGTAGTCTGTGAGTTTTGCAACTATGGCCACGATAATTCAATGAAACCCTAATTAGGGTAGTTACAACTACCACCTTTATATATTTGATGCTATCCAATGAGAAGATTACAAGTTCTAAGTACACATCCTTTTAAGGATGAGCCAATGGAAAAATTGATTGTACAAATGTCTTCCACATGTACAAATGTTGACGAGTTAGATTCAATGTACTTGGACACATTTGATTGGTTGAAGATGAGTAGGCATCAGCTCAACAAGTACATCTTGTAAACTTTATCGTTGATTCACAATGAAGGCTTTCCTAACTTTGATTAACTCTTTTGAAACTATCCTCTTCTTTTGAATTATTGTGATGGTTCACATTCCTAAATTGTTTCATCTTCATGGATGTTCTTCTTCATCCTTGGAATTTTTGGCCATCTTCTTGAATGTCTTTATCTTGGATGTCATCTTGTCTTGATCTTTTGTAGTAATTGAGTAATGATCCAAGGTCATTGTAGCATCCTCTCATTTGTAGAGTGATCCAGTTCTTCGTATGACTTGATCTTGAATTTCTTGTCAAATTGCTAATCTTGCCCTTCCTCGAACTTATCTTGAGTCCTCCTTTGTTCACTTCCTTGAATGGCTTGATTGTTTCATCCTCATCCATGCATCAATCCCTGCGTAGAGAAAGGAAACCTTGTATCAAAGTTATGAATAATGAAATGCAAGTTGAATTATGAAGAACTTTAAATGATTTTCATGATAAACACTTATTCAATGGGTTTTTGAAATTTTGATCTCTGAATTGGAGTTGCATTTGAAATGGAATTCTTGATTCTAGATTTGGACCTTGAATTGTTGAATTCGGATAAAGACTTGGGAAATTTGGAAATGCCTTGGAATGAAAATCTGGTGTTCTCCTTTATAATCTTATCAAGATTCTGATTCAATCTCGCTAATAATTCATTGAATTCTGGAAATTCGCCCTCATCATGCGCTTGAATTCACCCTTGGATTCTGGAATTTTGCCTCTTTAAGCCTTAATTCTGATTTTCTTGCTGTAATTTGCTCCTCAAATCTGATCTGCTTCTAATTTCTTACCCATATGCTCTTAATTTGTCTTGATTGCTTTGAATTCACTTTGAAATGATGCATTTCCTCTCTTATGTATGGCGATCCTTTGAAATTGCAACTTCATAATGAAGTAATTGACCCATTAAGTATTACATTTCAAACTTCACGTTTTACCTTGCTAGGTTGGAAATTTCATGTCCATAAGGACTCATGAGCGGGATTTTCCTTGTCCTAAAGGACAGGAGGTCGGATTTTACATGTCCTAGGGATTCTTATTTGGAATTTTGCTAGTGCCAAGGACTGCTGATTGAAAATCTAGCCTTTGCATTGTAATGTCCTTTTTCTAATTTTCCCTAGAACTTTGCCCTAAAATCACAATTGCACAAGATTAAGGTTAGGGTTTACCATATATAGGGTTTTCTTCAATTGTGTGATCTATAATTTGAAATTCTGCAACATAGTATTCATTTATAATCATAATGCCATAGTTAGATTTCTTTAGAAACAAATATGAACAAATCAACATAGTGCTAATTTTAACATTAAGCTTACCCACACATAGAAGTGTAGGGTGATTTGATGAGGTGCCCCAGAAACCTAGCCTAGGCCCAAGAGCGGATACATTGTTCCCCCTTGTGTAATGTCCCCTTTTTGGGACATTAGAAATCAATTAAATAACTAATTTTAAGTTGTCAAATTATATGAAATTTAAATATGACTAAATTTAATTATTTATTAAGCAGTCAAAGTGACTTTATGTCAATAGAGAATTATTTAATAAAGAAAAGTCACTTTATTATTTAAAAGTGAAAAAGAATACCAAAGGTCAAGGAGTGGGAAAGCCAAGAGATTTCTGAAGATTGCTATAAAAGTACAAGGAGAGGATTATTCAGAACATGTTCAAATGTTATTGAATTTTTTATGAAATTGTTTGATGCTTTGGCATTAGCTAAGATTTTTGGAGATGAAAGCCTTCGGGAATTTGACGGAAGAGCTGGACGGAAACCTGGTTCTTCAATGAGGTAGATTCGTGTAATGTACCTACATGTAATTCCACCTTACGACATCTGTAATGACCCTGTTCAAATCTGCTCTCAAAATGCTGATAAAGGCTCAAGGAATTTCATCAAACACTTTGCTTACAAGGGTCATATGACTGATATAAAATTTCAGTTTGCTTTAATGACTCTTTTCTTCAATTAGCATCGATTGAGAATGTTTACAAATGACTCTAAATTGATTAAACAATGACCTAACATGAATGTGCAACTTATTTTGATAATATTGAATGCATATATGAATTCTAATCATAAAAAATGATCACCTACAGCCAACTGGTATTTTGTCAAACAGTTGGTATGCAAACTACTAAGCTGACTACAAATGATATAGAATTGCTTAATGACAACTACAAATGACCAGCAAATTAGTATCTCTTATTACAACACAATGATCCAATACAATGCTCATCAATAAGCCAAGACTCTTGACATTTACAAGAATTACAAATATATGATATGCTGGTATGAAAATGCACTCCTACAGTTGTAACTAAAAGTTATGCTTATACAATGAAATGATGGACTATATGCAATGAAACCTGGTTGGATTGAAGCGCCCTTGTGAATAGATGAAGAAGCAACCAAACTCCAATTGAAAATGTGTTCTTCCAAGCCAAATTGAGCTCTCTAAGCCAGCCGCCCCTGTTCTGGTCTGATCTTGAAAATAAAATAATATGCAGCATATAATTTCCGTCTCAAGCACCAAACATCATCTCCAAGATCCAAGGAAATGGGCGACCCAAGCCTTGAATGAAATCGATGCCAAGTGTGAGCTCCACAACCAAAATCGCACCTACCAAAGGCGCCCTTTCAAGACTGTAATATCTGATTTTAATATCAGATTTATTCACCAATATAATCTGCTTTCTTCACCAAGGAAAATCGATGCCAAGAATGATGAACCAGCTCCAAAGGATAGCTATAATTTCCAATGCAAATAGCAACCGATATCATGTAAAATTGTGGCCCTAATATGTAGACTTTTGTGACTAAAACATCATATCAGCAATTTTGGAAATGACGAATGCTGCAAGTAGAACCCTTATTGTAGATGGCTGCAATAATTTTTCGAATTGCTTTTTCGCTCTGCTTTTTCGGATCTGCTTTTTCGCTTTGCTTTTTCGGATCTGCTTTTTCGCTTGCTTTTTCGGATCTGCTTTTTCGCTTTGCCTTTTCGGATCTGCTTTTTTGCTTGCTTTTTTGGATCTGCTTTTTCGCTTTGTTTTTTCGGATCTGCTTTTTCGCTTTGCTTTTTTTCCTCTTGCAATCAAAACTCAAACCCTCAGGTAAGTCCGAGGACTCCAAATTAGCTCAACTTGAAATGGCTGAATACCACTTCCAAAGTGCAACCCTTCAAAGGATATTTCACCTCTTCAGTTATGCAAATCCTTAAGAAACTCCATTCCTAAAGATTAAATGACAATCTGCAGACCAAGATGGTGCCACAAATGCTCAAAGAGAAAAGTAGTGTAAACTCAAGTCATGGGATGTCCAAATGAGAGGCCAAGCACTCTATTTATTCACTTTTCTAAGAAGCCACTAGAACTTCTAGAAGTATCCATAAAATATTCTTATAAAATCCCTTTATAATGCACTTTTATATAAAAAGTAACTTTATAAAATAAAAAGTGCAACTCAACTCAAAATTATAACATTTTGGCCCCACATAATGCTGTAAAAACTGGATCGTCCTATAGAGATAATATATATACTAGTGTGATATTGTAGAATACAATTGCCTTCGTTATTGATTGATTCTACAATAACAATAGTGTATATGTATACATTGAATAGTCATGTAATGAATAGACATGACCGTATATACTTATGGTCATGTCACTTCATTACATAACTATTAGTTAACATATCTTAACCAATAGTTTATTCATACTTTGTATAATATATATATATATATATATATATATATATATATATATATATATATATAAGTATGCACATATGCATATTAATATATACTTTTCAATTATATTATATAATATATATATATATCTATATTTATAGGAATATCATGATTGTCTCATCATTTATTAAACACGAATGAACAATACTTTAACACTCCCTCTTGAGAGAGAGTTTAATAGAATTTGTAGAATCTTTTCATATCATGATATCCGGCACATTCGGGATCGACCCTTTCGAGAGTCGATCATGATAGGCATCAAGATATCTGGCACATCGGGGACAGACCCTTTCGGGAGTCGGTCTTGACAAGTTATTACACACCAAGTAATAACATAAGCAACAAGATATCCGGCACATCCGGGATAGTCCCTTTCGAGAGTCAATCTTGAAGCCTGGTTAACTATTTTCAAGATCGTCACCTTGAAATAGTAACCCAACACACATGAAAGATCGTCACCTTTCATAACACAAAATGAATGGGCCCATAAAGTCTACCATGACTTCCGACACTTCGGGACACACAATTTAATGTAGTCTCGTCATGAAAATAGACTTGAATATCATGATCTCCACACAGTCGGGACACACAATTAAGTAGTCTATCATGATATGGTTTCGTTATTACACAACCAGTAATAACAAGAGTCAAGATCTCCGCACAGTCGGGACACACAATTAAGTAGTCTATCTTGACACTTTAGTTCACTATTATCAAGTGAGGAAGGCTTCCACCTTAAACTTGTCTATCAAAGACAAGAATCTTTTAAGATACAAAGTGATAGATCACTAAGGCTGAAAATCAACATCAGGAATACTTCCTCTAAATTAATATGACCATGATCCTGGGTTGCCATCTTAATTTGATCTTCTAGCTTCTCCCACTGACATGAAAGCATAGCCTTCTCACATGGTAATTCATCATAATTCTCTGCTACAGTTTCTTGATCACTAGGTAACCAACAAAACATGGTCTACTCCCTCTGAATCAAGATCTTCGAATGTCCACTGATGTAGATCCTTTCGCTTCCTCTTCTGTCATGGAGGCATACCCTGTTTATATGCTCATCTCAGTGTTACTACAGGATGTGACTCCATACCTTTCTTCCTGAGAGAATCGATGTCTCATACATGAATAATCTGAATAGACATAAGGTTACATCGGCTAGCATAAGATGCATTTTGATCTTTTCCAAGGCCACAATATTAACACTCCCTCTTGGGCTTGAGGGAAGATAATAAAGACCTCTAGTATTCTATCCACGTGCATCTCATCGGTGATTCTATCCACAAGTTCCCACTTCTATAGCCTCAGAATTGTTTCACCTTCAACAATGATCTCCCTCTCAATCAATATGATCGATTTTGTCACAAGTTGACTGAATCATCTGCTCCCTCTGAAGCTCAAGTTCATCAATTCTTAAACTTTTTGAACATGTCAGGACTCCCTCTTACTGAATTTCACATGCTTCCATCCTTTTATATTTCCTTTCGTAAGGTGAGCCCATAAAAAAAATATTTTGAAGAATCCATCTCGCTATAGTCCAAAGGTTGTACACAAATCCATGAGTACTTATTATGAAATTTCACTGTTGTAGTGTAATCAAAATTTGAAGTAGTGTAGTTGTAGGAGCCTGGCAGTGCCACATGTGCAACAGACCCTGCACTCAGCAGTCCATAGGTACTTGTGATCAAAGAATCATCCTGCACTTATTATAGTACAGAACAACCCTGCATAATGCCTTGATTGCATCATTCTTCTTTTTCTACAAGAACATTCTTGGAGACAAATGAAAAGATCAAGGCAAATAGCTCTTATAGTACAAACATGAATACATATAAGAAAATGACTACAAAATTATAAAAATTTTTAACTCAAGGATGAATACTTATCTTAAGTTTCACATATTTCTTTCTTTAAAGTGAGCCCATAGTCACTTGATATCCTTGATTTTCTAATAAGGTGATCATGCATCTGTAACAAGGTGTCATTGAAATCTGCTATAAGATTCCTTATATCCTTCTTATCAAGTCTTCAATTTTCTTCTTGATAAATCACATCTCATTATGATAACTACCGATTAAATGTTGACTTCATACATTATCGGTATCTCTTCCTTGGAAATCAATCTCAGACTCCAGCCAGCAAGTTGTATTTTGAAATTCATTCCAAGATCTTCTGCATATCTTCTGATCATTCGGATTGAAGCCATACATACATTCTGAAACAAGTCATTCCAAAGTTTTGAACAGCATTTATAATTACCAGCACATGGTCTGCAAATCAACCATTCTCTCTCAGATTGTAGACATTGTTGTCTGTTCTTTTCCCCTCAGCGATCAAATATATTTATCGTCCACACCTTGGGAATAATGCAATCCGACTAATGATCACGTACTTTTGCGTTCCATGTAATATTATGGCAACCATATTCCGAGTAGTATCCAACTTATAGTTCCCATCTTTGTATTGTTTTCGAATGCCAAGTTTTCTTCTAAGTAAGGTAATGAGAATGGTTGAAGTTTTCTTGTAAGGCATATGACAGTCTTCTGGCTTCCATTGTGATGATAACATGGATGTGTTGCTGTAAGATACCAAATTCTACAACCTATTCAGAGGAAATAGTGATAATAATGCACTTGTGCGTGATCTTCCAATATAGGAGTGGACGTCTGCTACTTGCAAGCCTTCTCTGTTTAACAAACTCGAAATCTTTGCAATCCTCTATTGCCTCATGTACGCGACCATGGGTATAGGCCTGTCGGGTGTGCTGGAAGCACCCATATTCCTTCGGTGTCCTTCCGAGTATCTGGTAATGAGTCTTGACTCCATCATGCCAAAGATAAACACAGACTTTTCCACAGATTACCGTGAATGGCCAGTAGTTACAGTGGTCCCATCAGGTCTCTGCTAACCTTGTATTCCAGACTTAAAGATGTCATTCTGGAAAATGTTCTCTATATTGTATTGCAGATCCTTTGGTCTACAAAGGGTGCATCAAACATCCAATATATATTTTTAAAACAAGGAAATCACTATAGTATTTTAGCAATTATTTTATCATTTCACATAATCGACAACCTCTGTGGTTTGTCAATGAATTCACCAATATATATAAATAAAACTCCATGCAACAGTTGTTGTGACCCCCTTGTAATAGGTGATGATCCTCCCTTTATTCGATATATCAGTGCTTTGGATATATATAATTATCGTTCTGAGTATATGAAATGTTATTTCTCTGATTCGATGTTTTCTTCCTTCTTCCCGCGATGTTCATTGTGTCCACTCTTTGGATACCAGTCAACATATATTACTGCCACCGTCTTATAATAGTCAATCCCCCATTATATCCTCCCGGTCGTCCCTTTTCTTAGTCCCGTCTTTGTATTCTTTCCGAATGCAAAATACAATAGATATAATATATGTTTGACGAAAATGGTGAAGCCCGGATATCCTGCAGATGAAAGAGAGTTTCAAAGGCACCGTCCATGAAAGAAACTTGCCCTGGGGATGTTTATTATCTGACATTTTGCAAATCTGTCTTCACCATATATTCAAAGTCGGCTTGTACACTGAATCGCGTTCGTCTTTGGAGTCTAAAATGGGACGATTGAAATGTCACCAATTTGCTCAGGAGCATTTCTCTGTGTATTTCATTGATGACAGTTCATAGTCATTAATTGTTAATCCAATGATTCTTTTACCCATTACTTGCAAATTCCACTTCTACCAGACCGTTGGAAAATTTTAAAATAACAAGAAAAAATGGGTCAAAAAAACTGTTTCGAGTTGTTAATTTCCTTTCCAATGTCTGTTATCCCTGTTACGATTTTGTTTATATTTCAATTGTTTCTTGTTACGATACGTGATTATGAAAATAATTTTAGCTGCAGAGATTCGTGATTACGAAAATAAGAGAGTGAACGTTCTTATTCTCTTCCCTTCCAACTAGTAAGCGTCATGCTGACTGTATTCTCCTAATTGCATATTTTTTCCTTCATTCCTAAATCCTCCTGCGTGATTCTACAATTCTATTATAATGTCCTCTATTTCTGTATTGTCCGTCTCCCTAAGTAATATTTTGCTCTTACTGTTCCCAGAACTGTATTTTATTCTCTTATAGGTTAGGCTTTGATACCATGTTGTGAAAACTGGATCGTCCTATAGAGATAATATATATACTAGTGTGATATTGTAGAATACAATTGCCTTCGTTATTGATTGATTCTACAATAACAATAGGGTATATGTATACATTGAATAGTCATGTAATGAATAGACATGACCGTATATACTTATGGTCATGTCACTTCATTACATAACTATTAGTTAACATATCTTAACCAATAGCTTATTCATACTTTGTATAATATATTATATATATCTATATATATATAAGTATACACATATGCATATTAATATATACTTACTTTTCAATTATATTATATAATATATATATATATATATATATAAATATATCTATATTTATAGGAATATCATGATTGTCTCATCATTTATTAAACACGAATGAACAATACTTTAACACATAACACATTATAATAAAAAAATATGATAAACACCATCTCTCCAAAAGCAAATAAGACCATCCAATCCCCAAATAATCATTAGAATGACTCTCTCCACATCGCCACCAGTCTACGAGAGCCCATGATAGACTGATCCGGCATGCCAAACGATGTCAGCCAGAATGGGGACATGACAACATCTACACCCCATGATACTTTCACCGTACGATCCTCCCTCCATGATGTCTCTTACGGAAATATAACCTGTACAACTAGGTTGTTTACCCTCTCCGCACACGTGTGACACTCCTTGACACCTATACGGTGCACTTAGCCCATGTGTATGGTGTTTCCACTCCACAACGTCACCCTTCGCAACTTAGGTCCCCTTTGGCTCCCTTCAATAGCCTTTGACACTCGGCACCCTTCGACACTTGGCACCCTTTGGCACTCGACACCCTTCGACACTCGGTACCCTTCGACACAAGCAAGCAAGCAGCTCCAAAATTCATCCTTAGGCCTAGTTGGTTATTAGTCAAGGATATAGGTTGCCAAATCAATGCTTAAGCTTAGAATACAAATATTATGCTGATGTAATGATTGAATCCACATAGAGCAAGGTTGTTATCGCCAACACAAAATATTTATACATCCACACGGTAGAGATAAATGAAGTACAAAGTGAAATATTTGAAGTGATATCTTCAACGAAAGACTAGGGTGAGGAATGACTCCCACTGAAACTGCAAATACTGAATAGGGAGGGTCTTGCACCTCCAAAATTGCAAACAAGAACTCAAGTCCAAGTGGAATTGCAAATACATAAGAAAATATAACTCCATGATGATCTCCTACAATGCCAACCATGGCCTTGTAAAGAGCTCCATGAAGTTTCCCAAAGGGTAACAAATAGGACGACATACTTGATTTATTAGTTTATTACTTGGGCCACTTTTATTTATTAATTAATTAAATAGATCCTTATGATATTATTTTCTAAATTTTGGACCCACCTAATTAATTATTTCACTCCATTAATTTAGGGGCATTACAATTCGTGAGAGACAAATATTGGCAGGGTTGAGGTATTTGTTGATTATAATGTTACTTGAAAAATGAAAATATTACATCCAAGTGTGAGCTATTTTGGAAAATTATAATCTGAATACTGGATACAAATAATTTTTGGGTCCCAACTGTATTTGAAATGGGTTTATATTGTATTGTGAATAATATATAATACCAAGTATCCAATAAAGGTGTTTAATAATTTTAAGTCTGTGGCGTGAAAAGAAAACTGGAAATATTATTATTCCATCTTTTGTTCTATAGTTTAGACTAGAAAAATTTAATATTTGAGTTGTGAGTTTAAATGGTGGATGAAATATGTCTACAAAAATATTATGTTGGCTTAGAGTATTTTTGAGTGAATTATTAAAAGGTTGGGTATATTGTGGATGCCAAGGATTAATTAATATTGCCGAACATTATAAGGATATACGGTGAATAAATATTATAGTTTGTGAGAATATTAATTCTATAGCTGGACAAAATTCCTCTTGTTCTCGTATATCTGGGTGATTGCATTTGAGAATGGTTTATATATTATTTTGATTGGTTTATAATGGTTCACCTCAAGCATTGCTATGTGAAGTAAACATCAAATATTTTGCCGAATATTATCATTGGGCAAACATAAAGGAAATAAATATATTTGATTTCCATATTAGTTTGAAGATTGGTTTGACATATTTCATCAGACTTATTATGTGTGTGTGAAATAATATCTATAATATTAATGATGGGAATATTGAGTTGTTGTAAAGGAGATTGGCGATGAATGATATGGAGTAAAATAATGGGTGTAGAGAAACTTTACAAACATAAATTAATTCCCTGTTTTCCGTTACCGTGACTCAAGAGATTTATTAATATTTGTTGTGAGTTGCCATTGTGATATAAACTCTGGGATTTGAGCTTAGTGTTGGGATTATTCTGTTGACAACGACTATCTGATGGTCCTTCTTGTCAATCAACCTTGGTGCAGGGAGAGCTTGGAACTCGGCACTATTCAGAAGAATAGATTGATAATTTGTAGGTTCTCATACAATGCACTGTGCTTTGGGATGGTGAAATATTGGTTCAAACAATACCTGATATCTTTTGAAAGTGACAAGAATACACAATGCCGGTGTGGGGATATATTTGGGAGAACATATTTCATTTGTAATGCTCTTATGAATTTGAAGCTACCGTAAGTTATTCCACAGGACATAAACACCAAGTTTAGTATCATGGAACTCCCATACTGTTGGCATTATCGGTAAGGATGCAACCGGTAAACGGTAAAGAGACCACCGGTAATAACTAGTGGTGTTGTCATTGTTGTCGTTAATGCCTACGCTAACAATGTCCAAATGCTAGGGAACAAGTGACAAGAGAAAATGTTTAACAAACCGGTGACATAGTGATGAGCTAAGTGATGTCCAACAATTCACTTACTACTCAGAGAAGCGACCAGCGAAGACAGTGATTGGTGAAGTCAATGACCGGAGCAGTGACCGATGTAGACAGAGAACAGAGAAGTGACTGGTGAAGAAAAAGACCAGAACACTGCATAAGGAAAGGTGTAAACCAGTCACTAGTGATCATTAAGATATCATTGAGACTGATGTATGTCTATTATTTGTTGACAGCGGTGAAAGGCACAGTTGACGGACACTAAGGAGACTCTTTTACCGAGATTTGTTGCATAGATCACACAAGATTTTCTGTTAAGGAAAAGACCAGTGAAAGGCACAGTGGACGGCTACCGAGGAGATTCTTTTACCGTGATTTATTGCACAAATCATGGAGGATTTTCTATTAAGAGAAAGTATGTGATGCACATCTAACGTTTCCTTTGAAAGATTGAAACACGATTGAATGATGAATTCATGGCGGATTTTCTATTAAGGGAAAGTTTGTGTCATGCATCTGATGTTTCCTTTTAAGACTGAAACACGACTAGATGGTAGATCAATAGGAGATCTTCATGGGGAGCGCAATGGCAAAGAGTGGGAAGATCTTTTGAGATTTGATTTGAGTGATCTGCGCCTCTTTCTCTCAACTCTACAGCTGTCCTACGCTCTGTAGGAAGTGTATATATTCTTCCGTTAGCGAAGATAATCATTTGCCTTCATTGTGCCAAGAAGAAAGAGTGAAATTGCACGTTGATCAAAGCTATTGCAAAAGAAAGGGAAAAGAAGACGAGAAGAAAAAGAGGAGAGTGTGCAAGGAAGCATAGTAACCTGAGGAGAACATACCAGTGGTGCCCGGTGATGACTCTGAGTGAATGAAACAGTGATCTTATTAGGCTCTGCAAAGCCATTTCAAAGGATCAACCCTTTTATTGCTCTCTAACAGTTGCAATAGCCAAATCCCAGTATCTGGGTGAACATTAGCAGTGTTGAGAAAATAGCTTTGATAGTATTTAAGTCTTCAAATGCTCTAAATAATAAATGAAAAAGATACGAGCTTATATATATATATGCACATCGTTATTGATAAGCATATATATATATATATATGCTCATATCGTAAATATACATATTCATATTGAGATCAACAATGAAGGAAATACAGTCGAATGTCATATATATCGGTCACAATGTGTATCGTGACTGTGATAATAGTTAGGATACCTATACATACCGTGACTTATATCAGTCACGATATGTATATGTATCGTGACTGTGATACATCTACATACCGTGACTTATATCATTGTTATATATACTAGTCATGATACATCTACATACCGTAACTTATATCATTGTTATATATACCAATCACGATATGTATATATATCGTGACTACAGTCATGATACATATACATACCGTGACTTATATTGCTGAAGCTGATAATCACTATATTACCTTGCATCATTTGTTAAGTGTTAAACACAGTAATGTGAAACGACATCATTATAATTAGAAGATGATTGTTAGCAAATGGTTATTATTGTGGAAAGACACGACCCTACGTAACTATCCAGCCACGTATGGTCATGTCCTTTCACAATAATAACTATTCATTCTTATACTTATATAAGATCATATCTGCTGTTTAGAAATCAATCATAGTGGCAATTATCTAATACAACAGAGGTTCGATTCAAGAAAAGCATTACATTTCTTCTCTATTCTGATCTATATTCTTTAACATGGTATCGGAGCGAGGTTATTAGAAAGATATATTTTTATTTTATAGACATCTTATATAAATATAATCAAAATTATATGTGTATATTATAATAACAAGAAAAATGGCTCATGGTATGAGAATGGAAGATAGACTTGAGGGTGCATCTAATTTTATATCTTGGAAAACTAGAATTACTTCACTTCTATTAGAACTTGAATTGGAGGACTATATAGAGAAAGAACAAAAAATACCTGAAGATGATGTAGAAAAATCCACTTGGAAAAGGCGAAATAACAAAGCCAGGAAGTTGATTATTGACTCTGTCAAAGACTTTATACTTCCTAGCATTTCAAGATTAACCTCTGCCTTTGAAATATTCAAAACCATTCAAAACACATTTGAAATCAACAATGCTAGTAGATTATTGACTCTTAAACAACAACTTATGAATATAAAAATGAACAAAGGGGAAACCATTACCTCTTTCTTTCTGAGAATTTCAGAGGTAAGGGATCAACTTCTTACTATTGGAAATAACATGGATGATCTGGAACTATCCTTAATTGCTCTAAGAGAATTACCTATCTCCTGGGAATCATTCATTCAGTGCATAATTGCAAGACCTCGATTACCAAAATTTGAACAACTGAAAAATGATTGCACTCAAGAAGAATCGAGATTAATCTCAAGAGGAATAGGACCTAGCAAAGGAAGTGAAGTTCTGGCACTCCACACAAACCCGTCTAACAAAAGGAAATTTTTTTCCAAAAGGAAGAGGAGTACCAAAACCTTCAATAAAAAGGATCTTTCAAAAGTACAATGCTACAAGTGTGAGAAATACGGGCATATTCATAGATTTTGTCCAGAAAGGAAGAAAATTCAAGCTGCAATAACTGAAGTCAAAGAAGTGGAAAACCCACTCTTCTTCTTAGCTTTGGCAAGTGAACTGAACTCAAATAAAAGTACCTGGATAATTGATAGTGGAGCCTCCAGACATATCACTGAATTTAGGTATCAATTTAAAACCTTTAAAGGACACTCCTCGGAAGAAGTTACAATTGGTGACAACTCTACTTATCCTGTGAAAATTGGGACATGTTCAATCAAGATAAGAGGAGTGACCTTATAGTTAAAAGTACTATATGTACCTAGAATAAAAAGAAACTTAATCTCCATATCAGGACTAGCTGATCAAGGATATAGAGTCACATTCAATGAGGATAAAGCTCTTCTTTGGACTAAAAATTCCAATATCAAGAATGCCATTACTATAGGATCTAGGGAAGGCAGTCTATATAAATTATGCAGTGAACAAAAAATTGCTTTAAGCCATGAAGTTCAAAACAATAATGAGATATGGCACAAAAGGTTAGGTCATATTAGATATAGTGCTCTTCCAACCCTAAAAAGAATCACCTTAGGGATACCTCATCTAAAACCTGAACATTCGGGTATATGCAAAGGTTGTGCCTTAGGAAAAAATACAAAAGGGTCCTTCCCGACAAGTGAACACAAATCTAAAAATGTATTAGAACTTATTCACACTGATCTATGTGGTCCTATGTCAACACACTCCTTGTCAGGTGCCTTATACTACGTAATCTTTGTTGATGATTACTCTAGAAGAACCTGGATATACTTCCTAAAACTAAAAGAATCCAATGAAGTTCTATCTAAGCTCAAAGAATTCAAAGCACTAGTTGAAAACCAAACTGGCAAGAAAATAAAAACCCTAAGGTCTGATAATGGAGGTGAATATACTTCTGATAGTTTAAAGAATTTTGCAAATTTGTTGGGATTAAGAGGGAGTATATTGTATCATATAATCCTCAACAGAATGGAGTAGTAGAAAGAAAAAATAGAACCATTATTGAAGCAACGAAAGCCATGATGCATGACCAAAACATTCACATCTCCTTCTGGGCTGAAGTTACAAACACAACAGTATACATACAAAATAGGTGTCCTCATGCTATCCTAGAAAATACTACACCAGAAGAAGTATTTATAGGAAACAAACCAGACTTAAGCCATCTAAGAGTCTTTGGTTGTCCTGTTTACATTCATGTTCCAAAAGAAAAGAGAACTAAACTAGAACCCTCTGGGAAGAAGGGTATATTCATAGGATACAGTGAGGATACTAAGGGATATCGAATCTATATCCCAGGCCAAAGATCAGTAGAAATCAACAGAGATGTAAAGTTTGAAGAAAACTTCATATCCACAGATACTGAGGATGATTCCATAATAGATCTAGATAGAGATCTTACAACTGAGAATGAAAGAGAGAATAATACAATAGATTCGGAACCTACATCTTCAAATATTGAGCCTACACCTTCAAATATTGAGCCTACATGTCCAAATGTTGAGAATAATGAAATATCAAATAACAAAAAGAGATTCTTATAGGCAAGAAAGATGTTTGAAGAAAATAATGTAGAGCCAGATCAAATATTCGGAGAAAATGAGAGAACAAGAACACAAAAATGTTATACTGCCCTTCTAACTGAGCTTACAGAATTTGACCTGACAGTGTTGAAAAAACCTTGACAAAACAAGCCTTGACAAAACAAGCCTGGAGAAAAGCCATGATTGAAGAGTATCAGTCCATTCTAAAAAATGATGTTTGGGACATTGTGCCCAGACCCAAAGACAAATCAGTTGTCCCTTCAAAATGGTTATTCAAAATCAAATATGCTCTAGATGGCAACATTGAAAAACACAAAGCCTGGTTTGTTGCCAGAGGATTCTCACAAAAGGCTGGGATTGACTATGAAGAAACTTTTGCTCCCGTGGCTCAATACACCTCTGTAAGAACCATTCTTGCAATTGCAGCATCTAAAGGATGGAAGGTACATCAAATGGACGTCAAGACTGCTTTTCTGAATGGGAAAATTGAGGAAGAAGTATACATAGAGCAACCAGAAGGATTTATCACACATGATGAAGATCAATATGGAAGTTAAAAAAAGCTCTTTATGGCCTTGAACAGGCCCCCGGAGCATGGTATGAAAGGATAGACAACTATCTCACCAAACTAGGGTACTCCAAGAACATAGCAGACCCTAACATCTACTTCAAAGTAGTAAAAGGTGATATGATAATCCTAGTTCTTTATGTTGATGACTTGCTTATAATAGGAGAAGATCAACTGATTATAAAATGCAAACAAGACCTAGTAGTTGAGTTTGATATGAAGGATATGGGCCTACTACACTACTTTCTGGGTCTAGAAATTTGGTAAAAGGAAGATCACATTTTCTTAAATTAGAAAAAGTATACCTCTGACATAGTAACCAGATTCGGAATGATGGATTGTAAACCATTGGCTACCCCAATGGAAACAAATCTACACAATCTAAAAAGTGAAGCAGAAGATTTTGAACTTACAGATCCCTCACCATATAGACAAATTATTGGATCCCTCATGTATTTGGTAAACACACGTCCTGACATCTGTTATGCAACAAATGTACTAAGTCACTTCATGTGTGAACCTAATCAAATTCACTTAATGGCTGCTAAGTACATACTGAGATATTTACGAGGGACTATTGGACTTGGTTTGAAATATGAAAAAGTTGAGATCCAACTTCAGGGTTACTCAGATTCAGATTGGGCAGGCAGTTCCACAGGTCGCAAGAGTACCACAGGATGTTGTTTCAGTTTAGGATCAGCAATGATATCTTGGTTCAGCAGGAAACAGTCAATTGTTGCTCAGAGTTCCACTGAAGCAGAATACATGGCTGCCTCTATGGGAGCTCGAGAAGTAGTCTGGTTAAGGAAACTATTGTTTGATCTCTTTGGAAATCCTTTGAAACCTACCATTATTCATTGTTATAATCAAAGTTGCATCAAACTCTCAATAAATCCTGTCTTCCATAATCGATCAAAACACATAGAGACTCCTTACCACTACATAAGAGACATGGTTGACAGGAACATCATTAAACTGGTTTATATCAGCACTGAAGAACAAAATGCTGACATCTTTACCAAACCTCTTGCAAAATTAAAGATAGATTATTTCAGGAGAAAAATTGGTATGACTAAACCTTAAAACTTGTTGGGATGTAATTCCTACTTTTGTACTTTGTATTCATGAATATATAAAGAAAGTTATATTGAAATATTTCATTTGTGTTCAAAGAAGATGACGATCTTCTGTGTAAATAATTGGGGTTACTATTTCAAGGTGATGATCTTGACAATAGTTAACTAAGCCTCAAGATTGACACCCGAACAGGGTTGTCCTGGATTGTGCTGGATATCTTGATGCTTATGTTATTGGTGGATTGTGTAATAACTACTATATCATGATTGACACCTTAACAGGGTTGTCCTGGATTGTGCCGGCTTTCATGATATTGTGATAATAAGTATTGATCATGACTAATGACTTCTTTATGTTGTCCCGAATTGTGTCGGTAATCATGACATACTATTACATTGAGAGATACAACTTAAATCCTCTCTTACTAAGAGGGAGTGTTGAGAAAATAGCTTCGATAGTATTTAAGTCTTCAAATGCTCTAAATAATATATGAAAAAGATACGAGCTTATATATATATATGCACATCGTTATTGATAAGCATATATATATATATATATATATATATATATATATATATATATGCTCATATCGTAAATATACATATTCATATTGAGATCAGCAATGAAGGAAATACAGTCGAATGTCATATATATATTAGTCACAATGTGTATCGTGACTGTGATAACAGTTACGATACCTATACATATTGTGACTTATATCAGTCACGATATGTATATGTATCGTGATTGTGATACATATACATACCGTAACTTATATCACTATTATATATACCAGTCACGATATGTATATGTATCATGACTACAGTCACGATACATATACATACCGTGACTTGTATCGCGGAAGTTGATAATCACGATATTACCTTGCATCATTTATTAAGTGTTAAACACAGTAATGTGAAACGACATCATTATAATTAGAAGATGATTATTAGAAAACGGTTATTATTGTTGAAAGACATGACCCTACGTGACTGTCCATCCACGTACGGTCATGTCCTTTCACAATAATAACCGTTCATTCTTATACTTATATAAGATCATATCTGCTGTTTAGAAATCAATCACAGTGGCAATTATCTAATACAACAGAGGTTTGATTCAAGAAAAGCATTACATTTCTTCTCTATTCTGATCTATATTCTTTAACAAGCAGGTCCCTTGTATTAAATCCGTTAACCAGGTGACATCTAGGTGATGTTTTAAAGTCCTCTGACAAGGCAATCTTTAACATGCCTTATTCAAAATTCTTTAACCGGGTCACACCTAACAATGCGTTTGTAATCCCTCAACAGGGAAGGCTTTTCATAGAGCGCACTTTAGAAGAGTGCAAAATTTGTGAGTTCCTACTCACACTGTGGTTTTATCCAATTTTGGGTTTCCACGTGATATATTTGGTGTTCTATGCTGCTGCGATTTTGTGTTGATTATTTCTTTTATAGGATATGTTTTGCATGCAGTAATAGTTAGTAGATCTAAGAATGTCTTCAAGTTTTATTGGGTGCTGATTCACCCCTCCCCTCTGAGCATCGGTTGAGACTATCAATTGGTATCAGAGCCATGTCCTATTTTTGAGTTGCTTAACCACAATAAGGGAAAGATCATAATGATGAGCAAGGAAGGACCCAAGTTCTCTACGGAAAACTTCAGTCTGTGGTGCAGCATAATGAAGCTGTACATGAAGACCATGGGAGATGAGTTTTGGAACGATGTGATCACAGAGTACAACGAACCTACCAATACCTTGACGGCTGGTCAACTGAAGGTTAGAAGTGAACACACAACTGCTATGGACATGATAGCTAGTACGCTGCCTGATAACGTGTATGCAGAGATTGAAAACCTAACTACAACCTTTAAAATGTGAGCAAAACTACAAACTGTGTATGGAGGCGACACACATGTTCAAAGAGCAAAAGTAGAAAGCCTCAAAGGCAAATATGATGACATGAAAATGAATGAAGGTGAAGACATTGAGCACTACAACAACAAAATAAAAGAAGTGATGAACTCTGTCAAAAGTGTTGGAGGAACATTATATGGGGAAGATGTGATAAGCAAGATACTGAGGACGTTGAGACCACAGTATTGCTATCAAGATCTCAGCTATTCAAGAGCACAGATCAATGAGCATATCACAAGTCACCCGTGACTCTGTAATTGGTAAGTTATCTGTTTTTGAATTAAGCAATTATAATAACAACTTACCTATGATAGATGCTGCTTTTAAGTCTTTTGTGAATGTTGCTTCCACTAAGAAAGGAAGAGAGACCGGTAATAGTTCTACTGGGAGGTCTGGTCATTTCCTTGATAATCTGCTCTCAGAAGAACAAGAACAGGATGAGTTTGAAGCACTCATCGCAAGGAGATTTTCTAGAGGAAAAGGGAAGTACAGAGGGAAACTTCCACTGAAATGCTTTTCATGTAATAAGATAGGACACATTGCGGCCAAGTGTCCTGAAAATGAAAATAAAGAAAAGTTCAACTAATTCAAGAATAAAGGAAAGGAGTGCTACCTTGCTGAGGATGGTGTCACTGCTAACGAATCTGAGGAATCGGGAGATGATGAAATTGCTTTTGTGGCAATAAAGGAAGAAAGCACAGTGATAAGTGAAATGACACTTATCTCTAGCTTCCACCAATGTGAGGATTGGATCATTGACAGTGGGTGCACTCACCACGTGACCAGTGACAAAATCAAGCTCATCAGCTTGAAGCTTAGCAATGGTGGATCAATGACATTTGGAAATAATGCTCTCTATGCTATTAGAGGTAAGGGCTCAATAGCACTTAGTGACAAAGCTATTTGTGCTGATGTGTATTGGGTAGAAGGACTCATGTACAATTTGATGAGTGTGGCTCAATTGAACAACAAAGGAGACCGGTTAGAGTTTGGACAGGGATCATGTATTGTCAAGAATCAATTAGGAGCACAAGTTGCCACCAGTAGACAGAGCAAAGGGAACCTGATCTACCTAAACTCAACCGAGGGGGCGTGCCTTATGGCAACAACAAAAGGTGAAATTGAGAAAACTTGCCTTGTGGCAAAAGATGACAATAGATGGTTGTGGCACAAAAGACTATGCCACATAAAATTTGACAGCATAGTCAAATTAAGTAGCAAGAAGTCAGTCAGAGGGCGTCCTCCTATCATAAATCCAGATAGGGCTATATGTAAAGAATGTCAGTTGGGAAAACTGACCGGTACAAGCTTCAGCAACAAGTCTTACTCAACCGAGAATGTGTTGGATCTTGTTCGCACAGATCTATGTGGACTAATGAGGACAAAGAGCTACTATGGAGACAGGTATTTTATGCTCTTTATAGATGAGTTTTCAAGGATGATGTGGACGTTGTTCTTGAAAGAAAAATCAGAGGCCTTCCATATGTTTAAAATCTATAAGGCCCGAGTGGAAAAGGAGACCGGTAAGAACTTAAAGTGTCTAAGGTCGGATAGAGGAGGTGAGTACACCTCAAAAGTTCATTAGCTACTGTGAAGAACATGGGATAAAAAGGCAAATGTTTGCATCAAGAACCCCTCAACAAAATGGAGTCATTGAAAGAAGAAACAGGACTCTGGTAGACTGTGCAAGGACTCTGATGATTCAAAAGATTATACCTCATCACTTTTGGAGAGAAGCAATCAGCACCGTTGTATATACATTGATCCGGGTTCAAGTCAAGAAAGGGACTGGTAAAACTCCATATGAGTTATGGCTTGGTCACACACCTAGTGTAAGTTATTTCAGAGTATTTGGGAGCAACTGTTACATCAAGAGAGATGAATACTCCGACAAGTTTGAACCAAAGAGTGATGAAGGCGTATTTTTGGGTTACTCCACCAAAAGTAAAGCCTATCGGTGCCTGAACAAAAGGATAGAAAAAATAGTGGAGAGTGCAAACATGAAGATAGATGAGCATTGAAAGTAGAGTGATAAGATCAGTCAAGCCAAATTTGACAATCACCAAGGCTATGACTTCAATGACCAAATAGAATTCAATGAGATCACAATCACTGATGAAGGAGACCAGGCAAACAAACCTACGGAACATGGTAATGTACCTGAGCAAGGACCAATTGAAGAAGATGAACAAGAAAACATTCATCCTCATGTTGGAAATGCTGCTCAACCGGAAAGAGTAGACTTGGATCATCGACTAGCTCTACCAAGGTATGTCACCTATCATTCCACTGATAACATTATTGGTGGCAAACATGAAAACATTTCTAACCAGGAGAAGGGATAGAGAGAGCCTAGGACTACAAGATAAGCTCTAGAGGATGACAACTGGGTCGAAGCAATGGAAGAGGAGCTAGAGCAAATAGTAAAGAATGAAACATGGACTCTTGTACCTAGGCCCGAGGACAAGAATGTTAAAGGCACCAAGTGTGTGTTTAGAAACAAGCTGAATGAAGAAGGAAAGGTGGTGAGGAACAAAGCTAGGCTAGTTTGCAAAGGATATGCACAAAAAATAGGACTAGACTATGGGGAAACCTTTGCACTGGTAGCAAGACTAGAAGGGGTAAGAATTCTGCTTGCCTATTTTGGCCACAAAAGGTTTAAAGTATATCAAATGGATGTAAATTCTGCATTTTTGAATGGTATACTGGAATAGAAAGTATATATAGAGCAGCCGGAGGGCTTCTCATCCACAGAGAAAACTGATATGGTTTGCAAGTTGAAGAAGGCTATCTATGAACTGAAGCAAGCCCCAAGAGCTTGGTATGAGAGATTACACTCATACCTCCTAAACATAGGATTCACTAGAATAGGTGACAACAACAATTTGTACCCTAAAACCGGTAAAGAAGACGAAAATTTGAATGCTGAAATATTTGTGGATGATATCATCTTTGGAGGTGATGATAAACTGAGCAAAGACTTTGCTGAAGAGATGAAGAAAGAATTTGAAATGTCCATGATCGGTGCAATCAAATTCTTCATAGGCCTACAAGTCCATCAACTCAATAAAGGTATATTCATATCCTAGTCAAAGTATATTAAAGATATTCTTAAAACATTTGGGCTAGAAGAATCTAGACCGGTTGGTACACTAATGATAACTAACTGCAAGTTATCAAAGGAGGACGATGCCAAACAGGTTAATGAGACACTCTATCGATCAAGGATTGGTAAGCTTCAGTATGTGATGCAGGAGCATCCTGGGTGTAAGAGCAATCTTGCATCACCCAAAAATATTTCTGTTTTTGTATTCAATAAGGGCTATCTTGTGCAAAGCTGCTATTTATGGGAATTTGCTATTTTTAGTAAATTGGTCATATGATCTCGGAATGTTCTGATTTTACATGTGGAGGTTCATCTCAGTCATATCAGTCTGCCAGTAAAGTTTCATGGCTAGATCAGGTCTAGTTTTGAAGGTATTGAAGATTTTCGATATTGGCAGCAGGGTACAGAAACTTTGAACTCAGTTTTGAAGGCTTTAGAGGCCTTGGATGAGGTCGAGAATTTGGGTGACAAGCGCTTGCGCAAGTCAAGCCTGTAGAGCGCTTTGTGACCTTTCCGAAATGGGGTTATAATAGTCCATCAGGTCAATTGGTGATGACTTATGGTCTTCGGAAGTCGGGTCACCTGAAATGGCGGAAAATAATTTTCCTTCAAAATTTTTGTTCGGGTTTCAAAAGTTATTTTGAGCCGACTTTGATGTAATAAATTGAAAAATAAAATAATTCTAAGTTTGGTCGGCCCTAAGGGCTAAATTTCTAGAACCTTCTCGGGCGGTGGAAAATGCCTATATAAAGAAGGCTCGTAGTGTTGTCTAGGGCAGTTCTGGGTAGTAGATCTGGGTATTGATTCAAGGCTTTGTCCTATAGAATATTGTAAGGGAATGCCCATGTGGCTTTGAATATTGTAATTCTGAAAGTTTGTAATTCCACATTTGTGGAGATAATAAGAAGCCAATTGTCTGTTCTTGCATATTGTTGTTGTTGTTTCTTTTTTTCTGTTATGTGTTTGTGGTATTAAGGGGAGCACCCTTCATCAGTATGCTGTGCACAGTAGACCAGACATTGCACATGCTGTAGGTATTGTGGCAAGATTTTTTGCATATCCAAATGAGACACTTGATAGTAGTAAAGAGAATCTTTCGATATCTGAAGGGGACTGAAGAGTATGGTCTCTGGTTTCCTCACAAAGGAGGTTTCAAGGTAAAAATGTTCATTGATGCAGACTGGACCGGTACCATTGATGACAGAAAGAGCACAAGTGGAGGTGTATTCTTTCTTGGAGAAAAGATTGTATCATAGACAAGCAAGAAGTAGAACTGCATATCACATTCCATAGCAGAAGTTGAGTATGTTGCTGCAGCAATCAACTGCACACAAGTAATCTGGATAAAACAAATATTGGAAGGAGTCCAAGAACAAATTCTTGAATCGATAGCAAAATTTTGTGACAGTATGAGTGCAATCAACATATCCAAAAATCTTGTTATGCACTCAAAGACAAAGCACATTGCCATAACGTATCATTATCGAAGAGAGCAAGTGCAGAAAAAAGAAGTCAAGTTGAAATATGTTTCCTCAAAAGAACAAGTAGCTGACATATTCACAAAGCCTTTATCGAAAAGTACCTTTGAATATCTCAGAGGTAAACGAGGGGTAATTCCCCTTCATGATCTTCTGAAAAAGGACATAGGAGATCATGAATCCAACAAGGTCAAAAAGAGGAAACAGTCTCATCTAAACCGGATTGTTGACCAAGGACTACTGCTCGACGGGGGATCAGTCATCAGAATGGAGTGTCGTTTGACAAGCCTTTGGCATTATTGTCAAAGGGGGAGATAATCGGAGAAGCATTATTGGACCGGTAACACAGTATTTGCCATCAATACCAAAGGGGGAGATTGCTGACATTATTGGGAAGGATGCAACCGGTAAACGGTAAAGAGACCACCGGTAATAACTAGTGGTATTGTCATTGATGTCATTAATGTCTACGCTAACAATGCCCAAATGCTAGGGAACAAGTGACAAGAGAAAGTGATTAGGAAACTGGTGACACGGTGATGAGCTCAGTGATGTATAGCAATTCACTTACTGCTCAGAGAAGCGACTAGTGAAGAAAGTGACCGGTGAAGTCAATGACTGAGGCAGTGACCAATGTAGACAGAGAATAGAGAGGCGACTGGTGAAGACAGACTAGAACACTGCATAAGGAAAGGTGTAAACTGGTCTACAATGATCGTTAAGATATCATTCAAACCGATGTATGTCTATTATTTGTTGAGACCGGTGAAAGGCACAGTTGACAGACACTGAGGACTCTTTTACTGAGATTTGTTGCACAGATCACACGAGATTTTTCGTTAAGGAAAAGACCAGTGAAAGGCACAGTTGACGGCTACTGAGGAGATTCTTTTACTGTGAGTTATTGCACAAATCATGGAGGATTTTCTATTAAGAGAAAGTATGTGACGCACATCTAACGTTTCCTTTGAAAGACTGAAACACGATTGAATCATGAATTCATGGCGCATTTTCTATTAAGGGAAAGTTTGTGTCACGCATCTAATGTTTCCTTTTAAGACTGAAACATGACTGGATGGTAGATCAATAGGAGATCTTTATGGGGAGTGCAATGGCAAAGAGCGGGAAGATCTTTTGAGATTTGATTTGAGTGATCTGCGCCTCTTTCTCTGAACTCTACAGCTGTCCTACGCTCTGTAGGAGGAGTATATATTCTTCCGTTAGCGAAGATAATCATTTGCCTTCATTCTGCCAAGAAGAAAGAGTGAAACTACATGCTAATCAAAACTACTGTAAAAGAAAGGGAATAGAAGATGAGAATAAGAAAAAGAGGAGAGTGTGCAAGGAAGCACAGTAACCTGAGGAGAGCATATCAGTGGTGTCTGGTGATAACTCTCAGTGAATGAAACAATGATCTTACCAGGCTTTGCAAAGCCATTTCAAAGGATCAACCCTTCTATTGCTCTTTAATAATTGCAATAGCCAAATCCCAGTATCTAGGTGCACATTAACAGGTCCCTTGTATTAAATTTCTTAACCGGGTGACATCTAGGTGATGTTTTAAAATCCTCTAACAAGGAAGGCTTTAATAGGCCTTATTCAAAATCCTTTAACTAGGTCGCACCTAACAGTGCGTTTGTGATCACTTAACAGGGAAGGCTTTTCATAGGGAGCACTTTAGAAGAGTGCAAAATTTGTGAGTTCCTACTCACACCGTGGTTTTCTCCCATTTTGGGTTTCCACATGATATATTTGGTGTTCTATGCTACTGTGATTTTGTGTTGATTATTTCTTTTATAAGATATGTTTTGCATGTAGTAATAGTTACTACATCTAAGAGTGTCTTCACGTTTTATTGGGTGCTGATTCACCCCTCCCCTCTCAGCACCGATTGGGACTATCACATACATGTTGTAATTGTTCTGCATTTAGAGTTGATATCTGTTGTGCATAAAACTCAAGACAGACAAGGAGAAGAGGCCAGGACTCGGAATCAATTATCATTGTAATCTGCTCTTGTTTGAATATTTAAGTGAACCTTTTATTTGGTGAATTTTTTTATTCTGGTTAGGACTTGTTTGTAAATTAGGGAGAAACTTATATATAAAATTATAGCAAACATAAGCAACAAAGCTGGAACTCAAAAAATACGTTAGTTTGTATGCTTGCAAATTGTTTGACAAAATTATCACTAAAGAAAACAAGTGAATTTTTGTGCAAGTGAGTCATAGGGGTTCTTATAGTGGTATTAGAGCTTCAAGCCCGCCAACCTGTTGGGTATAATCAGAGGATTGTATTTGTGGATAGTGAGTTAGCCCATTATGAAAAAGATTGTAATGTCTTGAAGGTGTTTCTGTCCAGGAGGTGATTTCGGTTCGGAGGTGTTTTCGGTTCCAGAGGTGTTTCAGTCCGGAGGTGATTTTTGTCCCGGAGGTGATTTCTGTCCCGGAGGAGTTTTCGGTCCTAGAGGTGATTTCTGTCTCGGAGATGTTTTCTGTCCGAAGGCATTTTCTGTCTCGGAGGTGTTTTTTGTCTGGAGGTGATTTTGGTCTCGGAGGAGTTTGCACGTAGGAAGGCCATATGGTGATGGCAGGAAGGCCGTATGGTGATACCAGGATAGCTGTAAGGTGATACTAGGAGAGTCGTATGGTGGTGATCAGAAGGCCGTACGGTGAGGACTAGAAGGCCGTACGGTGGCTGAATATGTACAGATGGAGATATGATTTGAGGTCGTACAGATGGGGATATGATTTGTATTATGCTTGTTTGAGGGTAGTATTTGCCAAACCAGATTTAATGGATGAACAAAAAATAATATAACTCCAGATTGCCCAATTAGTGATGCCAAAAGTAATTCAAACAATAATAGTGCCACAGAACATGGAATGCCAAGTACCAACGATGCCACCAGTTGCATAAATGCCAAAGATGCAAATCGATTTCGTAGATGTATACAAAGATGGTGTTTCAGATTTGCCAGATCCAGAACAATCAAAACACAAGAGATTTGGCGCACAGTGAAATATCGGAGTGATATTCCTGATGATAGACTAGGGTGGCTGTGAACCACTGAAACTGCGACAAACCAAATAGGGAGGATCTTTCACCTCCGAAATGGCGGACAACAAAACTCCAACTAGAATTTGCAAAGACAAATAAAATATTCCAAGATGCATACCAACAACTACCTACATGCGGATCATAAATACCTCTTCGAAGAACTCCCAAGGGTTTACAAAAGAATGCCAACACGACAAACACTTACGGACAACAATAATAAAAATGGGCCCCCTTTTATTAATTAATTAAAGGTCCATTTATAATATTATTTAAATTCTGGGACCATTAATTCATTAAAAATAACTTATTAAAAATGAGGACTTTACAAATCCTCGCCGCTCAAAGATTGCTTTCCCTCAAGCAATCCATCATCAATACTCTAGGATTCCGAACTAGGCGCAAACAGTAATAACTGTATCCACTGGAATCCTCAAGCCGCAACATGACCACACGCATGCGCCTGGAAGTAAGGGAGAAAAGTAACTCTCCATCAAGCTTTCGCTGCTCCACTCTGATATAATTGTTGCCATGCCCAGAGTCACCAGGATCCCAGTGAAACCAAACATCAAACACATCGATGCTCAGATCCCAAGCCAAGTGCGGACATTGGTAGCAATATCCGTTGTAAGCACTATGTTGATTTTGGACCACCTGCACATAGTTGGATTTAGTTGAGACTAGTAAACCATCATCAAGCTTTCGCTGTGCCAATTTGATATAAACATTGCCATGCCCTTCATCAGGATCCCAACAACGCCAATGCATGAAATCTTTCACACCCTCATGTTCAATAATCTCTTTCAGTATGGCCACAAACACAGACGTAATGTTCCGGAGATGATCTTTGCTTGAAGGTAATTTTGTGAGACGTCTGGAAGGCAATCTTGGCCCGAAGGGAATTTCGATCGGAAGGCAATCTCGGTCCGAAGGGGATCTCGACCCGAAGGCAATCTCCGCTCGAAGGGGATTGTTACTGTTTGTAGCTTTAGTCGTATGATCATTTAGAATACATATAATAAATGTTGATTAATAATAATATATTATATATGTTATATTATTATTAATCATATGAAATTTAATATTCAATATTTATATTATTCTAAAATAATAATTGATTGATGAAACATTATAAGGTTGATTAAATTTAATTAATGGGAAGAGGCATGTCCTTTAAAGGACATGCCTCTCTAAAGGCATAGTTAGATAATCAATCATCATTATATTAATCACATAATAATGAATAGACATGTCCCATGAAGGGACATGTCTCTTCTTGCCTCATCCTCAATATAAATGCAAGAAAGATTGTTGCATTTGAAACACATAGAAAATAAAAATAAGTGCTATTACATTTGTAGTGGTCCTAAAACTTAGCATGGTATTAGAGCCAGACTGCAAATGTAAGAAAGTGTTTAAAGGCAGGGGGAACAAAGTTTTTCAACAACTTGCAGGCTCAAAGAAAAAGTTGTCATTTAAACTGCATGCACCATTTCAAGCTATAGACGCAAATGGTCTGAGTCGTAGAGGTCAATCTCAGAGGACGTGCGTGAAGATTAGGAGGACACGAGTGGGGTTGAGGATGGAAGTCGACGCAGATCCGTCGCTGCAGGTGTCTAGCCAAGGATATAGGTCGATGGCCAAGTCGCATAGGGGCCAAGTTAGATAGATGAGCTGGCTGATGGATAGGACCCTTGTGGCCGCAAGCAGAGAGGGATGATAGCTAAGAGAGGCCCAACTCATAGTCGAACCCATTCACAAGCTCGATCACAGATCAGGCGGTGCTTGGTGACCCTGCGCATAGAGGGCGTGTGTTGCGACAGTGGGAGTCGCCTCTGCTGGGTGTTGAGTCACACAGGAGGTATGTGAGAGGCACGTAGTTCTGTGGATAGTAAAATATATCACCACATGGAGGGAGCTGAGATGTCGGTTATTTGATGGTGCCTCAATGCAACTCGCCGCAACTAGGGTTCCAAAGTGTTGAGCTTGCCAACTGCGATGAGTGCTACAACCAAGGCTACTAATGTTGATTGTGAACTAATCCTTCCATGATCTTGTTCATAATATAGGATTTAAAATATGAATTTACTAAAGACAGCGATTCCAAACTTTAACATGGTAAGAAAGTGATTTGACTATCCCATCACGGGGGATTGCAAGGAATAACAAGTAAATAAATAAATAAAAAGGAATATAATAGTAGTCATTAGTCCAAAGCACCAAACACTGTACATCATAAGTGCCATTTAACAATGGGGGACTCTATTGTGCCATTACTACTAAACAACGATTACGATTATACTAGAGCTCCATCATTCATATGTTTTTGATAGCAACAGAGTATCACAACACAATGTATATCAGCGATAATGAAATAAGTGACAACAATAGCATTGCAAAAATTGAGTTTGTATGAACACCGATAATCAACTTATGTCGTAGTCATATTACAATACAAATGTGGCAGAAATTGTAAGCATAAGCTCTATGTTGAGAATTCAAATGCCTAGCACTTTTACAATTGATTTCTAATGTGATGGCCCAGAATGACCACTTAGTTGTCATGCACAGAACTGATCGACATCATCCTTGAGATTCCTTAATGGGTTCTGAAACATTTTATCTTAAATAAACTGTTGTAATGACTGGCTTTCAAAATTGAAATCGAGATGCCCTAGTACTGAAATTTAACCTTTGGATTGTAAATCCAAATCAGATAATAAGTATAACCGTGGTTTCTAGGTCCAACTGAACCTGGCACACGCTTAACAACCTTGATCATTTTGGGCGAGCTGAATGAGTTCAAAGCAAACCCGTTCCAATATTTTGATCAAAGAAAGATTAAAATAAAAAGTCAGTAGACATTAAAAGTATCACAATGATACCATTCTACGATACTTCTTGCTGCCTTTTGGATTGAGTGGATGACTTTATTGCATGATTATTTGTAACATCTTGTTGATGTATGTAGCATTGGTTAGATAAATAAAACTGATTATATAATTATTATGAGAATTGAATTATTATATATATATTAATATATTTAATAATTGATATTATTTATATTAATATATATATGAAAGTTAAATCTTTTATTTATTCTTATAATGATTATATAGTTAAATTAATAAATTAGATTAATGAATAGACATGTCCCATGAAGGGACATGTCTCTTCTTGTCTTTACCATGTATATATACGAGAGATCGGTGCATTTGGAAAGTACATACTTTTCGACAGTGCAATTACATTTGCAGTGATCTGAAAACTTAACATGGTATTAGAGCCAAACTGCAAATATGAGAAAGAAATGATATGAATGAAGAATATGGGACCGGACTATTGTATTTGAAAGTAGACAGAAGATTGAAATCCTCAATTGCTAATGGTGTCACAGAACGTCTAACTTCAGATGTGGGGTGCCAGGATATGTTCATCGCATGGTTTGGTTTCTTTATTGGTTGGTTCAAAGGCGAATAATACTGGAACAATACCAAGTCTCACGTTGCTAAGGAAGACTCAAAGGTATCTCATAGACAACACCCTCAGGACAACAATCGGATAAGAATTTACAAGCAACGACTTGTTAATAATGGAATGATGTGTATCGCTCTCCCAAGAGATATCACGCAGAAGGGCAACGTTCCAAGCTCCGGACACCTCTTTTAGTGAAGGGTATTGAGAGGAAGGCGACTTGAGAGATATGGCTCGATAAAATAAATGATTGCATTATTCAATGTCAGCAACATGTCTTATGCGGAACGACAATGACAGTTTGATTAAAATATGTCGATTAGATTCAAGAGGAGATGGAATGATGTTGTGTGAGGAGCCATCGGGTTTGGATTGGGTTGTGCTTCACCCGCATTTGTTTTGTGATTGAAAACACTGTTGTGGAAGATCAACTTGTGTCAATGGTTGAGAGGCCCACAATGTTGATGTGGAGACTGTCGGATGAAGATGACTGTCACAGAGAATGCGGAGGGGTCAGATCCCGCGCAAAACTTGCAGCTGGATGGTCAAAATCTTTCATGAGAATAGAAGGGTCTGTGAGAGTTTATAAACTCGCGAGTCAACTTGAATATGTCGTGGATGTAAAATGAACCTCATGTGAAATGAAGATTGCGGAAGAAGACTGTCCAACGTGGCTGGAATGACCAAATAAATTGTCGTTGTGAAAAGGAGACCTTCGTATGATACAATACCTATGCGTGGAAGATAAATGTCGCAAGTCTGCAGAGTGAAGAGCGCTACAAAAACTCTTGATCTCGTGTGAATCAGGAAGCTCGAGTACGGAGAAGGGCTTGAACACACTCACAGGGGCCGTGAATGCAAATTGACGGTGTTAGAAGGAGA
Organism: Chamaecyparis obtusa; assembly: GCA_027943335.1. Classification (NCBI taxonomy): domain Eukaryota; kingdom Viridiplantae; phylum Streptophyta; class Pinopsida; order Cupressales; family Cupressaceae; genus Chamaecyparis; species Chamaecyparis obtusa. The sequence continues at coordinate 671,048 of BSBK01000997.1, forward strand.
TCAAAAGCTTGGCAGTGTGGAATGGCCCACGGTGATTGGAGTTTAATCTGGACACCCCTGTTGGAGTTGGGCTATCCGCTTGCTGGATGTTTGCAACAAGTTCAGCTTGGCACAGAGGAACACGACTCAGCTGAAGGGCTAAGGAGATCTGCGCTCAGCAACAGATGATTAGAGCGGCGGATTCTAAGGAAAATGATCCCACATTCACTGTGGGTGACTTATCCATTAGTTCAGCTCAGTGTATCAACTTAAATGTTTTTACCATCCATACATTCTGAGATTACTGTTCCCAGCCATCAAAGACAGCCTGATTGCATACCCATAATTAAATCTTTGGATGGAGCATCATCAAATGGAGAAAGATTATAATGCTTAATCCTTGAAAGACTGAAATTGGGCTTGAGTATTGAAGTGGAAATCATGCTGAGTGAAGCTTGACATTTTTTGGAAGGCAAACATCCCTTGGAAGGGATCGGGTTCGCTAGTGCCTATTGAATCTTTGAGTATTGAAGTGGAAATCAGGCTGAGTGAGGTTTGGCATTTTTGGAAGGTAAACATCCCTTGGAAGGGATCGGGTTTGCAGTGCCTATTGATTCTTTGTTATGTTAAATCTAAAGCAAGATTGGTGGACTTATGTTGCACATTACAATCATGAACATATTCGGTGTGGTGCAACTATGAACAAGACAACCCAAATTCCTGAAAAGGACATTACACACAAGTGGGGAAAACTCGGAAGCATTCTTGTCAGCAGTCGCTACAGAGAAGACAAGGGAAATTGAGTTTAGTGGAAGAAGTTTCTAGAGGGCTGCAATAGTTGACAATAAGAGATTGCACTCAAGGAAGAAAGAACTTAATGCCTGTAGATATGGAACTAAGTTGAGAGTTAATATCAGATTCAGAGGGAGTTTGACAATTTATTATAGACAACTTTGGAAAAGGAGGTCAGGAGGTTGATGCACGATATTGAGCTTCATAGGGAGCAACTAAAGGTTTTGCATTTGTGGACATCCGAGAATCTTGATTCAGAGGGAGTTAACCATGTCAAGATGGGTTCCTTAGTGATCAACAGCTAGAGGACTGCGATTCATAGGATGGAGTTTCAGCATCGGTGATCTATTATTGTTGTATTTTATAGAGATTCCTTATCACTATGTAAGAGACATAGTAGAAAGGAAAGTGATTCAGTTGGAATATATTAGTACAAGAGATCAAACTGCAGACATTCTTACCAAAGCACTTCCCAAGGTGAAAGTTGATCATGACAGATCCAAGCATATTGAAATTCCTTACCATTATGTAAGAGATATGGTAGACAGGAATACTGTCAAGTTAAGATACATTTGTATTGCAGATCAGATAGTAGATATTCTTACCAAACCTCTCTCTCGAGTGAAGATAGATCACTTCGGAAAGGACTTGAGGTGACGATCTTTGTGATTATGAATAGACATTATATGAGATGAAGATCTCTGAGATAATGTTCTAAAACAATAGGGAACTACTGGCAGATCTGGATGAATTAAAGATCATATTGTGATATAGACATTTCTATGCCTATGAGTCACAATTTGGATAAAGGAAGAATTTAATCATTCTCCAGATTTTATCCTGTGTACTGGTAGATCTTAATTCAGGATCATATTGTGATATAGACATTTCTATGCCTATGAGTCACAATTTTGATAAAGGAAGAATTTAATCATTCTCCGGATTTTATCCTGTGTACTGGCAGATCTTAATTCAGGATCATATTGTGATATAGGCTTGTCAGTGCCTATGAGTCACAATTTGGACAAGGAAGAATTTAATCATTCTCCGGATTTTATCCTGTGTACTGGTGGATCTTAATTCAGAATCATATTGTGATATAAGCCTGTCAGTGCCTATGAGTCACAATTTGGATAAAGGAAGAATTTAATCATTCTTCGGATTTTATCTTGTGTATTGCATCACATGTAATACTGTTATCACAAGTATTAGTGATAATTCATATTATAGGTTTAGTAATATGACAAAGTATCATGTGTACCATGATACTACATGCTTGGAAGAATTAGATAGATATAGAGTACAAATCTATGCTTAGTCATTGTAACGATGTTGCTAGATATGTTTCTCTCATTTATATTATCAAGTTAAGAGGGAGTGTTAAATCCTGATAACTTGATCATATTAATGTTCTGATTTTTCAGATTAGACAGATCTAAAATGCATGTAATTTCCTTTATATATGACCTCATGATAAATACATCTCCCTAGAACAGATCGGTGACTTGCTAGGCATATTTATATGCCTTGTATTTGACTATTGTAGTTAATTGATAATTAACTATTAGTTAATGGACAAGGGTGCCGATTTGTAGAGGAGTAGGTTGTTTCATGGAGGGCCGACCTAGAAGGGGTTGTGTCTTATGAAAAGACGAGACCCTTGGTTAATATATAAGTAGGAACATTTCTGAGAGGTGACGACTTCTTAGACAATGAACACTTGTATTTGATGTTACAAGGTGACGATCTTGTAATATTGATTCGTTATGGTAGACATTTTGATATGTCAGTGCACATACCATAATAGGGTTATATGTAAGGGGAATGTAATGTTCTCTAATTACTATATCCTCATATCACATGTTTGGTGATATGTAAAATTGGGTATCACGTGTTAGGTGATTCCTCATATCACATGTTTAGTGATATGTAAAATTGGGTATCACGTGTTAGGTGATTCCTCATATCACATGTTAGGTGATATGTAAAACTGGGTATCACGTGTCAGGTGATTCCTCATATCACATGTTAGGTGATATGTAAAACTGGGTATCACATATTAGGTGTTTCCTTATCTCACAAGTTATGTGATACTTATCATCATGTGTTATGTGATATTTGCCTTCACGAGATATGTGAGATTTCTTATCACAAGAAATGTGATATATGATTTTATCTTCCCTAGCTAAGAGGGAGTGTTGATGCATGTAGCATCGGTCAGATAAATAAAACTGATTATATAATTATTATATATATATTAATATATTTAATAATTGATATTATTTATATTAATATATATATGAAAGTTAATCTTTTATTTATTCTTATAATGATTATATAGCTAAATTAATAAATTAGATTAATGAATAGACATGTCCCATGAAGGGACATGTCTCTTCTTGTCTTTACCATGTATATATACAAGAGATCGGTGCATTTGGAAAGTACATATTTTTCGGCAGTGCAATTACATTTGCAGCGATCTGAAAACTTAACACATCTACACTCTAATGACTGACTTGTATAATGGAATTATTTTATGGGAGACCCCTTGAAATGAAATCATGGTAAGTGTGAATCTATTGATATGAGAAAAGTCCAATACTGCCGTGTTTGTATTTCACTTGATATTTATCAACAGACGCCAAATGGACAATTTTAGAGAGCAGGTTAATATCACATTTTTAATATTTAAAACAGCTCATTATGCATTAACCAAGTAGACTTTTCCCAGCTGATTGCTACTTTCGATCAAGTGGCTGAACAGTGAACAGTCTACTTTCCAAACCTATTACACTTACTCTGATTAGTAAAATTCAAAGGGTACCTCTAGCAGCCTCCCAAAGCTCCCAAAGATCGATATAGCTAAATTTCATGGGAATTATGCTAGAACATTGTTAAGAATGATGGAACACTACCCCCGGATGTTTTTTAGGTTCTAGAAAATGAGCATGCCACTCTAGCTAGCTTTGTTTGAGGAGTAGCAACCCAATGGTATCTGTACTGTACAAAATCATGTACAAGAATGTCTAGGTGGCCCCACTTTAACAAAATTTCTTCTTGTTTGTTTCGGCCCAGATTTGTACGAGGACCCAAAAGACAAACCCTTCAAATTTGTCCAAACAAGAACTATGACCAATCATATCACCGATTTGAGGTGTCAAATTCAACACGGGGACCATCAAGCACCTCTTAAAAGTTGTTTCAATTTGAGATTGAAACCAAAAATTAGGCAGAGGTAAAAATGAATAACCCATAACATATGTCACATGTTTTTGTTGTGAGTACTAGCCTACATAGCAAAATACAAGCTTGCAATTTATAAAAAAGTTTGGGGATTCTTGTCTTAGCCAACCCAACTATGGAAGGATTCAAAAGATTGAGGGAATAAGTCTATTACTATCCATAGAATATCTTAAAAGGAGATAATGATCGAGGGTTGATGAAGAAGGATACTTGACACAATGAAAACATCATCCGAAGAGTAGACAACAAGAAGTGCATAGATGTTTTACAAACATACTCATCGATAGTCATAAGAATTGAATGTCCGAACAGTGGCAGACCACACACCCAGTTTTTGTTATAAATTGTTGGAGTGCAGAGTTGATTTGGACAGAGGACAACCAACAAACATCTACGTACAAGAAGAATGTGAATGGAAATCAATAAGAAGGAACTGGCAGAGTTCACTATAAGATACAAAGTCATCGTGGAAAACAAAGGCTGTTGTATTATGGTTACCAGATAAGTTTGATTGGAGTAATATTATGTAGACGTTTTCTGATTTGTTGCTTATGGATCCTCATTGGAGCAACTTATATCAAGGATGTTGATGCACAGTTAAGTATTTATTATCCTTGAATATTACATTTATCTACTCATTGTAGTATCTCTCTTATTTGTATTTCTATAGGTACTGTAAGAGCTATTTGCCTTGATTTTTTTTGGGATGCTCTTGCAGGAAAAGAAGATTGATATCAGATTCAGAGGGAGTCTGACACTTCAGAGGTAAACTTGGTATGACTAAGATGTAATTCCTGAGATTGAATTTAATATATATTCATGAATATTTAAATGTGAAAATTATGGCAATATTGCATTTGTGCATTATGAAAGGTGACGACCTTTCATATGTGTGTAAGGTTGCTATTGTGAGGTGATGACTTAACAATAGCTTGACCTGTTATCATGATAAACTACTCTAGCTAGTTGTCTCGGAATGTGCTGAAATTCATAATAATGAATGTATCAAAATTGACTACATTGCTGTCCCGGAATGTGCCAGATATCTTGATACTGAATTTGTTGTGGTTATCACTAAATCTAGTTTCGAATTGAGTCGGGGAATGTGATAACACTCATATCATGATTGACTTTAGTAAGTGGTTGTCCTAGATTGTGCTGGATATCATGATATTGGGATAGTTATTCTTGATCTATTATCATGATTGACTTCATTAAATTGTTGTCCCGAAATGTGTCAAATGTCATGATAACTTATGCATCAAGATGAACTATGTGTTTAAGCTTGTGCTACCTACGATCTTGGAGACTTCATTGTGATCCGAAAGATCAAGGTTGTTATCTGATAAACTTCATTTAGTTGTCCCGGAGTGCCGGAGGTCAGATAAGTCACATCTCTCTGAGTTGTAATGTACTCTACTTGTGAGCATTTCAGAGTTGTTATAAGTACACTTATACTCCTAAGATGTTATTCAATCCTCTTTTTCTAAGAGGGAGTGTTAAGGGAGTAGCGTCATTCGGATTGAAGCTTAGTGATATCAAAAGCATCATAATTGACTTCATTAAGTTGTCCCAGAGTGAGTTGGAAATCATGATGCTACTTGTGTTAATTTCTTGAGTGTTGTCCCGGAATGAGCTGGAGATCATGATACTATGTTGTCTCTACGATACTATGATACTATGATATATATATATATATATATATATATATATATATATATATATATATATATATATATATATATATATATATATATATAGTATTCTAAATTGATTGGATCTGATCTCAGAATTGTTCAACACTGTTTGTGATTCCCAAAGATGTTGAGGTTGCTCAAAATCAGATCACCAGTTATGTAATTAAGCATATCCTCCCTCGCTAAGAGGGAGTGTTAGAGTTATAGCACATAACAAATAGTTATGATCACGTAGGGTCATAAACCTACGTGGCTCTTGCCACGTAGAGAAAATTGAGGCATGATGGTTGATGCAGATCATGATAGATGATATCTTGCATGGTGGATTAAGTTCCTTAAATAGACCATGGACTTATTGAGATTTGCATCTTGATGGATTTTATCTTCTCTAACTAAGAGGGAGTGTTGATGTTTTGTGTAGCTATGGTGAGGGTCATAAATGTTGGCACGAGAGACCACTACACATTATGTTTGATCATCCTCCCTAGCTAAGAGGGAGTGGTAATGTTTGTAGCTTTAGTCGTATGATCATTTAGAATACATATAATATATGTTGATTAATAATAATATATTATAAAGGAATTGTATAATTTTTTAGTGGATAAAATGGCATCGCTCTGCTCTGCAAATCGCTTCTTCTCTGTGGAACTCCTCGACGCCCAACTCAGATTCTATGCTAAAATAAGATATGCCTCCTTTCCTCACAGGAGGTTATTTTCTGCTATTCGGAGTAAATGCAATACAGGTTTTGAGCAACCATGGATCCCTGCCTCTAGACAAAATGCCCGTAGGGCAAAGAAAGCAACAACCGCCAATCCACATTAACGATCTCTCCAGAAAGACTATTCTGTTATTCCACTAAGTGATAGCTTTGATGGCCTCTACCAAGATAAGACCGCTTATTCTGATAAAGTTTTCTTATCCAAAGAAGGACATCGTAAGGATCTCTACTCACCCCCGCACCGACGCTCCAAACTAGGGTAGCGCAAAGATAATCTTTACAGTCTTCAAGAAAATATGACCATTAATCCTATGTTACGAAGGAAGCTGGATATTGCATCAATTAGCAAGCAGTCTACAGGTAAGGATTTTCATCTAACCGACAATGGTAAGTTGTATTCTCCACCCCATAAAAGAGGAACCATTAATAAACATTTCAGAGACTGGAATTCCTCTGCTCATAATATGATTTCATCCAATCTTACTAATCGGCATCAGGAAACCCTAGAGCTAGATATCTTTGATGGATCCATAGAGGAAATCCAAGAGCTATGTGCAGGTTATGGTCTTATATGTAGGTGGAATGGTATTGGAACTACTCAGGGCAGCATTGCTGACTGGCTAAAATCTATTTGGCGTAAGGAGGTAATTGTTTCATTGCTCCCAGATAAGTTTATCTACCTAGATTTTAGCAGTAAAGAATTAAGAGATGAAATTTTAAACAAAGGATGCCCTAATTTTAGAAACTCATCATTTTCTATATTTAAATGGACCCCTTTTTTTAATCCAGAGAGGTTACATAACTTTAAAGTAGATAAGGCCATTATTCTCAATAATTTACCATTAGAACTATCCAAGGAGGATTCTCTCAGGAAAATAGGAAATTGCTACGGATCGTATATAGGATCTGTAGAGACAGAGTACTATTGTGCAAAAAAAATAATCATAGTAAATATGAATCTCAACATTAAATCCATTCCTCCCATCAAAATCAATTGTAAATCCTCTTCCTGTACCATTTGGCCTACTATACTTGAAGATTATTCAGATGTGGAAGAATGTGATGATTCCCTTGATTCCCCTGAGCCTAAGAACAGTTTCCCTAGCCCTTACGACTCTCCTTCTAACAACAGCATTAGCAGGGAATCCTTCTATACCAGCCCAAATCAGGACAGTCCTAAGACAAATGTATCTTTCTTCATAAATAAAGGCGGGTTTAGGATTGAGCCCAACCCTTTCAACAAGGAGACTGCCAGCTAAGGCTCCTCTGATAGAATCCAACACATAGACCTTGGAGTCCCTGGTAATTTTTCACCCATACGTCTTGAAGAACTGGATTTCTCGGAGTTACCCCCTTTTTTACATGAGGGCAATCCCCCCACATTGCAAGACACCCGAATCTAGGTTATAGAGAATAGAATGATTATGGTCGGAGGACTTATGGAGGAATTAAAAGAAGTTCAAACAGAAATCAGTGAAGAGTTATCCTTATGGCACAAAGAAGAAGCACGGAAAAGTAATTCTCATCAGAATAGAGAAGATGAATCCCCACTCATCTCAGTTCCTATTGAAGTTGAATCTATTAACAAAGCAATAGGAATTACTCAAGGATCAAACTTAGAAGAGTATGGCAAAAATCTTTTAGATCATGAATATTCTTATTTTAACCCATATAAGGTTTCTAAGGACAATGCACATAATGGTATGCATGAGGAGGAAAACTTGACTAACAAACAACTACTGGATGAAGAGGACATCAACAGAGACTTATTTGGGATAACAAATGCTGACAGGCAGCTAGGTATCGCAATTAACATTGAAGCTCTATCATCTCCAATCACCCTTAAGATCAAGAGGAAAAGAGGTAGAAAATCAACTAATGAATTAAGAGCTAAAGATGGACAAGCAGGGAATCAACTGAATTTATTCGATATTCTGAATGCAGGGAAGGGGAAGATCCTTCCCCAAGGGCAATGAGAGTAACAACTTGGAATGTTAGGGGTCTTAATGCCCCTAACAAACAAACATTAATTAAAAGATATCTAAATTTATTTGAATCTGAAATAATATTACTTCAGGAGGAAAGTTTAAAATTTAGTTGTAAATTAGGTATATGGAAGTCAGAGATAGTTTTCTCGGAAGGAGCCTTTGGTGGGCTAGCAGCTATTTGGGATCCTAGGAAAGTAATGATAGAGGGAGTTTTAAAATATAATAACTGGTTACTAATAATAGTTATCAGCTTAAAAACCAAATTAAAATTCAAACTTATTAATGTATATGGACCTATCCCGAATTTGGAAAAGAGGAAATTATGGCAAGATATACATAATCAACTAAACAACAATCCCGATGATATACATATAATTGGAGGGGATTTCAATGCAATCCTAGACATTAAAGAAAAATCAGGTGGTTCGCAATTTGTTTCACAATCACAAAAGGACTTTAGTCTGTGGGTCAGTGATAATAACTTGACAGACATCACCACTAATAATAGAACGTTTACATGGAACAATCATAGAACTGGTTTTAGTCATATTGCTGAAAGGCTGGATAGATTCCTTATTAGTGGAGATATGGGGAATTTTAATTACAACACATACGCGGAAGTGCTTACTAAATCAGGGTTAGACCACTTTCCAATTAGATTAACTATTACAGAAAATTTCAAACCGCTTAGAAATCCGTTTAAATTAGAATTCATGTGGTTCCAGGATGAGGAATTCATGCAACTTTTGGAAAAATGGTGGAAAGAGATATCCATTTAAATTAGAATTCATGTGGTTCCAGGATGAGGAATTCATGCAACTTTTGGAAAAATGGTGGAAAGAGATATCCATTTAAATTAGAATTCATGTGGTTCCAGGATGAGGAATTCATGCAACTTTTGGAAAACTGGTGGAAAGAGATTAAGATCTCTGGGTCTAGGATGTACTGCATAGTAGCTAAATTTAAAATTATTAAACATAAGATCTTGGATTGGAACAAAGAAAAATTTAATAATATCTTTGAACAAAAAATCAAAATAGAATCAGAACTTAATGATTTAAACGAAAATGTTATTAAGCAAGGAATGGATGAAACGTCATATATAAAGGAAAAAGAACTTATGGCTAAGCATGCAAAGATACTAACTAAAGAAGAGATCTTCTGGAAACAAAAATCCAGAGAAACATGGCTCAAAGAAGGTGATAATAATACCAAATTCTTCCACAACAGTACTAATAATAGAAGAAATATTAATAGAATTACAAAACTCAAAATCTCAAATGATGACTTAATTGAAGATCCGAGACATATAGCAGATCATCTTGTTCATTACTATCAAGAGCTTCTTAATAATCATGAATACTCTGATTTAGACGCACAAAAGAAGCTATTATCGGCAATCCCCAAATTAATCTCTGAAACTGATAATAAATGGATCAACAGCAAAATATCGTTAGCAGAAGTTAAAACAGCTCTATTTCAGCTCCACACTGAGAAAGCACCCAGCCCAGATGGCTTTCAAGCTGGTTTCTTTCAAAAATGTTGGCATTTTCTGGGTGAGGATATCTGGAAAGCGGTAGAAGCAACCAGAAATTCAGGCACACTGTTAACTGAAATTAACAATACCTTTTTCTCCCTCATTCCAAAGAAACATGATAGTTTAGAACGAGGAGATTTCCGCCCAATTTCCCTTTGTAACACAATTAATAAAATCCTCTCTAAATGTTTAGCAAACAGGCTCAAAATTTTCCTACCATCCATTATCTTTGAAGAACAGACAGGGTTTGTCCCCACCCGCTCAATTCTGGATGGAATCATAATAGCCCAAGAAATAGTACATACAACTCAGTATAATAATGAATCCTGTATGCTTATTAAGATAGATATCTAGAAAGCATGACAAAGTAGACTGGAGATTCCTATGTAAATGTCTAGAGGCATTCGGTTTCTCTAAACAATGGATAAATTTAATTTATAACTGCATCTCCTCTCCCAAGATTTCACTCTTAATTAACGGATCCCCTGAAGGTTTCTTTGAAATCTCTCGAGGTATCAGACAAGGTGACCCACTATCTCCATTCCTATATGTGATCATGGCAGAAGCTTTGGGTAGATCCATTACTAAGGCCCATCTGGAAGGTAAAATTTCCGGAGTTAGAGTAACTAACAATGTCTCCAACATAACCCATCAATAGTTTGTAGACGACACAATCCTGCTAGGGGCATGCAATATAAAAGAAGCAAAGGCATTTAAATCCGTTCTGAATGTTTACATGAAGGCTTCTACACAAAATGTCAACCCCAATAAATCAGTAATTTTTTTTGTCAACACTCCGTCGTCTAAGGAGAGACAGATTTGTAACATTTTAGGATACAAAATAGGTAAATTTCCATGCAAATATTTAGGAATCCCCCTAGACAAGGGGATTCGTAGCTCAAAGCTATGGGATGTAGTAGTATCTAAAGTTCAACACAAGAAAGGTAGTTGGAAAGGAAAATGGCTCACTAAAGCTGGCAGAGCAATGATGATTAAATCTGTTTTATCTGCTATTCCCATTTATCAAATGTCTCTTCTCCCACTTCCTAGTAACATCAAAGCCAATTTAGATAAACTCCTTAGAGACTTCTATTGGCAAGGTACATCAGAAGAAAAGAAAATAGCGCTTATTAAGTGGGATAATCTATGCAAACCAATTTCTCAAGGAGGATTAGGCATTAAGAACCTTAAATGGCAAAACACAGCCTTAGGAGCTAAATTAGTTTGGAATATGTATAAGAACCCCAGTAGCAAATGGGCGACTATCCTTCTGAATAAATATGTCCCCAACATGGAACCCATCAATATTTTTAGAGCCCACACACACTAAAGGCTCTTGTATTTGGAATTTTATTATAGAATCCAGAGGAGTTATAAACAACCTACTCACGTGGGATGTTGGAGCAAGTAACAAGGCCCTATTCTGGGAAGATTCTTGGGGAGGTTATTCCCCATTAAAAAATGAAGGATTCTCACAGGAATATATGGAGAACTGCAAAATACTGTAAAGTCCCCTACTCAATAGGACCTCAAAACCACTTAACTTCTTACTTGGAATTTAGTCAAACACTTGTCATGCAATGTATATATGCTGCTGCTATGAAAATTTCAGAATAGCAAACATACATCTAACCACTTATTTTCATTAAAAAATGTAGAAAGATACCATGATCATTGTGCTATATACATATATCATTGAATTAAGACAAGAAGTACATTTCCAGCCAATAGCTTTTATCAATTACAAAACCCTTCCTTCTTATTTACTATTGGCAATCAATGACTTTTACAATACTAAAATGCACACGTGCTGAAACTACAAATTCACCTTCAGCTGAAACATATATTCTCAGTTACAATGCCAAATAAGATCGAAAATGATAGAACCTGATTGGATGAGTGCAGAAGATGAAATGTAGATGTCCTCAGAATAGGCTTATGCCTCAATGATGCCCTAGTGAAGTGACTGAAATATCACCTCCACAAATGCAACCCTTCAAGAGATATTTCACTCCCTCAGTTATGCAATCAATTGGGAGATTTCGTTGCCAATGACAAGCTGAAAATCTGCAAACCCCTTGGCTCCACAAATGCTCATGAAGAAAATAACAATAGTCAATGTCAAGAATGGATGCTCCAAATGCCCCTTGACCCCCCTTTTATACTACTCCCAATGTTTCTAGTTACTTCTAGTTTCTAGAAGTTTCTACAAACTAGAGGCTTCTACAAGCTAGAAGTTTCTGACTTCTGGAAGTTTCCAACTTCTAGAATCTTCCAACTTCTGGAGGTTTCCGTCTTCTGGAAATTTCTAACTTTTGGAACTTTCTGACTTCTAGAAGTTTCTAACTTCTGGAACTTTCTTTCTTCTAGAAGTTTCTAACTTTTGGAACTTTCCAACTTCTAGAAGTTTCTAACTTCTGGAACTTTCCAACTTCTAGAAGTTTCTAGCTTTTGGAACTTTCTGACTTCTAGAAGTTTCTACATGGAGTCAAATAATCACCAAATAATTGCCAGGCGACTCTCTCATCACCACCATTAGCCTACCAGAGCCATTAATAGGCTAATCCATTGAAAAAAGTCCATGTCAACTAAGAAGGGGACATGACAGTCCGCCCCTCGTGAAATTTCTTGTCCCCAAGCAATCTCAAAACTGGATGCTGCAAAATAGTCTGATCCTCCCAAGTAGCATCCTCCACAGGCAAGTCCTTCCACTTCACCAAATACTCTTTGATGGTTCTCCTGCGAAGCTGCCTCTCCCTGCAATCAAGAATGGATTCCAGCACAAGAATCAATTTCCCTTCATCATCCAAGGGAGGTAAAACTGCTGAAGGCACGACATGTCCCAATGCCTTCTTGAGGCATGATACATGAAAGACTTTATGGATTCTGCTATCCGCTGGAAGCTCTAGCTCATAAGCCACCTCTCCAACACGCTTGATAATCCTGAAAGGACCATAGTATCGTGGCTTGAGCTTCTCTGCCCCACTCCTAAGAGTAGACTGTCTGTAAGGCTGCAGCATAAGGTACACCATATCATCAACCTCAAAAGTCCGCTCAGTCCTCTTCTGATCTGCATACTGCTTTTGCTGGTTTTGAGCTCTAGCGATGTTATCTCTGAGAACCTCAACAATATTCTTGCTCTCCTGTAACAGTTCCCCTGCACTAGGTACTCTACTGTCACCCAAAAACAAATCCAAGAAACTAGGCACCTCATAACCATATAATGCCATGAATGGTGTCATCTGAATAGTCATGTGATATGTGGTATTGTAACAATACTCACATAAGTAGATCCATCTAACCCATGCCTTCTGTTGCGCCGCCACATAGTTCTTCAAGTATCCTTCCACCCATTTATTAACAATCTCAGTCTGCCCATCAGTTTGCGGGTGGTAACTAGTGCTAGGTGTGAGCTTAGTGCCACATAGACGGAACACCTCTTGCCAAAAATGACTCAAGAAATGGCTGTCCCTGTCACTCACAATGCTTCGAGGCAATCCATGTAATCTAAAGATCTCCTTGAAAAACACCTCTACCACCTGTGTAGCTGTATGAGTAGTGGCAATCAGAAAGAAGTGTGCATATTTCGTCAATCTATCAACCACCACAATATGCAATCCCGCCCTTGGGTCTTAGGCGAGCCCGTAATGAAATCCATAGATATGCATTCCCACTTCCTGTTAGGAATCGAAAGTGGCTGTAGGAGTCCTGCCGGAAAAGTGTGCTCTTGTTTGTTTTGCTGAGAAACAGGGCACTCACGCACATATTGAAGCACATCTGACTTAAGCCCTTTCCAAGTAAAGCGCTCCCGTACCTGCCTGTATGTTTTAAAGTATCCTGGATGACCTGCTGTAGGTGAATCATGGAGAGTCCTCATGATGATGCTCTTCACCTTCAATCCTAGGACTAAGAAAATCCTGTTCTTGTAAATGATCAACTCATTCACAAGTGTGTACCTGGTATCAATAATGGACCCATCTGCAATACCTGATGCCCATGTATCTCTAGCATACTCTGCTATGATCAAATGCCTCCAATCCTTGGATATGTGCACCATGGAATTAAGATGAGGTCGCCGTGATAGAGCATTTGCTACCACATTCTGTGACCCCCTCACATAGGTGATATCAAAATCATAAGCCTGTAGCTTACCCACTTTTGTTGTCTATCATTCAGGTCTCTTTGCCCAAGGAAATGTCTCAAGTTGTGGTTAGTCTTGATGCAAAACTTACTGCCCACTAAGTACTGTCTGAATTTGGCCAAAGCATGCATAATGGCCAACATTTCCTTGTCATAGATGCTGAAAGTCCGCTCTGGCCCTTTGAGTTTTCGACTCTCATATGCAATAGGGTGCTTATCTTGCATAAGAACAGCACTGATGCCCTCTCCTGAAGCATCACATTGAATCTCAAATGGCTTCGTGAAATTTGGTAAAGCCAACACAGGACATGTCATAATCTCCTTAAATCGCATAAAACACTCCTGTGCCTCAGGCATCCAAACAAATGCTCCTTTTTTCATCAAATTAGTCATTGGTGCAGCATGACGTGAATATCCATTGACAAACCTGCGGTAGAATCCACACAATCCAAGGAACCCCCTCAACTGCGTAAGGTTCTCTGGGGTAGGCCAATCTATGATAGCACGGATCTTGTCAGGATCCATCCGTACTCCCGCTACACTAATGATGTGGCCCAAGTACAACAACTCTGTCATCCCTAAGTCACATTTGGACTCCTTGGCATACAAGGACTCCCTCTGCAAAATACCGAGCACTGTCTCCAAATGATCTAAGTGCTCCTGCCATGTCCTGCTATATATCAAAATATCATCAAAGAACACTAGAACGAACTTCCTTAGCTGGGAATGGAAGACCCTGTTCATCGTGGATTGAAAAGTAGCGGGAGCATTGGTCAAGCCAAAAGGCATAACCACAAACTCAAAATGTCCGCAGTGGCATCTGAAGGCAGTCTTCTCAATGTCTTGTTCTCTGACTCTGATCTGGTGGTATCCTTATTTCAAATCTGTCTTCGTAAAGTAGCAAGCCCCATGCAACTCATCAATCAATTCATCGATACGGGGAATAGGGTACTTGTTCTTAATTGTTCTCTTATTCAGCATTCTGTAGTCAATACACATCCGTAATGTCCCATCCTTCTTCTTTACCAAAACTACAGAAGAAGCAAAGGGTGACTTACTAGGCCTGATGTGTCCCATGGCAAGTAATTCCTTAATAGTCTTTTCGATCTCATCCTTGAGCTGCTTAGGATGTCTGTAAGGTGTAATCATGACGGGTTTGGCACCCTCCTCTAACTCTATAATGTGCTCAATACCCCCGTCTGGTGGCCTGCCTAGTGGAATGTCGCTGAAGACCTTATCATACTTAATTCTTAATCTCCATATATCAGGATGGTATTCTGACTTATGCTGCTCCTCTTGTGTAGGCATCAAGATATAAACTGCTGCCCACCCAATGTCATCATGTCTAGCAAGCCTCTTTATCCGTCTGAAAGAGATAGTCCTGATGTCACTGTTCCTGATAGCTTTCAGCACATGTGTTTTACCATCTACCTCAAACCATATCTCCATATCCTTCAATCAAAGGGTAACCTCCTCCAAAGAATGAAGCCACTTTATCCCAAGCACAATGTCCAAGTCACCCATGTTGACCACATGATAATCCACCTTGAACTCATAATTGTTCAGGTGTAGAGGTAGATCTCTAACCATTCGGTCACATCTGAGAGTGTAACCATCATCAACCTTGACCCGAAGGCCCTCGAACTCTTCGGTCATGATCCCACGTTTCTCCACGAATCGTGCATCAATGAAGTTGTGGGTGGCACTTGTATCCAGTGATGTGATAACCCTCTGACCAGCCAAGACTCCACGGAGTCTAAAAGAACCCTCCTGTTGAATTCTAGTCAAATGACCCTCCTGTATCTGTAACTCTGGCTCCTCCTTAGGCTCCAAAGCCTCTGCTTCTATCTCTGCCAATTGGGACATCCCTATACCTTTCCCTCAATGCACAAATCCACAATGAAATCAAAGCAAAGGTATAGTTAAAGATGTAATAACAATACTGATGTTACTAATATCAACAATACATGCTTGCAGCGGTCATGATATCTCTCTTATGTTTAAACTTCTTTGACAACTTAAGTATATTAATTGTTGCTTAATATTATTACTGTTGGTTCTTATTTGCATCTCTCCATAACATTTTTTACTATTCCAATCACACCTTCTCCTTACTGATCAAACTTATCTATCCGTCTTCAACAATGATGGTAATCAGTAGTGTAATGAAGATTTAGTGGTTCCATATATTTTGTGTGTATTGAAATGATGGTTCCTGATCTTTAATGTGTATTATTATTGACATTTGACAGTAATGATGCTTAGTTTCATCCATCGTATTTGGAGACTTCAATCATTCCTCACATGTTCTCATAAGGAGTCGATATCGTACTGGTTGTTTCCGTCTACTCACAAATACACAAATGATAACAGTTTATTCAATAATCTCACACTTGATCGATAATTTACTAATGACATGAGTATCGTCTATGAAGCATTAAATACTTCGGATATTTTCCCATAGACAAAGATCGCTTATTCCTATCTTCATATATCTCCAATATTCTTCCCTATATTCTCCTGTGCCAGGTGGTATGTGTGAGATCTACGCTCTTAATGATAGACTTGTGGTTTCTCTTAGGCTGATGTCTCAAGCTCCTATCTGACAATATAATCCCCTACAGTTATCATATTCAGTATTAAGTATGTGTAATAGCCCGGGTATATTATATTATCTTTGTCTATGGTCTTCTTCTATCTTGCTCGTATCTGATGATGCTAACCTCATCGCATGTTGAGCATTAGTATTGCTAGGTGCTGAAATTTATTCCTTATTTCACTGACAAATCGTGCAAGTTATTGGCTTCCTCCTGTACTGATCTTAGAGGGTATGAAATTCAGTTCCTTTCCATACAATTCTATCCTTCTCCCCAGTTTGCCAGGCGTCTGCATATATTCCTCAAGGAAACGATGGTAACATCTCCATTGTTTTATCCGTGACTACATTTACTGGTTCGCTGTGTAATCATGCTTGCTTGCTTGCTTATGATATGTGTATCTTCTCCCATTACCGCAGGTCCAGGTGTCTTCCTTATTCTCTGTGAATGATCCCTTAGTCTAAGTTCTTTCTCC
This sequence comes from Chamaecyparis obtusa, assembly GCA_027943335.1. Classification (NCBI taxonomy): domain Eukaryota; kingdom Viridiplantae; phylum Streptophyta; class Pinopsida; order Cupressales; family Cupressaceae; genus Chamaecyparis; species Chamaecyparis obtusa. The sequence continues at coordinate 688,220 of BSBK01000997.1, forward strand.
CATAAATATGCGTAGGAGAGAGTGCATCTTATTTCCTCATGAGTTGCGACTTCTCAGTCGCTTAGCTTTAGGTAACGGATTTGATTTAGCTAGCAGCATTATTATATAATCTAATATTTGGCATATACATATCTAATAATATTTTAGATAAAATCAAGTCTATCTATGTTATTAATATATTATATTGTATTATTGTATTATATCATCTTTAATTATATTTTATATTATTTAATTACATATTATATCTATATATTATATTATAATAATATATTTAATTTTATTAATATATTTATTAGCATTCAAATTATTATAATTATATTGTTAATTATATATAATTATGATCTATATTGTTTATTATTATATTCACAATAATTAACAATATCATTATTTCAATAATACATTAATATATTATATTAATATTTTAATAATATATTATTATATGGCTGGTAGATTATATTTTATTCTTTTTATTAATATTTTTATATTGAAACAAATCTATTGTTTCATCATTATTTATTATTAAATCATATTTCGAAACAGGGACATCACACCGACTCACCGGAATCACCATGCTGTTCGGAACTATTAGAATCCGAACCCTCATAGTATGCCCACATGACCCTATTGGCCTTCCCCTTAGGCCTCAAAGGACAATCATGATTCAGATCATAAGGACCCTTGCAGAAAAAACATAATTTCTTCCTGCGTAAGTCATTCAGTGTCTCTCTATCCAAGGGTACTACTATTTTTCCCTTTGAATCATTTACCTTGTCCTTGTTTCTGTTGAACCCCTTGTTGTCTCTGAATGAAGAAGTTCCTCTAGAATTGAACTTGCTGGATGGTGTTGCAAGTTCCATGCTACGTGCCTTCCTCATTGCTTCCTGAAGTGCAGGGGAATCAAATGCCTTGACCCATCCCTTCAAGGGTTCTGATAATCCCTCTGTAAAGAGTATGATCAATCTCTTCTCTGAAATGTTAGGTACCATAACAGCCAGTCTGTGGAACTCGCTGATGAAATGCTCTAAACTGCCTGTCTGTCTCAGCTGAGCCAAATCTCGGAAGAAGACTTCTGGATCCTTTTTATCAAACCGTTCGACTAATCTGTCCACAAAGTCTTGGTATGTTGTCACCTAATTATGCTGAAGAGTGACCATCCCGTGAGACCACCAATCATGTGCTACTCCCTCCAAATGTAAAGTAGTGTACTTAATTGCTTCCACCTCTGTCATAGGTCTCAAGGCGAGGAAAGTGTCTAGCTTGTGAATCCAAGCCTGGGCAGTCATCTTACCGCTGCCATCAAAGGGTGGTAATGTGAGTTTACTGGCAACACGTTGAAGCTCATTATTCTGCCCTTTATTCCTCTTGTCCTGCCTGCTAGCTCTGTAATGCTCTCTCCTCTGATTAACAAACCGCTCAAAGGTCATGAGCTCCCGAACATGTGGAGGTAACAACTCCCACTCATCATTCGCAGCTATGAGATCATCTGCGAATAATTCCTCCCGTGCCTCAGCAACTGGTGCCTCCTGTGGCTCCTTTCTAACAAATGTAGGATGTGTAGGTCTATCAGTTGTCCAAGACCGTCCTCTAGGCTCTCTGAGATCCTGCTACACTCCTATTATCTTGATCCTGATTTCTTCTATCCTGCGGAGTCAGGCGATCAACCAATACTTGTAATGTCTGTGCCAACTGCTGCTGACCTGCCTCTAATGTCTGAATAATACGCTGTTGACTTGCGGTCATACCGGCAAAGAAGTTTCTTGCCTCATCATCCTGGTCCCTCGGAACCCTAGGTGGGCTGTGTGAATGTTTCTCACCCATGGTGTTTGGTATCCTGTTTTCCTGATCACCTTCCAAGAAAGCCCTCCTGCATGTGTTGTATCTGTGAGAGCTAACTGCTGGTGGATGCATAAAAATTTTTACCCCCTTCAGGCTGGCAGGAAACCGTTTTGATACCACTGTAAAGTCCCCTACTCAATAGGACCTCAAAACCACTTAACTTCTTACTTGGAATTTTGTCAAACACTTGTCATGCAATGTATATATGCTGCTGCTATGAAAATTTCAGAATAGCAAACATACATCTAACCACTTATTTTCATTAAAAAATGTAGAAAGATGCCATGATCATTGTGCTATATATATCTATCATTGAATTAAGACAAGAAGTACATTTCCAGCCAATAGCTTTTATCAATTACAAAACCCTTCTTATTTACTATTGGCAATCAATGACTTTTACAATACTAAAATGCACAAGTGCTGAAACTACAAATTTACCTTCAGCTGAAACATATATTCTCAGTTACAATGCCAAATAAGATCGAAAATGATAGAACCTGATTGGATGAGTGCAGAAGATGAAATGTAGATGTCCTCAGAATAGGCTTATGCCTCAATGATGCCCTAGTGAAGTGACTGAAATATCACCTCCACAAATGCAACCCTTCAAGAGATATTTCACTCCCTCAGTTATGCAATCAATTGGGAGATTTCGTTCCCAATGACAAGTTGAAAATCTGCAGACCCCTCTGCTCCACAAATGCTCATGAAGAAAATAACAATAGTCAATGTCAAGATTGGATGCTCCAAATGCCCCTTGACCCTCCTTTTATACTACTCCCAATGTTTCTAGTTACTTCTAGTTTCTAGAAGTTTCTACAAACTAGAGGCTTCTACAAGCTAGAAGTTTCTGACTTCTGGAAGTTTCCAACTTCTAGAATCTTCCGACTTCTGGAGGTTTCCGTCTTCTAGAAGTTTCCAACTTTTGGAACTTTCCGACTTCTAGAAGTTTCTAACTTCTGGAACTTTTCGACTTGTAGAAGTTTCTATCTTCTGGAACTTTCCAACTTCTAGAAGTTTCTAACTTTTGGAACTTTCCGACTTCTAGAAGTTTCTACACGGAGTCAAATAATGACCAAATAATTGCCAGGCGTCTCTCTCATCACCACCATTAGCCTACGAGAGCCATTAATAGGCTAATCCACTGAAAAAAGTCCATTTTAAGTAAGAAGAGGACATGACAAATACAAATAGGTAGCTACATTAAAGATTATATAACCCTAGGTGCTGACCCAATATGGAAGAATATAGACATCAACCTTGAAGATCTAAATGAAAATGACAAACTAAGGGACATTCTTAACAATAGAACTATTTCATTCAAAAATAGAGAAGATCAATTAATCTGGACAGGCTCAAATGACGATAACTATAAAGTCAAAGATGGATACAAAACAATCTTGAAAGAACAGAATCTGGAATCCATAGACATACCCCTTAATCTATGCTGGAATAGAGTATGCCTCCCTAAGGCAGGAAATTTTCTATGGGCAGCAGTGCAAAAGAAGATTCTAACAGCGGATAGAATCAGGAAGCTAGGTTTTCAAGGCCCATCCAGATGTCCTCTATGTGAATGTCAAGAGGAAATCACCAACCACCTACTTTTAAATTGTACATTCTCTCAAGAATGCTGGAACTGGCTAAGCAAGTGTTTAAATTGGTACTCAGCAAGGCTTGAGGATATGTTGGATTTTCTCAAAGCACGGTCCTCACTAAACAAGGACAGCCTGTTTAAGGATATTTGGGTTATAGCCCCATCTATAGTTAAATGGAAATCAGTAGTTAATAAAATAGAAGCCTCAATAATCGAGGTAACAAATAACAGACTTCGGAACCAACATAGTTATGAAAATTCTTTTAAGCAATGTGATAATAACCTTAGAAGGATATGGCCAAATTTGGCCATTCCCCCTTTATATGGTAGAGGTGGGAACATAACAAAGGAGGATACAAGCACATGCAAATGGACATCACCTAAAGAAGGGTGGTATAAACTAAACTTTGATGGCGCCTCCAGAGGCAACCCAGGTATTTTAGGTATAGGTGGGATTATCCACAATTGGAAAGGTGATCCGATCGCTAAATATGCTAAACCCATTAAGCCGACCACCAATAATCAGGCAGAATGCGAAGCAGCCCTTGAATGTCTTAAAATTTGCTATCAATTAGGCCTGCCAAAGATTGAGATAGAAGGAGATTCCCAAATTATAGTTAATGCTATTAGGTCTAGGAAAACTCCAAACTGGAAACTTAACTCGAAATTAGAAGAAATCTTAGATATCATGGATAAAATCCCCCAAAGCGAAGTAAAACATATCTATAGAGAAGGTAATGCAGAAGTTGATTTTCTAGCTAATAGGGGAGCAGATGTCATGTCCCCATTCTGGCTGACATCGTTTGGCGTGCCGGATCAATCTATCACGGGCTCTCGTAGACTGGTGGCGATGTGGAGAGAGTCATTCTGATGATTATTTGAGGATTGGATGGTCTTATTTGCTTTTGGAGAGATGGTGTTTATCATATTTTTTTATTATAATGTGTTATGTGGGGCCAAAATGTTATAATTTTGAGTTGAGTTGCACTTTTTATTTTATAAAGTTACTTTTTATATAAAAGTGCATTATAAAGGGATTTTATAAGAATATTTTATAGATACTTCTAGAAGTTCTGGTGGCTTCCTAGAAAAGTGAATAAATAGAGTGCTTGGCCTCTCATTTGGACATCCCATGACTTGAGTTTACACTACTTTTCTCTTTGAGCATTTGTGGCGCCATCTTGGTCTGCAGATTGTCATTTGATCTTTAGGAACGGAGTTTCTTAAGGATTTGCATAACTGAGGAGGTGAAATATCCTTTGAAGGGTTGCACTTTGGAAGTGGTATTCAGCCATTTCAAGTTGAGCTAATTTGGAGTCCTCAGACTTACTTTCGGGTTTGAGTTTTGGTTGCAAGAGGAAAAAAGCAGATCCGAAAAAGCAAAGCGAAAAAGCAGATCCGAAAAAGCAAAGCGAAAAAGCAAATCCGAAAAAGCAGTCCGAAAAAGTAGATCCGAAAAAGCAAAGCGAAAAAGCATATCCGAAAAAGCAGAGCGAAAAAACAGTCCGAGAAATTATTGCAGCCATCTACAATCAGGTTCTACTTGCAGCATTCGTCATTTCTAGAATTGCTGATTCAGTCACAAAAGTCTGCATATGAGGGCCACAATTTTACATGATATTGGTTGCTATTTGCATTGGAAATTATAGCCATCCTTTGGAGCTGGTTCATCATTATTGGCATCGATTTTCCTTGGTGAAGAAAGCAGATTATATTGGTGAATAAGTCTGATATTAAAATCAGATATTACAATCTTGAAAGGGCGCCTTTGGTAGGTGTAATTTTGGTTGTGGAGCTCACATTTGGCATCGATTTCATCAAGGCTTGGGTCGCCCATTTCCTTGGATCTTGGAGATGATGTTTGGTGCTTGAGACGGAATTTATATGCTGCATATTATTTTATTTTCAAGATTTGACCAGAACAGGGGCGGCTGGCTTAGAGAGCTCGATTTGGCTTGGAAGAACACATTTTCAATTGGAGTTTGGTTGCTTCTTCATCTATTCACAAGGGTGCTTCAATCCAACCAGGTTTCATTGCATATAGTCCATCATTTCATTGTATAAGCATAACTTTTAGTTACAGCTGTAGGAGTGCATTTTCATACCAGCATATCATATATTTGTAATTCTGGTAAATGTCAAGAGTCTCGGCTTATTGATGAGCATTGTATTGGATCATTGTGTTGTAATAAGAGATACTAATTTGCTGGTCATTTGTAGTTGTCATTCAGCAATTCTATATCATTTGTAGTCAGCTTAGTAGTTTGCATACCAACTGTTTGACAAAATACCAGTTGGCTGTAGGTGATCATTTTTTATGATTATAATTCATATATGCATTCAATATTATCAGAATAAGTTGCACATTCATGTTAGGTCATTGTTTAATCAATTTAGAGTCATTTGTAAACATTTTCATCGATATTAATTGAAGAAAAGAGTGATTAAAGCAAACTGAAATTTTGTATCAGTCATATGACCCTTGTATGCAAAGTGTTTGATGAAATTCCTTGAGCCTTTATCAGCATTTTGAGAGCAGATTTGAGCAGGGTCATTACAGCAGAGGGTGAAAACTTGGTAGATAAGATGTAAATAATCATAGTTTTTAGGTTAATTTTTAATACATAGATAAGCCAAGAGTAATCTCAAACCTCATACATATATACAACATTTATAGTAATTCCAAATAGTAATTTGTTAGGCTCAATAACAGCGATTCAGACAGATATCTCAAACTTCCGGTAGAATAGAGTTTCTTAATTTAGAATTTTTGCTATTTGTGACATAATCCAAGACTTCTAAAGATAGACCCCATGTATTCTTAGGTTATGCTATAACAAGGGAGACCTTCTATATTAACAAGACTTTTGAAAAACTAACGGTCTTAGGCCCCCTAGACTATAGACTCACAGAAAAATACTCCTTTGATCACCATCCTACTATTTGCCTTATCCTTATAGTTGGCTAGAACATAGTTATGTATAAAATCTAAGCTTAATACCTATTAATTTTATAGGCAGATCTGGTCTTATCAGCTAAGCTCACTATTTTAGACAGATCTCTTGATAATATACTCTTGCTAACAATAAGAATCCGACTCTTAACAGTATGATTTAATCTAGTTAATAATCTCAGGTTAACTGAAATTTGTATCTTTTTCGAGTACAGGTTTATTAGTCCTTTAGAATTCAGGTTTTCTTTGTAGTTGCCCCCCTTAGAATTCTTAATAGATCGTGCAAGTCCCCATAACATTAAGATATTTTTGGAGAAATATTACGCTTCAACTTTAGTCTATCATGCCTTTATCTAGGAGATCTGTCCCATCCCTAGGTAGGAGTTATCTATGCAAACCTTTTTATCAATAAACCCTAATGTCACCTATAACATTATTCAAGGCCTAGTCGCATAATGGATATCTCTGGAACATAGTTTAATTCCTAATTCGCATAGAGTGATATATCAACTCTGACATAACCGAAACATTGTCAATCAAATCTCATACTTCCGAATTTTTTAGGCTCTTCCTCGATATATTAATTAGCTCCCTAGAATTACCCTCAAATGATTAGAATATCAGGAGATTCATAACTAATCAATGCATAACATTTAAGCATGGATAGTTATGGAAACTCCACTCCATTATGTTTACAGATATGTCACTAAAGGAATTCAGTGAAACGAAAGATTAGGCAGAAATCTCTTAATCATGTAGAAACGATACCTTACACAAGAGCAAGAAGTACAAGCATCAGTTATAATTATTATTACATCCAGTAATCGCTAGTCTGTCTTCATACTTAAGGGATGAACCAGGAACTTTTTACACTGAGGGATCCCCATTCTTCCATTATTAGCTTTCCCCCCAACTCAACCAAAATCTTTGCCCCATCTTAGCCATAATTACTGGCAATAATTTTCTTCCCCTATCCAGACCCATCATTAGACACGTATAGCCTTCTTGTCCTTCCCAGAGCCCAGTCTTAGAACCTATAATGATGCTCTCAGTAATATACACTTAACATACATATTCCTAATCATTGATCGAAATGAAGTTTGCAGTTATATAAATAAAGGAGAGCAACAGACCTAATGATAACCGTTTTTCGCTAAAACTGGTAGCCTTCTAAACACCATGCCCATTAGAAAACAATCATACAAAGCCTTACTGATAGGATCATCATGAAAATTTTATGACAGACCTCAAGGTAACAATCATCAGACATACCGAGATGGCGCAAGCAATTCAGGACAGCTCCATAGGAACTATGATATTATAAGGTTAAGCTAGCAAATTAGGACAAATCCTACATCAGTTCCTTCTCGATATCCCATATATAGATCAGCTCATACCGGTCCCCTATACAAATTTCAACAAATTCCTAACTCTACCCTAGCCATGGAATCAAGACTGATTACCTTTTCTACTAAAGGAAACAGAGCAATGGCGTTTAGAGGGCACATTATGCCTGAATGGTGGAACTAGGTGTTGATTCCCTTGCCAGACTCGTCAAGGAGGGCTATAGAGAAGGCAATAGGGGATCAATACTTCGACAATGAGTATACATTTCAAACCAATGGAGAGATTATAGGCCAATTCATTGCAATCTCAACTTTTGCAGGTAAACGAAAAGCAGATATTATTCAGATAGCTAGGGAAATCTTCATTGAAGATCATCTTTGGGGCTTGGAAAAAATGGTGAACTGTGTGGATAACCTACTTACAATCCCATACCCAGAAACCACGATGAATACAGAGAGTGATAAGCTTGGTGAAATCCCCCAATCACAACGCATTCCCATGATCACATTCAAAGATAAAGGGAAGTTCGATTCTCATTGGCCTGAGATGTTGAGAAATGTGGATTTCCTCTATAAGGAGTTTCCGTCGGAGGAGATGGACACAAAATGGCTCCTTAACTACTGGCGAGAAGAGGGCTTCAACATTTCAGAAGACATAGACCAAGTCGAATCAACGAACCTCCATATCATGGCCCTGGAGGTAACAAGGTGCACACGACACTCAAAAAAGGAAGCAGCTGAAGTTGAATGCATCGTCGTGATGGTGAAAAGTGAGAATATTTGGAATTGCGGAGCAGTCCAAAAAATTGGAGCTAACTGATCAATAGTAAACTCAACTTACTTTTTCGATCTATAGTGTATTCAACTAGCTATGTAAATTTAACAAGATACTTCAGTCTTTGTCCATAAGCTTGTAACTATGCCCAGACATTCTTGCCTCTACCCACCCAGACACTATGTTTATTATGGTATATAAGTCACAACTCCCTTGTTCATGTATACAGACCTATGGTAAAACTCATGAATATATAGAAATATGGTTCAGTTTAGAGTAAATGTATATATGTAAGATTGGAATAGCATCCCGATCAAATACTGATGGTATAAGTTGCTTCTCATCAGCATATAAATTTATTCAGCATATAAAAACTCTTAGCATACTCTTCTCAGATAATAGATTGTAGTGTAAATTGTAGCAGTGCGGGCTCACACTTCCCGGTTAATTTTGTTTTAGTTTAGGAAAATAGACCCCTCAGAATAAATTAGGAAATCTAATTCTATATTTTCATCACGGAAAATATGGTATTAAGATTAATAATATTTTTGGCTTTGCAACAAATGGAGATAATATTCTCTTTACTGTTAACTGATAATAATGCAGGTGCTGAATCGACCAAGAAGGTAAGTCACTAAGGTATGGTATACAATACTTTGCCCAAAACAATCACTATTATTTGATAAGCATTTCCGTCTTCTATCCAAAACACGGGTACCAGTAAATAGATTTTATTCCCATATAATATATTTCAGTAGATAAAGTAGCATTTGAACCCATGAAGTCGTACACTAATTCATATTTTGCCTGACCAATTAATACTCTGCCCATAAAACCACTAGTGATATAATATACTGATCCAAATTGCAGACTCTTTCCAAAATCTCATGCTTTTTAAGTTCTTAGCTATAATTGGACATATATCTACGATCATATGCAGACTCTTCGGCTGCCCTGAGAAGTTACGACATGTATGGTAGGAGGCTCTTGGTTTTCCTGCTACCAATGTCACCGATCACATAGGTTCCTTTTCTTTATATATACCTCAGACCTCCTATTTGGAGACCGGTATGCCCCGCTATAATCACAATTATAGATAAACATGAAGCATTTAGATATGCTCACTTGTAGTAGAGGGCAATTGAAATTCGAGGGTAAGCTCATGCCTAAACATGTCAGATGACAATGAAAGTTAATAACCCCCTTGTCATCAGAGCTGTCTTGCGTATTTTAGATAAAGACTTCATCAACACAGATGATAGAGTAAAGAATCTCACAAATATCACCTCATGTTTTGTGGCAGCCATCTCCTCCTGTGGCTTTGAGGAACAAGTTCTATGGAAGCTCTGTAATATTACATTTAAAAAGAAATATCTGGGAAACCTTTACTTTGCCCTTCAGCACTGTAATAGGTATCCTATCTTCAGAGAATATGAAGAGACACCAAGCCTCCCATCTTCACCCACCTTTGCTAAAGAAATGACGGCTGACCTCACAAATTATAAAGACATAGCGACGAGCAATATTCTCTTTCTAATATACTACTTTCGTATACTCAAACCAGAGAGGGAAGATTGGTTCTACACTTACTGGCATTTGGATAAAGTGGGAACAACAGATATGTTATGCCTTGTAGAACTGGAACCTAAGGAGATAATAGACCTTTGGCTGGATGAAGGCAAAAGAAATCAATAAGAGAAAAAGAGTTAGGATAGAGGGAGATCAAAATCAATGATAAGATTTATGTAGAAGATTTTTTGAAAGTACCTCAATGTTATAAAATATGATTTGTTTCAAGAACGCTCAAGTTTAGAGAAAGTTAACCCAGAGAATCAGATTTCTTGTATACTGAATTAGACTTAGTATGAAACTAACACTTGTGTAGAGGAGAAACAATTATTAAAAAAGAAAGATCACTGCATATAAGATGGAGAAACGAGCACATTTCAAAATCATTATTTTTGTGTGATGCAGGCCATTAAACCAGGGGACAATCAATGGACTGAATGCCTCTTATTTCTTTCCATTCACTAGAATAAATCATAATGCATAAGGACAGCATTTATGGTAGCATCATCATTGATTTAAAGACAATTGAAATCTAAAATATATCAATACTTAGTAACACTCCTTACATAATTTGAAAATAATCCTAGACTTAAGATATTTAGAACGGAAGCCAGGCTTGTGGTAGACCCTTATAGATACTAACACATTATTCTTCCTCCTTTCTCTTAAACAATAGTTGGAATCCAGTTGTATGGTTTATGATGATCTTAAGAAGGACCTTTTCTTTACTATTCATTAGAGTTAAAAGAAATTGTACACCTTTATAATTTAAAATTAAAATGAACAATCCTTAGCTACATATTAGTTATTGAATGATAGGACTATGAGATGAAAGAACAATTAAGCAAAAGAAATATGGTTGTTTTACATGGAGGCATAAAGGCACTTGAACTCGAATAGTCATATCTACTCTCTTACTGTTAGAATTCCATAGACCCTAATTTTTAATATATAAAGTTCGATTTCCTAACCATATAAGGCAGCATATGATAAGTCTAGTCTTGTATTGCTGTGAAGTTCTTTTGTTTACAGGTCATTTGCCGTATTGGAATTAGCTATCTCGAATATCACACACCAGCTCGTTGAGAGATATATCAACATAAAGGTTAATTATAGAGCAGAACATCAGGAAGCTCGATAATGATAACAGAAATCTGCTTGCTGCAAGCATTGTAAATGAGGGTATGCCCTCTTAATATTGTTTGTAATAATGTTTCCGGACCTTGGTCCCGGGCTAGATTGGAGGTTTTCTTCTCCATTCTTTCCTACCAGTGCCCGCACAGAATGGAGCTATGTAACATACTTCTATATTAATAAAATCCTTTGGCTTAGGCCGTTTACCGATCAGAAAAAATAAATAAAAAAATAATAATATATTATATATATTATATTATTATTAATTGTATGAAATTTAATATTCAACATTTATATATTCTAAAATAATAATTGATTGATAAAACATTATAAGATTTATTAAATTTAATTAATGGGAAGAGGAATGTCCTTTAAAGGACATGGCTCTCTAAAGGCATAGTTACATAATCACTCATCATTATATTAATCACATAATAATGAATAGACATGTCCCATGAAGGGACATGTCTCTCCTTGCCTCATCCTTAATATAAATGCAAGAAAGATTGCTGCATTTGAAACACACAGAAAATAAAAAAAAGTGCTATTACATTTGCCATAGACGGGACACATTCTAGATTACGAACAACCCACAACATAGATATGATAGGTTGGGATATTTCATCCATCTCTTCAATGCACGAAATCATAAGGCTCTCCATAGCAACCGAAACCTTAGTATCATGATACTCCTTGATTGTGACCAAGAAGTGATGAAACATATTATGGATCAAGTCTTGCAACTCTAGATCTAAGAGGAGGTTATTTTGACATTTACACAATTCTCCAATATTGTAAATCTCCTGCCAAAAGGGTCACCACTGAGGTCATTAAGGTTCTGAAATCTGTCAACGATCACATGCAATATCTCTACCATGGTGTTGTCATCATACGGTTCTCTAGGAGCCCAGATTCTCAAGATCTCACTGAGACATGTTGCAGCTTCCAACTTCATTTCCTTGTGATGGTGTCTCAATAGCCTGGGTTGACTGTCATGTCTCCTCTCTAGTTTGACTAGCAGAGTCATGGGAGTTCGCCTATTATTGGAGTCTTGTAGGCTAGCAGTGGTGGATAGAGACTCATACTGGATACTCAGTGACCGGAGTTGGTTCTACAATCAATTTGAGAGCCAATCAAGGCAGTTCTTTTATTATAGGGATTTTCTTAAAATTTAGGAGGTTGTGGTAGTGACTAGATTTGAGGCTCCTGGGGACCAGTATACAGTTCAGTTTCAGGGTGACAGGGTATATTCCCTAGTTTATATAGCTAATTGGAGTAATAAGGGGATTTTTGGCTTCATCTGGTCAGGTAGGCCTATGTGTTATAGCTCGTTGGAAAGGTCTTGAATTATTATAACTTATTTTCATCATCCGGAGACCTTCTGGCACCTTGAGTTATGTTATTTGAGGAAAAGGGTGTCTTTCCTATACATAAAGGCCTTTTAATTGAGAAGATGCCATTTTATAATAAAGGGAAAGACATATTCTCCCTTTAGGGTTTGATTGGCTTTGAGAGGGAGATAAAAGGAGATGTTGGCTCATTCTTTCATTATCTTTTACATCTTCATTCTTGGTATTTGCGATTTTGCTCTGAGGAGTGAATTTAGAGGACTGGGACGCAAACCCCAGAGCCTGGCTATTGGGAAGCAAACCTCAATAGATGGTTTCCAACATTCTACAGTAGAGTTTTAGCAGTTGACAAAGATTGATTGAGTTCAACATTTAGGAGTACTTGTGCGTTGCGTGTTGGAAGCATTGATTGGCATGTTGGGATCTCTAGCTGCCTTGGCGTGACTATAGTAGCCGTACGGCTGCCTTTCAGCTGGCATGTGATTTGCTGGTTGGCTTACGTCAACCATCTCTTCCCTTGGTGCGTGATTGGCTGTTCCTGCACCTGGCATCATCATTCATTATTTGTAAACACCCTTGCTGGCACACTGAATGCACATCTTGCCTGGTATGATTTGTAGCTATTCTGGTTTACTGAATATTATGTTATTGTACGCTGTTTCCAGCCTATTTCATAATTGTTGCTGTTGTTATTTATTGTTTTACTTATATCTGGAAAATACAAAAAAAAGAAACAATCCTTCTGCAACTTCTGTCTAGTTCTCTAAGATCACAAATAAAGCACAGGAAAATCTATTATTTTAAATTAAAATTTACAGAAGTTCAGTGAAAGGATCCTCTTGGGATTTTTCAGTGGTATCAGAGCTTGAATCCTGCCAGCCTGTAGGGTTTCAGTGAATTTATCACAACAGGTTACAAAAAAGGGTTTGATAATTCATTTCAGCATTCGACATCTATTTTTATATATCTTCTATGCACCCTGGTGGAGAAATACACAGGTTCTATGAGCGTAGGAGAAACCAATGGCAAGCAGAGGCCGCTAGAGACGCAAAAATACTAGTTATGGGTGAGGCACAAGGTGTTGCTGGTAACGTCATGACTGCAGAGGCAGAGGAGAGAGAGTGCATGAGAACTCTGATTGCTATGCAACCGAGGATAGTCCAGACACTTGACAGATTATAGGATACCTTGGAACAGATGGAATTGGATAGGCGTGGAGGTAGACAGGAAAGACAGGGAAGGAGCAGGTCGGTTTTCATTGCAGGAAGCCAGCGCAGTCATCAATCCCATGTCTCAGCAGGGTGCTCCCTTCATTCCCATAGGCAGGAACGTCCACGTATTCCTGCTCGGGATAGACCATTATTGTCTCATTTTGGGCAAGTTGAGTAGCTGGCACAGGTGGAGCCACTCGAGGTTGGATTCCAGGATTCAGTCATGGCACCTACCCCCAGAGGTTAGGGATAACACTAGGTTCAGAGGAGACAAGGGCTACAGACCACAACAGAACAATGACCTTAGTAGAGCCACTAGGAAGATCACATTGGCTACCTATGATGGCACGGGTGATATGAGTGCACGAGCTTGGGTGCACAAGCTGGATATATATTTATCAGTGAGACCTATGCCTAAGAGAGAGGCTATACAGTTTGCGGTTTTGCATTTAGACGGGGTTACCTATGATTGGTGGCACCATGGATTGGTCACCTAGGATCACGCCATGGTTCACTCCTATGCTGAGTTCACTGAGCGGCTCATCGCTAGGTTTGATTGTAAAGACACATAACTTTACTTCCGAGAGTTGGCACACATTAGGCAGACAAGGAACGTAGAGTCTTTTGTGAATGAGTTCCAGCGTATTGCAGTCATGGTTCCTGACATGTCTCAGAGTCGTTGTGTGATGCTGTTCATAGAGGGTTTGCAGGATAGGTTGAAGGGACTGGTACACGCTTTCAGGCCAGCCACCCTCAAGGAGGCCATTGATGTTACATTTAGATTGGACACCCCTCCTACTTCTTATCAGGCAGATAAGAAACCTTTCAGGGACTCTCGACCTCCCCAGAAGGCCAACACTTCCCAGGGCAGAGGGGGACCACCTTCCAGACCACCCAGGATGGACTAGGAGTCGAGGAATGAGCTGAGGAGGAAGAAACTATGCTTCTCCTGTAAGGAGCCATGGGAGCCTGGACATCGTTACCTTGGTAAAGGCAAGGTTCATTTAATAGAGGTGACATCTGAGATGGGCGATGAGGAGATACCTGATACTGATACTGAGGACAGTCCGGAGGAGGTTGAGCAGGGACACCCACAGTTAGAGCTAGACACTTCAGAGCCTTTGGCATCAGCTAAAGTGACTATGGCTACTCTCTCCAGTTATCCTAGATTTCATGCCTTTTGTTTGAAGGGTATATTGAGAGGCCAACGGGTTATGAGCTTAGTAGACACAGGTGCCACACACAACTTTATTGACCAGAAGCTAGTTGACAGGCGTGGGCTCCAGTCCGAGGAGTTTGTTGGTTTTGGAGTGAAGGTTGCAGACGGTGCCGTTTTGAGTTGTACTCGGAGGATTCCTCAGCTTAGCATCCAGATGGGGGACTATACTCTGATAGATGACTTTTATGTGCTACCGCTGGAGGATTATGATGTAGTTTTTGGCATGCAGTGGTTACAGGGTATTGGGTGATACATCATTGATCACCACCGCATGCAGTTGGAGTTTCTTTCCGGAGGGAAGAAGACTATCTTGAGGGCAGCTTTAGACGGTGGTCCTAAGGAGGTAACTTCCCGCAGGATGGAGACTATCATTCATCATGATGACATACTTTGGGCTACACGTCTTGTGAAGTCCGAAATACCTACACCTCAAGATGGCAGGACCTTTCATGTAGACATACAATCAGTGATTGACCGGCATGGTCGAGTCTTTGGTGACATACCTCCTGGTGTACCTCCTGATAGAGGTTTTGAGCATGGGATAGAGATGGAGGATGGGGCTAAGCCCGTGATTACTACCCCATATCGTCATCCTAGAGCATACAAGGATGAGATTGAGAGGAGCATCCATGAGTTACTGGATATGGGATTCATACGCCCTAGCTCTAGTCCTTTTGCTTCTTCTATGGTGCTTGTTAAGAAGGATGGGACTTTACGGATGTGTATTGATTACAGAGCCTTGAACAAAAAGACAATCAAGAATAGGTACCCCATTCCATGCATTGATGAGTTGCTAGATAAGCTACATGGAGCTATCTACTTCTCTAAGATTGATTTCCGTTCAGGCTATCATCATATTCGTGTGCGGGATGAGGACGTGCACAAGACTGCTTTCCGTTGTCACTATGGGCATTATGAGTTTTTGGTGATGCCTTTTGGCGTCACTAATGCACCTGCCACCTTCCAGTCCTGTATGAACCACATCTTCAACAAGCAGTTGAGGAAATCGGTTTTGGTGTTTTTTGATGACATATTGATTTACAATCAGACATGGGAGGATCATCTTAGACACATTGAGAAGGTGCCTAGCATCATGGAGAGTTAGTCTCTATTTGCTAAGTTGTTCAAAAGTGAATTTGGACTTAGAGAGATTCTATACTTGGGACATGTGATGAGTGCAGAGGGAGTGAAAGTGCATGAGGAGAAGATTCAGGCGATTCGCGATTGACCCTCTCCCAGGAACATTACTGAGTTGCGTGGATTTCTTGGTTTATGTGCCTATTATAGGAGATTCGTGACGGGATTCTCCTAGTTAGCAGCACCTTTAAAAGATCTCACGAAGAAGGGGGCCTTCAGATGGACAGAGCAGGCACAGGGAGTCTTTGAGAGACTCAAGGAGGTTATGAGCACTTGTCCAGTTTTGGCACTCCCTGATTTCTCGCAGCCATTTGTACTTGAGTGTGATGCTTTAGGTGAAGGCATGGGGGCGATGTTGATGCAGAACAGACACCCCATTGCCTACGAGAGTAGGAAGCTGCGGGATAATGAGAGGTTGTATTCCACGTATGACAAGGAAATGTTGGCTATCATGCATGCGTTAGCCAAATTCAGACAGTATCTTGTTGGTAGCAAATTTGTGGTGAGGATGGACCATAATAGTCTGAAATATTTCCTTGATCAAACAGAGCTTAATGATAGGCAACACAAGTGGGTAAGCAAGGTGCAGGCATATGATTTTGATATAGAGTTCATCAAGGGGAAGAACAATACTGTTGCTGATGCACTTTCTAGGAAGCCATCACTTGCTGCCCTATGTTCATTGAGCGAGATTTCAGCAGATTGGAAGGCTCAACTTTTAGTTGAGTATTCCAAAAATCAACATGCTTGTGAGATCATGGAAGGGTTGACACAGGATGTTGGATATAGTGTAGTGGATGACGTCATCTACTACAAAGGCAGGGTCTACCTTGTTCCTGAATCACAGTTGAAGGAGCACGTTTTGCATGCTTACCATCATACCCCTATAGCAGGACATTTGGGTTATGGTAAGACCTATAGAGTGGTACAGGAGAGATTCTCTTGGAAGGGTCTCAAAGATGATGTCTTACGCCATGTTCGTGAATGCATGACTTGTCAGCAGAACAAGTCAGAGCATACTTTTCCGGCTGGATTGTTGTAGCCTCTGCCTATACCGGAGCAGAAGTGTACAGGGATATCTATGGACTTCATTACACGTCTTCCTCGAGTTCAAGGGAAGGATTATATTTATGTTGTGGTGGACAGGTTGACTAAGTATGCCCACTTCTTTCCTATTGCAGCGGACTTCATAGCTTCATAGGTAGCTGAGCTCTTTTTCAGAGAGATATTTAGACTCCATGGTCTCCCCAAGACCATAGTGAGTGACAGGGACAACAGGTTCATGAGTTCCTTCTGGCAGGAAATTTTCAGACTAGCAGGCATAGAGTTGACCCCTAGCACTAGCTACCATCCTCAGACGGATGGACAGACTGAGGTAGTTAATAAGTGGGTGGAGGGGTATCTGTGCAACTATGTGTCAGGACAGCAAAAAGCATGGGTGCGTTGGCTGTATTTGGGTGAATATTGTTATAATACTACGCACTACATGTCCATTGACATGACTCCCTTCAGAGCTCTTTATGGCTACGAGGCATTATCTTTTGTTGATTTGGCTTTCAGTGACAGCAGAGTTCCCTTGGCACAGGATTGGTTGTAGGAGAACCAAGATATCATGAGATCTCTCAGAGAGAACTTGCAGCATGCTCAGAATTAGCAGAAGATGTACGCTAATCGACACAGGACAGAGAGAGCATTTGAGGTGGGTGACATGGTTTTCCTTCGTCTACAGCCTTACAGATAGAGCACCCTTAAATGGGGAGGAGTTGAGAAGCTCAAGCCTCGTTTTTATGGACCTTACAGAGTACTCAGGCGGGTTGGAGAGGTAGCCTATGAGATCGAGTTACCACTAGATAGTAGGGTTCATAACGTGTTCCGCGTGTCATGCCTGAAGAAGGCACTTGGGCAGCATATTATAGCATCACGCAATTTACCTCCTTTGGATGAAGAGGGTAAATTGACTTTGGTCCTTGAGGAGATTTTGGAGGTTAGGGAGAGACGATTGAGGAGTAGGGTGATTCAAGAGTACTTGGTGCGCTGGAGAGGTCTACCCATAGAGGACGCCACCTGGGAGGGTGAATCCATTTTGTAGCATCCAGCATTGCAGTTGCTTGTGGGCAAGCATCTCCGAGAGGGGAGGACTGTCATGTCCCCTCTCTAGTCTGACTAGCAGAGTCATGAGAGTTGGCCTATTATTGGAGTCTTGTAGGCTAGCAGTGGTGGATAGAGACTCATACTGGATACTCAGTGACCGGATTTGGTTCTACAGTCAGTTTGAGAGCCAATTGAAGTAGTTCCTTAATTTTAGGGATTTTCCTAAAATTTAGGAGTTTGTGACAGTGACCAGATTTGAGGCTCCTCGGGACCAGTATACAGTTTCAGTTTCAGGGTGACATGGTATATTCCCTAGTTTCTAGGAGCATCCCTAGTTTTTAGGTATGGGACTGCCAGTTAGCCCACATTGCCTGGCATCAGTCATAGACAGGTGACAGGACCAGTTCACTGATTATTTGGTTGGTTTGGCTTTCCAATTGAATAAAAAGAAATATTTTAATATTTCCTAAGTTTGCGTTTAAATAAATTAAAATAAAGCTATTTATATAGCTAATTGGAGTAATAAGGGGATTTTTGGCTTCATTTGGTCAGGCAGGCCTATGTGTTATAGCTCGTTGGAAAGGTCTTGAATTATTATAACTTATTTTCATTATCCGGAGACCTTCTGGCACCTTGAGTTATGTTATTTGAGGAAAGGGGTGTTTTTCCTATACATAAAGGCCTTTTAATTGAGAAGATGCTGTTTTATAATAAAGGGAAAGGCATATTCACCCTTTTGGGTTCGATTGGCTTTGAGAGGGAGATAAAAGGAGATGTTGGCTCATTCTTTCATTATCTTTTACATCTTCATTCTTGGTATTTGCAATTTTGCTCTGAGGAGTGAATCTAGAGGACTGGGACGCAAACCCTAGAGCCTGGCTATTGGGACGCAAACCCCAATAGATGGTTTCCAGCATTCTACAATAGAGTTTCAGCAGTTGACAGAGATTGATTTAGTTCAGCGTTTAGGAGTATTTGTGCATTGCATGTTGGAAGCATTGATTGGCACGTTGGGATCTTTGGTTGCCTTGGCTTGACTATAGCGGCCGTATGGCTGCCTTTCAGCTGGCACGTGATTTGCTGGTTGGCTTATGTTAGCCATCTCTTCCCTTGGTGCGTGGTTGGCTATTCCTGTAGCTGGCATCATCATTCATTATTTGTAAACACTCTTGCTGGCACACTGAATGCACATCTTGCCTGGTATGATTTGTAGCTATTCTGGTTGACTGAATATTATGTTATTGTACGCTGTTTCTAGCCTATTTCATAATTGCTGTTGTTATTTATTGTTTTACTTATTTTTGGAAAATACAAAAAAAAGAAACAATCCTTCTGCAACTTCTGTCTAGTTCTTTAAGACCACAAATAAAGCACAGGAAAATCTATTATTTTAAATTAAAATTTACAGAAGTTCAGTGAAAGGATCCTCTTGGCATCTTTCAGGTTGACTTAAGGCATCCTTAATCGGAGAAAGGATTCGCTGTATAAATTTTGAAGGTAATTGGTCCACCTTACACAAACATACTTTCAATATATCTAATGGATGATCAACACCCTCACTGAGCTGTTTGCCAATCTTTTGTAATGCCTTCAACCACCACTATCCATCACTGTTGGGCACGATGGTGTGATTCGAATCTCAAAATCTCTCAATTATCCCAACAGGATGGCAAGATCACCAGCTTTGATACCACTGTAATGTCCCGAAGGTGTTTTTGTCTCGGAGGTGATTTCGACCTGGAGGTGTTTTTCGATTTTGAGGTGATTTCGGTCCGGAGGTGATTTCTGTCCCAGAGGTGATTTCTCTCTCGCGAACGAGTTTTCGGTCCCGGAGGCGTTTTCTGTCCAAAGGCGTTTTCTGTCCTGTAGGTGTTTTCTATTCGGAGGTGATTTCGGTCCCGGAGAGCCAAACGGTGGTGACCAGAAGGCCGTACGTGATGCGAGGAGGGCTTTACGGTGAGGACCAGAAGGCCGTACGGTGGCTAAATATGTACAGATGGAGATATGATTTGAGGCTGTACGGATGGGGATGTGATTTATATTATGCTTGCTTGAGGCTAGTATTCGCGAAACCAGATTTAATGGATGCACAATGTTGGCATCAGTAACAGGTAAGCTCTCTACTAGTTTGAGTGTTGTCATTAATTGGCAAAAAGAGGATAGTGAATTGTTGTCTCTATAAAGGAAACTCTTCATTAAGAGAGGCTGTGAAACCGGTCACTACACTAAGCATCAGCCACCGGATAATGCACTCAGTCAAGGAAGAGAGTATCCCAGTATCAACCAAGGACTGAACTTCAACCGGTATAGACAAGAGTAGCAATAGTCAAAAAGCACTAATCGAAATAAGTGTCTATAACACAACCAGGACAGTGTAACCAACAGTCCACACAAATGCAACCGGTAAGACATAAAGAAGACTGTAACAGATCGAAGAATTCAAGCGATATATTACAAGACTCCGGTATGAACCGAGGAAGGCATAGTCACCAGTCAACTATCTGTTCGAACCTATTAGGATTTATTGCAGTAATTCCGGGTGACCTTGAGTTGTCTCGATGATCGGCTTGTGGCACAGTTAAAGGAATTAAAGCCAGAATCAATGGCTTTTGAGGCGTGACTGAAGGATTTAAAGCCGGATTTAGTAGCTTTAAATCAAGGAGTTATCTCCTGTGAAGGAAAGTTGCCTGGCACGCAACTATTGTTTTCTTCATAAAGAGAATAAAGCTAGAGAATGTATCGGATGATTGCTCAGCGAACTAATACTCTGCTGAGTGATGTAATCAAAGGATCTCAAGATTAGGTCGTGTTAGGCGCAGTCAAAGTGACATAACTCTATATATTCTTATGCTTGTTAAGAATAAGAGTTGCCTTCATTCTGCCGAGAAAAAGAGTGAACCTATATGCTACAGAAGCAAGGGTTAGAGAAAATCGACAAAGAGAGATAATAGGTTGTGCCAGGCAGCACAACAATAGTTGAGAATACACCTGTGTTAACCGGTGATGATTCTCAGTTGAGCACAAATAGAGATCACATCTGGCTAAGTAGAGCCTTCTGTAAAGATCTTGATTCTATTGTTTTCTAGCAAACTACAATAGACAAATCCCAGTATTTGGGTGGACTCTAATAGGTCCCTTGTATCAAAATCCCTTAACCGGGTGACATCTTTCAAGGTGTTTGAAGTCCCTTAACCGGGCAGGTCTTAACAGACCTTACTGTAACAAATCTCTTGATCGGGTCGCAGCTAGCAAGTGCGTTTTTATCCCTTAACCGGGTAGGCTCTTAACCGGGCATACTTCAGAAGAGTATAAATATTGTGAGGTCTCCTCACACCGTGGTTTTCACCTTCACCGGGTTTCCACGTGATAAATCTGGCATCACTTTGTGCTTATTCACTTATTGTTTTATTTGTTCAGAACTGCTTGCTTTTATGCTGTAAGTTTACTTCACTAGATTAAAAGAAAAAAATAAATTTTACAAGTGCTGAGTCACCCCTCCCCTCTCAGCACCGGTTGCGACTGTCAATTGGTATCAAAGCCTTGTCTTGTTCTTCTTTGTTGCGTAACCGCATAGAGAAAAAGCTATGTTGATGAGAAAGGAAAGGCCAAAGTTTTCAAAAGAAAACTTCACCTTATGGTGCAGCATAATGAAGCTATATATGAAAACCGTTGTTGACCAATACTAGAATCATGTTACCAACGACTACAGTGAGTGCGCTGGCACCTTGACACTTGATGAAGAGAAAGTCAAGACTGAGCACACGACTGCCATGGACATGATAGCTAGAACCTTACCCGACTACGTTTATGCTGAGATTGAACATCTTAACTCCGCCTGCAAAATGTGGAAAAAGCTACAAACGGTCTATGGAGATCCTAATGTTCAAAGATCCAAGGTCGAAAGCCTCAGGGGAAAGTATGACGACATGAGGATGAATGATGGAGAAGATATTGAACAATATAGCAACCAAATCAAGGAAGTAATCAACTCCATCAGAAGCGCTGGAGGCAAGTTGACTGAAGAGGAGGTGGTGAGCAAAATATTGAGACCTCTCCGACCTCAGTATGCTATAAAAATCTCTACCATTCAAGAGCTCAGGTCGGTGACCAAAGATCAAGTCACCCTAGACTCCCTAATCGGTAAGTTGGCTGCTTTTGAATTAAGCAACTTTGATAATAGCCTATCCGTTGAGGAAGCAACATTTAAGTGATCTGTCAATGCCTCTTCCACCAAAAAGGGAAGAGAAACCGGTAACTCCTCTATCGGTAAGATCGGCAACCTTGTCGAGAATCTGTTCTTAGAGGAGATGGAGCAAGATGAGTTTGAAGCTCTGATTGCTAAGAGATTCCCCAGAGGGAAAGGAAAGTATAAAGGGAAACTCCCCTTATAATGTTTCTCTTGCAGCAAAATAGGACACATTGCTGTCCAGTGTCCAGACAATGAAAATAGAGACAAAAGAGACTGGTTCAAGAGCAAAGCAAAGGAGTGCTATGTTGCGGAGGGAGTCATAGACAATGAATCTGAAGACTCAGAAGATCCAGAAATTGCATTTATTGCAATAAACGAGGAGAGCCCAGCCATTAATGAAGCTGCACTCATCCAAATCTCATTAGTTTGACGATTGGATTATTGACAGTGGATGTACTCACAATATGACCGGTGACAAGAGCAAGTTCATCAACTTGGAGCTCAACAACAGCGGATCAGGCACATTTGGAAACAATGCTCCTTCAGCCATCAAGGGTAAGGGATCTATTGTTCTCTGCAACAATGCTGTTTGTGAAGACGTGTACTGGGTCGAAGGACTCAGCCACAATCTGATGAGTGTTGCACAGCTGAACAACAAAGGTTTACAGTTGGAATTCGGTCAAGGCTCCTGCATAGTCAAAAATCAATCCAAATCTCATGTTGCAACCGGTAGACAGAGGAAAGGCAATCTGTTCTACCTAGACTCAATAGGAGCTTGTTTAATTGCTTCTGTCAAAGGAGAATCAAGCATGATTTGTCTTATCTCCAAAGAAGACAATAGCTGGCTATGGCACAAGAGACTCTGTCATATAAACTTTGACAGCATTGTCAAAGTGAGCAAAAAGAAATCCGTTAGAGGACTCCCAGAAATTGCAAAACCCATGAGTGGTATTTGTAAGGATTGTCAGTTAGGAAAACTGACAGGAGAAAGTTTCAGTAGCAAGTCCTCTGCTGAAAATGTCCTAGATCTTGTACACACAGACCTGTGTGAACCAATGAGAACAAAGAGCTATCATGGAGACCGGTATTTCACCTTGTTTGTAGATGATTTCTAAAGAATGATGTGGACATTGTTTCTCCGTAAGAAATCGGAAGCCTTTCACATGTTCAAGGTTTACAAGGCTAGAGTGGAAAAAGAAACTAGTAGAAGCTTGAAATGTCTGAGGTCGGACAGAGGAGGCGAGTACACCTCTCAGGAACAGAGACAGTTGTTTGCACCTAGGACTCCTCAGCTGAATGGAGTAGGAGAAAGAAGAAACAGAACGCTGATCGACTGTGCAAGAACCCTGTTGATCCAAAAGAATCTTCCTCATCACTTCTGGAGAGAAGCTGTCAGCACTGCTGTCTATACAATCAACCGAGTTCAAGTCAAAAAGGGAACCGGTAAGACGCCTTACGAACTATGGTTTAAGCATACTCCCAGTGTAGGCTACTTCATAATCTTTGGTAGTAAATGTTATATGAAAAGAGAAATGTTTTTTGGGAAGTTTGATCCCAAGAGCGATGAAGGAACATTTCTGGGTTATTCTACCAAAAGCAAAGCTTATCGGTGTCTGAACAAAAGAACAGGCAAGATAATTGAAAGCATCAATGTAAAAATTGATGAATCATTAGAACCAAACAAGAGGACCGGAGATGTCAATCATGAAAATCTTAAACTTACTAATGGAGGAGATGTCTTTGAGTTCAATGAAGCAACAATTGAAGAAGAGGAGGCAACTCTCACTGACAGAAATCAAGAGCGAGAGACTGTGCCCGAAGCTGACTGGACACCCCAGGATGGTGAACAAGTAGATGTTCAGAACCATGACGAAGATATTGCTCAACAAGATGAATCGGACGAGGAACAAAGGCCGGCTCTTCCAAGGTATGTCACATATCACTCTACTGACAATATAATTGGTGACAGACATGGGAACATCTTGACCAGGAAAAAGACCAAAGAGAACGTTTGTCTTCTCTCGTGTGTTGAGCCCAAAACCACCAGAGAAGCCCTTGAAGATAAAAATTTGGTCAAGGCCATGGACGAAGAAATTGAACAAATAGAAAAGAATGACACATGGTTACTTGTGCTAAGACCTCATGACAAAAATTCATTGGGACTAAATGGGTTTACAAAAACAAACTGAATGAGGATGGTAAAGTCATCAGAAATAAAGCAAGGCTGGTTTGCAAAGGCTATGCTCAGGAAGTTGGACTAGACTATGGAGAAACTTTTGCACCAGTAGCCAGACTGGAAGGGGTGAGAATTCTTCTTGCGTATGCAGCTCACATAGGCTTCAAAGTGTACCAGATGGATGTGAAATCTGCATTCCTCAATGGAATACTGGAGGAATTAGTCTACATTGAGCAACCGGAAGGGTTTACATCTGCTCAAAAGACTGATATGGTCTGCAAACTAAAAAAGGCTCTCTATGGGCTCAAGCAGGCCCCAAGGGCTTGGTATGAAAGGTTGCATTCATATCTTCTGATAATTGGATTCATCAGAACCGGTGAGAACAACAATATGTATCTCAAAATTGGAAAGGAGGGAAACCTAATTGCTGAAATCTTTGTTGATGACATCATCTTTGGAGGAGATGACAAAATGAGCAAAGCATTTGCTGAAGAAATGAAGAAAGAATTTGAGATGTCTATGATAGGGCCCATAAAATTCTTTATTGGACTACAGGTCCATCAGCTAAAAGAAGGTATCTTCATCTCTTAGTCCAAGTACATAAAAGAAATTCTCAAGACTTTTGGACTAGAAGAATACAAACCGGTTGGAACTCCAATGATAACTAATCTTAAGTTATCAAAGGAGGATGATGCCAAAGAAGTAAATGAAACAATGTATCGGTCCATGATAGGAAAATTACAGTTTGCTGTTCACAACAGACCGGACATTGCTCATGCAGTTGGCATAGTAGCAAGATTCTCTGCTAATCTCGAAGAAACACATCTAATTGCAGTGAAGAGAATCTTCAGATATCTAAAGGGAAGCGAGGAATATGGCTTATGGTTTCCACACAAGGGTGGATTCCAAATTAAAGTCTACATAAATGCAGACTGGGCTGGCAACGTGGATGATAGAAAGAGCACAAGTGGTGGTGCATTCTTTCTAGGTGGAAGAATAGTATCGTGGACAAGTAAGAAAGTAGAATTGTATTTCACAATCCATTGCTGAAATTGAATATGTTGCTATTGCAATAAATTGCACACAGGTAATCTGGATGAAACAATTGCTAGAAGGTATTCAGGAACAGGTACCTGAACCGATCGCAATTCACTGTGACAGTACTAGTGCCATAAACATATGCAAAAATCCTATTATGCACTCCAAGACCAAGCACATTGCCATGAAGTATCACTACTTGAGGGAACTTGTACTGAACAAAGAAGTAAGATTGAAGTATGTGTCCACCAAAGAAGAGATTGTTGATATATTCACAAAGCCATTACCAAAGAGTACTTTTGAGTATCTCAGAGGTAGACTTGGGGTTGTACCCCTCTCAAATCATCAGTAATCATCAACAGGGAGTCATCAGTTCATTATGATTCAAACAAAAGGTACATTTTATCTTTTATGAATTGATGAAAAGGACTACTGCTCGCAGGGGGAGCAGTATGCAAATCTCTCTGATTAGCCTTTTGGCATTCTATTGTCAAAAAGGGGGAGAATATGATTACCTATCATATTTTTGCCATCAATGCCAAAGGGGGAGATTGTTGGCAGTAGTAACCGGTAAGCTCTCTACCGGTTCGAGTGTTGTCATTAATTGGCAAATTGAGGATAGCGAATTGTTGTCTGTATAAAGGGAACTCTTCATCAAGAGAGGCTGTGAAACCGGTCACTACACTAAGCATTAGCCACCGGATAATGCACTCAATCAGGGAAGAGAGTATCCTAGTATCAACCAAGGACTGAACTTCAACGGGTATAGACAACAGTAGCAATAGTCAAAAAGCAATAATCGAACTAAGTGTCTATAACACAACCGAGACAGTGTAACCGGTAGTCCACGCAAATGCAACCAGTAAGACATAAAGAAGATTGCAACAGATCGAAGAATTCAACCGATATATTACAAGACTCCGGT
Source organism: Chamaecyparis obtusa (assembly GCA_027943335.1). Taxonomy (NCBI): domain Eukaryota; kingdom Viridiplantae; phylum Streptophyta; class Pinopsida; order Cupressales; family Cupressaceae; genus Chamaecyparis; species Chamaecyparis obtusa. The sequence continues at coordinate 714,765 of BSBK01000997.1, forward strand.
ATGAACTGAGGAAGTCATAGTCACCAGTCAACTATCTGTTCCAACCTATCAGGATTTATTGCAGTAATTCTGGGTGACCTTGAGTTGTCTCGATGATCGGCTTGTGGCACAGTTAAAGGAATTAAAGCCAGAATCAATGGCTTTTGAGGCGTGACTGAAGGATTTAAAGCCGGATTTAGTAGCTTTAAATCAAGGAGTTATCTCTTGTGAAGGAAAGTTGCCTGGCATGCAACTATTGTTTTCTTCATAAAGCGAATAAAGCTAGAGAATGTATTGGATGATTGCTTAGCGAACTAATACTCTGTTGAGTGATGTAATCAAAGGATCTCAAGATTAGGTCGTGCATTTTAGGCGCTGTCAAAGCAACATAACTCTATATATTCTTATGCTTGTCAAGAATAAGAGTTGCCTTCATTCTGTCGAGAAAAAGAGTGAACCTATAGGCTATAGAAGCAAGGGTTAGAGAAAATCGACAAAGAGAGATAATAGGTTGTGCCAGGTAGCACAACAATAGTTGAGAATACACCTGTGTTAACCGGTGATGATTCTCAGTTGAGCACAAATAGAGATCACATCTAGCTAAGTAGAGCCCTCTGTAAAGATTTTGATTCTATTATTTTCTAGCAAACTACAATAGACAAATCCTAGTATTTGGGTGGACTCTAATAGGTTCCTAGTATCAAAATCCCTTAACTGGGTGACATCTTTCAAAGTGTTTGAAGTCCCTTAATCAGGCAGGTCTTAACAGACCTTATTGTAACAAATCCCCTGTCCGTGTCGCAGCTAGCAAGTGCATTTTTATCCCTTAATCGGGTAAGCTCTTAACAAGGCGTACTTCAGAAGAGTACAAATATTGTGAGGTCTCCTCACACCGTGATTTTCACCTTCACTGGGTTTCCACGTGATAAATCTGGTGTCACTTTGTGTTTGTTCACTTACTATTTTATTTGCTCAGAACTGCTTGCTTTTATGTTGTAAGTTTACTTCACTAGATTAAAAGAAAGAAAGAAATTTTACAAGTGCTGATTCACCCCTCCCCTCTCAGCACCAGTTGGGACTGTCACACAAAACATTATATAACTCCAGATTTCCCTATTAGTGATGCCAGAAGTAATTCAAACAATAATAGTTCCACATAACATTGAATGCCAAGTACCAACAATGCCACCAGTTGCAAAGATGCCAAAGATGTAGATAGATTTCGCAGATGTATACAAAGATGGTGTTTCAACTTTGCTAGATCCGAAACAAGCAAAACACAAGATATTTGACGCACAGTGAAATATTAGAGTGATATTCCTGACTGCAGACTAGGGTGGCTGTGAACCACCGAAACTGCAACAAACCAAATAGGGAGGATCTTTCACCTCCGAAATGACTGAGAACAAAACTCCAACTAGAATTCGCAAAGACAAAATATTTCAAGATGCATACCAACAACTACCTACATGCCGGTTATAAATACCCCTTCGGAGAAACTCCCAAGGGTTTGCAAAAGAATGCCGACACGAAAAACACCTATGGACAACAATAATAAAAATTGGCCGACTTTTATTAATTAATTAAAGGTCCATTTATAATATCATTTAAATTTGTTAAGGAAATATGATCTTTGGAATATATTTTCTGCTGTAATTTATAATGTCTGATGTGTATATATAATAACTGAATATATATATATAATGCTCTGTGATTGTAATGTGATTGTAGATTGAAGAAACTATGCCGTGGTGATTGATTGTTCTTTCAACCTGCAATCATTACATATAAATATGTTTCATAGCAGTTAGACGTGCCCTTTCATAATGAACAGTCATGACTCTTAACAGTCACGACCCCTTGCAGTCACGACTCCTGCAGTCACGACTCTTTGTAGTTGCTGATGCATTAGCATAAGCGACTGTTGACAACAGTCGCTTATGCTAATGCAAAAGTGACTGCAATTACTTGAGTCGCTAAGTAAGTGTTAGTCGATGCTTGGAACATTAATCTGAACATCGAACATGGTTCGATTTATTCAATATGATATTAACATATATATTATTATGTTATTATCATTATTATAATTTATCAATAATGATAATAAGATAATAATATAATCATATCTATTCTTTATAATCATTGTATATATATATATATATATATATATATATATATATATATATGATACGAATGAAGCTATAACTTAACAAAATTTTGGGACCATTAACTAATTAAAAACAATTTATTAAAAATGGGGACATTACAAAGATGCCTAGCATAGAAAATATCATGATCTTGCTCAAACACAATGAAGATTAGCTCATAATTTGCAGTGTTACGAAGAATCTCTTTTAGGACAATCTAGGAGTTCTAACAACTCATCCACATTTACAAGTAAGAGTTCAATACAACAAGATAAAAATGAGGAAATATTTAGCATGCTTGAGGAATATGACACTCTTCCTAGATATGTTAAGAGAGATTTACCTTTCTTTGATTATGTGGATTCACATCCAAGGCTACAGTACAAGATTGATTGGGCGAAGCAACAATAGCACATTGTAGCTCATGATCTATTTGCTCATGAAGTTTTTAGAAGTGTGTGAGGAGTTTTCAGCAGTCATTAATCATCCTATAGGTGAACAACATTTCAAACCAAACATGGAAGGAAAGACTGAAAGGGAGGCAGTGAGTGAAGAGAAACTAAATTCACAGGTTATAGAATGTTCCAAGAAGAGCAAGAATTAAATGAGGAGAGAACATATTTGTTTCACATGTCAGAAGACTTGGACACTTGATCACAAGTGTGGGGTTAGTGAGGAAGATAATTCAGCAAAAGACGATGAGACAATCAAGAAAGAGAATGAAGAACAAAATGCTCCAGATGTAAGGTACTTAGAGCTCTTGGTTGGTGACATAGAGATTATTATTGATAAACCCCATGAAGAGATAGGCTCCTTTGATGAATCTATATGTGATCATAATGCTACTCCCTTATTTCTTCATGAAGAGTGCATTGAATCTTGTTGTGAAATTGCCAATATTGCTCCTATAGAAGATGATCTAATACAAGATGAGAATAAGTTAGAATTCTAGGATACTTCTAATGGGAAACATGCATCAGGGAAGGAAGAGGAGTTTGAGGATGTTGAGTACACAACACAAAGATATGAGACAACTACACATGAAGAAAAATCAGAACAAGGCATTGAGGACACTGAAGAGTATGAGGTGCAAATTGAAAATTCAGTTTGCTTTCAGTCTGATTTTGAAGTAGCAGTTAAGGAAAGACATGTGGATAGTCACTAATATGAATGTAATCCTTTGATCAAGCATGATGTTGACACTCAAGAATTGAGAATCACACGAGGCTAATTAATTTAGAGAGCAAACTCATTGGATGAAGCATAGGGATAATGTAGATCTCAAGCTGATTGATAACTCACTCTTTGAGATGAGTGCTGATTGGATATTTTATAATCCACTCTTCGATTTGGACTTGGAAGTTCTTTCTGACTCTAGTGATGAGAATGGATTTGATTGCAGGATTTTTGACCCAGGTGTAGTTTGTAGTGATGAGGTATGGTCACATGATCGGAGTGGTGGATCAATTTCTAGAGCTAGTACTGCTGCCCACTTTCCGATCAACTTACATGAGTTTGGATCCTAATCAACAGATGAGTTGGATGGATTCTTCGGCTCAATGGATGAGTGGTTCTTGGTTGAGGATTGATGGTAGATGTGATTTGGTCATAGGAGATGGATTTTCAGCCTCTTCTATACTCATGACTCCTTTGTATTTAGAGGTATTTCAGATTGTTGACTGTTGTACTAGATCCTCCATACTATTGATGTTGACTTGTCTTTGGGCAGTTTGATTTTGTGCACTTACAAATTTCAGTGCAGCTAGTTGGGGGAATTCTTTGGGCACAACTCAATTAATCCTCACTTGGAGGTTAATTGTTGATATCATGGTTTCGGTTGTTGACTGCAGAAGTAATACTGGGTTGCCTGTCTTTAAGGTTGGTTTTGTTGAGTTGCGGTTACCTACAACAACTGGTTGGAGGAGTTGGAGGGGCTTGTATCATCTCCTCCCTCATAGAGGTTGGCATAATGATGAGCTTTCATCATCATGTGGCGTTAGAGTTATGTGTGGCCTTAGCTGGAGTAAGGTGCTCAGTTGGATTGAGGATGTTCTCATTTATGGTAGCAGCACATGGTAGGTTAACTTGACTGACTATGTACGTGGGGTAATTCGGGATCTTGGCATTGGTATGTTTAGTGCATTACTTCAATGGGATCTTGATGTGTTGCTTCACAACTCCGGGCATGGTGATGATTACATCTGAGTAGCACAACGGATTGGCGGAGCAACATTCCTAAGGTTGACATGGGATCTAGGCATTTGATTTCACCATGTAGGTGCTGATTGCTTGAGGGCAAGCAATCTACGGGAAGGGAGGACTGTAATGTCCCAAATAATTAAATTTTAAGTTGTCAAATTATATCAAATTTCATGACGACTAAATTTAATTATTTAATTAAGCAGTTAAAGTGACTTTATGTCAATAAAGAATTATTTAATAAAGAAAACTCACCTTATTATTTAGAAGTGAAAAAGAATACCAAAGGTCAAGGAGTGGGAAAGCCAAGAGTTTTCTGGAGATTGCTAGAAAAGTACAAGGAGATGATTATTTAGAACATGTTTTAGATGATATTGAATTTTTTATGAAGTTGTTTGATGCTTTGGCATTAGCTGAGATTTTTGTAGAGGAAAACCTTTGAGAATTTGACATAAGAGCTGGACGGAAACATGGCTCTTCAACGAGGTAGATTTGTGATAGAGACTACATCTGCACCAAATTTTAATAAGTTCAAATCCGAAGACAAATTCAAGTACTGAAATATTGGCACGGTTGAGGTATTTGTTGATTATATGTTATTTGAGAAATGAAAATATTACATCTTGGTGTGAGATATTTTTGAAAATTATAATTTGAATACTCAATATAAATAATCAGTGGGTCTCGAATGTATTTGAAATAGGTTTATATTGTATTATGATTAATTCATTATACCGGGTATCCAATAAGGGCATTTAATAATTTTAAGTCTATGGCCTGAAAATAAAATTGAAAATATTATTATTCCATCTTCTGTTCTATAGTTTGGATTAGAAAAAATTAATATTTGAGTTGTGAGTTTAAATGGTGGATCAAATATGTCTATGGAAATATTTTGTTGGTTGAGTATTATTGAGGGAATTATTGAAAGGATGGGTATATTGTGGATGCCAAGGATTAGTTAATATTGTCGAACATTATAAAAATATACGATGAATAAATATTATAGTTTGTAAGAATATTAATTCCGTAGCTGGGCAAAATTCCTCTTGTTCTCGTATATCTGGGCAATTGCATTTGAGAATGGTTTATATATTATTCTGAATGGTTTATAATGGTTTTACCTCAAACATTGCTGTGTGAAGTAAACATCAAATATTTTGCCGAATATTATCATCAGACAATATAAAGGAAACAAATATATTTGATATTAGTGTGATGATTGGTTCGGCATATTCTATCAGGCTTATTGTGTGCGCATAAAATAATATCTATAATATTAATGCTGGGAATATTGAGTTGCCGCGAAGGAGATTGGCGATGAATAATATGGAGTAAAATAACGGGTGTAGTCGAACTTTACAAATATAAATTAATTCCCTGTTTGCTGTGACCACGAGTCAAGAGATTTATTAATATTTGTTGTGAGTTGCTGTTGTGATATAAATTCTGGGGTTTGAGCTTAGTGTGGGCTTCTTCTGTTGATGACAACTGTCTCATGGACCTTCATGTGAATTAACTATGGTGTAGCGAGAGCTTGGAATTGAGCATTGTTCAGAGGAAGAGATTAATAATTTGCAGGTTGTCATACAATGGATTGTGCTTTGGGATGGTGAAGTATTGGTTTGAAGAACACCTGATATCTTTTCAAAGTGACAAGAATACACAGCTGCCAGTGTGGGCATATATTTGAGAGAACGTATTTCATCGGCTACAATTAAGAAATATAATTATGGGATGCATTAAACATTTTGATCCAAAGTTATTATGAAAAGTAGCGATTACCAAAGGCATAAGACATTTCTTATGCTACATGATTCCTCACCCCGAGTGTGAGATAAAAGATGACATTCATATTCACTTAACAAGGGAATCAAATTATAACTTATTATTTTCTTTATTCATACCATAGCTCAAAATATCGTTATCGACAACTTATCACCAAGGGCAAAAAAAGAGATATCGGCAAATATCAGAGATAAGCTGGCAACTTCTCGGGAAAATATTGGGAACTTAAAAGATTGCTTAAATTTAATTAGAAATGCATTTTTTTTGCAAAACTCAATTAGGAGATGCATCTAATGAGTCAATAAATGAGTAAACAAATCAAACAAGCTGATCTAGATATATATAAATGCAAATAGCTTACAAAATTGCATCCTCGTGTGGAATGCTGATGGCTCGTAGCCATAGTCTGATAGTCTGAACTCTGAAGCAAACTAAAAATAGCAAATTGTCTTTGTAAACAGTAAAACTATAAGAAAATACAAGTGTCAAGTACAATATCAAAATAGTCCACATCTTCCTCTTCCCCTTCCTAGCAAATCTAGTAAAAACTATTGGAATGGGAGGGCCCGGAGGGGGTCTAGCCCTAGAAGTCTACTGTCGTTGTGTTTGTGGGTGTGACTCAACCTCCATCTTGGATGAAGATAGTGTTGACACTAGCAATGACTCATCATTTGTATCCTCCTCACTCTGAGACTCAGTGCCCGGAATGTCATCCAATCCCGCTGCGAATCCGTTGTCCTCCATAGCCCACCTCTCCAAATCGTAGATCTCATCCTCTATAAACAATGGAGGCTGCTTCTGTGATGTCCAATCCCACTAAGGATCTATGTCATCCAAATCGAGTGGACCAGTTGGTGCTAACTTTACCTTTTTTATGCACAACTTAAGGTTATATTGCACAAAGACAAGGTCATTGAGGCATTTTTGTGCTAACTTGTTACTCTTCTTCGTGTGAATGACCTCAAATAAGCTCCAATTATGCTCACAACTGGATGAGCTATAAGGCTGACATAAGATGCGAAGAACAAGTTTTTGTAGATTTGGGACATTTCCGCCCCAATTTCGCCATCAAGCATCTACAAGATAAATATTAAAGAGCTAGAGAGCAAGGTGAAAACATATTTTTGTAACTTAGTTTTTATGATTTATCTACTTATCATGCATGTGAAAAACTCTGAAAATCCAAATATTGTACCTGGGGTTTGAGTGTTTCTTCTTCTCCTTGCCGCGTTTAAGGAGAATAGCTTTCCCGTTGCATTCTGGTACACTTCCATCTAGGCCACAATGAGGTCTCTCACCTCAACATCGGGTACCATTCTTTGCATGCAATTAGTGAAGCCCTCCATGACCTCTCCATTGGGATCACCGTAGGATGGAGAAAAGCGAAAACGAGGGTTTAGGAATTACACCACCGCATGAATGGATTGCTGGAGCTGATTGTTCCACCTCCTGTCAATAATGCCCCTTATGGGGTCAAATTCGAGGCTGTCCCTTGTAATTTTTAATAGCCTCCTTGGCCCTATCCATGGCCTCATAAAGATACCCCATTGGTGTTTGATCCCCATCTACTAAGCTGAGAACTCTAACCAAGGGCTCCGTCACCTACAATTGAAAAGTAGAAAAAGATTATCATTAATCATTAGAGACTAGAGTTATAAATTAATAATGAAAGACTTGATTCTTGAATACAAAAAAATAAATATTCAACTTTTGAAGTTTCTAAGTTACCTTCACAATTTTTGTAGCAGCTTTTAAAAAGTTGTTGTCAAAGGTGATGTATGCAACTTTCTCTCCTTCAGGCTTCTTTGAATAAGTTGAGTCTAGCGATGCTTGACTCACAAACATCGATGGTCCCAACTGGTGCTGAGAGGGGAGGGGTGAATCAACACCTATTAAAACTTAAAACAAATCTGACATAATATACTAAAATTGTAAGCAGAACATAATCTATCACAAAAATAGCATCAAACAATCAAGCAATAATCAACACTAGATTTATCACGAGGAAACCCAAATTGGGAGAAAACCACGATGTGAGAAAACCTCACAAATTCTGCACTCTTTTGAAGTGCACCCTGTTAGGAGCCTTCCCTGTTAAAGGATTACAAACGCACTGTTAGATGCGACCTGGTTAAGGGATTTATCAAGTAAGGTTTGTTAGAACCTTCCTTGTTAGAGGACTTAGAACACCTAAACAGATGTCACCCGGTTAAGGGATTCAATAGAAGGGACCTATTAATGTCCACCCAAAATACTAGGATTTAGCTATTGTAATTGTTAGAGAACAATAGAGAAATTGACCTTTTAAATATGGCTTTACTTAGCTTGATAAGATTGCTGTGCTAATCAATAGAGAGTCATCACCAGTCACTGCAGGTGTCATGTCCCCATTTTGGCTGACATCGTTTGGCATGACGGATTTGCCTATCATCGACTCTCGTAGGCAAATGGTTTGGAGAGAGGGTCATTATGTTGATCATTTGATTGCATATTGCTGACAGAGCCTACATTCGGTAGAGCCTACATCTAGTTTGGGCCTACATGCAGTTGTAGTGGAGCCTACATCCAGAGTGAGCCTACAACCAGTTGTAGTAGAGCCTACGTTCAGTCTTGAGCCTACGTTCAGTCGTAGTTGGGCCTACATTCAGTTATGAGACATTTGGGCCTACATTGTTATAATTTTGAGTTGAGAAATGTACTTTATTATTATAATGTTATTTTATTATAAAGTACATTATAATTGGATGTTTCTAGAAGTTCTAGCAACTTCTCAAGGAAAAGAATAAATAGAGGGCTTGGGCTTTCATTTTGACATGCTTGGATTTGGATTTTCTTCTACTTCTTCATTGTGAAGCAATTTGTAGTCTTTGGTCTGCAAATTCTATTCGATCTTTGGGAACGAATCACTCCCTTGGATTGGCATAACTGAGGTAGTGAAATATCTACTGAAGGGTTGCAAATTTGGAGTTGGTACTCAGCCATCTCATTGGTACTTCATTGAGAATTTGATGTAAGGGTTTGTTTGTGATTAAAATAGCATTTCAGGAGGCATTTTTAGCAGGTCCGAAATTATAGGCGACCGTTTTTAGCAGGTCCGAAAAAGCAGTCCGAAAAAGCAAATCTGAAAAAGCAGACCTAAAAAATTGATATTGAGGGTTTGCAATTGTTTGGAATAAGGGTTTGAATTCATCATTTGCATTGGTGAATCGTTTTGGTGAAGATTGGATATCAATTTGGCACATTTTCAGAATTGCAATATCAGGGTTTGGAACCAATAATTTGCTCATATCTCCTAATCTACTTGGAGAATATTTTTATGCTCTTGGGAGGATCTTAGTACACCCCTGGCGATCCTTTTCATAGCTTTTTGGAGTGTCAAAAACCCTGCAATTATTTTATGCAGGAGCCGTACATGTACGGCCTGGTACGGCTTTGTGGTGTGCAGCACATAGCAAAGATTCAAGGGCAGTTTGGGGGCGAGTTAGGATTGCTTGGTGTTGGTCTTCAGCAGCGTAGCAAATCAGAGTAATTGGAGCGGTTTCCAGGTGCACTTGTTGATAGTAATGAATGTTAAACATTACATATCTATTGTATATGACAGTCACTAAAATTCATGTCTGAATATGTATTGTTCTTGCACCATTCTGCTGTGATAATCAGTTCATATATCTTTGTTGTTATAGTCAGTCCTCTATCTTCAGATATGGATATAAGTTAGCAAGGGTATTGCCACATTGTCATAGCATTGTATTCTGAATATTGTCACAGTCATACATAATCTGAAAACAGTCATTGAATTCAGACTTTGCATTGTAATTGGGTGTATTGATAGGACTACGTTCATTCATTGGTTTCATATCCAAGTCCATATGTTGTACACAGTCCATAAACAGTGCTTATATGTGTTAGATGTAACAATTGCATGAATTCTGGAAAGTGCAATCAGAATTAGAGAAGTTTTTGATATCGTGTAGTAAGTCTTTACATTGCTTTGAGATTCATTGCTGCTCTATTGTATTTCATTACTACATTGGTATTGTTATCTCAATAACATTTGGTGCCCAAAACAAATAAACATCATTGCAAACAAGACCATTCAAGTGCATGCCAACTGTTTGACGAATTTACACGGATCAGATTTGGGGTTTTTAGTGATCCTACTAGTGAGGGTCATTACAGCAGGTATGCTCTTCTCTTGGGTGATGTGCTTTCTTGCATACTCTTCCTCTTTTCACCTCCTTGTAGCTTCTTCCGACTTACAGGTTCACTCTTTTATTTGGCAGAATGAAGGCAAGCAATATTCTTCACAGGCTAAAGAATATATAGACTTCTAACCATTCCGCATTCTACATGCATGACCCGTTCAAGATCACCTTCGGATCCATCACCCAGTGGAGTATTAGTTCACTGAGGAAACATCTAGTGCATGCCATGTGCTTTTATCGCTTTATGAAGAAAAAGACAGATGCGCATCAAACGCCTTCCTTCACTAGAGTTTTCTTCATGTTTTAATGCCACAAACTCCGACATTAAAATCCTCTCTTGTGCCTTGTACCGATCGTCTTGATAACACAAAGTCTTTTGAATTTTGTGCAACAAATCTTGATCGAAGAGTCACACAATTGTTTGTCAACTCTAACATTCCCCGGTTCATCAGCCTTGATGAAATCTTTACTGATCAGTTTATATTCCTAGGTCGTGCACAGGTAAACACCTTCACCTGTCACCTTTCCTTTCTCTGTTCATACCGGTTGCGTCTTTGATTAACCGGTATCCTCGGTTCCTGTTACCAGTTACCAGTTACCAGTTTCACCATCCTTGGTGACCAGTTGCTCTGATGATTAGGTAGATCTTTATTAGTAAGATAAAATAGTCTACTCTTTCTTTCTCTGTGTTATCGGTCTTTAAACCAATCTTTTCTTTGTGCATATTATTGTTAGCTTTACCTGTTCTGCCTTCACAGATTGAACACTGCTATCCTTATTGATAAATGACAACACCTCTTTGCCAATCAATGACAATACATCTTTACCATATACCGGTTGCATTCTTATTTACCGGTTAATGCCAACAATCTCCCCCTTTGGCATTGATGGCAAAACCATTAAACCATTACCAGTTTGACCACATTCTGGTCCACACGGTCCACACCCACACATTGACCGATCATAATCTTCCCGTTTGCAATAATGCCAAAGGCTAGTCAGAAAGACTACCTTACTGAAAACTGCTCCCCCTTTGAGCAACAATCTTATTCATCAATCCAATTATGTTGAGACTGATTCCTCTGTTGAAGCATAATGAATTGATGAACATCTTGTTATTCCTAACCGATTACTGAGAGGGGGGGGGGTGAATCAGTAAATACAATTTCTACTTCTATTAAACCTTATGTATATATTCTTTCAGTATAAACAGAATATAGTCAACCATTCATAAACAGAAATAGAAAAACACAGGTCAACACAACATATATACGTGGAAACCCTTGGTTAGAAGGAGAAAACCATGTTGAGATAAAACCCACAACTTTACTACTACAGTAATAAAGGTGCCCTGTGAAGAGCTTACAAAACACTGTAAGAGTGCTACCCGGTAAAGGGATTTGCTAGAAGACCTATTAAGATCTTGACCCTGTTAGGAGTCGCCTTGCAAAAAAGACTTTCAACACCAATTAAGATGCTACCCGGTTAAGGGATTTGTACAATGAACCTATTAGGGTTCACCCTGATAGAGGGATTTGAATATGCTTTAACAGTATAAAAGCAATGATCTGAATTGACACTTTCTGTCTGATTAGATCATACTTGTTACCCTTTCTGTTCTGCTTGGCTGTTGAACCTCTTTGCCTTTCATCTCTTGTGACCGTAGCTTCTCTCAGAAGATATCTCTCTCCTACTTTGTATTTTTTTACAACTATTGTGTATTCCGTGACCTGTATTTATAAGACATTAATCTTATCAAAGAATACTTCTCACAATTCTAGCAAGCTGTAAACTCACCTATAAATCATGCATGCAAAGAACTTGCAAAATGATCTTGAGTTTACCTTGAAACATCTGCGTAGAAATAATACTAACTCTTGTTAAAAAGTTAACTCTAGTTCTAACGGTGAACACTCCGTATAGTTCGGTTTTAACTGAAATAGCTCCGCATAATCCTGCGTAGATTATCATGCAGTTGACCGGTATAGATCTTGTACCCGGTAGTTCATACATCCCCTGTATGTTTTATAAGACCGGTTGTAGATACTCTGTTTGGTCTACTGATACATATACTCTATTAGGTCTACCGATTCACCGATGGGATTGATGTTTGCCTTAAACTTATCCAATGACAACTTAAATATGCCAACAATCTTCCCCTTTGGCATTGGTGGCAAAACATCACTCTCTCATCATTGTTCATTCCCTGTCATGTAGACTTCCCCTGTGCTTGTGCTGTAATTCTTCCTTTTGCTTTGTAGGTGAATCTACCTTGTAATTTGACCTTCCCTTCCAAATCTTCTTCTAGTTCTCCATCTTCTTCCCCTTTTTGCCTCCATAGGACAAAGGATTATGCCTCTGGATTATATCTGTAGTTTAGTGAAGATATCCTTGTAAATTTTCTTCATTGTGTGAAGAAAAGGATTCTATTGACTGGTGACATGTTCTAGATTTTTTTGTGCTGCTTTCAGCGATACAATTATATTCTCCATGTCTTCTACAGTCTTGTAGTCTGGTTCCTTGATCAGGGTGTCGGCCTCTGTTGCAGTCCTTTGCATTAGATCAAATGTTGGGGCAAAAAATAATTGAAATACAATGAGATCTTGGATTCTCTTTGTTTTCTCTTCAGATGCCTTTCTCAGAATGAGAGCTAGGCTTGTCATTTCCCTACTAAAATCTGTTGCTGATGTGTTCTTTACATCAAATTGGGATGAATGAACTCTTATGTCTTCAGAAGTCTTAGATGACTTCTCTATGATATCTTGAACAAAAACATCGAAGTTTGAAGTCCTTGTCATTAGACTTCCTGCAACCTGTAACTGTTGTTGGAGTACCCTTATGTTTGTGGATACTGTTACCTTTATCTCTTCAACCTATTTATGGAGAATTTCTATTCTCTTCTTCTCATAATGATCAATGGCAACTGTCTCCAGATCGGTGACATCATCTCCTATTGCTAATGGCGTCGGTTTTCGGATACTTCCAAACCTTGCCCACGGGTACCATGGTAACCATTTGCCCTTATGTTTGTATTGTCCCTCTTTGGGGACATTAAAAAATTAAAAGCCAACTTCACATAATATTAAAAATGACTTTATTGGAGCTTAATGTAAATTGATAAAAGTCATTTTAATATTTAAAAATAGGATTAAAAGGAGACAAAGAGAAGGAAGACAAAAAGACAGGAATTGGAAAACAAAGGGTAAAAGGGATGCTCTTTAAAAGAACAAAGAGAAGCTCATTTGGGATGCTTGGATTATGCTTTGGTTACTTTTCTCTGGGAGAACTTGGAAGCTTCAGCTTTTAGCAGGTTTGAGGACAGAAACCCTCGAGCTTGGAGGCACTGGACTAAAACCCATTGTCAGTTGGAAATATCATGGAGGTGTCACTCTTAGTGTTTCAGGTTCATATTTCTGGTATCCAATTTTGCTGTAATTTTCTGTAACCATGTAATATTCCTAATTAATTTTGATTATTGAAACCTGCAACCATGATCTATTCATTAGTAATGGTTTAATTTAAAATCTCATTAGTGTTTGTTTCTATAATTTGAAGTATCGGAATATACTAGAGTGGACAAGAAAACTCTTCGTAGTTTCTTTCCTCCCTGAAGCATACCCTCCTTACGAACAAGTTAGTTTGGAGTTGGACAAGGAAACCCACGATGGTTGCTTTCCTCTAATCATTCCATCTCTTTATATCTTACATCATAAGGGAGTGTTAAGGCAGACATAGTGGGGTCTTGGCTCGGTAAGCCTACGCTTCCAGTCTACCCTCTTACCTACTCTCCTTCCTCCAACTATGATGAGATGTGCCTATTCAAGAATTCTGAATTAAGGTTGTGATGATAGAATCTATATCATAAGGGAGTGTTAAGGAAGACATAGTGGGGTCTTGGCCCGGTAAGTATATACTTCCAGCCCATTCTCTTACCTACTCTCCTTCCTCCAACTATGATGAGATGTATCACCGTTGTATTATTTGGTGAAAGATAGATTAACAAGACAATGTATTGTTGATCCCTATATTATTATTGTGCTTATCACGGTAGTATAATTTATTCTCATATTCTTTTAATTATTGTCTCTCTACTGGTTTGTTTCATTATGGTAATTATCACTCCAATACCACGTACCTTGCGTATCTTGCCATGGTTATCTCCACTGGCACCTATTAAACTGTTTTGCTGTTTCCTTGATATTGCGGAGGTGACATACGGATCTTGGATGCTATGCCAACTTCCCTTTGAAGCTACAAGATAGAGCGGTAGCATTTAAAGCTCTAGTCTGTCTGTATCATTCCCTCTTGCCGTGACGTCCAGACTCTATGGTTTGCCTTATCGAGAGGATTGACTTGTATTCGTTCCTCTACTGGCGTGGGTCTCGTGTGCTCCTTGAGTCCCTTCCCTGTATTCTGTTTTATCTTCCTCCTGTCTGGTGCTCTTTTTTGTGCCCAGATCGCCTATGTATACCCCTGTGGATGTGATTTCGGGGGGTGCGACTACATGGGTATCGTTTCAGTCGATGCTAATATATTATTGACTATGTTATCAGATGTGTTATTAATGTCCGACAACTATATTATCCAATATGTTACTTATTAATATGCTATAAGATTTAATTAAGTATGCGTAAAGGTTTTTAGTAATAATAATTATATTTTATAATTGATGATTTATAATTATTTTTATGACTTGGATATTATGATTATTTATTATTATATATTATAATTAATATTTAATTAAGTATTGTCATTACTTAATTAAATATTTAATTAATTATTATTATTATTACTATTAATTAAGTATTGTTATTACTATTATTATATATTATAATTAATATTTAATCATTATTATTATAACTTGGATATTATTATTATTATTACAATTAATTATTGACAGTATAATATCCTTGACTTTCATTAATTTTTATTAAAACATAATATTCATATATCATTGGCGGCTCATGACAGTCCACCCATCTTGAATTTGCTTGTCCTCAAGCAATTTTGGTTGCGACGTGATTTCTTCTCCCACCCATGTAGCGTCTTCCTTGGGTAGATCCTTCCATTTTACCAAGTACTTTGAAATGGTTCTACTCCTTAGTCTCCTTTGACATTTCTCAAGGATAGCTTCAGGTTCCAAAATGAGTTTCCCTTCATCATCTAATGGCACCATTTCCACACATGGGTAATTTGTTGGCCCAGAACTTTCTTAAGTCTGGATACATGGAAAATGCTATGGATTTTGCTATTTTCAGGCAATTCGAGCTCATAGGCTGCTTCTCCTATTCTCTTCAGAATTTTGTATGGCCCATAGAATCTCGGTTTCAATTTTTTTGCTCCGCTCTTCTTTATCAATGTTTGTTTGTAAGGTTGAAGCCTTAGGAAAACCATATCCCCAACTTCAAATGTTCTCTCTATGTGTTTCCTATCGGCATAGATTTTTTGTTGATTTTGAGTATGGTGGAGGTTGTCTTTAAGAGTTTTCATTAGATCCCTATTATTTTGTATAAAGTCTTTAGCTCCTGGTACCTTACTATCCATAGTGATCAAGTTGCTAAAAGAAGTGGCCTTGTATTCATATAATGCTTTGAAGGGACTCATGCCAATAGCAATGTTCTCCTAAATGCAACCATTTGATCCAAGTGTTTTGTTGATCCGTGACATAATTTCAGAGATAGCCTTCTATCTATTTGTTGACAATTTCTGTTTGCCCATCTGTCTGGGGGTGGTAACTAGTGCCTGTAGTCAGGTTTGTTCTTGCCAATCGAAATAATTCTTTTCAAATTGACTTAGAAATTGGTTGTCCTTGTCGCTGATTATGTTTCTTGGTAATCCATGAAGTCTAAATATTTCTTTGAAAAAAACTTCTGCTATTTGTGGGGCCTTGTAATCTGTTGCTATTGCGAAGAAGTGTGCATATTTAGTCAACCGGTCTATTATCACATAAATGCAATCTTTCCCTTGTACCTTAGGTAGTCCAGTGATAAAATCCATTGAAATACTCCCCCATTTTTGTTCCAGAATGGGTAGTGGTTGTAAAAGGCCTGCTGGAGGGTCGTGTTCTGCTTTGTTCCTTTGGCGAACCATACACTCCTGGATGTATTTCATTACATCTCTTTTTAAGCCTTTCCAAGAGAACCTCTCCCTTATTTGTTCATAGGTCTTGTAGTATCCTAGGTGACCTGCAAGGGGGGTATCATGATATTCCTTCATAATCTTCCACTTTAGTTTTGAGTGATGGCTAAGGAATACTCACCTTATACAAAATGAGTTCATCCATTATCTTATAATCATCACTGTGTAGTGCCCCTTCCAAGATCTCATTGGCGTGGGGGTCCTTTGCATATTCGGCCATAATGTCACCCTTCCATTCCCCGACGATGCTGGTTTTGGAGTTGAGGTAGCCTTGGCGAGACAGAGCATTTGCCACCACATTATTAGTTCCCTTGACATATTCTATGTCAAAATCATAAGCCTGAATTTTGCTCACCCATTTCTATTGGCCATCGTTAAGGTCCTTTTGATTCATGAAGAACCTTAGGCTATTATGATCTATTTTGACTTTGAATTTCCCACATACAAGGTATTGTCTAAATTTGGCTAGAGCATGCATTATTGCCAACATCTCTTTGTCATTGATAGAGTAGTGTTTTTCTACTTCTGTAAGCTTGCGGATCTCAAACGCTATGGAATGTTTATTCTGCATAAGTACTGCCCCTATCCCTTCACCTAACGAATCACATTGCAGTTCAAAGGCTACCGTGAAGTTTGGTATGGCCAAGACTGGACATGTGCTCATAGCTTCTTTTTACTTCTCAAAAGCTTGTTGTGCTAAATCACTCCTCATAAATGCCCCTTTCTTGGTTAGATCTGTTAAAGGGGTAGCTATTTTAGAGAACTCCTTGACAAATCGCCTGTAGTAACTGCATAATCCCACAAATCCCCTAAGTTGAGTTAGGGTTTTTGATTTTGGCCAATTTGTGATAGCCTTAATTTTCTCATCATCCACACTTACCCCTTCTGTATTGATTTTATGCCCTAAATAAAAGATCTCTTCTAGTCCAAATTCACATTTTGATGCCTTCGCGAACAACGATTCTGAATCCAAGATATTCAAGACTTCTTCAATATGTTTGAGGTGTTCTTCCCATGTTTTACTATAAATGAGAATGTCATCAAAGAATACTAGTAGGAATTTCCTTAATTGTTTCCGAAAAATGTGATTCATACATGATTGGAAAGTGGCAGGGGCATTAATGAGACCGAAGGGTAAAACTAGGAACTTAAAATGCCCATAGTGACACCTAAAAGATGTTTTATGTACATCTTCTGCTCTCATTCGTATTTGGTGATATCCTGACTGTAGGTCAATTTTTTAAGAGATAATGGGCTCCATGCAGTTCATTGATTAACTCATCAATCCTCAATATGGGGTATCGATTTTTTATTGTCTTCTTATTGAGGGCTCTGTAATTTATACACATTCTGAATGTTCCATCTCTCTTTTTTATCAACACTACTGAAGATGCAAAGGGATTAGTGCTGGGTTTATGTCCCATCTCTAACAGTTCCTTTGTAGTTTTCTCAATTTCCTCTTTACGGGGGTATCTGTAAGGTGTGGTAATTACTGGCCTGACACCTGTTTCCAATTCTATAGTATGCTCAAACCCTCTGCTAATTGTAGGTCAATTTTTAAGAGATAATGGGCTCCATGCAGTTCATCGATTAACTCATCAATCCTCAATATGGGGTATCGATTTTTTATTGTCTTCTTATTGAGGGCGCTGTAATTTATACACATTCTGAATGTTCCATCCCTCTTTTTTACCAACACTACTGAAGATGCAAAGGGATTAGTGCTGGGTTTATGTCCCATCTCTAACAGTTCCTTTGTAGTTTTCTCAATTTCCTCTTTACGGGGGTATCTGTAAGGTGTGGTAATTACTGGCCTGACACCTGTTTCCAATTCTATAGTATGCTCAAACCCTCTTTTAGGGGGAAGTCCTGGGGGAATATCTTCGAAGACTCTTTTGTGCTTCCTCCAGATAGGCTGAATATCTTCATGAATGACTTGATCTTTTGGTGAAGACTTGTCCAAAATCATACATTGCGCAACCCATTCTTCTTGGTTGTGCCTGAATATTCTCTCCATTCTGTTACATGAAACTACCTTTGGTGACCCATTGGGTAGTCCTTTAAGCGTAATTTCTTGTCCATTATATTTGAAACAGATTTCTAGGTTTGGATGGTCCATAGTAAAATGTCCTAAGGAGTGTATCCAAGGCATTCCTAGAATCACATCATATTGTAGGTTTACAACATAGAAGTCCCTCTTAATGGTGTACTCTCCAAATGTGATTTCTAGCTGTGGTACCTTTTAGTGCATTGGTCAATGTCCCCATTGGCCAAAGCCACCCTGAATCCTTTAAAGTCTTTAATTTCCAGCTTCCTTTTTTCAACAAGACTCTTGCTAATAAAGTCATGAGAAGCACTACTATCTACTACGTCAATTACTCTTTGTTCCTTGAGGGTACCCTTTAGTCCGAAAGGCTCGTTTTTCGTTGACTTGGGAAATTGTGGCAAGAGACCCATTTTCTTCATTCATTCTTGCTTTCTTTTGGGCTCCCTCCCCATCCTCATTTGCTGCCCTCTCTATATTATATGCATGGATCCCCTTTTTACATGTATGATGGTGATCCCATGGTTCCTTACACTTGAAACATAAGTTTTTTCACCTTAGTTCACATCACCATTTTTGGGCTTCCACTCCTTTGAACATATGATCTTTCTCTCATTGTTCTTTATAATGGAAACAAGGATTTTCTTCAGATGGTTCTCTTTTGCGTTTGTCTTCCTTTGGTGGGAATTTCCTGAAATGGTATTTGGGTGGTGGATGATCAAATTTCTTTGCCTTAGAATTTGCTTCACTTAAGGTTGTGGGTTCAAATGCACTAACCGTACTTCGAATTAATTATTTTAATCCCTCTATGAAGAGGTATGTAAGCCATTCTTGAGAAATTTCGGGGACCATGATTGCTATTTTCTGAAATTCATTCGCGAATTCTTCTATCATCCCTTGTTGTCTTAGTTGAGTTAATGTCTTAAAATACCATTGTGGGTGCTTTTGATCGAACCTCTTGATGAGTTTTTGGGTGAACTCATTTTAAGATGTTATAAGCTGATGGTCTTGAGTAAGAATTCCATAATGCCACCATTCGTGGGCCATCCCATCTAAATGTAGTACAACTTATTTGATTGCATTTTCCTCCGTCATGGGGCTTAATGATAGGTATGTATCTAGCTTTTGGATCCATGCTCGGGCAAAAATCTTTTCAGTCCCATCAAAAGTGGATATGGTTACTTTATTAATTTTTTCCTTAAGATCTTTATCGGATTGTTTTTTCTTTTTGAGGGCATAGTTGGCTTTCATTTTGGCGTCACAATAATCTCTGAAGGATGTATGATTTCTTAATTCTGGTGCTAATCTAGAATATCTTCTAGGATTTCATCAACATTATCTTGAGGTGGTCCATTCGCTTGTCCTTCTTCCTCTTCTTGGTTTTCTCTAGCTAAGAAAGAGGGTCTTGTTGGCCTTGGGTGGGATAACCTTGGAGAAGGGTTATGGTTATTTTCAGAATGGTTAGAATTTGCATCCCTTCCATTGTTTGGGTGGGGTCGAGATATATTATTACTCATACTTTGTATGGCTTTGAGGAGAATCTGATTTTGTTCCATAAGAGCTTGGGTGGTTTGGGCAGTTTGTTTCATAAAGGCCCTTTTTTCGTTACTTAATTGCTCACTCATTTTATTTCCTTTCCTTTGGTATGTTTTCATGTGTTGATTACACACAGGTTGGCAAGAAGGTTGCTCTGATACCACTGTAATGTCCCTAATTAATTCTGATTATTTAAACTTGCAATCATGATCTATTCATTAGTAATGGTTTAATTTAAAATCTCATTAGTGTTTGTTTCTATAATTTGAAGTATCGGAATATACTAGAGTGGACAAGAAAACTCTCTGTAGTTTCATTCTTCCCTGAACCATACCCTCCTTACAAACATGTTAGTTTGGAGTTGGACAAGGAAACCCAGGATGGTTACATTCCTCCTTTAATCATTCCATCTCTTTATATCTTACATCATAAGAGAGTGTTAAGGCAGAAATAGTGGGGTCTTGGATCGGTAAGCTTACGCTTCTAGCCTACCCTCTTACCTACTCTCCTTCCTCCAAGTATGATGAGATTTACCTATTCAAGAATTCTGAATTAAGGTTGTGATAATAGAATCTATATCATAAGAGAGTGTTAAGGAAGACATAGTAGGGTCTTGGCTCGGTAAGTCTAAACTTTCAGCCCACCCTCTTACCTACTCTCCTTCCTCCAACTATGATGAGATGTATCACCATTGTATTATTTGGTGAAAGACAGATTAACAAGATATTGTATTATTGATCCTTGTATTATTATTGGGCTTATTACGGTAGTATAATTTATTGAGTATCATATTCTTTTAATTATTGTCTCTCTATTGGTTTATTTCATTATGGTAATTATCACTCCAATACCACGTACCTTGCGTATCTTGCTATGGTTATCTCCACTGGCACCTATTAAACTGTTTTGTTGTTTCCTTGATATTGCGAAGGTGACATAAATGGATCCTGTACGCTATGCCAATTTCTCTTCGAAGCTAGAAGATAGAGCGCTACCATTTAAAGCTCCGGTATGTCTGTATCATTCCCTCTTGCTGTGATGTCCAGATTCTGCGTTTTGCCTCACCGAGAGGATTGACTTGTATTCGTTCCTTCACTAGCGTGGGTCTCGTGTGCTCCCTGAGTTCCTCCCCTGTATTCTGTTTTATCTTCCTCCCGTTTGGTGCTCTTTCCTGTGCCCAAATCGCCTATGTATACCCCCGTGGATGTGATTTCGGGAGGTGCGACTTCATGGGTGTCGTTTCAGTCGATGCCAATATATTATCGACTATGTTATCGAATGTGTTATGAATGTCTGACGAGTATATTATCCAATATGTTACTTATTAATATGTCATAAGATTTAATTAAGTATGCATATGGTTTTTAGTAATAATAACTATATTTTATAATTGATGATTTATAATTATTATTATTATATATTATAATTAATATTTAATTAAGTATTGTCATTATTTAATTAAGTATTATTATTACTATTAATTAAGTATTGTTATTATTATTATTATTAAATATTACAATTAATATTTAATCATTATTATTATAACTTGGATATTTATTATTATTATTATTACAATTAATTATTGACAGTATAATATCCTTGAACTTCATTAATTTTTATTAAAACATAATATTCATATATCATTGGCGGCTTATGACAAACCACGATTGGATTTTTGTTATTGTTCTTTTGAAGATTTAAATGCAATACCCTTTCAGAATCTATATTTCAGCTGGGTATTTTATATTTTACTGTACATTGTGCTGGATGAGTTGAAAACATTTGCATGAAAAATTATCTATTGAATTTCTGTTTTAAAATCTGGGTATAATATCCATTGGGGATATTACAGTGGTATCAAGGCTGGTTTTCCTGCCAGTCTGTGAGTTTTTTCAAGTAACAAAATAGAGTATTTGCAGTGCTTGTTTGGAGAGTTCATACTTTGAATCAGAGGACAGCAAAGATGGGACTTATTTTAGTATTCAACACATTTGTAAAATTGTCCAATCATAGTTGTTGCGACCTGGATTTTATGGTTATATTGAACCCTTTATTATCTCTGGACGTTGGAAGTCAGTGATTTTGCCGTGGAACAATAAATCGATTTATGCAAAGATTTGGGTTTTAATTTTTGTACTTCCGTGAATGAAAGCTATCATTCATAGGTCTTCATACTGCTATTTAATGGTGGAAAGATATTTTTGGGCTTTGATTATAATTTAAGAAATATTTTTGCAAAGCTATATTTTTATATAGCTATCGGGCCAAAGTATTGAAAATTATTTATATTTGGGGCATAGCTTTAATGTTTTAACGTTTCAAGTGTAAAACTTAATATTTGGCAGAAGTTCCTATTTTCTAAGGTTTGGCAATTAAATTTAATTTCTTATTCACCGTGGGGTTTTGTGCTAAACATTTGAGGAATTGAATTATTGGGCAAATATTTGTAAATGAAGCATTTTTAATTGGATGAGATAGGCGTGCTTGAAGAAACTGCGTAGGAGGACTCTCATTTCGGTTTCAAGAATTTGATAGAGTTAAGATTGATCATATTCCATCTGAGAGGAAACGACAATAAGAATGATCATATTTCCAGCTCTAGGATAGTCTGCAACAGGATTGCTCAAAAGATTTCGACCACATGATCAACTAGAGTATACAGGAATGTTCATGAGAAGTTAACACCACCAGTTATATTTTGAAGGGAGTTTGAATGTGATGGAAGGAATAGAGTCCATTTGAGCTGTCGTATTTGCATTCTTGGGTGATTGTGTTTAGGAGAAGGAGAATTATAGATTTGGACAGAGAATTTACGAGTTTCTAAGTTGGCTCAACTTCTTTGGTTGCAGAGTCTTGTTAGGATTAGCTAATTTTAGCACTGGGATTTGTGCTCAGGATAGGAATGAAAATTGTTTTCAGTAAGGATTGAATGTCAGATAATTTACTTTCCTAGAGCTTCGTTCATTAGTGTCTATTCTATAGAGATAGTCAGTTCATTTTGGGAACGTCTGAGAAAGCTGGAAGTATTATCGATACCTTAACGAAAAAATTGGTTGGAAACCGTTGAGAGTTCCCAGGATAGCTTGTGAATCATTCGTAACTTATGAAACTTTTTGAGAAAAGAAAGAATGGAGGATTCATTGAAATTTTCGTACATGTGTATTACTGGAGTGCAAGTTGTATTTGAAGGTTTCCATACAGAAAGACACCACGTTTTGCATTAATCACTGTGAAGCCTTAAAGAAGTCGGGTTCCTTGAAGTTTTGACAACAGACCGTGTTGAGGCATATGAGAGATTTCTGCATGTTTAGGAGTCATAAAAATAACATACAACCAGTTGTGAGAGGTTTGTTCATGAAGAAGCTCGGAAAGGGAATGTTTGACTAGTGTTGTTGCAAAATCAGAACTGACGACATCATTGAGGGTAGTCTGCATACTTAGTAGTTACCATTGTACAAGAGAAGAGTCATTCATACTCATAGAGCGGAAACTGGGACAACATTTTTAAATAAAGAAAAGTCACAGTGTGTTGGAAGTTGTATTCACGATAAACTACGAGAGGATTTCAAAAGTCATAAGAATTCGCAAGAGAGCATCCAACAACACTTAGTACCTCTCTGGACAGTTAATCCTAAGTGAGCAAGCTTTGTCATTGACACGGGAAGGAGTTATAGTTGAACAAAGGAATGTGGATGCACTTGGTGTATTGAGACGGGCTCCCTGTCAAATTGGGTGAAGAGTTCAGTCGCCTATGGTGGATTAATTGTAGAAGAATCTTTGCGGAAGAGCTTATATCACGGGAACCAATAAATATACCCTATCGAACCTTGCTTGAATTGTCATTCGATGATACAAAGAATTGAACTTCGACAAAGGAATATATATGGTGTGACTTAATTGATGGTGTTGAGACATAGGGAAATATTGACATAGACTGTTTATACAGTTACAGGTTAGCGCTTAAGAATGTCCTCCTAAAGTGGCATGTCATATGAGTTTCCTAACTATTTGTTCCTCTTAAAGCATTGAATTATGACTACATAACCACAACAAAGTAATAGAACTGCCAGAATTATTTCAGCAGGTGATTGCTGAACTGTGAGTTATCAAAAGACATAGGATCTCTGTATTGATTGGCTTGTTTGCTTGGGGTATGTGGATTGTGTGTAAGGTAAATACTGGATGAATTTGTTTTGGGGCTAACAAGATTTTAGACGATTGAAGGTTATTGAAACAGGTCAGAACATTTAAGTTTTTATTGTTACCTCAAAACTGTTCTTTATGTTGTCTAAAAGTGCTGGAAGCTCTCAGAGGTTAATATCTCTGTAATGTGTAGACAAAATTAAAATATTGAGCCTCATTGTTACTCCTAGTGTTTAGATTGCATTGTTATTAAGATTTCATACAAAGGTTTGTTCAATGTAAACCATTTAAACAATCACACATCAGATTGAAACCAAAATTTGGGACTTAGATTTGGAGTAGCTTGTTTCAGTGGTTTTAAGGAAGAGGCATAGTTCTAAACAGTTTTTGGCCAGGGTATTACAGTGGAAGTGGTATCAGATTAGCAGATTTTAAAATGGCATCAAATGACATTTTGGAGTTTGCCAAAATACTTCAAGAGATAGGTAGCAAACTTGGGTTGGAAACACCAACAAGAGAATGTTTTCATCACTTTGATCCAACTGGAAGGATGTTTGACTATTGTAGAGCAATCGCCTCCTGATTTATTGCCGATTGCTCTTGTTCCTACTATAGCTGCATTGAATCAACACAAGTGGCTCAAGCATTTAGATGACAAGATAAGACTGTAGGTTACTTGTTTAACAGAGGCCACAAGAATCTTAGCACTTCAAGAACCTTACGAAGAAGACATAATGAAGGAGGTACTTCAACTAATCTTTGATAGTTTTCAAGATCTTGGGGACATCAACAATTGTCATTTCTTTAGAAAGGTTACCATGCTAAAATCATTTGCAGAAATCAGATTGTGTAATCTACTGCTTGACTTGGGATTGCATGATTTAATACATACCATGTTTCAGCATTTCTTTGGCACATTTGGGAAAGAGCACAATGTAGATGTTATTGCAGCTATAGAAACTATTATGGCTATGACAATAAGCGAGAGTGATGCTCATTTTCAGTCTCTTATGCATATGCTGTTAGCAATTTCAAGGCAAGAACAAGATGCTTCTAAAATTGCTTATAAGTTGGTCAACAAGGCGCTCAAACAATGTGAGCCAAAAATTGAGAAATACAAACAACAACAGGCTAAAGAAGAATTAAATTCAATGGGATTACAAGTTTCAGGATCTCCAAGAAAGAGTAAGAACCAAATGAGGGAAGAGCATGTTAATATTATGCCGGTTACTGAGGGGGGGGGGGTGAATCAGTAAAACTAATCTCCACTATCTAAAAACTTGCAAACAGATCTTGGAATAAAAAACAAAAAGTTAACAATCGTTTACTAGCATAAGCAGAACCACTCAGATCAACACAAGTGTTTATACGTGGAAACCCTCGGTTAGAAGGAAAAAACCACGGTGAGACAGAGCTCACAACTTCACTACTGTAGAATGAAGGCGCCCTGTTAGGAGCTTACAAAGCACTGATCATAGTGCTACCCGGTTAAGGGATTTTACAGAGATCGGTTAAGATTTGAACCCTGTTAAAAGTTGCCTAGTTACAAGTTTTTGAACATCAACAAAGATGTTACCCTGTTAAGGGGATTTTTACAAAGAACCGACTAGGTTCACCCTGATAGTGGGATTTTAATAAGCTTTCATACCTTGTAAAAGAAATGATCTAGTATGACACTCACTGTCTGATTAGATCATATTTGTTGATCTCTTCTTCAGTTTGCCTGGCTGTTGATCTCTCCAAGTTTCTTCACCTTTGTGCCTTTAGCACTCTTTTGAAGAATCTCTCTCCTTTAGCACTCTTTCAACAACAACACTCTTTTTGTCTTATGACCTGTATATATATATTAAAAGAGTTCATTGCAATGAAACCCTTAACTCACAGAACCGCCAGGCTGCAAACTCCGCAATGAATCATGCAATCAGCAAAAAAACGCGAGTAATGATCTGGAGTCCACCATGTAAGACATCCGCAAGGATAAAGCTAACTCTTGTTAAAAAGCTAACTCCCATATAGTCCGGCTTCTAACTGAAACTGATCCTCTTATTCTGGTGCGGATCTTTAGCTTGTCTTAGACCGAGACCGGTGCAATCTTGTATCCGGTTCAACTTATACATGCACTCAGAAACCGGTGCGTGTTGTTTAGATTAGTCTACCGGTGAGTACACTTCTTTTCATCTACCTGTGCATACTCTTATGTTGCTCGGCGACCGGTGTCTTAGAAGACAAGTGTTGTGAATGACCGGTGACTCCTTACTGATACAACGTATTTGTAGATGAACACTAATGACAACTCAAATTCCTAACAATCTTCCCCTTTGTCATTGGTGGCAAAAGTTGTACACAAACTTCACAATACCTTGTGTTGGTGCAACAACACTTCCCCTGTTCCGAACTTCCCTTGACTGAATGCTCCGGTTTACTGTGTTGATCCTGCAGATTCTGCATTAACACTTCTTTTACTCTTCTTCCCCTTTTTGCCTCTATAAGACAAAGGGTAACATTTTTCTTCACATTTGAAGCTTTGTGAAGATATCCTTATATATTGTCTTGGCTGAATGAAGGAATGGGGTCGATTGTCCGATTATATATGCTAAATTCTTTTGGGCTGCAGTCAGAGAAATAATGATATTCTCCACGTCTTCCACAGTTTTGTACGCTGGTTCACTGATGATAGCTTCTGTAGAGGATGCAGTTGAATTCATGATGTCAAATGTTGGTGCAAAGAACATTTGAAATCCAATAATTTCTTGAATCTTCTTATTTTTCTCTTCAGCAATTTTCCTCTGTGCGAGAGTTAGACTGGACATTTCTCTGCTGTAGGTTGTTGCGGTTTTGTTCTTTATATCAAATTGAGAGGATAATGCTTTGATCTCTTCTGTTATCTCGGTAGACTTCTTTGAGAAATCTTGCAAAAATACTTCGAAGTTTGATGTTCTACTCATCAAGCTTCCTGCCTCTTGAAGCTGCTATTGGAGGATTCTCAGGTTGTTTGTCACATTTACTTTGATATCATCAACCTGTTTGTGGAGCATTTCAACTCTTTTCTTTTCGTAGTGGTCGACTGCCATTATTTCTGGATCTGTTAGATCCTCACCGATTGCTTGTGCCAAAACTTCTAGCTGATCTATGACCGGTTCATCTTCATCTATGTCAGCATCAAGGACAAAGTTGTACAGGATGTTCTTTACATTGGTCAGGACCATATCCTGTTTTCTTTTAGTCAATTCTTTTAGTTGCCTTGTTGACATCTTACTGATGTCTACCACTGTATCTGTAATCCTGCTTCTTTTTGCTTCCTTTCCCTTGGCAAATGATAGTTTCCTTTTTGAAGAGGAGCTTGGAAGTCTCCGTGTTCTCGCTTCCCTTGCTCTTTCTCCGGTCTTAGTTGCTCCGTGTGGACAGGGATCTCTTCTTCTTGCCCCTTATTGTCTTCCATTTCTTGATGAGCTCTGCTTTCCGGTTGGACTTCTTCCGGTGGCTTACTACCTTCAACATTTTGTTGTTGTTCTCCCAGTGGGTCTTCTTTTTGCTGTTGCTCCTCAGCTGTATGGAGTTCCCCTATGGGTATATCAATTTCTGTTTCTTGTTCAACATTTGTTTGTTCATTAGTTAAGAACTCCTTTGTTTGAACTTTTTCCTTTTTGGCAGAAGATCCTTCACCATTTATGAGCCCCTCCTTTGGTGTTTGCACTGGTCTGTTTTGATCCTGAGGACCATATTTCTCCAATGCCTTGAAGTCATAATTGTTCCAGTAGTCTAGAGTTGCTTTGTAGACTTTATTCTCATATCCATTCAATATCTCCATGGCTCTCTCTGTTGTTTTTAGGTTCATGGATGCTTCTTCTATTAGAAGCTTTATTCTTTCTTCACTAAATCCAAGCCGAACCTTAAGTAGTGTGTCCCTAGTAATTTTGGTGTTCATGTCATGACTGGTTTTCCATTTTGATTGTAGCGTATTGTTTAGTTCCAGTGGGCACTTGGACGTGTAGTCCCTTGGAGTCCTATGACAGTCCATGAAGGTCTCTACAATCCCGACAATCAACTTTTGTTTGTCTTCTTCATTTAGTACACTATACCATTTGGCTGCATTGTCCACTTCTCCAAAGTCCATAACCTCAGTTATTAGATTATCAAGATGCATAGGTTGAAAGTTACCTTTGCTTGGTGAGATGAGAACCATTGGATTCGTTGCCTGTCTCTTGGTTAAATCCACTAGTACTGGTGCTTCTTCTCCAAGTACTCCTTTCCCTTTACCGATGTCAGGTGCCGGTTTAGCTGTTGTTCTTTGTGCTGCTTCTTGTTCTGCTTGTTGCTGTGTCTGAAGAAGTTTGGTCCATAGTGCGACTTCTTCATTATGTACCGTCTCAATTTCTCCAATAAGCATGAGGCCTATCCTTCTTATGGTTGCAAAAGTTTTCTGATGAAGTTTAGTTTGTTCTGTTGCCTCTTCCAGAGTAAGGTGATTCTAAACCTCCAGAAGAGCCTGTATCCTCTCCTCCTTTTCTCTTTCTTTTGAGGCTTTCCACCGGGCCTCAATATTCTGTAGAAGTTGTTCCGGTAGAGTAGTGTGCAGTCCATCGGGATGAAGATTGAATTTGTGGAGGCAGAATGCTACTGCTTCCTCAATTTTGTCTTTGTCTTCATCACTGCCCAATTCATACCTTCTTCTTACAAAGCCTAAATTTCCAACCTTTTTCAGTCCTTTCACAATTTCGTCAATTGTGGGCTTGGCTCGTCTAGGTGGGTCCTCCGATATTTTTCCGGTCTTCTTCTTCCTAATCAGAGGAACTGTGAATTCGGGGTCTGTTTCTTCTTGTTCTTCCTCTTGGATGCTGTGTGCCGTTTCTTCTTTCTTCCTTCGGCCTTTGGGCTATTCTGTGGCTGGTTTCTTCCTTGGTGGGGGTGTCCTTTTATAGAAAATTTTGATTGGTGCCCTTTTTGACAGATTCTGAAGAATTTCAGTGTACGTGCCGAACCGATTGGCACCAAGATCCATATTTGCATCATTTAATATGTCAGCATATGCCTTAGCAACTTTGGCTGACATCTCGTAACCCAGCTCAGGAGCATATGCATCTCTTGGTTCAACTGCTTGAATAATGCAGTTGTCGATGGTGACCAGAAAACATACCTCATCCTTGTAATGTTCAATAATTGCTGACGGAACTCTTTAGCTCTTGTGCATCTCTAGTTGAAAGGCTTCGAAATGTTGAGTCATAGCATTGCTTAACCGGTCTCCCTGTCTATTTGCCATTTCAGTGATTTGATGCATGATCGGTTTATCGGTTCTCCAATTGACTTTTCCGAAACCTGGGAAGAAATCAAAGTAGAAAAAGTATAGGCACATCAGAAGGGTTCCATACTTCATAGATTTCTTCTTCACAACTCCAAGCTTCTTCATATTTTCAAAAAATTGGTTTCGAAGCATTGCACAAATTTTGTATTGGACATTTTCATGCATGATGCGATGCGCAACATGAATTGCACCACCTGGTATGCTGTTTAAGTTGCTTGACTGGCAGACTTTATATTTGATAACAGCGGACGCTAAATGTACTCCATCTTCAATGTCGTTTATAGTCATGAGTCGACCGTCGGACTTCGACTTGGTCAGCTTGTTGACGACAGTATTGGAGATGGTGTGCAGTGTTATCGCTTCCCCTTTGTCACTGTACCCGGTCACTCTGTGGAGATCCTCTTTGGTGATCTCGTGACATGCGCCTCTATTGAGCCATAACCTTGGTTTGTGAAGACGGCTCAGCACTAGTCTAACTTGGTCCTCCCGAAAGATTGCAGGGTAGCACACACCATTTATTAGACTAGAAGATACCAGATTTGCGTATTTGTCGAGAAGTTTCCCTTCTTCACATAACGACACACTCTCCTTGAATAAAGGTTTCTCCGAGTTCTTCCTGTCTAGCGTGAATGAACGCTGTAACATCATTGGTCAAGAGGACTCCTTTTGGTATGGAAGAGAGAACACCAGCCATGTCGTTTTCTCTGTTCTGAACAGGCAAGATGTTGTATGCTGGTCTGTTCACTTGATCTCCTTTGATCAACTTCACGGTAGCGGAAGATGAAGCCATTCTTGCTAACTGGTAATTTGCAGAAAGTTACCTGGATCGATTTGCAGATAGTGATTTCTCAGTGATCAAAGCGTGAAAATAATACTTAGCACAAGAATTCGTAAATCGCAAAGTAAGGAAAGTGAAAACTTATGAGTAATTTTCCTTTCTTTTATAGGGTTAGGTTATAACGGTAATTACCAAACGGTAACTATTTGTTAAATGGCTATAGTAATAAATGCTTTACCTACTTTTTCTTTCCATTTTTCCAACCGGTTGATTGTAAACTTGCCTTACCGATTAATCTTGTAGATCGAGTGAGTCCGACTCTCACCAGTCATACCGGGAATGGTAGTGGATCTACTAGTTCCCTCTAAACCCTCATGGTTTATTTTGCTGAAGAAATATCGCCATCAGCAGATGGTGATCTTTCGTCTGTCTTCTCTTCAGCATAGATCTTTGATTCTTTTACGAACCAAATCTGTTTGACTGTTTTCTTAGTCTTTTCTTCCTTGTTGATCTTCTCTTCAGACTTAACCGGTTCTTTCTCCTTGCTGGATGACCAGTTTCTACACTCTTTGGCTTTGTGTCCCACTTTGTTGCAGTGATAGCAGATTACTCCAGTTGCTTTCCATGAGTTCATTCTTTTCGTGTCAGTTAGCTTGTTGCGAGAGCCATTGTAATTGTGTAATCCACAGTTCACACAGTTCATTGTACTCAGGTCCTTGTTTCTCTTGGCGAGTACCGGTTTTGGGGATCTAAATGCCATTGTCTTAGATCTGCATTTTTGTGCTTTGTGTCCAAATTTTTTGCATGCATAGCAATACCCTTTGAAGCTTCCCTTGCTGCTGCTGGACACAGATGTGGGACTGGACCAACACTCACTGGTCTTGTGGCCCTTTTTACAGCAGTTCTTGTAGTAGCTATTGTTGGTCCTTACCGGTGCATTTCTGCAGTTATTAGTCTTATGACCCAATTTGCCATAGTGTTTGCAAGATGTGTTAGGGAAATTCTTACGTTTTTGCATTAGTGATTTCATCTTATCCTTCTTGATTGCTTTTGCCCTAGAGGGCTCACCATTCTTTTTGGCATTTTCATCGGTGAATCCAAGACCGGTCTGATCTTTGTGTCTTCTTTGAGCTTTGAGTTGCTCATCAAGGTTAGTTGAACTTTCATTGTATCTTCTCAGTATTTCATTTGTTTCTTCAAGTTCCTTCATTTGCTCCCTTAGTTGATGCAATTCTTGAGACAATCTATTGCATGCTTCATTCTTGTCATGCCGGCCTTTCTGCATGTGGGCATTTTCTTGGGTGACACTCTGCATGTCTTCTTGAAGTTGTAGAATGATAAGTTCATTTGCCCCTACAGCCTCCACTGCTTGGTCCCTTGCTTTCTTAGAGGCTGACAGAGACTTGACTGCTGAATTTCTTTCGTCTTCAGCTTTTCTCTTTTTCTCGATTAGTTCAGTCATCCTCAGGGCATTGTCTTCTTGGTCTCTTTTAAGATTAGAAATCTCATCGGTCAGGATCTGATTCTTTTTAATGAGTTCAGATACTACCTCCTTAGCTTCATCATATCCACTCTACCCAGAGAGTTCATCGATGGTTTCATTGCTCTCATTCAGCTATAGCGCTAGCTCCTTTCTTTTCGCAAGTGATCTCCTCAATCTGTTTTCCAGAGAGGTGATGATGTCATTGGCTTCCTCTAGTTGCTTTTGATACCGGTAAACCTCCATGATCTTTCTCTCTAGCTGTTAGGCTTTGAAGTAGAGAGAACTTGGCTCTGATACCAATTGTTAATATTTTACCGGTTACTGAGAGGGGGTGGGGGGTGAATCAGTAAAACTAATCTCCACTATCTAAAAACTTGCAAACAGATCTTGGAATAAAAAATAGAAAGTTAACAATCGTTAACTAGCATAAGAAGAACCACTTAGATCAACACAAGTGTTTACACGTGGGAACCCTCGGTTAGAAGGAAAAAACCACGGTGAGATAGAGCTCACAACTTCACTACTGTAGAATGAAGGCACCCTGTTAGGAGCTTACAAAGCACTGATCATAGTGCTACTTGGTTAAGGGATTTTACAGAGATCGGTTGAGATCTGAACCCTGTTAAAAGTTGCCTGGTTACAGGACTTTGAACATCAACAAAGATGTTACCCTGTTAGGGGATTTTTACAAAGAACCGACTAGGTTCACCCTGATAGTGGGATTTTAATAAGCTTTCATACCTTGTAAAAGAAATGATCTAGTATGACACTCACTATCTGATTAGATCATATCTATTGATCTCTTCTTCAGTTTGCCTGACTGTTGATCTCTCCAAGTTTCTTCACCTCTGTGCCTTTAGCACTCTTTTGAAGAATATCTCTCCTTTAGCACTCTTTTCAATAACAACACTCTTTTTGTCTTATGACCTGTATATATATATATATATATATATATATTAAAAGAGTTCATCGCAATGAAACCCTTAACTGACAGAACCGCTAGGCCGCAAACTCCGTAATGAATCATGCAATCAGCAACAAAATGCGAGTAATGATCTGGAGTTCACCATGTAAGACATCCGCAAGGATAAAGCTAACTCTTGTTAAAAAGCTAACTCCGATATAGTCTGGCTTCTAATTGAAACTGATCCTCTTAATCCGGTGCGGATCTTTAGCTTGTCTTAGATTGAGACCAGTGCAATCTTGTATTCGGTTCAACTTATACATCCACTCAGAAACCGGTGCGTGTTGTTTAGATTAGTCTATCGGTGAGTACACTTCTTTTCATCTACCTGTGCATACTCTTATGTTGCTCGGCGACTGGTGTCTTAGAAGACAAGTGTTGTGAATGATCGGTGACTCCTTACCGATACAACGTGTTTGTAGATGAACACTAATGACAACTCAAATTCCTAACAGAGCAGTTTTATTTTTCATGTCAAGAGACTTGGACACTTGAACATGTTGAACATGTTTGTGGTGACAGTCCCAACCAGTGCTGAGAGGGGAGGGGTGAATCAACACCTATAAAACTTTAAAACAAATTTGATGTAGTATACTATAACTGTAAGCAAAACAAATTCTAGCATAAAAATAGCATCAAGCAATCAACCAGTAAGCAACACTAGATTTATCACGTGGAAACCCAAATTGGGAGAAAACCATGGTGTGAGGAGACCTCACAAATTCTATACTCTTTTGAAGTGTGCCCTGTTAGGAGCCTTCCCTGTTAGAGGATTACAAACGCATTGTTAGATGCGATCCGGTTAAGGGATTTGATACAATAAGGCCTATTAGAGCCTGCCTGGTTAGAGGACTTAAAACACCTAATCAAATGCCACTCAGTTAAGGGATTTAGTACAAGGGACCTGTTAATGTCCACCCAAAATAATGAGATTTTGCTATTGTAGTTGTTAGAAAACAATAGAGGATTTGACCTTTTAGAAATGGCTTTGTGTAGCCTAATAAGATCTTTGTTATACTCAACTGAGAAACATCACCGGTCGTTGCTGGTATGTTCTCCTTTCCTGCTGTGCTTCTCTGCACACTCTTCTCTCTACTCCTTTCTCTTCACCTTAGCTTCTTCAGCATACAGGTTCACTCTTTACTATGGCAAAATGAGGGCAAACTATATTCTTGTTAGGTAGAGGAATAAATAGACTTCTTGCCTAATTGCTTTTCTCATGCACGGCCTGTTTAAAGATCACCTTTGGATCCATCACCCAGTGGAGTATCAGCTCACTTAGGAGACATCCGATGCATGCTATAATTTATCTGCTTTATGAAAGAAAGCGACAGATGCGTGTCACAAGCTTTCCTTCACAAGAGATATCTCTATGATTTAATGCCACAAATTTCGGCATTAAAGCCTGCAAACGTGCCTCGTACCAATCGTCTTTACAACTCAGACTAATGGAATTAGTGCAGTAACTCCCGGTCAAAGAGTTAACTAACTGATTGTTGATTATGACTTTCCCCGGTTCCTCTATCACGATGACGTCTTCACTTGATCGGTAAAGATCGTTAAGTTGTGCATAGGTAGGAGCATTGACCTTTCACCTTTCCTTCCTCTGTCTATACCAGTTGCATCCTTTCCTCGGTATCTGTTACCGGTTACCGGTTGTATCTCCCTTGGTGACCGGTTGCCCTGATGACTCTTCTTTCTTGCATATTGTCACCGGTTGCCAAACCAGTCTCTCCCCGCATTTGTTGTTGTCAGTGGTATTTGTCTTGCTTCACAAATCCAACATTGGTGTTCTCAGTGACAAATTGTCAACCTCTTTTGCCGATCAATTACAATACCTCTATTGCTATGTACCGGTTTCAATCTTACTGGTTACCATCCCTTAATGGCAACATGTGGTATCATTCAGGAAGATCTATTGCAGCTAAACAGTGATAAAGATAAAGCTATTGGAGTCTTGGTTCATGTGGAGAAAGTTGAAACAAATGCACATGATTGCGGGTATGTTGAAAACAAACCAGATGATGATTTCCAACAAGCTAAGGATGATATTATGGAGGAAGAATCGGTTGCTACAGGTGAGAGGTATACTACACTATTGGTAATTTGCAGATTACTATTGACAAAATTAGTGAAGAGAAGAGCTCCTTTGATGAATCCATAGATGATCATGATGCTATTCCATTAGTATTTCATGAAGAGTGCACGACATCATCTATAGAAGCAATTAAGTGTGATGGTGATAATGCTCCCATAGTTGAGAACAAATCAGTAAAGGATCTTGCCATCAAGTTTGCCGAAGGTAAGGAAAGAGTTGGATGAACTTTGTTTGCAGCTGAGCATGCCTCGTTACTCATTATACAAGGCTGAAAATCAAACTTCTATTGCAGCCATTTAGAAAGAAGATGGAATTAATTCTAGGACTATGGAGATGATGCAGATTAAGGAAGGAATCAATACCATTTGTGAACATGAAAGTAAGAACAATGTTTCCACCATTCTCCATCCTAATGAGGCACATTATGCTAATGAAGATCAAAAGGACCAGCAAGGAGACAAACTCAAGAATTTAGATGACCAATGTTTCTATGGTGATTCAATATGAAGCAATGAAATAGTTGCTATAACAGTTTCTGTGGGCAGATTTTAGAGTAGGTTTAGCCATGAGACAAAGGTGATCAAGGGTCTTCCAAGGTTAGAATAAGTTGTTCTTGTGAGGGGTGAAGATATGACACAAGGGTACCACAAGAATTCTGATATTTACAACAGTAATTATATGCCTTTACAATATCATGAGTCAACAACCTTTTCACATGAGGATGAAGTTAAGCCAAGTGATTCTAGTTCTGAAATTTCATTTGATGGTGATCATTTCATTGGTGGAGATGTTGGTTTGATTGATGACACTTGTAGTGAATCAGAAAATTCAGAGTTATCTTTGATGAGTAATGAGGGCAACTTCAGCTCATCTTTAGATTTGTCACTGAATTCTTATGATATGACAGCTGTTTACTTATTGGTTGGTGATTTTATTTTCATCCATACTTTAGTTATTAGTGGCTGTCCCGCTTGGTTTTCTATTGCATTTTCAGATTTGGCATGCTCTACAATAGTTATTGAGTTGCATGCAGATTTGTGGAGACATCTTTACTTGAGGGATATCCCATATGAGACAATCATCTTTCCAACACTGGGGTATAGTGCAACATCGTTATCATTCTTGTTGCTGATTTGTGTTATAGAAGCGACATTGAGTGGCTTAATGAGTTGATTTTCGTGCATATTGGAGTTGTTATTGGCATCTTTTGGGTGAACTTTTTTATTCAAATGGATGTTACAAGAAGATGGTATAATGATAGACATCCATTTCTACTCCCATGATTGGATGGAGGATTGGTTTGGTATCTAGGTGTTGGCAAGATCAGTGCTCTATTTTTCATGGATCATGATGAGATGTTTCATAGCTTAAGGCAAAGCGTTGTTATTCTTAGTGTGGTGCAGCAGATTGGTGAAGCGTTTTTTTGATTGTTTTGGGATGTAGGGATCTCAGTAATGAATGAGTTGTATTTGAATTTTTTGCTTCACAGTGTGGCATGTTTGATTTCAGATATTCTAGAATGTGCTATAGAGAATATGGGATCCTGGTATTGATTTGCAGATTCATCATTGTTTGAGGACAAGCAATCTCAAGGAGGTATGACTGTAATGTCCCTTTTTGGGGACATTAGAAAATTAAAAGCCAACTTCACAAAATATGAAAAAATGACTTTATTGGAGCTTAATGCAAATTAATAAAAGTCAATATTAAAAGGAGGATTAAAAGGAAACAAAGAGAAGGAAGACAAAAAGCCAGGAGTTGGAAAACGAAGGGTCAGAGGGATGCTCTTTAAAAGAACAAAGAGAAGCTCATTTGGGATGTTTGGATAATGTTTTGATTAGTTTTCTCTTGGAGAACTTGGAAACTTCATGTAATGTCCTTGTTTTTCAGACTTTGGGATTAGCTTGTTTTGGCGACCCTCGCAGGCTAATCAGGTGTTCAGAGGGGGTCAGATGGCGGAGCCAGTGTTGGGATTCCATTCTGGAGGTTCAGTTTACCAGGTTTGCTCTTCGTTCGGGTCAATTTGGTCAACTTACTATTTTTAGTAAGTGGTATTTTGGGTATGGCCAGGATTAGTAGGGTGTCTGCACGGAGTGTTAGATGTGCCTGGATTGAGTTTCAGGGAATCTCCAGTTTGAGAGACCTATTTTTAGTAAGTCTATTTTTAGCAGTTGGCTATTTTGGCAGTGGGTTATTTCTGGCAGGTCAGTTGGCGTTTGAGGCTCTAGTGTCAGAAATGAGTTTGTCACAGTCAGTGTGATTTAGTGGCTTTGGTTTTAAAGGTTATCATTATTAAATTAAATTATTTTAATTTAATAACTTTATTACTTTATAACTTTAATGTTATAAAGTGAAGTTATCATTTAAATGCCTTTTTAATGAAAAAAGTGAAATTGTGCTTTTTCCGAAAAAGCTATATATTCATTTCAAAAAAGCACTTTCATTATCTATTGTTGAATTATGATTTTATTGAAGTTGTGAAAGAGACTACTCGGCTAGGGTTTTGAGGATTGATTCCTCTTCTGACAATTTGAGCCATTACAGATTGATGGTGAATTTTGTAGCTATATCTGAGATCATAATCCAGTGCTGAGGTATACTGGAATTCTAAGAAGTATTAATCTACAGACAGATGATTGCATTCCAAGGGTTTAATTATTTGTCTTGCTGAGGTTTGATTTTATTGGGGAATGTGCTGTATCTTAATTGCTAGTGCTGCAATTAAGAAATTGGTGTTCGAATTATTCAAAAGATCAAGCGCGTGACTGATCTCTTGGCCGTACCTTATTAGAAGACTCCTGCGTTTGGATTTGAGGCTGTCTTGATACCTCACGTGAGTGCCATTTTCAGCTATAGTAGGGTGCGTGAGTTTAGGAGGCTATGGCACCTCCATTGGCTGCCCACATGACTGCTAAAGGGGTTGTTTCATTCTGCTAGGGCCTGCAAATTGCTACAGGACAGCCACGTGATCATTACTAGCTGCCACGTGACTGCAAGAAAAGTGGCATTAATTAATTTTGGGCTGTGTCACAGTTTGGAGGATATCATATTTGCAAAAATTCGCAGAATTTGCGAGGTGCCATGATTTTATATTAATAAATTGCTTATATGGTTTGTTTGACATGGGATTAAAAATAATAAATGTTATCAAGGATATTCTTTTGTCTGGATTTGTTATTTTAATAAATGGTGAAAATTTGAAAGCGTTCATTGAATTTCATATTTATTGTTCTTAAATTCTGGAAGTAATTTAAGGGTGCTATTACATTTGAGAAAAGAGCTAGTTTGTTAATAAGAGCCTGCCAGGGTTCTTTACACTTCAACTTTTAGCAGGTTTGAGGACGGAAGCCCTCGAGATTGGAGGTAGTGGATGAAAACCCATTGTCTGTTGGAGATATCATGCAGGTGTCTCACTTACTGTTTTAGGTTCATATCTCTAGTATCGAATCTTGTTGTAATTTTTTGTAACTATGATTCAATTTTTGTTATTGTTTTGTTAAAGATTTAAATGCATTACCATTTCAGAATCTATTTTTCAGATGGGTATTTTATATTTTACTGTACATTGTGCTTGATGAGTTGAAAACATTTGCATGCAAAATTATCTGTTGAATTTCAGTGTAAAATTTGGGTATAATATACATTGGGGATATTACAATGTCCTCCATTGTGTCCTTGCCACTGGTGCTTTCTACCTCAGCCATCACTCTTGTGAAATTCTATCAACTGCTTCCTCTCTGCCATGAATGAATTTCATATTGACTATTGTACTAAGCCATCATTTGGATTAGAAAATGGAATCTTGGACATACAAGATTTATTAAGATCATGGGCAACGAGATACTATCCATCGCAAGTTGCTATAATAGAAATTAGGATTGTGATCCATTCGATTTATATAAGGAAACACCAAACTCTTCATTGAATATAGATTAGTATGATACTTTAGGATGTACTTTGGATTAGTTTGTTCAAAACCATCTTCATAAATAACATTCCTATCTAAATCAAATAAGATATTGCAGTCGATCATTCGACCCATTATTATAGCTCAATATCTATTATATCAATGGTTATCTTGTACAAAGCACTTTGAATACAAGGATTATATAATCACTATTTGTTGTTCAAGGACTTCCATCATATAGCAACTATAATGCAGTCTACTTGAAAATTATTTCAGAACAAATATTTTGGCAATATAATTCATGTATATCATTCAACTAGAAGACACATACATTGAATTCATTAAATAAGAATATTAACTATATACACATTTGCGAATTACATTCCATACACACCATTGGGGCAAACAATGAGTTGTGTACAAATTACAGATAATAAGAAGTCCCTTGCATCATAAGATTTTAGTCCAAGACCTAAGAGATTGCTTAGGGGACATTACACGACCCCTCTCCTCTTAATTGTAGGTTGTTTCTTGCGTGACCTTTGATGCAACTTGGAAAAATAAAAATGCCCCTTGTATTTCCTTCTCTTTTAATTTTTAATGTTTCTAATGATTCATTCATTTATTTATTCTTTTAGGTTTCTCTTTTAAATTTATTATATTTTGTTACTTTTTTTTTTCTTTTTTCAGTTAATTATATATATCTAAATATTTGTTTGTTTATTAATCAAAATGATCTTTAGAATGAATATTTATCGAGAGGGCCGGGGGGGGGGGATTGAGTTAATAAAATGATTTGATTCAAGTGGTCAACCCTCAATACGTCAATGCTATAATTATTAATGATGAGGGAATTTTCGTTCTAAGGAAGTTCTATCTTAATTGGCCTAAGTTCATGGTTCATTCTCGATATAGGTTGCTAGGTCCACCTTTTGTTGCACCTCGAGCACCTGCAAAACCATCCAAGGCTCTTACATACATCATAGTAATGTTAGTACCAAGTTAGTTCGACAAACATATCATATCGGTATCAATGCAACATGTCATACATAAAATGAAACCATTAAATTTACAACTTCTACATTACTTGGCAATTATACTATTTGTCAATTAAAATTAAGTTCATAGCATTCACCATTAAGTTCATGCATATATATATATATATATATCATATTTCAAAGTGTTATCATGTTCCAAACCCTAAAGTTTTTCCTTCATCTAAGTTACATTGGGATGACAAGTGACTAACTAAAAATTAAAAGGTAGTCAATGGGGATGTGACAGATTGAATATTAGGAAACGTTTGCTCCCCCAGCCAAAATGAGTACCATTTGGCTTGTCCTTGCCATTTCAGCCGAGTTTGGATGGAAAGCACATCAAATGTACATCAAGAGTGCATTTCTTAATGGTGAGTTAGAGGAAGAAGTCTATATCATACAACCTCCTAGTTTCAAGGTTGTTGGTAAGGAACATTAAGTATGCAGACTAGTGAAAGCAATGTATGACTTGAAACATGCTGCTCGGGCTTGTACATAAAGATTGATAAGTACCTCAACGATCAAGGCTTTCAGAGTAGTCCTGATTCTAATATGTATGTGAAAACTACTGGTGGTAATATTCTTCAACTTGTCATCTATGTTGATGATCTGATTATTACTGGTAGCTCAACACTTTTGATCAAACAAATCAACTAGAGTTTGTGTTAGTCATTTGACATGATAGATTTGGGACTTCTTCTGGATGACTGCTTAGGTGTTGAAGTTTGGCAGACAAATGACAATATCTTTATATCTCAGTAGAAGTATGCCAGGAGTCTACTAAAAGATTTTTGGATGCAAGGTTGCAAACCAACATCAACACCTATGGAAAAAGGGCTAATGTCCGCCAAAATAGATTCATTGATGGTGGATGAATTCATCTTTAGGCAGTGGGCAATATCATCTATCTCACTGCCACTAAAGTTGACCTTAGTTTTGTTGTGAGCTACAATCTCTTGTCTCATGAGAGCTCCTAGAGCTAAACATTGGGTTGCAGCGCGAAGCATGTGCTAAGTGACAGTCCCAACTGGTGCTGAGAGGGGAGGGGTGAATCAACACTTTAAAAAAAAATCTTCCCTTTTTCTTTCTTTAATCCAGTGAAGTAAACTTACAGCACCATAGCAAACAGTTTTAAGAAAATAAAATAGTAAGTGAATCAAACCCAAAGTGACACCAGATTTATCACGTGGAAACCCGGTTAGGGTAAAAACCACGGTGTGAGGAGACCTCACAATATTTGTACTTTTCTGAAGTACACCCTGTTAAGAGCTTGCCCGGTCAAGGGATAAAACGCACTTGCTAGGTGCGACCCGGTCAAGGGATTTGTTACAGTAAGATCTGTTAAGACCTGCCCGGTTAATGGACTTCAGACACCTTGAAAGATGTCACCCGGTTAAGGGATTTTGATACAAGGGACCTGTTAGAGTCCACCCAAATATTGGGATATGTCTATTGTAGCTTGCTAGAATAGAATAGAATTAAGATCTTTACAGAAGGCTCTGCTTAGCCATATGTGATCTGTATTTGTGCTCTACTGAGAATTATCATCGGTTAACACAGGTGTATTCTCAACTGTTGATGTGCTGCCTTGCACAACTTGTTCTCTCTTGATTTTCTCTAACCCTCGATACTTTTCTAACCCTTGCTTCTGTAGCATATAGGCTCACTCTTTTTCTCGGCAGAATGAAGGCAATTTTTCTTCTCAACAGACATAAGAATATATTTAGTTTTGTTGCCCTGACTGCGCCTCAAATACATGACCTAATCCTAAGATCCAATGTATTCATTAGTTAGTGAAGTGTTTGTTCTCTGAGTAAGCATTCGATGCAAGCTCTGGCTTCATCCATTTCATGAAGAAAGCAACAGTTGCGTGTCAGGCAACCTTTCTTTACAAGAGATAACACTTTGATTTAAAGCCACTAATTCCGGCTTTAAATTCTTCAGTCGCACCTCAAGAGACCATTGCTTCCGGCTTTAAATCCTTTACCTGCGCGTCAGACCGATCACCAAGACAACTCAAGATCACTCGGATTTATTGGAATAAATCTTGGTCAAGAAGAGCTGGTTGGAACAGACAGTTGATTATGACTTCCTCGGTTCATACCGGAGTCTATATAATATATCGGTTGAGTCCTTCATGCTATAAACAAGTAAGAGTCTGCTGCTGTCTCTTTCTTGGCTTACCGGTTACACGTCCCTAGGTGTGCTTCTTTTGAGCGAACTACCGGTTGCACTGTTCCGGTTGTGTTATAGACATTACTTGGATATGCTTGTATTTGTATTTGTCTATACCGGTTGAGGTTGGTCCTTGGTTGATACTAGGATACACTCTTCTCTCCTGAGTGCATTGTCCAGTTGTTCATGCTTATTGTAGTGACCGGTTTCACAACTTCATCTTTATAATAGAGACAACAAATCTCTACCATATTTTTGCCAATCAATGACAACACTTGGACCGGTAGAGAGCTTACCGGTTAGTGATGCAACAATCTCCCCCTTTGGCATTGATGACAAAAATATGATCATATTCTCCCCCTTTTTGACAAAAGAATGCCAAAAGGCTAATCAGGAAGATTTGCATACTTTGCTCGCCCTGCGAGCAACAGTCCTTTTCATTAATTCATAGAAGATAAAATGTAACTTTTTGAATCATAATGAACTGATGACTTCCTGTTGATGACTACTGATGATCTAAGAGGGGTACAACCCCCAGTCTACCTCTGAGATACTCAAAGGTACTCTTTGGTAATGGCTTTGTGAATATATCAGCAATCTATTCTTTTGTGGACACATACTCCAATCTTACTTCTTTGTTCTGTACAAGTTCCCTCAAGTAGTGATACTTGATGGGAATGTGCTTGGTCTTGGAGTGCATAACAAGATTTTTGGATATGTTTATGGCACTAGTACTGTCATAGTGAATTGCGATTGGTTCAGTTACCTGTACATGAATACCTTCTAGCAATTGTTTGGTCCAGATCACCTGTGTGCAGTTTATTGCAGCAGCAACATATTCAGCTTCAGCAGTGGATTGAGAAATGCAATTTTGCTTCTTAGTTGTCCATGATACTATTCTTGCACCTAGAAAGAATGCACCACCACTTGTGCTCTTTCTATCATCCACGTTGCCAGCCCAGTCTACATTTGTGTAGACTTTAATTTGGAATCCACGCTTGTGTGGTGTGAAGAACCCAATTTGGCTTTTCCTGGAAATATATTTGAATTGAATACAACTGCAACTATTTTCACCAATTTATGCAAGCTAATTCTAAAAACACTAACAGCACCATAATTTACTAATTCAATAAATTATTTTCAGAATCTGCTTTTTGTATTGACTGTCAATATTCAACAATATTATGAAATTAACAATGTTATTAATACTCATTTCCACCTGTACTTGTGAAATAAACTCCTCTTTGCTGGTTACGGTTTGAAGTATTGCAGCCGCCCCCTTAGTAGTGACCCTTAGTAGTGATCACGTCATTGCTTAAAGTAGCACGTGACTGGTTCAAATACACAATGTCGTCCCAACTGATGACTTACGGCCTTGCTAACGTAAGGATCCCATCCAGATTAGATAGCCGCCACATATATATTACCTCACGTGCCAGCAGACAATACTCACGTGGGCAGTTTGCAAAGGAATTTCGCTGTCAGCCACCAACGTCTTCCCTTTATTTTGAATTGCAGCTCGCAAAGAGGCACTTGTACATTTAATCCAATAAACTTCTTCACAGACACTTTCGATAATCAAAAGAAATTATCCAATGACCTCCAAGAAACTTTTAGAATTCTTTTGTTGATTCTATGACACAATTCCCAAT
This sequence comes from Chamaecyparis obtusa, assembly GCA_027943335.1. Lineage (NCBI taxonomy): Eukaryota > Viridiplantae > Streptophyta > Pinopsida > Cupressales > Cupressaceae > Chamaecyparis > Chamaecyparis obtusa. The sequence continues at coordinate 758,337 of BSBK01000997.1, forward strand.
AAACTTCAAACTCCAGATTCAGAAATTCTCACACAATCGATATACAACAGCACCCAATTGTGATCTCAGAAATAAACAGCTGTAAAATTCACCATCAACAAACAATGGCTCAAATTACGAAAAGAGGAATCCGTCCTTGAAACCCTAGCCAAGATTTGTCTTCTTCCAAAAGTCCAAGAAAAAATAATGATTGCATAAGATGATAAAAGTGCTTTTTCGAGTAGAATATATAGGCTTTTTGAAAAAAGCACTTTTTAATATTTTCACTTAATTGGTTTTAAAAATAATCACACTTTATAACATAAAGTTATAAAGTCATAAGTTATTAAATTAAATCAAAATAATTTAATTTAATAAGACATTTAAAATATAAGCCACTGAACTGTCTGACTGCAATCAATGAACTTCTGACAAAGCACCAAGTCCAACTGCCCAGCTAGGAATAGGCACTGCCCTGCCAGAAATAGCCACTGCTAAAAATAGACTTACTAAAAATAGTAAGTCTCTCAAACTGGAGATTCTCTGAAATTCGATCCTAAGATATCTGACGCTTCGTGTAGACACCCTGCTAATCCTGGCCATACCCAAAATACCACTTACTAAAAATAGTAAGTTGATCAAAATGATCCGAACGAAGAGCATACCTGATAAGTCAAACCTCCAAAATGGAATCCCAACGCTGCCTCCACCATTTGACCCCCTCTGATTGCCTGATTAGTCTGTGAGGGTTGCCAAACCAAGCTAATCCCATAACAATAAAAACGGGGACATTACATTTGGAAACCATAAGCCCTATTCCTCGGTTCCCTTTAGATATCTGAAGATTCTCTTTATTGCAATTAGATGTGTTTGTTTGGGATTAGCAAAGAATCTTGCTACTATGCCAACTCCATGAGCAATGTCCGGTCTGCTGTGAACAACATACTGCAATTTTCCTATAATGGACCGATTCATCGTTTCATTAACTTCTTTGGCATCCTCCTCCTTTGATAACTTAAGATTAGTTATCATTGGAGTTCCAACCGGTTTGGATTCTCCTAGTCGAAAAGTTTTGAGAATTTCTTTTATGTACTTGGACTGAGAGATGAAGATACCTTCTTTTAGCTGATGGACCTGTAGTCCAATAAAGAATTTTATGGGCCCTATCATAGACATCTCAAATTCTTTCTTCATTTCTTCAGCAAATGATTTGCTCATTTTGTCATCTCCTCCAAAGATGATGTTATCAACAAAGATCTCTGCAATTAGATTTCCATCCTTTCCGGTTTTAAGATACAAATTGCTTGTCACCGGTTCTAATGAATCCAATGTTCAGAAGATATGACTGCAACCTTTCATACCAAGCCCTTGGGGCCTGCTTGAGCCCATAGAGAGCATTTTTTAGTTTGCAGACCATATCAGTCTTTTGAGCAGATGTAAACCCTTCCGGTTGCTCAATGTAGACTTCTTCTAGTATTCCATTGAGGAATGCAGATTTCACATCCATCTGGTACACTTTAAACCCTTTGTGAGCTGCATAGGCAAGAAGAATTCTCACCCCTTCCAGTCTGGCTACTGGTGCAAAGGTTTCTCCATAGTCCAGTCCAGCTTCCTGAGCATAGCCTTTGCAAACCAGCCTTGCTTTATTTCTGATGACTTTACCATCCTCATTCAGTTTGTTTTGTGTACACCCATTGAATCCCAATTACGTTTTTGTCATGAGGTCTTGGCACAAGTTCCCATGTGTCATTCTTTTCTATTTGCTCAATTTCTTCATCCATGGCCTTGACCCAATTTTCATCTTCTAGGGCTTCTCTGGTGGTTTTGGGCTCAACACACGAGAGAAGACATACGTTCTCTTTGGCCTTTTTGCTGGTCAGGATGTTCCCATGTCTATCACCAATTATATTGTCAGTAGAGTGATATGTGACATACCTTGGAAGAGTCGGCCTCTGTTCCTAGTCCGGTTCATCTTGTTGAGCAATATCTTCGTCATGGTTCTGAACATCTACTTGTTCACCATCCTGGGGTGTCCTGTTAGCTTTAGGCACAGTCTCTCGGTCTTGATTTCTGTCAGTGGGAGTTGTCTCTTCTTTTTCGGTTGTTTCTTCATGAATCTCAAAGACATCTCCTTCATTAGTAAGTTTAAAATTTTCATGATTGACATGTCCAGTCCTCTTGTTTGGTTTAGATGATTCATGAATTTTTACATTGATGCTTTCAATTATCTTGCTTGTTCTTTTGTTCAGACACCGATAGGCTTTGCTTTTGGTAGAGTAACCCAGAAATGTTCCTTCATCACTCTTGGGATCAAACTTCCCAGAAAACATTTCTCTTTTGATATAACATTTACTAGCAAAGATTCTGAAGTAGTCTACACTAGGAGTATGCTTAAACCATAGTTCGTAAGGCGTCTTACTGGTTCCCTTTTTGATTTGAACTCGGTTGATTGTATACACAACGGTGTTGACAGCTTCTCTCCAGAAGTTGTGAGGAAGATTCTTTTGGATCAATAGGGTTCTGGCACAGTCGATCAATGTTCTGTTTCTTCTTTCTGGTACTCCATTCTGCTGAGGAGTGCTAGGTGCAGCGAACTATCTCTGTATGCTATGTTCCTCATAGTAACGAGTAAACTCTTGAGAGGTGTACTCACCTCCTCTGTCCGACCTCAGACATTTCAAGCTTCTACTTGTTTCCTTTTCCACTCTAGCCTTGTAAATTTTGAACATGTGAAAGGCTTCCGATTTGTCACGGTGAAAGAATGTCCAGATCATTCTCGAGAAATCATCTACGAACAACATGAAATACCGGTCTCCATGATAGCTTTTTGTCCTCATTGGTCCACACAGGTCTGTGTGTACAAGATCTAGAACATTTTTAGTAGAGAAAGACTTGCTTCCGAAACTTGCTCTTGTCAGTTTTCCTAACTGACAATCCTTACAAATACCTCCCATGGGTTTTGCAATTTCTGGGAGTCCTCTGGCCGATTTCTTCTTGCTCACTTTGACAATGCTGTCAAAGTTTATATGGCAGAGTCTCTTGTGCCATAGCCATCTATTGTCTTCTTTCGAGATAAGACCAATCTTGCTTGATTCTCCTTTGACAGATGCAATTAAACAGGCTCCTTCTGTTGAGTCTAGGTAGAATAGATTGCCTTTGCTCTGTCTACCGGTTGCAACGTGAGATCCGGATTGATTTTTGACTACGCAGGAGCCTTGACCGAATTCCAACTTGAAACCTTTGTTGTTTAGCTGTGCAACACTCATCAGGTTGTACCTGAGTCCTTCGACCGAGTACACGTGTTCACAGACAACATTATTGCAGAGAACAATAGATCCCTTACCCTTGATGGCACAAGGGGCATTGTTTCCAAATGTGACTGATCCGCTATCGTTGATCTCCAAGTTGATGAACTTGCTTTTGTCACCGGTCATATGGTGAGTACATCCGCTGTCAATGATCCAATCTTTATACTGATGTGAACTGGATAGGAGTGCAACTTCATTAAGAGCTGGGCTCTCCTCCTTTATTGCAACAAATGCAATTTCTGGATCTTCTGAGTCTTCAGACTCATTGTCTGTGACTCCTTCCTCCACAAGATAGCATTCCTGCTTTCCTTTGTTCTTGAACCGGTCTCTTTTGTCTCTGTTTTCATTATCTGGACATCGGGCAGCAATGTGTCCTATTTTGTTACAAGAGAAACATTTTAAAGGGAGTTTCCCTTTATACTTCCCTTTCCCTCTGGGGAATCTCTTAGCAATTAGAGCTTCAAACTCATCTTGCTCTGTCTCCTCTGAGAGCAGATTCTCAATGAGGTTGCCGATCTTATCGGTAGAAGAGCTACCGGTTTCTCTTCGCTTTTTAGTGGAAGAGGCATTGACCGATGATTTAAATGCTGCTTCCTGAACATATAGGCTATTATCAAAGTTGTTTAATTCAAAGGCAGCCAACTTATGGATTAGGGAGTCTAGAGTGATTTGATCATTGCTCACGGATTTGAGCTCTTGAATGGCAGAGATCTTTATGGCATATTGAGGTCTAAGAGTTCTTAGTATTTTGTTCACCACCTCTTCTTCAGTCAGCGCGCCTCCAGCGCTTCTGATGGAGTTGATCACTTCCTTGATTCGGTTGCTATATTGCTCGATATCTTCTGCATCATTCATCTTCATGTCGTCATACTTTCCCCTAAGGCTTTCGACCTTGGCTCTCTCAACATTGGGATCTCCTCGATAGACTAGTTGTAACTTTTTCCACATTTACAGGCGGAGTCGAGATGTTCAATTTCAGCATACACATGGTCGGGTAAGGTGCTAGCTATCATGTCGATGGCAGCCGTATGCTCAGTCTTAATTTTCTCTTCATTAGGTGTCAAGGTACCAGCGGGCTCACTGTAGTCATTGGTAACATGTTTCCAGTACTGGTCACCATTGGTCTTCATATATAACTTCATTCTGCTGCACCATAAGGGTAAGTTTTGTTTGGAAAACTTTGGTCCTTCCTTGCTGCACCAATTGATAGTCCCAACCGGTGCTGAGAGGGGAGGGGTGAATCAACACTTAAAAAAAAAATCTTCCCTTTTCCTTTCTTTAATCCAGTGAAATAAACTTATAGCACCATAGCAAACAATTTTAAGCAAATAAAACAGTAAGTGAATCAAACACAAAGTGACACCAGATTTATCACGTGGAAACCCGGTTAGGGTAAAAACTATGGTGTGAGGAGACCTCACAATATTTGTACTTTTCTGAAGTAGGCCTTGTTAAGAGCTTGTTTGGTCAAGGGATAAAACACACTTGCTAGGGGCGACCCGGTCAAGGGATTTGTTACAGTAAGATCTGTTAAGACCTGCCCGGGTAAGGAACTTCAGACACCTTGAAAGATGTCATCCGGTTAAGGGATTTTGATAGAAGGGACCTGTTAGAGTCCACCCAAATATTGGGATTTGTCTATTGTAGTTTGTTAGAAAACAATAGAGTTAAGATCTTTACAGAAGGCTCTGCTTAGCTAGATGTGATCTCTATTTGTGCTCTACTAAGAATTATCACCAGGTAACACAGGTGTATTCTCAACTATTGTTGTGCTGCGTTGCACAACTTGTTCTCTCTTGATTTTCTCTAACCCTTGATACTTTTCTAACCCTTGCTTCTGTAGCATATAGGCTTACTCTTTTTGTCGGCAGAATGAAGGCATTTTTTCTTCTCAACAGACATAAGAATATATTTAGTTTTGTTGCCCTGACTGCGCCTCAAATACATGACCTAATCCTAAGATCCAATGAATTCATTGGTTAGTGAAGTGTTTGTTCTCTGAGTAATCATTCGATGCAAGCTCTGGCTTCATCCATTTCATGAAGAAAGCAACAGTTGCGTGTCAGGCAACCTTTCTTTACAAGAGATAACACTTTGATTTAAAGCCACTACTTTCGGCTTTAAATTCTTCAGTCGCACCTCAAGAGATGTAATGACCCTTACCAATACGCCACTAAAAACCACTAATACTGAACTGAGACAATTCGTCAAACACTTGACATGCACTGAATTGTTTGTTTGCAATAATGTGTTTCAAGGTTGTAATTGTTTTGAGCATCAAGTACAATTGAGATAACAATACCAATATTGAAATGAACATTAACAGCACTAATAATAACATTCAGAGATTCCAATCACTTGGCACCTTACAATGACTATATCAACAAAGAGAAACTCTGCTATTAATGCAATGATCAATTTTCCCAAGACTGATTACTATGACTGAATTCTGAGAGTATAATGGGCTGTGACAACTATGTCAAATTCAGATTTCAACAATGAACTATGGTAATGACCAAACCATAGAATGCACTTCACTAAATCAATCCAATTACAATGAGAAATAATAGTGACTGTTCAAAGGAATTCTGGACTGCTATATAGTGACTGTACTTATGCAGATTTTTACCATTTTGGTACCCAAAACATCAATATCAAACAATGTATAAAAACCTGGAAATGCTGCACCAAATGTTGATCAAATCGATGATGAAGTATGCTGATGTAGACACCTCCAATTGCACCCAAACTGATCCCAATTTACAGCTGATTGTAGATGGCTGCAATTCTATTTTTTTTGCTTTGCTTTTTCGGGTTTGCTTTTTCGGACTGCTTTTTCGGACTTGCTTTTTCGGATCTGCTTTTTCGGACTGCTTTTTCGGATCCGCTTTTTTCGTTTTGCTTTTTCGGATTGCTTTTTCGGACCTGCTTTTTCTTCCTCTTATAACCAAAACTCAAACCCTCAGGTAAATCTGAGGATTCCAAATAAGCTCAACATGAAATCGCTGAATACCACTTCCAATGTGCAACCCTTCAGAAGATATCTCACTTCCTCAGTTATGCAAATTCAAGGGAGTTATCGTTCCCAAAGATCTAATGAAAATTTGTAGATCAAATGACTACAAATTGCTCCAATATGGAAAAGTAGAAGAATCTTCAAATCAGCTTGTCCAAATGAATGCCCAAGCCCCCTATTTATTCATTTTTTGAGAAGTTACTAAGAACTTCTAGAAGCATCCATTATAAAATCCCATTATAATGCACTTTTATAATAATATAACTTTATAAAATAAAAAGTGCAACTCAACTTAAAATTATAACATGTGGGGCTCGCATAACTCATAATAATAAAAATAAGCTCTAAATCACTTCTCCAAGAGCAAATACGACCACTGATCTACAAAATCACTCTCTCCACATCGCCACCAGTCTACGAGAGCCTGTGATAGACTGATCCGGCACGCTAAACGATGTCAGCCAGAATGGGGACATGACAAGAGACCATTGATTCCGGCTTTAAATCCTTTACCTGCGCTTTGAACCGATCACCAAGACAACTCAAGATCACTCGGATTTACTACAATAAATCTCGGTCAAGAAGAGCTGGTTGGAACAAACAGTTGATTATTACTTCCTCGGTTCATACCGGAGTCTGTATAATATATCGGTTGAGTCCTTCATGCTATAAACAAGTAAGAGTCTGCTGCTGTCTCTTTCTTGGCTTACCGGTTACACGTCCCTAGGTGTGCTTCTTTTGAGCGGACTACCCGTTGGACTGTTCCGGTTGTGTTATAGACATTACTTGGATATGCTTGTATTTTTATTTGTCTATACCGATTGAGGTCGGTCCTTGGTTGATACTAGGATACACTCTTCTCTCCTGAGTGCATTGTCCGGTTGTTGATGCTTAGTGTAGTGATCAGTTTCACAGCCTCATCTTTATAATAGAGACAACAAATCTCTATCATATTTTTGCTAATCAATGAGAACCAAAGAAACGAGAATCGTAATCGGATCGGAATCGTTTTGGCCGAATCGAATCGTGAATCGGCCATGAATCGGAATCGAATCGGCCATGAATCGACAAATTTAAAAAACCCTAGATTTTAACAATTTAAAACCTATTTCAGACACCCTTTATTGAATATAACTTAAACACAGTATAACATCATCAAATAGAAGCTAACATACATAAACAAGGAACATAAATGATAAATCCATCACATACACTACATGTAAAATGTAAATTGTAACTGAACTGAAGTAAATAGAAATTTGAAATCACATTATCATAATGAGTGAAATCATAGAATGTAATATCAAATATGTATGTGAGATGAAGATCCATAAGACATTAAATCAAAAATGTATGTAAGATGAAGATCCATGAAACATATGTCTATCAGTAAACTGTAATAGTATCAGTCTATAAACAAAATGAAAAAACAAGGCTGTAGCTCAATCCTCATCATCATCCTCAAGCTCGGCTGCAGCCTCAGCCTCAGCGTCAGCCTCTGAGTATCCTGTCTGCCTTCTACAAAGGCGTCTAAGGTAGCTCCTAGAGGACTGTTGAGCCATATCCTTCGCATGTAAGATGGGCTCACGGACAACATCACTAGTGCCTATGTTTGTGCATGCACGTGTGAGTCTGCCAGTGCCTGAATGTGCTCGAGCCGCCTCCTTTGCCATGGCCACAGCCTCAGCCTCTCTATCTGCCTGGTCAACCCACTCATGGTCTACCTCAGTGAAGACCGGATCCACAGCCTCAGTGAGCCACTCTGATTCTGGATCAGTCTCATCTAGAATGATCGGAGAGGAGTCAATGCCCATAATCTGTCTTATCCTAATACAAAGGTTGTAATGAACAAAGGGAAGATCATTCAACCTCTGCACTGTCAACCTATTTCTCTTCTTCGAGTGGATATGCTCGAACATGGACCAATTGCACTCACATCCAGAAGCGCTGCTTGGCTGACTTAGAATACGCATGACAATTTTTTGAAGTTTTGGGGTTGTGGGCCCAAACATTTGCCACCATCTATCTGAAATAAGGGAAAACAAAATCAATTAGTATCATTTACAAAATTACAACTTTAAAATTACAAAATCAAAAATTAAAATGCACAACTTATAAGCCATAAACTTGTTACTTAACATTCAAGAATATATTATTTTTACGGTTACCTGGCTGTAGTTTTGTCCGACTATCTATGGCCATCCTGCCAGAGAAAATTGACCCTTCCATATTATTGAATTTGTCTAGCTCAAGGGTTGCAACTGCGCTATCCTCATCACTACTCAACCTCTAGATCACTGTATATAGGCCGGTGAGAACCTCGTCATCCGCCTTGAAATCAGCACAAAAACGAAATGCTGGATTCAGATAATAGGCTGCTGCATGGATGGGTCGGTGGAGCTGATTCTGACATCTCCTATCAATGATATCCTAAAGAGGGGCATACTTCTCCTGCACTCCTAGATACCTGGCTCTAATGGCCTCCTTGGCCCTATCCATGCCTTCATATATGTAGCCAAGAGAGGGCTTCTCCCCATCAGCAGTTCGTAGGTGAGATACGAGGGGCTCAGTGACCTGCATATAATGTAAAAAAAACATTTGATTCAAAACTTAAATATAAATAATAAAATTATAAAAGTAAAAGTAAAAGTAAGTCATTAACAATTAAATAATAAATAGTAAAACTAAATACTAAATATTAAATTGTAAGAAATTTAACTCAACGATTTCTTTAGCAAGTTCCCAAAAACCATTGTCATCAAAGATCCAATTTGCCACATCTACCCCTATAGTGGTTGTAGCATAGGAGGATGTAGTCCACTCCCGCCCAACAAACATTCTCCTCAAATCGTCCCTTGATGTCAAAAAGGACTGCAGTGTGATGAAATTCGAGGCAAACTTCGTGATCCCTGGACAAGCTAACTCCTTGCCTCCTGTGTAGGCCCTCATTGTGCTAAGGATGAATGCATGGTTGTAGATAAACTTGCATATACTTTTTGGCCTATCTACGCATGACTTTACCCACTCAAGCTTGCCAATTTCCTCCAACATGAGGTCAAGGCAATGTGCTGCACAAGGAGACCAAAATATGGTGGGGTGCCTCTCCATCAATAGTTTACCTACAACAATTTTAAATTAATTAGAAATTGGAACATGTTAGGAAACTTAGAATTAGAAAAGTGTTCAAAATTCAAATAAATTAATTTTCAAAACTTGAAAAGTTACATGTTTACCTGCAGCAACATAACTTGCTGCATTATCAGTCACCACCTGCACCACATTTTGTTCCCCCACCTCTGTGATGACTTCCTCAATAATCTCACATAAGTATGTGGCATTTTTTACATGTGCGGAAGCATCAATAGACTTGAGGAACATGGTATATCCTACAAAAGAATGAATTATCATGGATCATCAACAAATTAGCAATCAACAAATCAGAATTTAAATTATTCAAATTTCACAATGCATGTAGGAAAGTAGAATGATCAATCACCTCCACTAGAAACAAGAAAATTGATTAGTGTTCTATTCTTCCTGTCCATCCAACCATCAGTCATGATGGTGCAACCCTTTACAGTCCACTCCCTTCGGTGGTTTTGAAGCTCAGCCTTCATGTCCTCTACCATTTCATCTAAGAGTTGTCCACTCAACTCAACCTCAGTTGGGGCTTTAAACCCCGGACCACATATAGCAACTGCATCTATCATATTTTGCCAGTAAGGAGCCTTGTCACAAATAGATTATGATTAGAAATTTAGATGATAAATCATTATGTAAAGTTAATCTATGATTACATCATTACACAAATAGATATAATTAAAATTTAACTTTAAACTTAAAGAAAACAAATAAAAAAGAATCAATTACTTGGCTGCAAAAAATGGAATGTTGCAAAAGTACCAAAATTTGCAAATTTCTTTTCTCGTAGCATCATGAATCTCCTTGTTCAAACCCATGCCCTCAAGTGTGGGTTGTGAGCTAGGAGTAGTGCAGGGCACAAAGTAACTATCCAATCTGTTCTTCCGTACTCTGGGCTGCAATAGGCCATTGCCAGCCTCAATATGACTATAAGAACGACTAGCAGTAGTAGTAGCAGTAGCACTAGTACTACCACTACCACTAGCGTCAGCAATAGCACTAGCACGAGCAATAGCACTGGGACGAAAAGGACGCCTAGTAGAACCCTCTCCAACACAACCTACGGATGTGGACTCTGATGCAGGTGTAGATGCGGTTGTGGCAGTGGGAGCATGGGAGCCAATAGCCCTTATCTCTTCTAGTTGCCTTTTCTTATTTATTTTGTCTTGTTCAAATTTTTCTAATGCCACTAAACAATTGCGTTTTGCCTCAACTGTTTGTTGAGTGCAAATTGCAATATCATGTCTGGGTATGGCAGCAATGTGGAATTTGAATCTATAAATGCCACCAAAATTTATTTCTTTACAAAACATACATTTTGTTTGGAATTTTGTTCTTCCAGGAAAGTCTTCGGTATATTTCCAACACTCATCTTTTTTACCCATTGGGGAAAATGAAAATTAAGACTCCTGCAATAATAAATTTCAAGTAAAACCTCTATGTTTCAAAATTTAAAGTAAGACAATCTGACAAACTAATAAACAAAACAACAAAGCCTACTTTGCAATTTATTAAAACTAAAAAACAAACATTCAAGATTTGCAAATGAAAACTAAAAAAATTTAACAAAAAATGAACAATACACTAACATACCAAAAAAAAATCAACACTTACCTCTTGCAAATCAGTTGAGGAGTGTTGCTAATGACTCCTTAATGCTCCCAATGCAATCTTATGGCCTCCCCAAATGGATTTTTCTTCTCTTTGCTGCTTTTCCTTCCTGCTGTTTGCAAACTTGTGCTTTTCCTTTTCTCTTCTTCTCTCTCACTTTTCCTCTCTTCTACTCATACTAAGCAAATAGAAGACCCTTTAGGGTTAAAACAAAAACAAAATGCCCATTTAAACCTAAAAAAAATAAGTCAAACTTTTTTTTTTTTTGACTTTATAAGTTTGCTTGCCGCGGCCAATTCACGACCCACGATTAAGGCGATTTTTCCATGAATCACCTGAATCGGCGATTCATGCGATTCATCTGATAAAATCGTTGATCACGATTCACGATTCATAAAAAATCGTTTTGCTTGAATTGAATCGTGAATTGCCCAATTCAGGCGATTCATGGGCGATTCTCGGAACACTGATGACAACACTTGGACTGGTAGGAGAGCTTACCGGTTAGTGATGCCAACACTAAGGTATGTTAAGGGCGCTTCTGACTTTGGCATTCTATATGGTAGAAGTAAAGATCCTAGACTTATTGGTTTCATAGATTTAGATTTTGTTATATCCTGAACTATTCTGCCATAAAATTTAAACCAAACGACTTCGAGAGTTTTGTTTGTTAGTACGGTCCACTTGTCTACCAATCTCAGTAATTTTGAATAAATGGTGTATACAATAACTATCGGTTTATGGGAGTTGTACTAAATCTGGCTTATGATATATTGTATGTGGAAATGTTTCTTATTCCAGAACTTGGAGATCCAGTCACACAAATATTCCTATAACAAACTCTGCTAAATCCTCAATATCAATGCATTTCATCATTTTAAAATCTAACCATACAAGGATATTGCAGAATTAAGATCTCAAACGGAACTGAATCTTATTGTCCTTTGATAACAATTATAGACTCAACCAAACATGAATTGAAACACTCAAACTAGTTACGTTATTCAATAGCTCAAATACAATGTGCACTTGGTATTCAAGGCCACTCACGATGTGCAACAATGGCTGTCAATACAAGTGTAGGCTTCTGCATGCATTGAGGCTTGAGAGATGCTATGTGGTTCGGATGGGAAGGAAACTGTCAAGGTGGTCAACTCCACCTCCGACTGCTACCGAAGTTGTAACACTATCCCACAACTCAAACTGGTGTTGTTCGTTGACCGTCAATCCCTCCGGCAGAGAACGTGACTCTTCAATGTTATGTCTGGACAGATATACCCTGCGCGTATAGGGAGATACTCCCGTGACTCATTCGGATAGCATTACCAGCGAGTAGTTAAACTTCCATGTGTATCGTGCACCAAGGGTGATCCCCGTACGACTGCCTGGGTATTCTCGTGAGACCTCTGCTAACTGCCCAATGTGTAGAAGGTCTATCATCCGATAGGAAGTGGGAGAGGAAGCATCTGAGGCTTCGTATGCTACTAGTGGTGTGTAGACTAATAAATATACGTAGTCTCCTTAAGATGAATGTCTTCTAGAGGAGTGTGATATGTATGGACCTCACAAACAACGCAAATCCCATCTAATAAACCCAGGGCCTGAGCGAGTACCTTTTCTTGCTTGACTAACTGTTTTGAAATTGCTGGTGTAGTGATACTAGAACTGCTAGTGTATAAAAATGACCTTTTTACTACTCATTGAATTCCAATGTGAAATCTAGGTGATCCCACCAAGTTGGAGATGTTGGGGCTATGTCCAACGTCTCAATCTTCTCAAGGGGCTACTTCCTCAAGAAAAACCAGTCACAAATGCAACCAGATATTACTTTTCTTGTTTATAATATTTTCATGGTGCTTTTCCCGAGGTATACTTTTTCTTTTATAACCTCGAAGTGAGTGCAAGCACACAAAACTAAGCTATGTGGGATAAAAGCTCACTTAAGTCACTTTTATAAGATAAAGTAACTTTAAAATATAAAGTGACTTTATAATAAGTCATAAAGTGACTTTATAACCACACTTTATAAAATAAAGTGACTTTATAACAACAGTTTATAAAATAAAGTGATTTGACTTTAGAAACAGAGCCCAGATAATAAATATTTGCCCACGCAAACCTATGACTGCCAGGCATCCTCCGAAATGAAGCCATTAACCTATCCAGATGTGTAGATAGACTGATTAGGCATCGAAATGGCCTACTGCTGGGAAGGGGACATTACAGACTTGGCAACTTTTGTCAATGGAAGTCGCATGGACCAACAAGAAACAACATTTGGGTATGTCTTTTGTATAGGAACAGTTGCAGTCGCATGGACTACGGTAGCTCTTTCTTCGGCTAAAGCAGAATATCGGGGAATTGTTAAAGCATCTTGTGAGCCAATTTGGCTTCAATGGATGCTTTTGATATGCACATGCCTAAAGCATATTGTTCACCTCTTTTTTGTGATAATCAAGGGGTTCTCAAACTTGCCACAAATCTAGTTGTCCATGAGTGGACCAAGCATGTTGAGCTTCACTTTCATTACATCCATAAGCTTGTAGAGGATGGATCATTATAATTGCATTATGTTCCAACTAAGGATCAAATTGCATATATTCTCACTAAGCCTTTGGGCCCTGACAAATTTGTAAAATTTAGGGGGCAACTTGGTATAGTTGATAGATTGACCATTAAGGGAGTGTATTAGATTAATATTTGCATATATTTTGCATAGCTAGTTATTTAATGGTCAATGATGTAATATTGTTTTGGTTAGATAGTTTCTAATTTTGTCTTCAGTTATCAATTGTTTCTTTAGGAAACACTGTGATTGTAATTGCCTACATATATACATTTCATTCTTTGAATAAGATAAGCAATTACCATTGTAACAAATGTTACTTTCCTAATACTCAGCTCTATTTTGCCCTATATATGGGTCATCTTCTAGTCCACCCTATCCAATCATCTTGTACTCTACTCTATAGACAACATACTATTAAGCTCTTAACATTAATTATATGATGGGTTGCTGCATAGCTTGATGAGGAATAAGGGATGAATTTTATTTTACAATTGGGTCAGGAATTGGAGTAGTGTTATTGAAGTGGCTCTAAACATGGAGTCAAATAATTTTGAATCATCTTGTTTTGTGCAAGGAAATTTCGCTTGAGATTCTCTAATGGCATGGATACAATCGGATATTACTAGTCTGTCCTTCAATAGGAGTAAGAATCAATACCTTTATTTTGGGTAGGTTGAATCTTGTGACATGCTCTCCCAATGACCATGGTATCTGCTCATTATACTTTGTTTCATGGCACGTGCTACATATCCTTGCAAAAGACCTTTTCTCAATTTCAATTTGTAATAAAAGCATAATTGGTTAACTAGATGTGAAAAGGCAGTAATGAATGTACCAGGAAAGATTTTGTGATGAGTTTTCTTGTTTTTAATAGAAATTATTGATTTTTTATTCTTTTGTTCAAATTTGATTTCTAATTGTTGTATATGGATCTTTGGTAGTTTTATCATACCTGTTTTAATTTTTTCTATCTGTAAGGTTTAACACTAAGCATTTATTTGGATAAAAAGGTTAGGGATGTTATTTATACAGCCTAATGTATTTATTAGCTTTACTAGATTCAGAAAAGGCTACTCACCATTAGGTAGGAGTAACAAACAGATCCATGTACATTGTGTAACTAGAGCATTTACTGACAGCTTTTGAGTTAAAAATGGCTAGAATTGGATTTGCGTACACATCAATATTTATTGTTGTTGTGATTTCCTTAAATTTACCCTAATTTATTGACTGTATAGAGGGATTTCTATGTCGTCATCAGATTTCAAAAATGTTCCTTTGCCTGGAGTTGAAAAGAAATGCTATACACGCAGAAATATAAAAAATCTATCCAAAGAGATACAAAAACAGAGGACATCACAGAATAGAAAATCAAAGGTTTTCCTTCTTTTCTTCTTTCTTTTATTTGTGTTCTAATTAATATTATGTTTCTTCTTATTTTCCATGTTTTCCTTACAATTTTAAATTATAAGTTGTTTACATGAAGTAGAGATAACTAGTAGCTATTTTAATATTGTCATTGGTACCACTATAGCTCCTCTCTTTTTCCCGTTGGGGATATGATTTTGTTTATACATATTTACATCATGGTTGTACATGAAGGCAAATTTCATGACACCTTTTGTTTTGTAACTCCACATGCCTTAGGATCTATTTGTTCTGCCAATTATTGCTATGCTCGCCAACCAAAAAATATTTAAGATCACTCATTTATTACAATCTAATATTTATTATAAAGTAATGATCTCCAAATTACAACCTTTTAACAAAACTAGGACAAAAGTTGAGAGGAAATGAAGGCATTCGATTCTTATTAGAATCAAATTCAAGAGCACAAAATATAAGAAGCTAGACTCTTTGGATTCTCTACAATGTCAGGCTGGGCCTCATTAATTGCTCAGCTTTTGTGATTTCCTATGTTCCATGGCATTCTTGGGACGAGAGTGGGCAGAGAGTAGGTGATGCTTTTTGAGGATGGCAGTCTAAGGGCCGTTTTTTGGGGATGGAAAAAAATACCACATTTGAAAAAAAACTGTCTGTTTGCAGTTTGCACTTTTCACACAATACCACACTGTACCAAACCATGGCCAATGCACCTTTACTCTTTTGCAACTGACAATAATAGTTGACTCTAATACCATATTGATAATTTTTTAGTTTCAGACTTTTTTGAACATTGAAATAGAAAACCCAAATAATTGCTGTTAGTGTTAGCTCTTATATAACTTACATCATTAACTATGAATCATGAAAAATGATATATCTATTGCCTTTATACCACTGTTATTGCCATGACTCCTGTCATGATAAATAAAATTGCTGTTATACTGTTGTTATAATGCTGTCATGGTATATTAAAGAAGTTTTCTAAAAGATATGAATGATTTTTTTTAAACATTGTAAGAAGATTGCTTTGCAGTTGGGGACGCCTGGCCATACTTGGGATGGTTGAGGGATGTCTTAGATGTCCTTGGCCATCTCTGGGATGGCCAACCTCCCCATGGTGTTTCCTATTTCTGCAACATGTTTCAAAAACATTTCAAAGATTTGAGATCTTTGGAGGACGTCTAGGGGATGTCCTTTTCTGTCTCACCATATTCAAAATGCCATTGGGGATGGGGATGGGGATGGGGGTTTGAGGGCCGATGACACATCCCCGTGGAACATAGCCTGATTTCCAAATAACTATAGAATAATACTTTATCTCATAGTTGAAAAACTCGGACTCGACAATAACTCGGCTGGCCTAAAATTTTTGAAAACCTTGGTTTAGCCAAAAGCTCAACAAAAAAATTGGCAATAAATCGGCACTTTTATCGAACATTTGAAAATATATAATTTCTTAAAATATTCTTAAAAAACCACACATATACACCAAATTCGTAGAACATATACTAATTTGAGATTTCTATCATAAATCAAAGTTTTAAGTTAAATACATAGCAATCACAATTTAGCAAATTAGCATAGTCATATACCAAAAAAAAAGTGCAACATCTGAATAAATTTAATTTCAATACATATTGAAGTCCAACTTCATGAAACAAATACAACCTATGAATAGATATTAAGTTCAAATTTCAGTATCAATGAAAACTAAAAATCATGAATTGCGTCTACGACTAAAGCTAAAAAGAGAATGTTACCGCTGGGTGGGTGGTGCTGAAGTAGTTGCAGCATCCTCAACGGGTGCCTCAACAGAAGCCTCTGATGGATTACCAAGCTCATTTTCCTCCTCCTTACGTTTTACCACTTCTGCATCCTAGTCATCTTCCTCCATCTCCAACTCAGCTAGTTGATCATCTATCAAGAAAGGATCCACATCCATATCATCACCATCAAGAGAAGCTATCATCACCATCCGGAGAAGCAACTCAATCTGCTGAATATGGATCAATATTATCCAAGTCAAGTGCTTCATGTGAAGCCTGCCCTTGCACCTTCTTTTCATGCAATCGAAGGTTGTACCACACATAGACAAGGTCATTCAAGCGTTGTTGAGTCAACCTATTGCACCTTTTTGTGTGAGTGGCCTCAAAAATGCTCCAGTTGCGCTCACAACCAAAAGCACTATAGGGTTGCGATAATATGCAGATGGCAAGCTTTTGAAGATTAGATGATGTGGCACCATAATCTTCTCACCACAAATCTGCAAGGATAAAAAATGCCATTTATAACTCGGTAAAGACTTTAGTAAACTTAATGAGTGAAATAAATGGTATAAGAAAATTAAAAACATGTTTTTTTCAACCTGGCTGAGAGGTGTCTCTCCTACATTTGCAATTAGGTGAAGAAAACAATGGCCCCTTAGCCTTCTTATAGCTCTATAACTCATCAAGTATTAGGTCTCGAAGGTTCTCATCATCAACTAGTCTCCGAATATATGTGTCCAGACCTACCTTAAACTTTGCATCTGCTCTGAAAGTGTTAGAGAAATAAAACTTGGGGTTCAAGTAGTAGGCAACAACATGAATATGTTGGTGGAGTTGTCGGTTCCACCTCCAATTGATTGTGCGCCATATGGGTTCATATTTGGTCTCATTTGTCCCATACAAGTGCTGAATGACCTCTTTGGCCCTATCTATGACCTCATATAGATACCCTATGGGGTTTTTATCCCCATCCACCATTTGCAGAACCCTCACCAATGGTTTTGATACCTAGACATAAAAAATTAAAAAAAATCAGCAAATTGCAATATCAAAAAATTAAATAATAATTCATCAATCGAGGTTTGAAAACTTACTTTGATGATCTCTTCCATCACCTTGGAAAATCTAACATCAAGAATAGCCTTCACGACCTTCTGTATTTTAGGATTTTTGGCATAAGGACTCTCCAACCATCTCTCACTCACAAACATTCGCTTCAGGTTGGGCAATGTAGCTAATATGCTTTGCAAGGTGAGAAAATTAATAGCAAAGCATGTGACCCCCGATCGCCCAAGATCCTTACCATTAGTGTGCTCTCTCATAAGACTTAGGACCCATGTGTGGTTGTAGATGTACTTTGTGATATTCTGTCCATCTTCAATTACCTGCACCCAACTTAGTTTCCCTATGTTCTCAAGGAGTAGGTTAAGACAATGGGCAATACAAGGGCTCCAAAATTATGTTGAATTCCTAGCCATCAAAAGTTTTTAAGTTGCCACATATACAACTGCATTATCACTCACAATGTGGATGACATTACACACTGCCACTTCCATCACCACCTCATCCAAGATGTTGCACAAAGTCTTTCCATTTTTTCACTTGATCGGAGGCATCAACTGATTTTAAAAATACTATCCCCCTAAAGCAACTAGAAAGTTCATGAGCACCCTATTCTTACCATTTGTCAACCCATCAGATATAATGGGGTAGCCATTCTGTTCCCAAATTTTTCTTTGCTCTTCCACAAGTCAATGAGTGTTTTGGACCTCATCTCGCAACAACGGCCCATTCACCTCATATGGCGTGGGGCCTTGAACCTCGGACTATATATGGTCATTGCAGTGACCAATTGATCCCAATACGGACCATATAAAGCATTGAAGGGGATATTGTCGCAGTACGAAAATCTAGCAACTGCCAACTTTGACTGATGTTGCACCTCTTTGTTCCATGGAGTTCCTTGCAATCTGGGTTGAGCACCAGGAGTGTTACGTGGAACCCAAAACTTTGACATATGCCCGCCCACATTTCCTGATCCTTGTATCCATGACCCAATGTAAGAAGAAGCCCTAACACTTGTTTGTGAACTGTAATCAGCCATTGAGGTTTCCATTGTCTTAGTTGTCCTCTTTTCTCCAGCCTTCTTTTGCGCATATGCTTCAAGGCTTTCTAATGACTACCTCGTAACCTCTTCGGGACAGCCGCCACATGGTGTCATATCATGACATTCGATCTTTTCAAGGTGATATTTGAATCGACTTATGCCATTGCCCCTAGACACCTCCTTATGGCAATGGTTACATTTGACATCTCGATTTGGTCTTGGTGTCCCATGTTTCCATAAACTGTCCCTATTTCTGCCACTAACCATCTTGTACAAAAATAGGTAGAGAACCTAGCAAAATGAGACAAGATAAATAATTAGAGAATGTATACATTTTAATGACTACTTTTTTATTCAGCAATTTGTTACTTTGTACATAATTGCTTTCATTAGTCAATCTTCTATTAAATATTTACTATTTTTAGAATTCAATAATAAAATAATTCTTTAATAAATTAAAAAAATAGTATTCTCTAATATTATTTTGTATTAAATAATATAATATTATAATACAATTATAAAATACATATAACTTTAAATATTTTGTAATATAGTAATGCCATTGTTTGTAACTTTACTATAAATTATTAATATATATCGCAAAATTATTAATAGTATTATTAGTATTCTCATTTCTCATATATATTAATACCATTTTTTCTCAATTCTTAATAATAATACTGTTATACCATTTATACTATAGATAACATTTTTTTCTCATTTATACCATTATTAATAATTGAGATTTCTATTATATATTCTCAATTTTTAAAGAGATTTCCATCATATATACTGTAAATAAAATTGTAAATGTATTTGAAGTTTGAATTATTAAAATATAGTTTTTTACTTGTGGGCTGCAAACCCTGGCAAAATCACAGGTATTAATGCCCCAAACCCTAGCATCTACGAAAATGCCCTAACATTTGACGAAAATGCATGCCCTAGCGTTTGATGAAATGCACGAAAAAATTCCTCCGTCGCAAAAGGAAAATGACAAAAAAAATCACACAATCATTTTAATAAATACTTTAACTCTTGTTCACCGATATTTGGCAATTTATGACAAGTTCCACTCAAAAAAATTGCAGCGATATATTTAAAAATGCGGCGCCGATATTTTCGGCGATTAAATTGTTTGGTAGAATGTCGCATGATATATTGCGACATATCGGTGTGTTTTTCAACTATGCTTTATCTAATCATCCATTTTGTTTAAGGGATTCTTTCATAATCTTGTCTTCTTTATTATATAAATATATTTGACCTTTTAACACCCAAAAAATCCTCAAGAAAACTTTAATATACTAAAAACCGAGAATAAGATGATCTTATGGCCATTTTCATTGCATTCGTAGTATCGTAATGATAGTTATAAAGTTCCTTACATAAATTGACTTATTGGGCAACGCATTATATCCACTACAAATTTGCATGCTCATGTTGTGTTAGTTACAGAAGGAGATGACTCTTTACAATGTCCTTTGGAATTTGTGGGGAATAGACATGGAACTATTTTGTATGTTGAGGGAGTATTATTTTGTAGCTATTTGAAACTAAAGAATATTGAGGGTACTCTCTTGGGTATCCTTGGTAGGTCCTGGGGAGACAGTATAAAACTTTTCTTCCTAGCAAGAGAGGCAGCTTCACATGTGTTGAAACTTTTATGAGTATTATAGTTTGGGCATAAGGAATTCTTCAGACTAGTTTATTTTTTCTCTTTTGATTAAAAGTTGTCTCTTTTTAGGGTACTATTCTAAGAATGCCTGGTAGTCCCTATGAATATAATGTTAAGCTTTTACCTGAATTAATATCAACATCTCAACATGTGTAGAAAATTTGGTGAGTAACATAACTCATGCATAATTAATTGCTTCCATGTTTTGTTTCTTTCTTTTGGTTTTATGGCACTGTATCTTATTTGTAGTTATGTGAGTTTGAAGCATCTTACTTCATTCAAACTCAACAATTTCAGAACATTAAACAGGACACCAAAGCATCAAGTATTGGAGGTTCTTCTATTTCAGGTAATAAATATGGTTACTGCTCTTTATGTGAATATATTTATGCATACACCATCGCATATTAATGTTAGCATGCATTGCACACTTTTTAAATTTTCTTTAGAATGTTTGTGATACTAGAGTCATAGTTTGCAACCCATTTAAGTGCTATCTACTAATCCTACATAAATCTAATATTATCACCCAATATTCTTTTGGCAACTCTTAAGATGAAATCATCAAGTTCAATGTTTTAAATGAACTTCTTAGAAAAGTTTTATTTTCCATTGTATATAAATTAGCGCTAGGATGATAGAGTTGAAACCATTAATCATAATAATGTTCCTAATTTTGCATGCCATATTACATGAGTTTTTTCTTTATGAATCCGTAAATCCCATCTTTTCTCTTGTACGATTGAAAGTAGATAACCAAATTTAGCTGGTTTAGACATTTTTATCTTAAAGATTCTTCGACCACTTGTAGAAAATCATATGTTCCTTCAAGGAATGAAAAGTAAATTACTACATGTTGCTTTTGTAGACATTATTAATCATCAGGATTTTTCTACCACTTCCAACAAATCATAGTTGAATATCTCACAAAATGCAAGGAGGAAAAGTATATGGTGACATGTACTTATATCTCATATGGATGTAGCATGCATTGTAAATTCTCATTAAATCTCTTTGATGTTCTTGGGACTAACGTAAATAGCTTGCATTTTATTTCTTTTTGATAGGATGATTGAGGATTCTATAGGCTTCCTTGCCTTGAGAAAATCCAATACCTTGCAAAATATTGAAAATTTCGAACAACCAATGTGCAAGGACTAATAAAATACTTGGATAACAAAACAAAAAAAAATCTGAAAACATGAAACAAACCCACACCTTGCAAATAGGCTAAGGCTTCCTACTTATGAAATCCAAGCATCATGTGAGGAGGAATTATTTTTGAAAGAGACTTCTTAGAAGATATAGGAGTCCAGTCACCCAAAATATATGAACCGCAATAAGGATACGGAGACAAAATGATTTATCCATCCAAAAGGAGAGGAATTAAGCCTTGAAAAGATGAAGGCGATCCACCATCCAAGGGAGTCAAGGCTTGATCAATGACAAGGGGAGTTGGATCTTGGGGGCAATGAGCCTCTCCTAGTGAAGATTAGACATGCATAGAAGAAGAAGATCCACAGGGAGAAACCACTAGAGGAGACAACTATTGGTACTTAGAAATATTGGGGGAAGTAAGAGAAACCTTGACAGGGGACCTCTAGGGATAGCCAAAGAAGTTGATGACAAGGCTCAACATCCTTCTACAAAGAGGAAGATTCAATGCTTTTTAGGCTGCAAATAATGCCACACCACATGAACTAGGCCAAAGTAAGCTTTGCAACTAATATTAAGATAATATCTTTAATATCTTTATTAAGATATTATCTCCTTAGTTAAATACTTTCTATAATGGCCAACTACTTGTTTGTACTCCGTCTTTCAGTTTAGATAGGAATGTTTCCTATCCTGTCTTCAGTTTTGTTTCTAATTTCGTCTTCAGTCTACGTTGTTTCTTTTAGAAACAAAGTCCTTGTAATTCTTTATAAGGAACACATTTGTTCTTCTGTTAATTAATAAATCATCCAGAAATCTGTTAATCTGCCAATTCTTGAATCTTGTAACAGGTATCACAGCCATTTCTTTAAATTTTTTTGGAAAATTTATAATTTCTTTCGAAATTATTTGCTCAAATTTTTCGAATTAATTTTTGTTTATTCCCACATTGTGGGATCTGCTATTGCTCACGTCTAGGGTCTGTGGGTGTGGCCAGTTTTCAGCCCTATTCAGCCACGTTTTTTCTGCAAATCCGCCATTATTTTTTGGAGGTTTTTTGCAGCAGGCCGTTTGTTTTCTAAACCCTACTTTTTTGGCTCAAATGTTTTTTCTTATTACAGATTCTTGGTGGGCTTTTTGAGAGCTCAACTAGGTTGTCATCCATTTTTCCTGGGTGCCTCAATTTTCATGCCTCGATTTTTGAGCC
Source organism: Chamaecyparis obtusa (assembly GCA_027943335.1). NCBI lineage: Eukaryota > Viridiplantae > Streptophyta > Pinopsida > Cupressales > Cupressaceae > Chamaecyparis > Chamaecyparis obtusa. The sequence continues at coordinate 781,260 of BSBK01000997.1, forward strand.
AACGGATCCAGATTTCGACAGCATATTCTTTCTCGATTTTTCGAGCTCTCTTTTGGGTACTTCTCAATTTTTTCTAGGTCTTCCAGTTTTTGGTCTTGAAGTACATGTCAGCGCCTCTTGTCTGTATCTTTGTTTTTCGTGCATTGGAAAATGTGCAAGATGGCGTCCCTGACTAATCTGATGTTGGAGGGCAGTCAATGATTCAATGGCAACAATTATAACACTTGGAAGTAGTGTATGCTCACTATCTTTGAGTATCGTCGCCTGGATGAGCTTGTTTTGGGCACTACGACGCGTCCTCAACAAGTAGGTTCTGACCAGGACAAATTTGATGATCGCAATCGAGAGGTTGTTATGCTTCTCAAGATCTCTGTTATCGATGATCAGCTACCGCAGATTCCTTCCGGCAAGTCAGCTGTGGAAACCTACAAATATCTAAAGGAGCTGCATGAAACATTTGACAAGAGCCGGGCATTCTTTCTGAAGAATCAGCTGTTCTCCATTATGATGGATGAACGCATGTCCTTGCAGGAGCATTTGACAAAGATTAAGGACATCTGCGATCAGCTCGAAGCTATTGGTCGGAAAATGGAGGAAGAGGATATGGTAGTCATCACCCTGAAAAGTCTACCATCGTCCTATGAGCACTTCATAGAAACACTCAACATTACGTCAACTAGTGTTGATCTGAAGTTTGCAGCATTATGCACAAAACTCCTGCAGCAAGATTGTTGGAAACAACAGTTTGGCAGCAGTGCTTCTACAACCTCCTCAAAACAGGCATTTGCTACAAAATCCTTTCAACAGAACATCGGCAACTATCAGTCTTCTCAGCCTTTCCAGCATCAACCTTCTGCTCAATTCTTGGATGGCTCTACGAAGAAAAATGTGCAGTGTAATTACTATCACAAGTTTGGCCATATGAAGTTCGAGTGCCGGAAACGTTTGGCTGCCCAAGCGAAGCAAAATGCTTCCCAGCCAACAACACAAGTTGCCGAGCTTCCTGACCAAGGCGAAGCTGCATTTTTCACTTTTTGAATCTGTTTCTATTTTTGTTTTTGGGTTTGTTGATTTTCTCCTTAAAAATCATTTCATGTTGTCTATAATAAGCAAGGTTGGGTAAGATTCTGGGTTTTTACTGTTTTTTCCACAAAAAATGAAGTTTTGTAATTGCAGTCTGTTTTGAGTCATAGCACTCTTCTGGCAAAGCTTCTTGGTTTCAGCATTTAGTAGATCCAGGGAGGGTCTCAGTTATCACAGAATGTCCTGACATCCATACGTTGACCATTAAGGGAGGGTATTAAGATAATATCTTTAATATCTTTATTAAGATATTATCTCCTTAGTTAAATACTTTCTATAATGGCCAACTACTTGTCTATAGTCTGTCTTTCAGTCTAGATAGGAATGTTTCCTATCATGTCTCTTTCGTCTTCAGTCCAGATAGGAATGTTTCCTATCCTGTCTTTAGTTTTGTTTCTAATTTCATCTTTAGTCTATGTTGTTTCTTTTAGAAACAACGTCCTTGTAATTCTTTATAAGGAACACATTTGTTCCTCTGTTAATTATTCAATCATCCGTAAATCCGTTAATCTGCCAATTCTTGAATCTTGTAACAACTAAAACCCAACACCTCATAACAGAAAATTGTTTCCAAACATGATATCCAATCAAGACCAATCTCTTTAAGGGACCCCTAGAAATACACATTTTATCGTGTAGTGAAGCAAAAGTAGATGCTAGTGAAGCAGTATCTTGATAAATAGATAAAAGCCAAGGCATTACGTATAGATAACAAACTAGGGGAAATCTGAGATTGTAAGTGATGGCTAGGAAGCTTAGCCCAAACTGTCATGGCAAAAAAAATCACAAGAGGGATTGAACGTAGGAAACCAAAGCTTCATATAGAGAGAATCTTTGCCAAAAAACCAATTCCAGCCTTATAAAGATCAACCAAATACAACCTGCTATAAAAAAGCCATGTGTGCATGGGTAGATTGTTTGAACTTTGGTGATATTCACCTACAAAGAGTCCTTATACGAAGAGTTTGTTTGCACTCTTCTTTGTGCTAATGTGTTGTGCGTTATCAAATATTGTGGTACAATTAAGTTGTGATCTACACATAATAGTGATGTTGTTGGTATTGCAGTTACATCATATATATTGTTTCACATACAGTGATGTTGTGGTTGCAACTAGAAGGTATCTAGAAGAAGGCACAATTGTATGAGTTAAAGTGTTTAATGGAGAATGGTCAGTGATGAAGGAGAAAATGCAACATAATTTGTAGACATGTAGCTGTTGGCATTATCGGTAAGGATGCAACTAGTAAAGAGACCACTGGTAATAATCAGTGGTGTTGTCATTGATGTCTATAATAACATTGTCCAAATGATATAAGTGAAGTCCAACAATGCACTTGAACCGTGTACTCGGCGTAGTACGAATTGTTCAGAGTTAGTGACCGGTAAAGACAATGACTGAAGCAGTGACCGGTGAAGACAACGACCGGAGCAGTGATTGGTGTAGACAAAGAACAAAGAAGTGATTGGTGAAGACAGAGACCAAAACACTACAAAGGAAAGGTGTAAACCGGTCGTTAGTGATCGCTAAGATATCATTGAGACTGATGTATGTCTATTACTTGTTAAGACCGGTGAAAGGCATAGTTGACCAAAGAAGATGGTTTCAATTAACGGATATTGAGGAGATTCTTTGACCGTGTTTTGTTGCACTAATTATGGAGGATTTTCTATCAAGGGAAAGTATGTGACGTGCATCTAATGTTTCCTCTAAAGACTGAAACACGATTGGATGATGGATTCATGACGAATTATCTATCAAGGGAAAGTTTGTGACATGCATTTGATGTTTCCTTTAACGATTGAAACACGACTGGATGATGGATTCATGGAGGATTTTCAATTAAGGGAAATATGTGACGCATCCGGTGTTTCCTTTAAAGACTGAAACACGATTGGATGGTGGATTCACAAGAGATCTTCATGGGGATCGCAACGGCAAAGAGCAGGAAGATCTTTTGAAATTGAATTTGAGTGATCTGCGCTTCTTTCTCTCAACTGTATAGCTGTGCTACGCTCTGCAGGAAGTGTATATATTCTTCAGTTAGTGAAGATAATCATTTGCCTTCATTCTACCAAGAAGAAAGAGTGAAATAGCACGCTGATCAAAGCTACTGCAAAAGAAAGGGAAAAGAAGAAAGAAGAAGACAAGGAATAGAGTGTGCAAGGAAGCACAATAACTTGAGGAGAGCGCACCAGTGGTACCCGGTGGTGACTCTCAGTGAGTGAAACAGTGATCTTATTAGGCTCTGTAAAGACATTCCAAAGGATCAACCTTTCTATTGCTCTCTAACAATTGCAATAGCCAAATCCCAGTATCTGGGTGGACATTAACAGGTCCCTTGTACTAAATCCTTTAATCGGGTGACATCTAGTTGATGTTTTAAAGTCCTCTAACAAGGCATGCTTTAACATGCCTTATTCAAAATCCTTTAACCAGGTCGCACCTAACAGTGCGTTTGTAATCCTTTAATAGGGAAGGCTTTTCATAGGGCGCACTTCAGAAGAGTGCAAAATTTGTGAGTTCCAACTCACACCGTGGTTTTCTCCCAATTTGGGTTTCCACGTGATGTATATGGTGTTCTATGTTGTTGTGATTTTGTGTTGTTTATTTCCTTTATAGGATATGTTTTGCATGCAGTAATAGTTAGTGGATCTAAGAGTGTCTTCGAGTTTTATTGGGTGCCGATTCACCCCTCCCCTCTTAGCGCCGGTTGGGACTATCATTTGGTATCAGAGCCACGTGCTATTTTTAGAGTTGCTTAACCGCAAAAAGGGAAGTATCATAATGATGAGGAAGGAAGGACCCAAGTTTCTAAGGAAAACTTCAGTCTGTGGTGCAGTAGAATGAAGCTGTACATGAAGACCACGGGAGATCAGTTTTGGAACCATGTGATCACAGAGCACAACGAACCTACCAGTACCTTGACGACAGATCAATTGAAGGTCAGAGGTGAACACATAGCTGCTATGGACATGTTAGCCAGTATGCTACTTGATAACGTGTATGCAGAGATTGAAAACCTAAGTACAACCTTCAAAATGTGGGCAAAACTACAAACTGTGTATGGAGGCGACCGACATGTTCAAAGAGCTAAAGTAGAAAGCTCAAAGCCAAATATGATGACATGAAAATGAATTAAGGCGAAGACATTGAGGAGTACAACAACATAATAAAAGAAGTGATGAACCCCATCAAAAGTTGTGGAGGAACATTGAATGAGGAGGATGTGATAAGCAAGAGACTGAGGACATTGAGACCACAGTATGCAATCAAGATCTCAGCTATACAAGAGCTCAGATCAGTGAGCGCATCACAAGTCACCCCCGATTCTCTAATTGGTAAGTTAACCGCTTTTGAATTAAGCAATTATGATAACAGCTTACCTATGATAGATCCTGCCTTTAAGTCTTCTGTAAATGTTACTTCCACTAAGAAAGGAAGAGAGACTGGTAATAGTTCTACTAGGAAGTTTGGTCATTTCCTTGACAACCTGCTCTCAGAAGAACAAGAACAAGATGAGTTTGACACACTCATCGCAAAGAGATTTCCCAGAGGAAAAGGGAAGTACAAAGGTAAACTTCCACTGAAATGCTTTTCATGTAATAAGATAGGACATATTGCGGCCAGGTGTCTTGAGATTGAAAAATAAAGAATAGTACAACCGATTCAAGAATAAAGGAAAGGAGTGCTACCTTGTTGAGGAAGGTGTCATCGACAATGAATCTGAGGAATCGGGAGACGATGAAATTGCCTTTGTGGCAATAAAGGGAGAAAGCACAGTGATAAGTGAAATGACCCTTATCTCCAGCTCCCACCAATGTGAGAACTAGATCATTGACAGTGGATGCACTCACCACATGACCGGTGACAAAAGCAAATTCATTAGCTTGAAGCTTGGTAATGGTGGATCAGTGACATTTGGAAATAATGCTCCCTGTGCTATTAAAGATAAGGGCTCAATAACACTTAGTGACGAAGTTGTTTGTGATGATGTGTAATGGGTAGGACTCATGTACAATCTGATGAGTGTGGCTCAACTAAACAACAAAGTATACCAGCTAGTGTTTGGACAGGGATCATGTATTGTCAAGAATCAGTCAAGAGAACAAGTTGCTATCGGTAGACAAAGCAAAGGGAACTTGTTTTACGTCAACTCAACCGAGGGAGCTTGCCTTATGGCAAGAACAAAAGGTTTGTTAGCAATATAAGTTGTCATTAGTGTATTTCATCAAACCCATTCACACCGGTCGAAGATCACCGGTCGCTCGCATTACTTAGATGACACCAGTAGATAAAGCACATAATATATGCACCAGTCAACTAAGCAGTTAGATAAACTGGTAGACTGAACCAAGTACTCAGTATCGGTCTTATTTAGCATCCAATGACAAACCGGTACCAATCTAACTGATAGAAAAATCTGGTCCAGTTTTTGTGGAACAGTTTGAGTTAAGAGCCTGATTATGCAAGACATCCATTACTCTGATGCGAAGTTAACCTTTCAACAGGAGTTAGCTTTAAGTTCTACGGATGATCTCAAGATAAACTCTAGATCACAACGCACACCTTTCTTGCGTTGCATATTTTATGGTCAAGTTTATTCCCCGGAGGTTTTATGAGTCAAGAGGATCACTCTTATATAAATATTTGTAATAGGACGCAAAGTATGTTGCTGTTGTTGAGAAGTGAAAATCGCAGAGAGCAGAGGAAAGATATCTTCTGAGGAATGCTACAGGCAGAAAGGTGAAGATAGAAAAGAAGATCAACAGCCAGGCAAATAGGGGAAGGAGTCTATAGGTATGATCTAATCAGACAATCAATGTCATTATAGATCACTATTTTTGAAAGATATTTCATCATATACAAACCCCTATATTAGGGTGGACCTAATCGGTTTGTTGTAAAAATCCCCTAACAGGGTAACATCTTGTTGATGTGCAAAGTCCTGTAACCAGGCAGCTCCTAACAGGGTTTAGATCTTAACAGATCTCTTGTAAAATCTTTTAGCCATGTAGCACCTTAACCAGTGCTTTGTAAGCTCCTAACAGGGCGCCTTCATTTAGAACTAGTGAAGTTGTGAGCTCTGTCTCACCGTTGTTTATTCTCTCTAACCGAGGGTTTCCACGTACAAATATTTGTGTAGATCTGTGTGATTCATTTTATGCTTGTGAATGACTGTTAACTTTCTACTTTGCATTCAAGAATCTGTTTACAAGTCTTAAACAATAAGATTTAGTATTTTCTGATTCACCCCCCCTCTCAGTAACTGGTAAGATAACATCAAGGTGAAATTGAGAAAACTTGCCTTGTGGCAAAAGATGACAATAGCTGGTTGTCACACAAAAGACTATGCCACATAAACTTTGATAGAATAGTCAAAGTAGAAAGAATTCAGTCAGAGGGCTTCCTGCCATCATAAAGCCAGTTAGGCCATGTGCAAAGAGTGTTAGTTGGGAAAATTGACTGGTACAAGCTTCAGCAACAAGTCTTATTCAACCGAGAATGTGCTGGATCTTTTTCACACAGATCTGTGTGGACCAATATGGACTAAGAGCTACTATGGAGACAGGTATTTTATGCTCTTCGTAGATGACTTTTCAAGGATGATGTGGACGTTGTTCTTGAAAGAAAAATCAAAGGCCTTCCGTATGTTTAAAATCTACAAGGCCCGAGTGGAGGAGACTGGTAAGAACTTAAAGTGTCTGAGGTCGGACAGAGGAGGTGAGTATACCTCTCAAGAGTTCGTTAGCTACAGTGAAGAACAGGGGATGAAACGGTAGATCTCTGCACCAAGAACCCCTGAACAAAATGGAGTCGCTGAAAGAAGAAACAAGACTCTGGTAGATTGTGCAAGGACTCTGATGATTCAGAAGGTTATACCTCATCACTTTTGGAGAGCAGCAATAACCACTGCTGTATATACATTGAACTGAGTTCAAGTCAAGAAAGAGACCGATAAAATGCCATATGAGTTATTGTTTGGTCATACACCCAGTGTAAGTTATTTCAAAGTATTTGGGAGCAACTGTTAATGTTTCTATTAATAAGTCCCTCCCTAACCTTATCACTTTAATGTCTAAATGGGGGAAATTTAGCAAAGCCTTAGTCTATGAAAATGCAACTCTCTACTGCTAGTTCAACTGCAACAACCTTTCCCTTGGGTATGTTGGCATTAACCTGTAAGAATGTAACCGGTACATGGCAAAGAGGTATTGTCATTGATTGGCAAAGAGGTGTTGTCAGTTATGACTAGGGAGGCCAACAATGTTCAATCAGTGAATCAAGGATAGGTATATTTGACAATAATAAGTGCAAGGAGAGACAGGTTTGGAGACTGGTGCCACATAGTGAGAAAGAGGAGGCATTGTCTTTGTTACTAATAAAGCTCTAACTGATCATCAGAGAAATCGGTAACCAAGGAAGGTGCAACCGGTAACCGGTAACAGGAACCAAGGAACCAAGGATCCAACCGGTACAGACAGAGAAAGGAATGGTGACAGGTGAAGGTTTTTACCTGTGCACAACCTAGGGATATGAATCGATCTGTGAAGATATTATCAAGACTGATGAACCGGGGAAAGTCACAGTCCATAAACACTTGTGTGACTCTTTGATCGGGATTTGTTGCACAAAATCCGGACAACTTTGTGTTATCAAGTCGATTGGTGCAAGGCGCAATTGAAAATTTTAATGCTGAAGTTTGTGGCATTAAAACATGTTGAAATCTCTTGTGAAGGAAATCTTTCGGCACGCATCTGTTGTTTCCTTCATAAAGTAGAAAAAACACATGGCATGCATTAGATGTTTCCTCAGTCAATTGAGACTCAACTGGGTGATGAATCCGAAGGAGATATTTGTGGAAGTCGTGCATGTAAAAAGCGGAAAGGGCAAGAAGACTATATATTCTACAGCCTGTGAAGAATATTGTTTGTTGTCATTCTGCCATAGAAGAAGAGTGAACCTGTAAGCTGAAAGAAGCTACGAAGAGGTGAAGACAAGAAGAAAAGAAGCGTGTGCAAGGAAGCACAGCAGTAGAAGGAGAGCACACCTGCGATGATTGGTGATGACTCTCGATTGAGAAGCACGACAATCTTATCAGGCTCGGCAAAGCCATTTCAAGAAGATCAAAACCCTTTATTTTTCTCTGACAATTGCAATAGCTAAATCCCAGTATTTTGGGTGGACATTAACAGGTCCCTTGTATTAAATCCTTTAATCGGGTGACATCTGTGTAGATGTTTTAAGTCCTCTAACTAGGCAGGTTCTAACAAGCCTTATTTCTTAAATCCCTTAACCAGGTCGCATCTAACAGTTCGTTTGTAATCCTTTAATAGGGAAGGCTCCTTATAGGGAGCACTTCAGAAGAGTGCAAAATTTGTGAGGTTTCCTCACACCGTGATTTTCTCCCGATTTGTGTTTCCACGTGATAAATCTAGTGTTGATTATTGCTTGATTGTGTGATAGCTATTTCTGTGATAGAATTTATTCTGCTTACAATTTTAGTTACATTATATCAGATTTTGTTTCTTAAAGTTTTAGTGGGTGCTAATTCACCCCTCTCCCCTCAGCATCGGTTGGGACCATCAATTGGTATCAGAGCGAGGTCCCTTTTCGAAGCTGCTTAACCGCAACAGGGAAAAGTTCTAATGATGAGGAAGGAAGGACCAAAGTTTTCTAAGGAAAACTTCACCATATGGTGCAGCAGAATGAAGCTGTACATGAAGACCACTGCAGATCAATACTGGACTCATGTAATCAATGATTACACTGAACCCACCGGTACCTTGACTCCTGATCAACAAAGGATCAACACACAACACACAGTTGCAATGGATATGTTAGCAAGTACGCTACCTGATCATGTATATGCAGAGATTGAAAATCTGACTACTGCTTGCAATATGTGGGCCAAGCTACAAACTGTGTATGGTGGCGACCCACATGTTCAAAGAGAAAAGGTAGAGAGCCTCAGAGGCAAATATGATGATATGAGGATGAATGAAGGAGAGGATATTGAGCACTACATCAATAGAATCAAAGAAGTGATGAATTCCATCAAAAGCGTTGGAGGAACATTGAGTGAGGAAGATGTGATAAGAAAAACACTAAGGATGTTGAGGCCACAATATGCTATCAAAATCTCAGCCATACAGGAGCGCAGATCAGTGAGCACGTCTCAAGTCACTCTTGACTCCCTAATCGGTAAGTTGACTGCATTTGAATTGAGTAATTTTGATAACAGCTTACCCATGCTAGGAGCTACTTTTAAGTCCTCTGTTAATACTTCTTCCACCAAGAAACGAAGAGAAACCGGTAATAGCTCTACCGGTAAGTCTAGAAATTTTGTTGAAAATCTACTCTCTGAAGAGATGGAGCAGGATGAGTCTGAAGCACTTATCGCAAGGAGATTTCCAAGAGGATAAGGGAAGTACAAAGGGAAACTTCTATTAAAGTGTTTTTCTTGCAATAAGATAGGACAGATTGCTGCAAGGTGTCCAGATAATGAAAATAAAGAAAAGACCAACCAATTCAAGAACAAAGGAAAGGAGTGCTACGTTGCTGAAGGAGTCACAGACAATGAATCTGAAGATTCTGAAGATGAAGAAATTACCTTTGTTGCAATAAAAGAAGAAAGCAAAGTGATAAGTGAAATGACACTTATCTCAAGATCTCATCAATATGATGAGTGGATCATTGACAGTGGATGCACCCACCACATGATTGGTGATAAGAACAAGTTCATCAGCCTGAAGCTCAATGATGGTGGAACGGTAACCTTTGGTAACAATGCTCCCTGTGCTATGAAAGGCAAAGGCTCAATTGCACTTGGCAATGAAACTGTATGTGAGGATGTGTACAAGGTGGAAGGACTCAAGTACAATCTAATGAGTGTAGCTCAATTAAAGAATAAAGGATACCTGTTGGAGTTTGGGAAAGGTTCTTGTGTTGTCAGGAACCAATTAGGAGCTCATGTTTCTACCTGTAGACAGAGTAAAGGGAACCTGTTCTATCTAGACTGAATCGAGGGGGGCTTGCTTCATAGCAACGGCGAAGGGCGAGATAAAATCTGTCTTATAACTAAAGAGGACAACAGTTGGCTCTGGCATAAGAGGCTCTGCCACATAAATTTTGATAGTATTTTCAGAGTAAGAAGAAGTCAATTAGAGGGCTTCCTGAGATTACAAAGCTTGACACAGGTATTTGTAAAAAATGTTAGTTAGGAAAACTGACACGAACAAGCTTCAGTAGTAAATCCTTTTCTGTTGAAAATGTGATGGATCTCGTACACATAGACTTGTGTGTACCTATGAGGACGAAGAGCTACTATGGAGACAGGTACTTCATGCTCTTTGTAGATGATCTTTCAAGAATGATGTGGACACTCTTTCTTAGAGAAAAATTAGAGGCCTTTCACATATTCAAAATCTATAAGGCTCGAGTGGAGAAGGAGACCGGTAAAAACTTGAAGTGTTTGAGGTCAAATAGAGGAGGTGAATACACCTCTCAAGAGTTCACTGACTACTGTGAGGAGCAGGGGATAAAAAGGCAGTTATCTACACCGAGAACCCCGCAACAAAATAGAGTCGCTGAAAGAAGAAACAAGACTCTGATTGATTGCGCAAAAACTCTAATGATTCAGAAGGATCTTCCCCATCACTTCTGGAGAGAAGCAATTAGCACTGCAGTGTATACACTGAACCGAGTTCAAGTTAAGAAAGGAACCGGTAAGACTCCCTACGAGTTGTGGTTTGGTCGCACTCCCAGTGTAGGCTATTTCAAAAATATTGGTAGCAACTATTAATTCAAAAGAGATGTTTACTCTGGTAAGTTTGAGCCAAAAAGTGATGTAGGCATATTTTTAGGTTTCTCCACCAAAAGTAAAGCCTACTGGTGTCTGAACAAGAAGAGAGGAAAAATAGTGGAAAGTATCAATGTAAAGATTGATGAATATTCAGAACCAAAGGAGAAGATAAGTAATGATAAATTAGACAATCACCAAGAACATGATGTTGAAAATCATTTGGACTTTAATGAAATGATTGCTGCTGATGAAGAAGAAGAACAGGTAAACAGACCCTTGGAGCAAGGTAATGTACTTGAGCAAGGAAGGGATCAAAACATAAGACCAACTCAAGATGATGAACATGAAATTGTTGATATCCTTGCAGGAGATATTGCTCAACCGGAAGATATGGACCGGGAACACCGACCGGTTCTGCCAAGGTATGCCACATATCACTCCACTGATAACATTATTGGTGACAAACATGCTAATATTCTGACCAAGAGAAAGGCAAGAGAAAGTATTTGCTTACTTTCAAGTATAGAGCCCAAAACCACCAAAGAGGCTCTGGAGGATGAGAACTGGGTCGAGGCAATGGAAGAAGGGATTGAGCAAATTGAGAAGAATGAAAAATGGACTCTTGTTCCTAGACCAAAGGACAAGAATGTCATTAGGACCAAGTGGGTCTACAGAAACAAATTAAATGAAGAAGGAAAGGTGGTAAGGAACAAAGCAAGGCTAGTCTGCAAAGGATATGCACAAGAGGTAGGACTAGATTGCGGAGAAACCTTTGCACTAGTGGCTAGACTAAGAGTGAGAATCCTACTTATGCTGCTCATAAAAGATTCAAAGTATACCAAATGGATGTAAAGTTTGCATTTCTGAATGGTATATTGGAGAAGGAACTTTAGATAGAACAGCCAGAAGGCTTCTCATCCACAGAGAAAAGTGGTATGGTCTGTAAACTGAAAAAGGCACTCTATGGGCTGAAACAAGCCCCTAGGGCCTGGTATGAAAGGTTACATTTAGACCTCTTGACCATAGGATTTACAAGAACAAGAGATAACATCAATATGTATCTCAAGACTGGCAAAGAAGGGAACTTGATTGCTGAAATATTTGTGGATGACATCATCTTTGGAGGAGATGACAAAATGAGTAAAGACTTTGCTGAGGAGATGAAGAAAGAATTTGAATTGTCCATGATTGGAGCCATAAAATTCTTCATTGGATTGCAAGTCCATCAGCTAAAAGAAGGTATTTTTATTTCTCAGTCCAAGTATGTTAAAGAAATTCTTGAATCCTTTTGGCTAGAAGAATCTAGACCGGTTGACACACCAATGATAACTAACCTCAAGCTATCAAAGGAGGATGATGCAAAAGATGTAAATGAGATATTGTATCGGTCAATGATTGGCAAGTTATAGTATGCAGTACATAGTACACCTGATATTGCACATGCAATAGGCATTGTAGCCAGATTCTCTGCTAATCCAAAAGAGACACATCTAATAGCAGTGAAGAGAATTTTCAGAATCCTAAAGGGTACTGAGGTTTCCTCACAAAGGAGGTTTTGAGATAAAGGTATTCACTGATGCAGATTGGGCGGGTAATATTGATGACAAAAAGAGCACAAGTGGAGGTTCATTCTTTCTTGGAGAAAGGATTGTGTCATGGACGAGTAAGAAGCAAAACTGTATTTCACAGTTTACAGCAGAAGCTGAGTATGTTGTTGCTATAATCAATTGCACACAGGTGATCTGGATCAAACAGATATTGGAAGGAATCCAAGAACAGATACCTGAACCGATTGCAATTTACTGTGATAGTACAAGTTCAATAAGCATATCTAAAAATCCTGTCATGCACTCCAAAACAAAGTACATTGCTATAAAGTACCACTATCTGAGAGAGCAAGTGCAGAATAAAGAAGTAAAATTGGAATATGTTCCTACCAAAGAAGAAGTTGTTGACATATTCACAAAGCCTTTACCTAAGAGTACCTTTGAGTACCTCAGAGGTAAATTAGGGCTAATGCCCCTTCTTGATCTTCAGTAACTAGACAAATGTGTTCATCAATCCATTGTGCGTCAACAGAGGATTTAGCCTCATCTTAACAGGATTGGTGATAAAGGACTGCTGTTCGAAATGGGAGCAAATTTCTTAAAGGTAGTCATTTGGCTAGCATTTGGCATTATTGTCAAAGGGGGAGATTATGACCGGTGAAAATGTGGACCTAATCGGTAATATTTTTGCCATCAATGCCAAAGGGGGAGATTGTTGGCATTAACCGGTAAGAATGTAACTGGTACATGGCAAAGAGGTATTGTCATTGATTGACAAAGAGGTGTTGTCAGTTATGACTAGGGAGGCCAACAGTGTTCAATCAGTGAACCAAGGATAGGTACAATTGACAATAATAAGCGCAAGGAGAGACTGGTTTGGAGACCGGTGACACATAGTGAGAAACAGGAGGCACTGTCTTTGTTACTAATAAAGCTCTAACTGATCATCAGAGCAACCGGTAACCAAGGAAAGTGCAACCGGTAGCCGATAACGGGAACCGAGAAACCAAGGATCCAACCGGTACAGACAGAGAAAGGAATGGTGACAGGTGAAGGTTTTTACCTGTGCACAACCTAGGGATATGAACCGATATGTGAAGATATCATTAAGACTGATGAACCGGGGAAAGACAAAGTCGACAAACTTGTGTGACTCTTTGATCAGGATTTGTTGCACAAAATCCGGACGACTTTGTGTTATCAAGACGATCGGTGCAAGGCGCAATTGAAGATTTTAATGCCAAAGTTTGTGGCATTAAAACATGTTGAAATCTCTTGTGAAGGAAAGCTTTCTGCACACATCTGTCGTTTCCTCTAGAACTATAGTCTATATGATAGTCCCAACCGGTGCTGAGAGGGGAGGGGTGAATCAGCACTTTGAAAAAACTTTCCTTTTTTCCTTTAATCCAGTGAACTAAACTTGCAGCACAAAAACAAACAGTTCTAAGCAAATAAAATAGCAAGTCAACAAACACAAACTGACACCAGATTTATCACGTGGAAACCCGGTTAGGGTGAAAACCACGGTGTGAGGAGACCTCACAATATTTGTACTCTTCTGAAGTACGCCCTGTAAAGAGCCTACTTGGTCAAGGGATAAAACGCACTTGCTAGGTGCAACCCGGACAAGGGATTTGTTACAGTAAGGTCTGTTAAGACCTGCTCGATTAAGGGACTTCAAACATCTTGAAAGATGTCACATGGTTAAGGGATTTTGATACAAGAGACCTGTTAGAGTCCACCCAAATACTAAGATTTGTCTATTGTAGTTTGCTGGAAAACAATAGAAGCAAGATCTTTACCGAAGGTTCTGCTCAGCCAGATGTGATCTCTATTTGTGCTTTTCTGAGAATTATCACCGGTTAACACAAGAGTATTCTCAACTATTGTTGTGCTGCCTTGGACAACGTATTATCTCTTTGTCGATTTTCTCTAACCCTTGCTACTTCTCTAACCCTTGCTACTGTAGCATATAGGTTCACTCTTTTTCTCGGCAGGATGAAGGCAATTCTTCTTCTCAACAGACATAAGAATATATTCAGTTTTGTTGCCCTTACTGCCCCTCAAATGCATCACCTGATCCTGAGATCCAACGAATCCATCACTCAGTGAAGTGTTTGTTCTTTGAGCAAGCATCCGATGCAAGCTCTGGCTTCATCCACTACATGAAGAAAACAACAGTTGCGTGTCAGGCAACCTTTCTTCACAAGAGATAACACTTTGATTTAAAGCCATTGAATTTGGTTTTAAATCCTTCAGTCGCGCCTCAAGAAACCATTGATTCCGGCTTTAAATCCTTTACCTGCGCCTCAAACCGATTACCAAGACAACTCAAGATCACTCGGATTTATTACAATAAATCCTGGTCAAGAAGAATTGGTTGGAACAGACAATTGACTATGACTTTCTCGGTTCATACCGGAGTCTTATAATATATCCGTTGAGTTCTTCATGCTATAAATAGGGAAGAGTCTTAGAACGTCTCTTTCTTGGCTTACCGGGTACACGCCCTTGGTGTGGCAGATTACCGATTGCACTGTTCCGGTTGTGTTATAGACATTGGTTGAGTATGCTTTAGTTTGTGCTTGTCTATACCGGTTGAGGTCGGTCCTTGTTTGATAGTAGGATACACTCTTCTCTGCTGAGTGCTTTATCCGGTTGTTGATGCTTAGTGTAGTGACCGGTTTCACAGCCTCTCTTGATGAAGAGTCCCCTCTATAATAGAGACAAAAAATCTCTATCCCCTTTTGCCAATCAATGACAACACTTGGACCGTAGAGAGCTTAACAGTTGGTGATGCCAACAATCTCCCCCTTTGGCATTGATGGCAAAAATATGATAGGTAATCATATTCGCCCCCTTTTTGACAATAGAATGCCAAAAGGCTAATCAGGAAGATTTGCATACTCTGCTCCCCCTGCGAGCAGCGGTCTTTTTCATCAATTCATAACAGATAAGATGTAATTTTTTGTTTGAATCATAATGAACTGATGACTTCCTATTTATGATTACTGATGATCTGAGAGGGGTACAACCCCAAGTTTACCTCTGAGATACTCAAAAGTACTCTTTGGTAATGGCTTTGTGACTATATCAGCAATTTGTTCTTTTGTGGACACATACTCCATTTTTACTTCTTTGTTCTGTACAAGTTCGCTCAAGTAGTGATACTTGATGGGAATGTGCTTGGTCTTGGAGTGCATAACAGGATTTTTGGATGTTTATGGCACTGGTACTATCACAGTGAATTGCGATTGGTTCAGGTACCTGTTCTTGAATACCTTACAACAATTGTTTGGTCCAGATCACCTGTGTGTAGTTTATTGCAGCAGCAACATATTCAGCTTCAGCAGTGGATTGTGAAATGTAATTCTGCTTCTTACTCGTCCATGATACTATTCTTCCAACTAGAAAGAATGCACCACCACTTGTGCTTTTTCTATCATCGACGTTGCCAGCTCAGTCTGCATCTGTGTAGACTTTAATTTGGAATCCACCCTTGTGTGGAAACCATAAGCCATATTCCTTGGTTCCCTTTAGATATCTGAAGATTCTCTTTACTGCAATTAGATGTGTTTCTTTGGGTTTAGTAGACAATCTTGCCACTATGCCAACAGCATGAGCAATGTCTGATCTGCTGTGAACAACATACTTCAATTTTCCTATCATGGACCGATACATTGTTTCATTTACTTTTTTGGCATCCTCCTTTGATAACTTAAGATTAGTTATCATTGGAGTTCCAACCGGTTTGGATTCTTCTAGTCCAAAAGTCTTGAGAATTTCTTTTATGTACTTGGACTGAGAGATGAAGATACCTTCTTTTAGCTGATGGACCTGTAGTCCAATAAAGAATTTGATGGGCCCTATCATAGACATCTCAAATTCTTTCTTCATTTCTTCAGCAAATGCTTTGCTCATTTTGTCATCTCCTCCAAAGATGATGTCATCAACAAAGATTTCAGCAATTAGATTTCCATCCTTTCCGGTTTTAAGATACAGATTGTTGTTGTCACCTGTTCTGATGAATCCAATTGTCAAAAGATATGAATGCAACCTTTCATACCAAGCCCTTGGGGCCTGCTTGAGCCCATAGAGAGCCTTTTTTAGTTTGCAGACCATATCAGTCTTTTGAGCAGATGTAAACCCTTCCGGTTGCTCAATGTAGACTTCTTCTTTTAGTATTCCATTGAGGAATGCAGACTTCACATCCATCTGGTACACTTTAAAGCCTTTGTGAGCTGCATAGGCAAGATGAATTCTCACCCCTTCCAATCTGGCTACTGGTGCAAAAGTTTCTCCATAGTCTAGTCCAGCTTCCTGAGCATAGCCTTTGCAAACCAGCCTTGCTTTATTTATGATGATTTTACCATCCTCATTCAGTTTGTTTTTGTAAACCCATTTAGTCCCAATTACGTTTTTGTCATGAGGTGTTGGCACAAGTTCCCATGTGTCATTCTTTTCTATTTGCTCAATTTCTTCGTCCATGGCCTTGACCAAATTTTCATCTTCAAGGGCTTCTCTGGTGGTTTTGGGCTCAACACACAAGAGAAGACAGAGGTTCTCTTTAGCCTTTTTGCTGGTCAGGATGTTCCCATGTCTATCACCAATTATATTTTCAGTAGAGTGATGTGACATACCTTGGAAGAGCCGGCCTCTGTTCCTGGTCCGGTTCATCTTGTTGAGCAATATCTTTGTCATGGTTTTGATCATCTACTTTTTCACAATCCTGGGGTAACCTGTCAGCTCCGGGCACAGTCTCTCGCTCTTGATTTCTTCAGTGTGAGTTGCCTCCTCTTCTTCAGTTGTTGCTTAATGAAACTCAAACACATCTCCCCCATTAGTAAGTTTAAAATTTTCATGATTGACATGTCCGGTCCTCTTGTTTGGTTCTGATGATTCATCAATCTTTACATTGATGCTTTCAATTATCTTGCCTGTTCTTTTGTTCAGACACCGATACGGTTTGCTTTTGGTAGAATAACCCAGAAATGTTCCTTCATTGCTCTTGGGATCAAACTTCCCAGAAAACATTTCTCTTTTAATATAACATTTACTACCAAAGATTCTAAAGTAGCCTACACTGGGAGTATGCTTAAACTATAGTTCGTAAGGCGTCTTACCGGTTCCCTTTTTGACTTTAACTCGATTGATTGTATACACAGCGATGCTGACAGCTTCTCTCCAAAAGTGATGGGGAAGATTCTTTTGGATCAACAGGGTTCTGGCACAGTTGATCAGTGTTTTGTTTCTTCTTTCTGCTACTCCATTTTGCTGAGGAGTCCTAGGTGCAGAGAACTGTCTCTGTATGCCATGTTCCTCACAGTAATGAGTAAACTCCTGAGAGGTGTACTCACTTCCTCTGTCCGACCTCAGACATTTCAAGCTTCTACCAGTTTCCATTTCTACTCTAGCCTTGTAAACCTTGAACATGTGAAAGGCTTCCGATTTCTCACGGAGAAAGAGTGTCCACATCATTCTCAAGAAATTATCTTCTAACAACATGAAATACCGGTCTCCATTATAGCTCTTTGTCCTCATTGGTCCACATAGGTCTGTGTGTACAAGATCTAGGACATTTTCAGCATAGAAGGACTTGCTACCGAAACTTGCTCCTATCAGTTTTCCTAACTGACAATCCTTACAAATGCCTCCCATGGGTTTTGCAATTTCTGGGAGTCCTCTGACCGATTTCTTCCTGCTCACTTTGACAATGCTGTCAAAGTTTATATGGTAGTCTCTTGTGCCATAGCCAGCTATTGTCTTCTTTGGAGATAAGACCAATCTTGCTTGATTCTCCTTTGACAGAAGTAATTAAAGAGACTCCTTCTATTGAGTCTAGGTAGAACAGATTGCCTTTGCTCTGTCTATCAGTTGCAACGTGAGATCAAGATTGATTTTTGACTATGCAGGAGCCTTGACCGAATTCCAACTGGAAACCTTTGTTGTTTAGCTGTGCAACATTCTTCAGGTTATACCTGAATCCTTTGACCCAGTACACATCTTCACAGACAACATTATTGCAGAGAACAATAGATCCGTTACCCTTGATGGCATAAGGGGCATTGTTTCCAAATGTGATTGATCCGCTGTCGTTGAGCTCCAAGTTGATGAACTTGGTCTTGTCACCGGTCATATGGTGAGTACATCCGCTGTCAATGATCCAATCGTCATACTGATGAGATCTGGATATGAGTGCAACTTCATTTATAGCTAGGCTCTCCTCCTTTACTGCAACAAATGCAATTTCTGGACCTTCTGAGTCTTCAGACTCATAGTCTGTGACTCCTTCCTCTGCAAGATAGCATTCCTATTTTTTTACAAGAGAAGCATTTTAAAGGGAGTTTCCCTTTATACTTCCCTTTCCCTCTGGGGAATCTCTTAGCAATCAGAGCTTCAAACTCATCTTGCTTCGTCTTCTCTGGGAGCAGATTCTCAATGAGGTTGCCGATATTACCGGTAGAGGAGTTACCGGTTTCTCTTCCCTTTTTGGTGTTAGAGGCATTGACCGATGATTTAAATGCTGCTTCCTGAACAGATAGGCTATTATCAAAGTTGCTTAATTCAAAAGCAGCCAACGTACCGATGAGGGAGTCTAAGGTGACTTAATCATTTTTTACGGATTTAAGCTCTTGAATGGAGGAGATCTTGATGGCATACTGAGGTCTGAGAGTGCTCAGTATTTTGCTCGGCACCTCTTCTTCAGTCAGCTTTCCTCCAGCACTTCTGGTGGAGTTGATCACTTCCTTGATTCGGTTGCTATATTGCTCGATATCTTCTCCATTAGTCGTTTTCATGTCGTCATACTTTCCCTTGAGGCTTTCGACCTTGGCTGTTTGAACATTGGGATCTCCTCCATAGACTGTTTGTAAGTTTTTTCACATTTTGTAGGCAGAGTTAAGATGTTCAATTTCAGCAAACACGTGGTCGGGTAAGGTGCTAGCTATCATGTCCATGGCAGCTTTGTGCTCAGTCTTAATTTTCTCTTCATCAGGTGTGAAGGTGCCAGTGGGCTCACTGTAGTCATTGGTAACATGATTCCAGTACTGGTCACCGTTGGTCTTCATATATAGCTTCATCCTGCTGCACCATAAGGTGAAGTTTTCTTTTGAAAACTTTCGTCTTTCCTTTCTCATCATCATAGCTTTCTTTCTGTGCGGTTAAGGAACAAAGAAAAATAGAACGAGGCTCTGATACCAATTGACAATCCCAACCGGTGCTGAGATGGGAGGGGTGAATCAGCACTTTGAAAAAACTTTCCTTTTTTCCTTTAATCCAGTGAAGTAAACTTGCAACAGAAAAACAAGTAGTTCTAAGCAAATAAAATAGCAAGTGAATAAATACAAAGTGACACCAAATTTATCACGTGGAAACCCGGTTAGGGTGAAAACCACGGTGTGAGGAGACCTCACAATATTTGTACTCTTCTGAAGTACGCCCTGTTAAGAGCCTACCCGGTCAAGGGATAAAACGCACTTGCTAGGTGCGACCTGCACAAGGGATTTGTTACAGTAAGGTCTGTTAAGACCTGCCCGATTAAGGGACTTCAAACACCTTGAAAGATGTGACCCGGTTAAGGGATTTTGATACAAGGGACCTGTTAGAGTCCATCCAAATACTTGGATTTGTCTATTGTAGTTTGCTGGAAAACAATAGAATCAAGATCTTTACCGAAGGCTCTGCTCAGCCAGATGTGATCTCTATTTGTGCTCTTCTGAGAATTATCACCGGTTAACACAAGAGTATTCTCAACTGTTGTTGTGCTTCCTTGCACAACCTATTATCTCTTTCTCGATTTTCTCTAACCCTTGCTACTTCTCTGACCCTTGCTACTGTAGCATATAGGTTCACTCTTTTTCCCGGCTGAATGAAGGCAATTCTTCTTCTCAATAGACATAAGAATATATTCAGTTTTGTTGCCCTTACTGCGCCTCAAATGCATGACCTGATCTTGAGATCCAACGAATCCATCACTCAGTGAAGTGTTTGTTCTCTGAGCAAGCATCCGATGCAAGCTCTGGCTTCATCCACTACATGAATAAAACAACAATTGTGTGTCAGGCAACCTGTCTTCACAAGAGATAATACTTTGATTTAACGCCACTGAATCCGACTTTAAATCCTTCAGTCACGCCTCAAGAAACCATTGATTCCGGCTTTAAATCCTTTACGTGCGGCTCAAACCGGTCAGCAAGACAACTCATGATCACTTTGATTTACTGCAATAAATCCCGGTCAAGAAGAGTTGGTCGGAACAGACAGTTGACTATGACTTCCTCGGTTCATACCGGAGTCTTATAATATATCGGTTGAGTTCTTCATGCTATAAACAGGAAAGAGTCTTAGAATGTCTCTTTCTTGGCTTACCGGGTACATGCCCTTGGTGTAGCAGATTACCGGTTGTACTGTTTCGGTTGTGTTATAGACATTAGTTGGATATGCTTTTATTTGTGCTTGGGTATACCGGTTGAGGTTGGTCCTTGGTTGATACTAGAATACACTCTTCTCTGCTGAGTGCTTTATCCGGTTGCTGATGCTTAGTGTAGTGACCGGTTTCACAGCCTTTCTTGATGAAGAGTCCCCTCTATAATAGAGACAACAAATCTCTATCCTCTTTTGCCAATCAATGACAATAGTTAGACCGGTAGAGAGCTTACCGGTTGGTGATGCCAACACTATATCCAAAACAGATGTCTTGACTCCAATTTGGAAAACAAAACTCCTGAAGAAGCATTTTTAGGGATAAATCCTGGTATAGGCCACTTAAGAATCTTTGGTTGTTTTGTTTTTATTCACATACCCAAAGAAAAAGATCTAAACTAGACCCCTCAGGCAAAAAGGGAATATTTGTAGGCTACAGTGAAACATCTAAAGCGTATAGGATTTATATTCGTAGGCATAAATTAATTGAGCCAAGCAATGATGTAATATTTGAAGAAGATTTTGCATTCGAAAGATCCAAGGACATTCATGAGATGGATATTGAAGATCAAGAGTCTTCTCAAAATATGGGAGATGATCATGCTTTTGAGATTTAGAGGGAGACCCATGAACTTATGGAAGATATTAATCGAAATGAGTCTATGGATCCTACTGATGGGCCTAAAGACACTACTATGAATTGGAAAAGACCTCTATGGGCAAGGAAATTGATACAAGAGGCTGAAAGTTTTTCAACACCTAAATGAAGCTTCAGGGAAAGCAAAAGACGTCTTAGATACTCCAAGTTTGGAAAGAGTCTATGACAGAAGAATTTCAATCTATTCTTAAGAATGTGATGCAGGAGCATCCTGTGTGTAAGGGCAATCTTGTATCACCCAAAAATATGTTTTGGTTTCTTTTCAATCAGGGCAATCTTGTGTAGAGCTGCTATTTTGGAAATTTACTATATTTAGTAAGTTTTCCGTTCGAGCTCAGAATGTTCTATTTTGTTCGCTGGAGGTTCATTTTGGTTATATCAGTCCGACAGTAAAGTTTCATTGCAAGATCAAGTCTAGTTTTGAAGATACTGAAAATTTTCGATATTGGCAGCAAGGTATAGAAACTTTGAACTCGGTTTTGAAGGCTTTAGAGGCTTCGAAAGGGGACGAAACCTTAGTTGTTTGGAGCTTGCATTAACTAGATGCTGTAGAGAACTTCACGCCATTTTTGAAATAGCGTTATAATAGCCAATCGGGTCAACGGGCGATGAGTTATTGTCTTCGGAAGTTGCGCTACCTAAAATAGAAGAAAATGAAATTCCTTCAAATTTCTTTTTGAGTTCCGAAAGTTGTTTGGGTCTATTCTAATGTAATAAATATGAATAATAATATCTTAGGGATGGTCAACCTCAAACTTTAGGGTGAAAATTTATAGAACCTTCTTGGGCGGTTAAAAATGCCTATATAATAAAGGCCTGTAGGGTTATCTAGGGAAGCTTTTGGGAAGATACATTTGGTGGCTCTAGCTTGCAAAATAGTATAATGAAAATGCCCATGTGACTGTGCATGTTATATTTGTAAACTTTATAATTCCATTTCATTGGAGATAATAGAAAGCGCATTTCTTGTCTTTGCAATTCTATAATGTCCCCATTTTTAATAAAATTATTGTATTTGGGTTCTGATCAATTTAGTTTATCTCGGGCCCATTTTTATTTGCTGGCGTAGGTGTAGTGTCACCATCAGCTCTTTTGTGCACTCTCGGGAGTTTTCCCGACGGGTATTTATGCTCGGCGTGTAGGTTGGATTTTATATGTTGAGATTTATATTTGATTTGTATTTGTGAATTCCTGTTGGGATTCTGTTGTTCGCCATTTCAGAGGTGAAAGACCCTCCCTATTTGGTTTGTTGCAGTTTCGGTGGGATTCAACCCTCACCCTACTCTGCTTGTTTCTGCTTGTATCAGATCTGGTAAATCCGAAGTTCCGTCAATAAATTCAATAAGATCTTTTTGGCAATCATATTAGTTGGTGTATTACCCTGTGTTTGCAAATTCATATCTAATGATCTGCGAAGGAGAAGTGGACTTCAATCGGGCGTCTGGAAGGCATCATCCCTCATCTGTTCCCATTGTACGACTTCCATCACCTCAACTGTACGGCCCGAGCAACTTCCTCAACAATTCACCGCTAGGACATAATTCACCGTCGGGAAAGAGTTTACCACCGGGACAAAATTTACCGCCAGACAGAATTCACCGCCGGGGCAAAATTCACCGCTGGGACATAATCACCATCGGGACAAAATTTACCGCTAGGACATAATTCACCTCTGGACGGAATTCATCGCCAGGACATAATCATTGTCGGGAGAGAATTCACTGCCGGGACATAATTCACCTCTGGACGGAATTCACTGCCGAGACATAATCATCGTCGGGAGAGAATTCACTGCCGGGACATAATTCACCTCCGGACGGAATTCACCACCTAGACAGAATTTACCATTGGGACATAATTAACCGCTAGGACATAATTTACGTCCGGACAGAATTTACCGTCGGGACAGAATTTACCGCCGGGACAGAATTCACCACCGGACATAATTTACCTCCGAACATAATTCACCGTCGGGACAGAATTCACCTTTGGACCGAAATCTCCTTTGGGACATTACAGTGGTATCAGAGCCAGGTTATTTTGCCACCCTGTTGGGATGATTGAGTGATTTTGGGATTTGGATCACACTATGGCGCCCAATAGTGATGGACAGTGGTGGTTGAAGGTACTACAAAGGATTAGCAAAGAGCTCAGCGAGGGTATTGATCTTCCATTAGATATATTGAAAATATGTTTTTGTAAGGTTAACCAATTACCTTCAAGATTTATACAGAGGATCCTTTCTCCAATTAAGGATGCCCTAAGTCAACCCAGGCTTTTGAGACACCATGACAAGGAAATGAAGTTGGCAACTGCAGCATGTCTTAGTGAGATCTTGAGAATCTGGGCCCCTAAAGAACCGTATGATGACAACACCATGATAGAGACATTGCATTTGATTGTTGACAACTTCCAAAGTCTTGATGACTTCAATGGTGACCCTTTTGGCAGGAGAGCTACAATATTGGAGAATTGTGCAAATGTCAAAGTAACCTCCTCTTAGATCTGGAGTTGCAAGACTTGATCCATGATATGTTTCATCACTTCTTGGTCACAATCAAGGAATGTCATGATAGTAAGGTTTCGGTTGCTATGATGAGCCTTATGATTTCGTGCATTGAAGAGATGGATGAAATATCCCAACCAATCATATCCATGTTGTGGGTTGTTCGTAATCTAGAATGTGTGCCGTCTATGGCAGCGTGTAGATTGGTCAGTAATGTTTTCAAGCATTGTGAAGAAAAACTAATATCTCATTTGCACAAGTGGGAGAAAGTTGATGATGATGATAAAGGTGATGCTTTACATGAGGCCCCGTCTGCCACCATGGCTTTGTCTGCCGCCAAGGTTCTCTCCGACACGGTCACCGCTGAGACTCTGTCCGCTGCTGAGGCTGTGTCTGTCATCGAGACTATGATCGCCGCCGAGGCTCTGTCTATCACTGAGGCTGTGTCTGTTGCCGAGACTATGTCCATCGCCGAGGCTCTATCTGTCGTTGAGGCTCTGTCCGTCGTCGAGGCTCTGTACGTTGCTGAAGCTCTGTCTGTCGCCAAGGTTGTGTCCAACGCCAAGGCCTTGTCTATCGCCGAAGTTGTGTTTGTCGCCGAGGCTGTGTCTGTCGCCGAAGGTGTGTCCGTCGTTGAGGCTGTGTCTGTCGTCGAGGGTGTGTCCATCGCCGAGGCAGTGTCCGTCGCTGAGGCTGTTTCCGTCGCCAAAGCTCTGTTCGTCCCCGAGGCTGTGTCCGTCGCTGAGGCTGTGTCCATTGTCGAGGCTGTGTTTGTTGCCGAGGCTGTGTCCGTCGCCGAGGCTTTGTTTGTTGTTGAAGCTCTGTCCGTCGCCGAAGCTTTGTCGCTCGCCGAGACTGTGTCTGCCGCCAAGGCTGTGTTTGTCGTCAAGACTCTGTTCACCGCTGAGATTGTCTACCGTTCGGGTCGAGATTGCCTTCGGGCCGAGATCCCCTTCGAGCAAAGTTTTCCTTGCGATCGAGATTCCCTTCGGGCCGAGATTGTCTTTGAGTGGAGATCCCCTTCAAACCGATATTGCCTTCGAGTTGAGATTCTTTTCGTGCCGAGTTTGTGTTCGGATTGAGATTGCCTTCAGGCCGAGATTGCCTTCGGGTGGAGATCCCCTTCGGACCGAGATTCCCTTCAGGTCGAGTTTGCCTTCGGATCGAGATTCCCTTTGGGCCGAGATTGCCTTCAGACCGAGATTGCCTTCGGGTCGAGATTCCCTTCAATTTGCTTTTGGATCGAGATTCTCTTTAGGCCAAGATTGCCTTCGGGTCGAGATTCCCTTCGAACTGAGATTACCTTCTGGTTGAGTTTCACTTCGGGCTGAGTTTGCTTTCGGATCGAGATTCCCTTTGGGTCGAGATTGCCTTCGGGTCAAGATCCCCTTCGGGCCACGATTGCCTCTGGATGGAGATTCCCTTCGGGCCAAGATTGCTTTCTGGACGTCTCGCAAAATTACCTCCGAGCAGAAATCACCTTCAAAACATTACAGTGTTGTCGGCGTTAGCATCTGTGTCTGTGCCCATGCTGGAAGAGATTGTTGAACATGAGGGTGTGAAAGATTTCATGGGTTGGCGTTGTTGGGATCTTGGTGAAGGGCATGGCAATAGTTATACCAGAGTGACGTAGTTAAAGCTTGATGACAGTTTACTCGTCCCAACTAAATCCAACTGTGTGCATATGGTCCAACAGCAGCACAGACTTTTCAACAAATATTACTACCAACGTCCGTACTTGGCTTGGGATTTGAGCATTGATGAGTTTGATGTTTGGTTTCATTGGGATCTTGGTGACTCTGGGCATGGCAACGATTATATCAGAGTGGAGCAGCGGAAGCTTGATGGAGAGTTACTTTTCTCGCTTACTTCCAGGCGCATGCACGTGGTCTTGTTGCTGCTTGAGGGCTCTAGTGGATATAGTTATTAGTGTCCATGCCTAGTTTGGAATCCTGGAGTATTGATGATGAATTTCTTGAGGGCAAGCAATCTTTTGGCGGTGAGGATTTGTAATGTCCCCATTTTTAATAAAATTATTGTATTTGGGTTCCAATTGATTTAGTTTATCTCGGGCCCATTTTTATTTGTTGGTTTAGGTGTAGTTTTCGCCGTCGGCTCTTTTGTGCACTCTCGGGAGTTTTCCCGACGGGTATTTATCCTCGGCGTGTAGGTTGGATTTTATATGTTGAGATTTATATTTGATTTATATTTGCGAATTCCTGTTAGCATTTTGTTGTTCGCCATTTCGGAGGTGAAAGACCCTCGCTATTTGGTTTGTTGAAGTTTCGGTGGGATTCAACCTTCACCCTACTCTGCTTGTATCAAAACTGGCAAATCCGAAGTTTTGTTAATAAATTCAATAAGATCTTTCTGGCAATCATATTAGTTGGTGTATTACTCTGTGTTTGCAAATTCATATCTAATTATTTGCGAAGGAGAAGTGGACTTCAATCGGGCGTCTGGAAGGCATCATCCCTCATGTGTTCCCACTATACGGCTTCCATCCCCTCAATCGTATGGCCCGAGCAACTTCCTCAACAATTCACCGCCGGGGCAAAATTCAGCCCTAGGACATAATCACCGTCGGGACAGAATTTACCGCCCGGGACGGAATTCACATCGGGACATAATTCACCACCAGGACAGAATTTGCTGCCGGGATAGAATTCATCGCCGGGACAAAATTCACCGCCGTGACATAATCACCGTCGGGACAGAATTCACCGCCAGGACATAATTCACTTGCGGACGAAATTCACCGCCGGGAGAGAATTTACTACCGGGATAGAATTTACTGCCGAGACATAATTAACCGTCGGGACATAATTTACCTCCGGACATAATTTACCGTCGGGACAGAATTTACTGTCAGGACAAAATTTACCGCCGGGACAAAATTCACCGCCAGACATAATTTACCTCCGAATAGAATTCACCGCCGGGAGAGAATTCACCTCCAGACCGAAATGTCCTTCGGGACATTACAAATTCGCTGTTATTCTCAATTTTGTTGTGTTTGTGTTAATAAGGGGAGTACCGTTCATCAAGTGGTATCAGAGCAGGAGTTCCTGAGTGTGTAGATAGATCATCGACTGTGAGACAGTTTGCATCAAGACTGTGATCGCGGGTTTGAGTGATAGGAGCCAAAAATGCCTCCATGAAGGAACCTTGTCGGGAGAGTTGCAGGTGTGATAGAAGAGGGTTTTAGAGCTCTCCAGAGACAAGTGCAAGCATTGCAAGAGGAGTTGCGAAGATGAATAAATATTGCAATTAGAGATGAAAGTGAAGAGGAATTCGAAGGACAAGGTGACCAAGAAGCACCAGCAATGCCTAGAGATCCTGAGGAGGATAGGTTTTTGAGAACCATTTCTAAGATTGGAAAGAGACCCAAGATTGAAGTTTCCACATTTGTAGGAAATCTTAGCCCGAAGGAACTGATTGACTAGATCAATGATCTAGAAGAATATTTTGAGTATGAAGATGTGGAAGATTTGGATATGGTCAAATTTGCGAAGGCCAAACTGAAGGGTCATGCAAAAATTTGGTGGCAGGAGATTCAGTTGGAGAGAAATAGAAGAGGAAAGGAGAAAATCACAAGATGGGACTGAATGGTGGAGAAATTGAAGAGACAATTCATTTTCGTTGATTATGAGCTCGATCTACTGAAGAAAATGCAAGGGTTGAAAAAAGAGGGAAGATTTGTGCAAGAGTATACAAAAGAGCTCTACCAAGTCCTTATTAGAACAAGGCATGAAAAAGTTGAGAAGGAAAAAGATGCCTATTATGTTGATGGGATAAGGCCAAGTATTCAGGAGGAGTGGAGTCTAGTTAGGATGACCAGTATTGAAGAGGCGTACTAGTTTTCCTTAAGGGTGGAAGAGAAGCTGAACAAGAAGTTTGCAAGCAAGCAAGGTGGAAGAGGTCATCGTGGAGGATCCAGGGAACGGTCTTATGTTGGCCGAAATGAAGATCAAAAAAGAATGATGAGTCAAGTAGCAGTCAGAATCAGAGGGGAAATAATCTCAATCGTTCCTGTGCTCAAAATAGCAGGGATCAGACAGGAAGAGGAAGAGGGCAAGGACTTGGAAGAGGAGGTTTTCGTGGGACATGTTTCCATTGCGGAGAAGGACACCGAGCCTTTGACTGTCCCCAATGTCAAGGAAAGACGGACAAGAGGACTGAAGGCCATGCACAAGTTGCGCATGCAAATGAAGAAGCTCAGTCAGACTACTTAGTTGATGCTGAGAGAGGAGAAACCCTAGTTGTTAGGACCCTGATAAATGAAGAGAAAGAATTAGATCAGAGGAAGAGCCTATTTCGTACTAGGTGCAAGTGCGAGGATAAGTGTTGTGAAGTGATTATTGATGGTGGGATGCACTGATAATCTAGTGTGAAAAAAAATGGTCACAAAGTTAAAGCTGAAAAGGGAAAAACACCCCCTTCTATTCCAAATTGCCAGGGTGCAAGATGACCACAAGGTCTTGGTCAATGAGTAGTGCTTAGTGAAGCTCAAGATTGGAAGTTACCGACATGAGGTACTTTGCGATATCATACCCATGGATGCATGTCATTTGTTGCTAGGAAGGCTTTGGCAGTTTGACAGACACACTATACATGGCGGTCGTGCTAATATTTAGTCTTTGACAAAGGATGGAGTCCGACACAAGCTGAAGCCATTGAAGGAAACAGAGGAAAAGGTATGTAGTAATGGCAAAATATGTTTAGTTGATGAGAGGAAGTTCTTAGAAGGTATGAGACATGAGCATATGTGTTATGTTTTAATTCCAAAAGTCGGTAAAGAGGAAGTAGAAGATGTATCTGTAGAAGTTGTAGACTTGTTGGAGTAGTTTCAAGATATTGTATCTGATAATCAACCTGATGGATTGCCACTAGTGAGAAAGATCAGTTATCAGATGGACTTGATTCTATGGGCCAGTTTGTGTAACAAGGCAGCCCATAGGATGACTCAAACGGAGAGTGAGGAATTGAACAGACAAGTGCAAGAGTTGTTGCGGAAGGGATTGATCTGAGAGAGTTTGAGTTCATGTTCTGTACTAACACTATTAGCACCAAAGAAGAATGGAGAATGGAAGATGTGTATGGATTCTCGAGCTATCAATAAGATCACTATTAAGTACAAATTTCCTTTCCCCGGGATGGATATGATATTGTGGATTGTTTGAGTGGAACTGTGTCAGGAAGATAGATCTAAATAGTGGATATCACCAAATCAGGATTAGAGAGGGAGATGAATGAAAGACAACCTTTAAGACAAAGGAGGGCTTGTATGAGTGGTTAGTAATGCCTTTTGGGCTAACCAATGCACTGAGCACATTCATGCGGCTCATGAACAAAGTACTGAAAGAATTTCTGGGTAAGTTTGTCATCGTTTATATGGATGATATTTTGATCTTCAGTAAGACATTGGAAGATGATGTAATGCATGTTCGTAGGGTGTTTGAGAGGTTAAAGAAAGAGAAGTTGTTGATTAATTTGAAGAAGTGGAGTTTTGTGAAGGAGTTAGTGTATCTTGGATTTGTAGTTTCGGCATAAGGTCTAAAAATAGACCCAGAGAAGGTGAAGGCTATCCTCGAATGGCCTACTCCAAGGAGTGATATTGAGGTAAGATCTTTTCATGGTTTGGCTAGCTTTTACAGAAAGTTTATTCAAAATTTTAATAGTATCTGTGGACCCTTGACTGAAACAATGAGAGGGGATAGGAAAGAGTTTAAGTGGATAACAGGAGCAGACAAGAGTTTTGAAGTGTTGAAAAGAAAAGTTATAGTACAAGCTGTTTTAGCTCTTCCAGATTTTAACAAGGTGCTTCAGGTAGACTATGATGCTAGTGGTAATGCTATTGGAGTTGTTTTGAGTTAGGAAGGTAAATCCATTGCTTATTTCAGTGAGAAGTTAAATGATGCCAAAAGAAAATATTCTGTTTATGATAAAGAGTTCTATGCTATAGTTCAGGCATTGAGGAGGTGGAGACATTATCTTTTGCCAAAAGAGTTTGTTGTATTTACTAATCATCAAGTTTTGCAATATTTGAACAGTCAAGGAAAGTTAAATTAGAGGCATTTGAAATGGGTTGAGTTTTTGCAGAGTTACACTTTTGTTTTCAAACACAGGAGAAAGAAGTTTTATATGGTTGCATATGCCCTTAGTAGGAAACAAATTTTGTTGACAGAGATGCAGATTGAGGTTGTTGGGTTCAAGGAACTCAAGAGTTTGTACCCCAAGGATCTTGATTTTGGCGAAGCTTGGAAAGCTTGTACATAACCTGCTACTCTAGATAGAACCAAATGGTTGGACTTCATAATCCAGGATGGTATGTTATTCAGAGGTAGTTAGTTGTGCATTTCAAGGAGTTCCATGAGGGAGAATCTAATCAAAGAAAAGCATAGTGGAGGACTAGTTGGACATTTTGGTCGAGATGAAACCATTGCTCTGGTTAGTGAAAATTATTATTGGCCACATTTGCAACAAGATGTTAAAAAATTTGTACAAGGTTGCAGGGTATGTCAGATGGCAAATGGAGCCAAGCAAAATAGAGGGTTATATTAGTCATTACCTATACCAGAGAAGCCATGGGAGGATATAAGTACGGACTTTGTTTTTGGCCTACCAAGAACTCAGAGAGGGCATGATTCCATTTTTGTAGTGGTAGACAGGTTTTCAAAAATGACACATTTCATTCCTTGCAAGAAGACTAATGATGCTGTTCATGTTCAGATCGGGATACCAAGTTTGTTGGGTACTTTTGGAGAACCTTGTGGAAAAAGTTGAAGACAGATTTGAAGTTCAGCTCAACACACCATCCACAGACTGATGTACAGACAAAAGTAGTGAATAGGAGTTTGGAGAATCTATTGAAGTGCTTGGTTGGAGATAAACAAAATGGATGGGATTTGATTTTACCACAAGCAGAATTTGCATATAATAATTCTGTCAATAGGAGCACTGGTAAATCACCATTCCAAATAGTATATGGAAGTAGTCCCAAAAATGCATCAGAATTAAGAAAGTTGGACAAAGGAGAGACAAGTACCACTTACGCTGAAGACTTTGCAGAACACTTGAAGAATTTACATAAGGTAAGGAAGCATATTAATAAAATGAATACACGGTACAAGACTAAGGCATATAAGAAAATGAGGCATAAGGAATTCTTGGTGGGGGATGAAGTCATGGTTCATTTGAGAAAGGAGAATTTTCCAGTAGGAACATACAATAAGTTGAAGATGACGAAGTTTGGACCAAGCAAAATACTGAAGAAGCATGATTCAGGAAAGACTTATGAAGTAGAGTTGCCCGGTGAACTCAATATTTCACTAGTATTTAACATTTTAGATCTGACGGAATATCATGAAGGAGGTGTCGAGGATCAAGTCACAAAAGCATAGTGGAATATTCTAGCAACTAACTCAGCCACAGAGGAGATTGAAGACATCTTGGATAGCCGTGTTGGCAGAAGCACAAGGAATGGGGACATATGAAGAATATTTGGTCAAATGGAAAGGACGACCTGTGGCAGCTTCATCATGAGTATCAAGGGAGGAGGTTAATTGTCTTGGTTTTCTTTTGAACACCTGAGATGTGACAAGGTCACTTCTCAAATTACCCCGGGTATCTAATGCAGGAGCATCTTGGGTGTAAGGGCAATCTTGCATCACCCAAAAATATTTTCTAGTTTCTTTTCAATAAAGGTTATCTTGTGGAGAGCTGCTATTTTTGGAAATTTACTATTTTTAGTAAGTTTTTAGTTTGAGTTCAAAATGTTCTATTTTCTTCCCTAGAAGTTCACTTTGGTTATATCAGCCTGCCAGTAAAGTTTCATTGAAAGATCAGGTCTAGTTTTGAAGATATTGAAAATTTTCGGTATTGGCAATAGGGTACAGAAACTTTGAACTCTATTCTAAAGGCTTTAGGGGCTCTGAAAGGGGTCAAAACCTTGGTTGACTGGAGCTTGCGCTAATTGACGCTATAGAGTACGTCACACCATTTTCGAAATAGGGTTATTATAGCCAATCGGGTCAATGGGCGACGAGTCATGGTCTCTGGAAGTTGTGCTAATGAAATTCCTTCAAAAAAAAATTTTGAGTTCCGAAAGTTGTTTGGACCTATTCTAATTTAATAAAAATGAATAATAATATGTTAGGGATGGTCAGCCTCAAACTTTAGGGTTAAAATTTCTAGAACCTTCTTGGGTAGTTAAAATTGCCTATATAATGAAGGCCTGTATGGTTATCTAGGGCAATTTTTGAGAAGATACATCTGGTGGCTCTGGCTTGCAAAATATTGTAATGGAAATGCCCATGTGGCTATGCATGTTATATTTCTGAACATTTTAATTCTATTTCATTGCAGATAATAGAAAGCCCATTTCTTGTCTTTGCAATTCGTTGTTATTCTCAATTCTGTTGTGTGTGTGTTTGTGTTAATAAGGGGAGTACCCTTCATCAGAATGATGTTTGGGACATTGTTCCTAGACCAAAGGATAAATCAATAGTTTCATCTAAATGGCTCTTCAAAATCAAACATGTTGCAGATGGTAGTATTGAAAAATATAAAGCAAGATTTGTTGCCAGAGGCTTTTCTCAAAAGGAGGGGATTGATTACGAGGAAACATTTGCTCCAGTTGCTCGATATACTTCTGTTAAGATTGTGATTGCTATTGTTGCATCAAAAGAATGGAAGATTCACCAAATGGATGTAATGATTGCTTTTCTTAATGGCATAATAGAAGAGGAAGTGTAGTTGGAGCAACTTGAAGTATTTGTAATACATGGAAATGATTCTCATGTTTGCAAATTAAAGAAGGCATTGTATGGTCTTAAACAGGCTCCTCACACCTGATATGAGAGGATAGATCATTACCTTTTAGGCTTGGGATTCTCCAAGAATGATGCAGATCTGAATCTATACTTCAAAGTATTTAATGTCGAAATATTGATTCTCATTCTTTATGTTGATGACTTATTGATTATAGGAGAAGACCATCTCATTAGTAGATGTAAACAAGATCTAGCATCTGAATTTGACATGAAGGATTTGGGTCCTTTACAATATTTCCTTAGTTTAGATGTATGGCAGCAAGTTGATGGAATCACTTTAAATCAAGGAAAATACAGTATTGACATTCTGAAAGGTTTGGAATGATAGATTGTAAACCCATGGCTACTCCCATGGAAACAAACTTACATAAGCTAAAAGAGGCTACAACTAACTTAGACTTGGCAGATCCTACTCTCTATCGACAGATAATTGGGTCCTTGATGTCCTTGGTGAATACTAGACCAGACATTTGTTATGCAGTAAATGCACTCAGTCAGTTTATGTGTGAACCAAGACAGTTACATCTAGTTGCAGCAAAACACATTATGAGAAAGCTGCGTGGCACAATTGGAAATGGTCTAAACTATAATAATGTAGATCTAAATCTGCATGGATATACTGATTTAGATTGGGCTAGAAGTGTAGTTGATCAAAGAAGCACATCAAGGCATTGTTTCAACTTAGGCTCAACTATGATCTCCTGGTTTAGAAGGAAGCAACCTTCAGTTGCACAAAGTTCCATAGAAGCCGAGTACATTGCAGCATTCATGGGAGCTCGAGAAGCTGTATGGCTATGGAAACTTCTTGTAGGATTGTTTGGACAATCCTTGGATCCTACTATATTTCATTGCAACAACCAGAGTTGTATAAGGTTTCAATGTATCCGGTGTTCCATTACAGATCAAAGCTTATAGAAATTCCCTACCATTATGATAGAGACATGGTGGAAAGGAATGTTATTCTGTTGAGATATGTTAGTACAAGTGAACAAACGACATACATTCTCACCAAGCTCTCTCCTAACAAAGGTTGAATACTTTTGAGGTAAGCTTGGTATGGTAGAAAATGTAACCTTATCTAAGATGGAGTCTCAACAATGTTAATTTGTTGTACTAATATATTCTAAAGATGTTTAATGTGTAAGCTTTTTTATTGTCATGTGTGTGACTGCATGACTTCATGGGCCCCTGTGAACATCATTGAGAGGTGATATCTTTCAATGATGGGCACTTGTATTATTGGTTATTATTGTAAGATGACGATCTTACAATAATCACATTATCTCTTGAGTAATATCAATTGAATGGTGGATATCATGAGACTTGATATCTATGGATAGGCCATGATGAATGGTATTACTGAGATATTCATGGTGGATATTATGTTACTTAACATCTGTGGGTATGCCATGAACTGATATCCTTATGGTAGGTATCATGTGACTTGATGCCAATGCACATGCCATAGTGATGGATATTACATTGTGAGTTTATGGTGAATGTCATGTGACATGGTATTCGTGGACATGCCATTACTTCTGATATCACAGTGAAGTGATATCTTTCTCTCTCATAATAAATGGATCTATTGTGTTTTCATCAAGGATAGAAATGCTCCTTCCTAGCTAAGAGGGAGTGTTAAATATATGTAGCTTTGGTCGGATTACTCCAACCGATTTAATTAGATGTATAAGTTCCTATCGGCCTTGAACATTTGATTTCTATCCTTTATCTTATATTGATTGGATTATCTATAATAATACTATATTATGATTATGGTTACCATAATATAATATTATTAATCCTTGCTGTATATGATTAATTATTAGTGGAATAATCATCACCGATTATGTATATATATTTAATAATAGTTCATATTATTAAATATATATAATCATTTATGTTGTGATGATTAATAATCATATTGTTATTGCTGAGTATATCAATATAATTGTTGCAGTGGATATATATAATTGTTCATGTTTAACTTGTTAATGATATTGTTGAGACTTAGTAATTGAACGACATTGTTAATTGTAATAATAAGACATCGATAACAGACATATTTCACATAGAGACATGTCTCTATGTGAGACGTGACTCTTCATCGTCATATATATATGAAGTCGTTCCAAATACTTTGTAATGTACAAAAATCATTAGTGCAGAGCAAAATTTGTATACAACAGATTGATTAACCTATCTCAGCGATATTGAACTACAACAAACCGATATTAATAAACATATCTCGGTGATATTATTGTGAAGTACAAACAACAATATTTCTATATTATCAAACTGTGTAGAGTTCAATTTTTATTGATTATACACTCCTGCATAACAAATAAAATAAAATAAAAATTACTTATTATCTAAATCTGATCAAAATTAACAATCCCTTCACTTGGTCAAATAATCGTAAGGGTACTCATTTGATTCAAGTTAAGCTAGATTGTTTCCTAGTCTTATCCTATTGGGACTTTGGATATAATGCTTCTCTCAGAGATCTTCCCAAATTTGTCTTTGACCACAACCCTATTCTCCTTCATTGGGCGGACAAACCTTTCCTTGGCCCGCTCCCCTTCAGGTATGAGATTATGTGGGCCTCTCATCCTAACTTTAAGGGTTGTATTAATAATGGCGGAAGTCCCCTGTCCAGGGATTTGCCATGTATAGAATCTCTCAAAAACTGGATCTCACTAGGAAAAAAGTTAAAGGGTGGAACAAGTCAACCTTTGGTGACATTTTTAATAAAAAAAGGAGATAGGCTCAAAATTGGATAGCATCCAAAATATGATTGTTGCAGGAAACTTATCTTAGTCCTTGCATGAAGAGGAAGAAGGGTGGAGAAAAAAATGGAAGGACAATCTTAGAAAAGAAGAAATTTATTGGCAACAAAGGTCAATGATTCGATGGTTGAAGGAGGGAGATCGAAACTCAACTTTTTTTCACAAATCTGCCAGTAGACACAAAAAAAAGGAATACTATCAAATGTTTGTTGAATGAGCTTAATCAAGAGGTTATTGATGATGCTAAAATTGGAGATTACTGCATCCAAACTTATTCGGATAATGCTAGTAACCACTCTAGTGATCTAAAGGAAAGACTTTTAAGTTATCTCCCCATTGCCATTGGGGAGGACGATAATAATCAGCTTCTTGCCCCGGTGTTTGAAGATGAAGTCAAAGCTAATGTGTTTGCGGTGGGTGCGTATAAAGCCCTTGGCCCTAATAGGTTTCCTCTTTCTTTTTTTTCAAGAGTTCGGGGATATCGTTAGCTATGATGCTACTATGGCTACAAGAGACTTTTTAAGGACAGATAAACTGCTGAAAAAACTAAATAATACATAACAGTAAGATCATGGATTGTGGAAACCTACTATCGTTAAATAATACATTGATTGTCTTGGTCCTTGAAACTCAGGTCCCAAAGACAATGATTGATTTTAGGCTGATAAGCTTGTGCAATACTATCTATAAGATATTCTCCAAAGTGCTGGTCAATTGGTTGAAACCCTTCCTAGACAAATTCATTAGCAACAATCAAAAAGGCTTTGTCCTAGGTCGGTAAATTTTGGATGCTGCCATTTCTACTCATGAGATTATCCACTCAATGGACAAAAGTTGGATTCTAGGCATAGCCTTTAAGCTGGATATCTCTATGGCTTATGATAGGGTTAAATGGAACTTTATGTATAAATTTTTGAGTAAACTGGGGTAGAGTGAAAAACTGATTGGGATTGTTAGGGAATGTGTTGAGATTGTTCACTACTTGGTCCTAGTTAATGGGGCCCCTTGGGGGTTCTTCAAAGCCGAGAAGGGAATCAGACATGGTGATCCCCTTTTGCCCTATCTTTTTTATCATGGTTGCAGAAGTGTTAGGCAGAAACTTTCTGTCTTTGTGCCTATCTGGAAAATATAGAGTTAAAGCTGCCTCCACACTCCCCCCTTAGCTCTTTAGTAGTTTGTTGATGACACTTTCCTCTTTGGTAGGTCTTCAGTTGTGGAAGCAAGGGAGTGGAAGGCTCTTCTTTTAGACTATGCTAAGGCTTTTGGCCAATGCATCAATTATGAGAAAAAAAGTCTATATTCCTTTAATACCAAGATGGATTTGCAAATCAAGATCAAGGATATCCTTGGCTACCAATGTGCCACTCATCCAGGTACATATTTGGGCCTCCCTCTTGTTGAGAATCCAAAAGAAACTAGCTGGTTGGAATGGTAAGCTGCTAAGCAGTGCGAGAAAACTCCAATTACTTTTTACCTCCCTCCAAGGTATCCCTGTTTACTTTCTAACTCTCTTCAAAATTTCAGGCATCATGGTAGAAAAGCTTGAACGAATTCAAATAACCTTTCTTTGGACCAAAGTGGAAGACAAAAAGAGATTGACTTTAGTCAATTGGGATATTGTTTGTAGACCCAAAAGCCAGGATGGTCCTAGGATTAGAAAACTGACCAACTTGAGTAAAGCTTTAATTGCTAAGATCGGTTGGAATCTTGCTCTGGATAAAGCTGATTGGTGCAACATTATGAAGACCAAGTATCTTAAACAAGTTAGCTTTCACAAAGTCCTTGACTTGAATGGCTTCTTGAAAGGATCAAAAATTTGGAACAACATTGTAAAATGTAGAACTCTTATCAGGGAAGGTTCAAAATGGCAAGTAGGCAATGGGAGGTCGATGAGATTTTGGGAAGATTGATGGATTGGAGATAAACATCTTGATGGTAATTCAAATTTCAAATTTATTATGGAAAGGGCGAAGACTTCCTTTGGGATCTACCTTGCTAACTATATCACTCCTATGAGGAAATGGAAAGCTATGGCACAAAGCTATATGGACAGCCTGATCTCCTCCCTAAGGTTGTTGAGCTCCATAATCTTTTGAGTGAAATGAGGTTCCCCATCTTCCCTAAGGAAGATAAATTTGTTTGGACAAGTAACAAGAAAGGTATCTTTTCGGTCAAATCTGCTTACAATATATTGATAAAGTATGATGGGGACCCTAACTATTGGTGGAAGGTTTGGAACTTGTAGCTTATACAAGAGATCAATTTCTTTTGGTGGGCCCCACTACATGGTAAAATCTTAACCTAGGATAATCTTGCTAAAAGAGGATTCTAGTTCCCTAACAGATGCATTCTCTGTAAGGAGGAAGCAACAGTACAATACCTCTTTATACACTATTAATTTTCTTTGCACGTTTGGCAAGGTATCTTTTAGAGGCTTAGCATCGAATAGGTGCTTAACATGAATATTCAGCAATTCATCTTTGATTGGAGATGCCCATTGAAAGACCCTCTCATCAAACAACTCTGACAACAAATCCCCCCATGTCTGTTGGTGCATCTGGAAAGAAAGGGACAATCAAATCTTCAAGGATTTTGAAAGTGCTGTGGATAGTGTCCTCAAGATGCTCAACAAAATCTTTTTGGAAAACATTTCTATCAGTAATTGGAAAACCCCTAGCTGCCCCCCAACTAATTGGGATCGTGTGCTCGCAAATAACTAGAAACTCCCAGATGTTTTTTATAAGTTTGATAATACTAAGAAGATTGCTAGAAACAACACTAAATGGAAACCTCCTCACCCCCCCTAGTACAAATTGAATTTTGATGGGGTTGCTAGACAGGGTAAAGCGGCTGGTGGAGTGATAAGAGACCACAAGGGTGATTTAATTGTTGCTTACACTAGCAACCTAAAACATTGTACTAGCAACTAGACAGGGGGCATGGCCTTGCTTTGGGGTCTTAGAATTGCTCTATCAATTGGAATTAAATCAATAGAAATTGAAGGCGATTCAAGGCTGATAATTGAAGTGACCAAAGGAACTATGATTTCTGGTTGGATTGTGGAGGGAATATTAGGGGATGTCAAGGCCCTTTTGATGGGGTTTGAAGCTTTTACCCTACATCATACCTTTAGAGAGGGTAATGCAGTTGCTGATTCAATGGCTTTCATGGGCCTAGCTATTGATGGTTTGCGATGTTGGAGGGAGGAGCGTTGTTTTCCCAGTAATATGAAGTCCTTACTAAGGAAAGAGAAAGCCTCTTGATTCTCAATGGACATCTACAAATTTTCCTTTTGTGGCCTCTTCTGGAGTATATTGGCCTTGCTCTGTCAATATAGTGGGGATTTAATTTTGAAAAGTTACCCATTATCTTTTCAAATTTTGAAGCTCATGACAGGGCCTGACATTGTGTACATGCATTGCCAACTTGTCCCCTTGTCTCTCTATGATGCGTCGATGTGGCCAACTATTGATATCAATTTTAATGGGCCTTTTTTCGAAGGGAGATGCATTTATTTTAATATTGGATTGTGGGATTTTGTTAGGTTACATAATGTGTCCGAAATCCATATGCCTCTTATTTTCATAATGGTGACAGACTATTCACACGAGGGAGCGGCCAAGTTGGAGATGGAAGCAAAAGATAGCACGAAACACTATGAATGCAAGGATTACCTTCATTTATTTTGGGCTCAAGTGCCTTTTTTCTTTGCTGGTTTCAATTTGGGGTTTCTGCATATTAGTAATCTTTTTGATCTGGTTTGCGATGCCATGGGGGTGGATAGAGTGTGTGTTGAACCTAATAAACATGATGATTTCAAGAACAACCCTATGGTTTGACACATATGTAAGGAAGGGTGTGCGGCTCATTTTATTGAGTTTATGACGGAGCACGATGAAAATCTCCCCTTGCAATTTGTCTCCTCATGGGCTGAGAGGTATGTGTTGGTGGGCGACATTTCTTTTGAAATAGATGAGGAGGTTATAACCAAGGCCACGGGTCTCTCGACTACGGGGATAAAATAGAAGAAAACCAGTAGGGTTTCGAATGTTGAAAGCCATAACTAATTTTTTCAAGACAGGGAAAACCCTATTAAGTTGTGTGGTGGCTATGAATGAGAACAACTACTTGAACCATGGGAGCAGGTGTGTTTCATGCTAATGAAATATTTTACTCTTGAAGGAAGATTTGGTGTTTATTATTTTTATCACATGCCTTTCCTCTATCACTATAGGAATCATAATGCCATCTCCTTCCCGTTCTCCATTCTTTGGAAAACTTCCTTAAGGAAGTCGTCGAGGCCAAAAACTGGGGCAAGAAGCCGACTATCCTCCACCAAGGCCTTATTCTAAGGTTGTACC
Organism: Chamaecyparis obtusa; assembly: GCA_027943335.1. Taxonomy (NCBI): domain Eukaryota; kingdom Viridiplantae; phylum Streptophyta; class Pinopsida; order Cupressales; family Cupressaceae; genus Chamaecyparis; species Chamaecyparis obtusa. Next base: position 821,265 of record BSBK01000997.1, read on the forward strand.
ATTTTCACCTTACCCTATGTCACCCTAGAACTATTACGGTCCTAGAGGTCCCTATCTCTTCCACCCCCCCGTTTTCTAGTATCATGGACTCCCATGGCCCTAGCAAGGAAAAATGTCTTAAGAACCCTTCCGTTAAAGCCCAATATGGTTCTGTTGAAACCCCCTCTAACACTGTTGTCAAAGATAAACTGAAGGAAAAGAAAAGAAATGACCCTCCTCGTAAATTGAAGGCCAAGGCCCATAAAAGGCTAAATTTAACATACAAGAGATGGCTTCGGACATCAAAGCTATTGAGGAAACCAACACTCTTTGCCGGTCAACTAGAGTGACCAACTAAGCCTTTGAAAAAAGGGAAAATTTTGAAGGAGTCGGATTCTGATGAGGGTGGATAGAGCATGTCTAATGGAAAAGAGGAAAAAAATACTGAAAGGGAGGTGTACTCTGTAAAGCTAGTAGTTCCTCCCATGTTTTTGCGATCCTCAAAATTGAATCTCTCGACCTCACCAAAAATGTGGCTCTTGAGGAAAAAGCTAAGTCACCCAACACTAGCAAGGGCATGGCTACTCTCAATGGGGAAGGTGGTAAATTTGAGGACACTTGGGAGGAGATAAATAAAATTAAGAAAAAAAATTGCAGATATGGAGAAGTGGCTTCAGGATGTCTTGCGCTTTGCGTTAAAGATCATGCGTAGATTGGTTACCACCTTGTAACTGTTGTAGAAGAATACATTCTATGCGGAGGACGACAATTACAAGGAACTTTAAAAGTTTCTTATAGAAGACTAAGTGATGAGGATGCTGACCAAGCCATGTAAGTCAAAGGATACCTAGGGACTTGGTCCCTCTTTCTTTTATGCATTATTATTAGTGGCCTATGTGGCCTTGCTTTAAACTGTCATTTTCACTAATACTATTATATTTTGCAATGGTAGTTTATTCTGGTATGGCCTTGAGTGGCCTTGTTTAAAGACTTTTATTACTATTTTGATTAGTACTGTTGATAATGTTAGTATTTGCAGTGGTCACAATGGACATAGATACTGGTATGCTTTAACTATTTTGAAGTTAGGTTGACTGTCTTTGATGTTTGGTTAGTGTGTTGTTAGTCGCCCGTTGGGCTATTGTATATAAGGGACAACACCCTAATTTTGCTGGTTTAAATCTCAAAAACTATATATATATATATATGTTATTTTTATTGCTTATTATTTTATTTATTTATTATTATTTATTAGTCATATTTTAATATTATTATTGTTAAATCCTATTCCAGAAAGGGGACATTACATTTCCATAGTGGCAACTTTATGCTTGAAAGATGACCTTATACGATCCTATCTCAATGAGTCAGAGAAGATTTACTTGACCTTGTATCTTTGTTTACCTTGTGTTGAAGCCTTCTTAGAGTTTAGAGCTTGATAATTTTCATGACAAACACCCCAAATCTATGTTCCTTGGTGATTTAATGGGTGGACGACAAGAAACACATTTCATGGATGACAATTTGAGGGACCATTATATATATATATATATATATATATAGAGAGAGAGAGAGAGAGAGAGAGAGAATACACGCACACACATACTATGACCTTGACAACAATGTGTATATGTATATATACGCATATCATTGTTAGTGTCATGGTATGTGTATGTAATTTTGTGTGTATGAGTATCGTATACCAGGGCTGACAACAATATAGCAACAATATAACATGACAATAGTACACCATGATAACATCACAATATGGAAATTTAATAATTTAAATTATATCATGGCAACAAAATAACAACAATAAAATTTCAAATTTCATTATTTAAACTTCAAACTCCACGTCCCAAATTTTTTTTTTTTGAAAGATAACAACATAAAAAAATATAGTTGATGGTATTTCTACTAATTAAAAAGTACAAATATGCCTCCTCTTGGCTATCAATATCAAAATAATTGTTTGCGTCTCTATCTAGAAATTGTGGTTCATCCAACGAAAGCTTGACCAATCTTGGTTGTAGCTCCCTTGAAGTTAATTTGCATAACTTCTTTAGGATTAACCATAGTTACACCATTGTTAGGGACGAGGGGGCGACAGAGTAAGGGGACGGGTTTTTGGGACATGGGGACAAAGGGCCTCAATTTAGGGATTGTGGGGGGACGACAGCGGGGGTTGGTGTGGAGGGGGGGTTTATATACTATATACCATACATATGGTCCTTAAAATGTTAGTTATGAAAAGATGTATAAGACTATTAAGAAGTAAAATAGCAAAATGCCAAATGCCAAATGCTAAATAGTGAATACTTGAACATTGAATAATGAACATTAAGTTTCAAATATCAAATTACTAATTCGAAATTAGAATACTCAATACCAAATAAAATTTTAAATTGTCAAATTAGCAAATGGAAGATTTCTATTATATAAAAAATAACATAAAGATGATTACAATGAGTAGCATGACATCAAAACAAGTACAAAATGTCAAAATGTAGTGAAGGGAGGCCTCTAATCATCCCTCTGGAGGTCGATCCTTAGGTGGCGATCGGTAGCTAACCGGTGCCGCAGCTAGGGACTGGGATCAACATACCAATGTGCTGCAAATACTTAGTTCTCTATTGATTTGGAAGTCTCAAGGCATTATGAATTGCAACAAGTTTCTTTGATCGTTTACAGGTAAGGTTGGTCTTAATCGAGTGGATGAAGCCAAAGGGGGACCAAGTCCTCTCAATAGAAAAGAAACTATCACTTTGTGAGAGTAGTCAAGTGACAAGTTATTTCAACTTTGGTGTGTCCTAATGATATTTCCACTATAGGGTTTCTTTTTGGTAGTAGTGGCCCTATTGTAATGTTCCCTTTTTAGCTCACCTTGGGTTCTAGAGTGGACTAGCCTATCAGTGGCCCTTGTAGGCTAAGTTAGAGGATATAGGGTCTTAGTTGGCAAAACCAGAGACAAATTCCCATTTTAGAGGACAAGGGGTGTTCGAGATTGCTCCTCGTTTAGAACAGTTTGGCACACTTACTATTTATAGTAAATGTCTAGTTCAGGATAGTTAGGATTTCTGTCTATAACAGGACACTTGAACAGCTTGGTGACAGTGTTGAGGTTTGGTATCGTTGATGGGAGCAGTTATTCAAGGACTTAATATTTATAGTAAGTCATTGTTGAGGAGTTACTATATCTGGCAAGGCACCCAAACGCATGGCCTGCATAGTGGTTGAGTCATTCGTCAGTTGGCTTAGTGGAGTGATTTTTATTGAGTTCATTGACATTATTTATCATTATTATAGTCACTTTATTAATGATAAAGTTATTATAAAGTATTTAATAAGTGGGGGCAAATTGATTTAAAAAGTGCATTAAATGAATGTTATGGGGGGGCCTATTAATTATTCTCCTAAGTCAACGTGAGGCATTGAAAGCAAATGCATTTAATGTTTTTTGAAGGAAAACACAAAAGCAATGGATTTGGCGTTAAGTATTTAAACGGGCTTCATAAAGAATTGACCATCATTATGCATTTGCTTTTGTCTTGGGTTTTGCGTGACTTCTTTGGAATTGGTGTTTTTTGTTCAAGGGTTTTGCAGCTTCGAGAAACGTGGATTTCTTCTAGGATTCAACATTTGAGGTGTTGAAATAAACACTGAAATTTTCTACAGAGAGTGGCTTATCTCAGAGCTGCATCAGGGCTTCAATGTAAAGAGCCCAACTTGCTCTCTATTGCATTTATGCTCTTATCTCAATTTTAATTGCAATTTGTCTAAGTTCCAAAAACTTACAATCTATTTTTGCAAATTTCCAATTAAAATCATTGATAGAAAATGACTGAATTTGTCAGTATAATCATTTAATAACAGCAATCTAATCTGCCTTGTATGTTCATCAATTATCAATAATGAAACTTATTACATTCAAAACATTACAAATGTTAAAAAGAAAACACTTGCACCTTAATTTGCAAAGTAAATTTGTTGAAGATTGATCTGCAGCTCTTGAAGAATATAAACCAGCAATTTATATCCTTACTTTGCAATCCACACACCTAAGCCCAATTTTGTACAACATGTACGGCCCTGCAAGAAATCCGTAAGGCAGCCTGCAACAAATCCGTACGGCAGTCTATAAACTCATTGCCTTACACAATGGCAATCTGCAAACACATTAACATTTCATCCAGCTTGACACATTGGAATATGATTGGGGTTTGATGCTTTCTCCAAGATGAAGACCAAACACAAACCAGGTCTGTACGGCCCTTGCTAGAAAAAGTACGGCAGCTCCAATAAAATGCTAATAATTACTATCCAGCAGCAAATAAAATTCTGATCATTCACCATTCATTGCACATGAAATTTGGATGAGTTCTCTCCAAATCTGAAGACCAAACTCACAAACAGCTTCTCAATAACAATAAACACAGTAGAGAAGCAAACTCAATTTGTTCTATCTCAACAGCAAATAGGTGCAATACACCTCTCAGAAAATCAGACCCTTATACCTCAGCAAGGGTTTAGAAATCAGAAAACTCAGAAACTCCTCAAAGGCAACCAAAGCAAATAAATATTCAAGTGTGTTTTCACCAATGAAATGAGCTCATATTTATAATGCTTTGTTGATAAAAGTTTCCAAAAGAACTCAACTTTTGAAATTGTGAAAGTTTCTCAAATGATCTCCACTCAACACAACTCCCTTTTAACAACTTCCTTTAAAACATTATTATAATAAGATATCATTATAATAATGCGACTTGGGTTTAATAATCAATTAAATAATGGCCCCTTCCAATGATGACTTAACCCTCAACTTAAGTGAAATTATAAAGTTAGATTATAACTTTATAAAAAGCCATTTAATAATTTAATAATAATTTGGCCACTAAAAATGTAATAAATCCCAAAATACTTGTCATTTAAATATGTCGTCTGAAGTAGGAGTTATACCTATTATTTCTCCATGTGACCAAATGCACTTTCCAAAAATAGAAGGGGTCCATCTCAATCAACACCCAACTTACCACAAATAGTAAGTACACAAATGTAAGCCCAAATGAAGTTCAATTTGAGCCAAATGAAGACCAACCTGTAGCTTACTGAATTGTGGAGAAGACAAGACCCTCCCAAGGCAAGCCACTACCTCAGAAGACCCTCTATCCACAATAATTAGCCTAAGAGGATCAAAATAATAGGCTAATCCTTGAAACACCAATGCTGGCAAAATTGGGGACATTACATTCAATTGGTGAAAGGAATGTGTTATTGCAGGCTAATTCAGAGAATAAATTGCAGAATTGGTCATTCGCGGCTAAGCATGATAAATTGCAGCATATAATTACAAGCACATGGGGTTCTAGTTGGTAGCCATTTCATTACTGCAGCTCATGTGAGCCATAAAGGATGGACACTTAGTCTTTAGAACCAAATGCAAGTCTATTTCGGGTCTTTATTGATCACGAGGATTGGCATCCAAGGGCATTTCTGAATGGTGAGATGATCTGAAACAAAATTGGTGTTTCCCACAGGCAACGTCTCATTCCAGGTTCCATATGTGTTGACAATTTCATCTCTTAATGTCAATAGATGCAATTGCATTTCAATCAAATCACATAGTTAATAAAATTGAAATACTTTCCATTGATTTGAAAAGATAATCTATTGTTATGCATTGTTATTTATTTTCAAAAAAACTATTGAAAGAATTAAACCCCAAACACATTGAAAATTGAAAACATTACAAAAAGTTCAAATTTGGTCAATGGCCAGTGTGATTTGAGATTGAGCCAGCTGGGCTCATCACACCTATCCACCTTAGCCTTTTCTTTTCTATATATAGGACTTTGAAGATTAGAAAAATGAATCTAGTGGTCCTAAAATCTGGTTGCATCCTTCGTGCTATACATCTTACAAAGGGCCTTCATAAGCCTCCCCATTATCTCATCATCCTCAAAAGGAAGAACTCAATCAAGTCTAGGTGTGTATTAGTTGGAATTAACAACAATAGAAGTCATATGAAGAGTGGTCTTCATTGTGTTCCACCTCTCTATGACAATAGGCTTTAAATGCTTTTCATAGAATTGTAATGTAGTATTCTTGTCATGAATTGTTTGCATCATTTGATCAAGCATGCTATCAAAAGTCTCATAAATCTTTCCAAGGCGAGGAGAGTTTGTATCCATATATTTGACTATCCCAACACTAAGTGATATATAAAACAAATTGGACTGTTATTGGGTTTTTATGCTTTTAAAAAGGTTTTGGGGATGATGAAAATCTCATCTCCTCACTAAACCTTGGTTCCCTGTTTTTAATCCTTTAATTGCTTTCTTCTCTAAGATGCCTATTTGGGTTTGTTATCCCAATATTCCTTTGTAGTTCTTGTTGAATTCAAGCTTCAGTGCGATTGGTTGCTCTCTAGGAAAGCTTAATTCAATTTCCTTGGAGAGCATTGCTCCCTCACACCCTATCTTTGCTTATATCCACATTGAGATGGATTTGTCTCATAGCCCTTCCTATTAAGAAATGGTTGAAAGTGCAAAAATCATGTTTGAAAGTAGTCTTTCGATTATAAGATAGTGGGCTTTCATTGCAAGAATTGTTATAGAGTTGGACATCTTTTTGAAAATTGTTCTATCAAGGCATTTGAATCCTTGTCCAACCTGTTAATTCTCTAGTTTATCTATAGTTGATAAATTGAACTCAAATGTCAAAGGCCAATAGGCCAATTTGACATTTGAATTATATTGTTACTTACATAAATAAACAATTAATAAATACTATTATTATTCTGTTTTATATTTTTCTCTCAAATTATATTTCATATGCTTAATCCTTCTCTTAATCACGGGAAATATAAAATTGTCTCTAACTAATGAATCAGTTAGCTTTGCAAAAGGTAGGCAGTGGTTCAAGTGAAAGGTTGCCTACAACCAAGAAGTTGCGTCCTCTCAGCCCCCGATCGACATATATGTACAGTGTGCGATCTCATTGCAAGGAAAAATGATATACAAATACAATTAAATCAATCCCTAGCCAGATCCAGATACATATATATTTAGAGCTATATATAATAGAAAGCATAGGAGATCGATATATATTCAAAACTTGGGAGGACCACCTGAAACATATTGATGAAATTTTGGGCAAAATGGAATCTCAATCTCTTTATGCAAAGGCCTCTAAATGTGAATTTAGTATGACCGAAATTCTATACTTGGGACATATGATTAGTGTAAAGGGGTGTAGGTGCATCAAGAAAAGATCAGGGCTATTCTGGATTGGCCGACCCCACGGAATCTTTCTGATTTAAGAGGTTTCTTTGGTCTATGCAGTTATTACAGAAGATTTGTTAGAGGATTCTGTTAATACTTACCGGGTGTAGGTTTTGCTTGCAATGATGAGTTTCAATGTGTTTATTGTTTGGGCATCCAATTGCAATTGAGATAACAATACCAATATAGGAATGTAATACAATTAAACAACAATGCAAAGATCTCAAACTAGAGTATCAAGAAACCTTCTAATTCTGATTACAATTCTCAGAATATATGACCGTGACATGTAATAATCAGATTACCATGCAATGACCTTTTACCATGCTATAACAATGTAAACAGTGCCCTTGCTATGCATACCAATCCAATACAATGATATATGGTAATGACTGAAAATAATGGACTGATTATATGACTGTTGCAACTACTGAGATATGGCAACAATTGTATGAACAGTCACACATAACAGTGACTTACAATGCACACTAATATGGCAATATCAGATTACAAGAACAATGTTATATGAGCCTAATCTCTGCATTTACCTATGACTGATTACAACAACAAAATGATGCAAGAACAGTACATCTTCAGACATGTATTTTAATGACTGTCATATACAACTGAGATGCAAGGTTTAGCATTCATTACTATCAACAAGTGCACTTGGAAACCGCTCCTAATATTCTGATTTCCAACACTGATGAAGACCAATACCAAGGAAACCTAAATCGATCCCAAACTGCCCCTGAATCTCTGTTATGTGCTGCACAGTACAGAGCCGTACCAGGCCGTACATGTACGGCTCCTGCCAAAAATAATTGCAGGGTTTTTAACAGCCCAAACTGATATCAAAGTCACCGCCAAGAATGTATTAGTGCTTCCCTAAAAGCATATAAATTATCTCCAAGTAGTTTAGAGATATGAGCAAAATTTTGATTCCAAGCCCTGATATGGAAAGTCTGAAAATGTGCCAAAATGATCTTCAACTATCACCAAAATGATTCACCAATGCAAGAGGTGAATTCAAACCCTTATTCCAACCAAAAACAAACCCTTACAACAATTCTCAATGAAGTACCAATGAGATGGCTGAGTACCAACTCCAACTTGCAACCCTTCAGTAGATATTTCACTACCTCAGTTATGCCAATCTAGGGGAGTTATCGTTCCCAAAGATCGAATGATATTTGCAGACCAAAAGACTACAAATTGCTTCACAATGGAAGAAGTAGAAGAAATCCCAAATCCAAGCATGTCCAAATGAAAGCCCAAGCCCTCTATTTATTCTTTTCCTTGAGAAGTTGCTAGAACTTCTAGAAACATCCAATTATAATGTACTTTATAATAAAATAACATTATAATAATAAAGTATATTTCTCAACTCAAAATTATAACAATGTAGGCTCAAATGTCTCATAACTGAATGTAGGCCCAACTACGACTGAACGTAGGCTCTACTACAATTGGATGTAGGCTCAAACTAGATGTAGGCTCACTCTGGATGTAGGCTCCACTACAACTGCATGTAGGCCCAAATTGGATGTAGGCTCTACCGAATGTAGGCTCTGTCAGCAATATGCAAGCAAATGATCAACATAATGACCCTCTCTCCAAACCATTTGCCTACGAGAGTCGATGATAGGCAAATCCGTGATGCCAAACGACGTCAGCCAAAATGGGGACATGACAATATGTGGAAACCCTTGATTACAAGGGGAAAAAACCACGGTGAGACAGAGCTCACAACTTCACTACTTCAGAATGAAGGCGCCCTGTTAGGAGCTTACAAAGCACCGGTTAAGGTGCTACCCTGTTAGGGGATTTTACAAGAGATCTGTTAAGATCTAAACCCTGTTAGGAGCTGCCTGGTTACAAGACTTTGAACATCAACAAGATGTTACCCTGTTAGGGGTTTTTTACAATGAATCGATTAGGTCCACCCTAATAAAGGGATTTGAATATGCTTTCACTACTAATAGAATTGATGATCTGTTATGACACTAAATGTTAGATTAGATCATACCTCTTCTCTAGTTGCTTGGCCGTTGATCTCTGCTACCTCTGTATCTGCAACTCTTCTCTTAGAAGATGTCTCTCCTTTTCTCCATGCAATCACCCACAATCAACAACTTTCTTTTCATCCTATGACTAATATTTATATGAGAGTTCACCATAATGAAACCCTTAACTCATAGAACCGTCAGGCTGCAAACTCTGCAATAAATCATGCAATCAGCAAAAAACTATGCACCCTGATCTGGAGTTTACCTTGCAAGACATCCGTTTAAATAAAGCTAACTCCTGTTAAAAAGATAACTCCACTTCTAAGCGGTGGATGTCCCGTATAATCCTGCTTTTAACTCAAACTGATCCACTAAATCCGGTGCGGATCTTTAGGCCACTTTAGACCGGTATGACCTTATATCTGGTTCAACTTATGCACACTGAGACTGGTGCGTGTTCTTAGATCGGTCTATCGGTGTTCTTTATCTACCGGTGCATACGTTATGTTGCTTGTCTACCGGTGTCTTCTAAGTGTTGTGAGTGCCCAGTGACCCCTTACCGATGCATAGTGTTTGTGGATGTACACTAATGACAACTTTGAATTGCTAACAATCTTCCCCTTTGTCATTGGTGGCAAAATTATACACAAACTTCACTCATTTATTGATCACAGTGCCTTGTATCGGTAGAACACTGCTTCCCCTGTTCCAGACTTCCCCTGACCGAAAGTTCTTCACTGTATTGTAGAACACTTCCCCTGTGTAAATGCTCCAGTGTTCATTTTTTTTTGTTTTGCGCCTTTGTTCTCCTTCGCCTCTGTTCTCCTTCTGTTCACTCTCTATCTTGCTACTTTCTTCCCCTTTTTGCCTCCAGAGGACAAAGGGTTTTACTTCACTTCACATTTGTAATTTGGTGAAGATATCCTTGTAAATTATTTTGGCCAAGTGAAGGAATGGTGCCCATTGACTGGTTATATGTTCAATATTCTTGAGGGCTGCTGTGAGGGAAACAATTATGTTTTCCATATCTTCAACAGTCTTGTAATCCGGTTCATTTATCAGAGCTTTTGTTGTAGTGGCAATGCGCTGCATTGAGTCAAATGTTGGGGCGAGAAACATTTGAAATCCAATAATATCTTGGAGTCTCTTTCCTCTTTTGTAGTCTTCCTTTTGACAAGAGCCAAACTTGTCATTTCTCTGCTATAATGTACTGCAGATTTATTATGTATATTAAACTGGGAAGATAAAGCTTTGATGTCCTCTATGGTCTTAACAGACTTCTCTGTTAGATCTTGCAAAAATATTCAAAGTTTGAAGTTCTGCACATTAGACTTCCTGCCTCTTGAAGCTGCTGTTGGAGGATTCTCAGGTTGGTTGTCCCATTGACTTTGATATCATGAACCTGTTTGTGGAGTATTTCTACCCTTTTCTTTTCGTAGTGGTCGGCCGCTATTATTTTTGGATCTGTTAGATCCTCACCGATTGCTTGCGCCAAAACTTCCAACTGATCTATGACCGGTTCATCTTCATCTATGTCAGCATCAGGGACAAAGCTATACAGGATGTTCTTTACATTGGTCAGGACCATGTCCTGTTTTCTTTTGGTCAATTCTTTTAGTTGCCTTGTTGACATCTTACTGATGTCTACCACTGTATCGATAAATCTGCTTCTTTTTGCTTCCTTTCCCTCAGCAAATGATAGTTTCCTTTTTGAAGAGGGGCTTGGAATGTCTTTGTGTTCTTGCTGGTCTTGCTCTTGCTCCGGTCTTAGCTGCTCTGTGTGGACAGGGATCTCTTCTTCTTGCCCCTTGTTGTCTGCCATTACTTGATGAGCTATTCTTTCCAGTTGAACTTCTTCCGGTGGCTTACTACATTCAACATTTTGTGGTTGTTCTCCCAGTGGGTCTTCTTTTTGTTGTTGCTTCTCAGCAGTATGGAGTTCCCCTATGGGTATATCAATTTTTGTTTCTTGTTCAACATTTGTTTGTTCATTAGTTAAGAGCTCCTCTGTTTGCACAGGTCTGTTTTGATCCTGAGGACCATATTTCTCTAATGTCGTGAAGTCATAATTTTTCTTGTAGTCTAGAGTGTCTTTGTAGACTTTATTCTCATATCCATTCAATATCTCTGCGACTCTGTCAAATGTTTTTAGGTTCATGGATGCTTCTTCTAGTAGAAGCTTTATTCTTTCTTCACTAAAACTAGGTTGGACCTTAAGTAGTGTGCCTCTAGTGATTCCAATGTTCATACTTAGGCCGGTTTTCCATTTTGCTTGTAGCTTGTTGTTTAGTTCGAGTGGGAACTTGGACCTGTAGTACCTTGGGGTCCTATTATAATCCATGAAGGTCTCTACGATCTCGATAATCAGCTTTTGTTTGTCTTCTTCATTTAGTACACTATACCATTTGGCTGCATTGTCTACTTCTCCAAAGTCCATAACCTCAGTTATTAAATCATCAACATGCATAGGTTGAAAGTTACCTTTGCTTGGTGAGATGAAAGCCGTTGGATTCGTTGCTTGTTCCTTGGTTAAATCCACTAGTACCGGTGCTTCTTCATCAAGTACTCCTTTCCTTTTACCGATGTCAGGTGTCGGTTTAGCTGTTGTTCTTTGTGTTACTTCTTGTTCTGCTTGTTGCTGGGTCTGAAGAAGTTTGGTCCATAGTGCGGCTTCTTCATTGTGTACCTTCTCAATTTCTCCAATAAGCACTAGGCCTATCCTTTTTATAGTTGCAAAAGTTTTCTGATGCAGTTCAGCCTATTCTGTTGCCTCATCTAGAGTAAGGTGATTCTGAACCTCCAGAAGAGCCCGTATCCTCTCCTCCTTTTCTCTTTCTTCTGAGGCTTTCCATCGGGCCTCAATATTATGTAGGAGTTGTTCCGGTAGAGTAGTTCGAAGTCCACTGGGATGAAGATTGAATTTGTGGAGGCAGAATGCTACTGCTTCCTCAATTTTGTCCTTGTCTTCATCACTGCTCAATTCATATCTTCTTCTTATGGAGCCTAAATTTCCAGCCTTCTTTAGTCCTTCCACCATTTCGTCAATTGTGGGCTTGGCTCATCTAGGTGGATCCTCCTTTGATACTTTTTCAGTCTTCTTCCTAATTAGAGGAATTGTGACTTCGGGGTTTGTTTCTTCTTGTTCTTCCTCTTGGATGCTGGGTGCCAGTTCTTCTTTCTTCCTTCGGCCTTTGGGCTGTTCTGTCGCCGGTTTCTTTCTTGATGGAGCGTCCTTTTATAGACAATTTTGATCGCTGCCCTTTTTTACAGATTCTGAAGAATTTCAGTGTACGTACCGAACCGATTGGCACCAAGATCCAAATTTGCATCATTCAATGCCTCAACATATGCCTTAGCGACTTTGGCTGAGATCTTGTAACCCAGCTCAGGAGCATATGCATCTCTTGGTTCAACTGCTTGAATAATGCAGTTGTCGATGGTGACCAAAAAACATACCTCATCCTTGTAATGTTCAACAATTGCCGACGGAATTCTTTCCCTCTCGTGCATCTCTAGTTGAAAGGCTTCGAAATGTTTGGTCATAGCATTGCTTAACTGGTCTCCTTGTTTATTTGCCATTTCAGTGATTTGATACATGATCGGTTTGTTGGTTCTCCAATTCACTTTTCCGAAACCTGGGAAGAAATCCACGTAGAAGTATAAGCACATCAGAAGGGTTCCATATTTCATAAATTTCTTCTTCACAACTCCAAGCTTCTTCATATTTTCAAAGATTTGGTTCCGAAGCATTACACAAATGTCGTATTGGACATTTTTCGTGCATAATGCGATGTGCAGCATGAATTGCACCACTTGGTATGCTGTTTAGGTTGCTTGACTGACAGACTTTATATCCGATAATAGCCGACACGAAACGTACTCCATCGTCAATGTTGTTAATAGTCATGAGTCGACTATCAGACTTCGACTTGGTCAGCTTGTTGACGATAGAGTTGGAGATGGTGCGTAGGGTTATCGCTTCCCCTTTGTCACTGTACCCGGTCACTCTGTGGAGATCCTCTTTGGTGATCTCGTGACATGCGCCTTTGTTGAGGCAGAATCCTGGTTAATGAAGACGGCTCAGCACCAGTCTAACTTGGTCCTCCCGGAAGATTGTAGGGTAGCACACACCATTTATTAGACTGGAAGATATAGATTGGCATATTTGTCGAGCAGTTTCCCTTCTTCACATAATGACACATACTCTCCTTGAATAAAAGTTTCTCCGAGTTCTTCCTGTCTGGCGTGAATGAACGATGTAACATCCTCGGTCAAGAGGACTCCTTTTGGTATGGAAGAGAGAGCACCAACCATGTCGTTTTCTCTGTTCTGCACAGGCAAGATGTTGTATGCTAGTTTGTTCACTAGATCTCCTTTGATCAACTTCGCGGTAGCTGAAGATGACACCATTCTTGCTAACCGGTAATTTGCAGATAGTGATTTCTCAGTGATCAAAGCGTGAAAATAATACTTAGCACAAGAATTCCTAAATCGTAGAGTAAGCAAAGTGAAAACTTGCGAGTAATTTCCCTTTCTTTTATAGGGTTAGGTTATAACGGTAATTACCAAACGGTAACTATTTGTTAAACGACTATAGTAATAAATGCTTTACCTACTTTTTCCTTCCGTTTTGCCAACCGGTTGATTGTAAACTTGCCTTACCGGTTAATCTTGTAGACCGAATGAGTCCGACTCTCACCAGTCATACCGGGAACGGTAGTGGATCTACCGGTTCCCTCTAAACCCGCATGGTTTAGTTTGCTGAAGAAATATCGCCATCAGGAGATGGTGATCTTTCCTCTGTCTTCTCTTTAGTGGAGATCTTTGATTCTTTTACGAACCAAATCTGTTTGACCATTTTCTTAGTCTTTTCTTCCTTGTTGATCTTCTCTTCAGATTTAACCGGTTCCTTCTTCTTGCAGGATGACCGGTTTCTGCATTCTTTGGCTTTGTGTCCCACTTTGTTGCAGTGATAGCAGATTATTCCAGTTGCTTTCCATGAGTTCATTCTTTTCGTGTCAGTTGACTTGTTGCGAGAGCCATTGTAGTTGTATAATCCACAGTTCACACAGTTCACTGTGCTCAGGTCCTTGCTTCTTTTGGTGAGCATTGGTTTTGGGGATCTAAATGCCATTGTCTTGGATTTGCATTCTTGTGCTTTGTGTCCAAATTTATTGCATGCATAGCAATATCCTCTGAAGCTTCCCTTGCTGATGCTGGACACAGATGTGGGACTGGACCAGCACTCACTAGTCTTGTGGCCCTTTTTATAACAGTTCTTGCAGTAGCTATTGTTGGTCTTTACCGGTGCATTCCTCTAGTTATTAGTCTTATGACCCGATTTCCCACAATGATTGCAAGACGTGTTAAAATTCTTACCTTTTTGCATCAACGATTTCATCTTATCTTTCTTGATTGCTTTTGCCCTAGAGGGCTCACCATTCCTTTTTGCATTTTCACCGATGAAACCAAGACCGGTCTAATCTTTGTGTCTTCTTTGACCTTTGAGCTGCTCATCGAGCGTAGTTGAACTTTCATTATATCTTCTCAGTATTTCATTTGTCTCTTCAAGTTCGTTCATCTGCTTCCTTAGTTGATGCATTTCTTGAGACAATCTATTGCATGCTTCATTCCTGTCATGCCAGCCTTTCTGCATGTGGGCATTTTCTTGGGTGACACTCTGCATGTCTTCTTAAAGTTGTAGAATGATAAGTTCATTTGCCCCTACGGCCTCCACCGCCCAGTCCCTTTCTTTCTCAGAGGCTAACAGAGACTTGATTGCCAAATTTCTTTCGTCTTCAGCTTTTTTTTTTTTTTTCGATTAGTTCAGTCATCCTCAAGGCATTGTCTTCTTGTTCTCTTTTGAGATTAGAGATCTCATCGGTCAGGATCTGATTCTTTTCCATGAGTTCAGATACTGCCTCCTCGTCTTCGTCAAATCCACTCTGCCTAGAGAGTTCATCAATGGTTTCATTGCTTTCATTCAGCTGCAGCGCTAGTTCCTTTCTTTTTGCAAGTGATCTCCTCAATCTGTTTTCCAGAGAGGTGATGATGTCATTGGTTTCCTCTAGCTGATTTTGATACCGGTAAACCTCCATGATCTTTGTCTCCAGCTGTTAGGCTTAGAAGCAGAGAGAACTAGGCTCTGATACCAATTGTTAATACTTACCGGTTACTGAGAGGTGGGGGGTGAATCAGTAAATACTCGCTGTTATAGTTTTAATTCTGAACTTCTTAACCTTAATTGATAAACAGAATATAACAGTCATTCATAAGCATAAACATAATCACATAGATCAATACAGGTATTTATACGTGGAAACCCTTGATTACATCGGAAAAAAACCACAGTGAGATAGAGCTCACAACTTCACTACTTTAGAATGAAGACACCCTGTTAGGAGCTTACAAAGCACCGGTTAAGGTGCTACCCTGTTAGGGGATTTTACAAGAGATCTGTTAAGATCTAAACCCTGTTAGGAGCTGCCTGGTTACAGGACTTTGAACATCAACAAGATGTTACCCTGTTAGGGGGTTTTTACAATGAACTGATTAGGTCCACCCTAATAAAGGGATTTGAATATGCTTTCACTACTAATAGAATTGATGATCTGTTATGACACTAAATGTCAAATTAGATCATACCTCTGCTCTGGTTGCTTGGCCGTTGATCTCTGCTACCTCTGTCTGTAGCTCTTCTCTTAGAAGATGTCTCTCCTTTTCTCCATGCAATCATCCACAATCAACAACTTTCTTTTCATCCTATGACTAATATTTATATGAGAGTTCACCGTAATGAAACCCTTAACTCATAGAATTGCCAGGCTACAAACTCCACAAGAAATCATGCAATCAGCAAAAAGCTACGTGCCCTGATCTGGAGTTTACCTTGTGAGACATCCGTATAAATAAAGCTAACTCCTGTTAAAAAGCTAACTCCACTTCTAAGCGGTGGATGTCCCGTATAATCCTTCTTTTAACTCAAATTGATCCACTAAATCCGGTGCGTATCTTTAGGCCACTTTAGACCGGTATAACCTTATATTCGGTTCAACTTATGCACACTGAGACTGGTGCGTGTTCTTATATGGGTCTACCGGTGTTCTTTATCTACTAGTGCATACATTATGTTGTTTGTCTACCGGTGTCTTCTAAGTGTTGTGAGTGACCGGTGACCCCTTACCGGTGCATAGTGTTTGTGGATGTACACTAATGACAACTTTGAATTGCTAACAGATTCTCACAGCTTGGAGCACCATTGACAGGTCTTACCGAACAGGGGGCATTTAGATGTACTGTAGAATCACAGCGGGTATTTTACAAACTCAAGGAGGTAATGAGTTCTTGCCCCGTCCTTGCCTTAGCAGATTTTGATCAGCCTTTTGTATTAGAGTGTGATGCGTCGGGAAAAGGAATTGGAGCGTGTTAATGCAAAATAAACATCCGATAGTTTTTGAAAGCAAGAAACTTACCGATGCTGAAAAACTGTATTCTATATATGACAAGGAAATGTTAGCTATTCTGCATGCATTAGCTAAATTCAGACAATACTTTGTAGGGGCCAAATTTATAGTTAAAACTGATCATAATAGTTTGAAGTATTTTCTTAATCAAAGAGATTTGAATGATAGGCAGCAAAAGTGGATCAGTAAAATTCAAGCTTATGATTTTGAAATTGAATATGTTAAGGGTAAGAACAACATTGTGGCTAATGCTTTGTGTAGGAGGCTGGAAATAAATGCTTTAAGCGGAGTAACAGCTGATTGGAAATCTTTGTTGTTGGTAGAATATTCTAAGAATTCCATTGCTTGTGATCTATTGGACGGGAAGGTTGAGGACGATAGGTACAAAATTGTGAATGATATTATTTACTACAAAGATAGAGTTTTCTTAGTACCCGAGTCAAAGCTTAAGTTGAGAATTCTGCAAACAGTTCATGATTTGCCTTTAGCAGGACATCTAGGTTACTTAAAACTTATAGGCACATGCGTAAAAGATTCACATGGAAAGGGCTCAAAAATGATGTTTTGCAATATGTCAAGGAATGTATCACTTGTCAGCAGAATAAAGCAAAACATTCTTATCCAGCAGTGTTATTACAGCCTTTACCTATTCCGGATCAGAAATGGGAAAGTATCTCCATGGATTTCATTACTGGTTTACCTCAGGCTCAGGGTAAAGATTGTATTTTGTGGTGGTTGATAGACTAACCAAATTTGCACATTTCTTTGCTATCACCACAAAATTCACAGTTGTTCGGGTTGCTGGTTTCTTTTTCAAGGAAGTATTTCGTTTACATGGTCTACCAAAGAATATAATCAGTGATCGAGACAATAGGTTTTTGAGTAATTTTTGGGCAGAATTATTTAGGTTGACAAGTATAGTATTGCATCACAACACTAGATTCCATCCACAGACAGATGGTCAAACATAAATAGTCAACCAATGGATTGAAGGCTACCTTCGTAATTATGTCGCGGGGTATCAAAAGGCTTGGATTTGCTGGTTGCATTTCGGCGAGTATTGTTATAATACTACTTTTCATATGTCCATAGGTATGACGCCGTTTAAGGCATTATATGGGTATGACGCTTTCTCCTTTGTCGATCTTGCTTTTGATATCAGTAATGTGCCCAAGTCACGAGATTGGCTTCAGGAGTGTCAAGACATCTTGAAAACCCTCAAGGAAAATTTATATTGTGCTCAAAACCGGCAAAAGCTCTACGCTGATAAGAAGCGGGTGGAATGGAGTTTTGAGGTTGGTGATTTGGTGTACCTCAGATTACAGCCCTATCGACAGTCATCTCTCAAACGGAGTGGGGCTGAAAAATTGAAGCTTCGGTTTTATGGGCCATATCCGATTGTTGGCAAAACTGGAGAGGTTGCATATGAATTGGCTTTAACAGCTGGTAGCAAGATCCATAATGTGTTCCACGTATCTTGTCTTAAGAAGGCTTTAGGACAGCAGGTCACAGTTTCGGAGGCTTTACCTTTGGATGAGGAAGGGAAACTTGCCATGATTCCTGAGCGGATTGTTGAAACGTGGGACCAGCATCTGCGTAACTGTACTATCCGGGAATATCTTATCAAATGGAAGGATTTGCCCTTGGACGATGTCACTTGGGAAAATGAGTCAATTTTGACCCATCCGAATTTACAGTTGCTTGTGGGCACACAACACGGGGTAGGGGAGACTGTCATGTCCCCGAATCAGTGGTATGCGAGATAGTTTTTAAAATAATAATAATATCAATAAGGGAATTATTTCCTATTAATTATTATAATATTTTGTGGATGTTCGAAATAGACGTGTTTGTTTTACGATGAATAAAAGTGTTGATAAAACACTGTTTTGAGATGAATAAAAGTGTTAATTAAAACACTATGCAATATCGGTGAAAGGTGGTAAGTCCATTTCCGCACGGGAATGTCATAACCAACCTTGGTGCCCATAAAGGGGCTCTGGCATAAGGGTGACGGGAGAGAGAAGATTTTCTATTTGAAGAATCGACTTGCAGTGTCGAAAGAAAGACAGGTCATCTCCTTTCGTCGGTAATACTGGCCTATTGGAGAATGCAATAGCGGTGTTCTTACGTATATGTTTGGTTACATACGAGACCGTTGAGTATACCAGTTGTCAGGTGGAGCAGCAACGTCATTATACTGAGCATTCTGTGTGCACGATACTTACGGGTTGACATATCAAATACGGTGGAATCTATGTGTAGTGCGTACATGGCTTCTTCCGCACTGTGCCAGCTTGGTCTACTGTGAGACCATCCGACAATAGAGTGCACCTTGGGGTCTTCACGGAGTTTGGGCAGATGAATGGAACACATTGGTTGGAGGAGGACCAACACAGGGGTATGATGTGTATGCTAGACGGAGTGTTCCAGCATCCGTTCTTACCAGTCTACGCACAGAGGTAGATCAGCATGGAAGTATGCAGTGTTTGTTAGACGGAGTGTTCCAGCACCCGTACTTACCAGACTACACACAAGTGCACTTTCTATATTTCCTATCAGTAAATGTGTTTCTCAACAGTAAATGTATTTGAGGGATTAATTGAATAAAAGGATTTGGTATCAAATGATCTGTGATAATATGAGACGGTTTTGAGTCAGTTGTATTTTCACAATTTGCATCATTGATTCATTTGAACATAGATCAACAGTAGTGCCACGTTATAGACTGGATTTAGTCTCTTTGTGTTTCACCAAAATTAAGACAATTCACCATCATGTTCAGTTCAGAACTCAGGGAAAATTGAGATTAAAGTTTAACACTTCAAGGAATTTTACAGGTCTGCGGTTTCTCTAGTGGTTCCACAAAAGGTTTGAAAACTTACATTGAAGTTCTTGGCTCCTTCAACATTTACTACTGTTGATTTGTTGACTTCAAAATCTCAGGTCTCTTCTTGAGACTACCCTTTTGCAACATTGTCTGCCCTCCATCCTGTTTCCTCTTGTAATGTCCCCACTTCCCACTTGTTAAATTATTGTGTGTTCGTGTTTAATATTCATCGAGACAATCATGATATATATATATATATACACCATATAATAATTAATATGTAAACGAGATTATTAAATCGACTGTGAAACATGATTAACAAGTTAGGAAGTCACGTATGTATCGTGACTGGCATATGCTAAAGGAAGTCGCGTATACACACCGTGACTGTTCGTATATGCCAGTCACGATGGTATCGTGACTGTCTTATACATTGCTCATTCCACCGGTTGTTTTGCAACATATTTGTGCTGGGAACAAAACGTTAATCTTATGTTAATATGATTTGTTAATACGAACAGTCATGGCTTATCATATATGATAAGTCATGACTGTTCATATTGACATCCTCTAAATTCAATATATATAGTCATTGTGTTTGGTAGGATCAATGAATAACCAAGGCAATTGTATTCTACTGCATACTTCAGTATATATATATCTTATCTCCTGATTTATAATTCCTTAACACCACTAAGTCAGGAAATAGGAACAATTGTCTAGTAACCTTAAATAATAGGGAACTTCTTTCCTTAAAACCTTATTTTCAAATATGGATGATGACTTGTGAATGTAGATAGTGTAAGTGTTAACATGGAATTGATATTACCAAATGATCTTATTTCTAACTCAATGATAATAGCCTTGTCTGATATAACATGGAGAATGGACTAATCAACTTATATAGTGATTAGATTGTCACTTCAATTATATTCCTTGATTGCATGTAATGACTAATAAGGTAATATTGACAATGGTTATCTCAATTCTATATCTGATCTGATCTTTATAATATATGCAACATATCAGTGATAATGTTAGTCTCTTAAACAATCTCATATTTCAACTTATTCTTTATCATCCCAAATCTGTATACTTTCTATTGAATGAGTCCCTTTAATACCATTGGTATGTAAGATCGCTCAAAAATCATATTATTAGTCAACTGCCTTAACTGAATTATCGCTGGCTTCTATACGTATGTGGAACACTGTTCTTTATTGAATATTATCAACCTCTCTAATTAATCAGGCCTTCTAGACCCGCTGATCATAATTGCAAATTGTTGTCATCACTTATCCCATGCGGCTGAGGAAGGGAAAACACCCAAGAGAAAGATCGCATATCATTTTGTTTGCACGTTACAGAAGTCTATAAATCAGGAAGTTGATAATTCTTAATAGTAGACCCAATATTCCAATGAATGCAGATGCTGTGGGTTCCAACCTAATACATTATTATGTGCGTCTGAGGAGTCATTCCGTGAATATTTGCTACTGTGCTACTGGCTTGAAACCAATGCTAATGACCACCTTTGAAGTTCAACGACCATAAAATGTTGATGCTGTGATTATTTCTTTTTAACATTTGAAACACTTATGAATGCAAACAAGTTTTCGTTGCCAATATTAACGTGACAAAGGTCTTGTGTCTGTAGCGCAAACCTCTTATACCTCATTGTCTCTCCTTCCATCTGAAACTCCTCTTTTTCCCATTCACAGACTTAGCATTTCCCATATTCATTTCCCTTCCTTGATATTGTGTTCGATGATTGTTTTTGTCTGATCTGAATAATTTAAGGTATGAGATAATTCTTCTCCAATTAAATGTTCTGCTGTAGCTCGTCATTCCTATTGTGTTCCATGGTAAAAGTCTTTATTATATTATCCTGTGAATTTCCTCTCTGAAACTTGTTTGCTCATCATTTATGATGTTACCGTTCTATTTTGTTTTTCTCCATATTCTAATAATGTTTTTGTTCTTATCTAATATGAACAAATCCCCCTTGAGTCGATGCTTCAAACTCATTATATATGTCACGAAGGGGTATGAACTTGGTGGCGACTCTTTGTTAATTTAATCCTTAACTAATCGTTGTCTATTTGACCATTCTTCATCGACATCTCAAAGTTCTAGTTATTACTATACTCAGCGGTCAATACGTTGATAATAGGAATTATATTTAGTTTATAATATATGATAATATTAAATAGATGATTATGTATGATAATATGTACATATATAACATTTGTATTACAATTGTTTATTTAGTATTATTTTTTTTACATTGTTTAATTATATAATATGGATATATTATATTAATAATATATTAATATTGATCAGGCAGGTGGTAACTCATCAGATCCAAAACACACAGAGGACTCTAATTTTCAGCAGAGAATTGAACAAATGAAGAATCAGCTCCATGAGCTATTGGAAAAAACAGCATTGGAAAATGGTCCACCGGTCCCTACTGCTCCCATTGGTGTTCTTCATCCAAATACCATTCCACAGCAACCATGGGGGGCTGTTCTGGTGCAAAATGACAAAGTATTAATCTGGAATGATGGTCACCTCAGATGGACTACCTGGATTACCCGCAGTGGAAGGGATTTCTGAGTTACCAGCAAGATATCTTTTTGTATTTTTGATATTATTTTCTCTCATATATGTATGTAGATAGGAAAACAGTCCGTTCATATAGTGTTTTGATGAGTCCCATCATGTGGGCTAATTGTATATGATCTATCACCTGCAAAACTGGGTATTGTAATGCTGTTTTAATTATAATCAATAGAAAAAAAAATATAGTTAATTTATATCAATATATTATTATATATTGTTATTCATTATAAAATATATTATTGTCAATTATTATTATATTAATATTAATAATAATTTATTTGTTTATTAATAATATATTATATTATAATATTAATATAGTATATTATATTTAATAATGAATTATATTGTATAAATGATAATATTGATTTAATATATTATATTATACTTTATTTATTAATATATTATATCCTTAAAATATATTATTATTTATAATTTATATTCTTAGTATTAAATCATATTCTCAAGGTGGGGACATTACACCTCTATACCTATTCCAAGATCTTCTCTTCTTTTTCAAGAAGTGAGAGAGGTGGTTTTTGTTTTAAAGGATTGGGTTGCTAAATTTGAGGATTTAAGTCAAGAAGAGATGTAGGTAGATTATTCTGAAGCAAAATTAGACTAGGATTTTCAAGACCCAAGTAAAATTTCTGGTCAATAATTTAGGATCTTATGACATGATATTGTGAATGCATTGGTTGAGGCATCATCATGAAAATTTGATTGTTTTGTTTAGAAGATTGATGGCTAGATCATGAAGGCAAGCCATTAGTGACTTTTGAAATTCAAAGCCCAATAGTAGTTAGATTTATATTGACTATGCAAGCCAAGACAATAGTAAGGAAGGTTAGTAAAAATTTCCTGGTTTAAGGTACAAAGAAGAAATGAACACCCAACGTCTAGAATAGAAGATCACTCACTCTTGCAAGAATTTTCATACTTTTTCCTAAGGAATTGTTTAGCTTACCTCTTAAGCAGCAATTCAACCTCTCTATTGATTTAATCTCAAGGGCCAAGCTCATTTCTAAGGCACCATATCACATAAATACAATAGTGTTGCGAGAATTAAATATACAATTGCATTATTTAGTAGAGAAAGGCTTGATTTGACCTAGTGTGCCACTATGAGTTGCATTGGTACTTTTTGTAGGAGATAAGACTTTGTGATTGTGCACCAACTATATGATTCTGAATAAAGTAACCTTTGGAAATAGACACCCTCTTCCCAGGATCCACAATTTCTTTGATCAAATTAAAGGAGACAATCTTTTTTAAGATAGACTTGAGGTTGAAATACCATTAGTTCCAAATTAAGGATGGGGATATTTCTAAGACTACTTTCTACACTAGATATGGGCACTGTGAGTTCTTAGTAGTTTCCTCTATCTTAACCTACCCTCCCTCTCTACTTTATGAGCTTATGAGCCATGTCTTTCATGACTTTCTAGATCAGTTTGTTGTTTTCCGAGATGATATCTTTACTTACTGCTAGAACCAAAAGATCATGAGAAACATTTGAGAACAGTTTTTTCAAGGTTGTGAGAGCACAAGTTTATGGTCAGTCGTCTAAGTGTTTTTTCTTCAAGCCTAAGATATGTTATTTGGGACACATCATATCAATATAAGGCATCTTAGTGGAACCTATCAAGATTCGAATTATCATTGATAGGCTAGTCTATCATGTGTGTTAAATATTCAAAGTTTTATAGGTTTGGTAGGTTATTATTGCTGATTTGTAGAAATGTTTTTAAGAGTAGGTAATCCTACAATTGTTCTTCAGCATAAAAGGAAATTGCGAGTGACCAAATGATTGTGAAAGTGCTTCTCGACAATTCAAACCATTTATTACTACAGCTATAATCTTGCAAGTGCCTAGTCAAAGAAAGAAATTACAATATGGCTGTTCTTCTCTAAATGAATTAAGAGCTTTGATGCAGATGTATGTGTGAGCTCAATTATCCCATTCACAAGTTAGAACTAACAACTATAGTAAGTTATTTGACATTTTAGACATTATCATACGGGTAGACCATTTAAGATGGATAAAGTACATTGTCAGTCAATGTGGTTTAGATCCAAGCATTGAAATCAATAAATCTCGGATATATAACTATACTCTTCTCAAAATAAGTCTCCAAAACTATGAAATCCAAGCGTCAAACTCAGTATATGTAGGCCATAGAGATGTGAACTTTAAATTAAACCCATCTCCACATAATGTTCTTTGTCTACAACCTCACATCCTAAGTCCAAAATATAGATTTTACTAGAAGCTTGCACCAACTGAGCATGCGTAGAGATCTTATCCAAACTATTAGATTTGTTCAACCCAAATGCCTTTGTTGTAGGATGTTGGCAGTACTCTTATCTGCAGAGAAAGGGAGGTGTCTAACTATTGCAAAGATTTAAACCACGCAAAAATAAAAAATATTATATTGAAAAGTAGAATATAAGGAGAAATTGGAACGAAAAAGGCAAAAATACTATCTTGAAAATAGTATAATAAATGATACACCCATTCCATCCCATTTGCACTGTATGCCTATTTCATTCTACCTACATCATATGACCAATAAAATACAATCTTGCATTTGTCCACATTTTATGTTGACAATTTGAATAGGTTTATGGTCTCATAAGTGTGCAACCACCAAGGAGTACTTATAGTGGTATAGGGTAACACTTTGATTGTACAATGACCAACCTTAACCTCCCTTGTACAATCAGTTTCATTTGTACAAATGAATTTTTTAAGTGTATGACTTGATTGTACAACCCTTCAATTGTCCTAGCAAAAATCAATTTTTGGAAGCTATTTTGAACAATAATCTATTCTTGGGAGCCATTCTTAGTGTAATGTCTTGATCTCGTACGGTGTAATGTTCCCAAGGCCTTCGTAACTACCTGTGCTGCTACAAACTGCAATATTACCTCTGTCGAGAATCACCTCCGTACGCCAATATGCTGAGCAAGACCGTACGATAATGACAATACTACGACAATACAGGCGACTTTTGTACAGTAACACAACTCCCTTTTTGTGTTCGTACGGTGTTGAGGGTGACTGTGTGGAAAGCCTTATAGAAAGTGGTGAAGGTTGTCGAAGATGTCTGTATGTGGATTGAGCCGTATGGTATTTCAATCCGCACAATGATATGCAATACCTGTACGGTAATGGGCGATGGCTTAATGGAAGATTTCACCAAATTCGCACATGCAAGAAGTGTATTCAATAATGATAGTATTGTAGATTACAACAATTTCGGATTACTTCGCACAAATCCACAATCTCAAACAAATATCAGATATTGTTATTTATTACAATTTTTTCTACAAATATCATATATCGTTGTTTATTACAATTTTTTCTTCAAAGCAAAACTTCACAAATTTGGAGCACACAGTGAAATATCAGAATGATTTCCAACGGCAGACTAGGGTGGCTGTGAACCACCGAAACTGGAACAAACCAAATAGGGAGGATCTTTCACCTCCGAAATGGCGGATAATAGAACTCCAACTGGAATCCGCAATACAAATAAAATGTTCCAAATCACATACCAACAAATTCCTACATGCCGGTCATAAATACCCCTTTGGAGAAACTCCTGAGGGTTTACAAAAGAACACCGACACGACAAACACCTCTGAACAATAATAAAAATGGGCCCCTTTATTAATTAAATAAAGGTCCATTTATAATATTATTTAAATTCTGGGACCATTAATTAATTAAAATAATTTATTACAATTGGGGACATTAGAAATCTTTGTCGCCCAAAGATTGCTTATCCTCAAGCAATCCCCAAACTCTAGGATCCCAAACCATGCGCGGATATGGATAGCTATATTTGTTGAAATCTCCATGCTGCTTTAAGATCACATGTGCATAACTGGATTCAGTCGAGACAAGCAGACTGCCACCAAGCCTTTGTTGTGCCACTCTGATATAAACATTGCCATGTCCAAAGGTACTAGGGTCCCATGGAAGCCAATCATAAAACACATTGGTGCTTTGATTAAAAACCTTCATGTGATCATGCACACTAACCTGCCATCCACCATCAACCCAATTTTGCTTGATCTGCTTGAGTGATTCAACCAAAGTGGTCTTAGCCAATTCTCATTTCTCGATCCTTAGAAGAAAGGTCGACATTGTCGAGCCTGTGTTGCACCACTGTAATGTCTCGAAGAGGATTTTGGCTCGAAGGCGATCTCTACCTGAAGGGAATCCTGACCTGAAAGGGATCTCGACTCGAAGGGGATCTCTACCCAAAAGAAATCTCAGCATTGTCGATCCTGTGCTGCACCACTCTGAATCTCCCTTTGTCTTTGCTTCTGTCAAGGGTTTGAGGATATCCTCCATCACTTTTCCCGCAAAAGAATTCTTGGAGTCCTCGACCGGCAGATATGCCTTGCAATCTACCGAGATCCATTTATGTTGTTGCTGGTTCAAGTTCTTCAACTCTAGGAAGTTTCTCAGACTGTTGTGGTCTATTTGCACAACAAGTTTTGCTCCAACAAGGTACTGCCTAAACTTGGCCAGCACATGCATGACTCGCGAGAGCTTCCGACTATCAAACACGAATGGGTGATGGTCTTGCATCAATACGGCTCTAATTCTTTCATTGAACGTATTGCACTCCAGCACTGTCACTGTACCAATCAACACTGCCACTGTACTAGTCAACGCTGCCATCGTACCAATCAACGCTTCCATTGTGCCAGTTGTCATTACCACCATGTCAGTTAGCACTGTCACTGTACCAATCAACACTGCCACTGTACTAGTCAATGCTGCCATCATACCAATCAACGCTCCCATTGTGCCAGTTGTCATTACCACCATGTCAGTTAGCACTGCCATTGTACCAATTGGCACTGCTATCGTACCAGTCGACATTGTCACTGTGCTAGTCGGTTCTACCGCCTCCTTGCCAGTCGACACTTCCACCGAACCAGTCGGTGCTACTACCATACTAGTCGACACTTCCACTGTACCAGTCGGCATTGCCACAATGCCAGTTGGCACTGCCATTGCACCCATACCATTCAACACTGCCACCGTACTAGTGAAGAGTAACTCTTCATCAAGATTTCACTTCTCCACTCTGATATAAACATTGCCATGCCCAGAGTCATCAGCATCCCACGAAAGCCAATCGTAAAACACATCGGAGCTCTCATCCAAAATCTTCATGCGGTCATGCCAATAAAAAGGATCACTGGTAGTGTCTACTTCATGCATCTCATGTCCCCATTCTGGCTAACATCGTTTGGCGTGCCGGATCAGTCTATCACGGGCTCTCGTAGACTGTGGCGATGTAGAAAGAGTCATTCTAATGATTATTTGGGGATTGGATGGTCTTATTTGCTTTCGGAGAGATGGTGTTTATCATATTTTTTATTATAATGTGTTATGTGGGGCCAAAATGTTATAATTTTGAGTTGAGTTGCACTTTTTATTTTATAAAGTTACTTTTTATATAAAAGTGCATTATAAAGGGATTTTATAAAAATATTTTATAGATACTTCTAGAAGTTCTGGTGGCTTCTTAGAAAAGTGAATAGAGTGCTTGGCCTCTCATTGTTACATCCCATGACTTGAGTTTACACTGGTTTTCTCTTTGACAATTTGTGGCGCCATCTTGGTCTGTAGATTGTCATTTGATCTTTAGGAATGGAGTTTCTTAAGGATTTGCATAACTGAGAAGGTGAAATATCCTTTGAAGGGTTGCACTTTGGAAGTGGTATTCAGCCATTTCAAGTTGAGCTAATTTGGAGTCCTCAGACTTACTTGAGGGTTTGAGTTTTGGTTGCAAGAGGAAAAAAAAAGTCTGAAAAAGCAAATCCGAAAAAGCAAAGCGAAAAAGCAGATCTGAAAAAGCAGTTCGAAAAAGCAAATCCGAAAAAAGCAAAGCGAAAAAGCAGATCCGAAAAAAGCAAAGCGAAAAAGCAGATCCGAAAAAAGCAAAGCGAAAAAGTAGATCCGAAAAAGCAGAGCGAAAAAGCAATCCGAAAAATTAGTGCAGCCATCTACAATCAGGGTTCTACTTGCAGCATTCGTCATTTCCAGAATTATTGATTCAGTCACAAAAGTTTGCATATTAGGGCCACAATTTTACATGATATCGGTTGCTATTTGCATTGGAAATTAAAGCCATCCTTTGGAGCTGGTTCATCATTATTGGCATCGATTTTCCTTGGTGAAGAAAGCAGATTATATTGGTGAATAAATCTGATATTAAAATCAGATATTATAGTCTTGAAAGGGCGCCTTTGGTAGGTGCGATTTTGGTTGTGGAGCTCACATTTGGCATCGATTTCATTCAAGGCTTGGGTCGCCCATTTCCTTGGATCTTGGAGATGATGTTTGGTGCTTGAGACGGAATTTATATGCTGCATATAATTTTATTTTCAAGATCTGACTAGAACAGGGGCGGCTGGCTTAGAGAGCTCGATTTGGCTTGGAAGAACACATTTTCAATTGGAGTTTGGTTGCTTCTTCATCTATTCACAAGGATGCTTCAATCCAACCAGGTTTCATTGCATATAGTCCATCATTTCATTGTATAAGCATAACTTTTAGTTACAGCTGTAGGAGTGCATTTTCATACCAGCATATCATATATTTGTAATTCTGGTAAATGTCAAGAGTCTTGGCTTATTGATGAGCATTGTATTGGATCATTGTGTTGTAATAAGAGATACTAATTTGCTGGTCAATTGTAGTTGTCATTGAGCAATTCCATATCATTTGTAGTCAGCTTAGTAGTTTGCATACCAACTGTTTGACAAAATACCAGTTGGCTGTAGGTGATCATTTTTTATGATTAGAATTCATATATGCATTCAATATTATCAGAATAAGTTGCACATTCATGTTAGGTTATTGTTTAATCAATTTAGAGTCATTTGTAAACATTCTCATCGATACTAATTGAAGAAAGGAGTCATTAAAGCAAACTGAAATTTTATATCAGTCATATGACCCTTGTATGCAAAGTGTTTGATGAAATTCCTTGAGCCTTTATCAGCATTTTGAGAGCAGATTTGAGCAGGGTCATTACAGTGGTATCAGAGCGGTTTTCTTGCCATCTTGTTGGGTAAGAGTCATCTTGTATGAGTGATCAGCACTCTACTTTATCCAGAATGGACAGGTATAGTACAGAGTCTCAGAGGACACGACCTTGGACAGCTGATGGACAAAGTAGGAAGATCCAGAGTCGGAATAGTAGAAAGGATGGTTATTTAGACATTTGAGATGAACTTAAGAAAATAAGTCATGACATGTCTGAACAGTTGGTTAAGCGCCACTGTATGATGAATGACATGTTGTCCGACCTAGCTAAGGTGGATAAGTTGAATGGATTTCTATTTGGCAAATCTTCTCACAGGGCAGATGACACAATTACCAGGAACTTGCATGAGGAGTTTGAGGAATTAGCTTGCAGCCAGGAAGAGGTTTCAGTTCCTATTCAGCCACAGGAAGAAGTGGTGAAGGATATTACGCTGATGGATAGTAACTGTCAACTTGATACTCAAGTTGAGACAGTTGTATATAGGTTGCCAGAGGGTGATGTCATAGGTACTCAGGATGGTTTGGTTAGGATAGGCAGTGACTATAGCGTAGAGGGTTCAGATGATGATTTTGAGGATGTTGTTGTGCACGATGGCGAGATACCTGGTAGAGATGAGCAGACATTGAGTATTCATGACTTTGCTGAGCGGGAGTACCAGGCACATTTGGATGCTTCGTCACATGAGGTTGAGGCTGGTAGTACTTCGCATGATTTGTCCAGCCAGCTGAAGGTGAGCAAAGATAGTATTGTGACTTCATTATCTCATTATGACAGGATGCGGGATATGATAGAGGATCACATCCAGATGATTTAGTTACAGGGCAGACATAAGGGAGTTCAGGCAGAGTCTTCTTGTGTTGACTTACAGGCGATTAGGGAAGGAATGGGAATGATGAAGTTGAGTTATTTACATCTTCTATCAGATCGTGACCATCTTCTTAGCCTTGTTGGAGACTATTCAGATGCCTTGAGGAGGAAGGAGGAAGTTGACAGGCTTTCTCGCGAGCTTGAGGACACTCGAGCTTCTTTGGTGAATGCTCCATTGGCATTACAGGACTTGGAGAGACATGGGGATGAGGATGGCGTGGAGTTGAGTTTGGTTTCATCTTGCACACCTGATACTCAGCTCTCTGCGGCAGGCGGATCATATGTGGTCATTGATAATGTTGTGAGTTCATCTTGCATTCACATCCAGGATACAGGGACGGTGTCAGACAGGTATGTGCAGTTAGTTGGTATTAGTCATATTACTCAAGTGAGGAGTTTGCTTGAGTTACCAGCTGATTCTAGTTTACGGATAAGGACTCGAGATTGTTATATTGGCGTTTGGGATTCAGTTGACTGGAGATCTTTATCACTTTTTGGTAGCAGTGATTGTTTGGGTGCTATCATGGATTTGATTAGCAAATTGCACAGTGTTGTCCTTTCTTGTGCCAGCAGCTTGTCCGATATTGGTATTAGTTTTTATACACCGGTGTTGGGCGTTGTTTATATATCCAATCGACCATTCTTGCTGGAATGTGTTGATGATCTTTCATTTTTGGCAGTGTTTACAGATGAGTCCCAGGATCATATTGGGATTGATGATATCCAGGAGGATGTAGTGGGCAGTTTTGAGGACTTAGTTTCCTCGGTAGTTTCTTTTGGTATAGAGGAGTGGGACAGCGGTGCTACAGTTTTTGATACTTTGTATGTTGATATGAGCTTTGGAGTTGATTCGCATGATATGGATGGTAATACTCTAGAGACTAGTAACTTTGAGGATACTCCTTTGGACAGTGCGTCAGAGGAGGATTGTAGGAGATAGTCTAGCCAGCGCCATCATGTGTCTAGTCAGCTGAGAGTTAGTGAGCGAGACATTGCTATCGCTTGCCAGCATTTCAATGCTGCTCGTCAGTTGTTAGCAGTTTATGGATGGGGTTCTCCTACTAGTGATGAGCAGGGAGGCAGTTATTCTTCCTTGACAGAGATCCACTCTTTATGGGAGGCTATCCGGATTCTGAGACAAAATTATATGCAGTTGGTAGCCGATAGAGATTATCTTATGGAGTGGGGCAGTACAGCGTACGATGCATTATTGGCCAAGGAAGAGGAGGTGAGTGAGCTTACTCAGCAACTCGAGGTGACTTCTGAGATTCTTGAGAGTACACAGTTGGCTTTCGAGGAGTCACAGTTTCATTTGGCTGAGGTGACCATGGAGTTAGAGCGACTGGAGTCTTTACCAGATTCTGTACAGTCACAGGTTGTGGTGTCTGGTGATCCGAGGATGTCCATGGTCGAGATTGTCAGAGATAGTGGTGATGGGGATGCATCCATTCTTGATACTAGCATTGGCATATCGGGTTCGTTTCCACTAGAGTTAGGTTCAGTTGAGTTGGGTGCTGCAGCAGATTGTTGTGGTATGCCTGACATGGTGGTGGTCTCTACTACTGATGGTACGGAGACTAGGGATGTTGTATCAGAGATCATGTGTGATGTTGGTGAGCCAGCAGTTGGCATGGTTCCTGCTAGTGATACTACTCCCTTGGCGATGTCTTCGGAGGTAGTAGTCAGTTCCAGCTTGGTTAGTGATCGGTTGCAGTTAGTTTCATCTGGATTGCAATCTGAGTCACTAACTGAGATTGGCGCATCTTATCGGCATTACACTGTGAGGTATGCTCATCAGTTTACCTTTGATGACCATGTTGATGAGCTGATGATACGTAGATGTACTTTGGTCTTAGTGCTTGTCATTAGTTATGGGATGGTTTGACGCCATGGGATGAGAGTTGTGATGAGCATGACATGGCGATAGGTTCTGCGGTTGATAGCTTGATAATACATGACTTAGAGCAGGAGTTTGGGAGTGATGCTTCAGCGGTTGTTGTTGTTGATTCTACTCCTTTGGCTATGACATCTCCTGACTTACCTGACTTAGCTGGTAATCAGTCGCAGTGGGTTGTATCACCTGTGCATGGTGAGCTGTTGACTGAGGTTGGTTCTTCTTATCAGCATTATACTGCAGGGTATGTACATCAGTTTGCATTTGATCCTTGTGTTGAGGAGTTGATGGCAGGCAGATTTGGTTTGGGTTCTATTTCTTGTTGTTTATCTTGTGATGTCTTTTCGCCATCAGCGGTGCATGCGAGTTATGGTTAGG
This sequence comes from Chamaecyparis obtusa, assembly GCA_027943335.1. NCBI lineage: Eukaryota > Viridiplantae > Streptophyta > Pinopsida > Cupressales > Cupressaceae > Chamaecyparis > Chamaecyparis obtusa. Next base: position 853,669 of record BSBK01000997.1, read on the forward strand.
AGACAGTGGTCGGTGATCTGCAGAGTTGTGTTGACTGTAGGAGTTGTACAGTGTGTGGATTCTCCATACTTGGTATAGTTTCATTCGAGAGTGTTCACCATTGTTGCAGAGTTGGATTGTACATTCCGCATAGGCCAGTGGGATGCATTGATGGTATTTACTGTGTGGGCAGTTTGAGTTGTCCACTTTACTTGGGTTCTGATGTTCTGAGAGTTTGTGTCTCGTGGGTTCCTGACTGTGGCAGTTGTGATTTTGGAGTTTGGTTGAGCCGTATTTGTCAGTTTGATTATGGATTCCTCTTGGTTATATTGCAGAGGATATTGCAGGAGCCTGTGTTGATTGACAGCAGTATAGTTCATGACTACTTTTGGGATCCAAGTGGATTGATTGGTTTATTGTTCAGCCATTGCTTGGGGACAAGCAATTTCAAGAAGGGCGGACTGTCATGTCCCCATTCTGGCTGACATCGTTTGGCGTGCCGGATCAGTCTATCACGGGCTCTCGTAGACTGCTGGCGATGTGGAGAGTCATTCTGATGATTATTTCGGGATTGGATGGTCTTATTTGCTTTTGGAGAGATGGTGTTTATCATATTTTTTATTATAATGTGTTATATGGGGCCAAAATGTTATAATTTTGAGTTGAGTTGCACTTTTTATTTTATAAAGTTACTTTTTATATAAAAGTGCATTATAAAGGGATTTTATAAAAATATTTTATAGATACTTCTAGAAGTTCTGGTGGCTTCTTAGAAAAGTGAATAAATAGAGTGCTTGGCCTCTCATTTGGACATCCCATGACTTGAGTTTACACTACTTTTCTCTTTGAGCATTTGTGGTGCCATCTTGGTCTGCAGATTGTCATTTGATCTTTAGGAACGGAGTTTCTTAAGGATTTGCATAACTGAGGAGGTGAAATATCTTTTGAAGGGTTGCACTTTGGAAGTGGTATTCAGCCATTTCAAGTTGAGCTAATTTGGAGTCCTCAGACTTACCCGAGGGTTTGAGTTTTGGTTGCAAGAGGAAAAAAAACAGTCTGAAAAAGCAGATCCGAAAAAGCAAAGCAAAAAAGCAGATCCGAAAAAGAAGTCCAAAAAAGCAGATCCGAAAAAAGCAAAGCGAAAAAGCAGATCCGAAAAAAGCAAAGCAAAAAAGCAGATTCGAAAAAAGCAAAGCGAAAAAGTAGATCCGAAAAAGCAGAGCGAAAAAGCAATCCGAAAAATTAGTACAGCCATCTACAATCAGGGTTCTACTTGCAGCATTCGTGATTTCCAGAATTGTTGATTCAGTCACAAAAGTCTGCATATTAGGGCCACAATTTTACATGATATCGGTTGCTATTTGCATTGGAAATTATAGCCATCCTTTGGAGCTAGTTCATCATTATTGGCATTGATTTTCCTTGGTGAAGAAAGCAAATTATATTGGTGAATAAATCCGATATTACAATCTTGAAAGGGCGCCTTTGGTAGGTGCGATTTTGGTTGTGGAGCTCACATTTGGCATCGATTTCATTCAAGGCTTGGGTCGCCCATTTCCTTGGATCTTGGAGATGATGTTTGGTGCTTGAGACGGAATTTATATGCTGCATATTATTTTATTTTCAAGATCTGACCAAAACAGGGGCGGCTGGCTTAAAGAGCTCGATTTGGCTTGGAAGAACACATTTTCAATTGGAGTTTGGTTGCTTCTTCATCTATTCACAAGGATGCTTCAATCCAACCAGGTTTCATTGCATATAGTCCATCATTTCATTGTATAATTATAACTTTTAGTTACAGCTGTAGGAGTGCATTTTCATACCAGCATATCATATATTTGTAATTCTTGTAAATGTCAAGAGTCTTGGCTTATTGATGAGCATTGTATTGGATCATTGTGTTGTAATAAGAGATTAATTTGCTGGTTAATTGTAGTTGTCATTGAGCAATTCCATATCATTTGTAGTCAGCTTAGTAGTTTGCATACCAACTGTTTGACAAAATACCAGTTGGCTGTAGGTGATCATTTTTTATGATTAGAATTCATATATGCATTCAATATTATCAGAATAAGTTGCACATTCATGTTAGGTCATTGTTTAATCAATTTAGAGTCATTTGTAAACATTCTCATCGATACTAATTGAAGAAAGGAGTCATTAAAGCAAACTGAAATTTTATATCAGTCATATGACCCTTGTATGCAAAGTGTTTGATGAAATTCCTTGAGCCTTTATCAACATTTTGAGAGCAGATTTGAGCAGGGTCATTACAATGCAACAAATTGATCAATGTTGTCTTCTAGACAAGCTACATGCAAGAATCTTCTTTAACCTTGCTTTTGTCATGTAGGCTTATGTTTTCTCCACTTGTAAGGGTAGCTGCAGATTCCTGTATATCCTTGTGTGGCTCTTCATTTTCTTCATGTAGTGCATCACTCTTATTGTCGTCACCAACTTCCTCACACTTGTGCAAATGATACTTTGATTTTTCTTCACAATGCTTATGTTTGAATAAATTATTGACCAATCTACATGCTGCAATTAAAGGAATACATTCTAGATTACGAACAACCAATAGCATAGATATGATAGGTTGGGGTATTATATCAATCTCCTCAATACATTAAATCATAATATTCTCCATGGCAGAGAAATCTTAATATCATGGTGCTCCTTTATCATGACCAAGAAATGATGAAACATATTGTAGATCAAATCTTGCAATCCTAGATCCAAGAGGAGATTACTTACTCTGATATTTGCGCAGGTCTCCAGTATGGTAAATCCCCTAGCAAGTGGATCACTACTGATGTCATCTTTGCTCTGAAAGCTATCAATAATCAAGTGCAATATCTCTGTCAGGGTGTCATCAGCATACGGTGCTCAAGGAGCCAAGATTCTCAAAATCTCAACTAGACATGCTGCAGCGGCCAACTTGATTTCCTTGTCATGGTGTCTCAACAAACTGGGTTGACTTAAGGCAACCTTAATCGGAGCAAGGATCTTCTGTATGAATCTTGAAGGTGATTGGTCTGCCTTACACATACTTCCAATATATCTAGAGGAAGGTTAATACCATCACTAAGTTCCTTTCCTATGTTTTGTAGTGTCTTCAACCACCACTCTCCATCTCTACTGAGCGCCATAGTGTGATTCAGATCCCAAAATATCTCAATCATCCCAACAGGCTAGCAAGATCACCAGCTCTAATACCACTGTAATGTCTTGATCCCATACAATGTAATGTCCCCAAGGCCTTCATAACTACATGTGCCGCTACAAACCGCAATATTACCTCTGTTTGCCAATATGCTAAGCAAGACCGTACAGTGATGACAACACTTCCATATGGTAATGATGGTGGCTTCCGTATGGTAATGAAGTAACTTCCATACGACAATACAGGCGACTTCCGTACAGTAACACAACAAATACCTTTTTGTGTCTGTATGGTGCTAACGGTGACTAGGTGGCAAGCCGTACAACAAGTGGTGAAGGTTGTTGACGATGTCCGTATGTGGATTGAGTCATATGATGATGTACGATATTTCAATCCGCACGGTGATATGCAATAACCGTACAGTAATGAGCGATGGCTTAATGGAAGATTTCACCAGATTCGCACATGCAAGAAGAAAGTGTATTCGATAACGATAGTACTGTAGATTACAACAATTTCGGATTACTTCACACAGGTCCACAATCTCAAACAAATATCAAATATCATTGTTTATTACAAATTTGTCTTCGAAGGAAGACTTCACAAATTTGGAGCACATAGTGAAATATCAGAATGATATTTCCAATGGCAGACTAGGGTGGCTGTGAACAACCGAAACTGCAACAAACCAAATAGGGAGAATCTTTCACCTCTAAAATGGCGGACAACAGAACTCCAACTGGAATTCGCAATACAAATAAAATATTCCAAATTGCTTACCAACAACTTCCTACATGTCGGTCATAAATACCCCTTCGGAGAAACTCCTAAGGGTTTATAAAAGAAGCCGACACAATAAACACCTACAAACAATAATAATAAAAATGGGCCCCTTTATTAATTAATTAAAGGTCCATTTATAATACTATTTAAATTTTGGGACCATTAATAAATTAAAATAACTTATTAAAATTCGGTACATCACACTTAGCAAGAGTTTGTTCTTGAGAGTTTCTGTCTGTGAAGGTCCCTTTGTTGGTTTCTTCGAAGCATTATTCACATATTGGCATATGTTGACTAAATACTCCAAAATCTCTATTTTTTTTTAGCATTGTTAGCATATTTTTTTGCCTCTTCAAAAATCAAGAAAATGATGTGTCATGAAGGTCTGTGTGGTTTTGAAGGTCTTGGCAACTAGCAGCGCCCCTTGATCCAACTAGATGCCCACCACATTGATTTGGTTTCAAGTACTCTCCAAGTTTGTGTTTGCAAAGTACACTTCCAAGTTTGTTTATAGGTTCTCCTCTACAATATTATCATTGGTTTAGAAAGTCTTCCCTAATGTTGCTTGATGTTTTCTTGTTGTCTAGAAGATAAATTTTCCTTTTGGGGCGATGATGTAGTTAGTATAATTGTACAATGATTATTATTATACTTTGATAATATGGGTTATCCGACTATGTATTAATTGTTGTTGGCTTCAAGTAGTTATATTGTTGGTTGGTAGATGGTTGTGTTCCTCTTGTCAACCATTAGGTCCTTTGAATACATTGTGTATCGTCAAGGAAAGCAAGATGATTTAGTGGGATCACTCTGATCTTTGGCTAACCATCCCTGGCCTTCTATAATAAATTCATGTATGAGTAAAGATATATTTTTCTCTTGTATCTGGTATGCATTGCCATCTCTTATTAATTCATCTATTCATTATATTAGATAAAGCAGTAATCAAAGATAGGCTTGGTGTCATCAAAATCAATTTGTGTTTCTAGGCTATTGCAATTGACATCCTTCATAATTCTGAAATAACTAAACATATCTTTTACGTGCTAAATAATTGACAACTCTCCAAGATAGTAGCTAGATTTATCATTAGCTATTTTATTCTTATTAGAACACTAGCTTGATACAAAACCAGCTTAAGAAAATGAGATTCAATTTTTTCTATGTTTTGCAGGTACTCAACCCCATTCCTTAGCTCCCTATGTCACAACCTTTGCATGTTGGTAACCCACCCACTTTTCTATGTTGTTGCACTATTTAAATACAATTTCTAGGATTTAGAGGTCACTTCTTGTTGAGAATGTGTAGTCCAACATTCATGTAACCATTCCTTTCCTCCCCATCTCTTTATTTGCTAGTTCTCTTCATATTTATGTATTATGATGTGATAGTGAATAGAAGATATTGCACTCCTTTCTCGTGGATGTAGCCTTTATTGGTGAATCGTGTAATTTGTTGTGTTGCATATTTTTTTTATTGTCTTTGTTTTAGTTTTGTTGTTTGATGCTATTTAATCTGCTCTTTAAACTAAACAATTGGTATCAAAGCTCAAGAGAAGCTATGGGTAAAATTGTGGGGAAATTGAGGAAAAATGGAAGAACTAGATAAATGGAGAATTGAAAACTTCTCGGGGCAAAACTTCCGAATGTGGAAGCTACAACTGGTGCAAAAAGACCTTGCAATAACGTTGGAAGGAAAGGCAAAGAAGTTGACTAGATGTGCGATGAGTGGGAGAAATTGGACAAGAAGATAGTGGCCATAGTTCAAAATATTGTTATCGGCAACTTATTGCCGAGGGCAAAAAAAAAAAATCGGGAGATATCAGAGATAAGTCGGGAACTTATCGGCAAACTTCTCGGGAACTTAAAAAATGGCTTAAATTTAATTAAAAATGCATTTTTTTTGCAAAATTTAATAAGGAGATTCATCTAATGAGTTAGTAAATGAGTAAACAAACCAAACAAGCTGATCTAGATGTATATAAATGCAAATATGTATCAAAATTGCATCCTCATGTGGAATGCTGATGGCTGGTAGCCATAGTCTGATAGTCTGAACTCTGAAGAAAACTAAAAACAACAAATTGTCTTTGTAAAACTATAAGCAAATACATATGCCAAGTACAATATCAAACTAGTCTTCCTCTTCCTCTTCCCCTTCCCAGTAGCTCTAGTAAAAACTACGGGAGTGGGAGGGGGTCTAGCCCTAGTAGTCCGTTGTGGCTGTGACACCTCCCTCTACAAAACTGGTTGTGACTGGACCTCCACCCTAGATGTAGATGGTGCTGATACTGGCAATGACTCCTCATCATCTGTATCCTCCTCACTCTCACTGCTCTCATGATCATCCTCCTGAATGTCATCCAATCCTGCTGTGACTCCACCCTCTTCCATAGCTTGCCTCTCCAAATCATAGATGTCATCGTCTGTGAACAATGTAGGCTGCTCCTGTGATGTCCAATCACAGTACGGATCTATGTCATCCAAATCAAGTGGCCCTTCTGGTGGTAACTCTACCTTTCTTATGCGCAACTTAAGGTTATATTGCACATAAACAAGGTCATTGAGGCTTTTTTGTGCTAACTTGTTCCTCTTCTTCGTGTGAATGGCCTCAAATAAGCTCCAATTACGCTCACAACTAGATGAGCTACATGGCTGACATAAGATGGGCAAGGCAAGATTTTGCAGATTTGGGACATTCCCACCCCAATTTCGCCACCAAGCATCTACAAGATAAATATTAAAGAGTTAGAAAGCAAGGTGAAAACATATTTTAGTAACTTAGTTTTTATCTACTTATCATGCATGTGAAAGACACCAAAAATCCAAATATTGTACTTGGGGTTTGAGTCTTTCTTCCTCTTCTTGCACAATTTGAGGAGAATAGCTTGCCCGTTGCATTCTGATACACTTCCAGCTCGGCCACAATGAGGTTTCTCACCTCAACCTCAGGTACCATCCTCTGCATGCATTCAATGAAGCCCTCCATGACCTCTCCATTGGGATCCCCATAGGATGGAGAGAAGCGAAAAGAAGGGTTGAGGAAGTACCCCGCTACATGAATGGCTTGGTGGATCTGATTGTTCCACCTATCAATAATTTCCCATATGGGGTCAAATTTTAGGTTGTTCCCTTTGTGATTTTTAACAGCCTCTTTGGCCCTATCCATGGCCTCATAAAGATACCCCATTGGGGTTTGATCCCAATCTACCAAACGGAGAACTCTAACCAAGGGCTCTGTCATCTACAATTGAAAAGTAGAAAAAGATTATCATTAATTATAGACTAGAGTTCCAAATTAATAATGAAAGACTTGATTGTTGGATACAAAAAAATAAATATTCAACTTTTGAAGTTTCAAAGATACCTTCACAATTTCTGTAGCATCATCAAAAAAGTGGTTGTCAAAGACAATGTATGCAACACTTTGACCATCAGCCTTCTTTGAATAACTTGAGTCTAACCATGGTTGACTCACAAAGATTTGCTTGAAAGGATTCAAATAACTAAGAACACTTTGCAATGTTAAGAAAATTATTGCAAACCTTGTAGCTGCAGGTCTAACCAACTCCTTCCCTTGGGTGAATTTTCTCATCAAGTGGAGAATCCAAGGGTGATTGTAGATATATTTTGTTATCTTTCTTGCATCCTCTACAATCGATTTCACCCAATCCAATTTTCCTATGTCCTCCAAAAGAAGCTCAAGGACGTGCGCTGCACAAGGAGACCAAAAAAGTGTGCTATACTTATCTTCGAGGATCCTGCCTGCTGCCACATATGTCGCTGCATTGTCGGTTATTATTTGCACCACATTAGCAACCCCCACCTCCATCACAACTTGCTCTAACATTAGAGCCAAAGTTTCAACTGTCTTCATCTTGTCTAAGGCATCCAAGGATTTCAGAAAGACCACTTGATCCTTGCAAGGAACTAAAAATTGATGATGGTACGGTTTCTTCCATCCATCCATCCATTTGAAAGTATAGAGCAGCCAAATTGTTTCCATTGCAATTTTTGGTCTTCTACCACATCATTGGCCCTAGTAACAGCATCTTTGAGCAATCTACAAGAACAAAATAAAAATAACATTAAGTACACAACTTTGTTTAAAAAAATTACATTCAACAAAAATAAGTAAATTGTAAAACCGTAAAAGTGAACTAACCTCCCACTCAAGTCTGCAGGAGTAGGTGCCTTGTAGCCCTTTCCCGCTACAGTGATTCCTGTCACAAAATTCAGCCAATAGGGACTTGCTACAACATTGAAGGGGATATTGTTAAAATACCAAAAATCAACACATTGAATGTCAACTTGCTGATGCACATCGCTGTTCCACCCACTACTCTCTACTGATGGTTGTGCTCCAGGTGTGTTTCTGGGCACAAAAAAATTATCTATAGAAGATGTGCATGGTGCTGGTCTACTAGAACTAGTGGAAGTGGAAGGCGAGGACAAGGTAGATTTGCGGATCCATAGGCCACGATGAGAGCCCACTATGCCCTCAAGTGTTGCTTCATCTTCTTCAAGGGTGGATGGGATACCTGGTCACAAATCACAACCCACATTATTTCATTATGATCATTTTTATAACTTATAAACGTATAGGCTTTAGCAAAATCTAAACTGTTGAGGTGATTATAAAATAATAAATGATTCTTAAAAATGAGATAGTGTGAGATACCTTGTGAATCAGAAATGGCTGCCCTCATGGCCAATTTTGCCCTTTCCCTTTGCAACTTTTTCGCTTCTCCAGCAGCGAGCAAGGCATTCGTCTCTCTCATTATTTCTGGGGTGGTGGTGTCACAAACCCTTGTGTCACGCTTTGTGATCCCTGCAAGGTGGTATTTCAAACGAGATATGTCTCCACTAACTACTTTTTCACATTTTATGCATATCACAGTATTATATTCGGGTCCTTCAAAAGCATATGCCCATGCCTTGTCTCTAGCTCCTTTAGGGCGCGTTCCTACATATCCCAATGGACATGCGTCTACTGGGGCACTGGCAGACCCTCCAGCTGACCCAGTTGTAGAGGAATCCCTATTTGCCATTTTGATGAAGAATCAAACTGCACATGTCACATACAAAATGAGGGCACAAATTTAGAAATTTAATAAAGAAATTTAGAAACAAACTAAGTTAGTTCAAAACTTTAAATAAGTTTAAACATAGCTGAAACTTGAAGGAAAAAACCAAAAAACTTGTAAGGTTATGAAATTTTTGAGAAAATATGAAGTTTTTGAGAAAACTATGAAAAATTTGCAAAAATTGCTAAAAATGGTGTTAGATCTTATTCATTACGTTTTAAAACAAGTTAGAGTAGATTGGAAATGATATTATATAGTTTGTATAAACTTGAATGCATTTAATACAAGACAAAATGATTTTAAAACAAAAGGAAAAGAATTTTGAAAACTTACTTGTGAATTTGAATTTTCTTGAAAAATCCCTTCGAATCCACTTAGAATCGATCTAAAATGCCTCAAATGTTGATCTTTCTCCTCCAAAACCCTTCTTAGTTTCTTTCCTCTTCAATAATTTGTTGTTTAATGTTGGAACCATAGTTCAAGGACTATTTGGACTCGCCTCAGATTCAGAAAGACTTGGGAGTCTGTGAGCGAGCCAAGTCGACTTGCCACAAACTCATGAGCCGAGTTCAGGCGAGTCATTACCTTGGACTCCTAAGTTTTTGATGTGGACAGAGTCCTATATCAGGACTCCCGAGTCTTTGCAAATGACTCTCAATGTTGTCTTTAAACACACAATCAACTTTAAAACATGTTTTTTTTCTCACTATTCCTCACTTTTGTTATCTGATATTGCTCAAAACAAGTTTGTAGGGTTTGAAGAAAGTGAGGAAACAAGATGAAAGCTGCAAAAGTCGAGGACTTTGATCTTGAAGAAGAAGAATCAACTCATCATTTAGATATCTCAGCACCTACTAGTTCAAGGCCTAAAAATTTGAGTTATATTAGGAGAGGAAAGAGGAAGATGTACTCTTTAGTTTGCTGTTTTCCACATTTGGACATATCACTATATGTAATTTTGTAAACATTTATAAACTTATGCTGCTGTTATACATTTTAAAGTTTCAAACTATGAGTATGAACGATGAAATTTTGAATATTGAGTGTTTGGAGATCATATGACACATGTAATGTTTCAATTATGGCTCTTATGTCCTCTAAATGCATTAATTTCTTTTTGTAGAACTATGATTTTTTTTCTTTTGTCGAGTCATTTCTTGAGTTTTTGTCGGGTTTGAGTTCGAGTCCATTCTTTTGGTCTACTGAGTCTGAGGCAAGTCCAAATTTTACAACTATGGTTGCAATGGAGAAGATAGTGAAAGGTCTTTGATATTGTTTATCTAACATGTAGGAAATGACTTCTATATTAAACAAGGTTTTTCTAATGAAGAAATTATACAATTTGAAGACAAGGGCAAGCAAAATTGTGTCAAATCATTTAAATGAATTTAACTCGTTGATCAACTAGTTAATTTTTGTAAGCATAAACTTAAATGATGAAATCAAGGCCATTTTGTTATTGTGCTCTCTACTTGATAGTTGGGAAGGAGTTGTTGCGGTTATTAGCAACTCAGTGTTTGGCAAGAAGGGAAGTGTATTAAAATTTAATGATGTTGTTGGGACTCTTCTCAAGGAGAATATGAGGAAGAATCAAGGAAGTTCATTGGGAGATGCTTTGATAACCGACAATAAGGGGAGATCACAAGAAAGAGGAAACCATAGGAAGATCAAAATCCAATGGGAGATCAAAGTCAAGAGGCGGAGATAGTGGTTGGTGGTATTCTGGCAAGCAAGGCCACATGAAAAGAAATTGTTGGTTAGTCAAGAAGACTGAAAATCAGGCAAATGAAAATGAAGCAAATGTGGCATATGAAGAAGATGCATGAGCTCTTACTCTAACTACAAGAGAATCTACAACAAATGTTTGGGTTCTTGATTTGGGAACATTATTTCATGCTACTTCATGCAAGGAGTATTTCAAAGGGTATCAAAGCAATAATTTTGGTAAGGTTTATCTAGGTGATAGTGAATCTTGTGATGTTGTTGGCAAAGGGGATATTTCGTTGAAACAAAAAAAATGGAAATAGTTGGCCGTTGCAAGATGTTAGATATATCCCTCAACTTGAAAAAAATTGATTTTGGCTGGGCAGTTGAATTCTCAAGGATGTAAAGTCACCAAGTACATGGAAAGTGATGAAAGAAGCCTTGATAATTGCCAAGGGTAGTAAACCAGACACTTTGTATGTGTTAGAGAGTCACATGGAAGTCAGAGCTACAATGACAATTATGGATAGTGACACTATAATGTCCTCTTCTTGTCAATAAATTCACAGGATCTTGTTTAGCCTATTTTCTCATCTCAATAGGCTAATAATTTATTAAAAGGGATGCATTTCCAGTCATGACTTTATTTGTTGAGAAATAGATGAAATAAAATATTATTTAATGGGTTTATAAAGTTAAAGTTTATGTTATAAAATAGCATTATAAAAATTGACTTTATAGAGTAGCTTTATAAAATGAAAGTGACTTTTTATCCCACATTGCTCAACGAAGGTGTTTCTAGCATCTAAATAGGCCTTACAAACGAAATTGTACTCTCATTTGGGATGTCATGAGAGTATTATATTGAAACCATTTCTTCTTTGTTGCTGATATTCAGTGGCTGGATTCTTTTGAGGTCAAAATCCCTTGGAATCAAGAAGGTTTGGACAGAAACCCACTCCTTCAATGTAAGGTGAATTTACATCAGAGTTCACCATTGGAATCAACATTTAGAAATTTTGAAGAAACAAGAAGTTTTGAGCAGGTTGAGGTTCATCTTAAGGAGAAGTAATGGCACCCTATCATTTTTGGTATAAGGTTTCAGATTGTGATTGATACAAGCTATCAATTTGGGAAGTTTTGGTGTTCAGCCAAGAGGATGACTCATTGAAATCAGTCCTACATCAACCTATTCTCTCTTGGCACCTTTGTTTGGATACACTGACATTCTTGGGTCAATACATGGGCAGAGAACTCCTTAGAAGAGCCAATTTGAGGGTCATAAGCCACAAGGATTAGAAGCACATCCAACTAGAGTAAATCGAGTATCATTTGTCTATGTGGCCAAGTTTGAGAAATGCCTACTTATGAACTCCAACGACAGGGAAAAGAAATGATTATAGCACCATATTCGACCATAACAAACTTCTATTCAAGTTATTGTTGTTGAAGGGTTTGGTCACCAATAGTTTGGTCATATGCTAGAGTTTGTAGTCCTAGGGGCAAACACTTCATCACATGCCTCTGTTAATTCTGCCTTACCAATGAATGATTTAATGGTTAGCTTCTTTGTCAAAGTGTCTCTATCGAGTGAACAACCATTGCCAAATAATCAGATTTATTATATTTTCTATAAGTAAGCCACATTAAACTCCATAGTTTGGTCATATGCTAGAGTTTGTAGTCCTAGGGGCAAACACTTCATCACATGCCTCTGTTAATTCTGCCTTACCAATGAATGATTTAATGGTTAGCTTCTTTGTCAAAGTGTCTCTATCGAGTGAACAACCATTGCCAAATAATCAGATTTATTATATTTTCTATAAGTAAGCCACATTAAACTCCATAGCGTGCATCATTTTCTTTAATTTTTAAGATGCCAAAAGCAATACTAATAAAGCCCAAAAATGCAATTTCCAAATCTCTTCTTGCCAAATCTCTTACTTGTGAAACAAAGCACAAGAACTCAAGAAATTGTAGCTGTCATAAAGAAGGGCAGCATTCATGTAGCTTCTATTTGATGATATTATTGAAACTCGGTGACCCACTCGGATTCTAGACATGACTTTTGCATCTCAAATTGGATGTTTTTAGCACATCAACTGAGTCATCTGGCTTGGACTCGGCGAGTCAGCCATGTGACTCGTGACTCGTCAAGTCGCGACGAGTCATGTGTCTGTTAGTCCTAACCGGTTACTGAGAGGGGGGGTGAATCAATAAATACAATTTATATTACAATTAAACCTTATATATATATATATATATATATATAATCTTACAGTATAAATAGAATATAATCAACCACTCATAAACAGAAATAGAAAAACACAGGTCAACATAGCATATATACGTGGAAACCCTCGGTTAGAAGGAGAAAACCATGGTCGAACAGAACCCACAACTTTACTATTGCAGTAATAAAGGTACCCTGTTAAGAGCTTACAAAGCACTTATAAGAGTGCTACCTGGTAAAGGGATTTGGTAGAAGACCTGTTAGGATCTTGACTCTGTTAGGAGTCACCTTGTAATAGGACTTTCAACACCAATTAAGATGTTACCTGGTTAAGAGATTTATACAACGAACTTGTTAGGGTTCACCCTGATAGAGGGATTTGAATATGCTTAACAATAAAAGCAATGATCTGTAATGACACTTTTTGTCTAATTAGATCATACCTGATACCCTTTCCACTCTGCTTGGCTGTTGAACCTTTTTGTCTTTCACTTCTCGTGATCGTAGCTTCTCTCATAAGATATCTCTCTCCTGCTTTGTATATTCAACAACACATCTTGTGTATGCTATATCTTGTATTTATAAGACATTACTCTTATTAAAATACTTTCATAGTTCCGCCAACCTGTAAACTCACCCATAAATCATGCATGCAAAAGGCTTGCAAAATGATCTTTGAGTTTACCTTGAAACATCCACGTAGAAATAAAGCTAACTCCAGTTCCAACTGTGAATGCTCCGTATAATTTGGTTTTAACTGAAACAGGTCTGCATAATCCGGTTCGGATTACCATGCAGTCGACCAGTATTAATGTTATATCCGGTTGTTCATATATCCCCTGTATGTCTTATAAGACCGGTTGTAGACACTCTGTTTGGTCTACTAGTTCATACTAAAGAGTACCGGTGATAGATTTGTCTACCGGTGCTCCGGTGCTATTGATGTTTGCCTCTAACTTAACCAATGACGATTAAAATATGTCAACAATCTTCCCCTTTGGCATTGGTGGCAAAACATCACTTTACATTCCCTGTCATGTAGACTTCCCCTGTTCTTGTGCTGTTTGTTAATTTCTTCTTCTTTGTATGTTGAATCTGCTTACCAGTAGCTGATTCCATCCTGTATTCTGATCTTCCCTTCCAAATCTTCTTCCAGTTCTCATCTTCTTCCCCTTTTTGCCTCCATAGGACAAAGGATAATTATTCCGGTTTAGATCTGTAACTTGGTGAAGATATCCTTGTAAATTTTCTTCGTTGTTTGAAGAAAGGGATTCCATAGACCGGTGACATGCTCCAAGTTTTTCTGTGCTGCTTGCAGTGATATAATTATGTTCTCCATGTCTTCTACAGTTTTGTAGTCCGGTTCTTTGAGCAGACTGTCTGCCTCGGTTGCAGTCTTCTACATTAGATCAATTGTGGGGGCAAGAAATAATTGGAATCCAATAAGATCTTGAATTCGCTTTGTTCTTTCTTCAGATGCCTTTCTCAAAATGAGAGCTAGGCTTGTCATTTCCCTGCTAAATTCTGTTGCAGATGTGTTCTTTACGTCGAATTTTCATGAAAGAACCCTTATTTCCTCTGAAGTTTTAGATGTCTTTTCTATGATATCCGGAACAAAATTTTCAAAATTTGAAGTCCTTATCATTAGATTTCCTGCATCTTGTATCTGTTGATGGAGTGCTGTTGTATTCGCAGATACAGTTGTCTTCAACTCTTTAACCTATTTGTGCAGAATTTCTACCCTTTTATTTACGTAGTGATCAATGGCTATTGTCTTCGGATCGGTGACATCTTCTCCATTAGCTTGTGCCAATATCTCCAATTGATCAATAACAGGTTCGTCTTCATCAAGGTTTGCATCTGGTACATAGTTGTACAAGATGTTCCTTATACTAGTGAGGACCATGTCTTGTTTCCTCTTTGTGAGCTCTTTCAGTTGTCTAGTTGACATCTTGCTTATGTCAACTACAGTGTCGCTAACTTTGCTTTTCTTGGCTTCAGCTTCGGTTGCAAAGGTTAGCTTTCGCTTTGATGCGGATGAGCTGGGAACATCTACCTGTTCCCTTTGCTTTGGTTCCTGTACCGGTTGTTCTTCTACAGGCTTTTCTATTCAGAATGTACAGGTACTTCTTGTTCTTGAGGTATGTCATCATGTTTCATCTCCTGTTGCTGAGGGAATTCCTGTTGTGGTGCTTCTTCTTGTTGTACTTCCCCTTCCAGTAGGATCTCTTCTTCTGGTCGTGCTTCACCTTCTGGATGAGCTTCTGTAATGACCCCGTGTCCTAGATGGTAAAGTTTGAGCGTTAGTATGAAGGAATAATGAGTTCAATGAAATATCCTCCTAATTATTCATGTTATACAACCATTTACTCATTAAAAGTAATGCAAATAACAACAGGGTCAGCACATCATACTTGATAATTTCGTATTCCCTGCATCATCTATCCTCATAGTGGATGGTATAATTACTGCCCTTGGGATGGAAACAATCTCTAAGAGGCTCCCTCATGGTTGACAACCCGTTTTGGGATCTATTGCCTCAATGGGATCAGATTACTCCTTTCCTCTTGCAAACTCCCTATCCACTGTGCAGATTTATGAATTATAGAGTTTACCAATTTATCAAGCATCTATGTGAAGAATTTATTATTTGGTTAATGATCAACCGATTTCATTGTGGTATTACTCTACAGTAGTTGTTTGGTTTACTAATGGATTTTCTTTGTATTCTAAGGGCGTCTTTGAATATGGCGTCCATAATCTATACTTAATACATTACGCATAAATTGTGAAAGGTAAAAAACATAACTAAGGCATACTTTTCCAACTTGCCGAGAGTGAGTGAAGTTCCAGTACCTGCTGGTGCGTTCTCCCAATCACAGTGGATGCCTTTGAATGCGGAATCACTATTGAGAAACGTGTTTTTCCTGTATTCTGGAAAACGTATTGGCTGAGGTTTTATACCCTTCTTCCAATCTCCAAACAAAAACATTCCATGTCTTCCCCAGTGATTTCAACTAAACTATATACTTGTATTTAGCGATGGAGTGACACGGGAATGAGGCACGTCTCATTTAGTGGTGCCTCTTTGATTATGATATGTTATCTTCATAATCCTTTGTTATCGATTAATGCCATTGACGGCTTATGCCATCGATATATTTCCAGCAATCTTTATTGTTTATAATCCTCGAAGGACTATGGTCCGAGGATCCCGTCGATATTTATTATAATGATAATCTCTTCCGCAGCATTTGAAATTATATTAGATAATATTATATGTTGTAGATTGATATTAATATATTAATATTAATATTAATATTAATATATTAATATATATATTAATTAATATGTAGATTAATATATTTTAATTAATTAAGATTAATATATTGTAGATTAATTAATTAATATTAATCAATTAAGATTATATTTTGTAATCAAAATATATTTTATTATTTATTCCTTTACTTATTTAATCTTGTATAATCTATAATATACGTTTAATCAATTCATTACAAATATTATTCAATAATGATAATAATTTACAAGTTTGTATCTAAACTTGGTTCATGACAGCTTCTTCTTCCAGATGAACTTCCTCTTGCTGTTGTACTTGTTCTTCCGGTGGAGCTTTCTCTATGTGCTACTCCTCAGCTGTTTGTTGCTTATCCACACTGATCTCTTCCTCATTTGTTTCTTTTTCAGTAGTCATCTTGATCGATGACTCTCCCAGTACTTGTTCTTCTGGTAGAACTTGTTCTCCCAGATTCAGATATTCACTGGTTGTGAACGTTTCTATTGGAATGTGTTGCTCACCGGTTTGTTCATGAGTAGTGAATTGAACCGGTGGTTCTCGTTCTGACTCAGGTTCTTCCTGTGGACCTGTTGTCTTCAGAGCACTGAAGTCATATTGTTGCCAAAACTCAAGTGTCTCTTGATAGACTTCCTTTTCATATCCGTTGACTATCTTGGCAACTCTGTTCTTTGTATCCAAATTCATTGATACTTCCTCCACTAGAAGTTTAGTAGTATCTTCATTGAGACCAGGTTTTACCTGTGACAATGTCTCCTTAACAATTCTATTGTTTGAGCCTAAACCGGTTCTCCATTTATTCATAAGTCTCTTATTGAGTTCAGGAGGAAATTAAGCCCTATAGTCTCTGGGACTTCTGTTGAAATCCAGAAAGGTTTCCAACAGATTAACTTCTACCTTTTTCTTATCTTCATCTCCTAACACACTGATGACAATCCCAACCGGTGCTAAGAGGGAAGGGGTGAATCAACACCTCTAAAACTTCTTTCCTTTAAGTCCTATGAAGTAAACTTAGAGCTGAAAGGCAATCTGATTTAAGCATATAATAACAGTAAGCAAACAATCACACAGTGACACTAGATTTATCATGTGGAAACCTGGTTTGGGTAAAAACCACAGTGTGAAGAGACCTCACAAATTTTGTACTCTTCTGGAGTACGCCCTGTAAGGAGCTTTCTCCGTTAAAGGATAATAACACACTGCTAGGTGCGACCCTGTTAAGGGATTTGTTACAATAAGGCGGGTTAGTGCCTGCCTGGTTAAAGAACTTTGAACACCTTACAGGATGCCACCCGGTTAAGGGATTTGATACAAGGGACCTGTTAGAGTCCACCCAAATACTGGGATTTAACTATTGTAGTTGCTAGAAAACAATAGAAGATTGACCTTTTACAATTGGCTTTGCATAGCCTGATAAGATCTCTATTTGTGCTTAGCTGAGAATCGTCACCGATCGCCGCAGGTGTGTTCTCCTCTACTGTTGTGCTTCTCTGCACACAATTCTTTCTCTTCTTCTCTTTCTGATTTACCCTAGCTTCTTTTGAGCTTTTCAGGTTCACTCTTTTCTCTAGCAGAATGAAGGCGACTTCTATTCTCCGTAGGCAAAAGAATATATAGAGTCTTAGCCCTAATTGCGCTCGTTATGCATGACCTAATTACAGATCCTTATCAGATTCATTTACTTAATGGAGTACCAGTTCACTGAGGAAACATCTGATGCATGCCTTTGCTTTATCTGCCTTATGAAGAAAGCAATAGTTGCATGTCAAGCAACTTTCTTTCATGGGAGATAACGCTATGTTTTAAAGTCACTGATTTCGGCTTTAAATCCTCTAGACGCGCCTTAAACCGATCACCAATTTAACTTAGACTTCCGGATTGAGTGCAGAAAATCTCAATCGAAGAGTCGGTTAGAACAGGTAGTTTGACTATGACTTCCTCGGTTTACACCGGAGTCATTAATAGATCGGTTGAGATCTTCATGCTATGAACAGGTAAGAGTAGTTGACCTGTTACTGTCCCTTTCCTTGGCTCACTGGTTGCACCGTCCTTGGTTGTATTGTTGACACCGGTTTGTTGTTGCTTTCTCTGTGTTTGGCTACACCTGTTGTAGCCAGGTCCTCAGTTGAAGGTTGAATCCTCCTTTGCTATACTGTATACACTACTCGGTTGTTGAGGCTTTATATAGTGACCGGTGGTAATTGTTAACAGCCACAACTTCTGCCAAACCATCCTCCTTTCATACAGATCTCCTTGGATCTGTAGACTTTATAGAGATGACAAGTCTCTATACTCTTTTTGCCAATCAATGATAACACTAGTACCGGTAGTAGGCTTACCGGTTATCATCACTTAATGCCAACAATCTCCCCCTTTGGCATTGATGGCAAAACCTTGATGGACAATCACAATATCACCGGATTATTGTGCTTGTATCTCTGTATCACTGCTACTGCTACAGTCTTCCGGTTATTGCCAAACTCTCCCCCTTTTTGACAATGATGCCAAAGGCTAGTCAGAGAGACTATCTTTTTCTAATCTGCTCCCCCTATGAGCAGCATTCCTTTTTCATCAGTCCAGGAAAGATGAGGGGTATCCCTTTGTTGAAGCAGAATGAACGGATGATCACCTTTGCAAGTTTACTGAAGATCATGAAGGGGTATCACCCCTAGTTTACCTCTGAGATACTCAAAAGTACTCTTTGGTAATGGTTTTGTGAAGATATCAACAATTTGTTCCTTTGTGGGAACATACTCCAATCTCACCTCCTTATCTTGTACTAGCTCTCTCAAGTAATGATACTTGATGGCAATGTGCTTTGTCTTGGAGTGCATAACAGGGTTCTTGGATATGTTAATTGCACTGGTACTATCACAATAGATAGTTATCGATTCAGGTATCTGTTATTTAATTCCTTCCAGTAGTTGTTTGATCCAGATCACCTGTGTGCAATTGATTGCTGCATTAACATATTTGGCCTCTGCAGTAGATTGGGAAATACAATTCTGTTTCTTGCTTGTCCAAGAAACAATTCTTCCACCAAGAAAGAATGCACCACCACTAGTGCTCTTTCTGTCATCAATGTTGCCAGCCCAGTCTACATCAGTGTACACTTTTACTTCAAATCCCCCCTTGTGTGGAAACCATAATCCATATTCCTCAGTGCCCCTTAGATATCTGAAGATTCTCTTTACTGCTATCAGATGTGTCTCTTTGGGATTTGCAGAGAATCTTGCCAATATGCCAACCGCATGTGCAATGTCCGGTCTACTGTGAACAACATACTGCAGTTTTCCTATCATGGACCGATACATTGTTTCATTCACTTCTTTTGCATCATCCTCCTTTGATAACTTGAGGTTAGTTATCATTGGGGTTCCAACCGGTTTAGAATCTTCAAGTCCAAAAGAATTTCTTTTATATATTTGGACTGAGATACAAAGATACCTTCTTTTAGCTGATGAACCTGTAGTCCAATAAAGAATTTTATGGTGCCTATCATAGACATCTCAAATTCTTTCTTCATCTCTTCAGCGAAGGCTTTGCTCATCCTGTCATCTCCTCTAAAGATGATGTCATCCACAAAGATCTTAGCATTCAGATTTCCATCTTTTCCGGTCTTGAGATACATATTGCTATTATCCCCGGTTCTTGTGAATCCTATGGTCAAAAGGTATGAATGCAGCCTCTCATACCAAGCCCTTGGAGCTTGCTTAAGCCCATAAAGAGCTTTCTTCAGTTTACAAACCATTCCATTCTTATGTGCAGATGTGAAGCCTTCCGGTTGTTCAATGTAAACTTCTTCCTCCAATATTCCATTCAGGAATGTAGACTTAACATCCATCTGGTATACTTTGAATCCTTTGTGAGCAGCATAGGCGAGTAGAATTCTCATTCCTTCCAGTCTTGCTACCGGTGCAAAGGTTTCTCCATAGTCCAGTCCAGCTTCCTGGGCATATCCTCTGCAGAACAATCTTGCCTTATTTCTTATTACTTTCCCATCCTCATTCAACTTGTTCCTATAGACCCACTTGTTCCCTATGACATTCTTGTCCTTTGGTCTTGGCACAAGCTCCCATGTATCATTTTTTCAATTTGCTCAATTTCTTCCTCCATGGCCTTGACCCAATTGTCATCTTCTAGAGATTCCCTGGTGGATTTGGGCTCTATACAGGAAAGTAAGCATATATTCTCTCTGGCCTTTTTCCTGGTTAAGATATTTGCATGTTTGTCACCAATTATATTGTTAGTGGAATGATATGTGACATACCTTGGAAGAACCGGTCTCTGTTCCCGGTCTGGTTCTTCTGGTTGAGCATTTTCTTCATCATGGTTTTGGGCATCATCTTGTTCACCATCCTGCGTTAACCTGTTGGGTTTAGGTACAATCTCCCGCTCTAGATGTCTGTCCATGTTTATTTCTCCTTCATCTTCAGTCATTGCTTCGTTGAACTCAAAGGGATTTCCTTCATTTAGGCCTTCAAGACTGTCATGATCATCATGACTGGTCTTCTTATCTAGTTCTGAAGATTCATCAACTTTTACATTGATGCTTTCAATTATCTTGCATGTTCTCTTGTTCAAACACCGATAGGCCTTACTTTTGGTAGACTAACCCAAAAATGTTCCTTCATCACTCTTGAGATCAAACTTCCTAGAATACATATCTCTTTTAATGTAACATTTACTACCAAAGATTTTGAAGTAACCTACACTGGGAGTATGCTTAAACCATAGTTCATAAGGAGTCTTACCGGTTCCCTTTTTTACTTGAACTCGGTTGAGTGTGTAGATAGTAGTACTAACAACTTCTCTCTAGAAGTGATGAGGGAGATCCTTCTGGATCAACAGGGTTCTGGCACAATCGATCAGAGTCATGTTCCTTCTTTCTGCTACTCTATTTTGCTGCGGAGTCCTTGGTGCAGAAAACTATCTTTTTATTCCATGTTCCTCACAGTAGCGAGTGAACTCTTGAGAGGTGTGTTCACCTCCTTTGTCAGACCTTAGGCACTTCAGGGTTTTACCGGTTTCCTTTTCCATTCTAGCTTTGTAGATTTTAAAAATGTGGAAGGCTTCTGATTTCTCTCTGAGAAAGAGTGTCCACATCATTCTTGAGAAGTCATCTACAAAGATCATGAAGTACCGGTCTCCATGGTAGCTCTTTGTCTTCATTGGTCCACACAGATCCGTCTGCACAAGATCTAGAACATTTTCAGCAGTAAAAGACTTACTGTTGAAGCTTGTTCCTGTCAGTTTTCCTAACTGACAATCTTGACAAACACCACTGATTAGTTTTGTAATCTCAGGGAGTCCTCTAACCGATTTCTTTTTGCTCACCTTGACAATACTGTCAAAGTTTATGTGGCAGAGTCTCTTGTGGCATAGCCAGCTCCTGTATTCTTTGGAGATCAGACAATTTTTTCTCGATTCTCCTTTGACCGAAGCAATCAGACAAGCTCCCTCCATTGAGTTAGGTAGAACAGATTGACTTTGCTCTGTCTACCTGTTGTGACATGGCTTCTAGACTGATTTTTGACTATGCAGGAACCTTGTCCGAATTCCAAAAGGAATCCTTTGTTGTTCAGCTGAGCAACACTCATTAAATTGTACTTGAGTCCCTCAACCCAGTACACATCTTCACAGACAATATTGTTGCAGAGAGCAATAGAACCTTTACCTTTGATGGCACAAGGGGCATTGTTTCCAAAGGTAACTGATCCACTATCATTGAGCTCCAAGTTGATAAACTTGTTCTTGTCACTGGTCATGTGGTAAGTGCATCCACTATCAATGATCCAATCATCATGCTGATGAGATCTAGATATGAGTGCTACTTCATTTACAACTGGGCTCTCCTCCTTTATTGCAACAAATGCAATTTCTGGATCCTCTGAATCTTCAGACATTGTGCATGACTCCTTCCTCTGCAAGATAGCATTCCTTCTTTGCTTTGCTCTTGAACCGGTCTCTTTTATCTTTATGTTCATTATGAGAACACCTTGCAGCAATATGTCCTATTTTGTTGCAAGAGAAGCATTTCCAAGGGAGCTTTCCCTTGTACTTCCCTTTCTCTCTAGGGAATCTCCTAGGGACGAGTGCTTCAAACTCATCTTGCTCCATCTCCTCTGAGAGCAGATTTTGAACAGGGTTACCAGTCTTATCGGTAGAGCAGTTACAGGTTTCTCTTCCCTTTTTGGTGGAAGAGATATTGGTAGAGGACTTAAAAGCTGCTTCCTGGATGGGTAAGCTATTATCAAAATTACTTAACTCAAAAATAGCCAGCTTACCAATTAGGGAGTCTAGGGTGACTTGATCTTTGGTCACCAATCTGAGCTTTTGAATGGCCAAGATTTTGATGGCATACTGAGGTCTGAGTGTTCTCAGTATTTTGTTGACCACCTCCTCTTCACTTAGCTTACCTCCAGCACTTTTGATGGAGTTTATCACCTCTTTGATTCGGTTGCTATATTGCTCGATGTCTTCTCCTTCATTCATCCTCATGTCATCATATTTTCCTCTCAGGCTTTTGACCTTGGCTCTTTGAACATTTGGATCTCCTCCATAAACCGTTTGCAACTTGCCCCACATCTTGAACGCAGAATCAAGATGTTCGATCTCAGCATAGACATGATTAGGTAACGTGCTAGCTATCATGTCCATAGCAGCTGTGTGCTCGGTTTTGATCTTCAGTAGATCGGGTGTCAAGGTTTCAGTGGGTTCAGTGTAATCAGTGGTAACATGATTCCAGTACTGATCACCGGTGGTCTTCATGTACAGCTTCATTCTGTTGCACCACAGAGTAAAGTTTTCTTTTGAAAACTTTGGTCCTTCCTTTCTCATCATCTTGACTTTTTCTTTGTGCGATTAAGCGGCAAAGAAAACAAAACTTAGCTCTGATACCAATTGACAATCCCAATCGGTTCTGAGAGGGGAGGGGTGAATCAACACCTCTAAAACTTCTTTCTTTTAAGTCCTGTGAAGTAAACTTACAGCTGAAAGGCAATCGGATTTAAGCATAGAATAACAGTATGGAAACAATCACACAGTGAAACCAGATTTATCACGTGGAAACCCGGTTAGGGTAAAAACCACAGTGTGAGGAGACCTCACAAATTTTGTACTCTTCTGGAGTACGCCCTGTAAGGAGCTTTCCCTGTTAAAGGATAATAACACACTGTTAGGTGCGACCCGGTTAAGGGATTTGTTACAATAAGGTCAGTTAGTGCCTGCCTGGTTAAAGGACTTTGAACACCTTACAAGATGCCACCTGGTTAAAGGATTTGATACAAGGGACCTGTTAGAGTCCACCCAAATACTAGGATTTAACTATTGTAGTTGCTAGAAAACAATAGAAGATTGACCTTTTACAATTGGCTTTGCATAGCCTGATAAGATCTCTGTTTGTGCTCAGCTGAGAATCGTCACCGGTCGCTGCAGGTGTGTTCTCCTCTACTATTGTGATTCTCTGCACGCACTTCTTTCTCTTCTTCTCTTTCTGATTTACCCTAGCTTCTTTTGAGTTTTTCAAGTTCACTCTTTTCTCTGGCAGAATGAAGGCAACTTCTATTCTCCGTAAGCAGAAGAATATATAGAGTCTTAGCCCTAATTGTGCTCGCTATGCATGACCTAATTACAAATCCTTATTAGATTCATTTACTCAGTGGAGTACCAGTTCACTGAGGAAACATCCAATGCATGCCCTTGCTTTATCTGCCTTATGAAGAAAGCAATAGTTGCGTGTCAAGCAACTTTCCTTCATAGGAGATAACACTATGTTTTAAAGCCACCGATTTCGGCTTCAAATCCTCCAGATGCGCCTTAAACCGATCGCCATTTTAACTCAAAGACTTCCAGATTGAGTGCAGAAAATCTTGGTCAAAGAGTCGGTTAGAATAGGTAGTTTGACTATGACTTCCTCGATTTACACTGGAGTCATTAATTGATCGGTTGAGATCCTCATGCTGTGAACAGGTAAGAGTAGTTGACCTGTTACTATCCCTTTCCTTGGCTCACTAGTTGCATTGTCCTCGGTTGTATTGTTGACACTGGTTTGTTGTTGCTTTCTCTGTGTTTGGCTACACCGGTTGTAGCTAGGTCCTCGATTGAAGGTTGAATCCTCCTTTGATATACTGTATACACTACCCAGTTGCTGAGGCTTTATATAGTGACCGATGGTAATTGTTAATAGCCACAACTTCTGCCAAACCATCCTCCTTTCATACAGATCTCCTTGGATCTGTAGACTTTATAGAGATGACAAGTCTCTATACTCTTTTTGCCAATCAATGACAACACTAGTACCGGCAGCAGGCTTACCGGTTATCATCACTTAATGCTAACAACTAAACCATTTGGCTGCATTGGCTACTTCGCCAAAGTCCATGACTTCATCTACAATATTATCTACAGTTAGTGTTCGAGCCTTAGCTTTCATTGAGGATGCTAGTATGGTTGGTGGAGCCAGATCGCCACCTTTAGCGTCAATGATATCGACAATGACTGGTTCATTTTATACCTTAGCTTTGCCCAGAGCCTCAACACCTAGTATCCCCTTTCCTTTACCGGTATCTTTGATCGGTGGCTGTGTGGTTTGTTGGCATTCTTCTTCTGCCCGATGTTGTCGTTGAAGAAGTTTTGTCCATATAACGACACCTCCATGCACCTTGTCCACATCTCCATTAAGTACTTGACTTATCCTTTTCCGTATCAGGAAACTTTCCTTGTGCAAGTCTGCTTGTTGTGTGGCCTCTTCTAGAGTTAGATGATTTTGTACCTCAAGTAGAGCCCTAATTCTCAGCTCTCTTTCCTTTTCTATCGAATCTTTCCATCTAGCTTCTAGAATCTCCTAGAGATCATCAGGTATGGTCTTATGAAGTTCAATAGGAGTAAGATTGAACTTATGAATACAATGAACCACAGCTTCTTCTATTTTTCTCCTATCTTCTTCGTTAGCCAATTCATACGTCCTTCAGACTTATGCCATACCACCTATATCTTTTAACCCTTTCACAAATTCATCAATTGTAGGTTTCCTTCCTCTCGGTGCATCCTCTTTCATCGGTTTAGCAGATTTCCTCTTTCGAAGAAGAGGAGTTGTGTCTTCAGTCTCTGTTTCTTCCTATTCTTCCCCTTGTTTACTGGACACCGGTTGTGCTCTTCTTTGACCTTTCGGTTCAGCTGTTGCCGGTTTCTTCTTCGATGTGGGAAACCTTTTGACATATACCTTCTTCGGTTCTTTTACCGATGACTTTTTCTTTAGATTCTCTTGAATTTCTTAAAAAGTCCCAAACCGGTAGGCTAATAGATCCAGATTACTTTCTTGTAGGGCATCTGCATATGCCTTGGTTGTCTTTGTAGATATCTCATACCCTAGCTCTGGTGCATATTCGGTTCTAGGTTTCATAGCCTGAATAATGCAGTGATCGGTGGTGACAAGAAAACACACCTCATCTTTGTAAAAATCAAGAATAGTTGAGGGAGTCCTTTCCCTAGCGTGCATCTTCAGCTGGAATGCCTCAAAATAATCATTCATGACTTTACTAAACTGGTTTCCCAGTTTGTTGGCCATATCACTAATCTGAATCATTACTGGTCTATCAGTTTCCCATGTTACTTTGCCTATTCTCGGAAATAATTCTGATAATAGAAGAATAGACATACCAATAGTGTTCCATATTTCAAGAACTTCTTCACAAGACCAAGCTTCTTTAAATTTTCAAACATCTGCCCTCGAAGCATGGCGTAAATGTCATATTGCACGTTGTCATGCATGATCTGGTGTGCGGCATGAATGGTTCCTCCCGGCACATTGTTGAGATTGCTTGATTGATAAATTTTATACCCTATCACCGTCGATGCAAACTGAACTCCCTCGTCGTCAATATCATTTACAATCATCAGCCAATTGTTAGACTTAGATTTTGTTAATCTTGCGACAACAGCATTCGCAATGGTTCTGAGGGTAAGAGCTTCCCCTTTGTCACTATACTCGGTAACCCTATGCAGATCCTGCTTGGTGATTGGAGTGCATGCGCCTTTTGCTAGCCAGAAACTTGGTTCGTGTACCCAACTTAGAACCAATCTTATCCAATCCGATCGAAACATGGTTGGATAACAGACTCCATTGATTAACCCTGAAGATACTAGCTTCGCATATTTGTCCTGAAGCTTTCCGTCTTGGCACAGCGAGAGGTACTCACTCTGGATGAAGGTTTCACCCAGCTCTTCTTGCTTAGCGTGAATAAACGCTATCACATCTTCAGTCATTAGAACTCCATCGGGCACTGATGATAGTGCACTTGACATGTCATTTTCCTTGTTCTGTATTGCCATGATGTCGTAAACGGGTCAATCGAATTGATTTCGTTGGATCAGCTTGACGACAGAAGATGATGATGCCATCGCTATTGACCGGTTTACTCAGAGAATCACTTGATCAGTCTTACAAAGATAACTTATCAATGACCGTGAATCAAAGCACGAGAATATTACTCAAACACAAAAAATCATAAATCACAATTTGCAAAGTAAAGTGAAATGAGTAATTCTCTTTCCTTTATATAGAATTAGGGTGTAACGGTAACTATTTGTTAACGGCTATAGCATTAATTACCTTACCTAATCTTTCCTTCGACAACCAGTCTCCAAAAAATTTTCCGTTGATCAAACTTCGGTTGAGATGACAGCACCTACATGTTCGGTTCATATGATAGACCGGTAACCTCTTCCAGTTTTATTTACTGACTGTGTGAGTTTATTGCTCACCAGTCCTACCGAGACAGTAGACAGACTACTGGTTCCCTCTAAGCCTTTTGTGCTCAGTTTGCTGAAGAGATATCACCATCAGCAGATGATGATCTCCCCTCTGTCTTCTCCTCAGCGGAGCTCTTTGATTCCTTCTTGAACCAAATCTTCTTGACTTCTTTCTTGGTCTCTTTTCCCTTGTTGTCCTTTTGATTGGGCGACAAGGTCTTATTCACCGGTTTGACCGATCCTCTTCTTTTGTTCACTAGCCAGTTCCTACAATCTTTGGCCAGATGTCCAACTTTGTTGCAGGTGTAACAGACTATCTTGGTTGCTTTTGGTGGATTTATCCTTCTATTCTTAGGTGAATGACACCAGGAGTCATTATGGTTATGAATGCCACAATTAGCACAATTTGTTGTGCTCCGATTTTTATTCCTCTTAGGGAATATAGGTCTCGGTGGGGATCTGAATGCCATAGTTTTGGATTTGCATTCATCAGCCTTGTGTCTGAATTTGTTGCATGCATAGCAGTAACCTTTGAAGCTTCCCTTGCTTCCACTGGACACACTATTGGGACAAGACCTACACTCAGAAGTTTTGTGGCCATACTTGTAACAGTTTCTGCAGTAACTGTCAGTAGTAATTGGTTTTACCGGCACATTCCTGTAGTCCTTTGTTTCGTGACCCAGTTTACCATAGTGATTTCAAAAAGTTTTGAAGGAGTTTTCACCCTTTTGTTCCAGCGGTTTCTTCTTTTCCTTCTTGCCTTTCTTGACTCCAGATGACTCACCGGTTTCCTTGCTGCTTAAACCGGTGAACCCAAGTTCTGTGGGATCCTTGTGCTTTCTTTGAGCCCTTAGTTGCTCATCAAGCTTTTCTGAGATCTCATTGTATCTTCTAAGTGTTTCATTTCTTTCTTCGAGAGCTTTCATTTGTTCCTTCAGTTGATACAACTCAATAGCCAGCATTTTGCATGCATCATCTTTATCATGCCAATGCTTTTGAATGTTTGCATTTTCTTGTGTAATTATCTGCATGTCTTCTTGGAGTTGTAGAACAACAAGATCACTTTCCCTAACTGCGTCTTCTGCCAAATTTCTTGCTCATTCAGAGGCTGCCAGTGATTTCATGGGATTGGTCCTTTCATCTTCAGCTTTCCTCTTTTCCTCAATGAGTTTAGTCATTCTTCGAGCATTGCCTTCTTGCTCTCTTTTCAGGTTGGAGATCTGATCGGTTAGAATTTGATTCTTCTCCATGAGCTCAGAGACCGCCTCATCTGCTTCATCAGATCCACTTTATCCAGAGAGCTTCTCAATTGTTTCATTGCTCTCACTCAATTGCAGAGCTAGCTCTTTTCTTTTTGCTAGGGACCTTCTCAGCCTATTGTCAAGAGAGACAATGATGTCATTGGCTTCCTCAAGCTGCTTCTGATACTTGTAACTCTCCATGATCTTTTACTCAAGCGGTTAAGCTTTATATCTTTGAGAACCAAGTGGCTTTGATACCAATTGTTAGTCCTAACTGGTTACTGAGAGGGGGGGGGTGGATCAGTAAGTACAATTTCTATTTCAATTAAACTTTATATATATTCTTGCAGTATAAACAGAATATAATCAACCACTCATAAATAGAAATAGAAAAACACAAGTCAACATAGCATATATACGTGGAAACCCTCGGTTAGAAGGAGAAAACCACGGTCGGACAAAACCCACAACTTTACTACTACAGTAATAAAGGTGCCCTGTTAAGAGCTTACAAAGCACTTGTAAGAGTGCTACCCAGTAAAGGGACTTGGTAGAAGACCTTTTAGGATCTTGACTCTGTTAGGAGTCGCTTTGTAAAAAGACTTTCAACAGCAATTAAGAGGTTACCCGGTTAAGGGATTTATACAACGAACCTGTTAGGGTTCACCATGATAGAGGGATTTGAATATGCTTAACAATAAAAGCAATGATTTGTAATGACATTTTCTGTCTAATTAGATCATACCTGATACCCTTTCCACTCTGCTTGGCTGTTGAACCTTTTTTCCTTTCACTTCTCGTGATCGTAGCTTCTCTCAGAAGATATCTCTCTCCTGCTCTGTATATTCAACACATCTTGTGTATGCTATATCCTGTATTTATAAGACATTATTCTTATTAAAATACTTTCTCATAGTTCCGCCAAGCTGTAAACTCACCCATAAATCATGCATGCAAAAAGCTTGCAAAATGATCTTTGAGTTTACATTGAAACATTCGCGTAGAAATAAAGCTAACTCCAGTTCCAACTGTGAATGCTCCGTATAATCTGGTTTTAACTGAAACAGCTCCACATAATCCGGTTCGGATTATCATGCAGTCGACCAAAATCAATGTTATATCCGGTTGTTCATACATGCCCTGTATATCTTATAAGACCAGTTGTAGACACTCTGTTTGGTCTACCGGTTCATACTAAAGAGTACCGGTGATAGATTTGTCTACCGGTGCTCCGGTGGGATTGATGTTTGCCTCTAACTTAACTAATGACAACTAAAATATGTCAACAGTGTCTGACTCGGTCGAGTCCGAGTCAGAGCCATTCTAACTCAGCTAGGTCGACTTGATCCGCAACTTGCTTGGACTCGCTAGACACACTGCGAGTCTCGGAAATTTGGTGTCAGCACACAAAATGGAAGTTAAGCCTATAGGTGCTTTTTTATGTGAAGTTGAATGCATTGCTGCCCATTTGATTGAAAAATTAGGAAATGAAGTGGCTCCTTCATTTATTGATGAAAGGAGGGAGTGCAATAGTTTCTTGGTGGGTGACTTAGATGTTATGATTGATAAGCCATGTGTAGTGTTTAATTGTCTTGATGTTTCCATGAATGAACATATGAATATCAGCGAGTCTCCTCTTTCAGAAATCCCTTGGAAGGCTTAAAACAATAATGAATTTGTTGATGTCACTCATATCGAGGTATTTTTGGTTAGTGTTGAAGGCACCTGTACTACATCTCCGAATAATCACTCCTTCCTTATGATATGGCAGCCTTCATACATGGTAACAGCACCGCTATAATATCTTCATGTAATTATACTTCATGCCTAGCAATGGAAATCAATTCAGGAAATTCATTAGCAGCAAATGAATTGCATCCTCACTTGATAATTGTAGTGGATACAACATTTGAACCAGACCTTGATGCCGCTAATATGCTTGATGACATTGCTTCTCTACATTCATCTGATTGCATGGGCATTCATGTAGAACCATATATGATCCTTGTTCTTCAAAGGGAATGGTTTAAACAGGTTGTTGTTGACTCGCAGCTGAGAAGTAATGCATGTGATGATTTATTTTTATGGACACCCACACCCTTGACGACTGAATTCTACATACATGGGAGTTCTTATAGGTTGTTATGGTGTGTGTCTTGGTTTGGTGAATGTCTACACTGGGATCCTGCCCGTGTGTGTCTTGGTTTGGTTAATGTCTACACTAGGATCCTGCCCGTGTGTGTTTAGTTTTGGGCATTATCATGTTTACATCATTTTAGTGCAGTGGAGCTTGGAGGTAGATGAACCAAGACCTCTTTGGAATCCCAGTATTTCTATGATCAGTGTAGTGGATTGTGGTGAGTTGCTTCATGGTGATGATTATATCAGAGTAGAGTAGTGGATCGATGAAACAACATTCCGAAGATTGATATAGGATCCAGGCACTTGGTTTCAGTATGCATTGTGATTGCTTGGTGCAAGCAATCTTGGGAGGGGACGACTATAATGTCCCCTTCTTAGTAAATCCATAGGAGCTTGTTTAACCTATGTTCTCATCCCGATAGGCTAATAATTTATTAGAAAGGATGCATTTCCAATCATGACTTTATTTGTGGAGAAACGGTGGAAATAAAATATTATTTAATGGGTTTATAAAGCTAAATTTACTTTATGTTATAAAATAACATTGTAAAAATTAAGTGGCTTTATAAAATGAAAGTGACTTTTTATCCCACATTGCTTAACGGAGGTGTTTCTACCACCTGAAGAGGCTTTATAAATGGAGTTGTACTCTCATTTGGGATGTCATGAGAATATTAAATAGAAACCATTTATTTTTTGTTGCTGATATACGGTGACTGGATTGTTTTGAGGACAAAACCCCTTGGAACCAAGAAGGTTTGGACGGAAACCCACTCTTTCAATGTGAGGTGAATTTACATCAGAGTTCACCATTGGAATCAATGTGCAGGAATTTTGAAGAAACAAGAAGTTTTGAGCAGGTCGAGGTTCATCTTAAGGAGAAGTAATGGCAACCTATCATTTTTGGTATAAGGTTTCAGATTGTGATTGATACAAGATATCAATTTGGGAAGTTTTGGTGTTCAGCCAAGAGGATGACTCATTGAAATCAGTCCTACATCGACCTCTTCTCTCTTGGCACCTTTGTTTGGATACACTGGCATTCTTGGGTCAATATGTGGGCAAAGAACTCCTTAGAAGAGCCAATCTGAGGGCTGTAAGCCACAAGGATTAGAAGCACATCCAGTTGGACGGATAAATCGAGTATTATTTGTCTATGTGGCCAAGTTTGAGCAGTGCCTACTTCTGAACTCCCATGGCAGGGGAAAGAAATGATTACAACACCATATTTGACCGTACCCATCTTCTATTCTTGTTATTGTTGCTGAAGTGTCTGGTCACCAATAGTTTGGTCATACGCAGGAGTTGCAATCCCAGGTGCAAATGCTTCATCACACGCCTTTGTTGATTCTGCCTTACCAGTAAATGATTTAATGGTTAGTTTCTTTATCAAAGTGTCTCGACCAAGTGAACAACCATTGCTAAAGAATCAGATTTGTTATATTGCCTGTAGGTGACTTATCAAGTTTAGGACAAATGAAATCTGAAGCATAATCCAGAAGTCTTAGATTATTACAGTCAATTGATTTGAAGTGTGTTACAGGAAGCCTGGCAAGTATTTGAAATTATGCCTGTGTAGTATCATAATATCATTGAATATTATTGTCTATTAGAATTGTATGCAAGTGTTTGTCATAATACCCATACAGAATGAATGGTCAATTTCAGAATATTATTGTCATGAACTCACAGTGATATTTGATCATCATAGTATTGCAAGTGTTTGATGTTATGCCTGTGTAGTATCATAATATCATTGAATATTATTGTCTATTAGAATTGTATGCAAGTGTTTGTCATAATGCCCATACAGAATGAATGGTCAATTTCAGAATATTATTGTCATGAACTCACAGTGATACTTGATCATCATAGTATTGCAAGTGTTTGATAAAATGTCCGAGAAGAATTAATCTATAATCTTGGTTATTGGAGACATATGCAAAATGTTTGACAAAATGACTCAATAAGGGTCAGAGGTCTGAAATCTGTTTTCATTCTAAGTGTTTGGTAAAATACTGAAGCATAAAACTTTGATATTTTGGTGAAGTTTAGCTTTGGATGCTAAGTGTTTCGATTTATGTCTTCACAATACAAGTAATTATATCAGATTTCTATTATCATGCAAGTGTTTGACAGAATTCCTATGCAAGGAATTCATGTTTTGTAATGTGTTTTTGTCATCATTCCAGTAAGGGAACTTACATACATGGAGCTTTAGCACAAGAGGCTCGGTCACATAAGCAAGCAATGCCTTGAGATTTTGCAAAAAAAAGAGTCATCTCCAGGAGTTGAAATCAGTAGATTCGATGATGTGTGAGAACTGCATATATGACAAACTCATTAAGAACAGCTTCTCTCCCAAGGAACATGAAAAGAAGACACGACCATTGGAGCTAGTGCATTTAGTTGTTTTTGGTCCCACAGAGTTGACTTCAGTTGGTGGCTCAAACTATTTTGTTATTTTTGTAGATGATTGCACTAGAAAAGTTTGGGTCTTTGGTATGGAAAGAAAATCTGAAGTTTTTGAGAAGTTTAAATTTTCAAAGCATTTGTGGAAAATCAAACCAGCAGCAAACTTAAATGCTTGAAAGCCAACAACAGGAGTGAGTATTTTTTGAAAGAAGTGGATGACTTTTGTGCAAAGAATGGTATTCAGAAGATTAAAATGGTTCCTTTTATATAATAAGAAAGGAATGTTGTCGAGAGGATGGACAAGAGTAAGACTATTCTGGAAAGAGATCAGAGAATGCTCTTATATGCTGGTCTAGAAAACAATTTGGGCAGAGGTCGTTAACATGACTGTATTTAGTTAATTGAGGTCCATCCTCCCAGATAAATTTTAAAATTCTTGAATGGCTGGGAAAGAGGATTTCATGTATAATCATTTGTGGGTGGGGTGTTTGGGTGTGAAGTTTTCATTCACATTCCATAGGAAAAATGAACAAAGCTGGGAATGAAATCAAAATAATAGATCTTTGTCTAATACAGAGATGAGGCTTATGACTATAGGTTATGGGATCCTGTTTCAAAACTAGTCACTCGCAACAAAGATGTAATTTTCAATGAAAAAGTCATGCCTTATCTAGCTCGAAAACTGTGGACTCCATCAAAAGAGTGTGTTCCATTAGATGATACCAGTGATCAAACTGTCATCATTGAAGTGCAGCCTTAGAACTATGGTCAATAGGTATTAGGGACTCCATGTTCAAAATCACAATTGGGAAACATATCACAGAATAGTGTGCAATCATTATTTCTTGTTGTGCCGCCTCCAAATACAACTCTATCCCCTGTAAGGGCATATTCATTATTACCACAGACTTTAGGGGTCTCTGTTTCAAATCCTGTGGAGCATAAATCAGTTGATTCCTACACAAAATCTGCCGCACCTGTGGCCCTTACAAGATTTTTAATTTGCCACTTCACATACAAAGTATGTTGTTATTTCTTGTTTGAGAAAGTCTAATAACAACAATAGATGAATTGACACAGCTTGATTATTAAGGCATGTTTAATGTTCCCGATATGGAGCCAAGGAATTAATAAGGTGAAAATGAAATATAAGAAGCAAAAAAGCTAAAGTGAAATTCAATTACAATTCATTATTTATTGGAGCCACTTTAAGTCATAACTTATCATCTACCTAGGCCAACGTCATGAATAAAAGGGAGTTGAAATTGGTAAAGTGACTTTATTATAATGTCAACTTTAAATTATTACATGAAGTTGCTTTTTGGAGGGAAAATGAAATAAAAGAAATTAAATAAAGAATTTCTCTCAAAATAGGGAAAAGGCTATTATAAATGGAGGAAAAAGGGAATTGTGAGGGCATTTTGGAGATTGTTATTTTATTTTGAGTCTTTTCTTTGAGCCTGAAGCTTTTCTTGAAGGTCCAATAAAACCCTAGGACAGAAACCCTAAATGGTTTGGCAATTTGGATGAAAACCTAGATCAGCCCCCTTGGTGGATTCGCTTCAGAATTCACAGGTGCATTACATTGTTTAGTTTTGTGGACGACTATCCCATCCTTGGCCGTGACTTGGAGATATTCATAGTACCATTGTGAGGGCAGATTCTCATTGATGTTTGGCCCTATTTGCGGGTGCTTGTGCAGTAACAACTTCTCCATTTTTGGCAGTGATTGTTCCTCATATTGTAGCAATTATTTGTGGATTTGGTTGATATTGACTTCCCCTTGCATGTTGGTATTGGCGCATCTCTACAGAAGCAGCTCCGCTTTTGCATTGGTCACTCTTCTTGCATGTCATTCAATCTTCTTCTGTATGCTACAAATGATCATCATATCTCATAGGGGCTTGATGATATTGGAGTGGAATCATATGGGTATGTTGCAAGTAAATTTTATGCATGTTTTATATAAGAATCATTTTCAATAGATTTGTCTTTGAAATCGCTTATTTCCTTGGAAATCTATATCGCTTCCTTTGCATGTTTGCATGTTGTTATTTTGCAATGAAATGAAGCATAACATGTCAAGAATAAAAAACGCAAATCAGATTTGAGACAATATCCTAGTTTGGAATATTTCAGCATGCCCAAAGAGTTAGGTTAATTTGAAGGTGGAAGCCATTTTTGTAATATCCCAGATGGATATTTTTCCTGAATACTTCTCAAATATATCTCAAAAATATAAACAAACACTTGCATGCAATATAATATTGATTCAATAGAAATAACCAACAATATATTCCAATAAATCTTCTCAAAAAATGTTATCGTATTATACAACAGCAATACAATAACCATGAAACTACAAAATAATCCAATCTGAAATACAAAAGGCAACAACAAGATCTGATAATCAAGAACCTATGAATACAATGGTGAACTCTGTTGTGAATCCACCTCACAGATGAACTGGGTTTCCGTCCAATCCACCGAGAAAGCCTGAAGGTTTATGTCCTCAGGTTTTAGAACCGAAAGCTGAAGCTTCATGGATTCTCTAAGAGAAATAAATTCATAAAAACTAAGCATATCCAAATGAGACTCCAATCTTTCTTTTAAAACTATAGTTGTGACTCTTCAGTTTCCCTTCTCTATCTTTTCATATTCCCACTTTAAGTCACTTTAAATAAATATAACCGTTAAGTCATAAAGTGACATAATAATAAAGTAAGGGTCCAACTGCCACAACACTACCCCTCTAATCTATAACCCAAACTAGAAACTGCACTAAAGAAGCAAACTATCAAAACTGCCTTAGGATTAGGATTGGAAATCCTAAATCAGCATTAGGATTCCATAACTGCCTCTCTAAACCCAGAATCATACAATGCACATCTTTGTGTGAAAAATTCACACCATCAAGCACAATCATCATACCAAGCTCAACTATCCCATACTGAATAGACTCTACCCAAACTGCACTAAAGAAGCAAACTATCAAAACTGCAGGTCATGGCTTCTTCCTTCAAGAAGGGAAGCGTACCAAACCAATCACCCATCCCACACCTATGCAATAATCGGAAAAGAAAGTCCTCCATAGGTGGGCTGAATGCAAAACAAACTGCATCCCATATAATGTGGCCATAGTGTGATGCGCTAATCACCCTTGGAAATCCTGAATCAGCATTAGGATTCCATAACTGCCTCTCTAAACCCAGAATCATACAATGCACATCATTGTGTGAAAAATTCACACCATCAAGCACAATCATCATACCAAGCTCAACTATCCCATACTGAATAGACTCTACCCAGTCGTCGTCGTCATGCTCACAATCTGAGGTGATAGAGTTGTAATAGGCACTGGATGAATCGGTACGGTATGTAGTTGAGTCCTAGCTATGTGAAGAGGGGAAAGAATCAAGGGATGCTCATCAACACTGTCCTCTCCCCTTAGGTACCCATTGGTTATACTGATAACCAAGTCCCTAACCCAGGCTGATTTGCAATCAACATTATGTCCTTCTATCAAAAGAGACATGGCAGCTGCCTCCTAGATGCGATCGATACTAGACATCTCTTCATTAGTGAGAGATAACATAAGGAAAAGTATATCACCCATCATGCAATAAGACACAACTGCCCATCCTGAACCGCTAATGTAGAAGCCAAACTGCCCAACATCTGAACTCACCTCGTTACTCCAATCTGGTGGCCAAGATTCATCTCTAGTAATTGAACCTGAGTCCCAAATCCTGCAACCAATCTCATCCTCATCATGGAAGTAGGAAATATCTTCCTCATCTAGCTCAAAAAGAGGATTATCAAATGTCAAATCAGCACCCATCTCAAACAAAGAATTGTCAACTGCCTGAAAGTTATCCTACTCATAAAGAAGCTCTGGATGATCTAAAGATCTTTTGGGACAGCTATCCAAGTCATAAGTCTGTTGTATGCTATCAAGTTCCTGAATCACCTCCTGAAAGAATTCGGACCTTTCCTTGTCATCCTGTTCCCTGTACTGGCTAAAGGCAACAATCTGATTTCTCGCTTCCTGAAGAGCAATACGTGTGTGTTCCAAAGTACCTTGAGTAACACTAAGCTCTCTATTGAGCTTATTAACCTCATCCTCCTTTTCCCTCAACTGCTCAACATATTTTCCAGCAACCTGTAACAGGTAGTCGCGATCCGAAAGTAAAAACAGATATTGTGATTTCCAATCCTCAAATGCTGTTTTGATCCCCTGTAAATCTGCAACATAAGACCTAATCCTTATACCACCTTGTCCCTTTTCCTTCTGAGCTTTCGCATAAAGGTCCTCAATAATCTGGTGAGTGTTATCATGGTGTACAAGAGCTGCAATAATGGCATCGTCATTGACTTTCAGTTGACTCTTCAAGGCATGCTTCTCATCATTGTTATTTTGGGATGTACTACCTAAAGGGTCATCCAAATCAGCATTATACATAAGGGAGGTGTTGCTAAAGAAATCACATGACTCCTCGTTACATGAATCGCTAAAGGCTTCCAATTGATTATCGCAGCCTTTAACCATAATTTTGTCAAACTCAGCCACTAAGTCACCAAAGTAGAGCTTTGAGCACTCTTCACCTGTGATGGTTGATCCTTCCTCCATATTAATCATCTTGGCTAATTGTAAACTCTTTTCCTGATTAATACCGCAAACATGTTCCTGTGACCAGCATTCTTGGCCTATAAAACAAATCTGTCTCATTCTCATTTGGTCCTTGCCCATTTCCGGAGATCCTGCAACATGTATACCTATTGATATTTGTTCATTTTCAGTCAATAAATCCTTGAATCTTTCAGCTTGAAGCTTAATCAATTTAGCTGAGAGCTCACATGCCACGGGTGAGGACTTTAGTTCTCCTCTCTAGATTGCCAACAATTCTGATTGCAATTGATTACATATGTCGTTATCCTCATCTAAGATTAAGGATATGATAGTTTTAATGCAAGTCTTCACCTTATCTGGATGACGCTTCCAGAAATTACTTAGGAGGCACTGAAATAATTGTTGAACCATCTTATCACAACCAAGATTCAACATGTGACTGAAAATTCTAGTTCTTGCCATTAATTCCAAGATTTTTACCTGCTTACCAAAGGTAGGATCTTTGTCATTTTTCAGTCCACCTAAACTGTCCACAATCAGCTGTAATACCTGTCTCCAAATGCAATTGGTATAAGGTGTAATAGGGGCTGTAATCCGAGTGATCTCACTGAGACATGAGGCGACTGCAAGCCTAACATCTTTATGTGGATGTCCCATAAACCTGCGTTGGATCAAAGCAACCATTTAGGGCTGCATAGCCCAGTTGAAGAGCCTGCAATCAAATTGATCTATCCTAGATAGATATGAATTTATCTCATCTAATTTGGCAAGCATACCTCCCATAAATTTCTGATCCTCCAATTGCCAACCAAGACAACATAACTCGTTTCCTATTTCAATTTCCTTTAATATGTCCCTCAGTTGCTCACCATAAAACGTGTCATTGAATTCTTTTGAGAACATGGGGCTTTCCAAGGTTTCCATTATTCAAATTTCTCTAAGCTTCATGCAATGGACTGAATCAACTTTTGTAACTGAGAAATGTTGTCATCACGATAATATTTCTGAATTTCAACACTTTCTGAGCAAATTCTGGAAATCAACTAAGAATCTCGGTCTGGTAGTCTTGTTAAATTTTCAACTATTTTACTGAGACCCAAAATCAGTAAATTTTGCAACACCAACCTCATCAAAGAGCACATTCCCAGGCTTCAAGTCATAATGAATGATCTTCTGTGGTCTTTTGTTCGGATAGACATGGCCCTGTAATAATCTAACAGCGGATTAAGAATAGGAACTACGGGAAATTCTGTAAAGATTGGCTGTCTATAGTGTTTAGAGGATTCTTGATGATGCAAGTATTTAGATGCGTGTTCGATGTGTT
Organism: Chamaecyparis obtusa; assembly: GCA_027943335.1. Classification (NCBI taxonomy): domain Eukaryota; kingdom Viridiplantae; phylum Streptophyta; class Pinopsida; order Cupressales; family Cupressaceae; genus Chamaecyparis; species Chamaecyparis obtusa. The sequence continues at coordinate 892,434 of BSBK01000997.1, forward strand.
CGCAAAGTGCAACTTCCAAATACCATTCAACAAAAATATGTATCGAAACATGCAGTAATAACTTCAAGTAGTATATATTTGTTCAACAATACGGTAGAAAACCAGATTTCATATTCATTTAATCTTTAACCAATGTCACCGATTCAATGCAATTTCCTAATAATTCAAAAGCTAATATGTTGCAGAGAGATCTATCCATTTCTTGACAATACAAAATATGGGAGCAAATGCAATGGCCGACCTGGCTCATTCACGGTGTGACCAAGGCTGAATATGTTGAGTCCCACGCTGTGAGTGATAATCTCTGGTAACTATTGGGGAGGTGCGTGTACTGAAAGCTGAAGAACGTATTCACCCATCTCCACCTTCTCACCATTGCCAATCTATCTACGGAAGCTTGGAGCAGTCAAGGTGACCATCTTCCAACATGTGGTAACGACCCGCAATACTCCTACACATTGTGTGTTGGTGAATACTTAACGCGTTAGCCAGACTTAATCACTTCGAGTCTTGTGTAATGACCCTTACTAATAAGATCACTAAAACACTGATATGGTATTATAGAATTTCGTCAAACACTTGGCATGCAATCTGAATTTATAGTGCTGTAAGTAAAGACTAACATGGAAATTGTTGAGCAACAAATCTACTCAACTCAATAATGCAAATCAGTGCCAATATATATATATTCATTCAATGAAGATATTGACTCCCTTACAACAGATTGCAACTTTCAGATTTTACAAATTATTTGGCACCTTAGAATCTAAAATATGCTTGTGAGACACAAGGAATATTGTCAAACACTTCGTGTGCAACCTTCCAGCTTGCTGGTCTAATAATATCAGTCTTATAGGTACTTTTAGATGACTATAGATAGCTTCCAATGCTTGAGAATCAACACATCAAAACATAAATTATCATCTAGATGCTTAAATGACACTTTGGACCCTTAACCAATGCATAGAGATGGATTTTCAATGTTACATATGCACTTACAGCCAAGTGACATTTTGACAAACATTTGTCATGCAACTCAAGAACATCACGTAATTAGAATGCAGCCTTATCTCTCTATGCAACTGAAGCATTAAACTGATTTCAAGAATATTTATCAAATGGCCTAGTCTCTTGACTTTCAACTACAAGTTTCAGAATTTTCTGAGTACAAAGACAGCCATGATTTCATACATAAACAACATTAAAACTTATTGAAATAAGTGCCAAATGAACCTGAAATGAAGCGCCTAGGAGTGTGAATGAAGAAGCAATCAATATCACTCCACTTTGAGCCTTCCTCTTGCCAAATTGAATTTTTTTTCAAATTCGCCCCTGTTCTGATATGAATGCCAATAATAAATAAATGCAGCAATAAAAGGTCTCCAAATTTGTATAGAAATGATTGCCAAGACAATAGCAATTGATTCCTCAAATACCGATAACCAAAGGATGCCTCGAAGTGAAGTTATGAACAAAAATGTGGGTCCAAGATGAAAATCGCAGTATGCTGGAAATGCCACAGAACTACTGAAATGGTCTTCAAATAATGCCAATGCAATCCTCTTGATTAATGGATGAAAACAAGTCTTTTGACAACCCAAATTCCAAACCCTCAATAAAGTCTGAGGACTTCAAAATATATCAAGACTCAGTCCAAATCTGAATACTCAATAATGCCCAGCATGAAATGGCTAAATACCATCTCCAATGAGCAACCCTTCAGAAGATATCTCACTTCCTCAGTTATGCAAATCCAAGGGAAATATCGTTCCCAAAGATCTAATGAAAATTTGCAGACCAAGATGACTACAAATTGCTCCAGAATGGAAAAGTAGTAGAATCCTCAAATCAGCATGTCCAAATGAGAGGCCAAGCCCTCTATTTATTCACTTTTCTAAGAAGTTACTAAGAACTTCTAGAAGCATCCATTATAAAATCCCATTATAATGCAGTTTTATAATAAAATAACTTTATAAAATAAAAAGTGCAATCTCAATTTAAAACTATAACATGTGGGCCCCGCATAACACATAATAATAAAAATAAGCTCCAAAACACCTCTCCAAGAGCAAATATAACCAACCAATCTCCAAATAATCAACAAGACTCTCTCTCCAAAACATTTGCCTACGAGAGTCGATGATAGGCAAATCCAATATGGAAAATCATGTTGCTAGAAAGGGGACATGACAGTCCGCCTTTCCTGAAATTGCTTGTCCTCAAGCAATCTCAATGTTGGATGCTGCAAAATCACTTCACCTTCCCAAGTAGCATCTTCAACAGGCAAATCTTTCCGCTTAACCAAATACTCTTTGATCACTCTCCTGCGAAGCTGCTTCTCCCTGCTATCCAAAATGGACTCTGGCACTAAGATCAATTTCCCTTCATCATCCAAGGGAGGTAATACTACGGAAGGCACCACATTCTGACCCAACGCCTTTTTGAGGCGCGACACATGAAACACATTGTGCACTCTACTGTCTGCTGGAAGCTCAAGCTCATAAGCCAACTCACCTATCCACCTGATGATCCTGAAAGGGCCATAGTATCTAGGCTTAACCTTCTCTGATCCACTCTTCCTGAGTGTAGACTGTCTATAGGGCTGCAGCATAAGGTAGACCATATCACCAACCTCAAAGCTCCTCTCTGTCCTCTTCTGATCTGCATACTGCTTATACTGATTCTGTGCCCTGGCAATATTATCTTTGAGAACATCAACAATGTCCTTGCTCTCCTGAAGCAAATCTCTGGCACATGGAACCCTAACATCACTCATAAGCAAATCAATGAAGCTCGGTGCATCATACCCATATAGAGCTTGGAAAGGAGTCATCTGAATAGACATGTGATAGGTAGTATTATAGCAATACTCACATAAATAAATCCATCTAACCCATGCCTTCTGCTGACCAGCCACATAATTCCTCAAATAACCTTCCACCCACTTATTCACTATCTCCATCTGCCCATCAGTTTGCGGGTGGTAACTAGTGCTGGGTGTAAGCTCAGTGCCACATAATCGGAAAACCTCCTGCCAAAAGTGACTCAAGAATCGACTATCTTTGTCGCTCACTATACTCCAAGGTACCCCATGCAACCTGAAAATCTCTCTGAAGAAGACCTCAGCTACCTGTACTGTTGTGTAAGTAGTAGTGATGGGAAAAAAGTGTGCATACTTCGTCAGTCTGTCCACCACCACATAAATGCAATCACGTCCCTGGGCCTTAGGCAAGCCCGTAATGAAATCCATGGATAAACACTCCCACTTCCTGTCAGGAATGGGAAGTGGCTGTAGGAGCCTTGCTGGAAAGGTGTGCTCTTGTTTGTTTTGCTGACAAACAGGGCACTCTCAAACATACTGCAACACATATGCCTTAAGCCCTTTCCATGTGAACCGCTCCCAAACCTGTCTGTATGTTTTGAAGTATCCAGGATGTCCAGCTGTAGGTGAATCATGAAGAGCTCTCATAATAGTCCACTTCACCTTCAATCCTGGGACTAAGAATATCCTGTTCTTGTAGATAATCAAATCATCCACAAGTGTATACCTGGTATCAACAACTGTCCCATCTACTATCCCGGATGCCCAAGAGTCTCTAGCATACTCCGCAATGATCAAGTGCCTCCAATCCTCAGAGATCTCAACCATAGTACTGAGATGTGTCCTATGTGACAAAGCATCTGCTACCACATTCTGAGTCCCCCTCACATAGGATATGTCAAAATCATAAGCCTGCAGCTTACTAACCCACTTCTGCTATCTGTCATTGAGATCTCTCTGTCCAAGGAAATGTCTCAAACTGTTGTGGTCAGTTTTAATGCAAAACTTACCACCCACTAAATACTGCCTGAACTTAGCCAATGCATGCATAATGGCTAACATCTCCTTGTCATATATGCTAAATGATCTCTCTGGCCCACGGAGCTTCCTACTCTCAAATGCAATGGGGTGTTTGTCCTACATCAAAATAGCACCAATACCCTCTCCTGATGCATCACACGGAAGCTCAAATGGCTTCGAGAAATCAGGCAATGCTAACACAGGGCATGTAGTCATGATCTCCTTAAATCTGTCAAAACAAGCCTGTGCCTCAAACGTCCAAACAAAGGCCCCCTTCTTCAACAAATCTGTCATAGGAGCTGCATGTCGTGAATACCCACTAACAAATCTGCGATAAAAACCACATAAGCCTAGGAACCCCCTCAACTGTGTCAGGTTCTCAGGAATAGGCCACTCCACTATAGCACGGATCTTGTCAGGATCCATCCGTACTCCCTCTGCACTGATGATGTGACCCAAATACAATAACTCCGTCATACCCAAATCACATTTGGACTCCTTGGCATACAAGGACTCCGATTGCAAAATCCCCAACACTGTCTCTAAGTGCTCTATATGCTCCTGCCATGTCCGACTGTATACCAAGATATCATCAAAGAAAACTAACACATACTTCCTCAACTGATGATGGAAGACCTTAGTCATGGTGGACTGGAAAGTAGCTGGTGCATTGGTCAACCCAAATGGCATGACCACAAACTCAAAGTGCCCACAATGACATCTGAAAGCGGTCTTCTCTATGTCCTGCTCTCTGACTCTAATCTGATGATAGCCGGATCTCAAATCAATCTTAGAGAAATAGCATGCTCCATGTAGCTCATCAATCAACTCATCTATGCGTGGGATAGGATATTTGTTCTTGATGGTCCTCTTATTCAGCACCCTATAATCAATGCACATCCGTAGTGTACCATCCTTCTTCTTCACCAGCACTACCGAAGAAGCAAAAGGAGACTTGCTAGGTCTAATGTGCCCCATCGCAAGAAGCTCCTTGATGGTCTTCTCTATCTCATCCTTGAGCCTCTTAGGATGCCTATATGGAGTAATCATCACTGGTTTAGCACCCTCTTCTAACTCAATGATGTGCTCAATACCTCTATCTGGTGGCGTGCCAGGTGGGATGTCACTGAAGACTCTGTCATACTTCTCTCTCAATCTCTGAATGTCTGGGTGATATTCTGTCTTTTGCTGTCCCTCCTGTGTAGGCATGAGAGTACACAAGGCTGGCCATCCAATACCATCATGTCTCGCCAATCTCTCCATACGTCTCAAGGAAATAGTCCTGATGTCACTATTCCTGATAGCTCTCAACACATGCTGTCTCCCATCTGCCTCAAACTTGATCTCCATGTCCTTAAGTCTGAAAGTGACCTCGCCCAATGAATGCAACCATTTCATACCCAAAACAATATCCAAGTCACCCATATTGACCACATGGTAATCTGCTTTGAACTCATAATTGCTCAAGCGTAAGGGCATGTCTCTAATCATCCTGTTACACTAAGAGTGTAACCATCAGCAACCTGTACTCGGAGACCCTCAAACTCCTCTGACTCAATACCACGGCGCTCAACCAGTCGTGCATCAATGAAGTTGTGCGTAGCACCTGTATCCACCAACGTGATCACCTTCTGTCCTGCTAGAACACCATGCAACCTAAAGGATCCCTCCTGTTGAATACTAGACAAACGTGCCTGCTGTAAATGCAACTCAGGCTCCCCCTTAGGCTCTGAAGCCTCTGCCTCTACCTCTGGTTCTGTGTCACTGTGATCATCCTCATGTGCTGAACTATCTAAATCTGAATCCTCATAATACACCCACATAACTCTGTTAGCCTTTCCCTTAGGCCTCAAAGGACAATCATGATCCCTATCATATGGACCTTTGCAATAGAAGCATAGCTTCTTCCTGCGTAGGTCATTCAGTGTCTCTGTATCCAAGGGTGCAGTAGACTTACCCTTAATATCACCTTTCTTGCCCTTATTCTTATCAAACGTCTTATTGTCTGTGAAAGAAGTACTCCTGGGAGTGAATCTGCTGGATGGCGCTGTGAGCTCCATACTCCTTGCCTTCCTCATAGCCTCCTGTAATGTCGGGGGATCAAATGCCTTGATCCAACCCTTGAGGGGTTCAGACAATCCCTCTGTGAACAATATAACCAACCTTCTCTCAGACACATCCTGCACCATCACTGACAATCTCTGAAACTCACTGATATAGGCCTCCAAGCTGCCTGTCTGTCTCAACTGTGCAAGATCACGGAAGACCTCTGGGTCTTTCTTATCAAAACGCTCTACCAGTCTATCCACAAAATCATGGTAGGATGTCACCTGATTGTGCTGCAACGTAATCATACCATGCGACCACCAATCATGTGCTGCACCCTCTAAATGCAAAGTGGCATACCTGATAGCATCAATCTCTGACATAGGCCTTAATGCTAAGAACGTATCCAACTTATGGATCCAGGCCTGTGCTATCATCTGTCCACTACCGTCAAAAGATGGTAAAGTGAGCTTGCTAACAGCTCGCTGCAACTCACTGTCATAACCTCCTCTAGGTCCCCTGTTCTGACAACTGCTCCTCATGTGCTCTCTCCTCTGATTCAGGTAGCGATCAAAGTTCAACAACTCACGAACGTGTGGTGGTAATGCCTGCCATTCTGCAGTAGCAGCTCTAAGATCATCCTGGAAGTCCTCTGGCATGTCACCCTCTATTGCCTCCTGGGCCTCTCTAAGAAATGTAGGACGAGTAGGCCTATCTGCTGTCCATGATCTGTGCCTAGGAGCACCCTGTGAACCTGCCACACTCCTATTATCCTGTTCTGGTGTACCTCTACCATGTTCTTGGTTCCTCGGCAGAGCAACTCTCTCCACCATAGTAGTCAATGCACGTATAGACTGCACTAACTCCTGTTGTCCAGTAGTCATAACCCGAAAGAACTCTCTCATCAACATCATCAATCCTAGGGATTCTAGGTGGACTCTGTGACTGTCTTTCACCCATAGTAAGTATATCTTTGAATTCCTATTCACCCTCAAGTGCTGCTCTTCTACGGGTATAATACCTATGATGCCCAAGTGCTGAAGGATGCATAAAGAATTCTTACCCAACAGGATGGCAAGAACACCGCTCTGATACCACTGTAATGACCCTTACTAATAAGATCACTAAAACACTGATATGGTATTATAGAATTTCGTCAAACACTTGGCATGCAATCTGAATTTATACTGCTGTAAGTAAAGACTAACATGGAAATTGTTGAGCAACAAATCTACTCAACTCAATAATGCAAATCAGTGCCAATATATATATATTCATTCAATGAAGATATTGACTCCCTTACAACAGATTGCAACTTTCAGATTTTACAAATTATTTGTCACCTTAGAATCTAAAATATGCTTGTGAGACACAAGGAATATTGTCAAACACTTCGTGTGCAACCTTCCAGCTTGCTGGTCTAATAATATCAGTCTGATATGTACTTTTAGATGACTATAGATAGCTTCCAATGCTTGAGAATCAACACATCAAAACATAAATTATCATCTAGATGCTTAAATGACACTTTGGACCCTTAACCAATGCATAGAGATGGATTTTCAATGTTACATATGCACTTACAGCCAAGTGACATTTTGACAAACATTTGTCATGCAACTCAAGAACATCACGTAATTAGAATGCAGCCTTATCTCTCTATGCAACTGAAGCATTAAACTGATTTCAAGAATATTTATCAAATGGCCTAGTCTCTTGACTTTCAACTACAAGTTTCAGAATTTTCTGAGTACAAAGACAGCCATGATTTCATACATAAACAACATTAAAACTTATTGAAATAAGTGCCAAATGAACCTGAAATGAAGCGCCTAGGAGTGTGAATGAAGAAGCAATCAATATCACTCCACTTTGAGCCTTCCTCTTGCCAAATTGAATTTTTTTTCAAATTCGCCCCTGTTCTGATATGAATGCCAATAATAAATAAATGCAGCAATAAAAGGTCTCCAAATTCATATAGAAATGATTGCCAAGACAATAGCAATTGATTCCTCAAATACCCATAACCAAAGGATGCCTCGAAGTGAAGTTATGAACAAAAATGTGGGTCCAAGATGAAAATCGCAGTATGCTGGAAATGCCACAGAACTACTGAAATGGTCTTCAAATAATGCCAATGCAATCCTCTTGATTAATGGATGAAAACAAGTCTTTTGACAACCCAAATTCCAAACCCTCAATAAAGTCTGAGGACTTCAAAATATATCAAGACTCAGTCCAAATCTGAATACTCAATAATGCCCAGCATGAAATGGCTAAATACCATCTCCAATGAGCAACCCTTCAGAAGATATCTCACTTCCTCAGTTATGCAAATCCAAGGGAGTTATCGTTCCCAAAGATCTAATGAAAATTTGCAGACCAAGATGACTACAAATTGCTCCAGAATGGAAAAGTAGTAGAATCCTCAAATCAGCATGTCCAAATGAGAGGCCAAGCCCTCTATTTATTCACTTTTCTAAGAAGTTACTAAGAACTTCTAGAAGCATCCATTATAAAATCTCATTATAATGCAGTTTTATAATAAAATAACTTTATAAAATAAAAAGTGCAATCTCAACTTAAAATTATAACATGTGGGCCCCGCATAACACATAATAATAAAAATAAGCTCCAAAACACCTCTCCAAGAGCAAATATAACCAACCAGTCTCCAAATAATCAACAAGATGACTCTCTCTCCAAAACATTTGCCTACGAGAGTCGATGATAGGCAAATCCAATATGGAAAATCATGTTGCTAGAAAGGGGACATGACATTTTGCACCCCGACATTCAATACAACACGTTAGTTATTCTACTAATGTTGCAGCGGTTACTCCGTTCCCTGCCGTGTTTTCTAGGAGTCTCCCACAGTCCCTGCGGCTTTGTCATCGGCCCATCACAAGGATCCGACTGTCTACTACCCGTGCTAAAATGAGATTACTTTGCAGTGACTACTGGGGATTAATATTGCCCCCGAACTTCCCAAACGCTATGTCCACAAGTGTTAGCCATGTTCCTCCCAGTCGTGTATGCTGAGCAATGAAGACTCACAATACCATCCGAACTGCTTGGAGATGTTCATTGTGGCACAGTCCCGTCTCAAGAGAACCCGTCTTCATACCCTACTATGAAGGCTGGCAACGTGGGTGTGGGCAGCAACGAATACCAAAACTCCTGCCCATCAATCTTCAGTCTGTCTAACGTGCCAGGGTCTCCCAGCCAGTCGTGTGGATCCTAATACATGCGCCCTTATACAAAATGCAACAGCACGAGAACTCCCAGCTTGCGTGCAAAACTACAAGCTCGGGTTGTGAAGTCTCACTCCCACTCGTGCTGCCAATGTGTGCTTGCAGTCATCGTCCAACACTCGTTGAGTATTCTTGGTCATGTTGTTGAGTCTCAGAGTGTGCGTGCCAACAAAGACGTGTTGGTAGTATGTTTGACTTTTGTCCAATCATTTGTTCTCCTGCCGTGACGCCAAAAGAATATTGAACCCGCCGCTAATGCTAAACCAATTAATCAACTGCGATAATCATCTAACTTGTATTTAGTGCGAAGTAGACTTGGTTTGAACTGAGTTCTCATGCAACTCCTCTCTATCTGAAGCGAATCTGGATATAAAACCGACTTCTTACTTTCCTTATTTGTTGAGATGCTAATGCTAAGTTCGAGCTGGCTTTCATGCAATTTTCCTTAAATCTGGAGATGAATCTGGGTATAAAAACAAACCTGTTCATTGTTCATTTAATCCCAAAGTGAAATCTGTATGATTTGTTTCCCGAGAAAACCTCACAGGCTAGCAAGAATTTTGGCTCTGATACCACTGTAATATCCTGAATGGATATTTTTCCTGAATACTTCTCAAATATATCTCAGAAATATAAACAAACACTTGCATGCAATATAATATTGATTCAACAGAAATAACCAGCAATATATTCCAATAAATCTTCTCAGAAAATGTTATCGTATTATACAACAGCAATACAATAACAATGAAACTACAAAATAATCCAATCTGAAATACAGAAGGCAACATCAAGATCGGATAATCAAGAAACTGTGAATACAATAGTGAACTCTGCTGTGAATCCATCTCAGAGATGAACTGGGTTTCCGTCCAATCCATCGAAAAACCCTGAAGGTTTTCGTCCTTAGGTTTCAAAACCGAAAGTTGAAGCTTCCTGGATTCTCCAAGAGAAATAAATTCATAAAAACTAAGCATATCCAAATGAGACTCCAATCCTTCTTTTAAAGTTGCAGTTGTGACTCTTCAGTTTCCCTTCTCTGTCTTTTCATATTCCCACTTTAAGTCACTTTTAATAAATATAACCGTTAAGTCATAAAGTGACATAATAATAAAGTAAGGAATCTTTTGGCATTAAAATGGAAGACCAAACGAACTTGGAAGACAACGTGTGATAGCTTGTCGAAAAGCTCTCAGCGAGACGCTCTAAGTCCAATACTGAAATGCCAAGAAAACTGAACTCTACCGACTTACTATAAATAGTAAGTACCCCGCGAAAATTGCTCTGATTAGCCTAAAATTGGAATTACCTAGGCCAAAAACCACACCGATCCCTACAAAGCCTCGGTTAGCCCACCGGACCATGATGAAATGGCTAACAACACAGCACGAAATAATGTGCCCGAAAAAGGGGACATTACAATTTTTCTCACTTGGTATGTGATTGACGTAAAGAACTGACCCATGAGCATTCTTATGGCCATGTTAACTGGCATAAGCAGAATATTTTATGAAGGTTGACAGAGATTTGTACAGACACTGGAGGTCATTAAGAGATTGCGGAAATGTATGGATGGTTTGAATGAATGTGTTGTAATCAGTAAATTAGTTAGAGGGCTTGGCACCTCAAATTCATAATATTTGTGCAATTGGTAGTTATATTCAAGGGACAAATGGAACATCAAATATGTATGTATGTATATGTTGCGTGTATTCAATGATATTGCTCAATATGTTGATCAAGGTGGAGGCAAGAGGAAAGGTTCCTTTGCCATCTACTTGGAACAATGTCATGCTGATGTTTTTGAGTTTTGTGAGTTGAGAAAGAACCATGGGAAGGAAGAAAACAGAGCATGTGATTATTTTATGCATTGTTCTGTTCAATTGAATCTTTTGGGCTTGTTGATTGTTGGGGTGAAGAATTTGAAAGGCTGTATTGAAAATATGAGCGAGAGGGCATCATGCTTTTGGAAGTGCACCAAGTGGGCAGGATGCGCTACATTTTGGGCATCAATAGGCAAGGCAGAATCCATGTGTTCCACAAGAACGAGACACTACGAATTCACAGATTTGGGCAGCAGGCCGCTTGCATTATTAAAGCAGATGCTATTGTTTTTGATGGAGACAGGAGCAGGGTCACTGGACTTACGCATTGTGATGGTTCGGATAGGTGAGTGTGACGGGCTCAATGGGTCAAGGGCTGTCACTCATTTTTTTTGATGCAGTGGAATGTTTAAGGGGTGTGATTTTATTTCTCAAAGTATGGTACTCAAAAGTGATGCTGGAACCATCAAGCATGTCGAGAGAGTCAAGATTGCAGTGTTTGGTGGAGGTGTGGATACATCAGCCACAGAAGCTAAGTGTATTGTCATGATTCAGAATGCTGAATAGATGGAGAATCGTGCAAAAACAGTGGCAGAATTAGAACACAAGAGTGACATTGCAGTAGCAAGTGGCATTTTATCATTTCGTGTAGAATCTGCTGAAGGTATATTTGAGGCTTGTCAAATCCTTTCTGAAATTGTTTTGACATTTGAAGTGGAAGATGCTCAGCTGCTAGGTTTTCTTGACTCCAACGTGGATTGGAAAAGACTCATCCAAAGTGTCCTTGAACAGAATTTGGGGAAGCTGAAGTCTTGCATAGCCTCTCTGGGGTTGGTTACAATGTGAAATTAAGAGTGGAAAAGGAGATATCACTGTGCGTAGCTGTATTGGTTGGACTTCAAGTGGGAGATTGTTGAGAATGTGAAGTCCTACGGTCATCTGACCATTCAGTTCCTCCTCATCTCTTAATTTGCTGGCTGTCTCTTCATATTTGAAGAGTTAAATATTTGTATAAAATGATGAGTACAGACTATATATTATGGTGTAACAGTGAATAGAAGATATTACCCTGCTTTCCTGTGGATGCAGCCTTTAATGGTGAACCATGCAATTCGCTGTGTTGTGTCTTTTTTTCCTGATTGGCTCTGTTTTAGTTTTTCTGTTTGATATTATTTTATCTGCTCTTTAAACTGAATACTCCTCACCTATCCCATTTGATATCCCTGTGTTTTCCCTTCCCCTAAAAGGGGATTGAGCAGAACATAGTTTTTCTGATCATCTCAGTTTTGAAGTTTATGGAATGTGAATGCTTCTAAATGTATTGAGTTTCTTGTTTGGATTGCTTCAAATGAAGAGTTTTGTGAATCTATTTTAAGATTTAGTTTGACAAAATTACAGTAACAGGTACCTATCCACAAATAATTAATAAAATTCTCTTTGTTTATAACTCGCTTTTTCCCCTTCTGCCTTTCAGGGTTGATTTTTCCAGTTCTTTTGTGCTCTAAATCTATTATGTTAACATTAGTGTTGTTCTCAGTTATTACAGGTACTTCTATTGTTGGATCTGAAGCTGATATTGAACAGAATATAGTGCTTGGGATTCCAATGTCACCAGGACAGAAGAGGAAAAGATCACCACCACATAAGTTAAAGGTTTATCATTTGGTTCTGACATTTTTTTTAAAGTTTTTCTCACACTTGTGTCACCTGTTTCTCTTCTATGATCAACAAGATTATTGATGATTTAGTTTTCTCATTAACTGTTCAAGGCCTTATGATGTCGGCATGTTTGTATACATTTAAAGATGCAACTTTTAGTAGTAACTAGTGCAGCTGCTCACTGTAAATAATTGATTCTCTTCATCTGGACACAGCCCCTGCTAACAGAAACCATGGCATAAGTTAAAGGTTTATTCTTTGTTTGGGCGAGTTATTTTTGCAGTTCTTGTGATACTTGCCCAAACTGTTTCTCTTTTACAATCATCAAAAGTATTGATGATTTAGTTTCCATCGTTAACCATTCCAGGCCTAATGATATCTACAGTAGTGTATAAAATTAGAGATTAAACTTGAAGTAGTAGCTAGTGCACCATTGGTTATAAATTCTGTACTCTTCTGGTCACTTGATCCCTTCTACTGGGCACAAATACAGCATTTGTGTGTTTGATCCGCTGACTTCATTCCTGAAGCAATGTACATTATAGGAAGTATTTTGCTGGGACCTTGGTAGAAATAAAGGCACCACTTCTATGTTTTCACAATTGTTTTATGGTGTTTCTTTGTTTAAAGGAATTCTTGTTAACATCATTCCCTGTTGTAGGATTGTCAATTTTGTGGTCCACTTGAACATTACGTAGGGTGCCATAGAGTGGATTTTCATGGGGTTGAACATCACGTGCATGGATTGGCATTGAAGCAGAAAGGTAACAAACATTATAACTGCATTGCTTCAGTTTCTGATGAGATAATCTTAGCTAATTGGTGTAAAGGAAATCATATGACAGACAAGGAATCCTTCATAAAACATTGTGCATGCCTTCATGAGGCAGCAAGGGTCTTACAGGATTTTTTATTAGAGTCTGGAGAGCTGAAGAAAAAGGGTGATATTCCGGTTGGTGAATTACGTAAAATTCTCTTGAATTGGCAAGTTACTAGAGAGAGTATGAATGCGTTTCCAATGAATATAGTTAGAGCTTTTGTCTTGCTTATGAGAAATGAAGCAGCACCCTCAATATTAGGAAAGAGGACACTTGTTAGGCTCTCTACCAAATGGTATTGCAAGTACAAGAGATTTTGGTGCTTACTAGAAGAGCACCGAATTGGTTCAACTGTTGAAAAGTTTTTAGGCGATACACGTTCACTTGATCAGTTTTATCATTATGCAGGTCAAAATGAATCAGAAGCTCAAAAAGATCAATGCATGGTTGATCCAGTTGTTGAAGATCAGCATGTTGATAACCACTTCAGTGCTGATATAGTGCCTGAAATACAGCGCAAACCAAAAGTTTTCAGTATCAGTGAAAGGTCAAACACTGTTGCACAATTTGGAGGTTCATGTTACAGGTACAAACCTTGCAAAGAGTGTAAGCAGTATCAAGAAATCAGAGATGCATTTGTGCATGTTTCTTATAATGAATCACAATCACAAAAAGGTCTAGCAGTTCATTGTGCCAACAGCTGCAACAATTTGATGGTGGGCACTGAAAAGCAGAATGCTAATTTGCTGTTTCCAATTCCTAATAAGAAGGGAGCATCTGAAGAGGCATTTCTTACTAATAAAACTAGAAGTTATTTTTCTATACAGCCAAGCAATGATGCAGATAGGCAGAACGAAGATCTTTTAAATGATGAATCATTGGCTATGCATGATCAAAAGGTTTGTCACACAACAATTGATCATCCATATTTCAATAGTGGTGATCTTTTTTATGTAAAACATAGGGTTGACACTGCAGGTTATGAACAAGGTGAGGATAATTGCTTAGGCAATCGATGCCTTGATGGCAAAAATGACAATATCAAGGTTAAAGGTAAACCTAGAGCAGTCCAAATCGGAAATTGTAATTGCAAATCTTGCTTTGCAAATGCTCACTTTTGTCCAGGTTGCATGTGTTATGTTTGTCTTGTATCTATTCAGCCAGATGAAACGTGGAGCTATATAAAATGTTCATGTCACCATATTTTCCATATAGAATGTACTCTTAAGGAAAGAATTGGAGGAGTTGTAGAAGAGAAAAACATTGATGGGGAGTTTTTGTGCCCAGTTTGTTCTGTGAAGTTTGATCTATTTCCTTTTTGGAGGGAGAGACTGAAAAATGCATCAGACGATGAATCCAAAGATACAGCACAGAAACATCTTAAGTCTGCAATCAGTGCCATGGATGGCACTCAGAGGAAAAGCTTAAAGGAATTGAATATTAAGGTGTTGAATGCATTCAAATCAGTTACACATACTCCATTTTCTGATTTGCGACAGCTACTGATTTCCATTCTGGAAGATGTAAATAGGCAGAAGATTGCAAAGGAAAACAATGGTAACTTTCTAGTTTGTCCATATGAAATTTTTGTTAAGATGTTCTCTATAATGGGGTATGTAAGGATACAAATTTTGTTTTTAATCAGTTTCTCTGTGCCGAAATTCTCGAATTATTTCAATGACTTATCTTTTTCAGAAATACTGCCAAATACATCTATTAAATGAAGTGTTTCTTTGCTGATTCAGGCAGTTTTGGAAAATGTTTTCAAGTAAATGAAATTGAGCTGGTTCAGGGACGAGAGTTAGTTAATCTTACTAAGAGGGCTGCAGATAGAGATTCAGAAATCTATCAAAAAGCTCAAGAAATGGTAGCTACTCAAAAACAACTTTTGTCACAAATCCAGGAAGATTTGAAAAGGGCAGAATCAGAGATGCATTTGGCTAATCAGAATGCCAAACGCTCATCCAGGGCTGCAAAAATAGCTAGAAAAAGGCTAGAGCTACTTCAGTTATACTATAGACCATGGTCTGTAACAAAAGAACAAGTTGAAGTTCATAGAAAGTTCTTCAATTCGGAGGTCTCTGAGTTAAAAAGAATCCAAACGATGATCGGAGATATTAATTGCTGCTGTGAAGAATCATTGCCAGAGCTTGCTTTCTTACTTGAGATTATTAAACAACAAAGGCAGAAAGTAGAAGTTGCTCATAGAAAGATGGAAGACATGGTTTCATCCTCTTGATAGGTATTATTTATAATTTGCTAAGTACAATGCCATTGGTGAAAAGACGTGCCATCAATTTTGCACCTGAAATTTAAATTTCCTCTATTGGGCAATTTTTAATGTGCAGTGCGGAATGTAAAATCTATGTGCAGTCAGCGTATCCTTAATTTTTTTGTAGATCAAGCGTCCACTTTAGGAACCCAGCTTTCTTTCTATCAGAAGAGAGATGCTTGTGATACGTCATTTCTCACTCTTACATCTGTGCTTTGGGCATCAATTGTGTAGTGCAGGTATTTTTATGATGCAATGTCCATAGCTCCACACTTCAAGAGGATCTGAGAATCTTAGAAGGGTTGATACAAATGTAAATCTCACCAGTACACCAAAATGAAAGTATCCTTATACTTTCTTTCTGATAAAAGGATATTCTATTTTGTAGTTACAAAATAAATAACGCTGTTATAAGCAATGTTCACTTACAATGTAAGATCTAAATGTGGGATACAGTATAAATAATACATTTTTTTTACCATGATTTCAAATAGTAAAACAGATACAAATGAAGACATTCAATCGAGGCACTTCACATTTAAATATTCTCAAATGTTTATAGTGCATATATTTGTGCTGCCTTGCTAGACAAAAACTAGAGAAATCAAACCTTTTTTTAATCGAGAACAAACATTTCTGTCTCACTCAGCCAACACTATCATTGTACAAAAATATATAATATATAATAATCTATCTCCTTATTCTAAAACATAAGAAAGTGGGTCATTCATATATTATTATTTAATTCCAACAAACATAAGCAAAATCAAATCTAGGTGTCATTCTCATATGACTATATGAAATAATGAAAAGAAAATTTAGCATGCCGCCAATATTCATATGCTTTAGTGGTGGAGAACTTGTACTCTTGAAAGAGAGGTCACAAGTTCAAATCCCACAAGGGGGTAGGGTATGTACGCCTTGTTTGTAGCGCAATTAGGCCCCATTTGTTTGCAGAATTGGAATTTGCTTCAAAACCTGATTATCTCAAAATAAGGTTTTGAAATTCTGGTTTTGTGTATTCGGAAGATAGTTTGGACTGTTTGGTTGACCGAGAAGATGACTGAGACAATCCATCTTCTATGTTTGGTTGCCAATGTTGATATTAGAATTAGAATTGAGAATTCCTATTTCAAATACCAGCCAATACTGGATGACATGGGGTTTGGCCTCAGATACAGATTTCCAACTGCATATCATTCATATAAATTTTGCGTCGTCAAATCTCCTCATGCTCTGATGTATTGAACTTGACATACTCTATGTATACTGGACCGGGTCTCACTTTTAGAACTTAATATTAATATTAAGATTATAACCAGATAGAGATTGGAGAGAAGCTCCGTGGTGAAGAATGGTTGTTGCAGAACCTCCAGGATGAATGGCTGCCGTAACACGCCTCCTGTTCTCTTGTTCTCTTGTCATATTTCTTCAAGATCTTTGCAACCCTTGTGTATTGGCCTCGCTCAGTGGACAAATTTAACGAATCTAGGGTTTTGAATTTGAGAGCACTGTAATTCTCAAGCAGAACCATTTCGCCATGGAAATTTACAATGTCTTTCCTCAGATTGATTATCTCTTCCTCGTATTCTTTGTCTCTGAGAGGTGCACCGTTGGATCCAGTTTTGAAGTATTTGTGGAGTACGAGAGATTTTGAACAGTTCCAATAGATAACCAGATAGATATTCCGATAATAGTTCTGTTGCTAGTGTTAATTCAGCCACAGAAGATTCCGCCAGTGCGAGCATGTTCTATCGCCAATACAACAATTCCCGAATATTCAGCCACAGAAGATTCATAGACCCGATGTCTAATTAAATGGGGCTTACAAAATTCAAAACCAGAATTTGATTTCAAATTCCACCTATTGGGTGGGAAGATGGTGCTGCCCATTTTAGGGCCTAAACTAGATTTTGAGCGAGGAAATCCGAATTGCAAATATGTGTTCCAAATAGCAGATTTGTTGAAAAAGCGAAAGTCCCACCGCCAATTCCGCCCCAATTCCAGCAAACAAATAGGGCCTTAGGTGCCTCCCGCAAGGAGTACGTGGTAGTCCCATATCACTATCACCATATGTAGACCCAAAGGCATATGGCTGGTGTCGTAGACTATAAAATAAAGTTTAAAGTTTAAAGTTTTTTAAATCCACCTTGGTATTACTTGCAGCAATAAAACCTTGTATGAGATCTGATTTCATGTTCATTTAGGATCCTCCACACTATAACATTTACAGTAAAACGATAAAAGAAATAAGAAAAATAAATGTTACATTGCACTTACATTACAAATGGGCAATATAATGAGACATAAAATCAAATCTAAAATAAATGATTAGCGAACCTATTTAAATGATCAAAGAATGAATTTTCGATTGCAACAAACTATAAAAATCCTCTCAACATTCATTTTTACCTGATAATGATAAAAATGAAACATTAATATATAAAATAAAATCTACCTTTGACAGTCACCAAATTTAAAAAGTTAAATACACTATTAAAAAGTAGTAATAGTAAAACCAAAAATGAAAATTGGCTTACATAATTAGATTTTATGCTTCAAACCTATCTACACAAATAATAAATAACATGGTGGCTAGCTTTTCATTATAAAAAATAGCATCCTCTTCAATTCCTTGCATCCCTTTTACAATATAAGGTAGATATATAAAGGTGGCACCAGATTCTTACCCGCAATGCCCTTCATTATCTTTCATAAAATAAGGCAAAACTTAAGAATGCGCTCCCTTCTCAACTCTTAAAAACTGATGAAATTGAAGGGATAAAAAAATATAAAAGTGGGGCCTCCTTTTTTAAATGAATATTCAAGAATGCGCTCCCTTCTCAACTCTTAAAAACTGATGAAATTGAAGGGATAAAAAAATATAAAAGTGGGGCCTCCTTTTTTAAATGAATATTCAATGAAGTTATTTGGAGATAAAACAAATGGTGCTTCCTTTTAGGTTGGCCCCAACTTCTACTATTTTACAGTTAGTTGAAATATAATAAAATGGAACTTCAAAACCTATTTTTTATTTCTATTACATAGTTAGAGCATGTTCATTATAGAAGTGAGATCTATCAAGCAAACCTTGTCATAAGTGTTAAAATTTGATTTATCAAATATCTAGAAATATGGTTGAAATATTTGAGTGTGGTCTAACTTTGAGATTTGATATGGAATAACTATTTGGGCACTACTACATTTGGGGTCAAATTTCGACATAAACTTTCGACAGATAATTCTTTTTTTACGAATTTGGTATTTTTTTTAATAGTCCTCGATGGTGTCAGTATTCTGATGGCTTTTAAATAGACCATCGGAATTCTAACAGTTTCGGGGTATAGATAAAAAAAAAAAAGTGAAACGGCCAAATCTTTTTTATTTCGATTTAAGAGAAAAGGAGTCGGTGAAAGCTGAGCGTGAGAGAAGGTATGTGATTTCTTCATCTTTGATTGGCATCATATTCGACTGCAAATTTCAAATGCATTGCATTTTATTTGATCATGAATGCTCACTGAAATGACCGCATTCTACTAGTGTCATGCCCCAGCCCGTTCTTTATCTCCATTATTTGATGTTATTGGTGCTTGTGTTGAAGGATATCGATTCACTATTTTGAAATGTTTGGATTCACGTTTGTTGATATTACTGGCACAACCATTGTATATTGTTGAGATGCTCACTGAAATGACCGCATTCTACTGGTGTCGTGCCCTAGCCCATGCTTTATCTCCATTATTTGATGTTATTGGTGTGTGTGCTCAAGGATAGTGATTCACTGTTTTGAAATGTTTAGATTCACGTTTGTTGATATTATTGGCACGACCATTGTATATTGCTAAGATGCTCTCTGAAATGATCGCATTCTACTGGTGTCGTGCCCTAGCCTGTGTTTTATCTCCATTATTTGATGTTATTGGTGCTTGTGCTCGAGGATATCGATTCACCCTTTTGAAATGTTTGGATTCACATTTGTTGATATTACTGGCATGACCATTGTATATTGTTGAGATGCTCACTGAAATGACCGCATTCTACTGGTGTCGTGTCCTAGCCCATGCTTTATCTCCATTATTTGATGTTATTGGTGCTTGTGCTCAAGGATATCGATTCACTATTTTGAAATGTTTGGATTCACGTTTGTTGATATTACTGGCACGACCGTTGTATATTGCTGAGATGCTCTCTGAAATGACCGCATTCTACTAGTGTCGTGTCCTAGCCCGTGCTTTATCTCCATTATTTGATGTTACTGGTGCTTGTGCTCAAAGATATCGATTCATTGTTTTGAAGTGTTGACTGTGGTTATCAAATGGACAGCCCGTGAGCTTCTAGCTAGGCGTCATTTGTATTGATAGCTTAGGGCATCAAATGTATTGTATCATTGATAATTGAGACTTTGTTAAAAGGAAATAGGACAAAGAACGATTTTGATTTATTTTCTCTGTTTTGATCCCTAAGTGGCTGCCGCCATGATTTTTATTTTGAGTGCAATTTTGAGAGAATTTTAGTTGGGATTTTCACTAGGGTTTTCAGTATATTGAGCTACAACATAACACAATTCTTTTTGGTGCTTTTTTTCCCATATTCAATAGATAAAAATCATGGCAGCAGCCACTTAGGGAAAATTACATTTAACACAAGAAAAATTACAAAATTGAACCAATGGCATGTTTACAACAAAGAAATAGAATGATAATAATATGCTGAAAATTCTATTATGTTTAACACACGCCAAAGGACCAGTCCCAACAATTCTTAAACATACTTTATCTGATATGATGAATTGTTAATAAAGGTCTAATTCTATAAACTGCTAACACGAAGGAAGATTTGACCTAGCCAAATCTTCCTTGTACCACACAAAACTGTGCGATAACTATGTCTACTCCAATCTTAATTGTTTAAGAATTCATCATATTAGATAAAGTATGTTTAAGAGTTGTTGGGAGTTCTATTACACCTTTGTTGTAAACATGCCATTGGTTCAGTTTTGTAAATTTGTTTTTTGTGTTAAATGCATTTAAATGGAACATTAAGCATAGTAATAATATGCTTAATCTATTAGTAATTGGCAGATTAAATGCAGATAACACATTCATCAGTTTAGCATGTTATTATAAGATACTAAAGAAGACCTGCTATTTGTTAGACAAATCTTCATTGCCCCCCACAATGAAGACAATGAAGATTAACCTCCTACCCCACAACAAAGAACATTGTAATAAGACCTTTTAATCCTAGTGACAAGAACATAGAAGCATTCTAACTCATTTGTAAAGAAAATAAGCTTTCTATAAAATGAAAAGTTCAACCTAATTAATACTAGCACTTGCACTTGAAGGATAGTGATATGGCTAAAAGACTTAAGAGAGACTTTGACCCAAGAGCTTCATCATCAAGCTCTACAACCTCTTGTAGCTATCTTCATAGCAACAAGAGTCATTGGATACGTCAAATTTCTCAAAATTTTGTACTTAGTTTGTAGGTTGACTTTGTACAAAGTAGATTGTAATTGAAAATTTAAAAACTATTTGCATCTAGTCATTATTCATGCACTATGCAATATGCATTGTGCAACGCAATGAAATCAGCAAGGTGTATAGAAATGACAAAAACTATATTCCACAATTCTTGGGCTAAACTCTAAATTTATTTTCTTTTTATATCTCTATGCTATTGAGACCACTTCCATTTTATTAAACACAATTTTTCCCAACTAAAAATCTCAATTAGAATAAGATATAATATAGTTGTAGAATAAACTTTGTACAAAGACATGTAATGCTTATGTTAATGATCAAACACACATATGGATTCACTGTTCCACGAGACAATGGATTACCAGAGTTGCAGAGAATTTAATCTTTTATTGATATTCCTCTTTTTTGTTTCATACATCTTGATGCAGAGCCCTCTACTATCACTTTAAGGAGACCAACTCAACTCGAGGATTCAACAAGTAACGTGGAATCCACTCAAGGAATTAACCTCAACTCAAGGATTAAGTAGAGTTCCTTGACTTTGTTAATCACTTCCACAACCTTGCTACACAAGTTCACTTCCTCATTTCTTGGCAATTCCTCCTATCACCATCTCCATCCTAAGCCACCTAGTGCACCTAGTGCCTCCACCATGTCAAAACCTCAACTAGGCTTTTCACCCTAATCCTAACATCAAGTATCATCTCATCATGGTCTATTCACCATGTTTCAACACCCCATTCACTCTGATCTATTCAACTTACACCATTCTTCTTCTACAGCTCTTCTAGGCCTGTATTGCTTGCAATTATTGGTCAAATGCAAATATTTTGTCAAGTTGAAAGGGCAAGAAATCAGTTTGGTGTTTTCAGTTTATGTTAAAAGTTGATTTGGTAAAATCCTCAGAAAACACACTACATGTTCTAAAATGTAAAGAAGTTGAATGTTAAATGTAAGATGTATATCTCATCCATAGTAATCAAAAGAAACGACATGAAACTAAGGAGATTTACCAATCCAAAAATATAAGCGAATATAAAACATGATTGGTACCTTATGAATTGGTTTTGAGGTGCACGATCTTCATCAATCTCCTCAGAAGAAAACCCCTCCTCACTGCTACTGCTTTCTTGTTTAACAATTGGTTTGGAAAAATGCATTTAACACAAGAAAAATTACAAAACTGAACCAATGGCATGTTTAAAACAAAGAAATAGAATGATAATAATATGTTGAAAATTTTATTCTGTTTAATACATGCCAAAGGACCAATCCAACAATTCTTAAACATACTTTATCTGATATGATGAATTGTTAATAAAGGTCTAATTCTGTAGACTACTAGCACGAAGGAAGATTTGACCTAGCCAAATCTTTCTTGTACCACACAAAAAACTATGTGATAACTATGTCTACTCCAACCTTAATTGTTTAAGAATTCATCATATCAAATAAAGTATGTTTAAGAATTGTTGAGATTGGTCCTTTGGCATGTATTAAATAGGATAGAATTTTCAGCATATTATTATCATTCTATTTCTTTGTTGTAAACATGTCATTGGTTCAATTTTGTAAAACAAAAGTTGTGTTAAATGCATTTAAAATAAAGGTCTAATTCTATAGACTGCTAGCATGAAGGAAGATTTGACCTAGTAGTCTACAAAATTAGACCTCTATCTGTAGCTTTGTCTAATTCTATAGATTTCTAGGTGTGTTGTAATTTGAAGATTTGTCTGACAAATAGCAGGTCTTCTTTAGTATCTTATAATAACATGCTAAACTGATAAAGGTGTTATCTGCATTTAATCTATCAATTACTAATAGATTAAGCATATTATTACTATGCTTAATGTTCCATTTAAATGTATTTAACACAAAAAAAAAATTTACAAAACTGAACCAATGGCATGTTCTTCATGTGGTACAAGGAAGATGTGGCTATCAAATATTCCTTCATGAAAGCTGAGCGCGAGAGAAGGTATGTGATTTCTTCATCTTTGATTGGTATCTTTGACGAGCAACGTCTTTCGAGCCTCTGGCATCATATTCGACCGCAAATTTCAAATGCATTGCATTTTATTTGATCATGAACACTCACTGAAATGATCGCATTCTACTGGTGTTGTGCCCTAGCCCGTGCTTTATCTCCATTATTTGATGTTGTTGGTGCTTGTGCTCAAGGATATCGATTCACTGTTTTGAAATGTTTGGATTCACGTTTGTTGATATTACTGGCACAACCATTGCATATTAGACCTTTATTAACAATTCATCATATCAGATAAAGTATGTTTAAGAATTGTTGGGACTGGTCCTTTGGCATTCTAGATTTAATTCATAAATGGATTTAATTTTATTTTGTATGTGAAATTTTGAGAGTTGCATGAGAAGTTTTAGTGTCTAAAC
Source organism: Chamaecyparis obtusa (assembly GCA_027943335.1). NCBI lineage: Eukaryota > Viridiplantae > Streptophyta > Pinopsida > Cupressales > Cupressaceae > Chamaecyparis > Chamaecyparis obtusa. The sequence continues at coordinate 916,039 of BSBK01000997.1, forward strand.
ACTCAACTAATCCCTCTAACCGATTAGGAGTGGTTGGGGAAGTTCAGAGGAAAGTTTTCAAACATTCATATTCACTTATTGAATGCTTTGGAGACTACTAGTTTGACTATCCATGTGTTACCAGTGACTGAGATTCATTAAAGAATACAAAACCTTTCATTTTGGGTTATTGTGTGTGGATTCAAATGTAGGTTTGATTTGGTTAATGTTTAGAAGAGATCAATAAAGTATTTAAAGACAATCTTACATGTTTGGAGAGGTTTGAGAGGCACTTATCATGACTGTACCCTCACAAACAACGGCATAGACTGGTTTTACTAAGTTTCCTTTCTCTATTTTGAGGTTTCCTTTCTCTGCCATGGGGGTACAGTCAAAGGGTTCATTGACAAAATGATCCTTTGAATGGTTACTATGAATATGAATGATTTGATATAGCATATTGCTCATTTTACTTGAAGTTTGGAATAGCTTGTGCAAGGGTGAAAGTATTTTTTATCGTTTTGGTCGTGATTGTTCCTCTACACAGTCAGGAAATGTAACTGTCTAATGATTATATGTAATGTTGAATGGATTAAATGCTTTATTCTCGGTAGAAGTGAATGGAAGGAATAGTGTTGGTGTTAGATTTCATTTATTATTGAATTCAATGGTTTCCAAGATGTGTTGAGGAGTTGCTCCTTGTTTAATGTTAATTGTTCCTACACAATCCACTCATACAATAGTGAAATGCTATGTGGAAGGGATGATTGATAGTGTTCCTTGAGGGAAGGGGGATTGTGAAAGACTTGTTATCATTGTATTGTGTATTTCTGATATGTTTGGATGCAAGGCAGACCAGGAGAATGAAGGATCACTCATTGATTGCATGATAACCCGGTTTTGAAGGGTCACTGGTTGAGGGGACAGTCAAGGTTCGGATGATTGGGCCATTGGAGGACCCTATTTCTTTGTATGAATGATCATGATATGGTCATAATATGGTGTTTGATCATGATATGGTCATAACTTGTTGATGGTTCTTACAAATGTGAAAATCCTTGGTTTGGGATGGTGTAGGAACTCTGTATATGGTGGAGAAGTTTTGGTTGGGTAAGGAGTTAGTGGTTGCTTTGGAAAGGGAGGCCTAATAAAGGGCTAGTCACAGTGCACCAGTCTTAGTTCGGGAAGTTGGTCCAAAAGAGTAATACTAGAATTTTAACTATCTTGCACAACCCTAAAAAGGGTATCCAAATATGTAGTTTGTTCCATGAGTCATTTGGGAAAGTTGGGCAAGAACCTTAGAAAACCAGTCGGGAAGGCTACTAGGAAACTAAGCCTAGTGAGTACCCGATTGTGAGGTATTGGGTTGATGGGATTGTTGAGATGAATCCACTGATTAAATGGAGGGACAATGGTGATGTTGATAAGATGTAGAGCCTCTGGTGGCACAAAACATAGTGTGCCCTCTGATAAGGTTTGGTGTTGATAGGATCGATGAGAAGGATCATCATGAAGATGCTTGGTTGGTGTTGTAGAAACACTTGTGAAGTCCCTCATAACATGACTGATTGCAAGTCCACCTAGGGCCTCTGCAACAAGTTGTCAACTTCAACAACATTAGACCCATAGTACATTTATATCATTGATATAACCTTTTTAGAGTCATTTGGCATTGTGGGAAATAGTTCATTTGTGGCTTCTTTGTTAATGAGCCTATTAGGCCTAGTTGGGAAACATGAGTCAGCAATTTTAAGGTGTGATGTTCCAAAACACATAGTCTTAGTTTTGACATATGTTATACAACTTGAAAAAGGGTATTCAAATATGTAATTAGTTTTCTAAGTCATTTGGAATGTTTTTGAGAAAACCATGAAAAATAGTCATTGTTGTACTACAAAGATTGGGGTTTGAAGGCCTAGAATGGATAGGTTGAGTTTTGGAGTAAAAAGACCATAGTGTGAGTGCATGGTGAGTGAAGATAGGACAAAAAATAGGTGTTAAGGTCCTTGGAGGGTTTGGAATCACCATTTGAAGAGGTGAGCAAGAATTTGGTTGATGGAACCAATTGGCAAGCTTAAACAAGCATGAACCAAGAACTTGTTTGATTTTTCTTGGGAAGCTAATTACTCAGCTCTCATCTACTTCATTTATTATGAAGCTAATTGTTGAAGGATCCAGGCCCAGGCTAGAAAGATGTCTTCCCATTCTGTTGTGGATAGGTGTTTCATAAAACATATATACTTGTTGCACGTGCATTCTCGATTCAGAGTGGGAAAATCTTATTTTGGATGCGAGGGAGAGAAGCCAAACACATAAAGAACATGCACATAAACATGACAACTGAGAAACATGAATGTAGATATCACAACAGCTAAGAAACATAAATGTAGGCATCATGGTCACAATTTTTTGGAGACACAACATAATTGAATGCTATACCCAGACGATGCAACACAACCACTACTCCAATTCTAAGTTGACACTGTGGGATCCAAAAACCATATATAGATAAGGAATAAATTTATAGAGCGGAGGAGGATCGTAACAACCAAAATAATATAGGGGTCCCTATATTATTTCGGTTGTTATTGCCCTCCTCCTACGCTCTCCAAATTTATTCCTTATCTTTGGTTTTTGGATCCCGTAGTGTCGACTTAGAATTGGAGTAGTGATTGTGTTGCATCATCTGGGTATAGCATTCAATTATGTTGTGTCTCCAAACAATTGTGACCATGATGCCTACATTTATGTTTCCCAGCTGTTGTGTCCCAGGACCCCTTATGACCCTTTATGACCCTTTACAATCCCTAAGAATACATCTTAGAGGTCTTAAAGTGTCATAAAGGGTCATAAGAGGCTCTTAGGAGGGGCCAGATGAGCTTCCACCTTCACGTGGTTGACCTTGTTAAGTAGAGAATGTTAAACTATTCTCAAAACAAAGAGAAGCTCAATAATTTAAGGTCTCAGTCCACGGAGATGTTGAAAAAATGATGGGAATCAATGGAGATTTTTTAGATACTGAGAAGATGTATATGTAGTGGAGGCCAGAAGGGATTTTTGTGGAGATTTGCTAGAGAGGGTTTCCAAATTGAGTACCAGTGCAAAGATGATGATTCAGTAACCTACGTCTATAAAACCTTCACAAAAATCCCTTTTTTGGCCTCCACTCATACCTCTTCTCAGAATCTAGAAACTTTGGATATTGTTTCTCATCCATGCACGAAATGTGCTAGTGATCGTATAAAATTACTTTTGCAAGACTGGGATCAATTATGAGAAGGTAAAAAACAAGATAATATTATTGTATCTTTCATTTCTTTTATCCATTCATATTTTCCGCCTTCTCTTATATTGGATACTGTGCAGTGTACATAAAGGCAAGGCGGTGATTATTCTTGACAATCGATAGGTATAAGTCTTTCAAGCCTTACCTAGTAGCTAGGAGTAAAGATAACAGAGCTCAAGATACCATCATAGTTGGTCTCTTTCTTCGGTCCATATTACTAACAAAATGTTTTACCTTTCATTAGCTCATCAAACGTGGGGATTTGAAAGAATTTAATAGATGATATTTTCATCACTAATGTACATTATTTTAGTTTGACGCTGAACGAATTTATCTACTTCATGCACTTGTACACATCGAGCACAGCCATAAAGAAGCATCCCCTCCTGTGGCCTACATTACTCAAGCCACGAGAGGGGATGCTTCTTTATGGTTGTGCTCGATGTGTACAAGTGTGTAAAGTCGATAAATTTGTGCAACGTCAACTTAAATAATATACATTATCATGAAAATATTCTATTAAATTCTTTCAAATCCCCACATTTGATGAGCTAATGTAAGGTAAACTATTTTATCAATAATATGGACCGAAGAAAGAGACTAACTACAATGGTCTCTTAAGCTTTGTTATCTTTAATGTGCATATCTGTCGCTTTTTCAACACCCATGAAACTTTTTTCGACAGTAGTGCTATACGTCTGATGGGTTATTCTGTCGGACATTCATTGCATATCCGTCGCCATTCCAACAGGTTAAACGTCGGAGAAAACTCCTTTTCAACAGATATGTGCGATGGGACTGCTATACATCCGACAATTTGTCCTGTCTGAAAGTTATTGCATATGCGTCGCCATTCCAACAGCTGTTTATCAGAGTTTCGATAGATATATCGTATGAAAGCCCATAGTAAAGTTACTATTTATGTGGCCTGTTCCAACGGGAAATGATGTCAAAATACCGACAGTTATAACTTCTGTCTTAATTTCCAATGCAAAAATGCCAACGGGAACATTTGTTGAAGTATCGACAAATAGGCATTGCAAATCCGACACATGGCCATTGGAATATGGCCTTAAATGTACTAGTGGGGAGATAGTTTTGTGTGATTACTTGAGAACCATAATACTCTAGAGTTGGAATTCAATATCTAGACATGGGAATTGAAGCTCAAGAGATGAAAACTTTGAAGTTGAGAATCTTAGAATGAACTTTAAAATAGCAACTCAAAAGCTAACTTAAACACATGAACTATTTAAAATAGTAATTCACGAAGTAACTTGAACTTAAGAGCTATTTTAAAACATTAACTTTGGATCAAGCTTTCTTTAGCTACTTAGAGCTAGAATTGTATGGATCCTTCACAAAGTGTTGCCCACCACGGAATCTAACTTGTGTAATATCATATGGCTATCCCATACCTTTGTCATGCAAAGATGACTTAAAACAAATTGTAAGACACCAATCTTGCATTTTGGGGGTGATGACCAACATGATCTAATAAAAATTGAATGTTGGAATATCTACCTAGGGTGCAAAAATTTGAATTTATACTAATTTTTTGGCACACAACATGGTAACCATCATGTTCTTATTAAAGTACTCATCATATTAAGAATTTCACATATACTTAACCCTAAAGGGGATGTTATACTAGACCTAAGTGAGGAAACTAAATATTAAACTTTTTGTATCTTACATTTAGAGCCATAACAACATATCAAAGTTGTGAAATTGGAATAATTCTTTTAGTAAAAACAAAAACCAAAATCTCAATAAGAATTTTTGAGAAAAAATCATTTAGAGGATTTGTAGGGGAAACCTTCAAACCCTTTTAAAATTGGACACTATAGAAAAAAAGTTAGAAAATCATAAACCCCATATGGTTAACCTACTAAACAACATTGAAAACCCCAAAGTCTCCTGATAACCCTATAAGGTTTATAATTTCACTTTCAACACAATTCATCAATATAAAAATAATTCATGGAAAGCAACCCTCAACTTATAGCAACAATAAAAAGTCATCTAACCCTTCTCTATCTAGAGTTCATTTTACTCCAAATGTGTTTGGACTTGTGGACTCGCTCATGGGTTTCCTAAGTGAGCACATCTTATGCTAGATGTAGTAGAATTGTGTGGAAAAAAAATTTCTCACCATCCTAAGAATTTCACATATGATTAACCATAAAGGGAACGTATTCTAGACCTAAGTGAGGAAGCTAACCATTTATTTATTTGCATTTTACATTTAGAGTCATAACAACCTATCAAAGTTGTGAAGTTGGAATAATTCTTTAGTAAAAAGAAAAACCAAATCTCAATAAGATTTTTTAGGAAAAAATTATTGTACACACACATCATACATGTACGTGTACATGTACATATACAACTTCAATATGGCATAAGCAGTTGCCTTTGTGATGTGTTTTTTCTTTGTGGAGGTCATCTTTCTATTGGTAGTTCTCTTGTGGGTGTGTGTTTATTGAGAATGTTGTTAAGTTTCCATTTTGTGAATGTAGGTACATGAATGTTAATATACATCTTTATGGTTGTTTGATGTGATCTTGTGATGGCACCTTGATGGTTGTTTTATGCATTAGATTTGTGTTTGTTTGTGATTTCATATTTTATCATAGCATGATTCGACTAAATATTTGAATGTTTTAAATAATTAATGATTTTTTTTGTGTTTTAAACAATTGGAATAATTGTTTTGATGTTTAAAAAAATTGAATCATTATTTTTATATTTTTGTATTTGTAAAATTGATATTTGTCAATCATTTTTTCATCACTGTCACCAATTATGTATAATTCAATATCATGCCAAGGAAATGAATGTGACTCGATCATTAGAAGATCATGAAGTCAAGAATGGGAAAAAAAGGAAAATAAATGGGATAATTTTGTTAAAGAAATTGAACTCTACAGATGAAGATATATCATCTTTTTCCAATTCATTAGATCATAAAACATTAGTTTAAGACATGAAAAAGAAAAATTTAGAGAAACAAAGGTAATACATGTGAAAACTTCATAAAATAAAGGAATTGAATCTCAGAGTTGGGTACATTCTTTTTGCCATCTTAATATGATATTGAATAGATTCCTTTAAAATTAATTGAACTAATAAAAAATGAAACAATCAATATAATATTATACCAATTGATCAACTTATTCAAAACACACTAAAAATACTAAAATTTGAAAATAAACAAAATCTATCTAAAGAAACAAATTTAATATTATACCAATTGATCAACTTATTCAAAACACACTAAAAATACTAAAATTTGAAAATAAACAAAATCTGTCTAAAGAAACAAATATATATAATCAAGAAAGTTTATTATGAGAAAATATTTAAAAGAAATTTGTATAAAAAACCTAAGTTTTTAATTTGAATTGATGAGAATATTTTAAAACCAATTGTTGATAAGGTTCTCAAAGCTACTTGTGAAAGAGATGTTAATAAAATAGAAAAAATACTTTGAAAGCTTAAATTAAACATGAAGATGTCAATCTACTGCCTCTGGTGGAAGGAGTTATGCTCTTGCTGCTAAATCTACTGCTTCCATCCCATCTAAGGTGAAAGCACTGGATTGTGAGGGCCTTCATTTTTGTTGTTGGCATTGCTTCTCTATTGGTCACATGGCTACTAACTATGCTCTTTTGCACCGCAAAGGTGTTGCTTCTTGGTGGAAGGCTACAAGTAACACTCATTTGACTTTTCGTGTTCTTGACTCTCTTTCTGAGTCCTTTGAGGATTCACAGGTTGCTGACAAAGATGAAACCCCAGTAGAAAACCTTGATGTTGCCCCTGGTGTAGATCGTGGACAGGATTTTTCTGATATTCCAAGTCATGCTCCTGCCACAACTATTGTTGATGCTCTCATTTCTATTGGTGTTTTTCCCTCTGGCCAAGAGGGCGTATTTGCTCCCTCTACTTCTGTTACTACTATGCACCATGCTTCTATTGACACTGCTCAACTTCTACAACACTCTGGCCACTATGCTGACAACTTCCATTGTGGAGTCTCCTTCGTTGAGGAGCCTAAGGATAGTATAGCTTGGACAATCGTCCGACAACATAAAAAGAACTCTCACCCTTCTTCTCTTATGGTGTGAGTTTGGCCCTTCCTGGTTGGGCAAAAGTGATGAAGGGCCACACCACCCTTACCAATTCATAACAAAAAAACATAACAAGAGAGAAACAAAGAGAAGAAAAAATGCTTTACAAAGCATACAGTAATACTTGAAAATCATTACAACTTGAGAGATCTTACAACATGAGAGTTTCTTCCAAATATGAGATCTACAACATGAGAGATCTTACATCCTCCAAACTTACAATCTAAGAGCTTACAACTTAAGAGCTTCAACTTAAGAGCTTGCCTATGAATGCTCTTATGCCTTTTTTATATAGGCATTTACTACCCAAGATATTACAACACAACCAATATGGGATAAAAGGTAAATGCAACTACCTTGATACAAATATTAAATTCTCACCCAATTAATATTAAGCACCACCATGTGGGCCAATTAGAAAATTGCATTGCCTTTGTGGGCCAATAAGAAAATAGAAACGTGTAACTACCTAGCTACAAATATTAATTGCAAGAGCTTTCTACAAATTTATAAAATGCCACCTACACACCTCGATAAATGAAATGATTTATTTATTTATTTATCTATGCACCTTGGTAAATAAAATAACTTTTTCTTTTTTTCTTTTTTTTCTTTTTTCTTTTTTTCTTTTCTTCTTCCCTTTTTTTTTCTTTTTTCTTTTTTTCTTTTTTTTTTCTCTTTTTTTTTCTTTTCTTTTTTTCTCTCTTTTTTTTTTAATTTTATTTTATCATGCCCCCTTTTATTTTGTGATGCAAGATGCTCCTGCATCAGACACCCATGGTAGGAAAAATTTTGTGGATATGAATTCACAAAATGAAGTAGCCAATGCTAATATTTTTTTTTCTTCTCTTCCAACACCTTGCTGGAACAAGTATCCACTACCAATATATTTCTTTTTTCTTTCTTTTCCAACACCTAGTTAGAACAAGCATATGCTGCCAACAATACTTCTCTGGAATCAACTTCATACATCTGTAACTCTCATTCTCCTCCAAACTTGTAGAATCTAATGCATCTGTAATAAACTCTGTAATGTCATACAAATCTTCTATTGCATACCAAACATCACTTGCAAAGTCCTCATATAAAACATCATCATTATCTTTCAAATCTATCTCAAAGTTAGCATCCCATAATTCATAAAAATTTACCTCTTTCACATCTTCATCTTTATTTTCTTCTTTCGTGTCTTCAACAAGGCATGTAACAACTTCTTTCCTTTGACCTCTAACCAAGGTATTCCACTCTTCCTCGACTGTTGTAATCTTCATTAATAAATCATCTTCATCAACTGCAAGTTCATGAATCTTCTCATCTTCAGGTTCCTCCTCTTCTTTTTTACCGCATGTGTGATACTCCACTTTATCTTCTATCTTCTCTACATCCAAATAATTGCCATCATCTCTTTGAATTGCTCTTCTATTTTTTAGCTCCACTTCTAATTCAGCCACTTGCTTCTTCAAATCTAGTATTGCAACTCTTGTCTCTTCTTGATATCTCTCTCTAATCTTCTCAAGTCTAGGAATTCTAAGAATCCATCCAATCACAAAAGTCATCTTCTTCTTCTTCTCACATCCTCTTAAGGAAAACTTCACCCAACCCAAGGTCCTGGTGCAAACTGTCTCACAGTCGGCGATCTGTCTACACACTCAGGAACTCCCGCTCTGATACCACTGATGAAGGGCCACACCACCCTTACCAACTCATAACAAAAAAAACATAACAAGAGAGAAACAAAGAGAAGATAAAATACTTTACAAAGCATACATTAATACTTGAAAATCATTACAACTTGAGAGATCTTACAACATGAGAGCGTCCTCCAAATATGAGATCTACAACATGAGAGATCTTACATCCTCCAAACTTACAATCCAAGAGCTTACAACTTCAAAGCTTGCCTATGAATGCTCCTATGCCTTCTTTATATAGGCATTTACTACCCAAGATATTACAACACAACCAATATGGGATAAAAGATAAATGCAACTACCTCGATACAAATATTAAATTCTCACCCAATTAATATTAAGCACCACCATGTAGGCCAATTAGAAAATTGCATTGCCTTTGTGAGCCAATAAGAAAATAGAAAGGTGTAACTACCTAGCTACAAATATTAATTGCAAGAGCTTTCTACAAATTTCTAAAATGTCACCTACACACCTCGATAAATGAAATGATTTATTTATTTATTTATTTATCTATGCACCTTGGTAAATGAAATAACTTCTTCTTTTTTCTTTTTCTTTTTTTCTTTTTTTCTTTTTTTCTTCTTTCCTTTTTTTTTCTTTTTTTTTCTTTTCTCTTTTTTTTTTTTCTTTTTTTTCTCTCTTTCTTTTTTCTCTTTTTTTTTTAAATTTTATTTTATCATGCCCCCTTTTATTTTGTGATGCAAGATGCTCCTGCATCAAAAAGCCTTTGTGCTAACTATGTGTTTTTGATGGTCTGACAATCTATTGTTGGGCCTTGCTATTATAATGTGTCAAACCCCTTGTTTTTTGCTACTTTAAATATCAAAAATATGAAGATGTCAATTGTTTGTTGAAATGATTAAAAAATGTTAAGTTTAGACCCATAATGAATATTCTTACCTCAAAAACATCAAATAATAAAAATAAAATTTTGCTGTGAAAAATTTAATCAATGCACATGAAAGAGAGAGTTCAATCTTACACACCAAAGATAGTAATATTACACTTTGTAATTACACCAACTATTCTAAGGAATCAAATAAAAAAATCTCTCATAATAAGGAAAACAAATCAAGCATTGAAAATAAGTAGAAAAAATATTAATGAAAGCCATCATGAGACATGAAAGAGTTGATAACAATAGTTTGGATTATGTCCCCTCTAAAGATTAAATCCTAGATTCGATGGACCCCAGTAAGGATAAAAAAAGGCAAAAGGAAGCCAAGTAGGTCTACTAATCGTCATAGGTCCCTTTTTGTCAAGACCAAAAAATAGTCCAGGGGTAAAATACCCGAACCTATGAATACCATAGTTCCCACTTCCCTTGTTACTCCTAATCAAGAAGACTTGACTGAATCTCTGACCATTCATGTTGACATTATATGGAGACCCCTTTTTGAAAAGGATTCCTCTATTCTAGATACTCCAAGTGTTAATAAAGATATTAAGGGATTGTTGGACAACCAAAATATGGTTTTCTCCTGGATAGTTGCTGAAATCAACATTATCAAGGGGAGTATTCCCTCATTAAATAACATTGGATTCTATCATGGAGAGCACTAATACAGTGGTGAGAGGGATTAGCAAGTTAAAGGTGGACCATGAGAAGAGAATTAAGAATCTAGAGGATACCATTTGCAATATACAGGACAAGGTAAAGGTTGTTGTAACAGTTAGTAAGACAACTATATAGGGTGCAAAAATTTGAGTTTATACTAATTTTTTGGCACACAAAATGGTAACCATCATGTTCTTATTGAATTACTCATCATATTAAAAATTTCACATATACTTAACCCTAAAGGGGATGTTATTCTAGACCTAAGTAAGGAAACTAAATATTAAACTTATTGTATCTTACATTTAGAGCCATAACAACCTATCAAAGTTGTGAAATTGGAATAATTCTTTTAGTAAAAATAAAAACCAAAATCTCAATAAGATTTTTTTACAAAAAGTCATTGTTATACACTGAATTTGCACCTCTGATCTCAAGCTCTCGTATTCTTGATAATCCAGTATAACATGGGAATCATCTCAAGGTTGTGGGACCTTTTGCTAACCGAGATGAGACCTCCAGATTCTAGGCTGGTTCCTCTTGGATAATCACCTTGATTTTCTCTTAGACAGGAAATGTAAAACTTTGAGGGGAAAGGGATAGAAGGAATGCATGGAAAGGAAAATAACTGAAAGCAAATCTACCTACCAGGTGATGCACCGAACTTGGGTTTGGATCTCAGTATAGAGGAATGAAACCAGTGAGAGGCTTAGGTCTGGGAGATCACAACTTACTCAATAGGCTTGCATAAGTGTTTCATGGAAGGGTCTGCAAACAAAAGAGGATGTTCAGGGAAAGAGAAAGATTCTTTCACAACAACAAGGCTCTCAGGATTAGACATCAATCCATGTCCTGCAAATAGACATTCACTCCTATAGCTCGGTGCAAGATTGAGACAAGACTGTTAGGGGCTGAAATATACCCACAAAACATCTAAATCAGATCAAACACAATAACACACACAGCTACAGAAAGTAAGAGGAATCAGGGAACCTAAGATATCACTGAAAGCATTCATAAACTTTGATTCAATAAGAGATAATCTAGACATGAAGGCATGAGGACAACAAAATGTCACAGAATGCTTTGCAATATTTGTATTATCAATGAGAATTTACAGGATGTGAAAAAACCAGAGAGCAGGAAGAAATGCTACAGATAGTTCTCCAAGAAAAGACTTTTCCTTTTTACAAAAATGTCAATTATGTGCACTACAGGCTCCAAAAAAGAATATATACATCCCCCGCATGCAGGCAGGAATCAAAAAATATCTCCTTAAGGTTACATAAATCTGCAATAGAATAATCACCCCTAAAACCAGTCACTTCTGATCATAAATGTTTCTCTAAAAATATGCAACCGATCAGATATATCTCCCCTTGCGTGTCCACCTCTATACTGATCCTACCTGTAGACAAAAACCTCATCCATCTACCTCTTTGCAAGCCCACTGAGCCATGAATGCTCAAAATCTGATCCTTGCAAGAATTTGAATTAAAAAAAAAATAGATGGCGCCAGCTCCTTAATGCCTTTTTTCGGTGCAAGAACACTGCACTGTATCTCAGGAACAGAAATCAACACGCGACGGCTACCCAGATCTCTATCATCATCTTTGCAAACTTCCACCGCCCTGAAATAACACTGGTCACATGATCGCATGAGCTAAAAAAACCTCATGCGATCATGCGACAAGCTTCGCTGAAAACTTGCCTCTGCCATGCAAGACACCTCGGGCCCGCAAGACCGCCTACAAACTTAACCTTGGCCTACCTTGAGTTCAAATTCTCCTTTAGTCGCCAAGTCGTGTGAACTTTTCCTTAACCCCGGGTTCATTTAGCGGCCACGCGAAAACCTGTTAATCGCGCAACCGTGCTCTGCTTACCAAGATTCCAATCGGACGGCGGATGCAAGATCTCATACCCTTCAAATATTCTTTTCGATCATGCACCAGCCGTAGATCCTATTAGAACTGGGACCCCACCAAAGACACGTGTCTACTCGCAAATCCCCATTAGCATACGACAACCAATAGAAGATGAGCATATCAGCAAGAAAGGACCCACCGTCAGAGCCTCAATAATAAAGCAAGATTGACGGTCATCGCATGATCGCGAGGCACAAAAATATTCCATCAAATCATGAGCCAGCCGTAGATCTTACTTTATCTTTAACCGCATAGCCGAGACCGCCAAACATCTGGAGACTTAGCGACTAAAGGAAAGATAACCGCCCGCCAGGTCACAGGATGCTAAGGACTTAACCACCAGAAATGAGAGATTGCGCAAACACATAGTCGCAAGATCGCTGAATAAAATTAACCGCCAGGCCCAAGCATGATGTTAACCTCTTAACTTAAACCAATCATATCTAGAGACTTAGCGACAAAGGGATTCGCTAAATCTCACAATCTTTTTATTAACTAGTGTTAAACCCTGAGAACCCGCGACTAAAGCAATCTCCAAGTCGCTGAATAACCTTCCTTACCTCTGGGTCTATCTGGCGACTACGAGAGCTCCTCCAACTACGCAACCATGCAAAGCCTATCAACCCCAGGCCCACTTACGCCACTTGGCATTCCGTTATCCATTCCAGTCGCTTGGTCATCAACACCTCAGCAACCCTTTAACAATGGACCCATGATAGAAGGATTTCATCGAAAGGTTGTCGCATGATTGCATGGGGTCGAAAGATCCCATGTGAACATGCGACCACCGTCAGATCTTTACCGCACTTGCATCTCGGGTCCACAACAACCTGCAACCTCCTACCAGCGCGGCTAACGGTTTGTCGCATGTTCGCATAGCCTAAAAAGGGGCTATGCGATCATGCGACAGACCACTAGCATTCTTTGAAAATAACCACTGGGCCCACTGACAGGTGTCATCCTGTCGCATGATCGCAAGGCCAAAGAATATTCTTTGCGAACACGCAACAACCGCAAGAGTTTTGAGAAAAGCCAGCCACGGGGCCCCACCAAGTCGGAGTTGCGCACTTATGAAATGAATGTCGCTTGAGGAAGAAGTCCGAAACATAGAAGGGGTCAAAAATACAGAGGGTTTTCGAGCGAAGGTCAAAAACACACCAAGCTTTCGGACCAAAAGGCAGAAACATCCTGAGCCTTCATAGAGAAGGTCAAAAACACACTGGGTTTTCGACACTTGAGCAGTTCTTTGGAAAAAACAAGACCGTGGCCAAAGTTGAACGATAGGGAAATTTTGGGCAACAATTTGGCGACCTCTGCGAGATGTCAGCCTGCTAGACATTTAGACCAGTTGACTTGAAGCAATCCATTGGGCATAGGAGTCATTTCTCGAGCACAAAAACCTTCTGACAGGGAGAGGGACAAAAAATTGAACCGGGAAGACAAACCTGTGCACAGGCACTTCTTGGAAAACAGGGGAAAAGCTAAACTGGAAAGCTGGAAGAAAGCAGGAAATATATTTACAAGAGTTTACAAGGACCTATAGAGAGGGATTAACCTCAAAGCAAGGCTTCAAGTGGAAACCATTCACTGAGATTGGCAGGGCAGCTCCTTCAAGGTTTGAAATCTGAAAAGCGTTAGATCCTCTGCACTCTGTTATAACAAATGGTCCACCCCAAAAGGAATTAAACTTTGTGTGCTTGCCAAGCTTTGACCTAAACTCATCCCATTTGAGAACTACATCTCCAACCTTGAAGTTTCTGACCCTGGCTCTTTTATCAAAGCTTCTCTTTGTTTGACTCTGATGGAATGTCATATCTTGCATCGATTTATCTCTGATCTCTTCTAGCTCCATCAACTGGGCATATCTGGTTTGCATAGGATCACTTTCTTCAAACAAGACATACTGAGTGGCCAAGTCCAAAGCTGGTAATTCAGTTGAAATAGATAACTTAGCCTCTCTACCATACACCAACATGTATGGGGAATTACCAATAATTTTCTTTGGAGTAATTCTATCTAACCACAAGGCAGATCTCAATTTAGTATGTCAGTCCCTCTGACTGTCCTGCAGGGTCTTTTTGATTATTCTAATCAGATTCTTATTTGTTGATTCTGCCAAAGCATTCCCCTGCGGATAGTAATTGGAACTTGTATTCAGATAGATGCCCTTCTTGACTGCCCACTCTGAGACTTTGAGGCCTATAAATGCTAATGCATTGTCTGAAACTATAGAATCTAGAATGCCAAATCTATGAATGATGTCATCATAAAAACTTAAAACAACATTCTCATTAGCTTCCTTTAAAGCAACTGCCTCTGTCCACCTAGTGAAATAATCGGTTGCAGTGATTATCCACTTGTGTCCTACACTAGATGGAGGGTTAATCATGCCAATGAAATCTATACCCCACTTCATGAAGAGTTGCTCTGTTTTGACTGGCTATAGGGGCAGAGTTGCAAATCTTTCTTTCCCTGCAAAAATAGCACATTTGACGCATCTTCTAACATAATCATGACTATCTTTGAAGATAGATGGCCAATAGTATCCAGCCCTCATGATCTTAAAAGCTATAGTCCTAGGAGAGAAATGGCCACCAAAAGCTCCATCATGAAACTCCAATAAGACATCTGCAACCCTTTCCGAATCTATGCATCTTAGAAGGACACCATTGTGATCCTTTCTGAAAAGAATTTCATCTATCAGCACAAAAGCAACAGATTGTAACCTGTAATACCTCCTTTTTGATGAATCTAGGCCTGTAGGATACTGTCATGTCTTCAAATAATTGATCATATTAGGCAACCAGCTAGTTGCCTTGGCTTGCTCTCCTGTAGAATGCACCACTAGAGATGCATCTATGTATTCCAATTTTTTTGAACTTCCGTCTTCTGCCAGATGCTCACAAAGACCTCTTCCTCTAACTAGCTTGGTAGTCTGAATATCTATGTCATATTCCATCACCTTAGTGATCCAACCAGCTCTTTTTTCATTTAGGTCCTTAGAAAGCAAAAATTCTTTGACACTTGGATGAGTAACCATCAAATGCACCTTGCTATGGGTCAACAAATGTCTGAATTTTTTGAAGCTCTTTACCACAGCAAGAACATGTTTCTCTACAAAAGAGTATCTTTGTTCATATTCTTCTAAACCTTTGCTAAAGAAAGCAATAGGCTGCTCCAATCCTTCAGCATTTTCTTGAGTCAACATTGCAGATATGGCATCATGACCCCCATAAGCATAAAGGATAAAATCCTTACTGAAATTTGGATTTAGGAGAGCAGGAGCTTTTGTTAAGGCTTCTTTAATAGCTTGGAAGTTAACCTTTCCTTCTTTGGTCCAACTGAAGGCTGAACTTTTCTTCAACATGGTTGTCAAAGGCTTGAGTAACTCTGCAATGTTAGGCAAGAATCTCGTAACAAAGTTAATCCTTCCTATGAAAGATTGGAGTCCTTTCTTGTGATATGGTAATGGTAGTTCTAGGATGGCTGCAATTCTCTCAGAATCCACTGTAATTCCTTCTTTGGATACTACATATCCCAATAGTTTTCCTTCATGAACTGCAAACACACATTTCTTGGGATTAAGGGATATCCCAAATTCTCTGCATCTTTCAAAAATCCACCTCAAATGTCTGATGTGGTCTACTGCATGCTTTGAGTAGACAGTTATGTCATCTAGGTAGACCAGCACAAACTTGTACATGAGGCCCTTAAAGGCCATGTCCATTGCCTTTTGAAATGTAGCACCTGCATTTGACAAACCAAAGGGCATCTTATGATATGTCATGGTTCCCCACTTGGTTGTAAATGCAGTCTTATATTGATCCTCTTCTTTCACTAAGATTTGATTGTATCCTGAATAGCCATCCAACAATGAGAATCTCTCGGATCTAGAGACACATTGTAAAATTTGTTCCATAGAGGGTAGTGGATGGCAGTCTTTTAATGAGGCTCTGTTCAAATCCCTGAAGTCAACACATAACCTCAGCTCTCCATTCTTCTTCCTGACAGGAACAAGGTTGGAAACCCAACTAGTATGTTTGATGGGGTAGATGATGCCACTTTCTATTAGTTTGAGTACTTCCTTATGCATAAGTGGTTCGAGCTTGGGATTAACAGGCCTTTTCTTTTGCCTTACTGGTTTAGCATTAGGCTCCAATTCAATAGTGTGCTGAGCAAGGGTAGGATCAAAACCCTTGAGGTCTCCATACCCCCATGCAAAAACATCATTGAATTCTCTGAATAATTTAGTGTAAGCTTTCTTTTCTGAATTAGTGTTTACTTTTCCAAATTGTAGGCTCTTACCTGGTTCCAACTCTAATTCAGCACAATGTTCCTGTTGGACTACCAGGCTAGCCTTATTTTTCTTGACTTCATCATCCTTGTTGAAGATAGTCTCTAAGGTGACAAGACCTTTAGGCATCTTATTAGATCTAAGTTGTATCACTTGATCACCATAGTTCTGTGATAATCTCTTTTGATTGTGCCTCGAAAAGACATCTTCTTCAAAAAGGAACTGCAGAATTTGGTCATCATTGTCAAACACTTGCCAACTAATATTATTATCTGGAATTGAAGGTCTGACAATAATCTTGATGTGTTGTTGATCTGCCTCTTTTGAAATGCTATTGGGGATGTCAAACTAAGATCCAATAGCAGCTAACCTATCAGCATTTTGATTTAATTTTCTAGGGATAGCAACGATATTGAAAGCATGGAAATCTTCAATTGCATCCCAAACTCTATGTTTGTATGCTTTCATAACATCATTTTTGGTTGCACTCATCCCTCTTACTTGGCTGACAACAAGTTCTAGTCCATTAACCAAACTTTCATACTCTGCAGTGTTGCTGGTGTAGGAAAAACTGAATCTAAAGGCAGTATAATACCTTTCTCCTTTCGGGGACACCAGCATAGCACCTCCACTAGAACCATGTCTACTTCTAGCTCCATCAAAAAATAGTTCCCAGACCTGACTATCCTGATTATCCGAATCAGTGTATTCTTTGAGAAGGCTTGGTTCTATGGCTCCACTTTCTTGAATCAGATAACTCCCCAAACCAAAATCTCAAACAAGACTCTCTTGGATCTCTGAGGTTCTTTCATCTAGGAGAATATCAGGGATATTCCCTATTTTGGTGCTTGCTTCACTAGTGGTTGGGAAATCATTGTCATCAAATATAGGACAATTAGTATTGATGGAATTGGACACATATGGCTCTATATGATGTATCGCTAAGGCTTCTGATTTAATGGTGACTTTGGTACCATACCTTGTATGAAAGAGCATGTGAGACCAGTCAGAAGAAAGATAACCTCCTATCTTGGCTGTGAACTCTCTTGAGAGACATATGGCAAACAATGTAGGGAGATCTATGATATATATGTCAAGGAGAATAGAAAAATTAGGACTAGCATGGAGAATTAGACTGGTATCCTTGGCCACACCTATACTACTGACTGAGGATCCATCAAGTTGTGTAACCTTCTTTTGGAAGGGTTCATATTTAAGTCCTAATTGATCAGCCACTTTCTTGGGCATTACAGTGCTAGTAGCTCCACTATCTACCATACAATTATGCACTAAAGATTTCCCAATAATTAAAGATACGTAGAAGGGAGGTGGCCTTAAATTCCTACCTTGCATGGTATTGGCCTTGGAGTTGCTAGTTGGAGTCTCCTTTTCTTGATTAGTGTTGACCAACACTGGTTTTGCGGTTTCTTTTGCAGGTTGAGGATTTGCTGCCTCTCTCATGGCCTTCTCCAAAATTTCAGGTTGTCCTGGAATAGACAAAGAGTCCCACATAGACATTGTGACATTCACCTTCTTCATGTTGTCTACAATATTATAAGGTGCCACAGTGTGTACTCTTTGTTGTGCTTTTACCATGATGGGTTCTGCCTCTTTTGGAACTTGGCCTTCTTTGCTTGTGACGACAGGGGCCTCCTTGGATGTGATAGGGGCAACTTGCTGTAGTGGCTCTATAGATGTAGCGGCCTTAGTACCATAATCTTCTCTCCATGTCTTGGGCTCTTCTCTTTGCTCTTGTGTAGGCAACAAAAGCAGCTTCATCATTGACTCCATTGAAATCTGGTTGCTCCCAATTGAAAAGAGCAGTCTCATTCTCTTGTGTTTCTTGTTGAGGAGCTATCCCACTAGAAGGAGATCCTGCTTGAGCTTGTGAAGCATTTTGAACCATTAGTGCTTGGTTTATCCATCCATTAGAACACGTAGCCTGATTGTGGGGCTGATTGCAAGGGAAACACCATTCATTATCCATGGCC
This sequence comes from Chamaecyparis obtusa, assembly GCA_027943335.1. Taxonomy (NCBI): domain Eukaryota; kingdom Viridiplantae; phylum Streptophyta; class Pinopsida; order Cupressales; family Cupressaceae; genus Chamaecyparis; species Chamaecyparis obtusa. The sequence goes on from BSBK01000997.1 coordinate 934,896, forward strand.
ATATTGTTTTGACTAGGAACCATATCCCTGACTGGATTTATAGAATTAAGAGGTGCAAGGTTATACGGTTGGAATGGTCTTTGATTAAAATTTTGTCTTTGCCCTTGATAGCCTCCTTGGTATGGTGGCCTATTTTGTTGATAAGGTTGTCCTTGATTTTGGTATTGTTGATTAGGACTCTGGCCTTGTGATTGGAAGGGTGGCCTGATGCCTTGGTTTTGTTTCTTCAAGTTTGTGACCTCTTTGGTTAGAGTCTGCAGCAAGTTTGTCATTTCTTGTGTACTAGTTTGCTGACTACTCTTCACCTATTGCAACTCTTGGGAGAAATTTGTTGCAGCATGTTCCTGACCACTGGTACTAGCTTGGGGTGCTGAAATTGTGGGAATAGGGGTAAATGGGGGTACTTGTGCAGGTGCAATGGGCTGAGGACTAGGGAAGATAGGCATGGGAGGTCTTCTCTGTATCATGCCTGCCTGGATCAAATAATTTTCAGCCTTGACAACAGTGTCAAAGGCTTGGGGTAAAGTGGTACCACCCATAGACTGGATGATGACAAAAATTTGTTTATTTAAACTTTGCAAGTAGTACAGGAAGGCATGGTCAGCTGATGGCCTTACATAGACTGGGATTTTATTCCATGTTTTAAGGAATCTACTATTATAATCTATCATTTGCTCTTGAGGGTCTCTCTTTATAGTTGTTAATTGCTCAACTAGAGACAAATTATCTAATTTATCCTCAAAATGCTTGCTTAATGCATCCCCTAATTCATCCCATGAAGTAATAGAACCAACAGTTAAAGTTCTAAACCACTCTAGAGCCTTACCTTTTAGAGATTCTGCTAATAATTTGGTGGCCACATCCTCTTGAGTAATGTTGTGTATGCTGCAAATGGTGGTCACATCTCTTATGTGTGCAAAGGCTGTTGTCTGTCCCTCCCCTGTGAAATCAGGTATACTTTTTAATGCCACCAAGGGCACAACATGATGCACTGCAAAATTTAATGGGCTCCCCTGATTGAAAGGTGCAAAGGTGAAATTTTTAGCCATTGTAGGAGGTGTAACCTAAAGATCAACAACTATATGAGCTGTACTTGCTAGATTTGGATCTTCTTCTTCTTCTAGATCTCTGGTCAGAGATCTGCCTCTTCTTCTGAAATGAAAGAGGAAAAGTCTCCTCTCTGAAGTATCAGGAGGTGTAGATTGGACTCTTCTTGCAGGAGACTCTCTCTGAGTTGACCTGCCTTTGTAGCTTCTTTTCAAGGGCAACTCTGAAAATTCAGCAGGCTTCGAGCTTCTAGTCTCGATCTTTCTCATAAACCTTAAACAAGGTTGGCCTGAATCTTTGAAAATAGTGGAGTCGCCAAATATACTTGATAGAACAACCTCTAAAGGTCTATATTATGCAATCTGCGTATCATAGATGACACAATCTTCAACAAATGAACTTCTTTGTTGTCCCACTGGGCGTACTAGAAATGTTATACACTGAATTTGCGCCTCTGATCTCAAGCTCTCGTAGTCTTGATAATCCAGTATAACATGGGAATCATCTCAAGGTTGTGGGACCTTTTGCTAACCGAGATGAGACCTCCAGATTCTAGGTTGGTTCCTCTTGGATAATCACCTTGATTTGCTCTTAGACAGGAAATGTAAAACTTTGAGGGGAAAGGGATAGAAGGAATGCAGGGAAAGGGAAATAACTGAAAGCAAATCTACATACCAGGTGATGCACCGAACTTGGGTTTGGATCTCAGTATAGAGGAATGAAACAAGTGAGAGGCTTAGGTCTGGGAGATCACAACTTACTCAATAGGCTTGCATAAGTGTTTCATGGAAGGGTCTGCAAACAAAAGAGAATGTTCAGGGAAAGAGAAAGATTCTTTCACAACAAGGCTCTCAGGATTAGACATCAATCCATGACCTGCAAACAGACATTCACTCCTGTAGCTTGGTGCAGGATTGAGACAAGACTGTTAGGGGTTGAAATATACCCACAAAACATCTAAATCAGATCAAACACAATAACACACATGGCTACAGAAAGTAAGAGGAATCAGGGAACCTAAGATATCACTGAAAGCATTCATAAACTTTGATTCAATAAGAGATAATCCAGACATGAAGGCATGAGGACAACAAAATGTCACAGAATGCTTTGCAATATTTGTATTATCAATGAGAACTTACAGGATGTGAAAAAACTAGAGAGCAGGAAGAAATGCTACAGATAGTTCTCCAAGGAAAGACTTTTCCTTTTTACAAAAATGTTAATTCTGAGCACTACAGGCTCCAAAAAAGAATATTTACATCCCCTGCACGTAGGCAGGAATCAAAAAATATCTCCTTAGGGTTACATAAATCTGCAATAGAATAATCACCCCTAAAACTAGTCCCTTCTGATCATAAATGTTTCTCTGAAAATATCCAACTGATCAAATATATCTCCCCTTGGGTGTCCACCTCTATACTGATCCTGCCTGCAGACAAAAACCTCATCCATCTACCTCTCTGCAAGCCCACTGAGCCATGAATGCTCAAAATCTGATCCTTGCAAGAATTTGAATTAAAAAAAAAATAGATGGCGCCAGCTCCTTAATGTCTTTTTTCGGTGCAAGAACACCGCACTATATCTCAGGAACAGAAATCAACACGCGACAACCACCCAGATCTCTATCGTCATCTTCACAAACTTCCACCACCTTGAAATAACATTGGTCGCATGATCGCATGAGCTAAAAAAGCCTCATGCGGTCATGCGACAAGCTTCGCTGAAAACTTGCCTCTGCCACGCAAGACACCTCGGGCCCGCAAGACCACCTGCAAACTTAACCTTGGCCTACCTCGAGTTCAAATTCTCCTTTAGTCACCAAGTCACGTGAACTTTTCCTTAACCTCGGGTTTATTTAGCGACCACACGAAAACCTGTTAATCACACAACCACGCTCCGCTTACCAAGATTCCAATCGGACGGCATGCACAAGATCTCATACCCTTCAAATATTCTGTCTGATCATGCGCCAGCCGTAGATCCTATTAGAACTGGGACCCCACCAAAGACACGTTTCTACTCACAAATCCCCATCAGCATATGACAACCAATAGAAGATGAGCATATCATCAAGAAAGGACCCACCATCAGAGCCTCAATAATAAAGCAAGATCGACGATCGTCACATGATCGCGAGGCACAAGAATATTCCATCAAATCATGAGCCAGCTGTAGATCTTACTTTATCTTTAACTGCATAGCTGAGACCACCAAACATCTGGAGACTTATTCTAATGGAAAGATAACCGCCCGCCAAGTCACAGGATGCTAAGGACTTAACCACCAGAAATGAGAGATTACAGGAACACACAGTTGCAAGATTGCTGAATAAAATTAACCGCCAGGCCCAAGCATGATGTTAACCTCTTAACTTAAACCAATCATATCTAGAGACTTAGCGACAAAGGGATTCGCTAAATCTCGCAATCCTTTTATTAACTAGTGTTAAACCCTGAGAATCCGCGACTAAAGCAATCTCCAAGTCGTTGAATAACCTTCCTTACCTTTGGGTCTATCTGGCGACTGCGAGAGCTCCTCCAACTACGCAATCATGCAAAGCCTATCAACCCCGAGCCCACTTACGCCACTTGGCATTCCATTATCCATCCCAGTCGCTCGGTCATCAACACCTCAGCAACCCTCTGACAATGGACCCACGATAGAAGGATTTCATCGAAAGTTTCTCGCATGATCGCATGGGGTCGAAAGATCCCATGCGAACATGTGACCACCGTCAGATCTTTACCGCACTTGCAGCTCGAGTCCACAACAACCTGCAACCTCCTACCAGCGCAGCTAACGGTTTGTCACATGTTTGCATAGCCTAAAAAGGGGCTATGCGATCATGCGACAGACTGCTAGCGTTCTTCAAAAACAACCACTGGGCCCACTGACAGGTGTCATCCTGTTGCATGATCGCAAGGGCAAGGAATATTCCTTGTGAACACGCGACAACCGCAAGAGTTTTGAGAAAAGCCAGCCACGGGGCCCCACTAGGTTGGAGTTGCGCACTTATGAAATGAATGCCGCTAGAGGAAGAAGTCTGAAACATAGAAGGGGTCGAAAACACAGACGGTTTTCGAGCAAAGGTTGAAAACACACCAAGCTTTTGGACCAAAAGGCAGAAACATCCTGAGCCTTCATAGAGAAGGTCGAAAACACACTGGGTTTTTGACACTTGAGCAGTTCTTTGGAAAAAATAGGACCGTGGCCAAAGTTGAACGACAGGGAAATTTTGGGCAACAGTCATCACTTAGAGGATTTGTAGGAAACCTTCAAACCCTTTTAAAAATGGACACTATAGAAAAAAAAAGTTAGAAAACCATAAACCCCATATGGTTAACCTACTCAACAACATTGAAAACCCCAAAGTCTCCTCATAACCCTATAAGGATTATAATTTCACTTTCAACACAATTCATCAATATAAAAATAATTCATGGAAAGCAACCCTCGTCTTATAGCAACAATAAGAAGTCATCTAACCCTTCTCTATCTAGAGTTCATTTTACTCCAAATGTGTTTGGACTTTTGGACTCACTCATGGGTTTCCTAAGTGAGCACATCGTATGCTAGAGGTAGTAGAATTATGTGTGGAAAAAAATTTACTCACCATCCTAAGAATTTCACATATGATTAGCCCTAAAGGGAACGTATTCTAGACCTAAGTGAGGAAGCCAACCATTTATTTATTTGCATTTTACATTTAGATTCATAACAACCTATCAAAATTGTGAAGTTGGAATAATTCTTTTAGTAAAAAGAAAAACCAAATTTCGATAAGATTTTTTGGAAAAAATTTATTGTACACACACATCATCCATGTACATGTACGTGTACATATACAACTTCAATATGGCATAAGCAGATGCCTTTGTGAGGTGTTTTTTCTTTGTGGTGGTCATCTTTCTATTGGTAGTTCTCTTGTGGATGTGTGTTTATTGAGAATGTTGCCAAGTTTTCATTTTGTGAATGTAGGTACATGAATGTTAATATACATCTTTATGGTTGTTTGATGTGATCTTGTGATGGCATCTTGATGGTTGTTTTATGCATTAGATTTGTGTTTGTTTGTGATTTCATAGTTTATCATAGCATGATTCAAATAAATATTTGAATGTTTTAAATAATTAAATGATTTTTTGTGTGTTTTAAACAATTGGAATCATTGTTTTGATGTTTAAAAAAATTGAATCATTATTTTATATTTTTTATTTGTAAAATTGATAATTGTCAATCATTTTTCATCACTGTGACCAATTATGTTATAATTATGACCAATTATGTATAATTCAATATAATGCCAAGGAAATTGTAATGACCCTTACTAATAGGATCACTAAAATCTCTAATTTTGTGCTTATGGAATTTCGTCAAACACTTGGCATGCAATCTGAATTTATACTGTTGTAAGTAAAGACTGAATATGGAAATTGTTGAGCAACAAATCTACTCAACTCAATAATGCAAATCAGTGCCAATATATATATATATTCATTCAATGAAGCTATTGACTCCCTCACAACAGATTGCAACTTTCATATTTTACAAATTATTTGGCTCCTTAGAATCTAAAATATGCTTGTGAGACACAAGGAATATTGTCAAACACTTTGTGTGCAACCTTCCAGCTTGCTGGTCTAATAATATCAGTCTGATATGTACTTTTAGATGACTATAGATAGCTTCCAATGCTTGAGAATCAACACATCAAAACATAAATTATCATCTAGATGCTTAAATGACACTTTGGACCCTTAACCAATGCATAGAGATGGATTTTCAAATGTTACATATGCATTTACAGCCAAGTGACATTTTTACAAACATTTGTCATGCAACTCAACAACATCACGTAATTAGAATGCAGCCTTATCTCTCTATGCAATTGAAGCATTAAATTGATTTCAAGAATATTTATCAAATGGCCTAGTCTCTTGACTTTCAACTACAAGTTTCAAAATTTTCTGAGTACAAAGACAGCCATGATTTCATACATAAACAACATTAAAACTTATTGAAATAAGTGCCAAATGAACCTAAAATGAAGCGCCTAGGAGTGTGAATGAAGAAGCAATCAATATCGCTCCACTTTGAGCCTTCCTCTTGCCAAATTGAATTTTTTTCAAATTTGCCCCTATTCTAATATGAATGCCAATAATAAATAAATGCAGCAATAAAAGGTCTCCAAATTCGTATACAAATGATTGCCAAGACAATAGCAATTGATTCCTCAAATACCCATAACCAAAGGATGCCTCCAAGTGAAGTTATGAACAAAAATGTGGGTCCAAGATGAAAATCGCAGTATGCTGGAAATGCCACAAAACTACTGAAATGGTCTTCAAATAATGCCAATGCAATCCTCTTGATTAATGGATGAAAACAAGTCTTTTGACAACCCAAATTCCAAACCCTCAATAAAGTCTGAGGACTTCAAAATATATCAAGACTCAGTCCAAATATGAATACTCAATAATGCCCAGCATGAAATGGTTGAATACCACTTCCAATGTGCAACCCTTCAGAAGATATTTCACCTCCTCAGTTATGCAAACCATTAGGAGTTTCTGTTCCTAAAGATCAGTTGAAAATTTACAGACCTAGATGGTGCCACAAATGCTCCAAGATGAAAATGTAGTAGAATCCTCAAATCAAGCATGTCCAAAATGAGAGGCCAAGCCCTCTATTTATTCACTTTTCTAAGAAGTTACTAAGAACTTCTAGAAACATCCATTATAAAATCCCATTATAATGCACTTTTATAAAAAAAATAACTTTATAAAATAAAAAGTGCAACCTCAACTTAAAATTATAACATGTGGGCCCCGCATAACACATAATAATAAAAAATAGGCTCCAAAACATCTCTCCAAGAGAAAATAAGACCATCCAATCTCCAAATAATCACTAAGATGACTCTCTCACCAAAGCCATCTGCCTACGAGAGTCCATGATAGGCAAATCCACTAAAAAATAACATGTCACTAAAAAGGGGACATGATAGTCCACCCCTCCTGAAATTGCTTTTCCCCAAGCAATGGCTGAACAATAAACCAATCAATCCACCTGGATCCCAAATGAAGTCATGATCTTCACTGCTGTCAATCAACGCAAGCTCCTACAATGTCGTCTGAAATATAATCAAGAGGAACCCATAATCAAACTGACAAATACAGCTCAAACAAACTCCAGAATCACAACTGCCATAGTCTGGAACCCACGAGAAACAAACTCTCGAAATATCAGAACCTAAGTAGAGAGGACAACTCAAAGTGCCAACATGGTAAATACCATCAACGCCTCCCACTGGCCTATGCGGAATGTACAATCCAGCTCTGCAACAATGGTGAACAACCCTGAATGAAACTGCACCAAGTACGGAGAATCCACACACTGTACACCTCCTAAAGTGAAAATAACTCTGCAAATCACCGACCACTATCTCATAACCATAACTCCCATGTATCGATGATGGCAAAAAGACATCACAAGATAAACAGCAAGAAATAGAACCCAAACCAAATCTGCCTGCCATCAACTCCTCAACACATGGATCAAATGCAAACTGATGAACATACCCTGCAGTATAATGCTGATTAAAAGAACCAGCCTCAGTCGACAGCTCGCCATGCACAAGTGATGCAACCCACTACAACTGATCACCAGCTAAGTCAGGAGATGACATAGCCAAAGGAGTAGAATCAATAGCAACAATTGTTGAAGCATCACTTCCAAACTCCTGCTCTAAGTCATGTATTATCAAGCTGTCAATCGCAGAACCTATCGCCATGTCATGCTCATCATAACTCCCATCCTGTAGCATCAAACCATCCCATAACTAATGACAAGCACTAGGAACCAAGGTACATCTATGTATCATCATCTCATCAACATGGTCATCATAGGTAAACTGACGTGCATACCTCACAGTGTAAGGCTGATAGAATGCGCCAATCTCAGTCAGTGGCTCAGACTGCAATCCAGATGAAACTAACTACAACCGATCACTAACCAAGCCACTACTGAGTACTACCTCTGAAGACACCGCCAAGGGAGTAGTATCACTAACAGGAACCATGCCAACTATCGACTCATCAACATCAAACATGATCTCTGGTACAACATCACTAGTCTCCGTGCCATCAAAAGTAGAGACCGCCACCATGTCAAGCATACTACAACAATCTATTGCAGCACCCAATTCAACTGAACCTGACCCCAGTGGAAGAGAAACTGATATGCCAATGCTAGTATCAAGGATGGATGCATCCCCATCTCCACTGTCTCTGACAATCTCGACCATGGACATCCTCAAATCACCAGACATCACAACCTGTGACTGTATAGAATCTGGTAAAGACTGCAGTTGCTCTAACTCCATGGTCATCTCAGCCAAATGAAACTGTGACTCCTCGAAAGCCAACTATGTACTCTCAAGAATCTCATAAGTCACCTTGAGCTACTGAGTAAGCTCACTCACCTCATCTTCCTTGGCCAATAATGCATCGTACACTATATTGCCCCACTCCCTAAGATAATCTGTGTTGGCTATCAACTGCATATAATCCTATCTCAGACTCTGGATAGCCTCCCATAAAGAGTGGATCTTTGTCAAGGAAAAATAACTGCCTCCCTGCTCATCACTAGTAGGAGAACCCCATCCATAAACTGCTAACAACTAACGAACAACATCGAAATGCTGGCAGGCGATAGCAATGTCTCGCTCACTAACTCTCAGCTGACTAAACACATGATGGCGCTGGCTAGACTATCTCCTACAATCCTCCTTTGATGCACTGTCCAACGGAGTAGACTCAAAATCACTGATCTCTGGAGTACTACCATCCATACTCTGTGAATCAACTCCAAAGCTCATATCAACATATGGAGTATCAAAAACTGTAGCATCACTGTCCAACTCCTCCATACTGAAAGAAACTGTCGAGGAAACTAAGTCCTCAAAACTATCCACTGCATCCGCTTGGATGTCATCCATGCCAATACAATCTTGGGATTCATTTGTAATCACTGACAACTTAGATGTGCCTGAATCATCATAATCCCATTGCATCCTGAGTGGTCGACTGGAAATGCACACAACTCCCAACACCAGTGTATAGAAACTAATACCAACATCTGACAAGCTGTTGGCACAAGAAAGGACAACACCGTGCAATCTGCTAATCAAATCCATGATAGCACTCAAGCAATCACTGCTACCAATAAGTGATAAGGATCTCCAGTCAACATAATCCCAAAGGCCAATATGACAATCCTGGGTCCATATCCGTAAACTAGGATCAGCTGGTAACTCAAGCAAACTCCTCACCTGAGTAATAGGACTAATACCAACTAACTCCACATACCTGTCTGATACTGTCCCTGAATCCTGGATGTGAAAGCAAGATGAGCTCACAACAACATCAACCACATGTGATCCACCTGTCACAAAAAACTGAGTATCAAGTGTGCAAGATGAAGCTGAACTCAACTCCACGCCATACCCATCCACATGTCTCTCTGCTGCATGACTTTGATCAACTATACTATCCTCAACCACTATAACATCATCAGGATCAACCATACTGTAATCATCATCAGTGTCAATCACACAATCTGGTGTGCCTGTGATATCTCCCCGTATCAAATCAACATGTCTCTCAGAGTCCCGTGATGCCAAAGGAATACCAACCAAAGAAACTCAAGTATCCTCAAGCTCTCGAGAAAGCCTGTCAATCTCCTCCTCCTTCCTCCTCAAGGCATCTGAATAGACTCCGTCAAGGTTAAGAAGATGGTCACGATCTGAAAGAAGATGTGAATAACTCTTCTTCATCGATCCCATTCCTTCCCTGATCACCTGCAAGTCAGCACAAGAAGACTCCGCCTGAACTCCCTTATGTCTACCCTGTAACTGAAACAACCGGATGTGATCCTCTATCATATCCCGCATCCTGTCATGATGAGATAATGAAGTCCAATACTATCTTCATTCACCTTCAGCTAGCTAGACAAATCATGCGAGCTACTGCCAGCCTCACCTTCATGTGACAAAGCATCCAACTGTGCCTGGTACTCTTTCTCAGCAAAGTCATGTATGCTCAATGTCTGCTCATCTCTACCAGGTATCTCACCATCGTGCACAACAACATCCTCATAATCATCATCTGAATCCACTACACTGTAGTCACTGCTTGCCGTAACGAAACCATCCTGAGTACCCGTGATATCACCCTCATGTGAAATAGTTGTTATCTCATGATGTTGCAAAGGAACCTCACTGCTGTCATAAAAATCAGAACTGTTATTAGTGTTGATAACAACTTCTGGGATGTTGTGAATATCATTTTTGGGCTCCCCCATATTTTTATTATGTTGTAAAATTTCCTTATCATCATGTAGCTGCTCCAATGTGACTAGTTTGTCTTCAACCATCACTTGCTCCTCTTCAATCTTGATGTCATGAAATGTATTTTTTGTTCTGTTTTGAAAGGTCTGATTTGAAAAATCAAACTCATCATGACATGAATCTGTATCACATAATGCACCCTTAGAACTCAATTCTAGAGTCCCTTCATGTGACAATTCAATAGGATCACTTTGCACATGTGAAAACATTGTTGTCTCCTGCTCATGCAAAGTTTTGTCACTGTTGTCATGAAAATCAGAATTATCCTCTATAGTAGAAGCTTCTTGAAAAACCCCTTGCAAGGTTGAGGTAGATGAAACATTCCCCAAAGTTGTCCTAGTGTCTTCTTGAATCAAATCAGTATGTCTATCAAATTCATCATATAGACTTTTGGATACTTCACCTGTATATACCCCAAACCTCTTGTTTTGTGATGAAGTTCGCCTTGAAATGGAATTTTCATACTGCTGCAAGTGATAGGCTAATCTTTGTTGTGAAAGCATAAGTTGTTGTCGGAGATTATTACAAAAGCTATCAAAACTTGGCTCCTCACATTTCTTTAATTTCCTATTTTTGTTATAATCCATCCGCTGCTCCATATATTGCTCCAAGTCTATAAGATCTTTGGTCTTATTTGGAAGTGACCTATACTCCTCATAAGCAATCATTACCTCATCAGCGAATTTAGAAGCCATAACTTTGAATTTTATTTATTTATTTATTTTCCCTCAGGCTAGCAGGATCAAGGCTTTGATACCACTGTAATGACCCTTACTAATAGGATCACTAAAATCTCTGATTTTGTGCTTATGAAATTTCGTCAAACACTTGGCATGCAATCTGAATTTATACTGTTGTAAGTAAAGACTGAATATGGAAATTATTGAGCAACAAATCTACTCAACTCAATAATGCAAATCAGTGCCTATATATATATATATATATATATATATATATATATATATATATATATATATATATATATATATATATATATATATATATATATATATATATATATATATATATATATATATATATATATATATATATATATTCATTCAATGAAGATATTGACTCCCTCACAACAGATTGCAACTTTCAGATTTTACAAATTATTTGGCTCCTTAGAATCTAAAATATGCTTGTGAGACACAAGGAATATTGTCAAACACTTCATGTGCAACCTTCCAGCTTGCTGGTCTAATAATATCAGTCTGATATGTACTTTTAGATGACTATAGATAGCTTCCAATGCTTGAGAATCAACACATCAATTCATAAATTATCATCTAGATGCTTAAATGACACTTTGGACCCTTAACCAATGCATAGAGATGGATTTTCAAATGTTACATATGCACTTACAGCCAAGTGACATTTTGACAAACATTTGTCATGCAACTCAACAACATCACGTAATTAGAATGCAGCGTTATCTCTCTATGCAACTGAAGCATTAAACTGATTTCAAGAATATTTATCAAATGGCCTAGTCTCTTGACTTTCAACTACAAGTTTCAAAATTTTTTGAGTACAAAGACAACCATGATTTCATACATAAACAACATTAAAACTTATTGAAATAAGTGCCAAATGAACCTAAAATGAAGCGCCTAGGAGTGTGAATGAAGAAGCAATCAATATCACTCCACTTTGAGCCTTCCTCTTGCCAAATTAATTTTTTTTCAAATTCGCCCCTGTTCTGATATGAATGCCAATAATAAATAAATGCAGCAATAAAAGGTCTCCAAATTCGTATACAAATGATTGCCAAGACAATAGCAATTGATTCCTCAAATACCCATAACCAAAGGATGCCTCCAAGTGAAGTTATGAACAAAAATGTGGTTCCAAGATGAAAATCGCAGTATGCTGGAAATGCCACAAAACTACTGAAATGGTCTTCAAATAATGCCAATGCAATCCTCTTGATTAATGGATGAAAACAAGTCTTTTGACAACCCAAATTCTAAACCCTCAATAAAGTCTGAGGACTTCAAAATATATCAAGACTCAATCCAAATCTGAATACTCAATAATGCCCAGCATGAAATGGTTGAATGCCACTTCCAATGTGCAACCCTTCAGAAGATATTTCACCTCCTCAGTTATGCAAACCATTAGGAGTTTACGTTCTTAAAGATCAGTTGAAAATTTGCAGACCTAGATGGTGCCACAAATGCTCCAAGATGAAAATGTAGTAGAATCCTCAAATCAAGCATGTACAAAATGAGAGGCCAAGCCCTCTATTTATTCACTTTTCTAAGAAGTTACTAAGAACTTCTAGAAACATCCATTATAAAATCCCATTATAATGCACTTTTATAATAAAAATAACTTTATAAAATAAAAAGTGCAACTCAACTTAAAATTATAACATGTGGGCCCCGCATAACACATAATAATAAAAAATAGGCTCCAAAACATCTCTCCAAGAGCAAATAAAACCATCCAATCTCCAAATAATCACCAAGATGACTCTCTCACCAAAGCCATCTGCCTACGAGAGTCCATGATAGGCAAATCCACTGAAAAAATAACATGTCACTAAAAATGGGACATGACAAAAATGAATGTGACTCAGTCAATAGAAGATCATGAAGTCAAGAATGGAAAAATAAATAAGACAATTTTGTTAAAATAAGAAATTAAACTCTATAGATGAAGATATATCATCTTTTTCCAATTCATTAGATCATAAAACATTAGTTTAAGACATAAAAGAGAAAAATTTAGAGAAACAAAAGTAATACATGTGAAAACTTCATAAAATAAAGGAATTGAATCTCAAAGTTGGGTACGTTATTTTTGCCATCTTAATATGATATTGAATAGATTCATTTAAAACTAATTGAACTAATAAAAAATGAAACAATCAATATAATATTATACCAATTGATCAGCCTATTCAAAACACACTAAAAATACTAAAATTTGAAAATAAACAAAATCTGTCTAAAGAAACAAATTTATATAATCAAGAAAGTTTATTATGAGAAAATACCTAAAAGAAATTTGTATAAAAAACCTAAGTTTTTAATTGAAATTGATGAGAATATTTTAAAACCAATTGTTGATAAGGTTCTCAAAGCTACTTGTGAAAGAGATGTTAATAAAATAGAAAAAATATTTTGAAATCTTAAATTAAATATTAAGATGTCAATCTACTTCCTCTAGTGGAAGGAGTTATGCTCTTGTTGCTAAATTTACTACTTCCATCCCATCTAAGGTGAAAGCACTGGATTATGAGGGCCTTCCTTTTCGTTGTTGGTGTTGCTTCTCTATTGGTCACATGGCTACTAATTGTGGCCTTTTGCACCGCAAAGGTGTTGCTTCTTGGTGGAAGGCTGCAAGTAGCACTCATTTGACTGTTTGTGGTGTTGACTCTCTTTCTAAGTCCTTTGACGATTCACAAGTTGTTGACAAAGATGACACCCCTGTAGAAAACCTTGATGTTGCCCCTGGTGTAGATCGTGGCCAGGATTTTGTTGATATTCCAAGTCATGCTCCTACCACAACTATTATTGATGCTCTCATTTTTGTCGGTGCTTTTCCCTCTAGCCAAGAGGGTATATTTTCTCCCTCTACTTCTGCTACTACTGTGCACCATGCTTCTATTGACACTACTCGGCTTCTACAACACTCTAGCCACTATGCTAACAACTTCCATTGTGGAGTCTCCTTCGTTGAGGAGCCTAAGGATAGTATAGCCTGGACAGTTGTCCGACAACGTAGAACTGACTCTCGCCCTTCTTCTCTTATGGTGTGAGTTTGGCCCTTCTTGGTTGGGCAAAAGCCTTTGTGCTGACTATGTGCTTTTGATGGTCTAACAATTTGTTGTTGGGCCTTGCTATTATAATGGGTCGAACCCCTTGTTTTTGGCTACTTTGAGTATAAAAAACATGAAGATGTCAATTGTTTGTTGAAATGATTAAAAAATCTTAAGTTTAGACCCATAATGAATATTCTTACCTTAAAAACATCAAATAATAAAAATAAAATTTTGTTGTGAGAAATTTAATCAATGCACATGAAAGATAGAGTTCGACCTCACATGCCAAAGATAGTAATATTACAATTTGTAATTACACCAACTATTCTAAGGAATCAAATAAAAAAATCTCTCATAATAAGGAAAACAAGTCAAGCATTGAAAATGAGTAGAAAAAATATTAATGAAAGCCATCATGAGACATGAAAGAGTTGATTCAAATAACAATGAACTATGAGTGTTCTTTGATAAACTCCCACAAAAATGTTAAGTCATAATCAAAGCCTTGAAATTCCCAATTGAATAATTTTGAAACAATAATGCATGGGTTTCACCTTAGAATAAAAGAGTTTTAAAAGGAAAAATGATTATCAAAACCATCAACCACATTGCAAAACTTCTTTTAATATATGAGTCAAACGCAAATTTTCTCTAAATTTATGGTCAAACAAAAACTAGTCAAGATATTTTGATATGACAACTTTTTATGACAAAATAATTTACACATTTTTTAATTGTAGACTACACATTGATTTTCTTATCATTGTGATATTTTTGGCACATACATACATATATGTATGTATTAATTATATTTTGCAAGAGTATATGATTGAAACTCCTCCTAGATTAGCAAGAGATTTTGTCAATCATTTTATATGAAAGAGTGTGTGGACAATTTGTTGGAAATATATGTTTGGTTATCTATTGTCATTGATGTCAAACATTGTGTTCTAAAAGTATGTTGTGCTTTAGAAGTATGTTGTATTTAGAAGCATAAGATTGTGTACTAAACTTATAGTACAGTGGAAGACAAGTATGTATTCGGTGCTTCAGTATAGTGGAAGACAAGTATGTATTCAATGCTTTAGCACAGTAGAAGACAAGTATGTATCCTATGATCATGTGAAGATAATGTTTGATAATGTTTCAGTATTATACTTCTGTATCTAGAAGTTTGTGTGGTTTGGATGTTTGTGGTTCGGTGAACAAAAAAAATACACTTCTACAGTTGCAATTAACAATGCGTCATTTATGTTTTCCATATGGTTTTTGCTCTTAAAATTAGGGTTGGAGGTGTGTTGGTACACATGCAGATGGATTCAAGTTTTGGTCCTGATTGCGACATTCTCTGGTGATCTAAAAAATATTTTCGATGAGCTAAAAACTATGTCATCTAGTGTTACAATTTTATTCACTCATTGTCCTAGTCTGATAATGTGTTGTGATGACTTCTGACATGGATTGTTGGCATTAGCTAATATTTCTGACATGGTGTATGGATTTCACCTTGGTGTGTGGAGGTCTATTTTCAGTTGTCAAGTTAGGTGATTCATTGGCTAGTGTGTCTCTACACGTTTGAGATGGAAAAGTTGTTACAGTAATTGTGGATCTAGTATTGGGCTATGTACAATGTGTTTGTGGTCTCTCTCTCTCTCTCTCTCTCTCTCTCTCTCTCTCTCTCTCTCTCTCTCTCTCTCTCTCTCACAGAGTAGAGTAGATCATGCTTCTATATTTAGGTTTGGGTTATGCATTTAATTATTATCTCTTATTTGGATGGGTTTGTGTTATGTGTGACCTATGTATTTAATGTTTATCTCTCAATCGGTTGGGTCCACTCTATGTTTTGATCTAAATGCTTCTGGCATGGGATCTTATTGCATTTTTCTATTGCCTTAGCCAACTTGCAACTTAAATTGTAATATCTATTTGACATGGTCGACATTGTTGTAATCTCCAATGGTCTATCTTTTATATAAGTATAGTTTATTCTTTGAAAAAATCTAAGGTGTGAAGAAAGTGAATAGTGTGCAAACTAGTGAATATCTATAGTCAGTAGTGCAGAGTTCAACGACAGTGGCAAAGAAGAAAAGGTAGTAACTCTGTGATGCTAAGATTGACAGTGTTGTGAAAATCAGTTGCATTATTAGGACATTTTTTCTTTATTCTTGTAAAGAGTTGTATGTTCCTTGTTCCCGAGACAATGAGTGTTGGGTGCACAAGGTTGTTGTATCTTGCTACATTGGTGGTGAGCCTTATTCACAAGTTCAAAGTAGTGAGCTCCTATTTGTATTCATTATTGTATTAGCAGTGAGTCTCTGGTTGTAGTGACATCCTATTATCTTTTGTAATTATATTATATACATTAGTGAATTATTCTTTGTGGGCAAGTGCTCATTGTAGTTTTTCCTAGTTTGGATTTTCAACGTATAAATATGTTGTTCATGTGTTACTGCTTTTTTTCTTTAAATGCTTATTGTTTTATGTGATGACTATTCAAGTTAAGTAGTATTCTTTTGGTTTATGCTAATTCACCACGCCCCCCCCCCCCCCCCCCCCGCCCCCCCTCAGCATCTAGGGTGTGTTCAACACAATTATTTTATAATAAATCATGTTTAGATAGAATATGTGATAGTTGTGGAAGTTTGCAACATTTGAAAAATTGTTTACACCCTGTATAGACCTAAAAAGTTAGCACAAATTAATTTGGAAGCTCTAGGATAAATTGGGCCCCATTTTAGAGATCTCCTTGATTGTGGATGCATTTACGCTTGATTTTCTCTCTTTTATGTCTGTTTTTCCTCTGAAATTTCAAATGCTTCTCAAACCTTGCACAATTTACCTCGAAATTAGCCCTTTTAGGTATAGTTCACACTTGGAGCGACCTATACCGGTACAAGTCACACTTGTGGCGACCTCTACCTTAGGGTTTAATTTTGGGGCCTGATGCAAAGTATTTTTCTTTTCCTGCTTAGTGGAGTTGGCCTTCGCAAATTTAAACCACAAAATCACTATAAAAGGAGGATTCTTCCTCTTATTTTGACATTTGATCTTATCTTTTTTCTATGCAAGCAATCTCTAGCAATCTAAGTACAAGCAATTAAGTCCAAGGTGAATTCAAGAGCTTTTTGGTGATTTAAAGAAAGACTTTGACTCCAAGATTTGAAGGCTTATTTCTTCCATCCATCCAAGGGAAATCTTCTATTAATGATGTGAATTCCTCTTTCATGGTGAATTTGTGAAGGGGTTCCTTGTTAGCTTGTGGTGACTAATCAGGAAAGTACTATCCAGGAAAAAAAATTTGAGGCTGACTACTTTTCGATTATTTGGGCCGACTACTTATAACTCATTCTAACCCTAAAGCAGGAAAATATTGTATAATATGGCTTAGGGTTAGGGATTTTTTTATTATGTATGATTTTAGTACTTGCGGCAGAATTGGGCTGTAAGGGATTACGGATTGTAATCAGGTTGTAATCACTGGATAATAATAATATTGGACTCGCTGTTGGTGGACGTAGCCCAGGGATTGGGTGAACCACGTTAAATCTGTGTGTCTTGTGTTCTATTATGTGTGGTTTATTATTTTCTGATATTAGTTATATTTGCACATAATTGTTATTTCTGCCTTGTTAATCCTAACAAGTGGTATCAGAGCGAGGTTATTTCATTCGTTCTTTCATATATTCTCTGAAGCAGGTCTCACGAGTTAGTGGGAGAGTCTCTCGGTTAAGTGGGAGAAATGGAAAACGAGGGTAGGCTGAAGGTTGATAAGTTTAATGGGCAGAACTTCCAGTTATGGAAGATGCAAATGGAGGATTATCTCTATCAGAAGGATCTATGGCGGCCATTAGAGGGAGTAGCCAAGAAAGAGAAATCAATGTCTCAGGAGGATTGGGATATTTTGGATAGGAAGGCACTGGGGAGTATTCGTCTATGCCTAGCACAATCGGTGGCATTCAATATTACTGAAGCAAAGACAGCTAAAGATCTGATGGAAACCCTAGCGAAGTTGTATGAAAAGCCTTCAGCTTCAAACAAGGTATTTCTTATGAAGCGTTTATTTAATATGAAAATGGTAGAAGGTGGATCAGTTACTGATCATTTGAATGAGTTTAATACAGTTACAAGTCAATTAACCTCAGTTAAAATTACTTTTGATGAAGAGGTTAGGGCTCTCTTGATTTTGTGTTCTTTGCCAGAAAGCTGGAATGGCTTGGTAATGGCTGTTAGTAATTTTGTTTCTGGTTCTAATACCCTAAAGTATGATGATGTTATTGGTGTTATATTGAGTGAGGAAATTCGTAGGAAAAGCTCAGGGGCATCCACATCGGGTAGTGTATTGAACACAGAAAGCAGAGGCAGAACAAGAGATAGAGGAAACAACTCTGGAAATCATGGGAAATCAAGAGGAAAATCAAAGGGAAAGAGGTCCGAATCTAAAGGGCCAAATGATTGCTGGTACTGTGAAAAACCAGGTCATAAGAAGAAAGATTGTTGGTCTCGGAAGAAAGATCAAGGAGACAAAAATGATGGAAACAAGGAGGCAAATGTGGTAAGTAACAAATCCGAGGAGGATGCTTTGCTCTTGTCCTTAGAAAGTATTGATGATTCATGGGTTTTAGATTCTGGGGCTTCATTTCATGCTACACCCCATAGAAGTTATTTTGTTGATTATGTCCAAGGGGATTTTGGGCTAGTTTATTTGGGAGATAATGAACCTTGTCAGATTGTTGGAAAGGGAAAAATTAAGATTAAATTGCAGAATGGGAATCATTGGCTACTACAAGAGGTAAGACATGTTCCAAGGCTGAGTAGGAATTTAATTTCAGCAGGGCAACTGGGTGATGAGGGTTGCACAGTTACTTTTAATGATAAAAATTGGAAGGTTTCAAAAGGTTCCTTAGTAGTAGCAAAAGGTGTGAAAGTAGGCACCTTATATCTTTGTACAGGTCATACTGTTCCTTCTACTTTAATTGTTTCAGAAGATAATGAATGTTCAGGAACAGTGGCTGTAGTTGAGCAGGAAGAACATCAAACTGTTGCTGTAGATTCTGACACAGCACTGTGGCACAACAGACTCGGGCACATGAGTGAAAAAGGTATGAAATTACTTCATTCAAAGAAAGTTTTACCTGGTCTGAAATGTGTCAATATGGATTTCTGTGAAAGTTGTGTTTATGGAAAACAAAAGAGAGTTAGTTTTATGAAGAGTGGGAAGGAAAAGAAAAATGAGAGATTAGAGCTTGTGCATACAGATGTATGGGGACCAGCTCAGGTATCTTCCCTTGGTGGCTCTCTGTATTATGTTACATTTATAGATGATGCAACAAGAAAAGTATGGATTTATTTCTTTAGACAGAAATCTGATGTATTTCAAACTTTTAAGAAATGGAAATGCTTGGTTGAGAATGAGACTGGTAAAAAGTTAAAATGTCTCAGATCTGATAATGGTGGTGAGTATTGCAGCACAGAATTTGAAGAATATTGTTCCTCTAATGGTATTCGTAGGCAGAAAACTGTACCAAGGACTCCACAAGAAAATGGAGTGGCTGAACGCATGAACAGGACAATAATGGAGCATGCAAGGAGTATGAGGTTGCATGCTAGGCTGCCCAAAAATATGTGGGCAGAGGCAGTGAACACTGCTGTTTATTTAATCAATAGAGGCCCCTCTACTCCTTTGGACTGTGGTATTCCAGAGGAAGCATGGAGTGGTAAGAAGGTGAGTTATTCTTTTCTCAAAACCTTTGGTTGTGAAGCTTTTGCACTTATAGATTCTGAAAATAGAACCAAGCTGGAAGCTAAGTCAAAGAAATGTGTATTTGTTGGGTATGGCATTGATGAATTTGGTTATAGGCTTTGGGATTTTGAAAATCATAAAATTGTAAGAAGCAGGGATGTCATATTCAATGAGAAAGTATTGTACAAAGATCTGTTGCTGCAGCATGAGAAGAAAGAAAATGACTATGTAGTACTAGATGATACTCCACAAGTTCATGTTCCAGTAGTTCCTTATGCTCCGCAACAACAGCAACAACAAATACCACACACCCCAGTGAGTGTTAGACAGTCAACAAGGCTAAGTAGACCTCCAGAAAGATTTTCTCCATCTTTGTATTCTATTTTGTTAACAGATGCTGGTGAACCTGAATGTTATAATGAAGCTGTGCAGGTGGATACAAAGCTTTAGTGGGAGTCTGCAATGACAGATGAAATGGACTCTTTGCTGAAAAATTAGACATGGGATTTATGTAAGTTACCTGCAGGTAAAAGGGCTTTACAGAATAAATGGGTTTACAAGATAAAAGAAGAGGATGGAGGTACGAAAAGATTTAAAGCCAGATTAGTCGTAAAAAGATTTGCACAGAAACATGGTATTGATTTTGATGAGATATTTTCTCCAGTTGTTAAAATGACTTCTATTCGTACTGTTTTAAGTATTGTGGCTAATGAAGATTTGCATTTAGAGCAGCTTGATGTTAAAACAGCCTTTCTTCATGGTGATTTGGATGAAGAAATATATATGGTTCAGCCACAAGGATTTGAGGTCAAGGGTAAGGAGAATTTGGTGTGCAGATTGCAGAAAAGTTTATATGGCTTGAAGCAAGCACCTCGGTAATGGTATATTAAATTTGACACTTTTATGAATGGGCACGGATATAGTCGGTGTCATTCTGACCATTGTGTTTATTTTAAGAGGTTGGATGATGACAGCTACATTATTTTATGTTTATATGTTGATGATATGCTTGTAGCTGGGTCTAACATGAATCACATTAAGGGGTTGAAACAACAGTTAGCAAAATCTTTTGCTATGAAGGATTTGGGGGCAGCAAAACAAATCCTTGGTATGAAAATTTGCAGAGATAGGAAAAATAGGAAATTGTCTCTATCTCAGGCTGATTATATTGAGAAGGTGTTGCAACGTTTCTCTATGAAAAATGCCAAAGCTGTCAGCACACCTTTGCCTGGTCATTTGAAATTGACTAAGGATATGTGTCCCAAGACACCAGAAGAAGAGACTAAAATGTCTAAGGTACCTTATGCTTCAGCTGTAGGGAGCTTAATGTATGCTATGGTATGTACTAGGCCAGATATTGCACATGCAGTGGGAGTCGTTAGCCGTTATATGAGTAACCCTGGTATTGAGCATTGGAATGTAGTCAAATAGATTCTCAGATATTTGAGAGGCACATCCAGTAAGTGTTTACACTTTGGGGGTTCTACTACTACTGTACAAGGCTATGTTGACTCAGATTTGGTAGGAGATATAGATAGCAGGTGGAGTACTATAGGTTATATATTTACTGTTGGTGGGACAGCAGTGAGTTGGATTTCTCGACTACAAAAGGTGGTTGCTTTATCCACTACAGAGGTAGAGTATGTTGCTGCTACAGAGGCAGCCAAGGAGATGATATGGCTTCAATTCTTCATGGAAGAATTGGGACATCCACAAAAGGATAATTTTCTACATACAGATAGCCAAAGTGCCATTCATCTTGCAAAGAATTCTACTTTGCACTCAAAGACAAAACACATACAGTTGCGGTACCATTTCATTCGATCAGTTTTGGATGATGGACAGTTAAGGCTGGAAAAGATTCATACTGATGATAATCCAGCAGATATGTTTACAAAGGTAGTAACAAGGGAGAAGTTGAACTCATGTTCAGCTTCAGTTGTTCTTCTAGACTGAACAAAATAAAGGAACAGCTGAGTCCAAGGTGGTTCAATCCAGTGGGAGCCTCATGTGGGTAGCGGTATTGCTACAGGATCAGTCTCCAAGTGGGAGGTTTTTTAGTATAGTGTGGATATTGATCAGTCACCAAGTGGGAGATTGTTAGCTTGTGGTGACTAATCAGGAAAGTACTGTACACTTTTCCTCTCGACCTCGCTAGGGTCCGGGGCCGGGCCGGGCCTCGAACGGGGGTTTGGGGGCGGCAGCCCCCAAGAGCAGGGGTTCGGGGGTGCAGCCCTCGAGGAAAATTTTTTTGAAGCAGACTACTTTTCGGTTATTTGGGCCGACTACTTATAACTCATTCTAACCCTAAAGCGGGAAAATATTGTATAATATGGCTTAGGGTTAGGGATTTTTTTATTATGTATGATTTTAGTACTTGCAGCAGAATTGGGCTGTAAGGGATTACGGATTGTAATTAGGTTGTAATCACTGGATAATAATAATATTGGACTCGTTGTTGGTGGACATAGCCCAGGGATTGGGTGAACCACGTTAAATCTGTGTGTCTTGTGTTCTATTCTGTGTGGTTTATTATTTTCTGATATTAGTTATATTTGCACATAATTGTTATTTCTGCCTTGTTAATCCTAACATTCATAATTGAGCAAGAAGATCCACATCCAAGCTTCATTCTTCTTCATTTCTATTCAATCATGTCAAGTATGCATACATTCATAATATATGATTTGGGCAAATGTTGATCTATTACATAAGTGAAGACATCCTACATTCCTACATTCAACATACATTCAAGAAGTATACATCTTTGTGGATCCATCCACAAGGGTTTGAAAAGAAAGGTAATACTTACATTTTTTCTTGTTTTACATGCTTTACTTATTTCATTTCAAGGTTAATTCCTAAACAGGGGCTTGACCAAGGAAATCCCCTTTCCCCTAACAATTTTCCCTTTTAATGTGTGCAGGTAAAGATTTATGGAGACTCAGATTCACAAGTGCATATATGAAGGTGCAGTTATAGTCACATATCCAAGACCTCTGAATTCAACCCTCTCAAGTATAGGTCGCATTAAGTTTGACCTATATCGATATATGTCCTAAAAATTTGACATGTTCCTACAACTTCCATATTTTCAAAACAGAAAGGTGTGACCTTCAGGATTTTAGATCTAGACCTGTTCCTAGTTTTGACATAGTTTTGATAGTGCTTTTATATATTTTAAGTTTCTTCCTCTACTAACCCTCAATGTGAGTTCATCTTATTTCTCCTTCTTTCATGGCACTTACTTTGATACTATAGATCTGATATCTTTTTTTTTATCATTGCATGAGTGTATACTTTACATTTCTTGCATATATGTAACACTTCTTTTTCCTACTTCATTACATAAACGGAAAGGTGTCCTAGAATCACACCTTCCTTTTAGAATAGATCATGCATTAGCAACCCTTCATATACTTGGGTTATGCTAATCAAATTTTATCCAAAAAGGGGTCACATTTTAGGGCCCCTTCGAATGTAAGGTGGCGAAGTGGGAGTCTACCATTGACAACCATTTCTCAATATACACACCCAAAGAATACACATTCAATAGGAAAATAACATGTGGGTTTTAGAAAATATAAGTCCATCTCATACACTACTGTGTACTAGAAATTGTACCTTCATAGAATTAGTATTGAACAATAAATCAAATAGAAACTAAATAACCACAATTAGCAACTCTATTTAACAAATAAAGAACAATTAAGCATTCTATGGCTCTCTAACTAAGAGTGTTAATGGTGAAGCTCTCAGCAATCCTCCATTAATGACAGTCCTAGAATGAGAAATGAGTGATAGCTAAGCTAATTAATTCAATTACAAATAGAAATGCTCAATTAACTTCTAAATTGCCTTTCTAGCTATAATTCTCAAGAGGTTAGATGCAATTCTCAGATTTTGTGGATTTTTTTATGAGTGATTTTGCCTTGCTTATATAGGATTTGGCAAGGGTAGGGGGTGTGTTAGAATTGATCATGATTAAACTTGAGTTGAGTCTTTGGTTCCACCCTTTGAGGATGATTTAAATATTGTGTCCTCAAAGCTTGGGACAAGAAGACAAGATGAGTGGACAAGATGCTCTTTCAGTTTGAGTGATTGAGACTAAATTTGGCTTGATCCATTTGAGCTCTTTTCTTAAATCCTAGTGGTTGATGTTTTTTCCTCCCATGTGGTGTTGAGAAAAATTAGGATTTAATCAATTGATTTTCAATCATTTATTTAGCCAAGTGCACCCCTTGAATGGGTTGAGTTTATTTAATTTTGAACTATACCATTAATTAAATTAATTGCACCTTGATTTAATTTCACTTGATTTAAATGCTCTTAATTTAAGACTTGATTTTAATTTTGATTGGCTAAATACTTGTTTGGAATCAATTGCCTTGATTTTGCCTTGATTTACCTTGATTTGTCACTTGAATGATCCTGTCCACTTTTTAGTGATTACAAATGCCCCTCTTTGAGTTGACATGCTAAGCGTGTCGATTCAAAGAATGTTCTGATCCAACTTGATAAAAGGTCTTGATTCTATCGATGGTCAATCTTTATATTCAATGTTTGATATGGGATGCAGATTTTGATGATAGGATATCTGATATGATCCCAGATTCGATGTTTTGATGCCCCATTTGTTAAATGAAAAAAATTTATGTTTGATGATTTCTGATTTGATTTATGATTAGATCGATGATGATGTGATTGCATGCCCCGTTGGGAAATAAATTGAAATGATTTTGGATGATTTGGTTGAGATTTGGAAATTTTGATTTGTTTCCCGATATAGAAATTTGGAAATGCCCCGATCATGAGATAATTTGATGAGAAAAGATTTGATTGATAAAATGTTGATGTTCCAGATAAGTTGATGATGGTTTGGTATCATTTGATGTCAGTCAAAATCACTTGGTTGATGTTGATGTCAATCTGATAGGATAAGTTGATGGGTTACTATTTCGCTCTCAAGATCTAGAGAGTCAAAACATTGATTTTCCTTCCTCAAGATCTAGAGTTAGGAGATTTGATGTGCTCACGATGAGCAAAAGGATGATAGGATAATTTGATTGACGTTAGATGATCAATTGGATGATTTGACTGATTGATTTTTGATATTATATGATTAGATGTTTTGATGATGTGGAGTTGATTGGATTTTCTCATGATGCAAAATAGGGATTGATAGAAGAGAAGGTGATGAACAGGATTAGGCTGCCCCTAGTTGATCAACATGATTGATTATTGATGATGTCCTTGATGAAGTATGAATCATTTTGATGATATATTGATTTACATGTAGTTGTATCTTTGATGATCAAATTGAGCATGATTTTTGATGATGGATACTTTAAACATTGATGATGTTTTTAAGGACTTTGATTATACATTGATGGACATTTGATGATATTGATCTAGACTTTGATTATATATTGATGGATATTTGATGATGTAGATCTCAAGAATTTTGATGATGCACCATTGATGATATCATTGATCACTTGATGTATCTTGATTTGGTCTTTTGATGATAATAACTCTACCCCCTTTATGTTTTCTCTTTTTCAAATATGTTTTCAAGATAAGAAAGGAAAATACCTTAAATGCATTTAATCTAGGATGTATGCAACTAATTGTCATTATTCAAAATTTGGAAGCTTATTTTCATCATCGAGCCTTTGGAACCTGAAATTGGTACAACCCTCACTGGTTCAACCATGATGATATGAATACCTCTTTCCTCGGATTTTAACAATTTCAAGTAAACGGACAAAGAATTGATCTCTTTCATATACAAATGTCCTCGATGATTCTTTAATGATCATGTCATTAGACAGATTCGCATACTTCTATGAATCAACCTGACAAGCACTCAAGAAGAAATCAAGAAAATATCATATCTTCATCATTGCTCATCTAGTCAACCATCATCGATTTGCTAAAAAGACATGATTTCACCAATCAAGTAACACTTTGAACATTTTTTCTTTTTGTTTGTAGATCCATATTTCAAAAACTTCATCCACTTTGATCCTTAGTTATGTTTAAGCCTTTTAGATTTTGATTTGATTTGTTTAAGCTTTTTAGATTTTGATTTCATTTGTCAAATGTTGTTGTTTAGATCAAGTGTTTGGATGTTTGAAATGCAAAATTTATCAATAAGTTTAAGTGTAGCAATTTTTCGATTTTGATGCCCCCAGTTTGATTTAGCAAAGATCATGCTTTGTTGGGCAATGCAACTTTTGAGTGTTTACTTAAGATTTGCAACTTTTAGATTTTACTTTTTTTTGGCTTTTTAAAAGATTTTTTTATTTTTTTGGATTTTAAAAAATTTTGATGTTTTTGGATTTTTTAGAGATTTTTTATGTTTTTAGATTTTAAAGATTTTTGAATTTTTTATTGGATTATTTGAGGAACATTTTCACATTTTTTTGTTTTAAAGATTTTTAGAGATTACTAGTTCTCAAACAAGATCACGTTGAATTTGTCCCCAATGTCTAGCAAGGTATAGGACATGAAAGATGGATTTGCAAACTAATGGATGTTGGATGAATAGGCAATGATGGATGAAGCAAGTGTGTTACCCATAGGACCATCTCCTCAAGATTATCCAAACTAGGGAAAAATAATATCTCAATATAAGCTAATGATGTGGTGTTGGATAGCATATGGAATAATGATCTGGTGTCATGACAATGGTCCAAAGGAGTGGACATATCAAGAGAATTTTTCTAACATTTTTTTAATTTCTTTTATTTTTCAATTGGATCAAGATTAAGGGATCAATATGGATAGGATCACACAATCATGATAAAGGGGTGATGGAGGCTATGAGTGACAATTTGGAATTATGGGAAGGTTGCTTGGGAATAATGAAGGTGGATTCAGGATAAGCAAGATCATGATAGTGTAGCATGAATGCAATAATTGAATAGGCTGATGAATAGGATAACTCATGTCAAGATACTTAATGCTCATGGATATGTTCAACCTTGTCAAGATCAAAGGTGAAAGATGTAATACGGATGCAAGTGAGATCAATGGTAGAAAGATGGAGGATATGATGGATGAAACTTGCCCCCAAGTGTAGAGTATAAGAGAGAGGAATTACGCATGATGCCTGTTTGTTAGGTTTTCATCGTGGTACTTGTCCAAGATGCCACAAGAAGTGGTTTTCACCATAGGATGGATTTCTTTTCTTTTATTTTTCTTCTTGTTTTCTTTTTTCTTTTTCTTTTTTCAATTTTCTCTTTTTGAATGGACTTAAGCCTCATTCTCTTTGTATACTCCTTGATAGGGTATGATATGATGGGCCAAGACCGCTGAAATGTATGTTCAAAGATGTTGATATGGTGATGGAAAGGTGATATGGTGGATAAGGTAAAGGGTGGCTAAATATTTATGCAATGGATTGGATAATAGAAATGGAAGGATAATGAATGAGAGGATAATAAGTCTTTCCATGTGTGGGAATGAAAAAGGGAATGGAAGGATAATGAATAGGAGGATAAGAAGTATTATCAAGATCAACATCGATACACACCTTGAAGGGTAGTGGAATAATGGAGGAAAAATGGGTGAGATAGCTTGAGACTTTGATGTAAGAGAGGATATGGATCTTGGGACACAAGGACTCAAAATGGATGGATGAGATGGAACGTGTTTGGGAGAATGTGAAGTGGAAGCCTTTGGAAGCTTGAATGTCAACTTTGATTTCTCTTTTGTGTGTGAGTCCTTCAAAAGTGACTTGGGAATCCACACTTTCTTTAATTTTTCTTTCCTTTTGGATGCTTTAGAATGCATTTCCTCAATGAGGGATTTAGGAATCCACATTTTCTTTGATTTTTCTTTTTTCTTGATGGACCTTTGTGGTCTCTTGAATATTTATTTTTTCCTTGCATTCACATGTCGATTAGATGGGACATGGTGCTCTTCATACATAAGGGGATTCTTGGTTTTTTTATTTTTATGTTGCACATCCAAACTGCTTCCAAAAGACTTGGGATTGGTGGATGAATAAGGTTGATATGGTTGGTTCATATGGATGGTCTAATATGGAGGATTGACATGGATGAGTGCTCGGTTTCTCAAGTATGTATGTCTTTGTTGATCTTGATACATGGTAAGGTAAGGGGATGGTGGGATAGGGATGGTAGGAAAGGTTGATGGAGGAATGTAAGGACCCAATATGGATTTGGAGGATGTATAAGGTTTCAAGTTTGGGATATAGGGACCAAGGATGGATTTGGAGGATGTATAAGGATGATGCTTATGTGAAAACAGAGATATATGGGATGTGGGAGGGATATCAACATCTTTATTTTGAGCTGCATGGCCAAGGGTTTTGTCTTTTGGATTTATCTTTGTACCAATAGGCTTATATGTAGCTTTGATAGGAGCGACTTTGATAGGAGCAGTTGAATCTTGAGGAGATTTATTCTTATGCAGAGAATTAGGAATAATGGGAGAATTTTGAGGTAGATATGGAGGCTTATGAAAAGTGGATGTTGGGGTACTTTGGTCTTGACAAGGATCTTTTGATAGCCTAGGAAGAATACTTTTCTTTTTTTTTTCAATAAGTTCATTAGAGATGGAAGGAATACTTTGATCTTACTTAGGAGATGGATATGATATAGGAAGTGAAAGAATATGGGGTTCTTGAGATGGAAGGATATCTTCTTGAAAGAAATGGAAGGGTATGAAGGGCTCATCATGGGATTCTTGGGATATGGGACTTTGGTCAAATATAGGATAAGAAGGGATATTATCTTGATCTTGATCCTTCATAAGACTTGTTTCTTTGCACTTTTGATTAGTCTCTTGACATGGAGCCACTTCTAAGGACAATGTAGGAGTTTGGATCTGCACGAGGGATTCTTGAAGGGATGATGGATGTTCATTTGAAATAGGTACGATAGGCATTTTAGCACATGAAGGCTTGGAGTCTATAACCTTTGAAGCATGAAAGAAGTTGGTTGCAAGATGTAGGTTAGCTTGGATCTCTTTTAGAGGTAGCCCTTGAGGGCATACATAGTCATTATGGAAACTATTTGGATCTTTGTTTGATGGAGGAATATTGGATAGCTTTGCTTCTATATTAAATGGAGGAATGGTGGAATAGGTAAAAGCTATAAGAGGACCACTACTAGACATGTATTCATAAGTTTGATCTTGCTTGAGAAAAGTATCTTCATTAGATGAGTCATTAGAATCTTCAATTTCAATTAAGTCATCATTAATAAGATTTTGGATTTTATGTTTCAACTCCATGCAATCTGAAGTTTCATGCTCATTATGTCTATGATATGCACAATAGTTACTCAAAAAGATAAAACCACATGAAGTGATTTGAGGCAACGTGATGAGATCGATTTATAAATTTATTTTTTAAGAGAATATAATGTATATGAGACACATACTCATAGAGTTTGATGGTTGAATTTATAATTCACGTTATGCAAGGACACATTTTCTCTTCATATTATTGGTTCAATTGTAGACTTTGTATACAATTATGTGTTATAACTAAAAAATGAAGTTAAATATAATTTAGATGGGTAATTTGGAATGTATGCAGTCAAAATTTTAATATATAATTATAAACACCTTAAAATGTCTAAAATATCTAACAACTTCCCTCTTCAACACCTCATCATTTGTAAATAATTTTTCTATTCATATTAGTTAAATAATTAGTCTAAAATTACATTCTTACATCCACAAATATTTAAATTTTTTTCATTAGTTAACTCATCAATTAATCCTTTTCATGTAGATTAATTATATAATTTTTAATGATTTAAGTAATCCATTCGTTTAATTCTTCTCATCCACATCAATTAAATAATTTTTAATTATTTAATTAATTCATCCATTAATTCTTCTAGTCCACAATAATTAAATAAATTAGATAATATATTCTCTACAATTAAATAAATTAATAAAATTTATTTAATTGCTTTTCTATTTTGATTTCTTCTAAAATAAGTAAAAGTAATAGTTTACTTATTTATTTATTTATCATTCATTTAATCACACACATCGTAATTTTATTTATTACTATTAATAGTCTGACCTCATTTAGTTGACTCCCATATCAATCAATTCACTCAGAGTCAGTCAAAGTCCCACTCATCAATCAAATTCACTACACTTGCCTATGCAATCAATTAACTTACTGATTTAGCCCTACATAGGGATACATGTCACATGTGCATTCCTTTTTGTCCTCTCAATCAACCTCATCAATTGATTCTTCGTATCATTCTTCAATGTTGATCAATATCATATGAAAGCTATAAAACAACCATCCATAAACCCATTAATTCTCCACATTTTTTTAGAAAATTCATGTTATCAACCAATCTACTTGTTATCACAATGTTATGCTAGAAAGAAGAGAAATCTCGATATAAAACTATTAAAGCATATTCAAAGTCAACAAAGAAACATGAGGCTTTGTATTGGTAATGTTTCCTATTATTTCATTTTATTTATTATCTTCATGTTCTATTGTAAGTGATTATTGAATATGAATTTAGGTATTTTCATGACATTTTTCTTATTTTATAATTTCATATTTTATCATCCACACTTTGACTTGTGTAGTAGGACACAGTTAAAATTAGAAAAAAAAATTTCAAAATTCTATGTTTTAAGAACCCTAGTTTAAAATGACATTTTTTATCTAAAAAATGATGCTTCAGATAAAACATTTTGTGCTTCTTATATGATTTTGGATACTTTTGAACTTAATTTTGATGCTTGTAATCTATCATTTGATATTTTTTATCTAAAATTTAGCACTTCTAACTTGAATTTAGTCACTTCTAATCTATTTTTTGATGCATTTGATCCTTTTAGTGACACATTTGTAAACAATAAATTATTGACCAATTTTATCTTAGTCTTGTTTGTAGGAAATTTGATTTTGATTCAACTCACATATCTAGGTTGACATGACCTAACCTCTATAGTAATTTTTGATGTGATTAATTATCATTATATGTAGGGTTTTAACCTATTTTTAGGTCTTTGGACATAGACAAATTAGTCCTTCTAAAGAATATATGTGCATTTAGATAGCTACTTGACACATTTGATTGGTATAAGACATCTTACAAGTATGTTATCATGTTTGATCTTTTTTGTTGTAATTTTGATATGTATTGTTGTATTTTTAATCTACATTATTTCAATTCTGATATGTATTACTACACTTTCTATTGTGAGAAAGAGTTTCGAGTCCCCTGATCTATCCAACCAAGTTGTTGATCTTTGTGGAGTGGGAATCTTAATAGAGCTCTATAAAGGGCTCTGATCTCATTTGTGTGCTCATAATTCTTGGGTATGTAGGTTTGATAGTTATAACTTGTTAGACACGTAAATACACTAGAGGAAGGTGAATCTGTTGACTTGGTGGTCAGAACCTCCTTAGAGATTTGTGACATGGCTTAACTACCTTTTGTGGGTCAGGTTAAATCTAGCTTTTGTATCGAGCATTGGCAGTTTGAGCTTTTGGTGTAATGAAAAATGATTACAACAATTGGTATCAGAGCTTTGGGTCACGAGTTTGATTCTCCCTTTAATGGGTGTTGGAAGATTAGTCGGTGTTGAGGGGGAGATTATTGACTTGGTGTTCAATACCTCCTTGGAGATTCATGACATGGCTTAACTGCCTCTTGTGGGTCAGGTTAAATTTGGCATTTGTAACAGGCATTGACAATTCCATATTTTGGTGCAACAGAAAATGATTCCAATAGAATCAATATATCTTAATTCCAAATTAATTTAACATTAATTATCATTAAAAACTTATCTAATCATCATAGAAATTGCTAAGAAATATATAAGAATGCATCAACTCAATATACCACTAGATTTACAAGGAAATCTAGAAGGGAAAAACCATAGTCAAAATAACTACTTGGATCTATAGTTCAAACCAACCTCACAAA
This sequence comes from Chamaecyparis obtusa, assembly GCA_027943335.1. NCBI lineage: Eukaryota > Viridiplantae > Streptophyta > Pinopsida > Cupressales > Cupressaceae > Chamaecyparis > Chamaecyparis obtusa. The sequence goes on from BSBK01000997.1 coordinate 966,824, forward strand.
GTAAATAATGAACTTATAGTAGTTTTAGGCATCAACCTACATGAATTACAAGAGATAATAGAGACATCAATCCTCAATCATATTTGTAGGCACCAAGCCACAGGGGTCACCAATCCCCCAATACAAGAACTAAACATTAATTTAGATGATGAGGCACCAACCTCAAGCTCAAAAAATTACAAGAGATTTGTGTCATGGGGACCTTCAAGGATAAAAATTAAACATTTTCCAGATCTAATCAACTTCTGAACACTCCTATAGTGTGCTCATCATTTGTATTACAAGTCACACACTTGTAGAAAATTGAGTATATAGATTTCACAACTTTTGTCATGGTTACCAGTTCTATTTACTTCAACTCGTCCTTGGATTAAATCCAATTATGCTTATGTATGTATTCCTACATTAATTACAAACACAAGTTAGCCTAGAACTTATTTACAACATTTACAAGTCTGCTAAATGCATAAAACTTAAACCAAACATGTAGTAGGATTGTTCCAAAAGCTAGCATTACTCTAGGAGGGGGATCAAGATATGCATTACTCAATAAAAACTCAACTGGTCCCACTGGTGCATAGTGCAATGCTTTGGTACATTCATCAAGAGCATAAGAAAAGATTGTGAATTGGTTGTTGTGAGCGTAATGTCGACCTTCACTTCCTTGTTCTTAAACTCCACCTCTAAAAATTAAATATTTTTTCTACGTGTGTAGCCCTACTTATCTTCCAAACTACAAGCCTCAAAACATCATTATGATAGAATGTGGTACAAAATATTGTGCTAATGTACATATAGTTTATGAGAAACAGACCTCATAAACATGCAATATATACTTTTAGATCTCTGATGACAACTAAAACACAATAATGATGAAACTAGAGACATACAATAAGAGATATATCCAACATAGCTTGACTCTATTCACCTAAATCATAAATACTCTGGCATGACATGACAATAATTAAATTAAAACCTTCCAAGGTACTTGAAATAGAGAGGAACATAATGGTAATTTGATTGATCTTTTGTTACACACTTTTGACATCAATGCAAACACACACAAAAAAGACAATGTTCAACAATCTCCCCCTTTATCATTGATGGAAAACCACAAAAAATTCTCTCCCTATGAATGTCCTCATTTTGTCAAGTTCAACCCTTAAGTAGTAGATCTATCACGCCACATGTATTTGGTTTTTTATCTCCTTGTCTTAAGCATTTTGATCTTCAATCTATTCCTTTGACATCAATGGAAAAGAACCACTTTATTGCAAGACCACCAAGTCTTTATATCATAGAGAGCCACAACTCCTCCTGAACTTGAACTTCGTCTTGAATTAAGAGGAGGGAGCCATCACTCCCAACTTTATATTGAGATATTGAAATGCCTCCTTTAGAAGAGGTTTTGTAAAGATGTTAGTAGTCTAGCCTTGTTTCAACATAATCCATCTTCACTTCTATGCTTGCAACATTGTTCTCAAAAAAATGATAATCGACATATGATTTATCCTTGAATGCATTACTAGATTAAATTTGAGATGTTTATAACACTTTTATGATCACAAAAAATAGGAATGATTTCTTCAAATTCAATCTTCATCTCCTACAAGGTCTATTTCATCCATAGAACATGTGTGCAACAAGTAATTATTTCAATGTACTCTACTTTTATTACAAATAAGAATATTGAATCCTACTTTTTTCTCAACCATGATACATGACTATCACCAAGAAAGAATGTTTTGGCACTCATACTATTTCATTCATCCACCCTTTTGACCCAATCTACATCTACGTATTTCGCCAAAATAAAATTATTTCTCTTAGGAAACCATATTCCAAAATCAAATGTAGCTTTCAAATATTTGAATATTCTTTTCCTACTAACTTAATAGGAGTTTCCTTAGGTGTTTCTTGAAACCTTGTCCTCTTACCTACTTCTTGCAATATATTTGGTTTATAAGTAGTTACATATAACAAATTTCTAATTATAGACCTATACAAAGTCTGATTATGTGGGGCAGACTCATCATCTTTACTTAATTTACACCTTGTAACCATAGGTGTGTTCATCGGTTTACTATCTTCCATCTTAAGTTTGTTCAACATTTCCTTTACATGTTTGGCTTGTGATATGAAAATATCTTTATCTAATAGAGTAAGCTTTAAACCATGAAAGAATGATAGCATCCAAAAAAGATATAATTGACATAAACAACAACAATTAACAATTTATAGCCTTTAGTTTAGATGTATATGTGTACATGTCTAAAAACATCTTAACTCGCTTCTATGCCATATCCCTCTTTAATTAATTAACTCTTATCTAATTGATTAATCCTTACTATATAATTAATTTTAATTAATTAATTATATTATCCCCTTCTTCTATATAGTTAATTATTTTTTTAATTTAATTATATTAAAATTTCCTTTATAGTCCCTTGTGTGTTTAATTTTATTTAAATAAATTTAACCCCTTCTACACCTTTATTTAAATAATCCTAATTTTTTAATTTAACTCTTAATCCTTGATTTAATTAATTCCTAATTAATTAAGTCTAAAACCTAGCCTAAATCTCTAACCTACATCCATCACCATCACCTCTAAACCTACTCCTATGATTAATCCTAGATTAATTAAACTAATTTTGTGATTCCTACAATAATTGGTGTCCTAATGTTGCCCACACATGTGTGAGCAACCCTTCCCAAGGTGGTTAACCACCTTCCTTAAATATCCACCTACATTCTTACCTGAATGTCCCCTCTTTGGTCTTTGGGATTTTCTCACACATGTGTGAGACATCTTGAGCCACCTTCTCTCTTCCACTTTGTCTCCCCTCTTCAATGATCCTTCACTTTGAAAGGTTTTTCACACATGTGTGAGCCACTCATCTCCTTTACATGGCCAACCACCTTGCTTATGTGGAATCCATGTGGCTTCCACTTGGGATACACCTCATTGATCCTCTTGCATCATTTGGGATATCCCTTCATCCCATTTTGAATCCCAATTTTTCATCTCCATCCAAATCCTATAAATAGGAGCCTCTCCTTAATTATTTCATCCACTCTTCATATGCATTGTTATCATGTAAGTTTATTGCTAGAATTTTCATCTTTCATTTTTATTATGCTATTTTGGTTCTATATTTCATCTAATTTGCATAAGTTGAATCCATCTAGAATATCATTTGATCATTTTTAGTATCATTTTAGTTTGTTCATCATCTCATCTTGGTATTTTAGCATCATCTTAATATCATTTAGATTTTTACCATCATTTGCATTAGTTTGGCCATCTCCATTGCACTTGTTTCATCTATTTCTCCGTTTAGTTGCATGCTTAGAGCTTCATTTCATCCATAGGAAGCTTAGTAATCACTTGGGGAATCTATTAATTGTGTTTGGAGAGCATATCCACATTCATCCATCAAAGAGCATATCAACGGAATGAGGGTTCTTGCATTCAAGCTCGATTGAAGGTATGTGTTAATCTTTTGGTTAAATGTTTTGTTTAACTTGCTTATCTTGTTTGCATTTGACTAACTTATTATATTTTCACGTATACATTTTGGCATTAATAGTAGGACCCACGCCCCTTTGAATCTAATGATTTTTTGAGTTTTTTTGTGAAGCTACAAGTCGGACATGTGGATTAGTGTCTGCATTACACGCAATGGCATCTACGCAGATCAACGCTTGTGCTTGAATCGACATTTCTACTAGCCTTTATTTGACCTTTGTTTTGTAGGTTCTAACATATTTTTGGTTTTCACACTAACTTGGTTTTGTATATTTTTAATCATTTAAACTTCATTTCTATCATTTTTGAGTTCTTATCTCTCAAGTTTCTATCAAAAGTTGATTTTTCACTAGAAGTCTTGGAGGCCCCACCCTTGAGTGGTTTATGAATTTACCTCAAGAATCAATTTCTACCATCTTCGATCTTGTAGAGAAGTTCATTGGACAATATTCCTATAGCATTGAACATCAAACATTCTTGAGTGATTTGTGCAACACTAAACAAAGAAATGGTGAAATATTTTCAAATTTCTTACAATGTTAGTGACATCTTACAAACAAAATGCCTTGGAAAATCCCCAAATAAAACTTGATCGACATCTTCACAAGGAACCTAACATCTCACAAGGAATTTCATATGAAAATGACTTCTCCTAACACTTTTGAAGTTGTCATTAAGAAGGGAAAGAACATTGAGGATGATCTCTTGCAACAAGACACCATTAAACATTACACCCTATCATCAAATGATAAACCAAAATTTTGGACCAAGACAAGAATCTTGGTAATGATGGGGTGACTAATACCAAACATGTTCAAAATGTTCATACAACTTCCAATCAAAACAATTGAAACAACAACAACAATCGACAAAATTAGAACAACCAGCAAAATTGCTCATCACAACAATCACAAAATAACAACAAAAAAAATTCACAATCAACCCAACAATAATCTATTTCCTCAACACAATAACAATAATAACAACATGAACAATCATCAATGTTGTCAATACACTCCACTTTCAAAACCTCTTGATATCTTCTTTCGTAGGATTTTTTTAATCAAAACATGATGAAATTTCCAATCACCAAACCATATGATGATAACCAACCTAAACCTCATTGGTATAATGACAAAAAATAGTTACCATCACCACATCAAAGATCATGATACTATTAAGTGAATGAAACTTTAAATTTTTCTAGTTCCAGCATATTCCAAGAACTAACAATAATGCTTCTGACACAATGGCTATAATTGGATTCTTGATCTCTATGCCTGAGAATAGTCACAAGGGTGAATTTCTTGTCAAAAACCTTATGGTTCCTTCTTATGACATGCTAGAATCCAAAATTTTGTATTATATTGTTGGTCTTGACTCTCACTAAAATGAGAAATTTATGTGTACATGATGATATCATCCCACTTCACCTCACTCCCAACCAACAAAAGACTTCATTCACCATACTTCCCAATATACCATCCTAGGTGATACCCTCTTTTGTAAACACTTTGAAAGAACCCTCCTTAGGTGTCTTGGGCCAAAAGAGGCTAAAACAACATTAGAAGAGGTTCATCAAGGAATCTATGGTGCACATTCTAGTGGTTTGACTCTTGTGAAGTAACTATTGCATATAGGATACTACTAGCTGATCATGGAATAAGATGCTTATCATTTTGTGAAGAGGTTTGTGTCTTATTTGTAGCGTGGCAATTTGATACATGCACCCTCCCAATGCCTACAGCCCACTATCACACCATGACCCTTCTCCCATTAGGGACTCAATCTTGTTGGACAAATATGCCCTAATTCCTCCAATGGCCACAAGTACATCATTTCTACCACTGAGTACTTCACTAAGTGGATTGAAGTCATTTCCCTTACACCACTAGTAAATAGATCTCCAAGTTCATCCTAAATTACCTCATCTACTGCTATGGTATCCCACAAGGCATCATTATTGATAATGGTCCCCACTTCAAGAATAAGGATGTCACATATATGTATAAGAACTTTGGCATCAAACAACATTTTTCTTGCATTTATTACCCACAAGAAAACAACCAAGATGAGGCTATGAATAAAACCATCATTAAAATCCTCGAAAAGATAGTCAATGAAGTTGGTCATGACTAGAATCTTTAGTTAAACCCTATCCTTTGGGCCTAGCGCACCTCAATCTACACACCCACTAGAGACACCCTGTATTCCCTTGTTTATGGTACTGAAGCTATCCTTCCCGTCGAGATCAAGATCCCTTCCCTCAAAATCTCCCTCATAAATCTATTACTTGATGAAGAGTACTAAGTTTCCCTCTTGAAAGAGCTTCAAGTCCTTGATGAGAGGTATCTTAATGCCCTAAAGAACCTTCATGTGTATCAAAATCACATGTGGTTACAATATGAAAATAAGATCAAACCCCATGAGTTTGAAGTTGGCGACCTTGTCCTAAAGCAAAATCACAATAATCTCTAGAGTTGTGAAAAGAAAGGAAAGTTTGAGTCTAATTGGTTGGGCCCATATGTTGTCAAAACTAAGTTTGGATTCAAATCCTATCAGCTAGCAACCCCAAAAGGAGATCGTCTCCCTAATCCCATTAACATCATGCATCTCAAATGCTTCTATTTGCAATCCATTAGGTAGTATCATCTTGTTAAAATCCTAAAATACCAAAGAAATCAAAAGAAAAAAAGAAAAAAAGAAAACAAGTAAAGAGAAATAAGTGTCCAATGGTGAAAACTTGACAATCAAGCACCCTTGATAAGTACTATGGTGAAAACCTTCCTTAGGCACCATGTGTAGCAAATTGGATTCACCATCTATCGGGTTCACTTTTTATCCCTTCTGCCTCATGCTGAGAAGCGGATCCATCCATTTGCTTCATCCATATCGCACATCCCTCTTCTCTATCCATGTCTTTGCAAGAATCCTACCAATCATATCACCTATCCTATGCTTCATACCTTGTTGACCTTCCAATTCCCATCACCCCCCTTCATGATGAGGTTATTTTTTCCATGTTTAGAACAAAGGATCCATTATTCACCGTGTCCCATCACACCAAGCTTTCACATTGAGCTTGTCACAGACACTTTGATCACATAAGTTTTATTAAAATCAAACCTCAAGATCAAGTTTCCTACCTATTGTCCATTCACATCTATTTCCTATCAAATGTCCATTTAATCACATCTATCAAATCTTTCCCTTAGGATGTATCCTTCTTGATTCAGCTTATCAATCCATCATCTCACAATCTTGTTCATGGAAAGAACTGTGGATTAAATGACTGATTGGTCATAAGGTCTTTTTGTTTGATTTTATCTCTGTGTTTCAATAGAACCTACTCAACATCGTCTTGATTTGTCCATATCTTGGTACATTTTTACTAGTGTATATTGTTACACATTGTAGGTACTTTAGTACATTTGTGTTGGTTACTCAATTATGGTTATGTATGTATCATTAGGGTCATGGTCTTCTGTACTTCCACCAAGTCTCTACCAAAGACTTGGATGTACTTAGACATCCTCATGTGTTTCATTGCATTGGTTCCACCATGATTGATAATCCACATACATGTTTCTAAACCTACCTTGCCTATTTGAGAGTCTAGTCCACACAAAGGAACCATGTCATCCATATTTTCTAACATCTGATGCATACCTCCTCCTGCAAAATCAAACTAGGGTATTCCCTCCACATCAACATGACTAAATCTCTAATCCCCATTGCATTTTATAATTGCATTTTAGTTGCATTTTGCATCTTGTCTTTTGCATTTTGAGGCTTCTATTTATTACCCTCTTCTATCCTGCTAAGTGTCCATCTCAGCCACTCTAATGCACATAAAAAACTGTCCATTTAGTAGTCTTAGTTGCATTTAGTTTCATATCATCTTTTAGGCCATTTGTATTTCATATTAGGGGCATTTCATAAGTACATTGTACATATCAAGTTTTCATATAATTCACATATCATCAAGTTCATTTCATTGATTTCATTTTGCATTTGAAGATTGTATTCATTTACAATTCATTTTTTTAATCTCCATATTAGGTGCACTTAGTTTCATTATACTATCACATCATAAGCATTCCATCATTATCTTCATTTTCATTTATATCATTATATTGCATCCATATAGGTTCACTTAGTTTCATTATATTTATTTGCATAATATTATCATGTGTTCACTTAGTGCTGGTATATTTCAATTGTACGATGTGTCTCCTTAGTGTTGATATATTCCAACTGTATGGCACCTCTCTATACCATGTCCCGAATAAAATGATAATGAGTCTCCACATGCTTTGTCCTGTCATGAAATACCGGATTGACAGACATCATTATACAACTCTGGTTGTCACAATGGATGACAGTAGGATGCAAAGGTTGTCCAAACAACCTAGTGAAAAGCTTGTGAAGCCATACCGCTTCCCTTGAAGCAACACTAGCAGCAATGTACTTTTCTTCAGCAGTACTCATAGCAACTGAGGACTATTTATTGCATACCCATGAAATCATAACAGATCCCAAAGTGAAGCATAATCCTGAAGTGCTCTTTTTATCGGTGATACTGCCTGCCCAATTTGAGTCACAATAACCTTTCAAGTAATAATGATGTTGAGAACATATCTCAACTCGTAGCCAATAGTACCACGCAAATATCTTAGAATTGTTTGGCTGCAATGAGATGGACATGCTTTGGTTTATTCATAAACTGGCTAAGAGCACTAATTGCATAGCGAATATCTGGTCTAGTGTTAACTAGATACATCAAGGATCTAATCAATTGCCTATACTGAGTTGGATCTGCAAAATCAGAATTAGCAGCACATGCACTCAACTTTTTCAAGTTTTCATAGGGGTTAGCATAGGCTTGCAATCCATCATACCAAATCTCTTCAAAATATCTATAATATATTTTCCTTGCCTTAGAATAATCTCATTAGATTTTTTCCATACTTCTAAGCCAAGAAAATAATGCATTAATCTTAAGTCCTTCATTTCAAATTCAGTAGCTAATTCTTTCTTGCATATAATGATAAGATTTTAATTTCTAGTTAGAAACAAATCATCCACATATAAAACCAGAATTAGCATTACATCATTAAATACTTTGAAATAAAGATTAGGATTGCCATCATTCTTACAAAATCCTAAGCTTACCAAATATTTGTCAATTCTTTCATACCATGCTCAAGGTGCCTATTTGAGGCCGTATAGAACTTTCTTTAATCTGCATACATGAGATTAGCTTTCATGGATCTCATAACCTTTTGTCTGCTCAATGTAAACTTCCTCCTTAATGGCCATTGAGAAAAGAAGTTTTTACATCCATTTGATGTAGCTTCCAACTTTTAGCTGCAGCAATGGCTATAATAAATCTAATAGAAGAATATCTAGCTACATGTGCAAATGTTTACTCATAATCTATACCTTCATTTTGAGAAAAGTCGCGAGCTACAAATCTAGCTTTATATTTCTCAATACTGCCATCAGTAGAATGTTTAATCTTAAACAACCATTTCGAGGATATACCAGACTTTCCTTTGGGTCTTGGCACAATCTCCCATACATCATTCTTGATTATGGATTCATATTCTTCATCCATAGTGTCTTTTCATGCTTGTCGATTCATGGCTTCATTAGTGCTAGAAGGTTCAGTCTCAATAAGGTTGCACATCAATGAAATGTAGTTGGAGAACTTTTGAGGTCTCCTACTCTCCCTAAAAGTGCCTTAGGGAGCTGCAAACCTTTCAGCTTCTTGAATGGTATTCTTTACCCAAAGTGGTATTTTCTTGCTCACTGTAATGTCTCTCAGTCCATCAATGGGATCTATGGGCTCAATGTGATCTGAAGGTTCTAAAGGTCCTGTAGCCTCCCTCTGAAACTCAACATCATGATCAATATCAAGAAGGGGCGGCCTTGTAAATTCAACTTGTAAAGCCCTCATATGAGTATGAGTCATTGTATTATCAAAGCAACACTCAAGACAACGATCTGGACATACACACAAGGTGATCAAACTTTGGCATGCGATCTGAACATATATCTACAACGATCTAAACATACATACTAAGCGATATCTTTTCCTAGCAATGAATACCATATATGGGGCAGTGAATTCAAGTCCTAATCCAAGGCAACAAGCATACATTCTAATATTACATACTCTGATCTACTGTAGTGTATGATATACATGATTTGGAGCAACAAATCCAATATGTTCTAATCTAGGGCAGTAAATATAAGATCAGGTCTGAAAGTTTGTCTCTATAACCAGTAATGTGCCTAGATGCACCACTATCTATCAACCAAGTATCACTATCAGTAGGGATATTACTTGATAAAGCAGAAATAAAGAGAAAATCTTTCTTATCTTCTTTGTTGGCAACTTCATTTAGGTTTGCCTCTTGCTGATTTAGTTGAGCTTGACATTCCTTGGCATAGTGACCAAACTTGTCACATCTGAAGCATCGGATATGTGAGAGATCTCTTGGCTTCTTCCTTGAGCTGCTAGCATCATGAGGTCTGAAATTGGTGTCCCTCTTAAAGTTATTCTTCTTCCAATGACCACCTTTCTTCTTGACTAATTGGGTAGCAAGGACTTGATTTTCTTCACTATGAGAAGTCTTGATTCCTCTTGCTACAAGTCTAGATTCTTCTTGAATACAACCAGCACGAAGAAGATCAGATGTGTAAATTTTACCTCTTTTTCTCAGGCCTTGAATGAATGGTTCCCAAGAGTGTGGAAGACCATTTAATGCAAGCATGACAAGATCCTTGTCCACCACCTCACCTTCAATGGCATTTAGCTTATATTTCAATTATGAAATCCTCATGAAGAATGTCATGACTGACTCACCTTTTTCCATCTTGATTTGAAGCAATTGTCTTCTCAATGTAAGTGCCCTACTCATGTTGTTGATCTTATATATTCCTTCCAACTATTTGAACATTTCTCGAGTTGTAGACATATTGGAAATGACATGAACAAGATGGTCTTTGATTGAATCTATTAGGATCTTCTTGGTCTTAAGAGCATCCTTCCTAAATTGATGAAGCTCTGGATTTGTAGGTGTGGCTTGTTCTTCTCCTTGTACAAACTTCAGCAATTCATTTTTCTCGGGAGCAAGAAGAACTCACACCTTCCAAGAGTTGAAATTGAGTGCTCCTTCCAACCTATCTTCTACCTTTAAGCCTGTCACCATCTTGACAATAGAAGACAAACACAAAGAGTTGGACAAGTATGGTTAAATCTGATCACTTGTTAGTATGACCTGGCTCTGATACCATGTTAAATTTTATGTGATCAAATGGTATATTTTTAAAAAAATAGTAAACTAAAACAAATAGAGTGGGAAGCACAAGGGCACAACACAATTACCCTAGGAAAACCTCCTAAAAGGAAGGAAAAACCCAACACCAAATTAAATTAGATTATCTATTATTGCCCTTTAAATTAAATTACACAACTCATTGATATTGATTTGTTGAAGATCCCCGATCAATGAAGCAAATCAATGAATGTATCGCCTAACAGAGATGTATCATTGATAGGGAGACTCCTCCAAGAACTATCCCTAGTTCTTCACTAAGTCTATTTTTAGACTTATAAAGGCTTCTTCTCTCTTAGAACCCTATTACCTCAGGAGGTTCACTTTGCTATCCTCCTATACTACTAGAGTTTCCATACCAATTCAAGTGCTTTCTTCTCCCATGAACTCACAACTATAAGTCCATCTACTAACCACTTGTCCCTCTTCTAATTACCTTGCAGGTGTCGAGGGCTCTTCTCCTTTGGTTCACTCACTGAAAAACACTTCTGGACTAGTCTAGCAGTCATTTTCCCCAGCACTGACAAGCTCCTGCAAGTATGTTTTTATCACTCTTCCCTGGCCGGAATATGGCCAAGCTCGCCTAGGGCAAGAGAATTTCATATGTCTACATCCCTACAAGAAAACTAGCAAAAAGGTAAAGAATATACAGAGGCTCCATTTGTTCTATGTACACTGCTCACTAGCAGAGTTCAAATGGAAGCCATTATTTACAACTTGGTTGCTCCTAAGAATCAAACCAAGTAATGGGATTGTATCTACATGAACATAAATAAAATTGCAAATAGAAAGTGAACACACAAGTAATTGACAAAAGGAATTCAATTAATTACAAATGGAAATTGCACATTGCAAAAATCAACAACTCAAGAGGAAAACAAAAATCTAATTGAATCCAACTGATTTCAACTGGTTCGCAACTAAATCCATCTTAATCCAACCTAAATCCTGAAATCCCAAGGTCTTATATTGGCCTCGAATCGGTTACAAAAACTAAAACCAATTGATTTTCCATTCTGTGTACACTGGGCAAAGATGACTCATCAGCGTAGCCTATCCTGTTGATATGATCGGGGATTGGTCTAACCAATTTTTGACTTCTCTGCTAAGCCAAGTCTTGTCGATGATCGGTATACCATAACCCGATGCCTTAAGTTCGGTTGGTCATCGATCAACCTAACTTATTTTGATGTCTTCATCAGGGGTCGGTCTAACTCAAAACTCCCTTCGCCGATAGATCAAGTTACCCCGATGGACTCTTTTTGGCGAGACTCCACCTAATGTTCACTTCAGTAGGACTTATCCCAACATTCTCATCAGCAATCGGTCTGACTCAAAATGCACTTCACTGCTAGTGTTAGCTACCCCGATGAGTGTTATCGGCATTGCTTCACCGATTCCTTTGTTGGCCTGACTTTCCCTGATGCTCCTTGGAGACTCACTCGGCCATCTATCACCAACTACTTGAAAGAAACCCATGTACATCCTCTAAAAAGAAAATCAAAATTTAGGGGCTAATAGCTAACTCCTAGGTGCTCCTGCACCATTTGCCAAGTATAGAAGAAGGATTTGATTCTTATTTGTAGTTCAAGATATTTGCCCAGATCTTATCTCCAATTCATTGTTCTGGATTACTGGTCAGACTTCATGCAAGTGCCTAGATTGCAAGGAGTAATAGATCTCTGCCTTACACAAATTGCAGTTCATATATGTATGCCCTGGAGTATAGTGCATTGTCTTGTGTATAGATATGCTCCAAATCTAATAACATGCTTTGATTATGAATTTGTTGTCTTTGTATATTGTAGATCATAATAATTATTTTGAATCAGCTCACTGCCTTAATATTCACCATATTAGATATGGATCACAAGTAAGCCCAAATTTAGATTGTTGCCTTGGATAGTATCAAATTAGTATTCGTTGCCTTGCCTTAGTAAATCACAAGTATTCTTGCTATTATATCAAAGTATATAAATCGCATATGATGTGAGTATTGGATTATTGATAGTTGATACAATGATCCATATTTATATGGTAGCTAATATAATTATGCTTGCATGGTCTACCCTATTTGGCGCCAATTCAAATTTACAAATTATTTACACTTTGGGCCCAGCCCAATTAAATTTACATAAGGTGATACAATTTAGAATTTTGATGTATTTAAAAATACAATAAAGGGCTCGATAATCTTAATTTATATATTTAATTTTTAATCTTTAATTAAAAATCAAATAGCTAGAATCCGATCTAGCTAATAAACAACAGTCAAAGGATATTTTTTAATCACTAGAGTAATTACACACTTGATTTCTTTAAGAATAATTGAACTTATTTTCATGCTTGTGTAGGCTAGCTGGTATGCATGCTCTCTCCTTGTGCTTTGTGTAATATTTTAGATCAAAAACGCCCTCTAATTTACTTTTTTGTTGTGTAATCTACTTTGGGATTCCATCACCACAAGGGATAACCTTATTTACATTGATAGATAGGGTATACAAGGGGTGTACAGAAAAAGCTATACCTCAAGAGTTTTCCATTATCATGTCTAGCAGAGTCACAAGACCTTGGGTCCACTAGGAATTGTTCGGTGAAGAGAAGGGACCTAAATATAATAGCAAATATCATTTTACCAAAATCTGTCAATGAAGGAAGACTCTTCAAATTTACTATACAGTGGTTGCTGACGGGTAATCATCCCATGGGAAAGGGTTGGGTTTTTGTCCAAACCTTCAAGCTCCAAGGGTTTGTATCCCTAGAATCTTCATTCCTCTCAAGAAAATGATCTAACATGTTCAATATATCCACAAACCCACTCTTCTAAAAACTCCAATCAGCCTTCTAGAAGATAAATCTACATTTAATGTTTGAGGCTAAGATGGGCATTATAAAATAAAGTGATAATTAAATGTTATTTTATTTAATTTTATTATTTTTAACTAGATTAATTAATATTAAATTATATTTTAAAAATAATATTTATTTTTAAACAACTTAATTAATTAAATTAATTAATGCCACTTTATCAAAATTGGAGACATTACACTAGCTGATTGGTCGGAGCTTCTGCGGGAATTCGTTATCCACGTTGCTCCTTAGTATTTGCTTCGGGACATTATGTCGATTGCACTACCTAACAACAATCAGATTATACAACGTGTCAGCATTAAGAAGTTGATAACATGTGTATCTCATGGTCCAGTGCTTATATGCACCTTAAATGTCTTCCTTATTTATGGTGGCACGGTAAAAAGTATAGGCACTGTAAATGCCTTTCTTATGGTGGTACAGTTTTAATGTGTAAGCACTGTAAATGCCTTACTTAGGGTGGCACGACACAAAGTCCTTTGAAAATGAGTTTCTTACGGAAGGCCCCAATTTGTTTTTGTTTTTTTTTAATTGCACTCAAATTCAGAAGTATTTGATATGAGTTCTATCATAATCCTATAATAACTCATGAAGAATTTTACCAAGACAATACGTACACAGAAAACATTAAATTCTATACCCAAGTCTTCATCTGCAGGCATTTTCTTAAGAGATTACTCTAAGTCTCTAAGTAGTGAACATTATAAGTTAATGCTGCAGCCAACATCTGTAGCTAGATTTGGTCTTTCTGCTTTTACACCCATATTGATTTCATACTTCCACAGTTCCACCAAACTTATCAGGGTTACCTTTCCAAATTCCCAGTCTCAGATGAATGCGCACTTCCACAGGTTATCCTGCACCAAACATCACTGTAATAACAATTTATTGTTAAACTTAACTCTAGACAACAATAGCGTGACAGGCAAAATCTGTGGAGAGATCTTCAATTTTTACTTTCTGACCAAGAAGCCGACGGCCAGAACCATATGTATGAGTAAGCATGGCAAATTGGAGGGAGCATGTTATGTAAGCCTTCAAGAACGGGGCTATTCTCCACACAAAATAGCACTATCGTACAGGTCCATATGAAAACCCAATTTTGCATACCACAACAGAATTTTGCATACCACAAGAGACTTTTGTGCAATTTCACTAGTTTGGTCCTGATAATCTGCCTCAATAATGCCGTAAAAAATTAAAAAAATCAATGAAGACACCTTGAGTTATGTCAAATTGTGTTTTTACAGTCATACCATTTTGTACAGAGAATAGTCAGAGCTAGCCTTCAAAGCCTATGCCTTGCCTCCATCCAATGAAACAGATTAGTCCTACACGTAGGTGGACTGAGTGGTTGAACCTACCAAAATTGCAAGCATTTAATCTCCCAAAGAATATTGAGGACCGTGTATAAGTTTGAAACAGCACCCCGAGATTAGTTTGGCTATTTTTCTGTCCTTTTTCTAGCTCCCTTTTCTTTCATTGTCATTTACAGCTAGTGAAATAATAGTTAAAGGTGATGGTGTCTATTATTTTTTGTGCTTTAAACGGTATGCTTTGGCTATGGTAGAAAAAAAGCTGAGGCTGTAGACTTAATGTAAATTGAGAAAGCATTCTCTACCACAGCCAGTACCACAGGACCTGAATCCTACATGGAGTGTGCATAGTATTTCTTATATTGATTGGTATGGTATCAAAGTAAGGGGTAACTCATGGGGTTTTATGTTCTATATCATCTATCTGCATAGAGAAGTTTAACACACATTTGGCAAGTGATTGCATCAAGCACTATGGTTGCGAAGATTACAGAATACATTTTTAGTTCCTTCCAATTGATTTTAAAGATTACATTTGTGCTCTTTATTAGTTTATGCAAAGGCCACTGGCACTGACCTGGATTGGACTCAAATACCTGGGATGAAGGTTAGTTTTTCCTAATGTCTAACTTGTGCAGCTACATCATCTAGAAATCTCTTAAACAATGATCTTGATATCACATGATTTGTTTCTTTGGCCAGCCTTGTTAGGATCACATTTAAGTTGTGGGCATAGGTCACGATTGTGATGGAGTGGCTGCTCGAGCATGTAACCTTGCAGGGATGGATTCCAGCGGGGTATGAACGCTCTCTTGAAAAAAAACGATTTTCAAAAATATTTTAAGTCAATATTGCTTGAAAATTAGTTCATGTGGAGGGAAATGATATAGTTGATGTCTAATCTCAAATTTACAAGTATACTTATGCTCTACTGAACTGATTAAGGCTAAAACGTTACAAACTATTTCCTTGTAAGCTATTCAGGAAATTTTTACTTTTTAGTGTTCTCGCGTGATAGTTTTCCAATCATCTTTCTTTTATACAGCATAATGTATTCTGATTATTAATAATTTTTTAACAAGGCTTTATTTATGTAAGAATCCCAATTGTTAAACAACTTTTTGGATTCTTAGGATAGGGAATTCACTTCCTGATTCTCTGATGCAGGCGTTCGTAATTCATTCATCTATATGAAAAATTTGCTGAGTCAGTAAACAAATAATTTTTTATTTACTATCAAGAACAATTCATTTCTATGATTCTGAAGCAGCCAAACTTTGTGTTTCTTGATTAGAATTGGATCTATGATAGAAAATAAAGAAGCAAATAAAAGTATTGTCCACAAATGAACACAGTAGGACAATGGGGACTTGAAAGTACATTCAATTACAAGAGCAATACGTTGAATAAAAAGAATACTACAATCTGAATAAGTAACTAAGCACTAATACAGTGTTAACATGACTAGAAGGGTTAAACCCATGTGGGTAAAAGTTAAACTACATGATCCAACTAGAAGTACAAATAGCCATCTGACGGGGGAAGACTCCTCAAGTAAACAAGGATCTGATGAAGACCAATTGGAACAAGGATGGTAATTGGTGCTGTTACGCATATACAGCAAATCTTGTCGCAAAGGAACCAATTATATCACCATCCACTGCCATGACAAATTGATATAAACATTACTAGAAGAGTCAAACCCATGTAGGTAAAACCCAATCTGTATGATCAGACTTGAAATACAAAGAGCCATGCGAGCAAAGATGACCTCCCAAGGAAACAAGGAGCCAATGATGATCAAATATGAAGGACAACGGTGATGATCAGCATTGTTACACATCTGCAACAAATCTTGTGTGTAAAATAAAAAACTTTGTCATGTCCCCTTTGTAAATCATTTTGTTTGGACCAAAATGCCTACTTTTTAAATTTCATGTCTTGCTTGGTCCAATTTTAGGCAAATAGTCTCCCTCTTCTCTCCCCCTATGTCTCTCTTAGGTCTCCGAAGTCTCTAAGTGTTTGTCAACCATTGGAATTTTGGAGCTCCTCGTCCAGGCATGCCTTTCTATCTAAGTACAATCTTCCCTTAGTCACATTTACATTGTACTTTTGGACTTCTCCACCTGGTTGTGCCTTTCTTTCATTCCCTACCAGAGTGTTGGAGTTTCCTTTCCCTAGGTACCCTTCTCATGTCATACTTGACTCTTAAGTTGATTGGAAAATTTTACAAAATCCCTTTGTAGGAATAGGACTTATGGACTTACCTCTATCTGATCATCTCTTTCTTGTCATGATGGACTCTCAAACTCCACCAATAATTACATATGATTCATTGGACTTAGACTTTCCTTCATTCCCTTGCCTAGTTACTTTTATGTGTCTCCGTGCTCCAATGCTTAGTAACTTCTTACCCATATTTTGTTGGAGTTGGTGGTATAGTCTTCCCTTAAATGTGGTATCAGATATGAGTCATCTACCATTCCAAACATTTTCCACTTCCCTCTTTTTGGACTTTCTTGTTCGGACTTCCCCTCTCTTATTTGCCTTAATGGTATGAGCTCCTTGTTATCCTTGACCTCCAAAGCTCAAAAATCCTGCTATTTCTGATTATCCTCACCTATCTCCAAGAATGACTCAAAATGCCACCAATTTTTAATTTAGCATCAGTGAAACACGGGGCTGCATCCCCCTGCCCATTTTTCTGTCGTTTTGAGGACGGGGATGTGGGAAATGGGTACAGGGGACATCTCTCCGCTTAACTGCCACTACTGTCAGGACGCTAGGGACGCCGCGGCAACAACAAGTCAGTGTCGTCCTGTGGACACCCACGCATTTTCCATCCCTGGACAGACAAAAAGCAATTTTAAATTAAAATGTTCTTTTTTTTCTTGTTTCCTGTGCCAAGGGTCACACCCTATTGGGAGCAAGAGGGGTGAGAAGGAGCGAGAAGAAGAGTAAGAAGAAGGATTCTACACTATGTTGGAAGGATTTTTCAAGCACAAGATAGGACTCTATGACTGATTTTTCAAGTTTTTTTTTTCTTTTTATATGTTTATTTTTCAAATTTCAATTTTAATAATGACTCCATAGACATGGCTGCAAATGCACATTAATAGATTCATTACAATGTTCATCGTTCCTTGATCATATTGTCATTAGGATTCAACAATGAAATTTAAATTTTATTTTCATATTTGTCAAACTAGGCTGAAACTTATACAATTTAAGTTTGTATTGTTTATTATAGTGTCACAATGAGCTCTCATGGCATGAGTGAGGATAAGGTAAAGGTTCATAGTGAATAACTAAATCTAAATATGCACCTAAGTCTGAGGGGGGTGACCATAGGGTTGAGCCTGAACCTGAAGCCCAAACTAGTTCCATGACAAGTGCAGCTGTAGGTATAGAATGCCCCCCATACTACTAGTAAAGTATGCTAGGGGTCCTTCTAATCCTAAGTCTCATCTCAAACAATTTGCAACAAAATTACCAAGCAAGGCAGGGACATCTAGTGGCGCACAAGATTGTGGAAGTGCCACCATTGTAAACTAGAATTTTTTCGCAACTTTTCTAGAGTTAATGCTTACCACCTTCATATTTGAAGAAAAGGTGTAGATATATGTTCTTTTTTGGTGAAAGCAGAAAATCTCAAATACATAGCTGAAATAAACAAGCTATGGGGTGTTCCTAACGACAGTACAGCTATAGCTATGCCTACTATTTTGTAGGCACGGGACGCAAGTTCAGCAGTGCCGGCCACAAAGTTCTAGTCATGCTTTGTGGACAAGAGGAGGAGAGAGAGCGAGTTCTTCTTTAGGTGTCAAGGGTACGGGAAAATGCAACTTGACAAGTAACCCCATAGCTGATTTGTTCAATGTGCAGTTGAAGGATCTTCTTTGCCAATGGCATCCCATTTCATGTTGCCCAGTCTTCTTATTATAAGGAGATGATGTCAATGGTAGCAAGGGGAGGACCATCATATGTGCCACCAGGTGAGACAAAATTGAGGACCACAATCTTGGATAAGAACTATTCCAAGATCAATGTGTCGATGGAGAAAATGAAGGAATGTTGGGTAAAGAGTGGATGCAGTATAGTCATGGATGGGTGGACAGACATTAGACATCGTCCACTCATCAATATCATGGTTACATATACAAAGGGCCCATATTTTCTTAAGGTAGTTGATTGTGTAAATATTAATAAACTGTTGTATTTATTTAATCTCCGATCTGATTTATCTGTGACACTTCCTATTAAGACTCTGCTGTATATATTCAATGTCTTTAGAAAAATCAATTTTAGTATCTATATACAGTGCTACCAGTTTGGATGAGACGTGACTCAAGAAAAAGTCACGTTCCATCATAAACATTTCACCGTTTGCACTGCAGATAATTTACTGCACATCAATAGTATTGTTTTGTTATAGCGCACACATAAAACAGCGCACGCATAAATTATGGTAAGTATCGGGTTTATTAACTCGATACATATCATAAGTTTTAATTTCACAGTATAACATAATACCGATTAACATTGATAATACCAATATTAATATGTTGAGATTAATATTTATATTTTGCTATTATTATAATATATATATATATATATATATTAAATGTATATTAATAGATATATATAAAATGTATATATATATTAATATAAATTATCTGATCATAGCTATCAATCTCAACACTCCCTCTTAGCTAGGGAAGATAATTTCCTTTAATTAGTTAGTATCATATTTTCATATCACATTGACATCTAATTTCCATATCACACCGATATGAGGAATCACCATGCATTGTGACACCTAGTTTCCATATCACATTGATATGAGGAATCACCATGCATTGTGACACCTAGTTTCCATATCACAAGGATATGAGGAATCACCCCGTGATACCTAATTTTCATATCACAAGGATATGAGGAATCACCCCGTGATACCTAATTTTTGTATCACCATGATAGTGATACAAGGATATAGCAAGTAAAACATTACATTTTATTTACATATAACCCCATTATGGTATGTGCACAGACAGATAACCTGTCTACCATAACAAATCCACATTACAAGATCGTCATCTTGTAATCAAATACAAGTGTTCATTATCTAATAAGTCGTCACTTCTAGAAATGTACACAGGATGGATGAGCCCATAAATAATATATATATATATATATATATATATAAATCATATTACAACCATACCAAGAGTTTCTCTAAAGTGATCAACTTTCACCTTTGGAAGAGCTTTGGTAAGAATATCTGCAGTTTGATCTCCAGTACTAATATATTCCAACTGGATTACTTTTCTTTCAGCCATATCACGAACATAGTGATAAGGAATCTCAATATGCTTTGATCTATCATGGAATATTGGATTTATCGATAATTTGATACAACTTTGGTTATCACAGAAAATAGTAGTTGGTGCTAATGGTTTACTGAATAGCCCATTGAGTAATTTTCTAAGCCATACTGCTTCTTTAGCCGCCATTGATGCTGCAATATACTCTGCCTCTGTAGAGCTTTGAGCTACTGAAGACTGCTTTCTACTAATCCATGATATCATAGCTGATCCTAAGCTGAAACAACATCCAGAGGTGCTCTTGCGATCAATCATACTTCCAGCCCAATCTGAGTCAGAGAATCCATGAAGATTTAATTCTGTCTTATCATATTTGAGCCCATAGTTTAATGTGCCCTGGAGGTATCTCAATACGTGTTTTGCTGCAGTGAGGTGAATCTCTTTGGGATCACACATGAACTGGCTTAATGTATTCACTGAGAAACAAATGTCAGGTCTGGTATTCCCTAAGAACATTAGAGATCCTATCATCTGTCTGTACAAGGAGATATCTGCAGGAGGAGAGTCTAATGTTGCTTCCTTTAGTCTATGAAAATTTGTTTCCATGGGAGAAGACATGGGTCTACAATTTAGCATGCCAAATCTCTTTAGAATGTCAAGGGTGTATTTGCCTTGATTTAAAATGATATAGTCTGACTTCTGACAAACTTCCAAACCAAGAAAGTAGTGTAAAAGATGTAAGTCCTTCATATCAAATTCTTTGGCTAAGTCTTTCTTGCACTGCTGAATCAAATAATCTTCTCCTGTAATCAACAAATCATCAACATATAGGATTATTATCAACATATCACCTTTGTTTACCTTGAAATAGAGGTTTGGATCAGCATCATTTTTGGAAAATCCTAACTGTATTAGTTAGTTGTCTATTCTTGCATACCAGGCTCTGGGGGCCTGTTTAAGTCCATATAATGCTTTCTTCAGTTTACACACGTGTTTTGGGATCATGAATCTCAAATCCTTCAAGTTGTTCTAGGTATACCTCTTCTTCAATAGTTCCATTTAGAAAAGCTGTCTTAACATCCATCTGATGAACTTTCCAACCTTTAGCAGCTGCAATGGCTAGTACAGTTCGAATTGATGTGTAACGTGCAACAGGAGCGAAAGTTTCTTCATAGTCAATCCCTTCCTTTTGAGAGAAACCTCTTGCTACAAATCTAGCCTTGTATTTTTCAATGCTACCATCAGCTGCATGTTTGATTTTGAATAGCCATTTAGAAGAGACTACAGATTTTGTTTTAGGTCTTGGTACAATGTCCCACACATCATTCTTTATGATGGATTGATATTCTTCTATTATTGCATCTTTCCATACTTGTTGTTGAATTGCATCAGATACATTTGTGGGTTCTGAGTTAGATAGTTCACTCATAAGTGCTGCATAGCTAGATAATATGGAAGGCCTTTTTCTTTCTCTGACTATTCCTGGAGGAGCACCATGAGTCTTTCCTTCTTCTATGATTTTAGTGGCCCAAAGAGGTCTCTTTTTAGTATTTTCTAATGTTGATAGATTTTCCTCATTTTCTTCTTCCTCGAAATCCTCATTTTGAGTTTCATGTGAAATGTTTTCTTTTGATGGAACATATGTTTCTTGTTCTATAGAATTTCTAGCTCTAGAGCAAGCTATGTCTTCCTCAAAGATTACATCTCGGCTTAATTCAACATGATTTTGCCCTGGTATATAAATACGGTATGCTTTTGAAGTTTCACTATATCCTACAAAGATACCTTTCTTTCCGAATGGCTCTAACTTTGTTCTCTTTTCCTTTGGAATATGAATGTATACCGGGCATCCAAATATTCGAAGATTACTTATATCTGGCTTTGTCCCTGTGAATGCTTCTTCAGGAGTTTTACTGTCAATGTGAGAGTGTGGACATCTATTTTGTATGTATACAGCTGTATTTGACGCTTCTACCCAAAGAGAGGTATCAAGATTTTGATCGAGAAGCATTGTCTTAGTAGCTTCAATAATAGTTCTATTCTTTCTTTCAGCAACCCCATTTTGTTGTGGATTATAAGGTACGGTATACTCCCTCTTAATTCCAGCCTCTTTACAAAATTGTTTGAATATTTCAGACGTGTATTCTTTTCCATTGTCTGATCTCAAAGTTTTAATTTTCTTCCCATAAAGGTTTTCAGTGATAGATTTGAAGTCTTTAAACATACTTAGGATTTCCTCAGATTCTTTGTGTTTAAGGAAGTAAATCCAGGTCTTTCGTGAGAAGTCATCAATAAAGATTATATAGTATTTGCATCCTCCTATAGAAGAGACAGACATCGGTCCACATAAATCTGAATGTATTAATTCCAAGATACTGTTAGTCCTGCTCACACTGTTTTGAAATGATCTTTTTGTGTTTTTGCCTAGTGCACAACCTTTGCATGCACCAGGGTGATATTGTTTGAGCTTTGGTAATCCGGTAACCAGATTTTCCATAGAAGATAGAGTTTTATAATTTAGATGTCCTAATCTTCTATGCCATACTTCATTTGAATTGGAAATATCATTTAATAAAACTTGATTTGAATCAGTATTTAATTCATATAGACAGCCTTGTCTTCTTCCTATAGTATGAGCTTGTTTGAAGGTTAGCCCTTTTGGCCATGCTTTTACTTTGCCATCCATGAAGGTTACCCTATATCCGTTATCTTCAAGTGCAGATATAGATATGAGGTTTCTCTTAATGCCTGGAACAAATAGTACTCCTGTAAGTTGAATTGAGATACCAGTTTTTAGCTTGATTGTGCAGGTCCCAATACCTTTTACTAGGTAAGCAGAGTCATCCCCAATAGTTACTTCCTCATCAGATTCTTCCGTCATGGAGTCTAGTAAATCTTTGAATCCTGTAATGTGTCGAGAGGAACCACTGTCAATAACCCAAATGTTTTTATTTGCGACTTGGCTTGAGAGTGCAGAATAAAGTACAAGCTGCTCATTTTTGGGTTCTTCTTCGGGCTTCTTCTTTGATTTAGTGAAGGAAGCTTGATGATTCTTATATGGGCAATTTGATACAACATGTCCAAATTTATCACATCTAAAACATTGGACATTAGACATATCTCTTTTATTATGATGCTCAAAGTTGAATTTCTTTTTCTTTAAGTGTTTGAATTTCTTCTTCTTGTGAGTGTTCACATTTAGTGCATGATTTTCCCCATCATTTGTCCTTTTCTTTATTCCTTTATTATCCAATCTGGACTCTTCTTGAAGACAATCTGTCCTTAGCCGATCAAATTTTGGAAACTTGGATCTAGCACTTACGCCAGAGACAAAAGTCTCCCAAGATTCAGGTAGACCATCCAGAGCAATTAAGGCTAGTTCCTTGCCATCAATTTCATAGCCTAATAGTGAAAGTTGATCTCTTAAAGCTGAAACTCTCATAAAATATGCATTTATTTTCTCATTTTTATTCATACTTATGTGATTCATTTCCCTCTTCAAGGCTAGTTTCTTGCTAGCATTATTTATTTCATAGGTTTTCTCTAGTGCTTTGAACATTTCATACGCCTTTTCATATTTAGACAGAATAGGAACGATGTGATCTCTAACCCCATCGATAATTATCTTCATGGCTTTGTCGTTCCCTTCATTCCAATTTGATAAATCAGGTTCTTCTTCTGGTTTTATTTTGTCTGATTTAATGAATGATTCAACTTTATTTTCTTTCAATAGCATTATAATTCTAATCTTCCATGATTGGAAATTATCAGCACCCTCAAGTCTGTCCTCGAATCTAATCATGTTTGCCATGTTATAATTTTATAAGTTTATTAATTTCTTGAATATTCAGAACCAGAGCTCTGATACCATGTAAATATTAATAAACTGTTGTATTTATTTAATCTCCGATCTGATTTATCTGTGACACTTCCTATTAAGACTCTGCTGTATATATTCAATGTCTTTAGAAAAATCAATTTTAGTATCTATATACAGTGCTACCAGTTTGGATGAGACGTGACTCATGAAAGAGTCACATTCCATCATAAACATTTTACTGTTTGCACTGCAGATAATTTACTGCACATTAATAGTATTGTTTTGTTATAGCGCACACATAAAACAGCGCACGCATAAATTATGGTAAGTATCGGGTTTATTAACTCGATACATATCATTAGTTTTAATTTCGCAGTATAACATAATACCGATTAACATTGATAATACCAATATTAATATGTTGAGATTAATATTTATATTTTGCTATTATTATAATATATATATATATATATATATTAAATGTATATTAATAGATATATATAAAATGTATATATATATTAATATAAATTATCTGATCATAGCTATCAATCTCAACAGATTGTTTGGGGAATTGCAAATATTCTGATTTTCAGTTTCAGGTCCTCAAGGATGCTATGGAGGAGGTTGGGCCACAAAATATGGTCCAAGTAGTGACAAATGTAGAACGTGTGCAAAGCCGCAGGAAAAATTGAGGCAAATTACAAACATATTTGGTGAACTTTATGTTGTGTGAATTTCATGATTAATGAACTCAAGGACATGGGGAAGATTGAGTGGATCAAAACAGTGATTAGTGATGCTAGAGATGTGTAGATGTTTATCTGCAACCACCACACTTCACATGCACTATTTGGGAGCTTATCTAAGGAGTTCTTAAAACCTATTGAGACCAGATATGGTATCATATTTCATTCTCTTGTAGAGAATGATTGAGTTGCAAGGGTCACTATAGGTCATAGTTATGACAATAGAATGGAATCAATGGGTTGAGTCCAAGACAAAGTAGGGGCAAAGGGTGAAGAATTTTGTGAAGAGTGGTGTGTTTTAGAGTGATGCAAAATATATGCTTCCATCATTGCTCCAAGTGACCATGTCATCAGATATGAGGATGCAAATGCACCTAACCTTGGAAAGGTGTATGAGTGTATTGATTCTATGCATGATGAGATGACGGTTGTCATGCGAGAGGACCCCACATTAGCATTCTACAATGAGCACACTCAGCATACATTGGAGATGGGAGAAGCTTCACACTCCCTTGCACATGGTTGCATATGCATTGATCCTAAGTGATACAAGACTAGGCCTAATAGAGGTACATTGATACAAGAAGTTGAGGTTAAAGAAAAGTTCTTTAGGGCCATTGAAAAGATATATGATCTTGTAGATGCCAACACAATTCGCATTGAGTGGAGCAAGTTTGCCACTCTTGGGGGTTATTCTGAGGCAACCAAGATGGCTATGGCAACTATGGCATAGGAGGACTCAATTTTGTGGTGGAATTACCATGGACATGAACCTTTGACTACCACTCTAGCCATTTGATTGCCATCTC
The DNA here is from genome assembly GCA_027943335.1 of Chamaecyparis obtusa. Taxonomy (NCBI): domain Eukaryota; kingdom Viridiplantae; phylum Streptophyta; class Pinopsida; order Cupressales; family Cupressaceae; genus Chamaecyparis; species Chamaecyparis obtusa. The sequence continues at coordinate 992,588 of BSBK01000997.1, forward strand.
AAGTTTCTAGTTCTTCAACTGTTGAGAGTTTCTAGTCTACCTATAGCTTCATCCACTTTCTTAAGTGGAATAGACTTACCTCTAGGAGAACAGAGAAGCTTGTGGCTATACATAGTGCTTTGTGTCTGATTGAATGCAAGACTCTTGTGCACAAAGAGAATACAGTAGCACAATGGGATGTAGAGCTAGCGGAGCCAGCACAGATTAATGAGGATGCTACAATTCCAAAGGCTAGGCTGGTTGGTATTAGTTTGGCGGAGCTTGACCATGTGGAGTCCAACAATTCCAATGATAAGGGGTTTAGGGATGATTAGAGGCCTCCATTCATTACATTTTTTTATTTTGATACCATGCTACTAATTTTAATCATCTTTATGATATTTTGGATATAATAGAAATCTCCAATTTGATATTTTCATTTTTCAAATTTCAATATTCAAGTATTTTAGTATTTACTATTTGTAATTTATTATTTTACAATTTTGCCAAAGTTTCATTTTTAGTGTAATTCTTATACATCTTTTTATAGCTAGCTTTTCAGATACTATATGTATATTAAAGTCGTTGCAAAACTTCGGCCTTTGGTCCCCCCATCCCAAAAACCTATCCCCATGTTCGCCCGTCAAGAAATCGGTGGAACATTGTTTAGCACCCTTCCAAAAAAGGGGTCCCACCAAGAAACATTATTTGATATTTAGGGCTTGGACCCACAGGTAACTCTAGCTGTAAAATAGAGAAAATGATCCCTACCTCCATTAATGCAATGGTTAGGGTTTCAAAACCTATGAGACCTCTCGCTATTATTTTAGAAGACATTTCCAAGTCATAAGAAACACTCCTTCAAGTACAACTTGCATACATGGATGCCATTTCATGTACGATCCAAGGGAGAATGGAAGCAATGGAAATGGGCATCATTTTGCAATGTACCCATCATGTGTTCATGGACCTTACAAATCTTGACATAGAGGTATTATGGGTTTAGGGTCTTCATTCATCGAAGGATTCACTCATTTATTACACAAAGAAATCCTAATGAGAGACCTTGTTGTGAGACTCATGTTCAAATGACTAGATTTCAGAACAAAACCCTTAGATTTGCTAGAGATCAATAGACAAAAAAACCTTTGATTTCACTAGTCAAAGGACAAAAATCCTTTGGCTTGTAGGATTACCTCATACAAAGTTTGTGATTGAGGTTACCAGGATTACCTCATACAAAGTTTCTGATTGAGCTTACTTTCATGGTGGAGAAATTTGGTGGTAGCAAGTTTGTATGTTTTAAATTTTGTTACAAGGGTAAGCAATGCTGCCATGTTTGTCATGGCTATTGTAGTAGCATAGTTTAATGTAAAACTGACCTTTAATACACTAAATATTATTTACTTTTTGTAAATATGATTTGAATCAAGGGTATCGATGAATGCAAATATTTGTAATGAAAATTGGGTTTGTACTCCTGACTTTTAGATATGGCCAATCTTAAAGTTATTTTACCATAATACCTAGATAGGGACATTACAAACATCAACATCCACTATCATGATAGGGCCAATATATACTCCAATAATGGTCTTAGGAGATTGTCTAGGGCTAAGAGGAGCAGGAAGCACAACCCAAGGAGGGAATATGGTACTCTCCCTAGAACCTACAAATGCTCATTTCACAATCTGTGTATCACTGTTACTGCCAAACTACTTCCATTTGTCTTGCTGCAAGAACTTGTTGCACAAAACTTCAAACTTCATGTCAACATTGGTAGATGTGATGTTGAGTGTTTCAATGAAATGTTCATAGGCTCATGGTAAGTTTTTTAGCATGGTAACCACCATATCTTCTTCCATCATGCGACCTATTTCTTGCAATTGATTGCAAATGTCTTTGATCTTCATTAAATGATCCTACAAAGACACCTCATCCATCATGATTGAGAATGACATATTTTTCAAGAAGAAAGCCTTGCCTTTATTAGATGTCCCATACAAATATCTTTGTAGAGGTTTTGCCAGATGGAACCTCCACAAGCATTTCTTCTATTAGTGATAACTTGATGAGCATGACAGCTTCTCAATTACACTCATCCAATTAGTTAGTCTTTACCCACAACCATTGGCCAAGGTTGTAATTATTGCTAGTGAAGTGCTAGCTACCTTACACCATGATTTGTTTTAATGATGCCATCCCTCCCACGATCTAACATTATGGCAAATAAAGAAACAACAGTTGCCTTGAAAGAAAACCGCATAAATTTTTAGGATTTTTTTTTAAACCCTAGGCAACAAGCAACACCTACAATTTTATCAAACAAATCATCAAAAAAATGCAGCCAAATTTTGGAAAACCCTAGTTGTTTTGTTGTACCCATGATTTTGTCAAAAAATTGCCAAAACTTGATCAAAAAACCCATCATGTGCAAGATTGAAACTATAAAAAAATGCTAATAAACTCAAATTTGTTGCATGTGACCAAAAAACCTAGTTGCATGACCTTCAAAAAAACGGTGGCAATTTGCAAAAAACAAAGTTACTTGCAAACTCAAAAAAAGATAGCTCGCAATTTCTAGAGTAATAGACCAACATATTTTGTAAAACAAAAAAGGTGTGATTTTGTACTTAAAAAACCCACAAATTTGTTGAATTAATTCTCCAAAAACCCTTGCATAAATCCATATGGTACTTATCTTTGTACTTTCTACGTCACATGTGTGCAATTTTCATAGTTGGCCGCAGTTCATAGAACCCCAAGCATTCTTAGATCCTAAAGCTCAACTTGAGCTTTGATACCATATTACTAAAGGTTAAAACATAGAATGATTACCAAGATATTTGATATTAATAGGGGAGCAAAAGATTCAAATAAGAGATACAAACAACCTAAAGTTGATCCTAAAGACTTGACCATTATAAACTAAGACTTACTTGACCATTATAAACTAAATAATAAGTTATTGATGCGCTCAGTCTAAGGCCAGAGGCGGATGCAGATGCCTCCAGATGCGGATCCACTTTGGAAGCGCACAAGATGCGTAAATTCTACCGAAGACTGCAAACCCTCCAGCAGATGGAACAAAGAAGACCAGCACGAAGCTACTTCACCGTCAGAAAAGCTTAGTGCAGCAAAATACGTTCATAGGTAGTATGTCAAATATTAATTGACAAAATACCATCGGAAATATTAATTTCTGTTTAATATAAAAATTAGGTTAATATACCGTCAAAAGTATTCTTGACACAAGACTCCTACTATCACTGGTTAATATACGAACTGGGATAATATACCGTCGGAAGTATTCTGGGTTAATATACAAACTGGGGGGATTTAAGTATGTCTATTAATTGTTGTTTTTTAATTGCCGTAGAGCTGTATAAATTTTAAATGTTTTCATTTGTGTTTGGTCATTCGTCGTGGGGGATTCATCTTATTTGACTAACAATTGTTATTTTATAATATAAATATTAAATAATATATAATAGAATATATGTTTATAATATATATATATTATATATATATATATGTATAAAATATATTATAATATATTTTTATATATATAAAAATATATATATATATATACAAACGCATCCAAAACCTCTAAAAAAAATTTCATGCATCCGCGTATCGGATTCTCGCATCCGCATCTGAATCGGTAACTTAGACTAAATATTAAAATATTACTTTAATAGTATTTTTCTATAAATTTTTCTCCTTTCTCAGAAATAGTATAATCAACTATGAAATAAAACCGCAATTTTTTTTGTTCATATTATTCTGTAACTATTCCCTCAAGTACTTGTTAAACAAAGAATTTTGTCACCTATTTTATGATTGCATGTCTATTTTGTTGCACTAGATATTGGCGTGATTCTTATGTTTATATTTGGGATATATTGTAACCATAGTCTATATCTTCTATCGAGTATTTTCCTTTTGTTCCTAGAATTCATAGCTATTTCGAACATCAATAAATGCTTACAAAATTATCTGATTCCATTTTTTTTCAGATTAAGACAAAATTAATGTAATCAGTAAATTTGTAATTTAGCTTTTATGCAAATGTTGGAATCTCAGTATGCAGGCATATGTTTTTGATTGATATAAAGCCAAATAACTGACGCCTAGAAACTAATTTCATTGTTTTCCTTAAAAAATGGATACCTGCTCTCGTGAGAATTTTTATGTGATTTCCAGGGCTGATGACTGATATTTTTTCATGCAATGATAGAGGATGATGCAATTCAAAAATTTGCCTTGCCCTCTTTTACTGCACCCTGTTATACTGTCATCCTTTACTTTCATTTTTTTCTAAAGTGGAAAAGTAGCAAAAACATGACACCAATTATTTTAAGCTTTTTCAGGTTGCAGACGTTCTGAAAGATAGTCCTGCATGTTTTGAGAATACCATCGAATGGAAATGCTTGGTGCTTTGACAACTAGCAGTGGTGCAACAGTGGAGTTGTTGTACACACAAGTTGGAATTTTTTAAATTTTGAGCATATAAAAAGAGATTTGCATGTGTTCAATATTTAAAGAGTCCGCTGGATTTATCGTGTCTTTATTGTAGAATTTCTTTTTAGAGAATCATTGTTGTTCTTGTTTTTGTGACTCTATATTTGACATGGTTGCTACTATATTTCTCTGCACATGACATATTACATTTCTTCATTTCTAACTTGTTTCTTATGTCTCAGAAATGCAGTGACTTTTATCTTGTAGAAGTATTCTCCAACCATTCTTACCCAGGCTTGAGATTTCTGTACACTACAATATACTGACCGCAGTGCTTGCGGACAGAAATTTGGTGGCATGATGTTTTAAATATTAAATTTACCGGTTGTCTTTTTGTATTTTCTCTGTGACTTTATCTTGTAGAAGCAATCTCCAACCATTCTTACCCAGGCTTGAGATTTCTGTACACTACAATATACCTACCTCAGTGCTTGCAGACAGAAATTTGGTGGCATGATGTTTTAAATATTAAATTTACTGGTTGTCTTTTTGTATTTTCTCTGGGCATTCATATTATGTTCAAATGTCTATCTTTCACTTCTATGTTTCTGTTAACCTGTGTGGTTCATTTGTAGTTCATGGATGGATGTCAATATTTCTAACTCTTTGGAACTCAAAATGCCTAATTTAGGTCCTTTGATTAGACAATGATAGTTCTCTTGCTTTATTTCAGTTATATTAGATCTCACTAAACCTGGGCATGGTACCACCAAGGGAAGGTTTTGTTAGAGCAGAGATGCTGTCAAATGGATATCTCATCTGACCCTGTGGAGCGGGGGTAAGATCAATTGTTTATATTGTCGACCACTTGGATTTTGAGGTCTATGTTTGTTGCCATGTTTAAGGCTCCAAAAGGATCTAACTTTAAACAGATTTTTGTCAAAAGTATTCAACAATTAAATTGTAATGTCATGAAATGGCTTTCATCATAAGGAACAAATTGGGCCTCTTAATTGCAGTTGGTTTTGATCTTTATGTAATAGATTATAGCTTAGCTTGTGGCACATCAGCAAACGGCTTTTTAAATTTTTTTCTTGGAGCATGTCCTGATAATAAAAGTTGACTTAATCAACTAGAATTTTGCATTCAGTGTGGAGTGTCTTGTAGTTAGAGATGACTAAATAATGCATCACTACTGGTCATCCATTTATATTTGGTTACGTGTCATGCAAAGTATCCATATCTTGTTTGGGGTGCCAGAAACATTAATCACTCTCTCTATCCTTTTCATCTAAGTCTTTTTTCTCTCCATTCTCATCTCATTTCCCTAAGAATTCTAAAGTCAATGTCCTCACCGTTCTCAAGTTAACACCATCACATGTTAGAATTTTAGGATGATGAAGACAACAATACCAAAAGTTGGGAGGTGGGACCAACTAATATGAATAGTATGAGTTGCAAAGATTTTGGAGAAAACGGAATAACAGATTTTCCATTTAAATTAAACTAATAGTTATCCATCATTAAGATAATTCAAGATAACTTACACTCTTGTGTTATCTTGATGATGGTTCATGGAGGCTGATTCAAATTGTAGATGTTAAAATCTGCTACTCAAGTGTTCTCCAAAAGATTTACAACTCAATCATTAATATTGTCTATGAAAACTTAATGCTCCCAAGAACAGTATATTGTTTTCTGTCAATTCTAGCTGCATATTGCTCATACGTGCTTATTTTCTTGTTTATCCTCATCACATAAGTGTTTCGTTTCACCATTCTCAGTTCAATGCATTTCCCTGTCTCAACTGACTGCCCTCACAGATCATTGTTGGATTTAACTCCCAACAACACAATACAATGTTCTAGTCAATATGATGGAAATGAATCCAAAACACATACACAGAGTTGCTGCTCTGTTTGCCAAAAAATTGGCAATACACAAAAAACAACACCACAGGCAGAGCTGGAGACAAATTATAATTTCTATTAATCATAAAATGACATTTACACAATATCTCAAACTCAGATTACAAAAATGATTACAAACAATTCATCTGCAGCAACAAGTGACTTTTGAAACTGTCTAAAGCTGCACTGAACTCCATGTTCTTCTGCTTGTCTGGAGCTACCAGGTGTCTATTTTGTTACTATGGAGTTTCCTGTTTATATATCAAACTATCAAGTTTTATAACAGATATAATAAAATAATAGCATGATAATTCCACATAAAGTAGAAATGCTCCAACTACTCCTATGCAATTCCCTAAGTAAACTTAAGTAAAGTGTAACTGTATTTAGTACCTAGGTGAGAATTATCCAAGGTAAAATGCCTTAATTACACCAACACACTACAACCAGCTGCATTGCATGAGCTGAGCCTTCGAATTGCTAGGTAGTAATTCTTATTAGATAAAAAATAGAAGACATTTAGCTTTCCATGATGGGTATTCCTATTACTAGATCTCAGTATGTGATATTTTGTGTCTGACATTGATGCAGGAGTTCCAATGATGCTATAGAAACTTTTTCTGAAGATGGATAGTTGTCAGTTGCTAATGATGGGATGGACAATGTCAATATTTCACTTAATTCATCTTGGAGTCCTAGAATGGTTGGTCTTGAATACACACCCTACAATAAGTTATATTCTGATGGTGGTGGTCCATGTGCAAAGGCTTCAATGCTTTTACAGGTATGCCTATTTTCAGATGCTATCTTTTTAATGATTAGTGCAAAATTTACTTTCATGTAAACAACTTTCACCTTCAACTGGGTATTTTTGTGCGGCAGAATGTTCCTCCTGCAGTATTGAAAAATTTCCATCATGAACATCGGTCAGAATGTGTAAACCCTTAATGGTTTTTCCCAAGTCTTTGCATCGTATTTTTGTCAAAGGTTCTCACTGACCCTGAATGGATAATTTTCTGATTTTTGAGTTAATTTATTGCATAGTATACAAGGTTTCTCATTCATTCATAGATATTAATATTGGAACAATGAATAACAATAATGGCAGATTTACATAAACCACAGAATTTGCAGTTTATCATTAAATATAGGGTTTTACTGTCATAACTAAAATATATATTTGTTACAGATTTAAACTGATCAGATTTACAATACAATCATTTGAGTTTCCTGACCTTGGCTTGCATCAATGTAATCCTTAATGAAGTCTTTGATGCATAGCAGTCTATTGTAGACATCTATGCCTTCATCTCCACAACCAGCTTGGGATGTATGCACACAGCCAAAAGAAATATCACACTTTGTTCACACATCCACCTTCACACGGCATGACTTATCCACGTCCCACCAAAATGCTCAATTGACTTCAATAATTGAACACTCACGCCTTTACTCAGCCTTCCATGTCCTCTAAGTATGACATCCCACTCTACTCAACAACCTTTAAAATCAGTAGTAACAAAGCATAATATTTGGCGCCCCAATCAGAAATATTACCCTTCGACTTTACACAAGTTGCCAATAGAAACCCACGCCTTGCATTCAAAATATCACCCAGCATTCATAATCAGCAGTGGAAAATATATGTGCACAGATTTATCAATGAATAACTGCCCAATTTAATGGAAATGTAATATTCAACATTAAATCACAAGGCTCCCTTAAAAGGCATCCAAACCTCCACACAGTAAACTCAGAAATTTGTCGTTGCAAAAAACTTCACAAATTTCTAAAACCTCAACCGATGAAATCAAGCGAGAAATCTGAATGATCCCTCCTGCAACCAGCTAGGGTAGAATCATGAATTACCTAACTAGAATTCCGTAGAGATTTTGTCCGAGGGTTTCCGCTCCACAAGAAGCTCTCCAAAATACAAATAGATGAAATAAAATCCAGCATAATGAAGTGAGCTCCAAAATCACCTTTTTGTAAAACCTGTAGAACATTCTCGGAAACCTTTTCAACTTCCTACTTAAAATAATTTATTTAAGTCTAGAAAATAAAGTGACTTTAATATTTCACTTAAGTCACTTTATGGTGCTTTATCAAATTAATTAAATAACATTACCCTTAAAATGTACTTTATTGGATATATTAAATAATTAATTTAAATTATTCCCCCATTGCCAGACTTTAGCCAATGGGAATAAAATACGCTAAATGGTATCCTGGGCTACTCCTCAGGGAGTCAGGAGGATACATTATAGAAAGGGCAGATCAGATGGATTGTAGTTTTGATACAGGCTGTTCAAACACTTAACAAACTCATGCATGCGGTGCCTCAACATTATCTGGAGCTGAACTTGAAAGACTAAAAATACCTATGCCTCTAGCCCATTCTATGGAGCATGAAGATGTGAGATTTTGGACTCCAGATGTGAAAAGTACAAAAAAATTTGTTTGCCACGAGAAATTAAGCTGTAAAAGAAAGTATAATGAATTCACCTGTTAGTTCAAATTTTTATCCTACACTGTTCTATTACTATGTAACTTAGAACCATATATTTTGGAGATGTAAATACATTTTTGGAATCACTTGAATAATGCCTTTGTTCTTTTTATTAAATGTCTCCAGATAATAGAGCTGGTAAAATTTGAAGGTTATGATCCAGCTTGAGATGGTGCCTTGGTGTCAAAGGATGTGTACTTCAGGTTTTCACAATGGACATCATTGTTCTCCATATGGCATGTAATAGTTAGTAATGGATTTTCTATCTTTATATGCACTAAAATTCTACATTCCTTTATCTCAGCTTTGCAATGGCATCGATGAAACTGCTATTGGTTCTTGTGCACAATTAGCTTTTGAACCTGGCAATGGTGCTCTTTCTGATGACACCAATATTGCCATCTGGTTTTAGCATTATACCATTGGACATGGGCTTTATAGTAAGGTCTTGGACCTTCTTTATCATTCTTCTCCCTCATCTTACTTAGGGAAACTCTGCTTGGATTTTAATTTTATTTTCTCATTCGCGGATCCTTAATATTTCATCAATTTGTACTTGCAGGTTGGATATGATGTCCTCCAACTTATATCTTGTTATCACACATGAAGGTGACTCAGAAATGGGCATGATTATGACTGACGCTGGAACTGTGTCTAACCATTTCCACTCTGTTGTCACTATAGCATTTCAATTTTGGTAATGATATAAATGTGAAAGTTTATCTATTTGTACTCACAAATACATGCGTACTGTTATTGCTTCTGTTCAACGTGTTGCAATGGCTATTGCCCCTCAAGTGGGCTCAACACTGGGTTTGAGGAATCTTTCTGATACCACAGAAATGCTCCTGGTCAAACAAATAGTTTTAAGCAATAAACTTAGAAGTTGGTTGATTTGGTCAGTTATAGGAAACCTATTGGCTGCAAATGGGTGTTGAAGGAAAAATTTAGAGCAAGTGGGAATAGATTTTGGTGAGATGTTTCCACTACTGCTAAGTTGAGTTCTATTAGAATATTATTATCTAATGCTATGCCACTTGATTTGGAAATTGAGTAGATGGATGTCTAGCCAACTTTCTTGCATGGAGACTTAGAAGAGGAAATTTTCATGCAACAAATTAAAGGATACACAGTAAAAGGTAGAGAGAAGTTGGTTTGTAAGCTAAATGGGACTTCTCATGGGTTAAGGTAGTCCTTGTAGATGTCCAATCAAAAGATCGACACACGTGCTAGAATTGGTTTTGGAAGAAGTGATGTTGATCATTGTGTATACTTCAAAAGGGTAAATGATCATATTTTAATTATTGTTTTATATGTTGATAATATGCTTATCATTCCAGACAGTAAATCATTATTTCTAGAACTAAAAACTCAATTGAATAATAGGTTTGAGATGAAAAACATAGAAGTTTCCAAATATATTGTGAGTATGGAGATGTGCAAGGATAGGAGTATAGGAAACTATGGCTAAACCTTAATATACCTTGACACAATCTTGTAGAGATTTGGAATGCAGGATAGTCAGTTGTTAAGTTCACCTCTCTAGTTGGTACAAAGCTGAGTATGGAACAATGTCCTAAATCTATGGAGGATGTGGAGGATGTGAGGAAGGTTCTTTTTGTTATTTCATGCCCCATTTCTCATTTTCCATCTATTATAACTGATTTGAGAAATCTTAAAAGGTCTGGTTATGCTCAAATGCGCTTCTAATATTGTGTGCCTTTACCCTTTCATGCTTTAGTCAAAAGGCCAAGGTGAAAAACCCAAAAGATTGGCTGAATGTAAAAAAAATTAGAGTTTTAGGTAAGTTATGGAACCTATGGTAACTCACGAAAAGGTTTTGAAAACCCTATTGGCTCTTGACGAGGTTCTCACAACCTCATCGAAGCCCTTCATAGTCATTGGTTCAACTCTTTAAAAGACTGGTGTTCTGTTTCGGCAATTATATGTGGTTCAAACACCTCCCTAGATTCTTGAAATGTGGTTCAAATGCTGACCATTTTTGTCAGTAGCCAAGGGAAGACATGAAAATTGACTAAGTTAAAGTTGCAACAAAAGTTTCAAAGGTTTTGAAACCTCTCTTGGCTCCTGACAAGGTGCTTTAGTGTTCAAGGATGAATAGGTTTGGGCAAAGGTCGGTGTTCCCCTAATAAAATTAGATGGGCCTTGTTGATGTGTTTTATGACCCACCAACAGTAGAACAAAACATCGAGATATTTTATCCTCTCTTGATCAAAATCGTTTGTATGCTAAGATTGTGAAAGATCACACAACAAATTCCAAGGTTCCTTTTATGTTAGGCCTTGACCGTGGATAAGATCAATGGTAAATGTGATTTGTTGTTAATCACAAGGGCCCTTACGTTTGCGTTCACTCAAGTTGATTTCAAATGATGCAAGATGTGGGAGCTATCGAAAGATATGGCAATAGAGTACTTCTTTTTGGGATTTTTACAAATATGTGGAAAGCAAAAGAGATAGGGTTCAAGAATTCTAATCTACTCCTAAGGGTAATGACAACAACAGATATGATGGACAAATTCCAGAATAACCAAGCTCCGCTTTGCCAAGATTAACTACAACTACGCAAGAAGTGGTGCAATCTTCAGAGGGTTATGCAAATGATTTTCATACCATAACAAAAACCATTAGAACGAACAATGCACGTTGAATGATAGAAGTTAAGAATCCATAAAAGTGGGGTTCAGGTTAACTTTGCACAACTTACAATCATTAAACCATCAAAAGTATGAACCATGGAATTCATCAAAACATCATCACATTCTCCATTAAAATCAAAAGACTTTATCTAACCAATCTAAATCTAAATGAGGGAATAAGAGAACAAGCGAGCACTAAGACACTCAAGTAGTCACCAAACTTCAATGAAAACTCTATTCTCTCAGTAGCTCATAGCAACAATCTCAAAATTCTCGTCCTTTACAAATGAGAGATGAGGCCTTTATATAGGTCCCCGATTACAATGTGCGGCCCGGATTAAAACAATAACCAATGGCCAAGATTTTTCCACCTTAACACTAATTAGGGCTAGGGCAAAAAGTAAGAATCTGCATTAATGAAGGGGTCCACACAAACCAATCAGGAGGAAGCCACCATCTTAGTGGGTAATAAATGCCCACTACGCACGCCCATTCAATAAGAGAGTGGGGTGACATGAATGTCCACTATGCATTAATTGCACCTCATCCCAAAATAGCCTATGTTTGACCTTTCCATTCGAATGCATGGAATCTGCCCGATGCGGTCTCCAACTCGTCCACACTGATACTTGACGTTGATTCTCATTTGAATTCTAGGACTGTCATCTCGTGTTCATGTTTTCTCAAGCTGTTCTCCCAATCCGGCAACAAGTCCTGGGTTGTGTGCATGACATTTGAGAAAATGGAGAAGTTCTCAAAGTCATCCCTCGCGGAGTTCAGCTAAAAGAACTCTTCTAGTTTCCCCTTTAGGTTGTCTACTGTTATTTCATTCTGAGCCAATCTTTGTGATAACAATGACACAATTGTGTTGGAGACCCCTTGCTGAATATTCCTAGTTACCTTCTTAAATCAGGTGAACTCCTTGGTGAAATGTTCAAACATTTCCTTGGCCATGATCATTGTGTTGTACCATCGAGGAAAGTCATATACTTCTTCCCTAACAACCCCACCATCAAACAATATTTGTCTGGGAGTCTCCATCAAATCCTGCAAGTCTGAGATCACCTCATCTCAATAAATACGTTAATCCTCCCACGACTCATCCATGCAATGTATCCTGGAGAGGACGGCCAGTGCCCTGTCATGAATTCACACCAAGTCCTCAGCGTGCTTGCATGCCTCATTCCGAATGCCTTCTATCCAAACTTCTGCACTCTGAGCAATCGGTCTAATCCTTTCTATACCCTCTATTGACTCGGCCGGAAGAACAAGAGGAGGAACAAAGGCTAGGCCTTCTTCTCTCACTGGATGAGGTAAGTTGTTTATATATTTGCACAAGGCCTTGATCTCGCCTTTCTATGTTTGATATTTCCTTTCTAGTTTCCTCATCTTATCTTTCATTGCTTATGCAGAATCCTCAAACTCTTTCATAACCTATCTCAGGAGGCATGGCCCAGATCAAACTCTATCACATGGTACTCATCCAGAGTAATTTGATCTTTTGTCTTATCTACCGCAAGCGTTGCAAACTGCAAAATTCTAAATCCGAATTCTCCTCTGCTCACTTTTGCATATTTTTTGGCTTTTCCTTTCTCCTCTGGTTGATTGACTCAGTTCAGAATTTCCTGCAACTTGAATGTCAGGTCAACCTCTTTCTCTTGACTTCTTTGTAGCCTTTGTCTTAATCATTCTGGAATAGCAACATTCTGATCATTCTGAATTGTTAATTGCTCTGGCCCTTGTACTTCCCTTATATCAATCTCTTCCTCAACTACAAGACTTTCTGTTGTTGCCTCAGAAGCTACCACCTCTACAGTAAGAATTTTTGCCTCCACTGTAGGAATCTCTACTTCTACCACAGGAACCTTTGTTTTCATCATTTCCCTTTCTACAATTGTGCCAAGACTTTCCTCAGTGGCAACATCTTGCTCTATGTTTCCTCCTTGTGCGAACTCTTGATAGGCATTGATGCTCTCTCTGTCCTGCACCGGCCTAGTCATGCAATCTTCCTTCTCTAGTCTTCTTCTGCTTGTTTCTACTTCTTCCCTAGTGAAAGGATCTATCTCCTATAAACTCGGAGTTCGATTAGGTGAAGACAGAGTATTCCTTGACCTCTGCCTCTTCTACTAAGGTTCTTCAATGTGAAGATCAGGCCTACCTCTCGGTTGCACATCCTGAGCAACACTCTTTCCTTTTCTACACTCAGCACTCCCTGATGGGATTCTCCTTCTTTCAGTCTCATTCCTGAGGGTTGCTTTGGTCTTTCGTATCTCAACAGCTAATGACCCATCAACTTATTTATTAAACTTTCCTTCGGTAGCTTCAACCTATCAAACTGTTGATTGACCCACCATTTTGTGAATTCCAAAATGGGTGCAGATAATGTATTAATGTCTGAAATCTCTTTTCGTGACCAATCATATGGAAGGATGGTCTTTCCTTTTCCAGGTTATATTCCTTTTGGATTGTATTCAGATCTTCTTCCATTTGATTGGGCACCCGGAAGATCTTGCATGCTTTGATCATATTAAGCAGCAACTTGGAATACATCCTCTTTTTGATCTCATTTTCATCTACAGCATTGGCCTAGAAATCCTCGAGGTGCATCTAGTGCTGGTATTTCACACCTGCCACCACTCTAATTTTGTTATAATGATCATAATCTAGCTTTCCTGGAAAAAGCGGCAGATGGTAGAAATGCAGCTCCTTTGATGATCTCTCGACTGCCTTCAAACATGGGCACATTTCAACCTTATCTTCTCTTATGGAGATTGGGAATTCTAGCCCCAACTTCCTCTTTCCCTTTTGAATTTTATCAATTGTCAATTCCCGAGTGATCTCCAACATGACCATTTTATCAGTGGGATATCTCAGTCTCCCTCCTGAGGGCTGCTTTGATCTTTCATATCTCAACGACTAACGACCCATCAACTTATATGTTAAACTTTCCTTCGATAGCTTCAGCCTGTCAAACTATTGATCGACCCACCATTTCGTGAATTCCAAAATGGGTGCAGATAATGTATTAATGTCTGAAATCTCTTTCCGTGACCAATCATATGGAAGGATGGTCTTTCCTTTTCCGGGTTATATTCCTTTTGGATCATATTCAGATCTTCCATTTGATCAAGCACCCGGAAGATCTTGCATGCTCTGATCATATTGAGCAGCAACCTGGAATACATCCTCTTTCTGATCTCATTTTCATCTGCAGCATTGGCCTAGAAATCCTCGAGGTGCATCTGGTGCTAGTATTTCACACCTATCACCACTCTAATTTTGTTATAATGATCATATTCTAGCTTTCCTAGAAAAAGCGGCAGATGGTAGAAATGCAGCTCCTCTAATGATCTCTTGACTGCCTTCAAACATGGGCACATTTCAACCTTATCTTCTCCTATGGAGATTGGGAATTCTAGCCCCAACTTCCTCTTTCCCTTTTGAATTTTATCAACTGTCAGTTCCCGAGTGATCTCCAACATGTTATCAGTGGGATATCTCGATAGTTTATATGGTTGCGCAGAAAATCTTTGTACTCTAATGTAGGAGAAGGTAGGGAACTGGATGAACCAAGCTCCACACTACACCAATTTCATTGCCTCGATTGACAGACTCGCGTGCAATCTCTTCTACAGAGTTCTGACGATGTACATTGCAAAAGCATTGTTGACTCTGACAAAATCATCTGTGGCATACAATTGCAACTAAGGATAGCATTCATGTACCCTCAAGCAATGGACACCACTTCCAATTGTTCCTTTGCATCTCAACCCATCATATTTCATCATCCGAGCTAGCATGTAGATGACATAAGAGATCATGTAAAACTTTCCTGACTGCTCCAGATTCACCATCTGTTCACTTAGGTTGTTGTTGATCATCCCAGCCCAATCCATGTTGTTGAATCCTTTGACCACCTATTCAATGAAATACCACATTCATGCCTCAAACTGATAGGATTGTGGAATCCCGAATATTTTGCTCAACATCACGACTAAATCACTATATTCACGTTGAAGATCAAGCTAGACTAGCTCCTTAGGCAACTTGGAATGGTGGGATTTTTCAAGCTATAACAAATTCACGGTGATGAAAGACTTCACCCATTCTGTGTTTCCCTATGAAATTCTCTCTGTGAGAAACACAAAACCTCAATTCATTACCATCGAAGAGCTCACTTTGGTCTTGGATAAGATTTTCTTGATTTGTGTGACCACCATTTGATAGTATATACCAATCATTGTGAAAAAATTTCACACTCGGAACATTTCCTGTGGATCTTTTCTTGCATCAACATTCATGGTTGTTGTTTGCCTTTGAGTTTGTTTCGCTTAGAACACACTTCTACTACTACAAACCTTTAAACCTTTTAGGATATTTCCCCTCTCGTAAAGGATTTGCGCTATGAGTGCCTATGGGGAATAGAGGAAAAATTTCATCAATTTCTATAATTCTTGAGCAAAGACAGATTCACGCTCCAGGAATAGTGGGGTGGATTGTAATATTTTGAACAAATTTTCTTTTAACTCTACAGGCCCAACATACCGGTCGGATGATGCCATCAGACTTAAGGTCTATGTGGGGCCCTATCTCTCTAGGTAGTTATTATCTATCTGTTGCTTGATGTAATATCCATAGCTCAAGATTTCATTGGGGTAAGTTGTATTTGTGCTCCCTTTGAGTATCTCTTTTGCAGCTTGTCATTAGGTCTGGAAGGAAACTCATTATGCTAGTACTCCCATCGCTATACTTTCATCCCCTTGGCGTTATCTCTACATGAGAAAATGCTTAGTTTCTTTTATGGAGGGGGAGGTGTCGTTGTTGCAACATTGATGGGTGTACATTAGGTATGGCAAGCAATTTTCATTTTCAGATGGACCTTTATAATTGCAGATCAAGTATTCTTAGGTTTACATAAAGTCATGTAAAAAAGTTCCCACACACTTAGTTACTTTCAACTTTCCATTTTCTCTGGATCAACACTGAACCAAATTCTTATTGCTCGACCTCCTCTTCAACTTGGGTGTAAAAGGACTTTGTAGGAGATTCCATAAATTTCTTTGGATAGCATTCAAATTTGATTCATCAAATTCACAACTCTGAAACGAGAAAAGTTCCAAAACTGGAGTCCTAAATGGAAAAGAAATAACTCGGACTCTATAACTTATCCATCACCTCTCATGGGAACAAGGGGGATTAATGTGACTGAAACTGGAGCCACCAAGAAAACCAAAACCGAAAAAGCCAAGCGAACAATAAGATAGGGGTCCCATCTTTGATGGGTGATGTTGTGAATAGGTCACAACAAGCCTCCACATGTCACCTTGGCACAATGCGTTGGATATGGTAGAATTGACACTCTCCCTATTGTGTTGTTGATTGGGACAAGTGAGTCATTAAGACATGATCTTGATGAGTAAAGGAAAGGGGCAATGCATGGAGAATTTTCCCAAGGACAAGTGTCATCTTGGCCCATGATTTTGAAGGTAGCAACATTGAAACTCTTCCTATCGCACAATTATTTGAGACATTAGAGTCAACAATTTGATGCAATGTGTTAGTCTCAAAAGGGAAGCATTTGAAGTCCTTGGCAAGCCTCAAAGATCTTCCATGTGTCACCTTGACGTGTATCTTCAAACAAAAGAATCCCAACACTTATCTCGTTACGCAATTGGCTATCAACACCAAGTTGAAGCAGTGGGTTTTGTTTCCATTAGAAAGGCACTAGAGAGTCCAAGTCGTTGATCTTCAATTGAAGACATCCAATGGCTCACACATCGTTAAGAATCCTAGTAGAACCAAAGAGGAGAACGATGTGTGATTGGTCAAGGTGGAGTCAACATTTATATGGGCTCTTCACAATTCCCACATCCAATGATCCAAGTAGATGACTTAACCATTTTGGTGTGCCTTGCATAAGAGTTCCATGGTACAGAGTATCTAGTGAATTTGATGATCCACCCAAGATTTTGATGATGATTCCTAGTTGACGTTACCTAGCAATATGTTCATAGGCCACTCCAAAGATGACAACCCCACTCACAACACTCCACTTTCTACCCACCACTCTACAGTGCCTTCACTACACCTCTTGTGCCTACCAATCACCGAGCATATTAAAGCTCCAAAGAATTAATTGTTCCATGCTCCATGTTGGAGACACCCTCTTTGACATGTTCCATCTCCCAAACCATGCTTCCCAACAGATTTATCAAGCAAATATGATCTTCAAACATGGCATTAACAAGGAATGTTCCTTAAACTGCTATGGATATAAAAGACGCACCATCCTCATTTCAAAAGAGGTTCCTCTTCAGTTTCTTTGCCAAAGAATTGCATTTGCAACTATAAATAACGCTCAATTCCATTGAATCAATAGAAATTACTTTTTTCATCTCTGCATGTTGTTGTATGTTGTGAAATTTCTTCCTACTTTCATACATGAATGAGTTTACTACCTTTTTTGGAGGCGTATGTTGTGCAATAAAAATTTGCAAGAATTGTTTGTGGATACCCTCTTCCCTCCTAGTGACTTTTGGATCCCATACCTCCATATTTGTTGGTGAGGTCTTTGTGAGTTTAGGTCATTTTGTTGGTTTTTTGTGCTGTCATGAGTGAAGAGGAAACTTATGAAGTTTTGTTGCATTGTTGCCCCTTTCCTTTTTACATCTCTCTCTCCCCTTTTTCCTCTTTGAGTTGTTAGAATAGGGTTAGATTTAGTTCAATGTGTGTTGTGTTGGACCAAAAAATGCTTGGACTTTAAAAGGAATCAACCTTCTCTACAGGTTTGACCTCAATCGCAAAGGTCCCACACCTTCAGGTTATTTTCATTGTATCACTAAAACGTTGACTGAATAAGTTTTAGCAAAGTGTACTATTTCAAGTGATAGCACTTCCATATTCAAGTGTGTTAGGAAGCCTCATGTCTATGATAGTTTATACTTGACTAGACATTGTCCAAGTAACGGGAGTTCTACTAAGTTCATGGCAAAACTAGGTGAAAAAACATTGGATGCATGTAAAAGGAGTGTTTAGTGAATTGAAGGGAAATTTGACAATTGCTTATGATATGGGCAAAGTGTTGACTATGGAGCATATTGGGTTTTGTTGATACAAATTGGGCTAGAGATTTTGACAAACGAAGGTCTACAAGTAGGTGTGTGTTTATTTTGTTTGGTGAAGTGATAAGTTGGATGAGCAAGAGGCAACAAATAGTTGATTTATCAACTCTTGAAGTAGAATAAATGGTCACAACACATGTTTATAACACTGTTCAATGGGGAAACGTGCCCCTAAAAAAACCTTGCATCTACTATAATGCATCCCCCAAACCACCACCTTTGCCACCTCCACTCAAGACGTTGTTGGGTTTCTTGCTATATGGCACATGCCACACATACTGACTGCAACCTTTAACTTGAAAACTAGTTTGCCTTTCATGGGGCACTCACAGAGATATTATATTGCAGATTTTGCCTTGAAGATTTCAATTCAGCTCAATTTGCATAACAGTGCCACTCCTCCACTGTACCCCCATCATCCCCTCAATGTCCGCAAATTTATGCCCTTGGTCCCCTAGACCTTGAAACCGGTCCCCACGTCCTGCATCACAAAACTCCATGGAACTATGGTTTATAAGGAAGTTGTGTGGTTGAATGGGTTATGTAACAATAATGTTGAAACAATGTGAGTCATAAAGTGCAATTTGTTTGGATAAGAATCCTATTTACCATACATAAAAAAACACATATTGATGTGCAATATTATTTCAAGGAGATGGTTTAAAACAAGAAGTCCAATGTCGAGATTCCTTGTGGGAAGAATTTATCTATAATTGTCTTTGTGGTAAAATGTGGTGAGTTATCAAATATTGTAGTATAGTTGGCATAGTGATTTACATATGACAGTGATGTTGCAAATGTCACGTGGCAACGACCCCAAGGCATGTGGGGGAGTTCATAGCCACATATGAGTTAAGAGCTTTCTAGAGCATGATTAGTGATGTGGGACAACATTTGACAAAATGGCAAACATGTGAGACGAGTCGATGGCATGATAATGTCTTGGAAGATGGCACTGGATATTCCAATAGTATGTTGTTGTGAACAACCTTGATGTAATGCCTTTTTTTAAAAAATTAAATGAACATGCAATTTTCTATGTCTCCAATTCATGCATAATAGGGCATAAACAAAATATTCAATAGAGACATGAAATTAAATGATGGTACCCTTAGAAATGATTTTTCATTAAATATAATTGCTAGGAAGGCTACAATAATCTAATATACTAAACTGGAAAGGATTTTTCCAAATTTATAATGACAAAAGCTCGCTCATAGGTTGCCATATTACTTTATGGACTGCAAATGTAATTCCCCACCATGGATCCACAAGACATTAGCATTGCAAACACAGCCTTTCTTGAAAAACAATTTAGACAAGAAACTATACTGTTGCATTACACAATAAAGAACAACCAAATGTTGAGCAACACACATTGTGCACTCACACACACAAGACATCATTGTTGCCTTAATCAAGGTGGCAAAAGTGGAATGCTTACAACACTAAACACACATACTAACTCCCAAATATCCCCAACAAGACATGGTGACACTAGGAGGTCCATGCTCTGCAACATAAGAAATGACAACAGGTTGAATCCATGCAAGGAAACATGAAAAAAGTCCACATAACTTTTCAACAAAGAATCTTGTTGCCAGTTAAGAACATGGAAAGATAGAGACAAGGGGAACATATTCCATACACAAAGTTTTCTTGAAAGTACTCACTATCTGATGAATGGGGGGATGATAGTGTGCTGGCGGATTAAATCAAATTGGAAGGACACTAGCGCCCAAGTTGGACACCAAGATGCCATTGCACAGGTGTCCTGAAAATTGCATTCAAGACTGGTTTCATGCTATAGTCCAATTTTGGCATTGGTGTCTTGTTTCTGTGGAGTGCTGGCCAGAGAGCCAACAAAAGCTTGTTTATAGATCTCCAAACCAAGGACAACAGATAGGAACTCCAAGGAAAGTACTACAACACAAAACAAATGTAGAAACGATAAAAATGATGGAGACCAAGATGAACACTACCACCCGATCTCCAAACCACAAGCACATGAAGGAGACAACTCCCAAGGATCTGCATAGCTATTGGTGTGTTCAAGTTTTCCAAATATGGGCCATTCAATCTCTTGAGAGATGAGTTCTTGTGAATTGCTACTCATGAAAGGTGGATTATGTATAATGACTATTAATGTGCAGATGATTCATAAAAACTGTAACGATTCACTACAGTAAACCATCACATTCATAAAAACGCAATAGCTAAGAAGCATCATAATGGATGCTTCATAAATGAGGTAGCAAGCTACGCAGATTTAATTGTGGAGGGGAAATCCATAGAAAAAACACGCTTGAGCTGAAAGTAGTATTAGAATGATTTTTCTCCAGCAAAGTCTTGGTGTTCCATCACCATGTACCTCACAAAGACCATTCAATTTCATGAGTGATAGGTTCTTGTAAGCCATTACACGTGAAAGAAAGGTAATGAGAGATGAAAAAAAAGTTGAGTACACAATTATAGCTGATAAGAGATGAGTTCTTGTAAGGTTCCACGCATGGAGAATGACTCAGTATGAACATCCAGCTGATTATCAAAAACAAAAAGATGCCACATAACAAATGTTTCCCTTGGTTCCATGACTACACAAAAGGCTCCATGTCAAGTTAGGCAGAAAATAAGACAATAACTTCAGTTGAAAGCTTTGAAAACTTCAGAGCAGCATCCTCATATAAATAATAAATTGAACAAAATATCTCATTAAATCATTAAAAATCGGTTTATATAAATTATTATGCCATCAATTTGTAAAATGAATAGTTTTGCATGAACTTTTAACATTTTTAAAATTTCAACATGACCCAGAGCTGAGGTTTTGTACATTATACATCAAAAATAAGCAATCACATAACATTAAAGCACAAATAGTGATAAATAGAAATATTAATTTTATACAATAATGATGGCAAAAAAGCCTAAACATAATAAAATGATTCACCCATGGACAAGATAAATGCAAATTTAAGAACTGGATTTTTATAAGCATTTAAACAGTTGATTGTCCACAAAATCTTAATACAAGAGGCTTCAAGGAACTAAACAAACACAACTTAGGTGAAGCTTCAAATGCATATATATTCTTCCAGTTCCAGGCACTTATAAATCCATATATATAATCTTTGAGTGAAATCTTCAAGGAACCCTGCCATGCAAATTTTTTTGCCGTAAATATGAAATCATATGTTAGTCACTAGCCTATCAAAATTTAGAACATTAATGGATTGAATTATAACAAATCCGAGTCAACATTAGTCATAAGTTATGACACCTAATTAAATGGATTGCTTCACCATTACGTTGAAGATGCACAATACATACAGAAAGAATTATAACACACAAGGTACCTGTTTCTTTCTCAATCTGCTACTCAAACACTTTGCTGTTGACTCCAGCCCTGTATAAGTGCAGAGGCCTGTGTTCTTTATTTGCTTCTATATTTTCTTCCATGAAAGAGGAAATGTCCAGGTGAGTACCTGCTGGAACAAAGAAAACATCTCCTTCCTGAACATTAGTTGTTAACTCATCATTTACGAGTTTTTGTGTCAATACCCCCTCCCCATATAGAATTAAAAAAATGGATGGTCCTGAGACTGCTGGAAATGTTATGGTTGTGCTAAGGGGGAGGATACAACGATCCACTTCAAACTCATAGAAAGGTGGTGAGTATCGTGTTGTAAAGGGATTCAAAGGCACCCCTTGCAAAATCTCTGGCAAGCCCTGAAACATTTCACAAAGACTAACTTGAAATAACCTCAAATAGAAAAGAATTATTAACTATTCATAAAACAATAAAGAAGAATCACTTGATAAGATATCTCACCTGTTTGTATGTTAACATCGAACAAAGTGTTTCAACATCACGGTACTTTGGGGTCAGGCCAGCCCGCACAACATTATCTGATGTAGCCATGCATTCAACACATTCCCCATACAAGTATGCATGGGGTTCATTTGCATCTAAATAAAGAGCTTCCCCAGGAGCAAGCTTGACATAATTAAAGAAGAATGCAGATATAACACCAATATCATTTGGGTATTGCTTTTCCAGCCTTAGAACCAGTTGCTCTTTTAGTGTCAAATTCCTCACCTGTTGTGAATCAAAACAAAAGTTTCAGAAGGAGAATATAATGTTTCCAATACTTAGGAATCTCAAACACTGACATGAAACGATTAGAAAGTATATCTAGTGACCTGCCTGATTCTCCCGATTCAGCCGCACTATTAACTCCATCAGTGCCTCCATTACTGCCTCTTTATCAATTGTCATGAGTTGAGTAAAAGCAGACTTCAGTGACATTTTCACATGATCATCACCTTGGTCCCTCGGTTCTATATTCATGAGTTCTATTGTTCTTGATTCTCCAAGAATATTCTCAATCTCAGGAACAGTTTGTAAGACATTCTTAAGCTCCTGCAGAAAGTATACAACATAGGTACTGAAATCAAATATTATGTGTGAGTTGTGATGACATAATTTTTCCGATGGCCTATGATTAGAATTATCCTTGTTTTAAGTGTAAAGAGAAAAAACGTTTCATAGCAGTTGACCTCTTCTTCACTTCCTAATGTTTTTCCACAAAGTTGGTTGGGTGGCAACCACAAGTTCTAAAGAAGACTCATTGATAAAATGGCCAATAATGGAAAATGCTGGAGTATGGATAAGATAGCCAAGGGAGGGTTGGATTCAATTAATAGAGAAAAGAAAGAGTGTGAAGATGGGCATTTGAAGGTTGACATTTAAATATAAGAGCTCTAAGAAGATCTAGATAGGTACATGACAGAAAGAAATATCAGAGTGAAAAAGCTACTTCAAAAAGTTATAGAGATGTTCATGGTGCAAAGAAGATCATTAATGAGCAAGTCAAACAAGGAAAGTGTTGTGACATTTTCACACCATCGCCCCATTGCAAATCGGGACCCCCTCTTTTCGCTTGGCAGTAGGAGTAGATATCTTGGTAGGCCTTAGTTTAGTGGCAATTTCGAAGCTTTCAAGTCAATAGGGTTAAAGTGATCAAATCTAGGTACGGGTCATGCCCATTTGATAGTCAAGCCAATAGAGGAGGAGAATTGTAAGCAAGTCTTCAACACTTAGTTAAATTCTCAGAAGTCTAAGATCTGATATGACATTGGCAAAACTGATTTGGAGTCTAAATCATTGAAAAAGAATAGAAATCTAGTTGAAAAGGATTGAAATATGGCGAGTCAAAATGGAGACAATATGAAGTGAAGACAAGGTGCAATGGTAAGACCAGATTGAACATGGAAAACAACAAATTATGAGGTCTTTTTTATCAGGTCTGAAATTGAACAAGATAAAAATCATGAAGAAAGGTTGAATTGATGACAAGAGAAGAGGGAAATTCTAAGAGAAAGACCAATGATTAAGATGACGAAGACTTGGAAAACTCTTGTGAAACCTGTCCCAAGGTAGGTCGGAATCCGACCTCACCTTGGACAGGGCTGTCCAAGGGGAGGTCAGAATCTGACCACCTCATGGACAGGCTTGTACAAAGACCCCCAAAATTCCGCCACCTAGTCTTGGTAAAAATTCAAACCCATAATGATTCCTATCATGAAGATGATCATTTTGGATCACCACAAAGCTTTTACATCATGAAACCTGATCAAAATTGATGACGAAACCAACTTCCTTCGTGCAAGAAACATGAAATCAGATCTCAAATCTGTAAGAGTTTGTGATCAAATCTCAAAATTCAAAGTGAAATCAATGATCCAAGATGAGTTTCAAGTCTGAAAATGACAAGGTAAAAGGTGAAATTGAGTCTGTTTCATGAGAAGGCATACAAAAGTCAATTGGACAAGCAAGAATGCTGTCCAAGGAGAGGTCGAAATCCAACCTCACCTTGGACATGGCTGTCCAAGGGTAGGTCGGATTCTGACCACCTCTTGGACAGGCTTGTCCATGAACCCTTGAATTTCTGCCAGCATCTTGGAGGAGAACAATTCAGTCTTGCAAACCAAAGTTACCTCCAAATTCAATGAAAAGGGGCTAATATAGGTCAGCCATGATGAAAAATACATCATTAAATGCAAATAGAAAATCATTTATTAATTGTCACCTTGTATTTAAGCCAAGTCAGCCAGCATTGGAGAATTAAAAATCAAATTTTAAATCTTTATTTTCCCTCCTAGTTGGATCGGCCTAAGCAAAGGGTGGTATCTCTTCATCAAGTCGCCCATATAAGAGAGATCAAGAATCTATTTCAAACACACCAACAAGGCAATTACAAGCAGATCAATCAAAGAGAAGAACAGATCCATTTAGAAAGTCTGCGAATCTCACATCAGCTATTCGAATTTGGGAAGCAAATTGAAAGCATTTTTGAGATCAGACTCGAGGAAACATCAAATTTTGGGCAAGTTCAAGAGTTTAAACTCATATTTTCAAGTCTACAAGGGTGTGAGCTTTCAGATCTGGGCAAGAAAATCAGAATTCAAGACAAACACATACAATCCTTAGACTTTACAAACCCAGATTTTTTATATCAGCCAGCAAGCTAAACATCTAAGTGACATTTTAAATGGGATTTCAAGTAGGATTGGGATTTGTTCAATGCTAATTCATGGATTAATCCAAATACAACTCCAACACTAAGATTAGATAGAGTTCATTATCTTGTTTATACTCACCATTTTAAGAACTTAACACAAACATTTTCTTGTTCTGCAAGGTGAGATGAAGGTGACTTTCAAAATGAAGTTGGCAAGCAAACAAGATGGCGTGGAGCTGGACCATTCATATACAAGGATGACTACAAGACCAAGGTCAACATGGAGGCATCATTGAGGCAACTCACAAGTCATTCATCAAGTTAGCAAAGCAGTTCGAGATCGAAGGTCAAAGTGAAGATGCGAACCCAAGAACAAGTTCAAGCCCTCAAGATGGAATTCAATGAACAAGTCTACAAAATGGACAAAATTATCACCATCTTGAATTTCTTTCGGAAATCCAAGATCAACTAGAATGATCCAACCATCACTTCTACAAGAGCGATATCAAGGCGAGATACCAATACAAGCAAGTTCAAGACATCAATGAGAAGGTTTAAAAATAAATAGGATGGAGAAGATTCAAGAAGATGAAGCAATTTGGGAAGATAGGCCTTTACAATCAATCAAAGACTTAATAATGTAGACTATCAAGAGATATAAGGAATTGATCAAGTCCACAAGATAAAGCATGTTGAGGTGGCATCCACTCATCTTCAACCAGTCAGAAAATTCCAATTTCACATGTCCAAGAGCATCATCAAATTATCACAAGTGTACATGTAGAGAGCATCTAATGTCTATACCTAGCCAATTTTCTCATTGGTTCTCAAAAGCAATGAAATTTTTTCATTGGCCCATAAATTGGTGTCCAATTGTAATTGGTCAGCATTCAATGCTTGTAGCTAGTAGTTGGATTAGGATTGTGTTGGCTTAATCTTAGCCATCGGTTCCAAATCAATCGGAGCTGTTCATTGTACTTGATCTCCCTATAAAAGGCAAGGTCTTCTCATTTGTAAAGAGAGAGATTTACATAAATTGTTGCTAATATACTACAAAAATTGTTCCTTCTTCATTATTGTTATCATGGTGAATGCTTGTGAAATTTTGGAGTATTGCATGGTTTCTACATTTCCTCACTTAGAGTAGATTTCATTTATGTTGAGTAGAAGTAGAGGTAGATGAATAGAAGATGTTATTGGTGAATCATGGTGAAAACTAGTGTCTATACCTTTCGGTATTTGTTGATGGCAAGTATCAGTGTAAGGTTAGTTTGGGCCTTATTGCAAGCATTTAACTTCAATTGGAAATGTTCATTTGGATTGCGGATATTTGAATGAGTGTTGACAATATGAAAATCATTCACACATCCTTAGAAGCAAGCAACCTCCTATGTGTAGTTGATTTGGCAAAGCAAGGACTGGTTAGAGTCTCACCTCACCATCAATAGTCTCTTACATTGTAGAATTAGCCTAGCCTTCTAAACCCATTTCTTTTGCACATTGTTTCATTAGAAGTAATTGAAGGGCCTACATTGTTAAATCATACACATTTGCAAAGTTGATGTCCATTGAATGAATAGTGTAAATCCCCAAGTGATTACCAGCAAATCACATCACACATATGAGTTTAGTCCACAATAAGAAGGAATCTTGAGGTTGTCTTAATTGATTTGTAATGTCCCCTTTTTAACACACCATGGTTGGTGGTTTGAATTAGCCTATCAGTGGCCTTCGTAGGCTAAGTCAGTTGGTTAAAGGGTCTCAGTTGGCAGAACCAGAGGCAAATTCCCACTCCAAAGGTCAAGGATGTTCAGGGTTGCTCTTCATTTGGATCAGTTTGGCACACTTACTATTTATAATAAGTGTCTAATTCAGGAAAGTCAGGGTTTCTATCTTTAGCAAGACGCCTGAACAACTTGGTGGCAATGTTGAGATTCAGTATTTGTTGATTGGAGCAGTTATTCAGGGACTTCTTATTTATAGTAAGCCAATTATGCCCATGTTGCTATTTTTGGCAGTGCACCTAGACTTGGTATTAGCAGGGTTCATCAGTTGATGAAGTGAAATAAGTTTATTGGCTCAAGTTTAAGGTATTAATTATTAATAAAGAATTCTTTATTAATAATTTATTATTAAAAGTTATAATATAAAGTTTATAACTTTAATGGGCCTAAGTCATCATTAAATGTTATTATATGTTTTTTTTAGTATTGGCGCCTAACTTTGGAGAATATCATATTTCAAATGCAACAAAAACAAATACACTTACAAGTTATGTGAAGTGTAATCAAGAAGACACTTGATCGATTTCCTACTTGAGAAATATAAAAAGCCAAAGGGTAGGGAAATCAATTCATTCTATGACATTGTTTTTGCAGGATTTTGTGAAGAGGATTTGTGCGAAGGTTTTGTAGCTGTATTTGGCTTGAGAAATTGCAAATTTCTCTAGTTATTGGCACTCTGAACTGGTGAGATATC
The DNA here is from genome assembly GCA_027943335.1 of Chamaecyparis obtusa. NCBI lineage: Eukaryota > Viridiplantae > Streptophyta > Pinopsida > Cupressales > Cupressaceae > Chamaecyparis > Chamaecyparis obtusa. The sequence goes on from BSBK01000997.1 coordinate 1,020,232, forward strand.
CAGTGAAATTGTGCAACGGCAATGGCTTTATACAAAAGCCATGATTGTGCTCAAAAGTGAAGAAATTGGGGGTTTGACAGAATAGAATTTCTTTCAGTTTAGTTTGTAGAGGGTTAAGAGGTAGCAAATAATACAAATCACGATCATTCAAGACAGAGTATGAATTTAATAAGGCAGCCGCATAGAGTCTAGAAGCCCCATGAGCATTTTAAGGGTGACGTGGGTGTTTTGGAGAGCACATTTGGAGGTTTTTGAGTACCATTGGATCATTCCTTCTTTGGTGTCTATGAGTATTTATTTTCAGACAGAGCTGCAATCAATTTGAGACCATGAACTCAAGTTGCAATCCATTGCCAGGTTTCCTAGTTGCAATAAATTCACTCCTTATTATATTAGTTGATCAATGAATGTAATCCATTTCCAAAATATTTGCGAAATGTTGCAAAGATAGTTTGATTTCATGTATTGTAGTATATTTGCAAGTCTACCTCATTGAAAAATCAGATTATTGGTGAAACCAGCTTATTAGTTTGCATGCAAAGTGTTTGACAAAATATCAAACATCCATAATTGAAACAAATCGAGTGTTTGTCAGTTAGAACTCGCAGGGGTTCTTACATGATCACACAATTATATACATTGTTTAGCATCTAAGCTTCCTTATTCAAAAGATGATTGGATATTTGAACTTTGGTGTTTCATCTTGGAATATTAAGTGTTTTTTCTTGCATGTTGTAGTGGTCACAAAACTCACATCAACAGGAAGGAGGTAGAAGAAGAGAGCCAGAATCAGAAATTTAGGAAGCAATGAACACGGCAAGAGGAATTTGGACATGAGAAACATGGGAAACAAGATCATGTCAATACATCAATGCATAGAGAATTTTCAACAATAAAACAAGGGAAACATTGAAAATGACAATTAAATGGAGGAAGACAAAGAAAGAGTTGGAAAAACAATGAAAACTACTCATATAGGATGAAAATAATGATGAAGCTGGCCCACATTTGTGAAAGACTTAGCAGACAGGCAATGCTGACAGAGAGACACGTCCCCAAAGAGCACAAAAAGACATTTTTTAAATGTAGAAGAAAGAATGTCTAAAAATGCCTCTAGTAACTTGAGACAAAAGACAAAAAGAAAATTGTTTCCCTATAAAGAAGTATCTTAATTAGCAAAGAGAAAGAAATACCAGGTAGATATTTTAAATGTAGAAGAAAGAGTCTCTAAAAATGCCTATAGTAACTTGAGGCAAAAGACAAAAAGAAAATTGTTTCCCTATAAAGAAGTATCTTAATTAGCAAAGAGAAAGAAATACCAGGTAGATATGTCTATTTGTAGTTTAAGTCAATTATTGTTGTTAGATACTCCCCACTCATTGTTGAAACAAGTACCCAATAACAAGGAGAGTTTATAAGACAATCAAAAGAACCAATCAAAGTGGAAGCAATGTTCTTTAAAAGAAAGTGAAACATAAGTTCAATTTAGGGTTTGAAATTTTACAAAATAATAGTGGAAGAAATTTTATATCAGATGCTGCAGAATGGGAACAATCAAGTGGAGCAGATGATGCGATAAACGCAATACAACAAAATTACCCAACACCGACAAGTACATCTTTGACAAGGATATATGTGGTGGCAAACTATCTTAAAGAATACAATTGAAGGCGACAAAATATGAGTTAGTAATTGTTGTTGCAAGGGAGAGCTTGGCAAACTATATGGAAGAGAGTTGCCTCAATAACAAAAAAGAAACAAATATTGTGAGGCTGTGCATGAGATCAGATTGTTGAAGTTCACAAAATGGAAATCAGGATTCGGCTTGTCCATACAATATCTTCCAGTAAATTCAGCCCTTCATTTGCATAGTCTCTAGGATAACATCATCCAGCTTACTGATAACATTTAAGGAACATTTGAAAATTATAGCAGAATTTTAAAAAAAATGATAAGTTAGCCTCTGACTGAGTGAGAAAAAAAAACGAAAAAAAGTTAGCCTCTGACTGTGTGAGAAAAAATTCCACATTTTAATTAGCCTCTGACTGAGTGAGAAAAAAGTCCACATTTTAAGTAATTTAATTGCTCTCTCCAAAATGACCAGCTAATTTTTAATTATCTTGGGCAGTGTCTTTCATGATGTTAATTTTTTGTCTTTTTATGCATAGTAAAGAATGCAGTTTGTGATAATTGCACGAGACAAATGACTGAATTTGTCAAAATGTGCTTGAAAATCAATACAAGGAAACAGAAATTACCTGTGCGCTAACAAATCCACACAAAGCCTCAAACTCGGTGAGAGCTAGAGCCATCTCAGGCTTATGATTAGAGTCCTTATAAACCTTTGGCTGAGCCTGATGCAAAACTTGAGCTAGATCCTTGTCTGGATGTGCTTGTATGGACAAAGCCTTCCCCACTGAAAGAACCTAGATGAATCGCACAAAACTATAAGTCTCTTTTAATAGGTCCACATAACGCTCATAATTCATAATAGATAAATAACTAAGGATGAATCTCACAGATAGCACTGTTACGTTAAAGGTACAAATAAAGTAGTCAGTAATTGTTGTAAATTGTAACAAAACATCATCAATCACTTCTTGTCAGGATTTGCTATGGCTGTTTTTGAATATAATCAACTAGATAATATTTTAAGAAATTTGAAGTCAACGACAGTTAACGAAGAACACAATTTCTAACACAGCACTAAAAGTATCTCATATTATAGAGAGATAATTGTCTGCCCCAACAGAAGAAATACCCTCAAGGGCGATGGTCAAAGGGAAAGTCCCCTTCCTTTCCCTACATTTCCGGAATGATGTTTGCCTTAATGGCAAAAGAAAATGTTAATGGGACATACAAGACATGAGCTGAGTACCAAAGAAAAGAACTACTCCAATTTACTTCCCGAGGCCATTTAAAGGAAAATGACTAAAGTGAAAGATTGGTTATGAGTGAATTCCCTTCAAATGCAAGTTCTGTCATGAGTATAGGCACTTCCAAAGGGACTGCTCGAAAAAGCCAACAGCAAATCAACTGAAAGAATGTCGTCGCTTCTCCTGTCATTCTAAAGAGGCTGCCGAGAACAGTGCAGCAGCCAAGCAATCGACCTTGGATTCAATTCTCAAAGCTAAAAGAAAATAAAGCAAAAAAATAGAGGCCCGCCTTATGGAATTTAGAGGCAATATTTGTGGGATAATAATATCAGTTGAACAGGATTTCTCGTCTGTGTTCGCTTCTGAACTGCAAATTGGGTGTGTTAATCCGTCCACTCTTTGGGTTGATCAATCCCAGAAAATTATGTATGACAAATCGCTTGTGACCCCGGCTTCATTCTACTACCCAAAATCTTTGTCAACGCCTTAAAACCAATGGTTGTAATCTAGGTATTTTATAACTAATAAATCACGTTTTTGTATTTTAAAACAAAACATTATTCTAAATTTCTATATTGGGGAACTTTTTTCTTCAAAAGAATTTTTAAATTTACCTTGAACAAAAAGGGCAGATCAATTCCCCACCGTTCCAGCACCTTATCTCCAAGTGCTTCAGGGTGCTCCTGCAACCAGCTTCTCAAGGGCAATTTTTCAACATGTTCTTCTTCGAAATCTACAAGACTATGCCCAGAATCATGGGTGCCCATCCAGAGCTCTGCATAGGGTTTATCTTCTTCTGGGGGAGATTTGGTTATAAGAGAATATAGCCTCCCAACATCCCCAGTGCCTCCGTGCCTACCCCATTCATAGTTTTGCACTGTACAACACAACCTTAATACCTTGTTCTTCGAATCCCCTCCTGTCATTCTGAAACAAAGAAAAAAATTCAGGATTGAGCTTGAGACTTTTCTCAAGCAAATCCGGTAAGCCCGTGCATTCCATTAAAAACGTAATGATGGGAGGTATTTATCGATAGGCTACGTCGCTACAGATGAGTATAATGCAAGAGAAAGCATTCAGTGCATGAGGCAGACATGAAAGGGACATCAGCACACCCACGTTGGCTTTGAGTGAATATGAATAAAGTGAAAAGTGATGGAATGGAAGATCAAACCACCCGTAAATCCAGAATACCATTTTTCTCGTTGAAGAATTTTGTCTTGTTAATCGTCATTTTGACTTCTTGTCTCGTTTGGGCATGGGACATTCGGAGGATTTCGTGAAAATGCTTGCTAAAATGTGATATTCATGGTTTAAGATCGTCGGCTGTGAAGATTACCTGTCATTCTCAGCATCGGTCAGAAGATATATGTGGCGCATCATTCGGTTGAAGATTTTTAGTTAGGGATGCTTTAATCTTGGCAAAGACATTTTTTATTATTAGATTTATATTGCGAATATAATTTTGCTTAACAAAACATTTATGTGTTCAAGTTTTAATGTACAAGAGTTTTAAAAGGAAAAATGTCAACCTATTTTAAATATATTAAATGTTCTATTAAATAGATTATTTATTATTATGGGGAGAGTAGATGTACACTAGTATCATGTATTTTTAAAATGAAATACATATATTTAACATATATAAATATATTAGTATATTTATATTTCTAAATAAAAATATATATAAAATAAGTCGAAAGATTAATAATATCAGATTTCCACAATCCATATTTAATTACAATTGCATTTCTGGATTTGATTGTGTTTGTTTTTAGCATCAACATTTCGGATCACACTCCGTGATCCATCATCAGGAATAGAGAGAGCAAGGATGGTAAAAATGTTGAAAGATATCAAATTTAATTCATCTAATATTTATGAATATAAATAAATTATTAAATTTTGCATTGAAAAAATAGAAAAATTATAAATAAACAAAAAAATAAAGTTACTAAAAATATCAACTTATTGACTTATTTACTTCAAGCAACATCAATCTATCAATATGTATTCCCTTTTGCAAAGTTTTGACAATTTAAAAAATAAATTTAGAAAGATATCCCATTACCTAAAGGCATCAATAATTTTTATCCTATTCAATAGAAAGTTAAGATTATTTCATAACAACATTAACTCATAACAAACCTATAAGAAAAATAGTAATGGAAGGTTCTGACAACTACTAGCACTGTCCAGAAAACATCAAATAGAGGAAATGTCAGAGTATATATTTTGTTTGCACCAAAAAATGGGTTTCTACTAATTCTTAGTGGAAGATTTTGCACTTCCACCTCAAAGTAAAACAAACACATGTAGACCAAAATCATTCCCAAAACTCGCAGACATTGCAATGCAACCTGATTACTTCAGTTTGTCTGAATAGAAAAAAAATGTCATTTTACTAAAGAAAATTTGACAAAATTTAAATCAGATATAGTTAGCAAAGCATAAAACAAGGAAGTGGCATAAGTGGCAAAACAATGTATAAAGCACACACTAATAAGCAATTCTAATAACCTAAGATAGCCAAAAGTTTTCCATTTACCATATGGGCAATATTAATACAAAAAATCTCAAACATAAATATTATGATGAACCTATTAGTACTGCTAAATTTTCCAGCAAAAAGACTGTGTTCTGAATTTTTTATAATTCACCAAAGGAGTTTCTTGTCTGGTTATGATAAGCCTTTTAATTTTTACTCCATGTCCTCAGTTTGCAAAGGAACTATTTCTTATGTTCCCAAAAACCCTAGGAGGAGCATTGTTAAAATAACCCTAAGCTTTTGTTTTGAAGATAAACCCTAGGTCATTGATAAATTTTATAATCGATCATTACTTTTTCAGACACTTAAGTTCCTCATTAAAGCATGTGTCTTTTTTCATCATCAGGGGGGGCCAAAGTCTTTAAAAATTGATTTACCTAGTGAGCCTTTTAATTTTTCGTAGGTTTTAAACCCTGTCAATTTTTAATTTTTCCTAAGTCTCTACGGTCATTTTTCCTAAGTCCCAATGATTTATCAAACGGTTAAACCTTTCCTTGATCTAATGGTCAGCGTAATCCCACAATGAAGAAATGATTGAAGATTAATGATCGTGAGGTTGCAACAGTTGTTAGATGCTTTAGTAATGAAAAGATCAAAGTAGGTGTGACCAGTCTTTCAAGTTTTATATCTACCAACCAATCAAGATAATCTAACGGTGTATGTGAACTGGGCCCAGTCATAAAGGAATTAAAGTACCATCAAATATATTTTGAATTTTTTATCTAACGGTTGGTGTAATCCCGCAATGAAAAGTTAACCAAGGATTACTGATTGCAGCATCACGCCAGCCGTTAGATCTTCCAGTCAGCAAGGTATGACGTCAGTGGGGCTGAGAGATAAAGCTTCGAAAAGGTTCTGACATGTCTCTTTTCATCTAACAGTTGTCGCAATACCTTAATGAAAAGGTGAGGAAAGATTAGTGATCGTGGGATCACGCCTACTGTCCAATCGTCCAGGGTAACATAAAGCAAGCTAGTGGGGTCAACTCATAGTGAAATAAGGATGACCATTGGATGATCTTAATCCAACAGTGATCGTGAAATCTAAATGCTAAGTGGGTCCAAGAGGATATGGTTTTAATCATCGTTAGATCTATTTTGATCAAATGAAAGGTGTGAAGCCGCAATGGAAAGTTGATCGATAAATAGTGATTAAGGGATCATGATAACCATCCGATATGTTTTAAGTAAAGATGACGGTTTTGTTTTAAACTTGCTCTATTTGGTACGAAAGCTTTCATATCTGTTAGACTGTAGAATTTCAAATTTTCAAAGAGTTATGGCAAGAACGTGTGGCATGGCTGGCAAGAATTAATGATTTTTGCATACGCAGTATATCTCTCAAACATTTCATTTCTAAAATCAAAGCTACAAAATTTGTGGAATACTTTGGTGGAGAAAAATTGCATAGCAATTGTTATTTTCTGAGAAATTGTTAACCGATGAGTGCTTCTGTGATTTATTGTGTCTTTGTTATTATTTGTCTGTGAATCCTATTATAGAGGTTTGGGAGAAGATTTCATTGTGTTCTTGTTTTCAAATTGTTGTTAAAACCCTATTTTCAAGATGGCACCAAGAAGAGAATTCAAAGGGAAAGTAGAGTATCATGAAAGGGTTGTTTGTGATTACCTCCTACAACAACTTGACTATTCTACTAATGATGTATCAAAGATAAAAGAACTAGTCCCCAAGAACCCTAGGCTTAGGGTTGCAGATGATTTATATGATAAAGGGAACTATATGAGGGATGCAAATATTGGGGTTTTTGGTCTGGTCTTGTTTAGGGCTAGTTTTGGACAAAGGCATGCCTTTTCTCCCAATAGTAATGTATGGCAATTCGAAGTTGGAAAACTTGTTCCTAATGTCTTTATGGATGTTGATATTCTACTTTAAGTTGCACATAATTATGATCATGTAGCAAGGGTTGTTAAGGATATAAATGGAAACTCTTTGATTAGTATTTTACTTGAGGAAATAAGAGAAGTTTTTGGATTGAGTGAGCCAACCAATGACCTAGAAAAGATAGATTTTGATGAGCTAAAGCAAGTCTACAATGCCCAGAGAGATTATCTCATGAATGATCCTTTGAGGGAGTTTTTTAACAAGGTTGGAGGTTTGATTGTAGTAGGCCCTAATACAAAAGAGCCCCTCAAATTAGATTATTTCAATCTGAAGGCAAAGGGTATGTATTAGTCATTGTGTCAAATTTTTGGTGAAGATTCTAAAGAGGAGATGTCAGTTCATTACATGTTCATGATGGCACAGATCTTGCACCCTTACCTAGCAGTCACTTTTGACTTTGCTCCATATTTAGCTAAATTGATACATGAGGGATTGATAGGAATTCAAAGAGCCAAAGTTGATAGGCCTTTTGGTTGGTATTCCCTAATGATGTACATGTTTCTATACAAGGGTGCAGACTACTTTGAAAAGGAAATGAACCTAATGAAGGAGAAGGACGATGAAGAAATGTCAGTCCAATCATGGAACTTAAACATGACTTGGGATAGGAATGAAGCTAGTTTTGTAGCTTTTGATAGATGTTTTGCATCAAGGCTTAGAGCCTTATTATTCTCAAAAAACCCTAGAGTCCCAAGAATCCTCCTAGATTTTCTTAGACCAAAGCAATATGCTACTGATATCAAGATTATGTCCAATTAGGGTGATATTATCTTATATCATGTATCTACTATTTTTAGAGTGTATGGCTTCAAGGATACTCCTTTTATCCTATCATATTAGGTTCCTATAAAGATTGGGATAGCAGATATTTTGAGATAGATTGGAGGTTTACAAGATGTTACCCTCACGGGAAGAGGAAGAGGAACTATCTTTTCAATAGTCACTATAGCCCACCAATTTGTGATTACAAAGGGTGGTTGATCACATATGGATAAGGTTTTGGAACCATATCATATGGCTACTTCAGTAGCTAGGTCTACAGATCCAGAGGGTTTTTACAATGACATGTTCAAGAAGAGAACCAAGTGTGCCTCCATGGATCATGTTTTCAATTTCCCTGAAGACGTCATCAAAAATATCTTTGATTTATAGGATCAAGAGATTAGGAAATAAAAGTGGCTAGTGTATAAGAAAACACTAGATTTTGTTCAACACTTTGTTAGGGATTATGATCCCTTGAAAGATTTTAAACCATTGGAGAAGAAGGTGGAAGCTCTTATGAGCCACGTTGAGGGTATAATACAAACCCTAAATGAGAAGGACATGGTGATGCAGACAGAGCTAGAGAGGACTAAATTTATCTTGAGTAAGCCTGCATTTTCTAGAATCGCACCCCTGGGAAGATATATTATACAAAAGAGAATTGGATACAGTGTGGTGGTGTCAGGCCCATATACACAACAAAAGGGTCAAAGGGAAGAAGATATCCCTTCCTCTTCTAGAGGAATAGAAATACAAGATCAAGCAAGGGATTCTCCCTTATCACTAGAAAATAGGCCTATAGAAATTAACTCTGATTCCTCACCTCCCTAAAAGAGACAGAGGATAGAAGAAAGACAACAACATAGTGAGGAAGCTTACTCTCCCACCTAATCACCACTTAACCTTGATAATCAATAGGAGGTGACAGAATAGTTACAGAGAATGGGGAGCTTCGGTCAAATATTCATGATCTATGGGGAAATAAATGAAGGAGTACTTGAGCCTCCCAAGGATGCAGAATTGGACTTAATTGTAGGGGAGTTGGTCAGAAAGGAACTAGACCCCATCACTAGGCAAGCTTGTGATGAGTTTCTTGCAGATGATGCTTTTGTCAAAGCTAGGGCTTTTTATGTAGTTTTTGTGGAGAACTCATATAAGTCAGTTCAAGGAAACATGTGAGAATAGGCAGGAACAAAATCCACAAAAGGACCTTACAATCATCGAGGATGAGGTAAGAAAGGAGATTATGGAAAGATTTGAAAAAGTTACTCCAGAACAGGGGAGAGAGCTAGTAAGAAATGCAAGGGTACTCATCCTCCCTGAATGGGATATTGCTGATGCAATTTTCCTAGATGTTGTTAGGAAATAGATCACACCAGTACACAAGACCAAAGAAGAAGCACAACAGGCTATCAAAGGTGTTACTTTCAGTGATGACCACCAAGCTTTGGTCATGTGGTCTCTAAGAAAAGATCAAGGAAACGAGGGGAAACAGATTGTCAGAGGTGATCTTTCTGGCAGTCTCTTAGTGATGAGAGTCAGCGAGACTTCAGGGGCTGAAGCATCAGGAATGGCCCTAGAAACTGCTAAGCTTAGCATGAAGGTAGCAGAGAGGGAAGATAGAGAGAAGGAGGAGCTCACATTAAAACTTGAAACAATTTTAAAAGATTATGGTGAAATGAAAAAGGAGATTAGTGAGAAGGATAAAATAATTGCAGAATTGAGAAGGCGGTTAGGAGAGCAAGGTCTGATTCAAGTGCCTGCACAATTACAAATTTCTTCCTCCCCTGCCATACCTCCTTCATCTAGTCCCATCATTGAATACCCTCCTTCCCCTCTACCTCCATTCACTCATGAGGATTTGTTAATTGAGAGAGAAATCTTGGAAGATGCTATAAGGGCCCTCATTGAGAAAGGCAAAAGAACAAAAAGTGAGAGGCAATTATTTAATGAGATAAAGTTAGAAGTCCATATGAAATATGAGGACAAAATAAGAGATACAATTTTGCAGTCTGTTGAGGGTATTGATCCAAAGGGAATTTACCAGGCTAGGGAAGATTTGATGAAAATTTTGAATTCTTTCAAGGAGAAAGTTTCCGCTGTGGACCCAATTTTGGATAGGTGGGTTGCCAGAAAGGACAAAATGAAATTCTTTTATTCTTTAAATAAGTCTAAATAGGGTGCAAATGAACAAATAAAAAGTACCCACAAGTTAGTTAGGGGCTTGTTTGAGTTTGCAGTCAAGAGGGAGAATGTGAAATGAAAGGCATTCTTCATTGAGGGGAAGATATTCTTAGGATTGTTTTCAAATGTTTCCCAGTCTTTTTAGAAAGAATGGAGAAATAAAGGAGTAAAGGGTATGGTTAGGACAACTAGATGATGAGTTGTCAATCATAGTAAGTAGCATTTTGAATGTAGATAGTAACATCCTTTTTGTCCAAACAATTAAAATTTTGGAAAATGCTAGGGTACACTTTGGGTCCCTTAATAAAGAGGTTCAACAGGTAGAGGTTGATTGGGATGTCTTGATAGAAAAGAGAGATGAGGTGGTTGCTTCCCCTTGGTTCAATGAAGAAATCTACAAGTCTTGGGAAGATGCATACTCCTCGGAAGAAACAAGGACAGACCAGACACCCATTGAAATTATAATAGGTGGCACCTCCCCAACTCCTTAAACAAAGAAAATTGCAGAGAGAATTTTGTATGGAGGAGTAAGTACAAGGGCAACACTTGTCAGAGATAGAACTATTTTTGGAAACTATTGCAAAAGGCTTGGTGCACAAATTCAGAGGACAATTTTTTAAAAGTGCAACAAAACAACTATTTTGTACTTACTGACTTTTGTCTCTTATGATGTAACTTTTTGTCTTTTCCTAAATGATCTGTAGCTTGTTTGCAATCCTTATTTTCTATAAAAGGATTTCTAGGATCATTTAGAAGGACCAAAACTTGAATATTTTTTTCTTGCAAGTTTTGAGTCTAGGGTATAGTAGATTGTATTAGGTTAAGTTATTTATGAGAAATATAAAATTCTCTAATTTTTAGCCATTATTGAAGTGGTGTATGATTTAAAGCATAGTGTATACATGAAACATGATTCAGTAAATTTAAATACAAAATCCAGGGTTTACATCTCTCCTTTGTGTATTACTTCTTTGAGTTATGAGTTTTCAAAATTAATTGCATAGAGTTCTTACGTGTATATGTTGTTATTCCTCTACTTTGATCTAGGATCAAATTAAATAGCTTTAGTATGAACATAGATTCTTTTGGGTTTGCATAAGGATTTCTATAAGCAGTGTGACTAATGCATGAGCATCCTGGGTGCAAGAGCAATCTTGCATCACCCAAAAATATTTCTAGTTTCTTTTCAATAAGGGTTATCTTGTGCATAGCTTCTATTTATGGAAACTTGCTATTTTTAATAAGTTGGTCATACGATCTTAGAATGTTTTGATTTCACGTGTGGAGGTTCATCTCAGTCGTATCAGCCTGCCAGTAAAGTTTCATGGCTAGATCAGGTCTAGTTTTGAAGATATTGAAGATTTTCGGTATTGGCAGTAGGGTACAGAAACTTTGAACTCAATTTTGAAGGCTTTAGAGACCCCGGATGAGGTTGATACTTCGATTGACTAGAGCTTGCATAATTCAAGTGTTGTAGAGCACTTTGTGCCCTTTCTGGAATGGGGTCATAATAGTCAATCGGGTCAACTGGTGATGACTTATGGTCTTCGAAAGTTGGGTCACCTAAAATGGCAAAAAATAATTTTCTTTCAAATTTATGTTCGGGTTTCAAAATTTATTTTGAGCCAACTATGATGTAATAAAATGAAAAATAAAATAATTCTAAGTTTGGTCGGCCCTTAGGGCTAAATTTTTGGAACCTTCTTGGGCGGTGGAAATTGCCTATATAAAGAAGGCTCGTAGTGTTGTCTAGGGCAGTTCTGGGTAGATCTGGGTAATGATTCGAGGCTTTGTCCTACATAATATTGTAAGGGGAATGCCCATGTGGCTTTGCATATTGTAATTCCACATTTGTGGAGATAATAAGAAGCCCATCAGGGAATCTTGCCCATTTTCTGTTCTTGCAAATTGTTGTTGTTCTCTGTTTCTGTTATGTGTTTGTGGTATTAAGGGGAGCACCCTTCATCAGTGACTCTAGAGATATTTTGATCAATATTATCATAAGGTGGTGGTATTAAAGGGATCCTGAATCCATAACTTTGATTAGTTTTTGTATTTCTGACTTTGCAACAAATTATAGCCCAATGGATAAGGCATTGATTAGAAATGAGTTCATTCTACAGTAACAATTGCTTAATAGAGTTTGGTTATATTCCTATCATTGATATAAATTTGTTAAAAGATCTTTGAGGTATTGTGACCTACAAGTTGTATCATATCAAGTGGTAATGGAGAATCAATAAGTGACTGGTTATCATTTAGTATTTTCTTACCATTTATCTATTGTATTGAATCTAGTCTAAAGTTGAAAAGGTGAAGTTTATTTATTAGATTAGGATCACCCTCCTTGGTTTTGCAGAGCCAGAACTGTAGAGGGAAGTCTTATCCCTATAGTTGGTCATGTCATCCTAGATATTCATTTTTGGAACTAACCCTTCCTTAAAATCTGTCTGTGGATGTATTGGTTGTTGTCATGAGCATAAAGTCCATTTTGAAGAACCAACAGGAACCCAGACTTTGTTCCCCTCTTTTTCTTGTGTTAACAAGGGAACTATCTCAGGATAAAGTCATATCAACATGTGAATATATATAGAAGAGAAATAGTGATGGATCACATAATAAGGCATGAGATTATTTGTTAGTTTGCTTCAACCAAGAATCAACTCAAATAAATAAAAGATTATATCTTTTGAAAGCAAACTTATTTCTAACTTTTATGGAGAAATGTGTGGGCCAAAAGTGTGGACCTTAAACATCACCTTAAAAAAGTGTGGACCTTAAACAACATCGCCTTAAAGATTTGAGGCGCATATGCATATGCATGATGCGCGGCTAGTGGGATACAACAAATAAAAGAAAAATGACATTTCATTAGCAAAAATATATATACCAGATTTGATCTCTGAGATAATAAAACTATTCTATTTAAATTCAAACCATAATATATAGTTTTCTTAGAAAACAAATTAAAAATCTATCCCTAATCTACAGGTTAATAGCATATGTCTCGTGCACATTTGAACCATGAGTTTTTAATAGAAAAACTTATCTTTATCTGTGTAAATAGGATGTGTGGCAGATAGGACATGTTATTCCTTGACTTTGAGCCCACCTCCCAATGCACTCAACATGAAATTAACTAAGACATATCATGCACTCGGCTATTTCTTCCTTCAGCACACGCTTGTAATTAATCACCTTCATTAAAAAATGTTGAAGAGGTAGAGCTTCAGGTGCAATGGACGCAACTCCTAATGATGGCAATGAGATTTTTTTGAGAAGTGTACACAGATCACCATGAAATACTTAAAATCATTTGACTCCTTACTACACTACAAGTAGAGTTAGACTCCTTATAAGAGCGTACAAGAATTTTTTGGTGCTACATATTCCAATGTTATTTCTTTTCAGCCTTGTTTATAGAAATTAAAAATGTAAAGGTCATTTAACCATGTGTTCTTATTCTTTGACGATTATAATTTCATGCATTTGTAACTCTAGTCACATTTTTATGCATTTGTAACTATTATTTGTATGTATTATTGTCCGACTCTCTATGTGCTGACAATGTATAACAATTTCTTTTGGTGTAATTACTCTACCAACTCATTATTTTGCCAACTTAGCTTAGAATATAGGTATATGAATGTTCAATTTTTCAAAATGCTGAAATGTTTATAACCAAAGTTGATGTTATTGTAAGAAGTCTCTCAACTTAATAATGTTTACTAAATTTTAAAAAATAAAAGAAATTAAATTAAATTGAATAAAAATAAATAGCATTAAAATAAAATAATTTTTAAATATATAAAATAATTTTCAATGATGTAAATAAATAATTGCATTTAAGATATGTGTGTGTGTGTGCGTGTTGATCAATAACATGTCAAAGCCGATAAGTTTTATTAGTAATAAGAAATATGAAATTTATACCTCCATTCAATGTGGGCACTGATAGGAAAGAAAGGAAGCAAGAAAACCTTCGGTCTAGCCCAGATCTTATTAAAGATCGGAAAAGGAACAATACATTATACATCAGTAATTGCTATACAAGCATGTTGAAGATTGTCTGTCTACTTTTACATGATAAACTATTCTTCTTACATAAAAGTTCCTAATTCTCAATCCTTACTTATAACACGTTATCGCAATATTAAACCCATATTATGCATTAGGCCTTCTTATAAGACCCTTTTGATCATAAGATCAGACTTTCAAATTTGGAGTCGCTCTCGCTATCATCCGGATGGCATTTATTGCTAGTTACCTACATATACTCTTCCTCTTACACTTAGCCAAGATCAATGCCAGTAGCCCTAGCATAAAAGCAAATAAACTACTGCATAAAAGTAAGGAAATCACTAAAAAAATGTGAAAGGTGAGATGTTGTGATTCATAAACATTTTATATTAAAATCTATTTCATGTAGCGGTAATGGGAGTGAGTATTAATGCTAGTTGAGTGCAAGTGCAGGCATGAGATAGTTGGAAGTGGATAGAAAGCAATTTAAAGTGATAGTTACTAGTTATGTGGAGGCAAACAAGGTGTTGAAGAGGGTGAAAAGGAGGACTGCAAAAAGAGCAAAGATGTGGCCATACAAGCCATACAATCTGGTATGCTATCTATATGCTACTCAGGTCTATCATAAAAAATCTCACGTCAGTTTCGTAAGGAATGTGCACCCCACCTTCCCCAATCTGCAGCAAACTGAGGAAAGATACACCTCTCTCTTCAGCGACGACAATCCAGATGCTTGTTCAATTATGTAGAATTTGATGCTCTGCTCCCTTCTACTAAACTCAATTATGTACATAACAATTATTATTGTATATTAATACTACTCCAATTCTCAATCCTTACTTACAACATGAACTCGTAACAAACCTATAAGAAAATAGTAATGGACGGTTCTGACATCTGCTAGCACTGCCCACAAAACATCAAATAGAGCATTTGTGAAAGGAAATGTCAAGAGTATATCTTTCGTTTGCACCAAAAATGGGTTCAGATTTTGACTGATCCCTTTGCTAATTCTTAGTGGAAGATTTTTCACTTCCACCTCAGAGTAAAACAAACACATGTAGACCAAAATCATTCCCAAAACTTGCAAACATTGCAATGAAATCTGATTACTTTGGTTTGTCTGAATAGAAAAAAAAAATATCATTTTCCTAAAGAAAAATGGACAAAATTTAATTTAGATATAGTTAGCAAGAAAACAAGGAAGTGGCATAAGTGGAAAAACAATGTATAAAGCACACACTAATAAGCAATTATAAGAACCTAAGATAGCCAAAGTTTTTCCATTTACCATATGGACAATATTAATACAAAAAATCTCACACATAAAAATTATGATGAACCCAGACTTTGTTCTTCCTCTTTTTTTGGTATTAGTAATCTGAGGGAAGTTATAGTGATCAAGGAATCCTTGGACGAGTATTGTTCAGTTTCAAGGTAGAAGTTAAATATTGCAAAATCAAAGATATTTTTCTTTAACACACCCCTCAAAGTTCAATCAGCGATCAAAAAACATCTTGGTTTCTCGATTGAAGAAATGCCAAGTAAATACTTGGGGATTCCTTTCTTTCAAGGTGCCTACAAAGCAGTTTTTTGGGATAACATTTTTCAATCCATTAGGGATATAATTGCTTCGTGGAAAGTAAGATGGCTAACTCTTGTAGGTAAGATTCTATTGGTAAAATCAGTCTTATCCTCACTTCCAAACTATATAATGTCAGTTCTTATGGCCCCGAGAGCTGTGTTGGGAAAAATTAGAAAATGTCTGAAAGATTTTTTATGGAAAGGCAATCTAAATGATAAGCCTAAAATTCCTCTCATTTCATGGGATAAAATTTGTTTACCAAAGGATGCAGGGGGAGCTGGTCTACATAGTCTATTTGAAAGAAACATTAGCCTTGGTGCAAAATTATCATGGAAGTTTTATGAGAATCCAAAAGCACTATGGGCTAGGATAATCAGAATTAAGTATCTAGATTATGACGATCCAGCTAGGATCTTCACAATGAGAAGCCCACCTTTGGGTTCTTCAATGTGGAACTTCTTGGTTTCTTGCAGACAGGTTATTCTTCCACACCTATCATGGATGGTCAATTCAGGAAATAGGGTAAGTCTTTGGGATGACTCGTGGAATGGGTTCCCTCCTATTTCTTCCTATTTGGGAATCCTACCAAACACTCGATTAGTTCTTGAGAAAATGTGGGGGGGTAAGGTTAAAGATTATATTCATGTGGAGCAATTTGGAGGGGTAACGAAAACAAGTTGGAAAGATTTATCCTCTCTAAATTTACCGCAAGATCAAAAGGATTCTCTTCTAAGAATTCTTGATCAAAGATCGATAATAATAAATAATGAAGAGGATAAACTAATCTGGACTAAAGCAGTAAGTGGAAAATATTCAGTTAAAGAGGGATATATGTCTACAACAGAGAACAATAAGGGCTCCCAGAATCACATTTATTGCTTCTGTTGGCATTTAGCAATTTTACCAAAGGTAGGTTCCTTCCTATGGTTGGCTTTACAAAATAGAATTCTTACAAGTGATCTCCTATTTAGATTAGGAATTGCAGATAAATTCCATTGTGTCATGTGTGGTCAAGTGTAGGAAGATGTAAATCATTTGATGGTTTCTTGTGATTTTGCACAACAAATCTGGTATTGGGTTTGTGGAAAGATGAGTTGGCATGGCCCTTTACCTCCCTTTCTCTCCCAAGTATTACAACAGTGGCCCATTTTGCATAAAGGTTCTTTTTTTGTAGCAATCTGGAGGGTTATTCCAACAACAATTGTTTGGTGCATCTGGTGGGAGAGGAATAAGAGAGTTTTTCAAAAAGAAACAAATTCAACAGATCAAGTATGTGTCATCTTGGAGAAGTCAATTTCAGAGATGGTAAACGCATACACACGTAGATCCAAATCCCTATCTTCCACATTCTCTTCTCAAGACAACATAATTTTAAATGAATGGCATCAAATTACTATCCCTTTCAAGGGAGTTCTTGTGGGAAACAAGTCTAAATCAGAGGTTAGGAAAGATGTCAAGTGGGAACCCCCAGATGATCAGTTCATAAAATTAAATTTCGATGGGGCATCCAAGGGTAATCCAGGTATCTCAGGGGCAAGGTATGTGTTACGAGGTCCTGGTATCTTTTATGGAGGATGTAGCAAGATCCTAGATGACTCTAATAATATTGCAAAAATCAGAGCTCTCCAATTAGGGGTAGAGTTGGCTATCAAATGGGGGATAATGAAGATTCATATTGAGGGTGATTCTCAAATTATTACTTCTGCTCTGGCATCAAAAAAATCTACAAGTTGGGAGATCCAGTACATTCTAGCTAAGATAATTAATCTCCTATCTGAATTTGAAGAATTTAAAATTTCACATTGTTACAGGGAAGCAAATGCAGTGGCTAACTGGCTAGCTAATAGAGGGGCCTCACTAGATCATGGGTCCTTAGAGTGGGGACATAAAGAGTTGTTACAAACTCTTATTAAGGATAATGCTTCTCTTAAAGATTCAAAGGAGTTGGAATTCATATCACCTCGTTAAAGCAATGGGGTGGAATGCATGGGGTATGGGACAAGTCTCATGTGTCTTTGGGTTTTGTCAGTAGGCTTTTGGATCTACTTCATCTCGGGGTTCCTCATTGTTCTTCCGAGGCAGGGTGTTTCATGTTTATGTAACCTTTTATTGTACTTGCTAGGATAGGGGTTTTTCTTCCTGCTTCTTTCCCCCTTGAGCCTTTCCGAAGCAGTTTTTTAATAAAAAGTATAATGGCTTTGCCATTTTTGCCAAAAAAAAAAAACAAGGGCACTATCTCAAGATAAAGTCATATCAAAATGTGAATATTTATAGAAGAGAAATAGTGATGGATCACATAATGAGGCATGAGATTATTTATCGAGATGCTTCAACCAAGAATTAACTCAAATAAACAAAAGATTATATGTTTTGAAAGCAAACTTATTTCTAACTTTTATGAAGAAACATGTGGGCCAAAAGTGTGGACCTTAAACATCACCTTAAAAAGTGTGGATCTTAAACAACATCGCCTTATATATTTGAGGCGCATATACATATGCATGGTGCATTGCTAGAATGATACATCAAATAATAGAAAAATGACATTTAATAAAGTAAAAATATATATACCAGATTTGATCTCCGAGATAATTAAAGTATTCTATTTAAATTCAAACCATAATATATTTTTCTTAGAAAACAAATTAAAAATCTATCCCTAATCCACAGGTTAATAGCATATGTCTCATGCACATTCGAACCATGAGTTTTTCAATAGAAAAATTTATCTTTACCTGTGTAAATAGGATGTGTGGCAGATAGGACATATTCTTCCTTGACTTTAAACCCACCTCCCAATGCACTCAGCATGAAATCTACTTCCACAACAACCAATCTGTTCTATTTTCACTCTTTTTGAAATTAACTGAGACATATCATGCACTCAGCTATTTCTTCCTTCAGCCTACGCATATAATTAATCACCTTCATTAAAACATGTTGAAGAGGTAGAGCTTCAGGTGTAGTGGACCCAGCTCCTGATGATAGCGATGAGATTTTTTTTAGAAGTGTACGCAGATCACCATGAAATGCTTAAAATCATTCGACTCCTTACAACGCTACAAGTAGAGGCAGACTCCTTATGAGAGCGTACAAGAATTTTTTGGTGCTACATATTCCAACGCTATTTCTTTTCGACCTTGTTTATAGAAATTAAAAATGTATAGGTCATTTAACCATGCGTTCTTATTCTTTGATGATTGTAATTCCATGCATTTGTAACTCTAGTCCCATTTTATGCATTTGTAACTGTTATTTGTATGTATTATTGTCGGGCTCTCTACGTGTTGACAATGTATAAGAATCTCTTTTGGTGTAATTACTCTACCAACTCATTATTTTGCCAACTCAGTTTAGAATATAGGTATATGAACGTTCAATTTTTCAAAATGTTGAAATGTTTACAACCAAAGTTGATGCCATTGTAAGAAGTCTTTCGACTTAATAATGTTTACTAAATTTTAAAAAACAAAAGAAATTAAATTAAATTGAATAAAAATAAATAGCATTAAAATAAGATAATTTTTAAATATATAAAATAATTTTCAATGAATGTAAATAAATAATTGCATTTAAGATATGTGTGTGTGTTTGTACACACACATATCTTATATATATATCTATATATATATATATCTATATATATATATATATATATATATATATATATATATATATATATATATATATATATATATATATATATATATATATATATATATATATATATATATATATATATATATATATATATATATATATATATATATATATATATAATATATATATATATATATATATAGTATATATATATATATATATATATATATATATATATATATATATATATATATATTGATCAGTAATAGGCCAAAGTTGATAAGTTTTATTAGTAATAAGAAATATGAAAATTATACCTCCATTCAATGTGGGCACCGATAGGAAAGAAAAGAGGCAAGAAAACCTCTAGTCTAGCCCAGATCTTATAAAAGATCGAAAAAGGAATAGTACATTATACATCAGTAATTCCTATACAAGCGTGCTGAAGATTGTCTGTCTATTTTTACATGATAAACTATTCTTCTTACATAAAAGTTCCTAATTCTCAATCCTTACTTATAACATGTTATCACGATATTGAACCCATGTTATGCATTAGGCCTTCTTATAAGACCCTTTTGATCATAAGATCAGACTTTTGAATTTGGAGTTGCTCTTGTTGTCATTTGAATTGCATGTATTATTAGTTACCTGCATATACTCTTCCTCTTACACTCAGCCGAGATCAATGCTACTAGCCCTAGCATAAAAGAAAATAAACTACTGCTATAAAATCTCATCTAAGGTCTAAAGACTTGGTCAGCACAAGCAACCAATGTGCTATATCCTTCAAAATTCAAAGTGATTAAAAAAATGTCTATTTCTTATCAAACATGTTAACAATCTCACACTTGGTGCAGAGGGATCTTGGAACTTGAACTAACTTCCTTTTTCCTAGTCTCCTAGGCTATTAGGTCCATCCAATGACCCTTGGTATGGTTAAAGTTCCTCAAACTATTAAGCCTCCTAGGCTATGTTCTTGAGCTTTCCTCCAAGGTATGACTCTGATCATCTAGTGTTATGACCTTCCACCCACACTATGGTGTTATTCTATTCAAGTTCACACTTCTCCCCTTAAGTCCAAGACCCCTTTTCTCTTAGGATCTTTACCCCACAATGTTTCCACAATCCTTTGCCATATCTCCAAACTTCCTAATACTCCCTTAACACTAGCTAAGTTGTATTGGATGATCCCCAAAACATCCTCTTATCCAAGTGTCTAATTGAACCCTCTAATTAGGCCTAATTGAATTAGGTCTCCTATTAGAATTTTTCACCCTTAATTTATAAACTTCTCAAACAACCCTATATACTCTATACCTTTTGGAGTACCCTTTTCAGATTTCTTAAAGATGAGAAGGTTAGGCTCTCTAATATGTGGTACAACCCTCTGAACCATACAAGGCCTATTTTCTAGTCTTTTAGGGCTTCTTGCACCAGTCTGAGTTCAACCCCACAAAAACCTTCACTGGTTAGTGCTTTCATCTAGTTTGTCTTTTGGATCATCACTCGAGTCCCTTGTAGCCACCAATTATCCACTTAAAGAGTACTCACCAATCCCCATGGGCATGAACACGACACATCTTCTCCTTGTTATGGTTTTAACCTACTTCGAGCAGTCAGCCTAGACTTCATTATAGATGTTCCAAACTAGTTTTTAGAGACACCGAACCTACCCTAACATCACCTACAGTATCTAACCTAACATCCCAAGGACTTTTAGTCCAAGCCATCTGCAAGATCTTAGGTTAGAGACATTTTATTGTACAAACCCTAAGGTTGAGGGTTTTAAGACCCAATCACAAAAAATGGAGTGGATCTCTGCAACTAGGGAGTTCCAAGTCCTGAAATCTACTATGGTGAAAGTAGTTTCACAAACTCACATGCCCTAGAAGTGCTACACTTTTACATGTCTGTACATATCTGTACTTCCCTCCAGAACAACCAAATATGTTTAAAAACTCAAAAAAATAGTAGTATTTTCATACACTAAATTAGTCTTTGAATTCCAATCTTCAACCAACCATAGAAAAATGATGTGGTTTTTCCTTTTACATGTCTAATGTGGTCAGTTGCAACCAAATGTCTCCCATTGAACCATTTTTCAGTGCAACTTCCAAAAGTTGCAAATGTTGCTCAGTAACTTTTCAAAGTTGTTTGAGCAACTTTTACATCTTTGCATTTTGTATGTAATTTTGACATCCTAGGTTCCCCTAAGAATCACAATGACCTCTTAGGAGTTTTCCTTTGCCTATCACTATGTTTGTACTGACTTTAGGCCTCTTTCCATGTTTATAGGCAATTCTACATATTTTACATCTTTTAGGACTCAATGGCATCTTTAAAACCTAGTGAGCTCTTGGCTCCTCCTAGGGACTCAAAAAGACTCTTTACATCAGAAATGGATTTCAAAGAATTATTACAATCAAACACACCTTAGGACTCCTGATCAAAACACAAACTAGAAAACCAAAATATCAAGTGCAAGGAGGGCACCCTGCACCATACTCCCTAGGACAGAAAACTCAAGTCCCTTGATTTAGGAGGTTTTCAAGTGGGACCCCATGCTTTAGAACATCTGCTTCAGTCATCCATGTAGCTTCAAATTTTGGTAAGCCTTGACACTTAACTAAGTACTCCTTGTAGGTCCCCTTCCTTGTCTTTTTTATTACTTTGGAATCTATGATGCTTTCCAATGGCACTAGTTGAGATGGCAGAAGACCTCTGGCCCAATCTGCATCCTCTATGTATGATGTAGTGCCCTTTTTTGTAGTTGTTTGTGGCCCTTTGTAAGGATACAAATCACATATGTTAAATATGGGTGAGATACCTAGATTGGGAGGTAACTCCACCTCGTAGGCATTAGTGCCATATTTATGCAAGATCTTTAGTGGCCCAATCTTATTCATCAAAATTTTAGTGGGCTAACCTTTAGGTAACATGTCCTTCCTAAGATGGGCAAGGACTAGATCCCCTACTTTTAATTGAAAATCTCTCCTTGTTTTTTCTTCCTCGGCCTTGTATTTTTATGCCTTCTGTTGTAATGTCTTCCTAACCTGATCGTGGAGGTCTTTCATATTCTCTACAAAATCTTCCCCTTGAGCACTCCTCTTATCTATCAAACTCAGATCTCTCAACTCTAATATGCACCTTGGATGAGGTTGAAAGAAATTCTTCTTGTACTCCTATTAATGGAGTCATTCTAGGCATATTATGCTTGTCCAATAATCAGATCCCATGCTTGCTTGTACTATTTTGTCAGACATCTCAATAGATTGCCTAGAGACCGGTTCACTACCTCTATTTGCACATTTGATTGTGGGTGATAGGCTGAAGAGAAGGAGAGGTTAGTTACAAGATTCTTCCAAAGTGTTCTCCATAAGTATCCCATAAATTTACTATCTCTATCATTGACTATACTAATTAGGACGCCATGAATCCTCACAATTTCCTTGAAAAACAAGCACAATGTAGGAAGCATCATTGGTGCACTTGCATGGAATAAAATGTGCCATCTTTTTGAAACGGTCCACCAAAAAATAAACATTGTCATGTCCTCTAGGATTCTTGGGTAGCCCAAGTACAAAATCCATACTTGGGTATTTTCATGGCCTAGTAGGAATAGGGAGTGACTGATACAAGCCTGCATTGCTACTACTTCTCTTTGCCCTCTAAGAAATAGTGCATTGCTCCACATATCTTCTGACATCAGTTTGCAACCTTTTCCAATAATAATATCTAGAAACTCTCTCCAAAGTCTTGTCGACTCCAAAGTGGCCTCCTAAGCTTCCTTGATACTTCTCCTAAATGATGTTCTCTCTCATAGAGCTTTGTGGGATAAATTAAAAATGGCCTTTGAATAAAAAACCTTCGTGCAGTATATAATTAGAATGTTCCACTTGGAAACCTTGCATAAACTTCTCACAAGAGTCATAGATTTCCTTGAAATCTTTATCTTCCTTATAGAGGTATTTGAGATCTTCCATGCCTACACTTTGTAACTACACTTCCTGTATAGCCAGTATTCTCCTACTTAGGGCATCTACAACTTTTTTACGAACCCCTCTCTTGTGCTTTATGGTGAAAGTAAATGCTTGTAGGTATTCAACCCACCTAAGGTGTCTTTAACTCAATTTATCTTGCCCATTGAGGAAGCTAAGGGCATGGTTATTTGTAAAAACTACAAAATCTCTAGGAAGCAAGTAGTGCCTCCACTTTTTGAGGGCCTACACCATTACATATAGCTCTAGGTCATAGGTAGAGTATCTTTTCTTAGCTTCATTCAATTTTTCAAAGAAGGCCACAGGGTGTCCTTCTTGGCTCAACATTGCCCCTATGCTAACTTGCTAGCATCACACTCCACTGTGAAGAGTTGATTAAAATTAGGGAACCTTAGAGTGGGAAATTATTCTATCCTCTTCTTTAACATCTCAAATCCCTTATTTGCTACCTTGGTCCACTTAAAGTGACATTTGACTCCCCCCTTAATGGTGTTTAACATTGGAGCACACACATGGATAAAATTCCTTACAAACTTCCTATAGTATGAAGCCAAACCATGGAAACTTCTAACATCCCCTATTTATTTAGGATTAGGCCAGTCTAGGATGGTCTTAACCTTGTTAGGGTCTATTTTCATACAACTTTGTGAAACAACAAAGCCAAGATATACTAATTATGTTTTAAAAAACTCACATTTTTCAAGGTTGATCATCAACTTCTCTTGATGTAGTTTTTGCAACACTAATCCCAAGTGCTTTATGTTCTCCTCCTTGGACCTACTAAAGATCAAAATATCATCAAGGTAAACTATTACAAACTTACCTATAAACTCTACCAACACTTCATTCATTAACCTCATGAATGTACTTGGAGCATTTGTGAGCCCAAAGGGCATCACCATCCATTCATATAGTCCTTCATTAGTCTTGAAGGCTATTTTCCACTCATCATCGGGTCTCATTCTGATTTGGTGATAGCTTTACTTGAAATCCACCTTTGAAAAATAGTATGCACCTCTCAAATTGTCCAATAAGTCTTCTATTATAGGCATAGGGAACCTATATCAAATTGTAATTTTATTGATGGACCTAGAATCCATGCACATCCTCCATTTTCCATCCTTCTTAGGTGCAAGTATAGTAGGTACCACACAAGGGCTTAGACTTTTCCTCGTTATTCCTTTATCCAAGAGGTCTTATATTTGCATTGCTATTTCTTCATTCTGACTTGGAGTCATCTTATATGCTACTTTGTTGGGTAAAGTAGCTCCAGGGATTAGATCAATTTGGTGGTTCACTTCCCTCATGGGTGGTAGATCATTTGGGATCCCATTATGCACTATCTTTATATACTTTTACAATAATGGTTGAACCTCATTTGGCACAACCACCTTGGACTTGGTCTCCTCACTAGGTTTGACTATGGCTGCATAATAGACTCCTTTCTCCTTTGGCCTTTATGAACTCCTTTCCACTCATGAGCATCACACTAGAATCCACATGGTTTTCCTCTACAAGGTCAAGTAGGGGGTCCATATGAAATTTCCTTCATTCTTGGTGATAAGGTAAGAATTCTTCTCTCCATCATGCACTTCTTTGACATCATATTGTTATGGATGCCCTAATAAGAGATGGTATGCATCCATGGGAAGAATGTCACATAGGACCTTGTCCTTTTAGTCTCCTATTTCAAATTCTACAAAGGTTTGTTCATCCACCACTACTTGTTTCCCTTTTTGAGCCATGAGACCTTATAGGGTGTAGTAGGGGGTATCTTTCTTAGTTTCAGTTTATCCACCATTTACGTAGACACTATGTTCTCAATAGAACCATAATCCACTATCACTTTGCATATCTTCTCATATGATCTGCATGTAGTCTTGAAAAGAATGTCTTTATGGGGGTTCCCTTATATGAGGTACCTTCAACAATGTTCTTCTTAGCATAAGACTTTCTCCTTCCAAGATTGGCCCTACCTTTGAAATGGGTGATGTGACACTTTGACTATCCTCATCTTTCACTAATTGTATTCTCCTATATTCCATGTGTGATCTTGTTTCCTTCTCTGGACATCTTCCCATTGTATGGCCTACTTGGTTACAATTGTAACATCTGCCAGTGAAAATAATATTTTGTCATCCTTAAAAGTTTGTCCTGCCCCTCTGTGAGCCTCTTCCTCTAAATCCACCTTTGTTGAAGTTTCGTCTTCCATAGCTATCTCCACTTCCTTTTGTACTGCTAGTTTCTATAGTTCTATTGAGACTTTGACCCCTGCCAAAAGTACCTCTACCTCTAAACCCTCTATTACCTCTGCCTCTGTGATACTACTCTCCTTTTCTTTTGAATTTCTCCTCTGCTCTTAGTGCCAATCGGTAGCACTTATGGATGGTGTTAGGTGCCATGAGACTGATCTCATCTTGTATGATTTGCCTCAACCCTTTGAAGTACCTAGCTACCTTCTCCACCTCTTCTTCTTATCTTCTTTCTCTAAGGCTCAACCTTTGAAACTCCTCCGTGTATGCATCCACAATCATCTTTCTTTGCCTCAAATTTTGTAACTTCTAAAACAATTATATTTTATTGTCCATAGGTAAGAATTTGGCTCTAATCCTTATCTTCATTCTTTCCCAAGATTTGATCTAATTCTTCCCTGCTCATATTCTTTCTTCTTGCATCATATTCCACCATACTAATGTCATCCCCTTAAGTCTAGCCTTGACAAAGTTCACCCCCTTCTCTTCATCCACTTATTTGTACTCAAAATGTTTGTCTACTGCCTCAATCCAATCTAAGAGTTCTTCTCCATTCAAATTGCCACATTAATAAGGTATATTTTTCAAAATACCTTTGTACATGGACTTGAAGGCATCCAAGAAGACTTTATGCTCCTTATCCATCACTATCTCCTTACCTTTATCAAATGTTTCCCCTACTTGGGTTTCATATTTGTCCTCACTTTCATCACCCCATTTTGTAACCCTTTTCTTCTCTTTCTTGGGTTCTAGGAAGTTGGCCTTCTCTATGAATCCTTGGACCAATTCCACTATAGCATCCCTATTCATTTCCTTGGGAGGCATGCTTCTAACCTCTTCGTCTGACATACACAATTCTTTGTAAAAAATTTGGCTCTAATACCACTTTGGTGCAGAGGGATCTTGGAGCTTGAACTAACTTCCTTTCTCCTAGTCTCCTAGGCTATTAGGTCAATCAAATGGCCCTTGGTGTGGTTAATGTTCTTTAAACTATTAAGCCTCCTAGGCTATGTTCTTGAGCCTTCCTCCAAAGTATGACTCTGATCTTCTAGTGTTATGACCTTCCACTCACACTATGGTATTATTCCATTCAAGTTCACACTTCTCCCCTTAAGTCCAATACCCCTTTTCTCTTAGGATCTTTTCTCCACAATCCTTTGTCATGTATCCAAACTTCCTAAGACACTATCCAAGTTCTTTTGAATGATCCATAAAATATTCTCTTATCCTTGTCAAATTGAACTCTCCAATTAGGCCTAATTGAACTAGGTCTCCTGTTGGAATTTTTCACCCTTAACTTATAAACTTCTGATGCAGGAGCATCTCAGGGCCTTGGCAATCCTTTGTCACCAAAATGATGTTTGTATTTTTCTATGTTGCTTGGTTCCTTCTTTGACCAAGTTGGTTCAGTGTTGCTCAGTTTCCTTTATTCACCGATGTTGGTTAGTTATCTCTCTAGCGCTCAGTGATGTTTGTCTAGTGCTTAATTTCTTTTCTTACCGAGTTGTTTATTTTTTGGTTTTCTGTTGAGGCTGACTTGTACATTTAATTTGGGTCATGGATTTAATGTTGGTATCTATTATTGGGAAGCTTGTGGACCTAGATTTGGTCATTCCTTTCATTGATGGTGGATCTGAAGACCGACTTGGTTCGGTAGTCTCTTGTATAAATATAGTTGTTTGGTTAGATTTTAGGGAGTAAGTTTTGGATAGAAGATGGAAGATAGAAAATTAGAGATTATTGGCAGATTCTCACATGGTTGAGGACTTCTATACTTGATTGTAATATCTGGCCTAAATTGGGAAGGCCTTACAGCCCAGCATGTATGAATCAATTTGAAGATAATATATGAAAGTATCTGCATTCTCTCTCTCACTTGTTGTGTTTTTTCTTTCGTGTGTGATCTATGCAAGGTGGACCTGGTTAGGGTGTGCCTTTGGCCCCTCTCCCCATTCCGCCCTTGCATCAGGTGGTATTAGAGCCAAGTTGAGATCTGGATCTAGGTTTGCAAATTTAGGTTTGAAGGTTCCTTCTTGTGAAGCCCTAGTTGAATTTTTGTGGGGTAGTAGATTGTGATCTGACTTGCAATTACAGAGGGTTTTCAAGATGGTTTGTGGGAGGCAAGATGCAGATCTAGGATTGGAAGACATGTTGAGACAACTTGCTACTAGATTGGAAGTTGTTGAAACAACTCAGAGAAGAGGAAGACATCTTGAAGATGTTAGTGATGATGAAATTGAGGTAGATAAAGGTGATGTAGAACTTGCACCTATGATGGATCAAGGTGAGGAAAGATTCTTGAAAGCTTTGAAAATTTTGAAGTCTACACCACACTTTAATCCTCCTGAATATAGTGTAAAATTGGATTCTGATGAATTGGTGCATTGGATCACCGAGATGGAAAAATACTTTGAGTATGAAAATGTACCTGAGGAAAAGAAGGTGAAAATTGCAAGAAAAAAGTTGAAAAGTCATGCATCCTTATGGTGGGAACATCTGTAGCTAGACAAAAAGAGGAAAGGCAAATAAAAAATCAAGGTATGGAGTAAAATGTTAAATAAATTGAAAGGAAAGTTCTTACCTTGTGATTATCAAATTAACCTAGTTAGGCAAAAGCAAAGTTTGAGGCAAAAAGATAGCTCGATAAAAGAATACACTGAGGAATTCTATAGACTAGATATCAGATTTGGACACGATGAAGATGTGTGGAAAGAGTTGCTAGATACCTAAAAGGTTTGAGAGTTTCCATCCAAGAAGAAATCAGTTTGGTCAAATTGGAGAACATTGAAGAGGCTTATCAATTTGCATTGAAAGCTGAGGAGAAATTGAATAAGAGACATGAGAAAAGACAAAGAGGTAGAGGTGGTAGATTCCCTAGAGGAAGAGGTAGATCTCATGGTGAAAATAGTAGATCTAAACCTGAAAAGACAACTTTGGATAAGGGAAAGACCGAGTGGAAAGGTGAAAGTTCATCTAGAGGCAAAGGTAGTAACTACTGAGGTGGTTATAACAAAGGTGGTTTCTGAGGAACTTGTTACAATTGTAGAGAAGAAGGACATAGATCCTTTGAATGTAAACATGCAAGTAAGAAGGCTGGTAGTAGTAGAAATGCTTTGGTGCAAGAAGAGTCACCAAATGAACCTGAGAAGGAAAATAACTTGATGGTAAGGAGAGCACTTTGGAGTGAAAGTAATGAGGAAGATTTGGTAAGGAAAAGTTTGTTCAAGACTAGATGTAGAGTTTCTAATGAAGTTTAGAAGGTAATCATTGACAGTGGTAGCTTAGAGAATCTGGCATCTGAGGAAATGGTCACAAAGTTGCAGTTGAAAAGGTTGGAACATCCGAAGCCCTATCAGATTTCATGGATCAAAGATGAGCATACGTCTTGGTAAGTGAACAATGTTATGTGAATTTGAAAATTGGAAAGTACTATGCTAAGGTGTTATGTGATATCATGCCAATGGATTGTTGTTATATTTTATTGGGTAGACCTTGGCAATATGATAGACATGCTATATATGATGGGAGATTACATAAATATACTATTTGGGATGATGGGAGAAGACAAATTTTGTTACCTTTGATTGAAGAACCTGTTAGTAATGTTTGCACATTTGTGAAAGTTTGCTTGATGGAAGGAAGAAAGTTTGTTAAGGATTTGAAGAAGAATGATGTATGTTTTGCTATGATTCCTAACAAACTGAGTAAGAAAATAGAGGATAATATCCCTAAGGGGATTGATAAGTTACTCACCAAGTCTAGTGAAATCATTTCTGACAATGTACCTGATGGTTTTCCACCGAAGAGAAGCATTGATCATTGCATGGATATAATCCCTGGAGCTAGTTGACCAAATAAGGCACCACATCAGTTGACACCTACTGAGAATCAGGAATTGAACCGACAGATTCATGAATTGTTGCATAAGGCTTTGATTAGAGAAAGTTTGAGTCCTTGTGCAGTACCTACTGTATTGACACAGAAGAAGAATGGAGAATGGTGAATGTGTACTGATTCCAGAGCAATCAACAAGATAATAGTGAAATATAAGTTTCCTATACCGAGAATGGATGACATAATGGACAGTTTGACTGGAGCAAAGCATTTCACCAAAATTGATTTGAAAAGTGGGTATCATCATATCAGAATCAGAGAAGGTGATGAATGGAAGACTTCTTTCAAGACAAAAGAAAGTTTGTATGAGTGGTTGGTTATGCCTTTTGGTTTAACTAATGCACCAAGTACTTTTATGAGATTGCTGAATGACGTTTTGAAGAAATTCTTGGGTAAATTTGTGATTTTATATCTTGATGATATTTTGATATTCAGTAAGACCAGAGAAGAACATTTGTTGCATATTAGACAAGTTTTGCAGAGGTTGAAAGAAGAAAAGTTGCTGATAAATCTGAAGAAATGTTCATTCATGAAAGAGGAGATTGTGTATTTGGGATTTCTGATTTTAGCTGATGGTTTGAAAATGGATCCTGAGAAGGTTGAGGCTATTCTGAATTGGCCTACACCTGAGAGTGCTAGTGAGGTAAGATAATTTCATGGTTTGGCAAATTTTTACCAAAAGTTCATTAGGAATTTTAGTTCAATATGTAATGCTATGACTGAGACTATGAGAGGAGATAAATGAGAATTCAAGAGGACACATGGAGCTGATAAAAGTTTTGAGACTTTGAAGTAGAAGGTTCTTGAATTGCCTATTTTGGCATTGTCTGATTTCAATAAGGTATTTCAAGTGGAATATGATGCAAGTGAAAGTGCAATTGGAGCTATATTGAGTCAAGAAGGTAAACCTGTTGCTTTCTTTAGTGAAAAGTTGAATGATGCAAAAGGGAAATATTCTATGTATGATCAAGAATTCTATGTTATTGTTCAAGCACTGAAGAAATGGAGACATTATTTGATACTGAGTGAATTTGTGTTGTATACCGATCATAAGGCTTTACAGTATTTGGGTAGTCAGAATAAGTTGAATCAGAGACATATGAAATGGGTTGAGTATTTGCAGAGTTATACATTTGTGATAAAGCATAAAAGTGGAGTCACTAACCGAATTGCTGATGCATTGAGTAGAAGGAGATCTTTGATGATTGAGATGAAAATTGAAGTTCTTGGCTTTGATGACATGAGAGATTCTTATGAATTTGATCCTAATTTTTCTGAGCTGTAGAGAAAGTTCAGAGCACCTATTCAAGATTAATCAAGTACTAAATGAGATGAATATTTTATGCAAGGAGGTATGTTGTTTAAGGGTATTCAGTTGTGTATATCAAGAGGACCAATGAGAACTAATTTGATAAAGGAGAAACATAGTAGTGGTTTGGCTGGACATTTTGGTGTTGATAAGACATTGAATTTGCTTAAGGAGAAATACTTTTGGCCACTGTTGTATAAAGATGTTTAGAAATTTTTGAAAAGTTGTGGAATTTGTCAAGTTGCAAAAGGAGTAAGTCAGAATACTGGATTGTATACACTAATTTCTATCCCCGAGAAACCTTGGATTGACATCAGTATGGATTTTTTTCTTGGCTTACCGAAGACAGTAAGAGGTAATGATTCTATATTTGTTGTTGTGGATAGATTTTCTAAAATGACACATTTTATACCTTGTAGAAAGACATCAAATGCAATACATATAGCAGATATTTTCTTTAAGGAAATTTTCAGATTGCATGGATTACCAAGGAGTATTATCTCTAACTGAGACAGTAAATTTGTTGGATACTTTTGGAAGACTCTTTAGAGAAAGTTTGGCACTGAGTTGAATTATAGTTCTACATTTCACCCACAAACCGATGGACAGGCAGAAGTTTTGAATAGAAGTTTGGGAAATCTTTTGAGATGTTTAGTTGGAGACACACTAAGTAATTGGGATTATGTGTTGGCACAAGCATAATTTGCATACAATACTTCAGTGAATAGGAGTACTAGAAAAACACCCTTTGAGATTGTAAATGGCATACAACTAAGAGGTATATCTGATTTGAGGGATATTGCTGATGAAAGAAAGAGGAGTGTTGAAGGAGTGAAGTTTGTTGAGTACATGAAGACATTGCATGAAGATGTGAAATATAAGCTGGAAAAGAGTAATTGGAAATAAAAAGATAGAGCTAATAGATCAAGAAGACATATGAATTTTTCAGTTGGTGATGAAGTAATGGTTCATTTGAAGAAAGGTTGATTTCCTGTTGGAACATATGGGAAGCTGAAAATGAAGAAGTTTGTCCCTTGTAAGATTTTGAAGAGATTTGATAGTGGAAATGCATATAAGATTGAGTTACCTGATGACATGGATATATCACCTATATTCAACATTGCTATTTTGTATGAGTATCATGAACCTGATGAAGACATGACAGTACCGATGGATTATCCTAAGAAGCAGATGGAAGAATTTGAGTAGATTTTGGAGCAAAGAATTGGAAGAAGTACAAGAGGAAAACAATATATGGAATATCTAGTAAAGTGGAAGAATAGACCAATTGAAGACAGTGCATGGATTTCACAATCTGAGTTGGATGTAGCTCGGATCATACCTGTTTCATGATTCAAAGAATCATTTCAAATAACCCGAGGTGTTTGATGTAGGAGCATCTCGGGTCCTTGGCAATCCTGTGTCACCAAAAAGATGCTTGTAGTTTTCTGTGTTGCTCGGTTTCCTTTGTTCACCGATGTTGGTTGGTTATCTCTGTGGAGCTCAGTTTCCTTGCTTATCGAGTTGTTTATTTTTTGGTTTTTTGTTGAGGCTGACTTATGCATTTAATTTGGGTGATAGATTTAATGTTGGTATCTATCATTGGGAAGCATGTGGACCTAGTTCTAGTCATTCCTTTTGTTGATGGTGGATCTGAAGGCTGACTTGGTTTGGTAGCCTCTTGTTTAAATATAGTTGTTTGATTAGAGTTTAGGGAGTAAGTTTTGGATAGAAGATGGAAGATAGAAAATTAGAGATTGTTGGCAGATCCTTGCACGTTTGAGGACTTCTGTACTTGATTGTAATATCTGGCCTAAACTAGGAAGGCCTTACAGCTCAGTATGTATGAATCAATTTGAAGATAATATATGAAAGTATCTGCATTCTCTCTCTCACTTGTTGTGTTGTTGCTTCCGTGTGTGATTTCTGCAAGGTGGACCTGGTTAGGGTGTGCCTTTGGTCCCTCTCCCCGTTCTGCCCTTGCGTCAACTTCTCAAACAACCCTATATACTCTATACCTTTTGGAGTACCATTTTTTTAGATTTCTTAAAGATTCCAAGGTTAGGCTCTTTGATCTATCGTACAACCCTTTGAACCATACAAGGCCTATTTTCTAGGCTTTTAGGGCTTCTTGCACCAGTCTAGTTCAACCCCACAAAAACATTCATCGATTAGTACTTTCATCCAGTTTTTATTTTGGATCATCACTAGGGTCCCCTATAGCCACTAATTATCCACTTAAAGGGTACTCACCAATCCCCATGGGCGTGAACGCCACACATCTTCTCCCTGTCCTAGCTCACCTACTCCAAAGAATCAACCAAGATTTAATTGTAGATGTTCCAAACTGGTTTGCAGAGACACCAAACCTACCCTAACATCACCTATAGTCTCTACCCTAACATCCCAAGGAGTTTTAGTGCAAGCCATCCATAGGATCTCAGGTTAGAGATGTATTATTGTACAAACCCTAGGGTTGAGGGTTTTAAGAACTAATCACAGAAAATAGAGTGGATCTCTGCAACTAGGGAGTTCCAAGTCCTAAAATATATAATGGTGAAAGTAGTTTCATATAATTACATACCCTAGAAGTGCTACACTCTGACACATCTATATAGATCTGTACTACCCCATAGAACAACCAGATGTGCTTAAAAACTTAGAAAATAGTAGTATTTCTGTACACTAAATTAGTCTCTACATTCCAATCTTCAACCAACCATCAAAAAATGATGTGGTTTTTCATTTTACATGTCTGAGGAGGTCAATTGCAACCAACTGTCTCCCATCAAACCACGTTTTCAGTGCAAATTCTAAAAGTACAAATGTTGCTCAACAACTTTTCAAAGTTGGTTGAGCAACTTTTACATCTTTGCATTTTGTATGCAAATTTGACATCCTAGGTGACCCTAAGAATCAAAATGACCTCTTAGGAGTTTTCCTTTTCCTATCACTAGATTTGTATTGGCTTTAGGCCTCTTTTCATGTTTCTAGGCCATTCTACATCCTTTACATATTTTAGGACTCAATGGCCTTTAAAACCTAGTGAGCTCTTGGCTCCTCCTAGGGACTCAAACAGACTCTTTACATGTAATAAATGGCTTTCAAAGCCTTATTACAATAAAAAAAACATTAGGAATCCTAATCACACCTTAGGAGTCTTGATCAAAACAAAAATTGGAAAACCAAAATATCAAGTGCAAGGAGGGTGCCCTGCACCAACACCCTCTAAACCAATTATTTATAGTAATAGACAACCTACATACTTTTTAAATTAATCGTTATAAATTTACAGATATTGTCAAAATTTTTAGGTCATAATCATTCCATATAAATTCAAACATGATCAATAAAATTCATGTCTTATTTTATGCTAATATGAACCAAGAGCTGCAATAAAAAATGAATCAGATTAAGACTATGAGTAACACTAGTTGGAAGAGAATCTAAGCCTCAAATTACTCAATCTAATTTTCTATCAATTTTGTAATGAAGTATTCAATGTTGTAATAAATAAACTTGTCCTCACTACCATTTACTGCTAAAACCATAAAGATTAAAATCCTTTTATCATTTCAACGGCTAAGGAAGCATTATCTTGTTACCATGAAAGATAGAACCCAACATTATATTACCCATAAAACTCTACCCATATCTAATTAAATTAATCTCATTTGCAATTAGTCATTTAATATCCATTTATAAGATAACCTGATCCAAATCTTGGCATTACCATTTCTCCTATCCTTCAAAAGGCTTATAAGACATTCCTGAATGTTGCTAATAAAATTCCTTTCTATTGGCATCCATCTGACGAAGATATATAAAATTGAATGATAGATTACTAATGCAACTCTTTGTATCCTAAAAGCTAGACAAGCTTAGCAGATAACTAATTACCATGTTTCAAGGCTAAATATCTTATTAAAATATTCCTACGGCTCAATCTATGAGAGTATTTATATAAATTGATAAAAAGTGATCATGTTTTTTGGCATATATCTCCATTTATACTAATTGCTGGATGTATATTTATATGCATGTATATATATATACATATATAAATGTCTTATATATATCCATATATATAAATGTCTCTATATATATATATATATTTATTTTTTTTGATGCAGGATCATCCTAAGTGTAAGAGCAATCTTGCATCACCCAAAAAAATATTTTTGTTTGCTTATCAATAAGGGCTATCTTGTGTAGAGCTGCTATTTATGGAAACTTACTATTTTTAGTAAGTTGGTCATATGATCTCAGAATGTTTTGATTTCACAGTTGGAGGTTCTTCCTAGTCATTTCAGCCTATTAGTTGAGTTTCATTGCCACATCATTAGTATTGGTGAAGTTATTGAGATTTTTGGGTACAAAACCTTTCAGGTCAATTTTGAAGGCCTTAGAGGCTCTAGATCATGATCGACCCCCGGCTGACTAGCACTAGCATGTGTCAAGTGTTGTAGATCTTGTCATGGCATTTCTGAAAAGTGGTTACAATAGAAAAATGGAGCTACGGTTAGAAAGTTATGGCCTCCGAAAGTTGGGTTACCTAAAATCATATTTTGTATTTCTTTTGAGCCGACCCTATTGTAATAATTGTGGAAATAAAATAATTCTATGTATAGTCGGCCTTAAAGGCTGAATTTCTGGAACCTTCTTGGACGGTGAAAATTGCTTATATAAGAAAGGTCTGTAGTGTTGTCTTAGGCAGTTCCGAACAATTTTGGGTAGCAGATCTGGGTAATAATTTGAGGCTTTGTCCTACAGATTATTGTAAGGGAATGCCCATGTGGCTTTGCATATTGTAATTCTGAAAGTTTGTAATTCCACATTTGTGGAGATAATAAGAAGCCAATTTTCTATTCTTGCATATTGTTCTTGTTTCTCTATTTCTGTTATGTGTTTGTGGTATTAAGGGGAGCACCCTTCATCAAGTGGTATCAGACCTTCATCAAGTGGTATCAGAGCAGGAGTTCCTGAGTGTGTAAACAGATCGCCGATTGTGAGGCAGTTTGCACCAGGACCGTGAGTTAGGGTTTCTGTGTAAACAAATCATCGACTGTGAGGCAGTTTGCACTAGGACTGTGGTTAGGGTTTTAACAAAGCATGAAAATGCCTCCATGAAGGGAACGTGGTGGAAGAGCTAGCATTGTAACACCTGAGGTTAGAGCACTCCAGAGACAAGTGCGAGCATTGCAAGAAGAGATTCATAGAGGAATGAATCTTAATGTCAGAGATGAAAGCGAGGATGAAGCCGAAGAAGGAAATGATGATCAAGAAGAAGAAGTTGAAGTTTTGAATCAAGAGGAAGAAAGGCTTTTCGGGGCCATTTCCAAGATCAGAAAAAGACCAAGATTGAGGTTCCTACATTTTCAGGGAATCTTAACCCAGAGGAATTGATCGACTGCATCAATGAATGTGAAGAATATTTTGAGTATGAAGATATTGAGGATCCTGATCAGGTCAAGTTTGCAAAGGCCAGACTGAAAGGTCATGCAAAGATCTGGTGGCAAGAGATTCAATTGGAGTGAAATAGAAGAGGGAAAGATAAAATCACAAGATGGGATCGAATGGTGGATAAATTGAAGTGACAGTTCATTCCTGTTGATTATGAGCTTGACCTACTGAGGAAAATGCAAAGTTTGAAGCAAGCAGGAAGATCTGTTCAAGAGTATATAGAGGAGTTCTATCGAATCCTCATCAGAATAGGCCATGCAGAAGCCAACAAGGAGAAAGTTGCCCATTACCTTAATGGGTTGAGGCCGAATATTCAGGAGGAGCTGAATTTGGTTTGAATGAATAGTATTAAAGAGGCATACTAGTTTGCCCTAAAAGTAGAGGAAAAGATGAACAAGAAGTTTGAGAGCAGACAAAGTGAAAGAGGTCATGATGGAAGATCTAGTGGATGGTCATATGGAGATCAAAATGAAGATCCGAAAAAGCAGGATGAGGCCAGTAACAGTCAGAATTAGAGAGGAGATAATTTCAATCATTTCCAAGATCAGAATAATAGAGATCAGAGAGGAAGAGGAAGAGGACAAGGATCTGGAAGAGGAGGCTTCCGTGGAACATGTTTTCACTATGGGGAAGAAGGTCATAGGGCATTTGAATGTCCTCAAAACTAAGGAAGGATAGATAGGAGGAATGAAGGCTAGGCCAGAGTTGCATATATAGATGAGGATGCTAGATCATCACATTCTGAAGATGCTGAAAGAGGAGAAACGTTGATTAACAAAAGAGTCCTGTTGAGTGGTGAAAATGAACCTGAACAAAGGAGGAGCTTGTTTCGCACCAGGTGCAAGTGTGAGGGTAAGTGTTGCAATGTGATTATTGATAGTGGTAGTACTAATAATTTGGTGTCAGAAGAGATGGTGACAAAGTTGAAGCTCAAGAGGTAGAAACATCCACATCCATATTGGGTTGCCTGGGTGCAGGATGACCACAAGGTCATGGTCAGTGAATAGTGCCTAGTGAAGTTCAAGATTGGCGGATACCAAGATGAGGTACTTTGTGATATCATATCTATGGATGCATGTCATATGTTGTTGGGTAAACCTTGGCAGTTTGACAGATGTGTTGTACATGATGGTCATGCAAATACCTATTCCCTGACAAAGGATGGAGTGCGACATAAGCTAAAACCATTGAAGGAAACAGAAGAAAAGGTATGTGGTAATGCAAGAATAACTTTTATTAATAGAGGAAATTTCTCAGATGGTATGAGGAATGAAAATATGTGTTTTACCTTAATTCCAAAGGCTAAGAAAGAGGAAGTAGAAGATGTACCTGTAGAAGTTGTAGAATTATTGAATGAGTTTCAGGATATTGTATCCGATAATGTACTTGATGGATTACCACCAGTAAGAAAGATCAGTCATCAGATGGACTTGATTCCAGGAACTAGTTTGCCAAATAAGGTAGCACATAAAATAATGCTAGCAGAAAGTAAAGAGTTGAAGACAGATTTGAAGTTTAGTTCATCACATCATCCATAGATTGTATATGGAAGTAGTCCCAGAAATGCATTTGAGTTGAGGAAGATAGATAAAAGAGAAATAAGTAGTGCTGAAGCTAAAGATTTTGCAGAACATTTGAAGAACATCCATGAGGAGGTGAGGAAGCATATTACCAAGATGAATGTGCAGTATAAGGCTAAGGCAGATGAGAAAAGGAGGCATAAGGAATTTCAAGTTGGAGATGAAGTCATGGTTCATTTGCGAAAGGAAAGATTTTCAGCTGGTACATATAACAAGTTGAAAATGAAGAAGTTTGGGCCATGTAAGATACTGAAGAAGCATGATTCAAGAAATGCATATGAGGTCAGGTTGCCTACTGAGCTGAATATTTCACCATTATTTAATATTTTAGATCTGACAGAGTATCATGAAGGAGGTGTTGAAGATGAGGTTATAGCAGCATAGTGGAGTATTCCAGCAACCAGTTCAGATAACAAGGAGATTGAAGACATACTGGATAGTCATGTTGGCAGAAGCACAAGGAACAGGACATATGAAGAATATCTGGTCAAGTGGAAAGGATGACCTATTGAAGATTCATCATGGCTCACAAGGGAGGAGGTTAACCATCTTGGTTTTTCTCTTCACACCTGAGTCGTGACAGGGTCACTTCTCAAATTACCCTGGGTGTCTGATGTAGGAGCATCTTGGGTGTAAGAGCAATCTTGCATCACCCCAAAAAATATTTTTGTTTGCTTTTCAATAAGGGCTATCTTATGCAGAGCTGCTATTTATGGAAACTTACTATTTTTAGTAAGTTGGTCATATGATCTCAGAATGTTTTGATTTCACAATTGGAGGTTCTTCCTAGTCATTTCAGCCTACCAGTTGAGTTTCATTGCCACATCATCAGTATTGGTGAAGTTATTGAGATTTTTGGGTATGAAATCTTTTAGGTCAATTTTGAAGGCCTTAGAGGCTCTGGATCGCGATCGACCCCCGACTGACTGGTGCTAGTGCATGTTAGGTGTTGTAGATCTCGTCATGGCATTTTTGAAAAGTGGTTACAATAGAAAAATGGAGCTATGGTTAGAAATTTATGGCCTCCGGAAGTTGGGTTACCTAAAATCATATTTTGTATTTCTTTTGAGCCGACCCTATTGTAATAATTATGGAAATAAAATAATTTTATGTATAGTCGGCCTAAAAGGCTAAATTTTTGGAACCTTCTCGGGCGGTGAAAATTGCCTATATAAGAAAGGTCTGTAGTGTTGTCTTAGGTAGTTTGGGACAGTTCTGGGTAGCAGATCTGGGTAATAATTCGAGGCTTTGTCCTACAGAATATTGTAAGGGAATGCCCATGTGGCTTTGCATATTGTAATTCTGAAAGTTTGTAATTCCACATTTGTGGAGATAATAAGAAGCCAATTTTCTATTCTTGCATATTGTTGTTGTTTCTCTGTTTCTATTATGTGTTTGTGGTATTAAGGGGAGCACCCTTCATCAAGTGGTATCAGACCTTCATCATATATATATATATATATATATATATATATACATATATATATATATATATATACATATATATATATATATATATATACATACATATATATATATATATATATATATATATATATATATATATACATATATATGTATATATATATATATATATATATATATATATATATATATATATATATATATGTATATATATGTATATATATATATATATATATATGTATGTATGTATGTATGTATGTATGTTGATACCTATGTTATGTTGTCTATTAGTGTCTAACACTTAGTCATTTTCAAGGCAATGTTGGTCGGTCATCACTGCGACTGAGCCATCTTATTAAGGCTGAGTCATGTATAGACTTGTATTTTGTATAGTTACTGTTGAGTAAGTCAGAGGTAGCTGAGTACTTCAATAGTTACCAAGCAGTTTATGATGAGTTGTATAGAAGAGTCAGTGCTGAGCACAAGTATATGGAGAATAGTTTGACTGAGCATCAGAGACTTCATATGCCAAGCAAGATAGTTTTGACATATGTGTTTGTAATGGCCCAAACACCAAGGTAAACCATTTTGGTTGACTTTTATGCAAGATTTATTGATTGTTGAGAGAATCAAGGAGTTGATTACGCTTTGTATTTCTTATCATTAATCCATATGCAATCCATGTAACCTATCAAATAAAGGGAATGCTTAAGCGACATAAGTGATGAATCTAGATCATTGATCTTGATCTAGAAGCTTGATCAGATGTTTATATAAGGTGATATCAAAACCCTAAAACATATTAATAAAGAAGATCTCATGTATGCAGAGCAGAGAAGTTTTTTGATTGTTAGATGCAGAGATCAGGGGGGGTGACCGAGTAGAGAAGTGAAGGACAGAATAGAGCTACATTTGATTTTGGAGATCAGACAAGTATTAGAAAGAGATGATCTATAGAAAGTAGGCTTCTTTGTCTTCGGTGGGTTAGCAACATTATCTTGGTTTTTTGCCTACTTGGAGGACTCACCCTTCTTGGTAGTATTATTTGCATTATATCCAAGTTCAATAGTATCTCTTAGTTATCTTTGAACTCTTAGCCATTCATCCACATCTTCAGTGATTCTTCATTTCTTTTCAAGACTTCATTAGAATCCTTTTATGATTTCAGTTCATTCTCAGATCTTAGTTCAACAATCTCTTCAAATTTCCTTGTAATTTTCTGATTTGCACTAACTAGTTGGTCTGTCAAGTTGTAGTGAATTTGTGTCAACCTTAGTATTTCCCCACCTTTCTCATTTAACCTTTTATTCACTTGTCTTCTCACATCTTCAATCATTATTTTTTCATATTCTACTTTTCCCTTTTGTTCTAGCACTTCACACATCCTTATCGATTGGGATTCTTGTTCTCTTTTCAGTGCTTTCACCCAATTAGCTAGGTTTTTGTTCTTTTTAGTCAATTCTAATATTGTAGCTTCAGATTCATCAAACATACTTCCCTCTGACAGCTCTTCTAGTTCTTTAACCTGATCTTGAGTTTCCTTCACTTTTTGTGCTAGCTCCTTTCTCTTGATGAGTGAATGCTTCAGTTTTATACTCAATTCATCAATCTACTCATTATCTATTATGAGTTCCATGGTCATGATATCAATCATCATTTCATACTTATAAATTTCCATTTCTCCAAATATTTTCTCTCAAGTGGTTAAAATATTGAATAAGAGACGTAGCTCTAATACCAATTGTTGGACTAAGTATGGAAATATGAGTACTGAGAGGGAAGGGGTGAATTAGTACTTCAAAATCACTTTTAACTATTCACTTAATTCACAAATTTTTCATGCATCTCTTAAAACATATAAAACATCAACAATAACCATAACACATAACACATTTATTTTGGTATCACATAAATCCTTGTTAGAGGATAAAAACTGTGGTGGGGATGACACCCACAAAACTTCACTATTGCAGTAAAATTTTTACTTAGTTAGAGATACACTGTTAGCTATTTTTGATAGCTTACCCTATTAAGAGGTTTAACATGGTTAAGAGTCTTAAGACCAGTTAAGTCTACCTTGATAAAGGATTTTACAATTCTAATCTAAGAACTATACCTAGTTAAAGGTTTTACAATGTAAGACCTATTAGGATCTACTCGGTTAAGAGAATTTACAATTC
The DNA here is from genome assembly GCA_027943335.1 of Chamaecyparis obtusa. Taxonomy (NCBI): domain Eukaryota; kingdom Viridiplantae; phylum Streptophyta; class Pinopsida; order Cupressales; family Cupressaceae; genus Chamaecyparis; species Chamaecyparis obtusa. Next base: position 1,061,812 of record BSBK01000997.1, read on the forward strand.
TAATTACAAACTTAATCAGTAACAAATATGTCTATAGTACTTGCATCAATCATATGCTTATCAGACTGAATGTGCTCATTAATTGATTACCTCATACTGTGCTCCACTCACAATATCAATTATGTACTTAGTAGCTTCAACTCTAAATCACAATTAATCTCTTCTCTTTACTGCTCTGTTACTAGGTGACTTCTCTTCTTATCACCTTTTCTTTGCAATCTCTACTTCACATCCACACATTACATTCCTCTCACATGCGTACTGATCTTCTAACTTAGATCCATTATAGACAATTCCAGAAGTGGTGTAAATGTTCTAGAATCATATCCTTAAGCGGCGCTAGTATTGGTTACTCTACCAATACATATATTTCACATTTAATTCTTATTTTTGGATCTCACCTTGTAATCATGTATAATCATTATGTTTGAATCTCCAATGCTTTGTTAGACAATCTCCTCAAGATTTGTAAATTATTTTCTTCTCAGTGTCTAGGTTCAATGTATCTAGAGATTCTCCTTATGTCATCCTGTCATGCTTGGTAATACGTTTTCTTTTTTTAGTAATTATATCATCTCCCAATTCAGTGTTCATTGTAGCTCAGTACAACTCAGTGTTTGATGCTCGGTCCTGCCTTGCTTGGTGTCTAAACTTCCTTTTCTTTTACCAATAACTGTCTCTCCTTTATTTTTTACACCAAATAGCTTATTGCTCTTACCGACTTGTCTTACCTTCATTACCAAATGAATTTGAAAATAATTATGACTTCATCATAACAAATGACAATAAAATAGCTTTTAGGAGTATCAAGATTCTCTTAAGAATTGCCTCATTTTTGTCCACCTTAACATTTTGAATCTTCACTTTTTCATCCAATATAGCCCTAAATTTTTTATCCAACTCAACGTTATCCAACCCCTGGATCACATTTTCCTTACCCCCAATTCTTTCTCCCACCTCCATATTCTCATATTTTTTATCTTCCATATTCTACAAAATGTTTTCAAATTTTCCAACAAGAGCCTGATATTTAAGGTGGAGATCCTTTATTTCATGGAACATCTATTTATCCATCCTAAATGAATAAATGGACCTGGCTTTCTTCATTTAGAGGACACCTTTAGTAATATACCTTTTATCGTTAAAGTCCTCCAAATTCAGTGGAATGGAGGATTCCTTCAACACCTCCTCATCTTGGGAAGGATGATTCTCCTTAGAACCCTCTTCATAATTCATAGACAAAGAGGGGAAAACATGAACATCATGGTTGACATAGTCTTCATAATCAACTAGGATAGGCACATTACCATTTTCCTCTTTTCTTTTTCTTTTTATATAAAGTTGCTTCTCACTATCAGCTTAGGGACTCACATTCACCTCTTTCTATCTCTCGTGACCTTGTCATCATCTAGATTGACCTCCTAGTTCTCAATGCTAACCCTTTCCTCAATCTTCTTAGAAGAAGTAATAACCTCCTGATTAGGGATAGGGCTCTCATCCTCATCATCAGAGTCCTTGGTCTCCATACCTTTATCAACTTCCACCTTTTCAACTTTTTTATCAACCATAGAGGAAATTTTAACCTCATTATCTTCATCTTCCATGTCTCCACCTTCAACTTCTACAGTCTCATATTTTAGCTTGCTATCCACATTGGTATAATCATCCACATTGACATCTTCTTCTTCTTCATCATCCTTCATGCCTATTTCCTTGTCAAATTTGAGCACCAAAGTACTAGGCTCAGAACTAGGTTTCTTCACAGAGGGTGGTGTGCTCCTTCTAGAGATCCCTTCATTAGAGTCACTCATTTTTTTCTTACCTTTCTCCCCTTTGGGCTCAATGGGTTTCTGCACAACCTCCAAAATTTTATCTCTACAATACTCATACATCAGATAAATGAGCCCATTGTGCAAAACGAGTTTACTAGAATTCTTCCAATTCTCTTTGATGTCGTTGTTCAAAGAACTAAGGAGAAAGAAAGGGAAAGAAACATTGATTTTGTGTCCAAAGTGATTTAGTAGGACAAAATGAAAATTTTAAACCCTCGTAAATCGACCATCAGTAGTAAAGTATTCCATGATAACCTTTAAAATTTTAGCCCAAATGGGTTTAATCTGACTTATCTCATAGAAATCTGACTTACCTTTCACCAATATTGCCCTTTCTTTTCCATTTAAAAAAAACACCTTCACGACCTTGTTAGAAACTTTCATCTCATTAAAAAAGTAAATACTAGATAGAGATAGGCCAATTATCTCAGCTATCACATCAACAGAGAGCACAAGCTTCTTACCACAAAGAGCAATGGTGCCATTATTCCACCCTTCTGAAATGTTTTTTGTAATGTCTTTTCCATATCCATGCAACTTCTCTAGGTAGGGTGTGACCCCTCCTTTTCTTACCTTACACCAAACCTTCTCCTCCATTTTCCATGCACAGGTGACATACTCTTCTCTTTTCAACTCACCTCCCATCTTGATAGTAGCAGTCTAAAAATTCTGAATGCAATTGTTGTAATTAGCTAAAGAGGCAGCTATGAAACTTAGCACCTACAAAATATGTGTTAAATTAACCTTCTTAATTAATTCCCATCTCTCTGAATAATTTTCTAACCTGGTACCATGATCAAAGATGCTAAATATCTTTTCCATCATTACTCAGAATCACTCAACTTCATTGTTAATCTTATTGTATCCAATGAGATTAATTATTTCCTAATTCATTTCCTTTTCACTTATCCACTTAATAATTTTATCCCTTTTAACACCATAATTATCAATGTCTTCAGCCACCTTATTAGTTTCATGATAGTCATGAGATAAATAAAAATTATCAAAACTTTGAATAGTACTTTTTATCTCATTAATAATATGATGTATAGACCATGAAGCTTTATTATCTCCTCTGATGCATCTTATTATATTATTTGAATCCCCTTCCAGCCATACCTTCCTACAACCAAGATTTCTTGCTAGAAACACGGTATGCATGGATTCCATAGCTTCTGCCACAGGGTTGGTCTGAACTCCCAAAGGTAATGAAACATCCCTAATACAATTGCCATAATTATCCCTTACAATGCCACCACATCTAGCCTGGCTTAAATTCCCTTTGGAAGCTTCGTCAAAGTTAGATTTGACCCATTCTTGAGGAGGAGAAGACCAAACCAAACTTTCACTCTTGTTATTCTTATCACATTTCAAACCAATAATGTTCTAGTTCTTAATCAATCTTAGGTCCTCATTGGTAAAAAATAGCAATAGGGAAGTTTTAAAGGATAATTGGAGATTTTCATTCACATTTATGAAGACTTTATCCCCAATCACACTGAGAGGAGAGTGAAATGTCCTAAATATATGATTATTATGTTCTTTCCAAATATTCTAAATTAGATGAGTAATAATAAGAGCCCACATCATCCTTGCAGTATTGTGCGGATCCAGGTAGCTTCATTGAAGAAATAATTCCTGTAAAGAATTAGGTAATGTCCAACCGACATTCCACCTTTGGAAGAGATTATCCTAGACCTTAAGAGAGTATGAGAAATGAAGAAGGAGATGTGAAGTAGATTTGACTTCATTAAGAAATAGATAGCATCTATTGGGAAGACATAATCCTCTTTTACATAAATTATTAGTAGTTAAAATCTTATTTTTCAATAACCAATAGAGCATATTAATTTTAGGGATGAGGTAATTCACCCATGCCTTATCCGAGAAGGGGCTTTCACATCCTTTTTAAATAATAGAGAAAGAAGAAGAAATAGAATACCTTCCATTGGGGTTATGGGCCCAAAATAATTGGTCCAAGATATAGGCCTAACAAACCATGCATTTAGACCCAGATTGATAGGTTCAAGAGAAGGGTTAAAATCCTTGAGATTAATCCATGAATGGCTCCTCTAGTAATCACTCACCAAAGTCCCTACTGAGGCTTTACAATTTTGAAATAAATGACTAATATTCAGGAGGCTAAACAATGGTTTATCCAACATCAAATAGTGTTAGAAATAGGGAATACTGAGAGGGGGGGTGAATCAGTAATCTATAAACTTTCACTTTTGCCCAATTATGGATATAACAGATTAACTTGATACATGCATAATAGAGTAAACTAAATAACATGAATAGCAATAAAGCAAATGAACTCATAACACATTATTTGTTCTCGAGGAAACCCTGGCCAAGGGAAAACTCCGGTGGGGATGGTACCCACAAAGATCCACTAATCAAAAGTATCTTGTTAAGGATGTTGACCATGTTAGGAGCCTATTACATACATATAGTGTCTCAGTCCTGAGTAAGGGACTTTAGGCCTTGTTAGAAGCCTCAACCGCGCTAAGAGTTGGTAGAATACAAAATGATTACAAGATGAGCCCACTACCCAAACAAGTAATGTACAATAGTATCTGATTACAAAAGGGTAAGGTGCATAACCTTTCACTACTACCAAATAGCTTTCCTATTCCAATATTTCACATATACAACTTTGCATCAATAGCTTTTGCTTACATATGTTATTACATTACTTTTTCACTTTTTACAACTCTTCTACTTCGCATTACATATGCCTTACATTTATACAAGTTATTAGGACTAATAACTCTTATAGCCAGCTTTACTAAACATAAAGCACTTTACAAAATACATTTTTACCCAAGGGTTAATATCTAGGATGTCATCCCTTTATATTATTAAGACATTATTTTGATAAACAAAATAATCCCTTAACTCTTTACTTGTTATGTCTTCTTTCTTTATCCTGTCGGCTTCAGCTCTATCTTTGGTAATACTGTAATAACTTCTTCCGTACATGCCGTACAAACTTGCGCTCTTAGGTGAGTCTTCAATATGCATCATAGTATCTATGTTCAACTGTGCAAGCACTAAACTTACTTCAATTGATGTCGCCAATCAAAACTGTCTCGGGTTACACTAGAAAAATACTGCACATACTTAGACAATTTTGCTCTGCACTTTGTCATACTTGCTCTCTATCATATGCGGTCTTCATGTAGATCATATGTTGCCATAATGACAACATCTAGATATCTAACTCAGAAAAATCACCAACAATCTCCCCCTTTGTCATTGGTGGCAACATATGAGAAAATTGGCTAAGTCTAAAAACATCAAAACTCAAAATTGTGGCCATAACAAAAATATATCTTCGTTGTCCTTATAACTCCATATATCTTAACTATATTCTATACTCCCCCTAGGAATGTACTTTCTTAACATATATCAATTTTTTTCTATCATATTACTCCCCCTTTGACAACACTGACAAAAAGGGTGTCAAAAACTATGATCTCAAAAAAATGTTTACCTTGATTCAAAATTGTAGAGCCGATAAGCTTGCAACACAATTTGCAAAGTTCACTTTAATGTTCTCCATCTCCTTCTCCCATGCCTTCTTTACTGTGTCTGAAACACTGAGGAGTGCACATAGACCATAAGATGCGATCTCACATGCACGAAGGTTTGCAAAGTTGAACTTCTCATAGAATGTCTTGGATGAAAGACATTCTTCCAATTGTCCTTCAACTATGCCAATCTTTACTGAAATGTGCTCTCTAAGAAGAGCGAATCTTCTCAATTTCTTGTCTTTTTCATCATTAAGAATCCTTATTTCATCATACATTTTTCCAATTCTTTTCTCAACATCAAAAAATTTCATATTAGGGCTGGCTAAAAGATTTACCTCTAACTGAATTTCTGCCTCTTTAGCCTTAATCTTCTCAACCACTTCTAAAACATGATTTTTAGATTTTGTACACTGAATGTACAAAGTTTTACCTCTATCCAAATTCCTTCTAAGATCTTTTATACATACATCCAGATTGCTAATATCATTTCTGATATTCAGACTTATATCATGAAATATTTTGGCCTCATAGGCTAATTGAGCCTTCACTGTAGCTATATCTGATAAGTTAGTGAACTCATTATCAAATACTTTCATAACTTCTCTAGCTCTTTCTAGTGGACTTGTCTCACACTCTGTAATTTTTCTGTTATTTCTAGCAATGATCCTTCAAGGATTTTTACCTTCTTATTCTTTCCATTTATCTTGTTTAGGGATGTGATCAACTCCATTTGATCATCATCATCAACTTCTTTCCCAAAGCTTTCGAAAATCAATTCAATCTATAGTTTCTTTGCTACAATCTTAGGTGTATGACTAATTTCCTCTTTGCTAGGTGCTTCTTTCTATCCTTGAATCTCTGTACTTGCTTGGTTTTCTATTTTCTTTTCTTCTTCTTTCCTTGTTTCTTTCTTTCCTTCTTCAATTGATATGTCCTATTCTTCTAGAGCCAAATTGTCAACAATGTTCTCAAGGTTACTAAAAGGATTATCATCACTATCCAATGTGATCTTAGTTCCTTCCACATGCATTGATTCATCTTCAATGTTAATTGTTGGTGGAGAGGGACTCTTTTGATGCTTAGCTTCCTTAGCTTGATATGCTGCAACACTTACTATCATTACCTTTACTATTGCTTGCTTAGTTTCTTTGTTTATCTCTTCATAGTTACCTCCCATTATTTGAAGGGTTCTTCTTTTTGTTCTTAGATGAGTACCAAGTTCTTTCATAATTTCTTTAAAATGATATTCATCTCTGACATCACATAGTTTTCTCACAAAATTTTCTCTAATTTTGTTATCTTCTTCAGTTGCTCTCTTTTTCCTATTAACTAGCTTCTCAAATAGATCATTAGGTATCTTTCCTTTGATTGTATCAAACTTCTTATCTTCTAGGATCATATGTCTCACAACTGCATTCTCAAAGTTTAATCTTTCTGAATAGTTATAAAGTTCATAATACTTGTTCATCTTTGAAAAATCTCCATCATTAATAATTTGTTCATTTACCTTCTCAATCCTTGGTTTCCATGTCTTCTTTTTCACTTGAATATCTTCATCATCTTTGATTTTAGCTTTTTTCCTTTGTACTGGGGCTACTACTATTTTCTACCTTTTACCTGGTCCACTGGCCATTTCTTTCACTCTTTTACCCAGTGGCATTGAGGATGATCTTGTAGACTTCCTAATTTCTTGTTCCTTCTCAAATTTCTCCACTTTCACCACATTTTGAATGTCTACTGACTGCTCTGCAATTGATGATAGGGGTAGAACAAACAAAAATTCCTTTTGTCCAATGTCTCTAATAGCTGCTGCTGTCTTCTTTACAATCATAAACTCTTGTTCTATCATCCTTGTGTCCTTCAAAATTTTCTTAATTGTACTTTCCACTCTCTTCTTTGACTATTTTTCTTCCTGAATAGACTTTGTGGAGTTGAAGTTCTCCTCATAAGTCCCAAATCTATTGCTATGTACATCCAACTTGCTCTTAAGAAAACTATTCACATATTCTTCTACTTCAACTTCAAAAATTTCATAGCCAAGAGGGTCTATGAACTCTACTCTAGGTTCAATTGCTTCAATGTATGCAAAATTAGTGTCAACCATAAAACATATCTCATTCTTATACTTTTCAACTATTGACTAAGGGATTCTTGATCTATTCTTCATCAAGTTCTGAAATGTCTTAATTACCAAAGTTGCACTTTCATTGACTTTGTCTATTGGGTATCTTAGATATACCTTCTTAATTCTATCCATGGTGGTTCTATTGTCATTCCAATCATCTCCAATTGTAAATGGAAATCTTCTTATGAAATGGAAAAACATGTATGTAATCAATGTTGAGAACCTAAACTATGAATTCTTAGTCTTCTTAATCTTATCAAGATTCTCAAATAATTGAATTCTCAAAATCTCACACATATCCACTTGAATTTTATCAACGCACATCAAATAGGCTGCAAGATTCATTCCAACTACCATGTCATCTTCTCTTGAATTAGCACAAAATTTAGCTGTTAGGATCTTGCATAAATACCTAACATCATCTTGTTGAATCTTGCTAATCACTATACCTCAGCCATTGTAAGATGAATTAGTGTTGTCCAATACAATTTTCTTCACATTCTTTTCATTGAACGGTATGACTCCAGATTTAGATAAACTAGTTACTTCATGAATTAGGTCAGTTGTAATGTCTATGACTCTGTCATCTAACCAAAACTTTCCATTATGTATTCTGCTCAGAATTATCTTAGTGAATTCTTCATCATCAAATTCATACTGTAGTGAATACTTTATGATTTTTTTATCCTTCAAATGTTCAAACCCTACTTTCAAAGACATATCTTGGTTGTATAGCTTCTCATACTCTTTAGTAAAATCACTATCATTGAGGGTTTCAAGTTTACATCCCAAATAGCCTCTAACATTCTCTAAATGTAAGAATCTATCTAGTATAGATGATAATGCTAATTTAGGGTCTTCCTCCAAGGGTTCTACTGGTTCCCTTTTAATCTTGGGTATGATTCTATCTCTTATACTATGAACTAATGAAACAACCATATCTTCTACAAATTCTCTAACTGACTAATAGATTTGCTTAGTGAAATACCTTAATTCTGTGATTTAGGGCTTTGCGTAGATCTAGCATGAAATTCCTTCACCAAATTTTTGCAAATTGCTTTCAATCACTGCTACTTTGATCTCCTTAATGCTTGTATTCACTTTGATGATCAAACAATACCAATCATAAGCTTTTAACCTTTCAATCTCACAAGATTCTGACATTGCATTCAATTCTTTTGCCGCTTCTTTCCAAAAAGTTGTTCCTGATTACCTGCAAAACTTAAAACTTCTTGCGATCTCGCATAACTTCATATTAGCTCATGCACTCTTAACCATAACATCATTACATCATATACTACCTTACATTAACTACACAAGACTCAATTCATCCTATACTAATTTCTACACTATCCTAAGTTCCTATTCTACTGCATTCTTCATGAATTAAGTACTTTGAGATGGGTTAGGAAGAGATTCACTCTTACCATTTGATACTTCACCTTTCCAATTACCTTCAGTGCTGAATGTCTCCTTGATCTGTGGATTTAACAAACATCACTTCTTCTGAATTACTACAACAACCTCCTTGATTGTTGCTTGCATTCTCATTTCTCCTTGCATGACTTCTAGGATTAGGGTTTCTCATATTGTTCATTCTGCAAAACCTTGCTGTATGACCAAATTTGTTGCATATTTGACAAACTAATCCATTGTTCCCATATCTTAGTCTAGTCTGGTTGATTTATGATATGCAATTCCTAGAAATGTGTCCAACCTTGTTGCATCTATAACATACTACTCCATTTCTTCTGTTCATATCTTCAGTAGGTTTCTTATCTGCATGGTTAGTATCTCTAAACATTCTACTACTATTATTATTCTCATTAAATTTAGGCTTCCTACATTCAATAGCTCTATGTCCAAAACCATGACAATTATAACAATAACCATTAAGAGGTTTGAATTGCTTACCTGTACAATCTTTCTTCATATGACCAAAAGTATTACATGCAAAATATCTCCAAAAGTATTACATGCAAAATATCTAACTTTAAATTCTCTCTGCATACCTTTAGGTGATTCTTCTTGCTTAGGTGGTTCTTCTTCTTTAAGCATATCCTCAGATTTGTCAGCTTCATCAGATTTCTTTTCTTCTATGTTTTCAGAAACTTTCAGATCTGGTTCCTTACTTTCTTCACTTGCCTTGAATGAGTTAAATCCAAGACCACTTTTATCATAGAATGGCTTTTGATAAGACATTTGTTCATCAATCTTCTCACTAGTAGAATATAGTCTCTCAAGTTATTGCTTAGACTAAGTCAATTCACCTTTCACAATTGTATTGTATTTTTCAAGTTCAGTATACTACAATTTGGTTTTCTCAAGTCCAAATGTCACTTTACAAAGTTTAGACTTCAGATCTTCTTTCTCAGATTTAAAATTTTCATTCTCAGATTTTAGATTTTCATTCTTGCTATTTCCATCTTTCAAACTCAACTTCAGATTCACTATCTTTAATTCATGTTTAAGGATCTCATTTTCTTTTCCTAGATTATCATCACAATCTTCAATTTGAATTGTAGATTCCTTTTCTATTTTTAGTTCTTCCAGCTTCTTTTTCAGTTTCTCAATGAGGTTCTTTGCATCATCATATTTTCCTTTCAGAGTATCTCTTTCTTTAGTAAGTATATCAATCTGTTCAAGAGCTTCTTCAAGATTCTTTTGTAGCTAATCCATATCCATAGAGATCTTACTCAAGCTGCTAGGCTTTTTCTAAATGATTCTTTTCTGAGTAACTAGGCTCTGATACCAATTGTTAGAAATAGGGAATACTGAGAGGGGCAAGCAGGGGGGGTGAATTAGTTTTCTACAAACTTTCACTTTTTCCCAATTATGGATATAACATATTAAATTGACACATGCATAACAGAGTGAACTAAATAACATGCATAGCAATAAAGCAAATGAAATCATAACACATTATTTGTTCTTGAGGAAACCCTGGCCAAGGGAAAACCCCGGTGGGCATGGTACCCACAAAGATCCACTAATCAAAAGTATCCTGTTAAGGATGTTGACCCTATTAGGATCTTGTTACATACATATAGTGTCTCAGTCCCGATTAAGGGACTTTAGGCCTTGTTAGAAGCCTCAACCCTGCTAAGAGTTGGTAGAATACAAAATGATTACAAGATGATCCCACTACCCAAATAAGTAATGTACAATAGTATATGATTACAAAAGGGTAAGGTGCATAACCTTCCACTGCTGTCGAATATCTTTCCTATTCTGATCTTTCACATATACAACTTCGCATCAATAGTTTTCGCATACATATGTTATTCTTACTTTTTCACATTTTACAACTCTTCTACTTCGCATTACATATGCCTTACATTTATACAAGTTATTAGGACTAATAACTCTTATAGTTGGCTTTACTAAACATAAAGCACTTTACAAAATTCATTTTTACCCAAGGGTTAACATCTAGGATGTCATCCCTTTATATTATCAAGACATTATTTTGATAAACAAAATAATCCCTTAACTCTTTACTTGTTCTATCTTCTTTCTTTATCCTTTCGGCTTCATCTCTATCTATGGTAATACTATAATAACTTCTTCCATACATGTTGTATAGACTTGCGCTCTCAGGAAAGTCTTCAATATGCATCATAGTATCTATGTTCAAGTGCACAAGTACTGAACTTACTTCAATCGACATCGCCAATCAAAACTATCTTGGATTACACTAGAAAAATACTGTACATACTTAGAAAATTTTGCTTTGTGCTCTGTCATATGCGGTCTTCATGTAGATCACATGTTTCCATAATGACAACATCTAGATATCTAACTTAGCCAAATTGCCAACAAATAGTCATCCCATAACTTTATCTTCCTACCATCACCTAGTTTCCACATTTTACCTTAAGTAGTAAGATCCTTATACTTTTGAATACTATTCCGAATGTGAGATCCATTTATCCAATTAGTAGAAGACAAAAAGTACTCTAACATAGGAGTACCATAAAGGTATTTCCTTCTAATTATCAGGTTCCATTCCTTATCTTCACCAAAGATTCACCATATCCATTTATCCAGAAGAGCTTTATTGACCATTCTTATAGTTCATATCCCAAGACCACCGTACCTTTTAGGTTTAAAAACAATATCCTAGGAAACCAAGGGAAGAAAGTTATTCTCTTTCACTCTTGACGAGAGAAATCTCTTTTTGATTCTTTCAATCATATCATAAAATTTTGTATGGATTCTAAACAGATTCATAGCATACAGAGGAAGATTTGAAGGGTCCACTTGAGAAGCTGGACTTTGCCAGCTTGACTCAACAAAGCACCTTTCCAACCAGCTAGTTTCTTGGTAAATCTATCAATAAGAGAATTACAAAAGGAATTAGGAGGTTTGGTTCCTAGAGGAAGACCCAGATAGTACAAGCGAAGATTATCAATATTGCATCCTAAGATAGATGAAGTTTTGTGATGTCTATCAGCTGGAGTGTTAATAAAAAAGATAGAGCATTTTTTCTAGTTAACGAGTTAACCTATGGCACTCAAATAGGTAGAAAGAGCCAGCTTCATATTTTTATCCTCTTTCACATTAGAGGATCCTATCATGATCGTATTATAAAAAAACTATTCATGGGAATATGTGATGTTGGTAGAGGAGGCTTGGAGGCCTTGGGTTTTTCCTTCCAACATGAATTTATTGATATATCTACCTAGGCTTTCAACCATAATTAAGACAAAAATAGGGGAGATGGAATCACCCTGTCTAAGCCCTATAGTAGGCTTATAGAAGTTTGAAGATGCTCCGTTAACAATAAAAATAACCAAAGCAGAGATAAGTTGTAGAATGAGATTTACCACTCTATCCCCAAAGAAAAAATATTTAAGAACCTTACACATAAAGGGCCAGTCCACCCAATCATATGCCTTAGTATAGCTTCATAAGGAACCCACTCTTATTAGAAACATCCAGTGAGTAAATTTTATCATGAACACAAATAATAGAGTCTAAAATCTATCTTCCTAAAAAAACCCATTCTGCTGATGAGAAATAATGACTGGGAGGATAGAAAGAATCCTGATGGTTAGAACCTTAGAGAAGATCTTATAGAAGGAGTTACACAGGTTGATAGGTCTAAATCTATCTAGAGAATCATCTCCTAGTTTCTTAGGAATGAGAACTAAGAATGTTGCATTAAATAATTTTGAAGATGCTCCATTAAAAATAACAATAGCCAAAGTAGTGATAAGTTGCACAATGTAATTTACCACTCTATCCCCAAAACCAAAAGCTTTAAGAACCTTACACATAAAGGGCTAGTCTACCTAATCATATGCCTTAGATAAGTCTAGCTTCATAAGGAACCCCCTCTTATTGGAAACATCTAGCAAGTGGATGTTATCATGAACACAAATAATAGAGTCTAAAATCTATCTTCCTGAAACAAATCCATTTTGCTGATGAGAAATAATGACTGGGAGGATCGAAAGAATCTTGATAGTCAGTACCTTAGAGAAGATATTATAGAAGGAGTTACATAAGATGATAGGTCTAAAGACATATAGAGAATCATCTCCTAGTTTCTTAGGAATGAGAACTAATAATGTTGCATTAGGGTATGTGCAGGATCATGGTATGCCAAAAAGTAGTGATGTGAAAAAATTAACTTTTCACTCGCCCAAAAGTGCACTAAAAAGTTTGTTGAATTTTTAGTAGGCCTAGGTGTTAGTACACATGGCCAAGCCAAAACCCAAAGAACAGGCTTAATTGGATCTCCGATTTTCACTAGTAATTTCTATTTGTAGCCCACGGCTGTGTTCAACATTTTTATTGTGAAAATGTTGAACATAGCTCAAAGGGTTTTACATATCCGATATAATCTCATATCCAATTTTCTCAAGATCAATAAGTTAAATTTTTAAGTTTTTATTATTTTTATTGTTTTTTAATTGAAATTTTTAGTTTTTTTTAATGAAAACTAGGGTTTAAATGAGATTCTTTATTATTTTTAAAATTGATTATAATTGTCTATTTGGGTTTTAATTTTAATCATACATGGACTCAAACCAATCAGAAAACCCTCCCAATGATCTTGTAAATAATCTAGAACCACCTCCAAACAATCCCCCACTTTCAGAAGACCAACCAGTCTCAAACCCCCGACGTGTAGAGGATCTCATATTAGACAATATAAATCATCTTAGAGGATATCAGACCACATATGCCAATATCCCCACATTGCACCCCATATTTTCTACATTGAACTCCATTCTTGAAAACATGGAGAAACTTATAGAGAAACATAATGTTGCACTTCTTTGGCATGATTCCATGCACGCTCAGTTTGATGATGGGCTTGAATATGATCAAGTTATGAACCTAAACATAAAAAAAATGACATATGTAATCTTTTTGTGGATCCCAAAACTGGTTTAAAAGTGGACCCTAAAAAACCCAAGTTGTTAATTAAATGGTGCACAAATGATGCAATAAGTGACAACTTTTGGGACCGCTAGTGGATGGTTTTTGATAGACCAGCCCACAGAAATTTTAATGTCCCATTTTTTTTCATAGAAAAATTGTATGCTGAATTTGTGCTCGATCACAAGGTAAATTATTGGAGCATGAGACCGAACTAGGGTGTAGGCTTAGGTGATCTTTAGGATAGGCCATGGGCACACCAGGTGAAATACCACACATATGTGCCCCCTTCTGAGATTTCACCACCTCCTACAGTGCAACATCCTAATATTATTGCTAAGCCTGACTCACAGACTATTCGACCCATTCACACCTTGAGTGATCTATTGGTTACACATAGTGCGACATTGTTTCCTCCTTGTGCTGATGCTTTTGGCCCTTTCACATCCTCCATGAGATCACATGTTTGTGTGCCCCACACTTGCATTATGTGTAAGAATCTGTGCTTAGGTCCCCTGAATGATAGTGATGCATATAACCATGTATTTGAGGTGGACGATACTACACAACACACTACAGGCACTGGAGCACCTCATGAAGATGTGCATCAGGGGCATACAGAGCCATGGACTCCTACTATTACGGTAAGGGTAAACAGTTCACTTGTTACATTGTATTTAATTTTAAATGTTCACATTTTTAGTAGAATTTTCTTATAATAATTTCCCACTTATGTTTTTTTATGTGTTCCATTTATGTTCAGTTGATGACAGAGGAGGAGATGGCATAGGTGGAGGGGTCCACTCTTTCGGCCATTTTATTTGGCCTTGACACTTCTATGGTACATACGTTTTAATGTACTCATTGGTTTCCTTTTATTATAATAGTATATACATGTGTTTTCTAATTTTTACACCCATCTTATTACATACTGATGCAGGTGTCACCAGTTGCGACTGGGGGGCAATGTGAGGGGTTTCAAACATTTGGCGTTGATAAGGGAAAGGTAATTAAGTAATTTAGATTATTTATGCATACATGTATACTTGTCAGTTGTGTGTACTCATTGTTAATTTACATGGTTTATTTGACAGAGGGTGGTGTCTGATGATGTCGTGAGACCCTTTCACCATGATAGAGTCACATGCATCTCAATTCACAGTGATAGCCCCACGGTACGTATATCTCTAAAGTTATTTGTGTGTATTTTACTATCAAGTATATATAGTATGATCAAGTCATGATTATATGAAGTATCCATTTGAATTTTGTAGGTCACCCCTAGTTTGAGGGAGATAGAATGCCAAGGGTTTGTATCACTGATAACTCAGCTGACATTTCCTAAAGAAAGTTCAACACAGGTAAGTTTTAATGTTAATTCAGTTATTTTATAAACATATGTTTGCTACCAAGGATTTAACATTAAATAGTATAACTCGTAGATCAATCTCATGTTCACAAACATATACAGGTCAAAGTCAACATTGGTGGCATTGTCCCTTCGCTACCAAGGACATATATTAGGTCTCTTGTTCGAGTGAGGAGATAGAGAGGCAAGGTACATGAGAGTTCAATTTTAGTTTTTTTTTTAATTATTGTTGACTATGATTTTGAATTTTTATTTTTTATTTGTAGAAACCTTATAAATTAAGTAATTTAACTTGGAGTTTCACTTTTGTGTTTGAATGCAAGATCCATCAGAGCCAAAGAGTACTTTGATCCACTAGTAGAATAGGATGTCTTAGAAACATTTGTAGTTTAACTTCTTATTTTGAGATTCCATATGACACATTTTGAGATGGTGTATGCCACATTGTATCTAGATATGTTGATTTTGTAAATATGTACAAAATTATTGTTCATTTTGATATATATGAAACTTAATATTCGATCCAATTTGTTAATGGTGTGTTTATTTGTTCATTGTTAGTATGTAAATATGCTTGTGTGTATGTACTCATGTGTAGGATTTATGACTTAAGTATATTCAAGTACATTCTTCATAATCTAAATTCATGTGTATGGGCTACGTGCATGACTTAAGTGAATTCATGTGTATGCTTTATAATCTATGTGCTACATGTATGCTTAATGACATAAGATGATTTATGTGTACACTTTATGTGCTACGTGTGTTCACATGTGTAATTCATCATTCAAGTGAATTCAAAATTTATGTGCTACATTGTATTCATGTGTATCTGATGCTCTCAACCAAGAAAATCCTTCAAAGTTCACTTCACAAATCTGGTGATCACCTTGTCAAATCAACTCTTCTGCAATGTATCATGTTAGAACTCTATTATACATGTCAAAGACACATCATTCCATGAGAATCAGTAAGAACATTCATGGAATGATGCTTCTACATAAAGATTTTGTCAAACTGTTATTGAGAAAATAATGACCTATCATTCTAGGTACCAAACCCTCCTTTCTAGGGTCCCTAGGCCAGGGCTTGTTCAAAAATACTCTTGCAAATCACTCTAGGTCCCCCCAATGGATCTAACTCATCCCTATGGATCCATCACAAAATATACTCATCCTTTGGAGTATATTCTTGCAACAATGACTAGTGCTACTTCATGCACCTTCAATCAACATTTACTACCATTTGTGGTCTCTCCACCACCATAGATCCTACATATCCCTACAACCAAACACTATTGTACAAGACACTAGTTAATTCCTTGCCTTCAAATGCTAATTAAATGATGCAATACAGACATGGAAGTGATAACAAGAAAATAGACAATCAATTTACTCCATTGCAAATCATAGACACATTCCACAATGCATTCAAATGACCATCCTTGGTCTTTTTACATTTTCCAATGACCCTTTATGGTCATGTCCCCATCTCCCTTGGAGCAATTTTTTTTTTTCATTATGGGTACAAAGTGATGCTTCCATCACATCTGGTTGGGTAGGTTTACCCTAGGAATAGTCCCACTTTGCCTCTTGATACACTAGAATGCTCGCCAACATATGCAATGGTGCTTAGTGCACCTTGGGGACACTTTGGTCTAGCATGTTCGTGAATGTTCTAGTGATTTTGTGTTCAAAATGAGGTTTTCACTTATGTTTAACCACCCAATGAGAGCTAATGGAATATACCATTCAATGCTAGGATGAATAGTTTGGAAGAAACCCAGTGGTGCAACTTTCAACTGACCCTCACTACAAGTTTTGGCATCAAGTGAGATTGGCATGCCAAATTTAAACAAATTTGAATCTCCTAGAAAGGAGAGAGGCTATTGTAGGCCTCAGAAACATGGTCCTATAACATCTCATGATTTGTCGATACCTCTCACGGGGGTCGAGATACAAGCCTCAAAATATCACTGCCCAATTATGCTTAGTGCACCTTGGAGATACTTTGGTCCGACATGGTCACGAACATTCTAGTGACTCTGGTGTTGAAATAGGGTTATCACTAGCATTTAACCACCCAACCAAAGCTAATGGCACAAACCATTTGGTGCCAGGAAGAACGGTTCAGAAGAAAGCCAGTGGTGCAACTTTCAACTGACCCTCACTGCAAGTTTTGGCATCAATTGAGGTTGGCGTGCCAAATTCAAAAAAAATTGAATCTCCTAGAAAGGAGAGAGGTTATTGTAGACCTCAAAAATAAAGTCCTATAGCATCTCATGGTTTGTTGATACCTCTAACGGGGTCCGAGATACGAGCATCAAAAGATCACTGCCCAATCATGCTTAGTGCACCTTGGGGACACTTTGGTTTGACATGGTCATGAACATTCTAGTGACTCTATGGTCGAAATGGGGTTGTCACTAGCATTTATCCACCTAACCAGAGCTAATGGCACAAACCATTCTGTGCCAGGACGAACGGTTTGGAAGAAACCCAGTGGTGCAACTTTCAATTAACCCTCACTACAAGTTTTGGCATCAAGCGAGATTGGCGTGCCAAATTCAAACAAATTTGAATCTTCTAGAAAGGAGAGAGGTTATCATAGGTATCAAAAACAAGGTCCTGTAGTATCTCATGGTTCACCGATACCTCTCATGGGGTCAGAGCTATGAGCCTTGAAATATCACTGCCTAATCGTGCTCAGTGCACCTTACACTCTTTATCCACAAAAACTACCATGCCTTTTTCTCTTGGTAAGTGAAGAGGACATTCATATGGTTTTGGGAAATCCTGCAATGTCAAACCACATGACACAAAATTAAGTTATTTCAACCAAACACATTACTTAAATTCACAAGGTTTTCACAATCTATAATGGTGAAAATGTTAATTATACATTTAGATTAGGTAGATTTTTGTTGCTAATATTTGGATCAAATTTTATGATCTATCATTTCTTTTTGATTAGGTAGATTTTTATTGCTAATATTGTGAATCTATCATTTCTTTTCTCTTCATAATGTTTAATCCCAACAACAAAATTCTATATGATTTGATCCAAAGGTTAACATTTTGACCAAATGCATTCACCTTTTCCATTGACTTGATACACTCCTATTAAAGCTTACAAGTCACACAAAATGTAGATGTTCATATTACAGAACACAAAAAATTATATTAGACCATCAGATATCCTTCAGTAACATGTAATTGAAAAATTGTTTTCTATCATGTTAACTTGGTAAACCTTTCCACTGAGATACTCCTCTTGATTAAAACATGAGAAAGTAGAGAATACGATCTTACTAGCATATATGGCTTGCCTACATTCCATGACTACATTTCCATTGACCAAAATGGTTTGTTTGATTTGAAAGTAAGGGCAAGATTCACTAGAGCAAAGGATTCATAATGTTCAGGGGTCTTGCCAGAATGGCCTACAACAAAAATTAATAATTATTTGTCTATTTTAACTTTTAACATTCCTCCTTGTACATATATAATTAAAATGTTTGGTCTGAGAATTGTAGTAAATACAATTATACTTATGATTTTGATTTTTCTCCATTGCATCGATGGTATTGTTATTTTTCTCATCAGAAACCAAATCGATTAGCAACTTGCTACCCATTGGTTGAATTAAGCTGACTAATTTTTTAGAAGGGCATCTTGTATCAACATTTGTATTTATAAAATGACAAGCAGTAAAATTTTCCACACACCCTGTTCTTTTAAATATCTTAACCTTGAAACATGACTTTGATATGTACTTGAACACTAGAAAATCTCCCATCTCCACCCCATGACGATTCACAAACTTTTCCCAACCCTCTTGAAATTCTAGTTTATTCAAGGAACACCATAATTGTACATCATACTATTTCCCACCCGGGCCTTACAACTACAATCCCATGATATTATCTGTAGAAAAAGATGGTTCTCGAACTGAGGGACCTAGAGAATAAACTTTTTGTTTTCAATGCCAATAAAAATAATCGGATATTCGAAATCTCCTGCTCAAATTTTGCTGAAATCTCTCTCTCTCTCTCTCTCTCTCTCTCTCTCTCTCTCTCTCTCTCTCCCTCCCTTAGGTATTACTGAAAAAATAATATAAATATTTAATACTAATATTATACTATTATACAATAGAGAAATAAATAATAATAATATAATACAATACTAATATACAAATATATATAATACTAATGCTATTATCATTTAATATTAATATTAATTTTTTTTATAATATATAACTTAAAATTGAAAAAAGCATTCAAGTTGTAATGTTGGAATTGGGCGGGAGATATAAGATATCCGAAATTATTGGATATCATATATTGTTTCAAATATCTGATTAGGCTTGGTATTTGCGTCGGGTTTTCATTTTGCAATGCCAAATGTGAATTGTCAACCCAAAAGACGTGTTCACCATATTTTCTTTGATCTCCAGACTTTGACCATGTAGCTGATGACCTTTTTTTCACCCAAAATTGATGAAATGAAAAGGGTTTCTTAAATACATTATTAGCTTTCCATCAATATAATTGCTGTTAAATTTAGAGTTCAGTAAGTAATTATTACTTATTTTTTAATTGAGTTATCTTTAAATTCCTAATTGACAAATTGATTGAAAAACAACTATAACTTTCAAACAGTTTAACCTTTTTGAAATCTGAAACATGTGTTACATTCTATGCTTCACCTACTATAAGAAAAAAAAGTTTTCAATTTTGTAAAGTATAACATTAGTTAAGGTGGTCAGACACGAGAGTTTTTTTATTTCGAATAAGTTGTAGTAGAAAATTCATAATTAATTATTTATTTGGGAAAAAATTAAACAAAAATATGTCACATCCAGGCATGAGTGTACTACTTATATCTAGAATCTTGTGAAAATATATCATCATTTTATTGTGATTAAGGTGGTCAGACATACACATACTTTTATCTTTTTCCTAAAATGTTTATACTACTGCATTGAAATCTAAAATTTTGAACAATTAGATTAATTTTTTTTTAGACAAGGGCTAGTAGTTTAGAAACTACATTCAATTTCCTACAGATTCTATTCTTACAACTTTTTCACATAAGGTTGATAAGATGTTCAACTTTTTATGTCATGTTGACTAACCCTGATTTTTTGATTTTTCATTGCCACTTAAGGCCATAGCTTGGTATACCATGATCCTTCACATACCCATTAATTTTCTTCAAAAGGGATTAAGAACCAAAAAATTCTTTACTGCATCTGAAACTTCCTTGAACACAATATGCCAAAAAATTTGGTAGAAGAACATAGGAAAACCATCTGACCTTGGGAACTTTTTCACTTCAAAATAAAAAATAGATTCTTTGATCTCTTTTAGGGAAGGACTAGAAAATAAAAATTTGTTTTGAGATCCATCCAAAATTGGATGAATATAAGAAATAAGAGCCTCCTAATCCATATAACTCAATTTAGAATCAGAAGAAAGGAGGTTAGAAAAGTACCTTACCATTTCAAGCCTTATCTCTTCTTCTTTGTCAATACTAGCATTCTTCACTTGGATATGGGATATTCTATTAGACGCCTTGTGTTTAAGGGTCATCATATGGAAGAACCTTGTATTCTTATCTCCAGCTTCAAGCCAAAGAGTAGAAGATCTTTGTCTCCAAAAGACCTCTTCATTGGATATTATAGCATGATACTTGAATAAGACCTCAGTTTATTTATCCATTAATTCCTTAGTGTATCCTTCATCTTGAATTTGGTCTTGCACACTTTTGAGATGAAGATGAATATTTGATTTAGACACAAAATATCTCTAAAGACCTCCTTATTCCAGATTCTAACCTTATCTTTGAAACGTCTCAATTTTTTAACCACTTTGAACATCATAGTTTATTCAATTTTGATATTCCACCATTCTTTAGTTATGCTTTCCAAATCAAGGTGAGCCAACCACATTTTTTCAAATCTAAAAGGGAAATTTATCTTTCCCAGAAAAAGGATCAGCCACAAAGGATATAGGGAAGTGGTTTGATCCAATATTGGAAAGGGAGGTAAGGGGACATGAGTATCTAGTCATCTATTATTGATAAATAATAGCTCTTTCAAGCCTGACTTGAATAAGACCATTACCAATTCTTCTATTCATCCAGGTGTAGTTAAGACCTTGTAAATCAACATCCAAAAGAGCTTGTTGATTGATAAAGTCCATTAAGTCCATCCTATTTTAGACATGAGAGGAAGAGCCTCCTTTCTTTTCATTATCTTTCAAAGGTGTATTAAAGTCCTCCATTATTATCCAAAAACATCCTAGAAATATTTACTGGAATCTTCCATCCCTTTCTAGAATTTCACCCAGCCCATCCTAGTATTAGGGGAATATATGCTTGAAGAAACCTAGGAAAAATCATCTCTAATGTGGTGAAATTTAATAGAAAATAGATTATTGTCAACAAATAGAGGAACTCCTTGAATAAAATTTTAATTCTAGAAAATATCTGTACCTCTAGAAGCTCCTTCTAAACTACTACTAGTCACTTCACAATTTTTAAAGAGTTTAATCTTTTACAATTTTTTCTTTGACATATTAGTTTCTTGAATCATAATGATATTCAGTTTATGATCTCCAACTATATTTCTCAACACATCCTGCTTGTGTGGGCTGTTAAGCCCTCTTATATTCTATGATATGATCTTCATTTTTAGTAGGTGATCAGACTTCTAGGATAGTCAACTATCTACCATCCGCTATGTTTTGTTTTCTTTCTTTCTCCCTGATATACTTCGCCGATTTCCTCCCTTTTTTTTTCTTGGTGTTCCCACATCAACCTTCATTCTTCTGGTTACTACTCCTCCTTGAGAGGAGGAAGTGGTATTCTAACTTTCACCTTTCCTAGCCAAGTTATGGATTTCTCCATTCTTCCTCTTTTTATACCCAAATTTTGTCTAGGAATCCTCATCCAACTCATCCAGATGTTTGTCCTATTCCTGGACTTCATCTTCCTAGTGCCTTCTAGGATTTAGGGTTTTTGGGATTTCTGAATCATCTCCCCCTATGAACCACTATTAATTGATATTTTGGATAGTCCTCTTGCCAAGATGTTGCACCCTTTCACTTCTTCAAAATATTTTTGGGTCTAGGACCCTTCAAATTCCTTATAAGAATCTTCAACCCAAGAAATATAGATACCTCTAGCTTCATTATTTCCAAGTGTACTTTCATTTATTTCCCCTTCTTCTAGTTGAAAATTTTGTTCTATTTCTAGTCTTTTATATTTTTTTATCACCCTCCAGGGCCTTGGGGATAGGCCTTTGTTCTGAGTCCTTTGATCCAACATTATTTTCCATCCCCTTCTCCATAAACTAGTTTAACGGAACATCTTATTTCATCCTAATAGGTTGATTAGTTTTTTATGAGACTTTAGGATTTCCTTCTCCTAATTTTGAGGTTTCTTCATTAGCCCCACTTAATTTAGAAATTTTCACCTTCCAAACTTTATTATGGTCTGTCTTCTACTCTAGAGTATTATTTTTGTCTTTTTGGATTTTCTGAGGACACTTCTTTTCCCAGTGCCCAATCATTTTGCACACAAAGAAAGAAAAAGAAAATGATTCAAACTCTAGGGGATGCAGCCACCAACCAAGTTTTGAGACAATATTTATGGTTTGGGGTAAATTCAAGAACTGGTGGACATTCACATAGATTTTGGCATAAACAAGCCTAGATTTAGCCACTGCCATAGGATCTATGGACAAGAGACCATAAAATAAGCTAGCTATCCCTGAAAAGACATCCTCATTCTAGTACTCCAACAAAATTCTAGGAAGCCTCACCCAAACTGGTGTTGAGACACAAAATGAATCATTTAGGTCCAAGTTAGGTGCCCATTTCTATAGGGCCAAGGATGATTTGACAAACATCCATGGACCCCCACATAATACATTAGGAAGGTCTTCATCATTAGAAAAATTAAATGAGAAGAACCCTTTAGACATAGCCACAATGTCAACCTACCCCCTTAGCTTCCATTTTTCATTAATGAAAGATCTCACTACATCTATGTTAGGCCTAGGGCCCGTAAATTTTCTAAGGGCTCATACATTTTCTAACTAGAGTCAAAGCCATAGCCAAAATAGAATGATCAATCAATGGACCAAGAAAAAAAATGGATAAGAAATATTGTTAATTTTTGGAAAAGAGGACTTGTCGGTTGGTCTTACCCCAAAGAGTGAAGACCACTTACATTTTTCAGCTAATGACTTACTTTTCCGATCTAGAACTTTGAAAGAAAAGTTAGTTCCCTCAGGGCCTCCTAGATCAATGAGAGGCCCACCACCCCATGATTCTCCCTTGTTTGATTATTTCTCTTCATCTATGCCCTCCATTAACTTCTCTCCTTTCTATCTGATATGCTACAGAGAAACCAACAATCAACCACTATTAGTTAAAAACCTTGCTAGATGACCTCCATTGCCAAAATTTCAGCCTTTGCTGGAATTCTCTCTCTCCCCCATATATTTTGTATTATATGTTAATGCTAAGTCATATTGATAAAACATTATTACTAATCTTTGTACTAATGTAAATTTAAATAATAAAAAACATATGGAAAGTTGCTACCTTGTTTTTCACATTCATAAATTGTATAATATTTGCTAAGTTGTTTTATAAAACACTTATGCAAATATTAATCTTCACTGCAAAGATAAAAGCATGTGCTTAATGATTAATTCAAAAGAGACTAGTTGTTTTAGGATTTTTTTTTGCCTTTATTCCATGCAAATCCAAAAGGGATATGTGGCATTCTTATTTTTCCAAGTGGATTTAATTTGGCAAAGGAGGAGTTTCAAGTTCTTTGAAGACTTAAGGAGGTGGAGAGGTGGCATTTTATTTTGCCAAGTGTCTTGGAGTTCATCTTGGACTTAGTGACATATTTGAGAGTTGTTGAGTCTTTTTAGGGAGACTTAATGCAGATTTTGAGTTGTCACCATGAGTACTTGGTCAAACATGAATCTTTCACTCCTTGGAAGCCTTTTTGGAGAGATTTTAGGTGCTCTTTTTGGGGCTAATTTCTTGCATTCGACCCCTTTTTGAAATCCAACTCCTTTCTTCATGGGTTTTTGGAGGGAATTTGACAAGGATATATTCCCTCATTTGTACTTGTTTTGGAGTTTAGATTTTATGTAGATTTTTGTGAGTGACTTATGTCAAGTTCTTTAGAATTATGCATGATTCCTATCACCTTTTTAGGACTATATGATTGTTTTGCCTTTGGAGCATAATAAATCCTGTATTTTGGATTTATCTTGAGGCTTTTATTTTGTGTTCATAATAGTGATTAATGTTTATTATTGTGTTTCTTTATTAGATTTATTAAATTCTTGTCTCGTTATAACACCTATAACAAGTTCCTGCATGCTTTTGTATAGGTTGTAAGTTGTGTCAAAAAAGTATTATAGTTGTTAGTTGTGAAGAGATTCCTTCTAATTTTGTATTAATAATAATTTCTTATGAAGAAATGTTATACACTGAATGTTATTTCAAGGTTGTGTCTTACAATAGGTGGTTTTTGAAGCTTTTCTATGTCTAGACAACATTATTATCCTTATTATCTTGGTGCATCACCTTTAATGTTTTATTTCAGTCATTCCAAAATTATCATTTCTTCTCCCTTTTCCTTTTAAAATTTTAAGTTTTAGTAAGTTTATAGGTAAAGTAAAATTTAGGAGCCTACCTTATCCATAGATTCACTCCAAGTTCTTAGGTAACCTACTACCTAGGAGTGATCCCATGTTTCTCCAAAAATCTAAGTTCAGAGACAAGTAGCAAGGGTGCATTTTTTAGAGAAATAATTTTGGCATGCCTAGTGGGACTGTTCTTATTGAACAAGTCATAATATATCATATATCTTTCTATTTTTGGTATGATGACAATAGATTAAAGACCTATAAGAGGTTATTTTTCACATATTTGGTGACTCTATTAAGAAAAGTAGCAAGGGGCCAATGCTGGTCTTGTTTTTTATGAGAAGAATACAAACTAGAAGCTTTAGTTATTTTGAGTATTTACAGTTGTCCCCACCAAGAAGATGAGAAAGATCAGTAGTGAGAACTCCTCCATCAAATAAAGTTCAGTCATCACCTCCTGGGAGAGATCCAAGGAGGAGAGAAAAACCATCAAAGAAATAGATTGTTAGACATTCTACATCACCAACTTGCAAAATAGACCCTTTAGTACCTGATTTACCTATTGTTTCATTTTCAACAATAATAAGTACTTTATTTTTAGAAAGTACATCAGTGCCTGAAGTTTCTATACCTATAATTTTACCTACTATACTAGTGCAAGCCACCATTATGGAAATGAATTTTTCATTTGTGTCTTTTAATCAAGCAACCCACTTAATTTTTCTAAGCATCATGACATACCAATTGCAACTTTAAAAAGTCTTCTTTATTTTACTAGAGACAATTAGACTACCACTTTTGAGAATATAAGAGACATAGCCACTCTCTGTAATGTACACCAAATTACTGAAGATGACATAACTGTCAAGCTATTAGAAACCTTAGTGAAAAGGAAGGCTTTACAATGGTTTAGAACTCTAGAGGTTGGTTCAATTGATTCGTGGGACCAGATGGGTGATTCTTTGAGAATTTTTTTTGAAGAAAAGTCAGATCACTTGTCATTGGTCGAGAAAATGACTACTATCAAGAGGGAGAAAATGATGAGTTTTAACACCCATTTTCACAAAACGTAGCATATGATCCCTATTACAGTAAGGCCTTCTTCTGACCATGCCTTGATGTATTAATTGAAGAGTTTAAATAATGAAATATTAGTAATGATATAGTCTATGGGGGGTGTTTTTCTACCCCAAGCTTTTAGTGTTTCTGTTAGAGAAGACAATAGTCTTATCTAGGTGGTTAAGATAGCCCCAAGGCCACCTATGCTCATTTTACCAGATATTCAACCTAATACACCTCTGGAAATACTACCTTTTCCCCCTTTATCAATCTCTACTAGTCATTAAATGTCCAATTTAGGTCCTTCTCAGTCACTGCAAGAGATTAAAAATAGTTAGAAAAATATAGAAAACATATTGCATACATTTGGTAATGAGTTAGTGAGCATAAAAAAATAGCCATTTCAAGGTAGAGAGCCTTACCAGCCACCAAACCAAGTTGGAAATCATTATTATCCACAACATAACCAAGGATAGTATTATCAAGGCAATAAGAAACCTTATCAAGGGAATTTCTCAAGTGCTAGGTAGAATTTAAATCAAAGAAATTTTCAGCCTTATGCTCCTGCACCTTTAAATGCAATTAGGGACATTGTACCTATCTACAACAATGTTGTAGCAGAATAAGATTGGTGCTATCCATGCAACCAACGCCATAACCAAGCTACATACTTAAATGGAGTTATCAAGTAAATGTTGATGGTTCAGAATGCTTCAAGTTCATAGACACATGTACCTAATGATCGATCTAAGCAGCAGAAAGAGATACTTCCAACTGATTCCACTTTCCTAAAGTGGTAGGGAGAGGAGTTTTTTTGAGTAAGTAGGGATGATTCTCCAATTATAGAAAATAATAGAGAAAAGAAAAGAACTCCAGAGATAAAAAAATCACCAATAAGGAAGGAAAAGGAGGCTACAATTATAGGACCATGTACTTCTCAAATGCCACATGTTTTACAAAGAAATCCTTAAGGAGCTACCAAGGAGCATCAACAATTGAAAGAAGAGCCTGATGGTGTTAGGGTTCAACAAAAGGTACATGCTACTATTCCATTTAACATAGTTAAAAACATGAAAACAAATAATGTTTCTATTAGTATGTTGGATTCACTGGCTATTTCAAGCCAAACAAACCTATTATAGTCAAATTTTTCTGATAAAAAGAGAATGCCTAGTAATGTTGTTGATGATTCCCCGAAATCTATTTTCACAAATACACCTCAAAACAATAGTAAGCCCCTAGGAAAAGATGTAAAACCAAATCCATTTTATGTATCTTTGATTATAAGAGATAATATGGTTTAGAATTGCATGGTTGATAGTAGGGCCACAAGTTGAGTCATTCCTAAGAAGATAACAAATTAATTTTAATTGCAATACCGACCTCTTGAGAAAGGATTAGTGCATCTTGATGGTTCTACAGTCAACAAAATAGGTGTAATTAAAGATGCAAGTCTTACCCTTTATGCTTGTCCTAACTTCTCTATTTCTTAATACATCTATGTCATTAATCTCTCACCCTATTTTTCTTTGTGTTTATCATGATATTTTATGAAAAATATAAGAGGCTTTCTATCTTTAAATTGGCTCCACATGCTATTTAGGACTACATACAAGACAAAGGTAACCATTAAATCTGAGATGCTTGCAAAAGATTATATAGAGCCTTATGTACCTAGTGTAATCAATACTAATTGTGTAGTGTTTGACCATAATGAGCATACTGATGTATGCACCCTAAAATGGTTGCCTAGACTTTGGGCCCCCATTCTTTAGTTTATCAAATGATGGAACCAACTTATCAATTTTTTGAATCAATATTTTAAATCAATATTTTCAATCAAATCAATTTCCTTGATTAAATCCTAATTTTATCATTTATTCGATTATATTCTATGGGATAAACATTTTATCCTAAGTCTTTATTTAATTAAAAGGAATTCCCTCCCCTTTTATTAAATAAAAAGCCCCCACTTTCCTCTTATCCTAAGTTGCACAAATAAAGCATTATTCCTATTTTATAAAAAGAAGAAAAGGCCTTTTTGTCTCACATGAGGCTCAAAAGTCAACACTTCTTTCTCATTGGAGGAGACTTGTGCACATGGATTGATCCCTTTTTCAAACTCCACCCTTGATCAAATCTTTTGCCTCTTAATCTCCATCATCTGTTGGTTCTCATTTCTTATAAAAGAAGAGCTCTCTTCTCATTCTAGATCACAATTCTTTCATACTAATCTTATGCTATAGGATTTCTTGGCGATTTTGGAGCTTTGGAGATCTTCTTGCATTCTAGCTTAGCTTTCATGGCATTCTAGTTTACTTTGCTTTCATGTTCTAGCTTAAATCACCTAGCTTAATTAGTAAGGCTTGTAATACTTTCATTTCCATAGCTTAGTTTATATTCTTACATCTTCATTCTAGCATAGGATTGCATTGCATTTTTATCTTGATTCTTGAAGATATTGGCATTCTTTCCCTTGTCTCTTTGAATCTCCCATTATGTGGTTTACTAGCAAGGTTATAGGCTTAATAGCTCTAGCTGAGAGCATTCTTAATATCCTTGTGACTCCATGCTTAGGGAGCTCTAGGTCTCTTTATCAAGGTTTCCAATCCATGGATTCTTTTGGAAGTAATGACTTAGAGAAGTGCACATCTTAGTGTGTACAACTGATTCCCAAGAATTGAGTACACAAAATGATGATATTCTAGACATCTTATTGGATGAATGTGCGGTAGAAAATGTCCATAATGATTAGAATACTACCATTGAAGAGACTGGCATAGGGAGGTACATGATTCATGAACCAAATGAAGTAATGCCTAATCTTGTAAAGGTTAAAAATTAGAATTATAAACAATATAATGAACTATGAAAAATGTACTTTGATAGATTTAGAAGTAAAAATGGAGCTACTGGGGGTGCAATAATTGTATCCCGACAAGGAGATAAGTAATTTTTAGCCTTTTGTTTTGATTTTCATGTACTAATAACACTTTTGAAAATGAATGTTTGATTTAGAGCCTGGAATGGGCTAGGAAGAGGAAGATTATTTATCTGCAAGTGTTTTGTGACAGTGAGTTAATTCTTAAGTGGGTGAGAGGTTTACATGTTGCCAAAAAAATGATGTTTCAAAGTTAAATAAACATAGGGTATGGGATATGATAGAAGAGTTTGATGCTCTCAATCTAATTTTGATACCTAGGAGTACAAATCAATGTGTAGATAGACTAGCTATTTTAGGTGCACAATTTGATATTCCAAATGATATCAACAAGGAAAATGTGCAAAAACATGTGAAAATTATTTTTGGGCCTTCTATATCTGATAATCAAACTAATTGGAAAGTGTTTGAAAGTGATGAACATATTTTTATTTTTTTGTTATAAGAGGATGCGTTTTAAGTTTCAAATAAGGAGAAAGTAAAATAACAATATGGTGAACAGATTATCCATTTGAAGTCTAATAAGTTTCCCAAAGGATTAGTAACCCTAGAGTCCATCTTTAGCACCGATGATCAACTAAAGAAGAATAAAACCAATATGCATGTGAAAGAGGATCATTATGAGGAGATGGATATTTTGAAAGCTAAACTCCTTAAAACTGGTAAACTTTATTCTTAGCAAGAAAGACAAGCTTTTGTAGAGTTATGTCAGGAGTTTCATGATGTTTTTGCATGGGAATAATCTGACCTAAAGGGGTTGGATTTTGAAATTGCACAACATATAATAGAATTATTGAAAAATTCTCAACCTGTCAAGTAGAAATAAAAGGTCCTAAATCTAAAGTTAGAATGCCTTATGGTTAAAGAATTGACTATAATTATTGAAAGGGGTATTATTTCTAAGATCAAACACAAGAGTCGGGTCTCTAATTTGGTCCTTGTTAGGAAGAAGAATAGAGAAATTAGGCTTTGTGTTGACTTTAGAGACCTAAATAGAGACTCTCTTAAGGACCACTACCCACCACCCTCAATGGATCAAATTCTACAAGTAGTTTCTTGTTCTGAGAGGTTCTCCCTACTTGACACTTATTTAGGCTATAACTAGGTGTTAGTGAAAGATGAAGATCAACTTAAAAAAACATTCACTACTAAATGGGGCACTATTAAAAACATTGTTCAAAATTTATCACATTTAAAAAAAGTCTTTGAGAGATGCAGTGAGTTTGGTATATCCTTGAATCCCAAGAAATGTATTTTTTAGTTCATGAAGGTAAGATTTTAGGACACATTGTGTGAAAAGATGGAATAACTATTGATGTTGAAAGAGTCAAAGAAATTATGGAGCTGCCCTTACCCAACCACAAGAAGAGGCTGCAAAGATTCATAGGTAGAATCAATTTTGTAAGAAGATTTATGCCTGACATTGCTAGTCTTTTAAAGCCTCTAATTAATATGTTAAAGAACAAAATTTTCAGCTAGACCTTAGAGGCTAAGAGAATTTTTCAGGCTCTTAAGGAAGCTTTGTCAATAGCTCCTACTTTGAATGATGAGGGGTGTGAGTGGCCCATTATTTTCTTTAGCAAATGTTTGGAGGACTATGAACAAAGTGTGAAGGAGTTCTTATTGAGAAGAGATCTTAATGAGAAATGAGAAGGATGGATCACTAAGGTGATGGAGTATGAAATTGACATCAAGGTCACAAAGCTTGTGCAAGGGAAGGGTCTATTTGAGTAGATGGTCAATTAGCCTATTTTAGAAGATGAAACCATGAAAGATATAACTCTGGTTACTAATGATGCAACTGTAATTGATGAACCAACAAGCTGGGTGAAGGAGATAAATCAATTTTTGTAGAAAAGTAAATACCCACCTCATCTAGACAGAGCTAAAAGAAGGTATTTCAGACTTCAATTTATTCCTTATGTTTTAATTGACAATATTATATTCAAAAAATATCATAGTGGTGTAGTTTTTGTTGGTTTATGGTGATTGATCAGACAAGTACTGTACACTTTCATTTATCATGGGGTTTGAGGTTAACTTCTTAATTGACATAAGTCTTTTTATAATGGATTAGGGTTAGGATTTTTTTATGATGAGAATTTTGTATCTTCTTGTAGCAGTATTGAGTTGCAAGGGGTTGTAGATTGTAACAGGTTGAAATTACAAGATAATAAGATTAGACTCTCTATTTTGTTCACACAACCCAAGATTGGGTGAACCACGTTAAATATTTTTATCTTCTTGTTATACTTATGTGTTCTTTATTCCTTTGCATATTTTTTTATATTTTCATGTAACTATTTTATTTCTTCTTGCTAATCCAAACATGTTTAAGATGTATTACTAGTGATAAAGTTAACAAAGTACTTCATGAGTTTCATGATGGACCCTCGTGGGGTCATTTCTATCCAAGAAATATTACTTAGAAAATCATGAGAGATGGATATTATTAGCCAATATTATTTAAAGACACCCATGCATGGTCTAGGAAGTGTGTCAAATGTTTTATGTTTGTAGACAAGAAAATGATACTAACTTTTCTATTGCAGCCAATCTAAGTTTTATAGCCCTTCATGAAATAAGGCATTGATTTTATATGAGAAATTAATCCACCTTCTAGTGAAAGACATAAGTGGGTCCTCACTACAACTGATTATTTTACAAGGTGGAGTAAAGCCATAGCTTTGAAATATTCTAATAAATCTATTGTGCTCAATTTCTATGTTGATATTATAACTAGATTTGGGGTGTCTAAGTTTATTATTTTAGATAATGGTTTGGAATTCATAGGTTTAAGAGTGACTGACTAGGCTATAAAAAATGGTATTTAATTGAATATTCATTCAAACTACTATCCTTAGGGTAATGGTTTGGTAGATTCTACTAACAAGAATATGATAAAGATTATCAAAAGGACACTGTAGGATAATCAAAGAGATTGGCATACTAAACTAAAATCTACCTTATGAGAAGATATGATAACTCCTAAGAGGTTTATTGGGAACTCTCCCTATGTCTTATTATATGATAATGAAGCTAGATTACCAATTCTATAGAGCTACCTGCACTTGATCGTGCTAATTGGGTAATAATGTTTGAAGAAAATGATCCCATGGAAGGTAGGTATGCTCAACTTCTAGAATTAGAAGAGACCAAGGATAAGGAAATGAAGATAATGGAGTATCAACAACTCCAAACCAAAAGGAATTTTGACAAGAAATAAGTTCCTAGAGTCTTCAGAGAAGGTGATGTTGTCCTAAGGTGGGATGAGTTGAAAGTAGACTAGGAAAACACACTAAGTTTCACAACATGTGGAGTGGCTCATTTATCATTACTAAATGCAAGAAGCATAATGAATTCTAGTTTTCAAATATGGATGAATATGTTCTTCCTATCCTAGTCAATGGGATACACCTCAAGAATTAATTTGAGGTTTGATCTACCTTGTATATTGTAGGTTAGGTTTCCTATTTTCAATAAAGTGTTGTTGCACTATAAATTAGGTGCATTTATAGTCTTTCCAAGTGCTATCCAGCACAAGTAGTAGTTTTAGTCTAGTTTTTATAGCGTTTAGTTGAGTGTTTTATTTCCTGATCCAAGTTTGTGAGCTTCAATCATGAACAAATCTATTTTAGGGGTCTATCCAAATTAAAAAAAAACTCTTTCTAGTTGATCAGGTAGACATCTATAATTCATGATAGTGAAGTTTCCTACTACACTATCATGAACCATAAACCTATCTTCAATCAGTCAAAAAGAGTTGTTTAACTTTTGGATTTAAGTTTTCTAGGTTTCACTCATATGACTCTGTACTCAATGAATAATTGAATAACTTAGGCTACTAGTTTTGTTGTCTAGCAGGTTTAAGTTTTCTAGGTTTCAATCATATGACTCTATGCCCAATGAATAACTTAGGCTACTAATAGGAAGACATATAGAAGATGTTGCCAAAGATATTACCAAAATTTTACTCATGGCTCAATTTAGGTAAATTCATGTACATTTCAAAGAAAAGGTGCATCTTCTAAACCTCATACATTACATTCATGTGCTTAGATGAAATAAATGAAATATTAAAATTACCATACTATTACATTCAAATAGATGCATGCAATATAGAGAGAGTTTATACAAATATGTTTTGAGTTAAAAATTTTTATTGAATGTAAAATGTACATGTCGTCTCACACAAGCCATGAGACTAGCCTTTACTTCTTCAATAAAAATTGCGATTAGCTAATATGTGAACAAGAAAATTAAAAGGAAAAAGATCATGTAGGGAGGGTAACCAGTCATTTCCTATATGACTCACTAGTACATTTGAGGCCAAATTCTGATGGCCATGTGTCGGATTTGCCACGCCTATTTGTCACAATTTTGACAGATGTGTCCATCAACATTTTTGCATTGGAAATGGTGACATAAGTGATAACCATTGGTATTCTGACATCACTTCCCATTGGAACAAGCCACATAAATAGGAATTTTACTATGGGACCGATCTGTCAAAAAAGGGTTCTTCCAACATTTTGTTGGATGGAAAGGTGACAGATATGCAGTTGATGTCCAACAGGAGATCACGTCGGATGTATAGAAATCCCGTCGGATGAAAGTGATAACCTGTTAGATATCCGATGAAGTCAAATAAACTATTGACACAAAAATCCATCGGACGTATAGTTCTTCTGTCGGAAATAGTTTACTACCTGTCGAAAAAGCGACAGATTAGCATAGTAAAGATAACAAAGCTCAAGAGACCATCATAGTTGGTCTCCGTCTTTGGTCCATATACTGACAAAACATTTTACATTTCGTTAGCTCATCAAATGAGGGGATTTTAAATAATTTAATAGAATATTTTCATGATAACGTATATTATTGAAGTTGATGTTGCACAAATTTAATGAGTCTGTGCACTTGTATACTACAAGCACAGCCATAAAAAAGCATCTCCTCCCATGGCCTATATTACTCAAATCATAGGAGGGGATGCTTCTTTATGGCTGTGCTCAACGTATACAAGTACGCAAAGTAGATAAATTTGTTCACCGTCAAATTAAAATAATATACATTATACATGAAAATATCATCCATTAAATTCTTTCAAATCACCGCATTTAATGAGCTAACGAAATGTAAAATGTTTTGTCAGTATATGGACCAAAGATGGAGACCAACTATGATGGTCTCTTAAGCTCTGCTATCTTTAGTCCTAGCTACTGGGTAAGGGCTGAAAGACTTATACTTATCGATCATTGAGAATAATCATCACCTTGCCTTTATGTACATTGCACAGTATCCAATATAAGAGAAGGGATAAAATATGAATGGATAAAAGAAATGAAAGATACAATAAAATTATCTTGTTGTTTACCTTCTCATAATTGATCCCAGTCTCACAAAAGTAATTTTATATGATCACTAGCACATTTCGTGCATGGATGAGAAACAGTATCCAAAGTTTCTAGATTCTGAGAAGAGGTATGAGTGGAGGCCAAAAAAGGGATATTTGTGAAGGTTTCATAGACATAGTACTGAATCATCATCTCTGCACTAGTACTCAATCTAGAAACCCTCTCTAGAAAATCTCCACATCTAGCAAATCTCCACAAAAATCCCTTCTGGCCTCCACTGCATATATGTCTTCTCAGTATCTAAAAACTCTCCATCATTGATTCCCATCATTTTTCACCATCTCTATGGATTGAGACCTTAAATTATTGAGCTTTTATTTTTTTTGAGAATAGTTTAACATTCTCTACTTAATAGGGCCAACCACGTGAAGGTGGAAGCTCATCTGGGCCCTCCTAGGAGCCTCTTATGACCCTTTACGACATTTTAAGACCTATAAGATGTGTATTCTTAGGGGTCATAAAGGGTCATAAGGGGTCTTGGGACACAACAGATGAGAAACATAAATGTAGGCATCATGGTCACAAGTTTTTGGAGACAACATAATTGAGTGGTATACCCAGACGATGCAAAGCAACCACTACTCCTCTGGAACCAGAGGAGTAGTAGTTGCTTTGCATCATCTGGGTATAGAACTCAATTATGTTGTCTCCAAAAAATTGTGACCATGATGCCTACATTTATGTTGTGATATCTACATTTGTGTTTCTCAGCTTTCATGTTTATGTGCATGTTTTTTATGTGTTTGGGAAGACATATTTCTAGCCTGGTCCTAGATCCTATGATAATTAGCTTCATAACAATGAAGTAGATGACATATGAGCAATTAGCTTCCCAAGAAAAATCTCATAAATGAACTATGCGTACCCCAATTCCTATGGCCTCTGTGCGTACCAAACGGATATATTTGAAACAACAAGGGCAAGGCTTAAAGATCTATCTAGTGATGCAAAATTAACTTATTTAAGCCTTACCCTTGTTTTTTCAAATATATCCTTCAGGTACACGTAAAGGGCACAGGAATTGGGGGTACACATAGTTCATTTATGAGATTTTTCTTGGAAGCTAATTGCTTAGCTCTCATCTGCTTCATTTATTATCAAGCTAATTGTTGAAGGATCCAAGCCTAGGCTAGAAAGATGTATTCCCATTTTGTTTAAGCCATATTCCTTATTCTTGTCAAACTTCCTTAGTATGGTAGGCATGCTCTCTATAGTACTTCTTCTTCCTAATTGCAGCCAAAGATTCATTTTCATCATGATTCAACTCCACTTCCCCCATCTCATCATCCTCATCACCCTCACCTTCCATCCTAAGCCCTTCTTCCCTCTCCAATTCTTCAAGCCCCTACAAGATATATGGATCAATAAAGTCTGCAACATTATGTCCATCCATGATCTCAGGAATATCATCTTCTTTCCACTCTTCATTTGCCAAAATATACTACTTCTTCAAGCTTGTAGAGTAGTCTCTAATGGTTGCAAATCAATCTTATTACAAACTAAAATAAGAGGCTTATTGGAAAATAGAGGTTTTATGTTGTGAAACAGAGCTGCCTATTGCACAGACTATCACAGAGGCCTAATGGATCTACCTTGTAGCCCACAACATAAAGCACACTGCTCAAAGAAAAGTACATGTCCATATTGTAGAAATGGAAAAGAAACAACACGAAAACAAAGAAAAAAAATAAAAAATAAAATACTGCAATTAAATAATCACCAAAAATGATACACATAATACCTCTGTATGCAGCCCATATTTAATATTTCAAATACAAGAATGAAAGAAAACATGGAACTAAGCCCATAGTTCATAGGCCCACAAAGGGACATTTATCAGTCATAGAAATATGATTATTTTTAAATGGAATACACCAAGGAGTACCATCAGAAATATTGACATTTACAATCATGAACGGTGAATAATCAAATAACTCATTTTTTTATCAACACGTGTAGTCTCTGTGTATATAAAAAATGAATGAAATATCAAGCTGAAATAAAATAGTGAACAAAAATTCAAATTCAAGGCCTAATTTATCAAGAGCAACAAACATTAGGACTAAAGAAAAATCATTAAGACTATAGAAAAATTATTAGGACTATAGAAAAATCATTATGACTAGAAAATCAAGTTCTAGAAAAATCATTTAGACTAGGAAATCAAGTTCTAGAAATGGACGGTTCTGATGATTTTCCATTAAAACAATTGAGCATTCATCACTTGGTACTTCTTGATGTATTCCATTTAAGTTTTTCAGTTGTCATGTTTATGTGCATGTTCTTTATGTGTTTGGCTTCTCTCCCTTGCGAGGGATACACTAATAGGTAATTGATTTGAAAGCATAATGATTTGACAGTCTATTTTTTGGATAGGCGTAATCATCCTGCCAACCTTAATTAGCAACATTTGTGATATATGTCAAGTAATTATAATTGGTATGCCCAAAAAATAGAGACTTAGTAGTAAAAGCATAAGGTTGCACATCCACATCCACCCTAGTAAGTATTAGAGCATTTCAAATTTGTAAAGAACATAAACTTTGTAAATCAAATTGATATTTCATTAAAACCTATGTTCTTGATCAAGTTCTTAAAGATTAAAACATTAAATAAAAAGAAGATGCAATAAAGATGACATGTGCCTTGTAGTGAGGACATTCAAGAGAGGTTTGATGAGTATTTAGATTGCTCAAAGATTGATTTTGAATGAACAATTGGTGAAGAACATGAAGTTGATATGGATAGGGATTCATTTGACACACCAAATCCTCTTCTCAATTGATAAGAATATGGGGAAAATCTAAATTTAGTGGTGTGTGGTGAATCTAAAGATGGAAGGAAAGAAAAGTCCCAAGTTTTGAATTTGGATAGTAGAGGCTCCTTTCCTCATTCTCACAAGTCTGTAGATTTGTCACATGGATTAATCAGTAAAGAAGAGGCATATAGAATTGGCATTCAAGATATAAAGGTTGGGCCTGACCATTGCACAAAAAGGTGCTTGTATCCATTTAAAATTTTCCACCAAGGTATGACCATAATTCTGAGTTCACAACAATGACATAACTCCACTACCTCAAGATATGGCAGGCTTTGGTCAAGAAGAGAAAAATGATTTACATCCTATATTTGAGGGTATACATGGTGCAAGCATGGGACATGATGGGAATGATACAACTCATCATAATTAATAAAAGAACTCTTGCCAACATTAGGGTACCCACAGATCAAAATAGTCCTGGTATTTGGGTCAATAGACAACAACCTTTCCATATGCTACCTCACCTGTTTGAGGTAAGCCAAACTCGGTCCAATTATCTTAACAATGGTACACATCCATCCAAGTGTAGAAACCTTCAAAGATTTGTAGCAATAAAGAGAATCCCCATATTTTATCAGCCTAACATAGTCTTTGGCCACTTTGGAAATGAGAACCTCAAAATAGAGAAAAGAAACTTAGTAAGACCAGTCTATGCCTCTGTTTGTGAGGGTACAATCATGATAAGTGCCTCTCAAACCTCTCCAAACATGTAATATTGTCTTTAAATACTTTATTGATCTCTTCTAAACATTAACCAAATCAAAACTACATTTGAATCCACACACAATAACCCAAAATGAAGGGTTTTGTATCCTTTAATGAATCTCAGTCACTGGTAAGGCATGGATAGTCAAACCACTAGTCTCCAAAGCATTCAATAAGTGAATATGAATGTTTGAAAACTACTCCCAACAATTCATAAATATACTTTATCTGATATGATGAATTCTTAAACAATTAAGGTTGGAGTAGACATAGTTATCACACAGTTTTTTGTGTGGTACAAAGAACATTTGGCTAGGTCAAATCTTCCTTCATGCTATCAATCTATAGAATTAGACCTTTATTAACAATTCATCATATCAGATAAAGTATGTTTAAGAATTGTTGGGACTGGTCCTTTGGCATGTATTAAACATAATAGAATTTTCAACATATTATTATCATTCTATTTCTTTGTTGTAAACATGCTATTGGTTCAGTTTTAATCTACTGGCATCATGCCCTAGCCCATGCTTTATCTCCATTATTTGATGTTATTCACTATTTTGAAATGTTGATTGTGGTTATCAAATAGAAAAATAGAAAAAAAATAATTTAACACGAATTTGTTTTTACAAAACTGAACCAATGGCATGTTTACAACAAAGAAACAGAATGATAATAATATGCTAAAAATTCTATTCTATTTAATACATGCCAAAGGACCAGTTGTATGAAATTGTCAATCACATAGCATTTCATTGTTGTATGAGTGGATTGTGCAGGAACATTTAACATTAAATAAGGAGCAAACTCATCAACACATCTTGGAAACCATCAAATTCAATAATAAATGAAACCTAACACCAACACTATTCCTTCCATTCACTTCTACCAAGAATAAAGCATTTAATCCATTCAACATTACATATAATCATTAGATAGTTACATTTCCTAACTGTGTAGAGGAACAATCATGACCAAAATGATCAAAAGAACTTTCACCCTTGCACAAGCTATTCCAAACTTCAAGTAAAATGAGAAATATGCTATATCAAATCATTCATATTCATAGTAACCATTCAAAGGATCATTTTGTCAATGAACCCTCTGACTATACCCTTGCGGCAGAGAAAGGAAACCTCAAAATAGAGAAATGAAACTTAGTAAAACCAGTCTATGCCGCTATTTGTGAGGGTACAATCATGATAAGTGCCTCTCAAACCTCTCCAAACATGTAAGAATGTCTTTAAATACTTTATTCATCTCTTCTAAACATTAACTCATGGACAGTCAAACCAGTAGTCTCCAAAGCATTCAATAAGTGAATATGAATGTTTGAAAACTTTCCTCTCAACTTCCCCAACCACTCCTAATTGGTTAGAGGGATTAGTTGAGTGTTTAGACACTAAAACTTCTTAAACATACTTTATCTGATATGATGAATTGTTAATAAAGGTCTAATATACAATGGTCATGCCAGTAATATCAACAAACATGAATCCAAACATTTCAAAATAGTGAATCGATATCCTTGAGCACAAGCACCAATAACATCAAATAATGGAGATAAAGCATGGGCTAGGGCATGACACCAGTAGAATGCGGTCATTTCAGTGAGCATTTTTGATCAAATAAAATGCAATGCATTTTAAATTTATGGTCGAATATGATGCTAGAGGCTCGAAAGACATTGCCCATCAAAGATACCAATCAAAGATGAAGAAATCACATACCTTATATCACGCTTAGCTTTCATGAAGGAAGATTTGATAGCCAAATCTTCCTTGTACCACACAAAGAACATGCCATTGGTTCAGTTTAGCATGTTATTATCATATTAGATAAAGTATGTTTAAGAATTGTTGGTAAGGATAGGAATAGTGGAGATTCTAGAAATATCCCTCTAACCGATTAGGAGTGGTTGGGGAAGTTGAGAGGAAAGTTTTCAAACATTCATATTCACTTATTGAATGCTTTGGAGACTACTAGTTTGACTATCTATGCATTGCCAGTGACTGAGATTCATTAAAGGATACAAAACCCTTCATTTTGGGTTATTGTGTGTGGATTCATCCTCTTTAGCCAGGAAGATCAAGAAGATGGGGCAGGAGGACATTGTGGTAGAAGAAGTATTTAAAGATATTTACATGTCCCCTATCCGTGAAATCAAGAATATAGGTGATGAAGACCATGTTGAGCATGAGGGGGGTCTTAATTAGGGAGGGGCATAAGATAAATTTGTCTTGAGAGATGGGGAAGAAATTTTGGAAAATAGAACAATTAAGAAAAATAAATCTAAGTCCAAAAAGATAAATACGGGAGGAAAGAGGATGAGAGGGATAATAGAAAAGACCAGAGAAAGTTAAGATCTGGGAGAGACTTGTTCTCTCTTGGAAAGAAATGAAGCTCATAAAATGGAATTTTAGGGGTTGCAATGCCCCTAACTAGAGACATTTAATCAAAAAGTATTTTGAGACAAAACGTGATGTAGCATGTTTAATAGAAACTAAACTAGAACAAGAAGCAACAGAAAAGTTTTCAGGAGTTTGGAACAACATTTTAGAATCCATGAATGGTATGGGTAAGGTGACCTTCATTCTTAGCCATGACTTCAATGAAACATTAGATATGGCTGATAAGAAAGGGAGCAAGGGGACTATGAGCAGGATCCAATTTGATTTTCAGATCTTTGTCACCAAAAATGGATTGTGGGAAGTTAAAACCAAGAATGGGGTGTTTACATGGATGAATAGGAGACATGGATTCTCACACATCACAGAGAGATTGTACCATTTTTTCTAGAAAGAGAATGGGGATCCCTCCCCTTGATCTTTGAGGCAAAAATACTTCCCATGACTGGGTCGAATCACTTTCCAGATGCTTTAGTTTTGTAGAAGGATTTTGTATTGATTTTATGCTCTTTGAAGATGGATAAAATGTGGCTAAGAGAAGAATGATTCTAGAAAATGGTGGAAAACTATTGGAAGATTGTAATTGTAATTTAAGGAAATATGGGGTTTCAATTGTTCAAAAAATTATATTATATCAAGAATAAGTGGAAGTGTTGGAACCAAATTCGTTTCAAGGATATATTTGTGGAAAAAAACATTGGACGAGCAGCTAGAGGTTTTAAAAAATAAGGTGATTTGAGAAGGTATAGATAAAATTGATTTCTTAACTGAAAAGGACTTGTAACAACAATATGAGGAAATTCTAGGCAGAGAAGAAATATATTGACGCCAAAAATCTAGAGAGAATTGGTTGAAAGATGAGGACTACAATACAATGTTTTTCCATAGTTTGGTTTGTTATACACTAAGTTTGCACCCTTGTCTCAAGCTCTCGTAGTCTTGATAACCTAGTATAACATAGGAATCATCTCCAAGTTGTGGGACTTATGCTAACTAAGATGAGACCTCTAGGTTCTAGGCTGGTTCCTCTTGGATAATCACCTTAATTTTTTTCTAGACATGAAAAGTAAACCTTTGAGGGAAAGGGATAGAAGGAATGCGTGAAAAGGGAAATGACTTGAAAGCAAACTACCTACTAGGTGATGCACCAAAATTAGGGTTTGGATCTTAGTATAGAGGAATAGAATTAATGAAAAGCTTAGGTCTAGTAGGTCACAACTTACTGAATAGGCTTGCATAAGTGTTTCATAGGAGGGCCTGAACATAAGACACAACCTATGACCTGCAAACAAACATTCACTTCTGCAATTCGGTGTAGGAATGAGACAAGACTGTTAGGGGATTGAAGTATACCCACAAAACATCCAAATCAGATCAAACACAATAACACACAAAATTACAGAAAGCAAGAGGGATCAGGAACCCTAAGATATCACTGAAAGCATCATATACTTTGATTCAATAAGAGATAATTTTGACAAGGAAGCATAGGGACATGAAGGATTGTCACAAAATACCTCTGCAATATCTTAATCATCAATGGGAGAAATACAACTGTATAAGCTAGAGGGTAGAAATGATACCACAGATAACCCTTAAGAAAAGTGAAATTCTTCTACAATTGTCCAACTCTGAGCTCAAAAGCTCCAAAAATACAATATATACATACTCAACTGCACGCAAGTAGGAGTCAAAAACCTAACTAGGGTTACATAATTCTGCAATACAATAATCAACCCCTAGCTATCTAGTCTGATCATAAATGTAACCCTGCAAATATCTCAACCGACTAGATATTTTACTTGCGTGCCCATCCTTGTACTAAAACCAACCTACAGACAAGCAACCTGGACTTACCAACTTTCCTGCACAAAGTCTTGCCATGAATGCTAAAAAATGGTACCTTTTAGGGATAGGAATCGACCCAAGACAGCCACCTAGACCTCTTCATCATCTTCCTTGAATTGTAGATGTCCTAGAGACATAAATTCCCTGAGCTACCTCGCCGCTGTATCCCGTTGAATCAATCGCTGGCAGAAAACCCTCTTGGAAATATTTGAATTTGAATATTTAATGGCTAGCTAGTCATTTTAAAATGCATCTATTGATATCTTTTCCTTCCTGGAAAATGGACAGCCCTAGATCAACTTTGAAATGGTCATGAGACCCTTCAAAAAAGTCAAAAAAATCTACACCAGAAAGCCTTGACCAATGAGCATCGAGCACGTCCGCATATCGGCATGTTTGGACCTACCTAGACCTTTCTTCCTTTTAAATCATTCAGCGACTACGCGACTGAAGACTTCTCTTATTCATGAAATCCTTACTACCCTTACCAATTTATTTAGAGATTCAGTGAACAAAGTGTTTGTTGAATTGCTTAGTCATTTGGAGCACTACTAAATCATTCCACGAATGGGCGAGTATGTGAAACTTTATCAGGACTGCCAAATATTCTAACCTGAGCCCGGACCTGCCACTTGGAAATCTTTTATTTGCTCCTGCTGCTTTGTCAGCAACACCTCAGCAAGTCTCTTTGACATGGACCCATTCAAACAAGATTTTGATCTAACGGTTAGTGCAAGATCTCGTAGCTACAGAATATTCTTTCCACTTTTACGCCAACCGTAGATCCTTTCTAAGCTAGGACCCCACTGACACATCAGTCCACCTAGAAATCCTCATCATCATTCGACAGCCAATCAAAAATATGCATGTCAGTAATACACGACACTAGGACCACCTGACATATCTCTTTATTTCGACCAATAAGAACTTGGCAACTCATCTTGACCTGGCACTAGACCCATTGACAAGTCTGAACACTTGGCAAATCTGACGGCTGGCGCAAGATCTCATGCTCTAACAAAAACCTTTGTGAAGATATGCCAGTCGTCAATCTTCATCCCTAGGACCCCCAGTTATCTGAGACCACCAAAAGACTTAGCAATTACGTGATTGACAAGAAATTAGACCCCTTGCTGAATCGTTGACTGTTAAGGACTTAACCGCCAAACTCTGGGTCATTACGTGAACAAGGCATTCACAGATTTGCTAAATGAAAAGATAACCACCAACTGAAGACTTACCTTGATACCAAATCAATGACCAGTCTTAACTCCTCATGCCCCTAGAATATTCCTTTCGATTATCAGACAACCGCCCGATGCATAATCTAACCACTGCCTATAGAACTAACCCAACTTTGACCTGGTGATTCAGCAACTAAAGCTTTTCTTCTATTCGTGAAACACTTGGATGGATTGTGGTTAAGTCAAATGAATAGTGAACAAAGGGCTTCACTGAATCGCAAAACCAAAAGATAACTTGGAGTTTAATTAAGCGAATGCTCGATTGAGAGAAATTCGTGGAGTCGCAGAATGACTTAGGGCATTGCTGGTATATTTCGCGACCAAGAGAGTAAGGGATTCACCAGTTCGTAGAAAGAAAAGATGACTACTGGAAAGAATAAGGGAACTAGCGAATGAGAGGAAACTTAATATGCACATGGAAATTCAAACTTTAAGTTGTCGAAAAGGTAATGATCGAATATAATAAGGCTTAGGGTTTACAGGGTTTTTTGAATGCCAACGACTACTTTTTCAAATATTTGAACTTGC
Organism: Chamaecyparis obtusa; assembly: GCA_027943335.1. NCBI lineage: Eukaryota > Viridiplantae > Streptophyta > Pinopsida > Cupressales > Cupressaceae > Chamaecyparis > Chamaecyparis obtusa. Next base: position 1,105,725 of record BSBK01000997.1, read on the forward strand.
AGACCAGGAACTTAAATAATTTGTAGAGGCTAGGAAACAAACATGAGGCCGTGAAATTCTCAGGGGTACTTGGAAAGGTGAAAACAGAGACCTGGGGATAGATATTGGCCAAATTTGCATGCATAGGAAAATTAGGATAATATTTTGGCAATTTTTGTTGGATGTCAGCCTACTAGACATTGAAACTAGTGGCCTATAACAATCCATTGGGCATGGGGTCATTCTGAGCACAAAAAACTGACAGGGAGACAAAACTGAAATAGAAGGACAAACTTGTGTGTGAGCACTTCTTGGAAAAGCAGGAATCTAACTTAGAAAATAGGGAAAGAAAGCAAGAAACACATATTTACAAGAATTACAGAGAGGGATTAACCTCAAAGCAAGGCTTCAGGTGGAATCCATTTACTGAAATTGGCAAGGCATCTGATTCAAGAGTTGAGAGCTGGAAAGCATTGGTTCCCTTGCACTCTGTTATAACAAATAGTCCACCCCAAAATGAATCAAACTTTGTATGTTTGCCAGGCTTGGATCTAAACTCATCCCATTTGAGAACTACATCTCCAACCTAGAAATTTCTGATCTTGGCTCTTTTTTCAAAGTTCCTCTTTGTCTGAATCTGGTGGAATTCCATATCCTGCATTGATTTGTCTCTGATCTCTCCCAATTCCATCAATTGAGCATGCTTGATCTATAAGGGATCTCCTTCCTCAAACATGGAATATTGAGTAGCTAAGTCCAGAGCTCATAATTAGTTGAAATGGACAACTTAGCCTCTCTCCCATACACTAATACATAAGGAGAATTACCAATGATCTTCTTTGGGGTAATTCTGTCTAACCACAAGGCAGACTTAAGCCTTGTATGCCAATCTCTCTGATTATCCTGCAGGGTCTTCTTGATTATCCTAATCAAATTCTTATTTGTTGATTTTGCTAAGCCATTTCCCTAAGGGTAATAATTTGAACTTGTATTCAGATAAATGCCATTTTTGATTGCCCATTCTAAGACTTTTAGGCCTATAAATGCCAATGCATTATCTAAAATTATGGAATCTGGAGTGCCAAACCTCTGGATTATGTCATCATAAAAAATCAATACAACACTCTCATTAGCTTCTTTCAATGCAACTGCTTCTGTCCATCTAGTGAAATAATCAGTTGTAGTGATTATCCACTTATGTCTTGCACTAGATGGAGGATTGATCATTCCTATGAAATCTATACCCCATTTCATGAAGGGTTGCTCTATTCTAACTGGCTGTAGGGGTAAGGCTGTACGCCTTTCTTTTCCTACAAACATGGCATGCTTGATGCATTTTCTCACATAATCATGACTATCCTTAAAGATAGATGGCCAATAGTACCCAACCCTCATGATTTTAAAAGTAGTAGTCCTAGGGGAAAAATGACCTCCGAAATGTCCATCATGAAACTCAAATAGGACATCAGCTATCTTTTTTGAATCTATGCATCTTAAAAGGACACCACTGTGATCCTTTCTAAAAAGAACTTCATCAATTAGCACAAAAGGAACAGATTGTAATCTATAATACCTTCTTTTTGCTGAATCCAAACCTGTAGGACATTGTCCTGTCTTTAAGTAATTGATCATGTTAGGCAACCAACTCATTGCCTTGTCTTGTTCTTCTATAGAATGCACCACCAGAGATGCATCTAATTGCTCTGATTTCTTTGAACTCTCATCTGTTGTCAAGTGCTCACAAAGACCTCTTCCTCTAAATAGCTTGGTAGTCTGAATATCAATGTCATATTCCATCACCTTGGTGATCCAACCAGCCCTTTTCTCATTTAGGTCCTTGGAAAACAAAAACTCTTTGACACTTGGATGAGTAACTTTTAAATGTACCTTACTATGGGTCAATAGATATCTGAACTTTTTGAGGCTCTTCACCACAACAAGTACATGTTTTTCTACAAAAGAGTATCTCTGTTCATACTCTTCTAAACCTTTGCTAAAGAAAGCAATAGGCTGCTCCAATCCATCTGAATTTTCTTGGGTCAGCATTGCAGATATAGAATCATGACCCCCATAAGCATAAAGGATAAAATCCTTACTAAAGTTTGGGTTCAAGAGGGTAGGGGCTTCTATTAAGGCCTCTTTGATAGCCTAGAAATTAACTCTTCCTTCTTTGGTCCAACTAAAAGATGAACTCTTCTTTAACATGGCTGTCAAAGGCTTTAGTAAATCTACAATGTTAGGCAAGAACCTCCTAACAAAATTAATCTTTCCTATGAAAGATTGGAGACTTTTCTTGTGATGTGGTAGGGGTAGCTCTAGGATGGCTACAATTCTCTTAGGATCCACTGTAATTCCTTCTTTGGATACTACATATCCTAACAATTTTCCTTCATGAACTGCAAACACACATTTCTTGGGATTAAGGGATATCCCAAATTCTCTACACCTTTCAAAAATTTTCCTCAAATGTTTGATATGGTCTACTGCATGCTTTGAATAGACAGTTATGTCATCTAAGTAGACCAACACAAACTTGTACATGAGGCTTTCAAAGGCCATATCCATTGCCTTTTGAAAAGTAGCACTTGCATTTGACAAGCCAAAGGGCATTTTTTGATAAGCCATGGTTCCCCACTTGGTTGTAAATGCAGTCTTATATTGATCTTCTTCATTCACTAAGATATGATTGTATCTTGAATAGCCATCCAATAATGAAAATCTCTCAGATCCAGAGACACATTGTAAGATTTGTTCCATAGAGGGTAATGGATGGCGGTCTTTTAATGAGACTCTATTAAGATCCCCGAAGTCAACACATAACCTCAGCTCCCCATTCTTCTTCCTGACAGGAACAAGGTTGGAAATCCAACTAGTATGTTTGATGGGGTAGATGATAACACTTTCTATTAGTTTGAGTACTTCTTTATGCATAAGTGGCTCAAGTTTGGGATTAACAGGCCTTTGTTTTTGCCTCACCGGTTTGGCATTAGGCTCTAATTCAATAGTGTGCTGAGCAAGGGATGGATAAAAACCTTTGAGGTCTTCATATTGCCATGAAAAAACATCACCGAATTCTTTGAATAATTGGGTATAAGCTTGTTTTTTTGATTTAGTGTTTACTTTTCCAAATTGTAAGCTCTTACCTGGTTCCAACTCTAGTTCAACACAATGTTCTTGTTGGACTACCAGGCCAGCTTTGTTTTTCTTGGTTTCATCATCCTTGTTGAAGACAACTTCTAATGTAACAAGACCTCTAGGCATCTTATTGGACTTGAGTTGTATCACTTGATCACCATAGTTTTGTGATAGCCTATCTTGATTGTACTCTAAAAAAGAATCTTCTTCAAACAAGAACTGCAGAATTTATTCATCATTGTCAAACACTTGCCAATTGACATCATTATCAGGAATAGATGGTTTGACAATCACTTTGATATGCTTTTGATCCATCTCTTTTGAAATACTATTTGGAATGTCATACTAAGATCCAATAGCAGCTAACCTATCTGCATTTTGATTTAACTTTCTAGGGATAGCAACAATATTGAAAGCACAAAAATCTTCAATTGCATCCCAAAATCTATGTTTGTATGCTTTCAAAGTGTCATTTTTGGTTGCACTTATCCCTCTCACTTGGCTGACAACTAACTCACTATCACCATAAACTTTTAAGGCCTTAAGCCCTCTTTTTCTAGCCCACTCTAGTCCTTTGACTAGACTTTCATATTTTGCAGTATTGCTAGTGCAGGAGAAACTAAATCTAAAGGTAGTATAGTACCTTTCTCCTTTTGGGGACACTAGCATAGAACCACCACCAAAACCATGCCTACTTCTAGCTCCATCAAAAAATAGCTCCCAAACCTGATTGTTCTGATCCTCTGAATTAGTATCTTCCTTGAGAAGGCTTGGCTCTATGACATCACTCTCTTGTATCAAATAACTTCCCAAACCAAAATCCCAAACAAGATTTTCTCGGGCTTCTGAAGCTCTTTCATCTAGAAAGATATCAGGGATACTTTCTATCTTTGTGCTTGCTTCACTAATGGTTTGGAAGTCATTGCTATCAAATATAGGGCAGTTCACATTGATGGTGTTGGATACATATGGCTCTATATGGTGTGCTGCTAATGGTTTTGAATTAATGGTGACCTTGGTCCCATATCTTGTATGAAATAGCATGTGAGACCAGTCTGAAGATAGGTAGCCTCCTATCTTGGTTGTAAACTCTCTTGAAAGGCATATAGAAAATAATGCAGGGAGATCTATGATGTATATATCAAGGAGGATGGAGAAATTAGGACTAGCATGAAGGATCAGATTAGTATCCTTAGCCACACCTATAGTATTGACTAAGGATCCATCAAGTTGGGTGACCTTCATTTGGAAGGGCTCATATTTTAGTCCTAATTGGTCAGCTACTTTCTTAGGCATTATAGTGCTAGTAGCTCCACTATCTACCATACAATTATGTACTAAAGATTTTCCAATAATTAGAGATACATAAAAGGGAGGTGGCTTTGAATTCCTACCTTGAATGGAATTTGCCTTGGAGTTGCTACTTGGGACCTCCTTCTCTTGATCAGTGTTAACCAACACTGGCTTTACAACTTCTTTTGTAGGTTGAGGAGTTGCTACTTCTGTCATTGCCTTCTTCAAAATTTTAGGCTGTCTAGGAAGAGCCAAGGAGTCCCACATGGACATGGTGACATTCACCTTCTTCATGTTGTCTACAATATTAAAAGGTGTCATAGTGTGTACTCTTTGTTGTGCCTTTACTATGATGGGCTGCACTTCTTTATAATGTTGGCCTTCTTTGCTTGTAATGACAGGAGCCTCCTTAGGTGTGATGGGAGTAGCTTGCTGTAGTGGCTCTATAGATGTAGTAGCTTTGGTATTGGAATCTACTCTCTCCATGTCTTGAACTCTTCTTTTTTCTCTTGTATAGGCAACAAAAGCAGCTTCATCATTGACTCCATTGAAGTCTAGTTGCTCCCAATTAAAGAGAGCAGTCTCTTTCTCTTGTGATTCTTGTTGAGGAACTGACCCATTGGATGAAACCTCTGACTAAACTTGTGAGGCATTTTGAACCATTAGAGCTTGGTTCATCCATCCATTTGAACATGTAGCCTGATTATGAGGTTGATTATAAGGAAAACACCAATCATTATCCATAGCCACATTGTTTTGACTAGGAACCATATCCCTCGCTAGATTTACAGAATTTAGAGGTGTAGGGTTATATGGTTGGAATGGTCTTTGATTAAAACTTTGTCTTTGTCCTTGATAGCTTCCTTGGTATGATGGCCTATTTTGTTGATAAGGCTGTCCTTGATTTTGATATTGCTGATTTGGACCTTGGCCTTGTGACTGAAATGGTGGTCTGATTCCTTAACCTTGTTTCTTCAAATTTGTGACTTCTTTAGTCAAGGTCTGCAACAAGTTCATCATTTCTTGCTGACTACTTTCTTGGCTATTCTTTATCTCTTGCAGCTCTTGAGAGAAGCTAGCTGTTAGCTCTTGACCACTAGTACTAGCCTGAGGTGCTAATATAGTGGGAATAGGGGTAAATGGGGGTACTGGTGTAGGTGCAATGGGTTGAAGGCTAGGGAAGATGGGCATTGGAGGCCTTCTAGCAATCATGCCTACTTGTATTAAATAATTTTCAACTCTGACAGCTATGTCAAAAGCTTGGGGTAAAGAAGTACCACCCATGAACTGGATCATGACAAAAATTTGACCATTCAAACTTTGCAAGTAATATGGGAAAGCATGGTCAGCTGATGGTTTCACTGAGACTGGGATTCTATTCCATGTTTTGAGGAATCTACTATTGTAATCTATCATCTGCTCTTGAGGGTCTCTCTAAATAGTTGTTAACTGCTCAACTAGAGACAAGTTATCTGATTTATCCTCAAAATGCTTACTCAATGCATCCCCTAATTCATCCCATGAAGTAATAGAACCAACAGTTAGAGTTCTAAACCATTCCAGAGCCTCACCTTTTAGAGAGGCTGCTAATAATTTTGTGGCCACATCCTCTTGAGTTATGTTGTGGATGTTGCAGATGGTGGTCACATCTCTTATGTGCTCAAAAGAAGTTGTCTACCCTTCACCTGTGAAATAGGGTATACTCTTTAGTGCCACCAAGGGTACATCATGATGTTGATAAAAATTTAATGGACTCCCCTAGTTGAAAGGTGCAAAGGCAAACGTCTTGGCCATTGTAGGAGTTGGGATCTAAAGATTAACAACTAGGTGAGCTGTATTTGCTGCTGGATTTGAATCTTCCTCTAGATCTCTGGTCAGAGATCTGCCTTTTCTCCTAGAATGAAAGGGAAAAGATCTCCTTTCTGAAGTATCAGGAGGTGTAGACTAAACTCTCCTTGCAGGGGATGTTCTTTGAGTTGACCTGCCATTGTGACTTCTTCTTGAGGGCAACTCTGAAAATTTAGTGGGCTTTGAGCTTCTAGTCTCAATCTTTCTTATAAAACTTTGAACAAGGTAGCCTGGATCCTTGAAATCAGTGGAGTCACCAAATATACTTGATAAAAAGACTTCTACAAGTCTGTATTATGCAGTTTGCATATCAGAGATAGCATAACTTTCAAATAATAAACTTCTTTATTATCCTTTTGCAAATGAACTAATAGGAACACCTTTGAACATTAATCTGATCTTTTTACTATCCCACTGGGCGTGCCAAAATTGTTATACACTAAGTTTGCACCCTTGTCTCAAGCTCTCGTAGTCTTGATAACCTAGTATAACATGGGAATCATCTCCAAGTTATGGGACCTATGCTAACTGAGATGAGACCTCTAGGTTCTAGGCTGGTTCCTCTAGGATAATCACCTTAATTTGCTTCTAGACATGAAAAGTAAACCTTTGAGGGAAAGGGATAGAAGGAATGCATGAAAAGGGAAATGACTTGAAAGCAAACTACCTACTAGGTGATGCACCAAAATTAGGGTTTGGATCTCAGTATAGAGGAATAGAATCAATGAAAAGCTTAGGTCTAGTAGGTCACAACTTACTGAATAGGCTTGCATAAGTGTTTCATAGGAGGGCCTGAACATAAGACACAACCTATGACCTGCAAACAGACATTCACTTCTGCAATTCGGTGTAGGAATGAGACAAGACTGTTAGGGGATTGAAGTATACCCACAAAACATCCAAATCAGATCAAACACAATAACACACAAAATTATAGAAAGCAAGAGGGATCAGGAACCCTAAGATATCACTGAAAGCATCATATACTTTGATTCAATAAGAGATAATTTTGACAAGGAAGCATAGGGACATGAAGGATTGTCACAAAATACCTCTGCAATATCTTAATCATCAATGGGAGAAATACAACTATATAAGCTAGAGGGTAGAAATGATACCACAGATAACCCTTAAGAAAAGTGAAATTCTTCTACAATTGTCCAACTCTGAGCTCAAAAGCTCCAAAAATACAATATATACATACTCAACTGCACGCAAGCAGGAGTCAAAAACCTAACTAGGGTTACATAATTCTGCAATACAATAATCAACCCCTAGCTATCCAGTCTGATCATAAATGTAACCTTACAAATATCTCAACCGACTAGATATTTTACTTGCATGCCCATCCTTGTACTAAAACCAACCTGCAGACAAGCAACCTGGACTTACCAACTTTCCTGCACAAAGTCTTGCCATGAATGCTAAAAAATGGTACCTTTTAGGGATAGGAATCGACCCAAGATGGCCACCTAGACCTATTCATCATCTTCCTTTAATTGTAGATGTCCTAGAGATAAATTCCCTGAGCTACCTTGTTGCTATATCCCGTTGAATCAATCGTTGGCAGAAAACCCTCTTGGAAATATTTGAATTTGAATATTTAACAGCTAGCCGGTCATTTTAAAATGCATCCGTCGATATCTTTTCCTTCTTGGAAAACAGATGACCCTAGATCAACTTTGAAATGGTTGTGAGACCCTTCAGAAAAGTTAAAAAAATCTACACCAGAAAGCCTTGACCAATGAGCATCGAGCACATCGGCATATCGACATGTTTGGACCCACCTGGACCTTTCTTCCTTTTAAGTCATTTAGCAACCACGTGACTGAAGACTTCTCTTATTCGCAAAATCCTTACTACCCTTACCAATTTATTTAGAGATTCAATGAACAAAGTGTTCACTGAATCGCTTAGTCATTTGGAGCACCACTAAATCATTTTGCGAATGGGCGAGTATGTGAAACTTTATCGGGATTGCCAAATATTCTATCTAACCTAGGCCCAGACCCACCACTTGGCAATCTTTTATTTGCTCTGGCCACTTCGTCAACAACACCTCAGCAAGTCTCTTTGACATAGACCCATTCAAACAAGATTCTGATCTAACGGCTGGCACAAGATCTCATAGCTATAGAATATTCTTTTTGCTTTTACACCAGCCGTAGATCCTTTCTAAGCTGGGACCCCACTGACACATCAGTCCACCTGGAAATCCTCATCATCATTCAATGACCAATCAAAAGTATGCATGTCAGTAATACGCGGCACTGGGACCACCTGACATATCTCTTTATTCTGACCAATAAGAACTCGGTAACTCACCTTGACCTGGCACCAGACCCACTGACAAGTCTGAACACTTGGAAAATCTGACGGCTGACGCAAGATCTCATGCTCTGACAAAATCCTTTGCAAAGATACACCGGCCATTGATCTTCATCCCTGGGACCCTCAGTTATCTGGGACCACCAAAAGACTTAGCGATTACGTGACTGACGAGAAATTAGACCCCCCGCTGAATCGCTGACTGTTAAGGACTTAAAAACCAAACTCTGGGTCATCACACGAACAAGGCATTCACAAAATTGCTAAATGAAAAGATAACCACCAATTGAAGACTTACCCTGATACCAAATCAATGGCCAGTCTTAACTCCTCATGCCCCTAGAATATTCCTTCTGATTATCAGACAATCGCCCGATGCATAATCTAACCACTGCCTGCAGAACTAACCCAACTTTGACCTGGTGATTTAGCGACTAAAGCTTTTCTTCTATTTGTGAAACACTTGGATGGACCATGGTTAAGTCAAACAAATACGTGAACAAAGGGGTTCGCTGAATCACCAAACCAAAAGCTGACCCAGAGTTTAATTAAGAAAATGCTTGATTGAGAGCAATTCATGGAGTCGTAGAATGACTTAGGGCACCACCGGTATATTTCGCGACCAAGAGAGTAAGGGATTCGCCAGTTCGCAGAAAGAAAAGATGACCGCCAAAAAGAATAAGGGAATTGGTGAACGAGAGGAAACTTAATACGCACATGGAAATTGGAACTTTAATTTGCTGAAAAGGTAACAACCGAATAGAATAAGGCTTAGGGTTTTTAGGGTTTTTTGAATGCCAATGACTACTTTTTCAAATATTTGAACTTGCAGACTAGGAACTTAAACAATTTGCAGAGGCCAGGAAACATAACATGAGGCCGTGAAATTTTCAGGGGTACTTGGAAAGGTGAAAACAGAGACTTGGGGATAGACATTGGCCAAATTTGCATGCACAGGAAAATTAGGATAACACGGTCAAGTAAAGACCATTAATTAATAGAATAGATCCAATAAAGAATGAAGTTGGTCAGCAAGTTGTGGAATCAGATGCAATAGACAAGGAAGTGGTAGACTTTTACTCATCACTATGGTCATCACAAGATGGAGTGATATATAGTAGAGAGCTATATAGGGATGGTTGATAGTGCTCCTTGAGGGAAGGGGGATTGTGAAAGACTTGTTATCATTGTATTGTGTATTTGCAATATGTTTGGATGCATGACAAACTAGGAGAATGAAGGATCACTCACTAATTGCATGAGAACCCAGTTTTGAAGGGTCACTGGTTGAGGGGACAGTCAAGGTCTGGATGTTGATAGTGTTCCTTGAGGGAAGGGGGATTGTGAAAGACTTGTTATCATTGTATTGTGTATTTCCAATATGTTTGGATGCAGGGTAGACCATGATAATGAAGGATCACTCACTGATTGCATGAGAACCCGATTTTAAAGGGTCACTAGTTGAGGGGACAGTCAAGGTCCGGATGTTGATAGTGTTCCTTGAGGGAAGGGGGATTGTGAAAGACTTTTTATCATTGTATTGTGTATTTCCAATATGTCTGGATGCAGGGCAGACCAGGAGAATGAAGGATCACTCATTGATTGCATGATAACCTAGTTTTGAAGGGTCACTGGTTGAGGGGACAGTCAAGGTTTGGATGTTGATAGTGTTCCTTGAGGGAAGGGGGATTGTGAAAGACTTTTTATCATTGTATTGTGTATTTCCAATATGTTTGGATGTAGGGTAGACCGGGAGAATGAAGGATCACTCACTGGATTCATGTTTTAAACAGTCAAGGTTCAGATGACTGGGCCATTCAACAAACATGAATCCAAACATTTCAAAACAGTGAATTGACATCCTTGAGTACAAGCACCAATAACATCAAATAATAGAGATAAAGGACTGGCTAGGGCACGACACCAGTAGAATGCGGTCATTTCATAGAGCATTCATGATCAAATAAAATGCAATGCATTTGAAATCTGTGGTTGAATATGATGCCAGAGGCTCGAAAGATGAAGAAATCACATACCTTCTCTCTCGTTCTACTTTTGCTCATTTTCTCCTGCTCCTTTTCTATGTCAATTGAAATAAAAATGATTTGGGGCGTCACTTTTTTTTATCTATACCTCAAAACTGTCGGAATTCCGATGGTCAATTTAAAACCCATCAAAATATTGAAACCATCGGGGCCTATTTAAAAAAAAAATAACAAATTCATTAAAAAAAATCACTCATCGGAAGTTTCTGTAAAAAATTGGCCCCAAATGTAGTAGTGACTGGTCAAGTTGTCTTATCTTTTTGTTGTCTAAAATGGTTTGTCTTTGTCACTCCTTAGTCATCCTGGGTACTCCTATTTCCTTTATTAGTCAAATTAATTTTTAATATCCCAAAAGATATAAGAAATGACTAGTTATAGAACCTACATGATCATTCACTTATGCATATATTAACTGATTTAAAAGTGCATGTAAAAAAATAAAGGTCATATGAATCCATCATGTCACTGAAATAGGTATTAGTTATGAACCTCTTATGTTGGTGTCCTGTCAAGATATTCCCACTATAATAGGATATTTTATATATATTAGTGAAATTAGATTGTAGATATTCTTATGATATCACTTAATGTTCAACATAGGCTGATATTCCCTCCTGTGATAATGAGAAAGATCTTGGGAGGTGTCAACATAAGAGATAATTTTTTTTTCTAACTTGCTTATTTCATGTGTAGTTCTAGGTGTCTCTTGTTAGAAAGTGGAGTAAACATGGCTCCCACAATAGTTGAGCCCATCTTTCTAACAAGAGACAAGGATATAAAGATGAGTTATGATAAATTGTAAAGAAAGATAATTTTGTTCACTAAGTCTGACATGAGGAAAATAGAGCATCTGATCAAAAGGAAGAGTATGTAACAACATTACACATGAAAGACAATTTATATAGTTTGATCAAGGAAAATAATCATTATTATTGAGAATGCATATAAGATTCAGGATCAACCAAAAGATAAGAAATATTCAATCAGCTAAAGAGATGAATAAAAATGCATAGGAATATCAACACCTAGTGAACATTATGCCCTTGCAATATGAAAATATGTGTCAAATTGTTATAGCATCTAATTGATTTTGATCAATCTGATGCTTTCATTTATCAGAGAATAATAATCATATATAAAAGAAAATGTTCAGTTTTTCACAATTGGATGAATAAGAAGTATGGATAATGTTATGTCAATGATAATTTTTCAAGGGAAAATCATTGTTATATTGAGGTAAAATGCAGTCCCAATGCCATGACAGAAAGGAAGTAGTCTTATACTTGAACAAAAGGATGCAAATATGTTTTATGCAAAAGATCAATTTAGATAATACAAATATAGGAAGAGGGATTCAAAAGGTAACAATCAAGGAAAATTTATGATAAAAAAACATGCGACATGCTGATTATAGTAGACCTGAAATGCATGTGATTGAATATATACAATAAATACTATGTTGCTACAAGTATGTTTTCATTCTTAACTTGATAGAAAGTTTCTAGTTAATAATGTACTACTAGTTCAATAAAATAAGTTAAAAGGTATATCACAATGAAAATAAGCTCTTTGTTGCAATAATTCCATCAAAGAAATAGACATTAGAGTGTACATGTGATATTGACTGAAAGAAAGATTCAATATTTTAAGAATGAAGTTGTAGAAAAAGATAAGCACACAACATATGTAACAAAATGTAATTAAAGATAGAGCCAACTAGGTATAAGACAATGGAGGACATGGTGAGGTATAAGTGCAGATATGCTATAGTACCATATATATACAAGAAAAGAATCAAAATATATAGAGATCCTTAATGTTGAAAGATGATATGTGTTTTCTCTAGAAAAATACGATGCTATATTTATGATGCCATTTTTAGAAGTTAAAGAAAAAGACACTTGTTTTAGAACATGGACATATGCAATGATGGGTTTCTATCCATAATGTGATGTCTATAAAATGATGAAATTGATGCAAAAAAAATATGAAAAAAATTCAAATGATATCAAGGATTATAAAAGCCACAGGTTGTATTTTGCAGGAAAACCCTTCAAAAGGAAGCTAGGTACTGAGAAGCCATGGTTTTGTAGAGATTCTAAAAAACCCACAATCGAAAGCCTAGAAATGAAAGAAATCATGAACCCTTGAAGGCCACAGATAAAGAATGTAATGATGACCCTCAAATGCATAAAAATAGGTAAAAATAGAGTTACAACATATGTAATAGAATATATGAAGCCGTGGGCTTCAAGAAATCATATAAACCTCAAGAAGGCTTAAAAATCATCATCTTAAGTCAGAAAAGTAATAAAATCCCCATATTTTTCTTTTGCAAAGTTTCAGAACCAATAAAGGTGTAAGATATTTAGAGGGTTTTAACATTTTTTTAATGTTCCTTTTAATTGATATCCACACAAATGAAACCCTCATTCAGAGTCTTCAATAAAAATGGTACCCATAATGACTGTCAAGAGGTTATGGGTACAATGTTTTTAGTTCATTTGCTACAAAAATATCACATACAAGAGCCTCCATTTTCTTTTGATAGAAAAATATAAGTAAAAATATAAAGTGTTCTTATTCTTGTCAAAAGTATTATACAAAAAGAACGCCACGATGAAATAGGGTTCAAAAACACATGAAAGAAATACCTTAGAGGATGAGTATATCCTTACATACCTAGAGTTGGAATGCAAATGGTAGCAGAAGCTTCAAAAAATTTAGAAGATTCCAGATTCTACTAAAACCCTATATATGTTGGTGGTAAAGTTTCAACAGGAGAAGAGCCATGGAACACCTTTATGAAGGTGTTAGATCTTCATGAAAGAGGTCTCAAAATACCAATATTTTTAGAAATTCTATAAAATGATAGACGACTCTCTTTCTCTAGAGGATTCCAAAATGCAATGAAAAATAATAGAATGATTTGTCATTTAGGGTTTATTACCCTAATATGCTGATTGGGAGGATTATTTTCATCTCTTCCTTTTTCTATAAAAATCTCTATCATTAATACCCCTGAGGGCCTATTTTGAGACTTAGGTGTTTTTGTTTTATGTTTTGTATTATATGTTAATGTTAAGTCATATTGATAAAAGATTATTACTAATCCTTTTATTAGTGTAAATTTAGATAATACAAAACATATAGAATTTTGTTACCTTGTTTTGCACGTTCATAAATTGTATAATATTTGCTAAGTTGTTTTATAAAACACTTATGAAAATATTAATCTTGGGTCCAAAGATAAAAGAACGTGCTTAATGATTAAGTCAAATAGACTAGTTGTTTTAGGAGTTTTTTTTCCCTTTATTCCATGGAAATCCAAAAGGGAGATGTGGCGTTCTAATTTTCCCAACTGGAGTTGATGTGGCAAAGGAGAAGTTCCAAGTTCTTTGAAGACTTAAGGAGGTGGAGAGGTGACATTTTATTTTTCCAAGTGTCTTACAGTTCATCTTGAACTTAGTGAGATATTTGAGAGTTGTTTGAGTCTTTTTAGGGAGACTTAATGAAGATTTTGAGTTTTCACCATGAGTAATTGGTCAAACATGACTCTTTCACTCCTTGGAAGCCTTTTTGGAGATATTTTAGGTGCTCTTTTTGGGGCCACTTTCTTGCATCCGACCCCTTTATGAAATTCAACTCCTTTCTTCATGGGTTTTTGGAGAGAATTTAAAGAGGATATATTCCCTCATCTGTACTTGTTTTTTAGTTTAGATTTTATGCATATTTTTGTTGGAGTGACTTATCTCAAGTCCTTTAGCATTGTGCATGATTCCTTTTTTAGGAATATATGATTGTTTTTTCTTTGGAGCATAATAAATCCTACATTTTGGATCTATCTTGAGTTTTGTATTTTGTGTGCATAATAGTAATTGATGTTTATTTATTAGATACATTCAATTCATGTATCATTACAACACTTATAACATGTTTCTGTATGCTTTTGTATAAGCTATAAGTTTTGTCAAAAAATTCTTAGTTGTACATAAATTCCTTCTAATTTCGTATTAATCAGACCTTCTTATGAAGCACCAGTATACAAAGAATGTCATTTCAAGTTTGTTTCTTGCAATAGATTGTTTTTGAAGCTTCATTGTGTCTAGACATCATTATTATCCTTATTATCTTGGTGCATCACCTTTAAAGTTTTATTTCAGTCATTCACAAATTATCATTTCCTCTCCCCTTTCCTTTAAATTTTAAGTTTGAGTAAGTTTTAAGGTGAAGTACAAGTTAGGAGATGGCCTTAGTCAGAGATTCAATCCAATTTCTTAGGTAACCCATTACCTAGGAGTGATTCCACATTTCTCAAAAAAGATAAGTTTGGAGACATAGCAAGTGAATTTTTGATGCAGGAGCATCTCGAGTCCTTGGCAACCCTGTGTCACCAAAAAGATGTTTTAAGTTTTTTGTGTTGCTCGGTTCCTTTGACCAAGTTGGTTCGGTGTTGCTCAATTTCCTTTGTTTACTGGTGTTGGTCGGTTATCTCTCTAGTGCTCTGTGAATTTCCCTAGTGCTCGATGATGCTTGTCTGGTGCTCGGTTATCCTTTCTTACTGAGTTTTTTGTTTTGGATTCCTGTTGAGGCTGACTCTTGATATTAATTTTGGTCACAAATTTAATAATGGTATCTATCATTGGGAAGCATGTGGACCTAGATCTGGTCATTCCTTCCATTGATGGTGGATCTAAAGGCCAGCTTGATTTAGTAGCCTCTTGTACAAATGTAGTTGTTTGGTTAGAGTTTAGGGAGCGAGTTTTAAGAGTAAGTTTTGATAGAAGATAGAAGATTAGAGATAATTGGCAGATCCTCACATGTTGAAGGACTTCTATACTTGATTGTAATATCTAGCCTAAACTAGGAAGGCCTTACAATCGGACATGTATGAATCAAATTGAAGATAATATATGAAAGATATCTGCATTCTGTCTCTCACTTTTTGTGTTGTTGCTTCTGCATGTGATCTCTACAAGGTGGATCTAGTTAGGGTATGCCTTTGGCCCCTCTCTACATCCTCCCTTGTGTCAGGTGGTATTAAAGTGAGGTGAGATCTGGATCTAGGTTTGCAAACCTAGGTTTGAGGGTTCCTTCTTGTCAAACCCTAGTTGATTTGTTGTGGGGTAGCAGATTGCGATCTGGCCTATAATTGTAGAGGGTTTCAAGATGGTTCGTGGGAGGTGAGATGCAGATCTTGGATTAGAAGACATGTTGAGACAACTTGATGCTAGATTAGAAGCTATTCAAACATCCTAGAGAAGAGGAAGACATCTTGAAGATGTTAGTGATGTTGAAATTGAGGAAGAACAAGTTGATGTAGAACCTGTACCAGTGATGGATCAAGGTGAGGAAAGATTGTTGAAGGATTTGACAAATTTGAAGTCTACCCCACACTTTAATCCTCCCGAGTATAGTGGAAAATTGGATTCTGATGAATTGGTGGACTGGATCACTGAGATGGAAAAGTAATTTGAGTATGAAAATGTACCCGAGGAAAAAAAGGTGAAAATTACAAGCACAAAGTTGAAAAGTCATGCATCCTTGTGGTGGGAACACTTGTAATTGGACAGAAAGAGGAAAGACAAAGACATAATCAAGGTATGGAATAAAATAGTGAATAAATTGAAAGGAAAGTTTTTACCTTGTGATTATCACATTAACCTAGTTAGGCTAATGCAAAGTTTGAGGCATAAAGATAGTTCGATAAAAGAATATAATGAGGAATTCTATAGATTAGATATTGGATGTGGACATGATGAAGATGATGTGGAAAGAATTGCTAGATACTTGAATGGTTTGAGAGTTTCCATCCAAGAAGAAATCAATTTGGTCAAATTGGAGAACATTGAAGAGGCCTATCAATTTGCATTGAAAGCTGAGGAGAAATTGAACAAGAAACATGAGCAAAGACAAAGAGGTAGAGGTGGTAGATTCCCTAGAGGAATAGGTAGATCTTATAGTGAAAATAGTAGATATGAACTTGAAAAGACAAATCTGGATAAAGGCAAGACCGAGTGGAAAGGTGAAATTTCATCTAGAGGCAGAGGTAGTAACTACCAATGTGGTTATCATAGAGATGGTTTCTAAGGAACTTGTTACAATTATGGAGAAGAAGGACATAGATCATTTGAGTGTACACATGCAAGTAAGAAGGTTGGTAACAGTAGAAATACCTTGGTGCAAGAAGAGTCACCGAATGAACCTGAGAAGGAAAATAACTTGATGGTAAGGAGAGCACTTTGGAGTGAAGGTAAAAAGGAAGATCTGGTAAGGAAAAGTTTGTTCAAGACTAGATATAGAGTTTTTGACAAATTTTGGAAGGTAATCATTGACAGTGGTAGCTTGGAGAATCTAGAATTTGAGGAAATGGTCACAAAGTTGCAGTTGAAAAGGTTGGAACATATGAAGTCCTATCAGATTTCATGGATCAAAGATGAACATACACTCTTGGTAAGTGAACAATGTTATGTGAATTTGAAAATTGGAAAGTAATATGATAAGGTGTTATCTGATATCATGCCTATGGATTGTTGTCATATTTTGTTGGGTAGACCTTGGCAATATGATACACATGCTATTTATGATGGAAGATTGTATAAATATACTATTTGGGCTGATGGGAGAAGAAAAGTTTTGTTACCATTGATTGAAGAACCTATTAGTAATTTTTGCACATCTGTGAAAGTTTTCTTGATGGAAGGAAGAAAGTTTGTTAAGGATTTGAAGAAGAATGATGCATGTTTTGCTATGATTCCTAAAAAACTGAGTAAGAAAATAGAGGATAGTGTCCTTGAGGATATTGATAAGTTACTCACCGAGTACAATGAAATTATTTTTGATAATGTACCTGATGGTTTTCCACTGAAGAGAAGCATTTATCATTGCATGGGTCTAATCCCTGGAGCTAGTTTACCGAATAAGGCACCACATCGGTTGACACCTAATGAGAATTAGGAATTGAACCGACAGATTCAAGAATTGTTGCAGAAAGGTTTGATGAGAGAAAGTTTGAGTCCTTGTGCAGTACTAACTATATTGGCACCTAAGAAGAATTAATAATGGAGAATGTGTTCTGATTCTAGAGTAATTAACGAGATATCAGTGAAATATAGGTATCCTATATTGAGAATTGATGATATAATGGATAGTTTGATTGGAGAAAAGTATTTTACCAAAATTGATTTGAAAAGTGGGTATCATCATATCAGGATTAGAGAAGGTGATGAGTGGAAGACTTCTTTCAAGAAAAAAGAAGGTTTGTATGAGTGGTTGGTTATGCCTTTTGGTTTAACTAATGCACCAAGTACTTTTATGAGGTTGATGAATGAAGTTTTGTAGAAATTCTTGGGTAAGTTTGTGATTGTGTACCTTGATGATATTCTGATATTCAGTAAGACCAGAGAAGAACATTTGTTGCATGTTAAACAAGTATTGCAGAGATTGAGAGAAAAAAAGTTGTTGATTAACCTCAAAAAATGTTCCTTCATGAAAGAGGACATTATGTATTTGGGATTTGTGATTTCAGCTGATGGTTTGAAGATGGATGTTGAAAAGGTTGAAGCTATTTTGAATTGGCCTACACCTGAGAATGTTAGTGAGGTAAGATCATTTCATGGTTTGGCAAGTTTTTACTAAAAGTTCATTAGGAATTTTAGTTCAATTTGTAATGCTATGACTGAGACCATGAGAGGAGATAAAAGAGAATTCAAGTGTACACCTGGAGTTGATAAATTTTTTGAGACTCTCAAGAAGAAGGTTGCTGAATTACCTATGTTGGCATTGCCTGATTTCAATAAGGTATTTCAAGTGGAATGTGATGCAAGTGGTAGTGCAATTGGAGATGTGTTGAGTCAAGAAGGTAAACCTGTTGCTTTATTTAGTGAAAATTTGAATGATGCAAAAAGAAAATACTCTGTGTATGATCAAGAATTATATGCTATTGTTCAAGCACTGAAGAAATGGAGACATTATTTGATACCGAGTGAATTTGTGTTGTATACTGATCATAAGGATTTACAGTATTTGGGTAGTCATAATAAGTTGAATTAGAGACATATGAAATGGGTTGAGTATTTCTAGAGTTATACATTTGTGATAAAGCATAAGAGTGGAGTTACAAATCGAGTTGTTGATGCATTGAGTAGGAGATCTTTGATGACTGAGATGAAAATTGAAGTTCTTGGCTTTGATGACAATAGATATTCTTATGAATTTGATCCTAATTTTTCTGAGCTGTGGAGAAAGTGTAGAGCACCTATTTAAGATCAACCGAGTACTAAATGGGAAGAATATTTAATTCAAGAAAGTATGTTGTTTAAAGGTATTCAGTTGTGTATACCAAGAGGACCAATGAGAACTAATTTGATAAAAGAGAAACATAGAAGTGGTTTGGCTGGACATTTTGGTGTTGATAAGACATTGAATTTGCTTAAGGAGAAATAATTTTGGCCACAGTTGTATAAAGATGTTCAGAAATTTGTGAAAAGTTGTAGAATTTGTCAAGTTGCAAAAGGAGTAAGTTAGAATACTGGATTGTATACACTGATTTCTGTTCGTGAGAAACCTTGGATTGATATCAGTATGGATTTTGTTCTTGGCTTACCGAAGACAGTAAGAGGTAATGATTCTATATTTTTTTGTTGTGGATAGATTTTCTAAAATGGCATATTTTATGCCCTGTAGAAAGACATCAAATGCAGTACATATAGCCGATCTTTTCTTTAAGGAAATTGTCAGATTGCATGGATTATCGAGGAGTATTATCTCTGACCGAGATAGTAAATTTGTTGGATACTTTTGGAAGACCCTTTAGAGAAATTTTGGTACCGAGTTGAAATATAGTTCCACATTTCACCCACAAACCGATGGACAAACAAAAGTTGTGAATAGAAGCTTGGGAAATCTTTTGAGATGTTTAGTTGGAGACACACCGAGTAATTGGGATTCTATGTTGGCACAAGTATAGTTTGCATACAATAATTCAGTGAATAGGAGTACTAGAAAAACACCTTTTGAGATTGTAAATGGCATACAATGGAGGGGTATATCAGATTTGAGGGATATTGTTGATGAAAGAAAGAGAAGTGCTAAAGGAGTAAAGTTTTCTGAGTACATGAAGACATTGCATGAAGATGTGAAATATAAGTTGGAGAAAAGTAATCAGAAATAAAAAGATAGAGTTGATAGATCAAGATGACATAAGACTTTTTTAGTTGGTGATGAAGTAATTGTTCATTTGAAGAAAGGCTGATTTCCTGTTGGAACATATGGGAAGCTAAAAATGAAGAAGTTTGGACATTGTAAGATACTAAAGAAAATTGATAGTAGAAATGCATATGAGATTGAGTTACCTAATGACATGGATATGTCACCTATTTTCAACATTGCTGATTTGTATGAGTACCATGAGTCGGATGAAGAAATGATAGTACTGAATGATTATCCTAAGAAATAGACAGAAGAAGTTGAGCACATTTTGGAGCAAAGAATTGGCAGAAGTACAAGAAGAAAATAGTATATGGAATATTTGGTAAAGTGGAAGAATAGACCGATTGAAGATTGCATGGATTTCACAATTTGAGTTGGATGCAGTTTGGATCGTACCTATTTCATGATTTAGAAAATCATTTCAAATAACCCTAGGTGTTTGATGCAGGAGCATCTCAGGTCCTTGGCAATCCTGTGTCACCAAAAAGATGTTTGAAGTTTTTTGTGTTGCTCAGTTCCTTCTTTGACCAAGTTGCTTTAGTGTTTCTCGATTTCCTTTGTTTACCAGTGTTGGTCGGTTATGTCTTTGGTGCTCGGTGAATTTCCCTGGTGGTCAGTGATGCTTGTCTGATGCTCGATTGTCCTTTCTTACTGAGTTGTTTGTTTTGGATTCCTGTTGAGGCCAACTCTTGCAATTAATTTTGGTCATAGATTTAATGATGGTATCTATCATTGGGAAGCATGTGGACCTAGATCTGGTCGTTCCTTCTATTGATGGTGGATCTGAAGGATGACTTGTTTCGGTAGCCTCTTGTATAAATATAGTTGTTTGGTTAGAGTTTAGGGAGCAAGTTTTAAGAGTAAGTTTTGATAGAAGATAGAAGATTAGAAATAATTGGTAGATCCTCGCATGTTGGAGGACTTTTGTACTTGATTTTAATATCTGGCCTAAATCAGGAAGGCCTTACAGCTCAACATGTATGAATCAAATTGAAGATAATATATGAAAGATATATGCATTCTCTCTCTCACTTTTTGTGTTGTTGTTTCTGCATGTGATCTCTGCAAGGTGGATTTGGTTAGGGTGTGCCTTTGGCCCCTTTCTACATCCTCCCTTGCGTCAATTTTTGAGAGCAAATAATTAGTCAATCTATGTCTATAAGCTAACACAAGATGATGATTCTCCCAAGTAATCAGGACATCATCCCTAATGTGAAAGTCCAATACAAATCCCTAGTTAATTGCTATGCACATACAAGTTCACACTAACAATATTTTCCTAAGTCTATATCTATCACATTATGCATTCACATAAAAATAAAATAAAATAAATTTTAGGTAATTATTTAGCTACAAATTATTTAGCTACAAATTATTCATACATTAAAATAAATTTGTATTCATTTCAAAAGTCAAAACATACATATACATCATTTAAAAAATCCAACCAGTCTTGCATATGTGTTGTTGCCACTCTACGAGTGTGGTGATTGCATTTTATATGTGCTTCAATCATGGATTAGCTGTGTGTCAACAATTTCCATCATTTGCATAAATTATGCACTGCATGTGTGTCTCCCAAAAAAATCGAGTGTGGCTCGATGAACTTTGATCCCTAAAACTAACTTATGCATTTGCGTTGGTTTATCCTTGCATGTGCATCATTCATGTTTACCTACTACATTGTTCTACCTATAAATCACTTGACCTAGCCTAAGAAATGACATGAAAAATGAGGCAAAATAAAAGCAAAAAGTGAGAAATATATTAGAGATGGGGCGTCAGTTGAACATTGATAGGTCTTGAACCACTTGCCGATATGTGTTCCATCCTCGTAGTCCATCATCTCTCTTCAAACACTCAGAAACAACTCCTTCCACTCCTATTTCTCCAAAAGCTCAATGTGCAAAATGATTTGAAAATGATTCCCAAATTCATATTTATACCCTCCCACTCCCATTTCGATGGACGTGCACCCTTTGTATTTCTATTGTCTGTGATGCATTTCACCTTCCCAAGTCCATAAATTTTGCATACAACCTCCATTTTTGAAACCATGAGTTAGGTTAGGATCCTCATTACAAAATCAACCATATGAGCCCTCAATTTTATTTTTTCGCTCATTTTCTTGAGGGGACACCATTATATCTAGTTACTGAAACTTTTTTACAAGGGCATTATTTTTTAAAATTTCTTTGAAACAACACCTAAAAAGCATTATATCAAAGAGGAGAAAATTGTAGACACTTAAAAATGGCCTATTGCTCTAACACAATGACATTACTAACATTCCTTGTAAATCATTAAATAATATTTACTATTTAATCAATATAAGTCTTTCTACCATATTCTAAAATCAAAACCATCATTTGTCTTTAAATCCATAATTAAGTGATTTTAATTAATTACCTTAATTATTAATCATTCAATCAATATTTCATCAATTATTTGTCTATGAAGTAATTAAACAACTAAACCTTATTTAATTATTCCCTATGTCATTCAATTAATTAAATAACTATATTTAATTAATATTTCCTCTTCTTTATTATTGTATTTATGTAATAATTAAATTAAATCATACTCATAATTAAATAAATTATATTTATTGAATTAAACTAATTGCTCTTCTCTCATAAATAAATATTACTTATTTAGTTATAATTCTCACACGTGCAAGTAAATAAATTCTTTTATTTATTTAATCATGATTATTCTTCCAAAGATAACTCATACTAACCCTTAGTTCACTCTTCAATTATAATTTTGACTATTCAATCAACATTTTTAATTCCTCCTTCAACAATCTGTTAACAATTAAATCTATTTCAGTCAAGCAGAATTGAACTCCTACTCACTTGGAGTTAACTCTTTCATCTTATCAGTCAGTTCTCCAATCAAGGCAGTCAAGAAGAGTTGAACTCCTCCTCACGTTGAGTTAACTCTTTCCCCTCATCAAGTCAAACTTGTTAAAAAAATTAATAAATTAAGTTGAACTCCCATTTACTCTGAGTTCAACTCTTCAGTCACAACCAATTAGCTGATCAATCATGGATTCTTGATTGAAACTGATTAAATTCTTATAAATAGATAGCTAAATCTCTAAGTTTGGTAACCAAAATTTATTTGAATTCTAATGCTGTCACAATCTTGAGTTGAAATATGAGAGCCCACATTACATAAGGAGAACAACAAAATAGGAATTATGGGTTTCATATGCTTTTATGATATTTGATTTCAATATCTTGATTTGTGTATGCATTCCTCTTGTTTCATTTCCTCTTTTGATATTGGGAATACTAATTTCTCTAACAATCTATTCTTGGTTGAGATATTCTATGTTATTGTAGGTTTCTATTGATCCTCTTATCCCCGATTAAGCCTACAAGCCTACATTATAAAATGAACAAACATGTACACACACACACACACACATATACATATACATGTACATGTATGTACATATACATATACATATACATATACATATACATATACATATACATATACATATACATATACATATACATATACATATACATATACATACATACATACATACATACATACATACATACATACATACACACACACACACACACACACACACACACACACACACACACACACACACACACACACACACACACACACATAAACAAACACACACATATCAAGGAAGATAGTATAGATAATGACAATGATCAAGACCTCATGTAGATCTCACCAAGTGAGTGACTATGACTTTGTCCCTAGTCATACAAGCAAGTCAGAGATATGAATAATCACACACTTATGTATAAAATATAAAATATTTAGATCATCATGAATAAAGACAAGCATAATAAGGGTTAGAGTATAATCATGAAGAAAAAGAATATACTAAAATAACCATTATGTAATCAGGGCTAGTCTAATAATCTTGAATTAAACCATAAAATACATTTTGACATCATAATCATAATCATATAAAGAAAACATGAATGCATAATGATCATAACAATATCCATGTATCTGTCTAAAGCATAAACATCAAAATGACATAATCATCACCTAAAACCATCATAGCAATCTATATGCAGTCCATAAAATGTAAACAATATCATGAAAAGGTTCTCTCATATATTTAAAAAAATAAAGCATGTGGGATGGTATTACGAGCCATGCATAGCCCAAGGGAGGAAGTTAATCTTAAAGAGATGAAACTGAATAAACATGATGATTCTATTCAGATTAAAGATTCTATTTTGATAAATTTGGATGAATAAGATACTATTTATGATGATGATTTCAATTTTTCTATTGCAAACGATGTTATTGTTGATGATTATGATGATATGTATGAGATTATTTATGTCAATCATTATTTACTTTCTAGATTTGAAAAATAATTAGCTCTTGCTCCTAGTGACAAACAAAGTGACTCATCCTTAGATCATGACCCGTGTTTGGAACTTGTGATGGATCCATATGTTGTGATCAATGTTTCTCCTCTTGCATGTTTCTCACCTTCCCTAAATGATACAAATGAAGATGGAAGGGCATGTGATATGCTTGACTAGCTCCTCTTGTGCAGTGGATTCTTTTGTGTTTGCCTATTGTGATATGATTCCCCCATAATGTGCTACTTTTTATATGTTTTGTTTAGATTTTTTTAGACAACCCTTTTTTATCTATTTGTGTAAGGTGATAAAGGAATCAACCCATCATGATATTATTCTATTTGTATATTATTTCTTATATATTTTGTGTACATATTATGTCCTACATGTTCTATTGTTTGTAAATATTCCTTTGTGTTGTTTGATTAGGGATGACACAAAGTGGTATCTACTATTCTTTTTGGTCTCTGAAATGCTGGCCCAAGAAGACTCTTCTTTGTATCTCTTGTTGGAAAGTTGACTATAATGAAGTATATGACTATATTTAGTGTTGTCATTATGGAAACAAAGTCATATGAAGTTTTGGAGTCAACACATATTGAAGAAGATCAGAATTATGGCTAAGTATTGAAGACTGGCTAGATAACAGAGCACTAGGTGATCTGAGCATTAGCGCACATGCGTATGATAGAGTTATGACATGTGCCCTTGAAGATAAATTTCTAACTATGTATTCATACTAATTCTAAGAGTGCATGATGATATGAGTCAGTATGAGGAAGTTACAATCCGATGAAGTGGCACAGACAGTAAGTGATAGA
The DNA here is from genome assembly GCA_027943335.1 of Chamaecyparis obtusa. Lineage (NCBI taxonomy): Eukaryota > Viridiplantae > Streptophyta > Pinopsida > Cupressales > Cupressaceae > Chamaecyparis > Chamaecyparis obtusa. The sequence goes on from BSBK01000997.1 coordinate 1,130,766, forward strand.
ACATGACAGAGCATGGAGCCGACTGTTTGTATTTTGATTAGCACTTGTAATATTGTTTTGTAAAGGCTATGCTCTTATTGTATTTAGGTCACAAACATGTTAATATAAATATATGTAAACACACTTGAGCCAATTCAATTGGAAGCGGTGTATGTAATTAGTTATAGGCTGACTTGATAAAGAGTTTTGTATGTGCATATAAATAAGACATGCACCCTTGTAATTATGGATGGCATAAGATAGAGAAATCAGTAAGAGAAGAGTAGAGGCATGTGAAGATATGTTAGTATATGGTAGTGCTTTACAAGAGGCTAAAGCATAGGCACACAAAAGGAACTGATCAGACAAGTAGTTTCACAACAACAGTTCACCTTGCAGATATAGTGTGTATCAGAGATCCAGAAGGTTGTAGCCTTCACCTCTTGAGCAGTGAGATCTAGGACAGTGTGTCCCCACCCCTAACATGGTTAATTGTAAAAGACTTAGAACACTGATTCACCCCCCCTCTCAGTGTTCGTATTCCTAACAATTGGTATCAGAGCTCTGGTCCTCTGAAGATAAGTTTAACCACTTGAGGAGATCATGGATAAGGGAGAAATGAAACATCTAAAAAAGAATCTCGAAGTAGCTCTTGAAGACACTGATAGATCTAAAAAAGAAATTGAAGAACTAAAATAAAAGGTTAGTGATTCTCATGCAGTCATTAAAAAATTGAGAAAAGATTTGAAAGATTGTTCCATAAGTGATTTGGGAAAAATGGTTAAAAAGCTAAATGAGGAAAACATATCTTTGAAAAATTAGATTGAAGAGTTGGATGAAAAGATACTTAACAATCAAGAAGCCTATGGAGAACATGTCAAAGAAAACAAGCAGTTGGATGAAGAACTAAGGCAAGCTAACATGAAAATCTTGGAATTAGAAAATATCAAGAAGAAAGTGGAATTTGAATTGATTGAAGAAAAGAATCATATTGACAAATTACACACAAGCAAGGATCTAATAGAATCATAGTTGTATGCACAGAAGGTTAAAGGAGACACTAGCGGTATTGGATTTAATGAAGCATAAAATTAGATCAATGACTTGCGAGCAAGAAAGAAATCATTAGAAGAATCTTTAGAAGCTAAGAAGATAGGAAATCATACAGAAGCAGAAGCTAAACCACCCAAGGATGAGCACAAAATAGTAAAAAAGACTTGTTATGCTTGTAACAAACATGGTCACATAGCAAAAAATTGTAAAGAGGTAAGACCTTTTAATGGTTACTGGTATTCATGCAATAAGTTTGGTCATAAAGCTATGAATTGTAGATCAAATCAAAATTAGAATCAGAAAAGTCAGAGAAGTCATCCTCAGTAGAATGTAAGAAACTCTCGGAACATTTCATGTTAGATATGAAATTATGTTGGTCACACAGCCAGACAGTGTAGTATGGTAGCCCACATGAATGCACCGAGGAATATCAGGCCTCCAGTCATTTGTCACTCATGTAACAAGGCTGAAAACATCTCTAGGTTCTGTAGAACAAGAGCACAAAGATAGGAAAGCCCTAAAAAGTTAGAAAGTTCAATATTAGAAGAAGTTGAAGAAGTCAAGTTTGTGCAAGCTTCAGATGATGTGAGCTTGATTTGGAAGGAAAAAAAGAAGGATAATATTGATGAAATAGTTGAGGATGCATCTATAATGGACACACCTCCTATTTATGGTTAAATGACCTTCATGGTCATAGGGGGAGCTATATTATCTCTAGACCCTTGCATGGCTGGTATACTCACCCTCTGAGTATGCACCTTGGAATACAACTATTTGGAGACTATGTGATGCAGTATGCAAGAATGCACTACCTGATTGTTAGCAGAAACAAAGATGAAATTGAAAGTTGTATTATGTGTTTACATGGAAAGTATTAATGGTGGAAAAATTACTTTATTGCCATCGGAGATTCATTATTCTCACATTGCATTCTAAGTTGAGCTATTGGAGATCACAAAAGATCAAGCAGTTGAGTTGTGAAGCGTTGTAGTTGAATCTACAAGTGAGGAAGGAAGTTTGATTGTTGCCAAGCCCTAATTTGGATGCGATGATCCATAAACCCTAGAAAAATTCTATGAAGTGATGAAACAAGTAAGTCATTGCTACACCAGTTATCTTTAATTTTGCGGAAAGGAAAAGATATGTGTTTAAGAAGCATCTGTTTAAGTCCACCTTAGATGACCTAGAAGGAGTCTTTTTTAGAACCCCAATGGGCATCATGCATGTAGAAGACATACGTGCATATGTATATTGCAAAAAGGAACTAGTTGTCTTAGATAGAATTAGGTCACACCTAGATTCCATGATGAATCCAGACAAATCATTCACTAAAGAGTTCATGCACCTTGAGAATCACCCTATCATTGAATATGCTACTGCATTTGAATTCTATGAATCAGAATGGATAAAAATCTTGTTGAGAAGGATCCATGATGACCTATTTTGGATAGGTGAAGTACTAGTCAGAATCACACTTGATCTCATTCATGAGATGATAGGTCTATCTAAGACAAGCGCCATTATTCCAGTTGGAAAAGATGTCAGGAAATTGGTTGAACAAGCTTGCAAATCCTGGAGTGATAAGCGTGGGAGGACAATCAAACCAATTGAGGAGGACATCAAATTGATGTCTATGATTCTTGGGTACAGGTTTCAACATACAAATAGGGTCAATATTGTGTTTGTAGCCACTATTCTTGCAGCTATTAGGATAGTAAAGGAGAATGGAGAATTCAACTTGTGTGGAATCTTGCGTGCATAGTTGATAGATAACATAAGGGAAATCAAGCATGATAAGACCAAAATATTTAGGTTTGGGTCTTTGATAATCTATATGTACTTTCATATAGTTGGGAAGGTATCAGACTTAGATAAAATTTTACCTACAATGCCTCAAATATCCCTTAAGGCATCAGTTGAGAGGACACTGAGAGACTACATGGAGTCAGAGTTGAAAACCTTCAGGATAAAGATACAAATGAGGTATAGGATACCTGAAAGCATTGTTGAAAAATACAAGGACAATATCTATTTTATGGTAGAAATTGACATTACTTGTATGGAGGCTATTAAGCCTAGAACTATGGCTATGAAGTGGAGGAGCAAGTCTTGGAAGCTTATGCACAAGTTTTACTATCAGTGCCCAAGGATCCTAATGAGCCTAGATGGGGAACTTATGAGGAAAAGACCAGGGAGGTAGATGCAATCCTTAATAGTGTAGTGACCAAGAGGAAAGCCTCTAAAATTACATCTGAAATATTGAAGATCCATGGTGTGACCCAAGAAGACCTAGATAAAGCTAGAGAAGCAAAAATTGCTATGCAAATTGAGAGTGCATCCATTGTGGAAGCTAAGTCTGATGATCCTAATTTGAAAAAGGTAAAAATTGAGAAATATGATGATACAAAGGAAAAGGAGAAGAAGACAGATGACATCACTCCTGCGCCCATTCCTTGTGACTCCAACACACCACTAGAGACTAGTAAGATGTCTAAGATGAAAAAGAAGCTAGTTACAAGTCATCCATCAGCTAGAGCCACAAGAAGTAGAGGAAAAAATGTACAACCACCTCCTGAGGTAGGATTCCTACCAAGTCTTAAAGTATTAAGGACTAGAGTGGTAGAGGAAGGAAGGCTAGATCAGATATCTAAGTTCTATGATAGATATCATGAAATTGACAAGTTTGAGATCCATGAGATGCTAATCATACATACGATCAAGTTCAAGAAGACAGTTCTTGAACTAAAAACAGTCATCCTAGTTTAAGTATGGGATATTCTAGACACTTTGAAAAGAAAAGCAATAGAAGAAGACATTAGAATAAGAGAGAAAACACTGGATGACAATTTGCTAGTACGTTTAGTGGAAGAAAAATAATTATTAATGGATTTGGTGAAGCCGCACCTAAGGACAAAGATGAGAACATTGCTTATAATGAATAAGGATTGTGAGATAATAGCCAAGGAGATAGAGAAATATTTTGAGAAAGTATTCCTTGAACAACACATGCAACCTACATCTGCACCCATCAAACAAGCACCTATTGAGAAAGCTAAAGCAGCCGAGGTCACAAATGCACCTATGATAGGTCCACAAGACTTAGTGCCCTTAGTGATAGTTCCTGCAGTTGAAATATGTAATACCCCAAAAATGGGCTATATGTTCATTAACCTCCTACATCGACAAATCAAACAAAATCGACATCGAAGTCCTAACCTAAGGCACATCTGAACATCATCAAATCTAATTGATTATCTTAAATTCTGCATCAGGGAATATTCCTAGTAATATTCCTAATTATCTTAATTATCTTTAATTTTATAATTATTTGGCAATAAATCACATTTATCCTAAAATTTGATTAATTGAATATTTTCATATTTAATTAATTAGAATTAATATTTGCCACTTAATTGTGTAATTAAATTTAATTCTATCTATTATTAATTGGATTATTTAATTTTGACAATAAATCTAATATCATATGAATAATTGATTAAATTCTTATTTAATTAATTAAAGCATGTTGTCATTATTTAATAATATAATTTTTAATAAAAGTTTGGCAAAATAGTTAATTAACCCATAAATTAATTATTTTATTTCAAAAAGTAGTTAAGTTGAGAATAAATCACTTTATTATTAAATTAATTCATAAATAAAACATGCACAATCATAAAAGCAGACAACTATCAATTATCAATTAAAGCTAAACTCTATTTTGAGTTAAAGCTTAGCTTTTGCATGTTTTTGTGACTTAATTATCTGTTATTATCAGATAACTCAAAAATCAAGTTGAGTTAATCTGAGTGATTTATGGCTTTTTTTCCATGCACCTCCAAAGCCCTCGATTTCTATAAAAACAAGGCTCAGCTCTTCATAATTCATCTCGCAAATTGCAAACTTACTCTACAGGAATCATAGCATATCAAATTTGGAGAATTTGCACAATTGGAGCTTGAAAGAATCAACTTGCGAATTCAAAGCTTTGTGAGATCAATTTCAATTGCATAGTTTTCATATTATAGCATAGAATTTCATAGCTTTGCATATCATTGTTAGATAGATCAATTCATAGCATATCAATTTCATCTAGCATAGATTCATATCAGTTTTTCATTATTATTGCATAGAAAATATCAAAAATATAGATTAATTGCATTCAATTCATATCTAGATCAATTGCATTCAAATCCTTCATTTAGGTGTCATCTAGGTCATTGATCTCGATAACAATCTGAGAACATTAATCTCGCACCTATTAGAAGGCAGTAAATCGCTTGGTTAGATTAGATTTCAATTTTGCACGATTTTGATTATCACTAACCTCTAATGTTTTACTGAGTGTTGTGTCTACAGATCAGGTACAATTTTCACACACACATTTCTGGCGCCCACCGTGGGGCCCTGAAATGGGCTTCCCTTCATTTCTATCAATCTTTTATCATTTCTCTATCAGAAATCCCTTGCTGTTGCCTGTTCTGGTGGTATTCTCAGTAGGATGTTATTTTTTGTTTCTTTTTTGCCTCCAAAAAAGAAATTTTTTTTTTTGGGCACTTTTTCTATCAAAGTTGTCCGTACAGTGTGATTTTTAATTTCAGTCCGTACAGTTGTCGTACAAGTTTTCAGATTGTCGTACGAGTTTTGTAGACTGTCATTTCATCAGACACCCAGTGTCGTACGAGTTTTTTAGACTGTCATTTCATCTGACACAAAGTGTCATACGAGTTTTGCAGACTATCATTTCAGCGAACACCCAGTGTCATTTGGGAGCATACCCACTGTCGTACGATAGTTGACTTTATCAAATATCATTTCATCACATATTTACTGTCATTTGGGAGCTCAACTGTCGTATGGTAGCATACCTAGTGTCGTACGAGTTTCTGGACTGTCGTCTGGGAGCATACCCACTATCGTACAAGTTTTGGTACCAGATTTCAATTGTCGTTTCATTTTTGCAGACAGTTTGTCAGATTTGATTTTCAGATTTTGACTGACAGCTAACCCTAACAATTGAAATTTACTATTTCTGATTGATTTCTGCTGATTTTGATTGGGAAAAGCACAAGAATTGCTAAAAATCAGGCAAAATCTACTAAGCGCATTGCAAGGATCACGAGGTATTCTCCTTGTTCTGAAAACATTTTGATTTGGACTTAAAATAAATCTCTCATGTGTCAAGCTTGTGTGCATCTTTTCATGCTTTTGATCTATTTCTACACACTTGCATAATTTGATACTAGGTTGTGATCCCTTAAGGATTCATTAAGTAGTCTTAGAATACTTGTGATTGATCTTGATTTCTATCTTGGGTTATTGGACTTGCTAATCCGCCGGACCCTCATTTCCACCCCGTGGTTGCAATCTCAGCGCCATAAAGGGGAGGGGTCAACAAGACAGAAGTGTTAAGTGTTCCACTTGGCAACCCTTTTGTGCTTTTAGGAACTCACTTGTTTTCTAAGTTGGGGACTCATTTTTAGCTTGTGTGAGGTGTTAAATGTTCCACCTTGTGGACTCATCTCATATTCACTTTAAGCGTTAAGTGTTCCTCTTTCTACTTTTTGGGTACTTTTGGTAGATTTGCTTTCGGGAATATATCTGTGCTCACATAGTAATTAGGCCCTATGAACACTATTCATGATTCTTGAGAGATTGGATTCCTAGAGAAATCTTTCTTGATGACAGAATCCTTGTAGGTAGGGAGGGTACTTAGTGCATTTCACATTCAACTTGGTTAGTGCGTCTTCTCTTATTGATCGACACATTCTCTCTCCGGAGAGGTTGATAGATCACGTGGGGTTATGAGCTTTGGTGAATCAAAATTGGTTAGTGCATCTTCTCTTATTGATTGATACATTCTCTCCCCGGAGAGGTTGATAGATCACGTGGAGTTGATATCACAGACCTTGGTGGAACAAAACTTTGTCTTAGCGTGTCGGATTAATCTGCTTGCTTTGTTTGGGTTAAAAGTGAAAAGGTGTCAAAAACCTTGGATCTGGAGCCAAGTCCCCTTGTGGTATAAATCTGTGAGTCACCTTTAGAGAGGGTTAACCGTAGCAGACAAACCCTTCACAGGGCAAACTGCGTTGACGGAACCTCAAGCGGTAATAGCCATTTTTGCCGTGGTAATGACAGCCGCTATATAAATGTCCTTGTGGAAGAAATCTCCATAGGTATGGTTCATTGTTGGGTTGTCAGATCTCCCTAGCAGCTCTTGAAGATTAAGTTCTCGGACTATGTCAAAACCTTGGTGCGCCGGGATTGGAGTTCACCCCTTTGAATCATAAAAGTTGCAGAGTCAAGCCATTACTAAAAACCCTAGAGAGGCCAATTTTTCATTTTCAGGTATATGTGTGTTATTGCAAAACTTTTCAGAACATACACAATTAGTACTCTCAGGGATTAGCACAATTTGGTCACTTGATTGTTCATGCACAAGGTTGCTTTTGCCCTTTTTCATTATTTTCAGACGTGCTTGGAATCACTTGCTTGCTATTCTACGTGCTTGTTTATCTACTTGGCTATTAAAAATGATCAAATCTGGTATAACCTTCAAAATCTGGACAATACAATTTGCAAACAATCCAAAACTGAAGACCTTAAATTTTGCAAAAATTGACGTAAAATCTTTTCTGGAGTCAAAAGTCATTTCAGGAAGTCAAAAGTCGTACGAGTTTTGTCAAGTGTTGTTTTAGTATTGCCCATCTGTCGTATGTTTGAGAACCCAGTGTCGTACGAGTTTTCAAACCAGCAAATTCAAGAAAGTCAAAACCTTGTTAGCAACTATCGTACGAGTTTTGTCAACTGTCATTTCATTTCAACCCAACTGTCATACGAGTTTAGCAATTGTCATTTCATAGACTACCCAGTGTCGTACGAGTCTGCAGAGTGTCATTTGGAAAAATTTGAGAGGGTTGTCAGAAGTTGTCAGAATTGCTAGATACCCAACTTTTTTAGCCTAGTTCCAGAATCTGTCATACAAATCATTGTGTCAAGAATAGAGCAGTAGCCATTGAGAATCAGTACACATGTCTCAAAGATTCAGTACACATGAGGAGGAAGCTCTAATCACCGCTATGATGAAGTAGCTACAAGCTATGCAAGTTGAACTTAACAAACTTGAGAAAGAAAAGGAACCCAAAGAGTTCTCCATGGAATCTCTATACTCTTTTCCATTTGATAAAGACTTTTACATGTCACCATGCCCCCGGATAGAATTTGAGCAACGTGACAACCCTTATGATACCTCTTCCACGGAGAGTGACACATCCAGCTTTGGAGACTATGATGACTATGATGATAGACAATGTAATGATACCTATGACACCTCTGTTCCTAAGAATCCTCCTCGTCGTTCATTCCTGCTTACTACAAATGGGCCATCACATTGGATAGATCATGATGGTGATCCATATGATTCTGATTTTGAAAGAGACTTTGATGTTTTTTGTGAACAATACCTGGATTATGATCCATCTACTACTGCTGAGGACTATAAACTACATCGTGCTAGCTTGAAACGTCAATATTATAAGAATCCTTCTCCTAAAGACTCTCCTGCTGAAAATAAAGATTATCTTCTCAAGCAAGGTCATGTTGAACCTTTGTCTAGTGATGGTTCCCTTCCATCCCCTACTTCCTCCAATACCCATACATTTCCTAAAGCTTTCGAGTCTTTCAAATCTTTCACAGAACCTTCATCCGACACAAGCCCTGATACTTTTCATGCGGTTCCCTATAGTTATCCTCTAGGGCTACCTCTTAAAGAAACTCAAGCTAACCTTCACTTGGCTGCAAATACTTTCAATAATGATAAACCTAAAGAGCCTAAGCCTTCATATGCTATAATCCCTACTTCAGCTAGTCCTCCACCATCTCTGCACCAGTCATCCATACAATCCCAACATGCTTCCTTGTCCTTAGAAGTGGCTCCATGTCAAGAGGACTCTAAAAATGATGAAGAAAAGAAAATAAAGAAAGATCCAGATCAAGAACCCTCCATGTCATCCAATCCCTTTCATGATGTCTCTTATCCACTTCATGGTTCTTTTGATCTTGCACACCCTTTTTCATACATTCCACCATGTCTTAAGTTTTCTCCTAAACAAGATCAAGCTACTACTTCCAATGTTAAGCCTATTGAAAATCAAGAGAAAAATTATACACTTGTGCTATCCAAAGATCCTTGTCAAGATCAAAGTCTTCCATCTTCTTGTTCTACCACTCCATGTTCACTTCCACTTTCTACTCTTCCTAAGTCTTTGCAAGCTTTGAACAATCCTATCAAAGAATGTGCTCATATTCAAGATGTCCATGATTCTATTGAAAATCCTAATGCTCACTCTAAAGATGCTGATGAACTTATTGATTATCCTTTTGTGTCTTCCACTTCCATCCTTGGACCTCTTCCACCACTACTAAGAGCTTCATGTCTGCCTTCCATCTTGGGTCCTTATGTCCCTTCACTTTCCTCTCCTAACTCTCCTAATTCACCATCCATCTTGGGTCCTTACATCCCTCCATCTCCCATCTTTCCTCAAGATCAACATAGATGCATACCCTTGAATCCTTTTCATCCACCCACCCATCTAAACCAGTCATATCCTCCTTCTTCGACAAGTCCCAAGTCTTTTGGAAGTAACTTGAATGTTCAATACAAGAAAAAGAAGCAATACAAGAATCCATCAAAAAAAGATCACCATGTCTCCTCTAATAGACATGGATATAAAGTCAAAAGAGATATCTAAGAAAAAAACTACAAGACAAGTATGGGTTCCAAAATCCATCATTAAAGATATTCTTTCCAAATTACCAAAAAGAAATGAAAAGCCTATGGCTATATGGATTCCAAAGTATCTCTTGAAAGAGTCTGGTGTTGAGCAAAAAGTTAAGTTGACATTCAAGCTTCCAAAGACTTCCACTTCATCTTCTTCCAAAAGCATTCCTCCATTCCATGCACCTAAACCACAACCTCTACTATCCATTCACCATATTCCTTCACATATTCCTTCATTCACGATTCCTCCATCCTCTCACCACCCTTCAAGGAATGTGTTGACGTTGATCTTTCCTTCCTTTCCACCTACCTTTTTACAATCCTTCCATGCATTATCCTTTTACCTTCTATCATTTTTCCTCATTTTCCTATTCCTCCTATCTTCCAACCTCACTTACTTTACATAAAACCTTATCCTCCATTTTCTCTTCCATCTCCCTCTCCCTATCAGCATCTTTGAGCATATCATTTTGAATCCTTGGCATATCATGGTTTATCCTTTCAAGGAGCATTTTCTAAAAGCTTGTCTTCTTCTAAAAAACAAATTTTAAAAAATAAAATAAAATCGAAAATGTGCCTTAGTGAAAACCTGGAAACAGGTGCCTTGGTAGCAAAAGTAAAGAGAAATAAATTCATCCTATGGTAAAAACCACTCCCTTGTGGCACCTTGGATAAGTACCATGATGAAAACCTGGCAATCAGGCATCATGCGTAGTTCTTCTACATATTTCATCCATCCCGCCTTCTCTCTTTGATCTTGACAAAATTGACCTATACATAAACATTTGGCTATTTTGTGAGCTATTTTATGATGATCTTGCTTTCATTCCTTCCATGTTTAGCCTTCATATCCATCTTCCTCCATTCATTTTTGTCTATCGCTATCCTTTTCCCCTTTGGTCTTGATCTAATAAAAAAAGAAAGAAAGAGTAAAACACAATGCTATGAAGCCTCTTGACATGTCTACTCCTTTGGATTGCATTCTTTCCTGCTCTTGCACTATGCTTTTGTGACTTATCCTATCCTAGCCTTTCACTACTTATCCAAATATGCTTTACATGACAATTTTTCTCTAGCTTGAGTATTCTTGAGGAGTTTTCCCTTGAGGATTTCTTCCCTTCATTCTCCTTCATTCTCTTGTCTTCCATCTCTTCCACCAACTTGCCAATCCCTCTTGTTCTCCACCTTGCTAGACATTGGGACTGCACGATATAATCTTGCTTGGGAGTTTGCAATGGAAAAAGATGCTATCAAGTATACCAAGTATCAGAACAATTATCAGAATCAGTATCAGAACTAGTATCAGAACAAGTATCAGAACAAGTATCAGAACCAGTATCAGAACAAGTATTAGAACCAGTATTAGAACCAGTATCAGAACACGTATCAGAATAAGTATCAGAACCAATATCAGAACTAGTATCAGAACAAGTATCAGAACCAGTATCAGAATCAGTATCAAAATCAGTATCAGAATAAGTATCAGAATAAGTATCAGAACAAGTATCAGATCAAGTATCAAAACTCCCACTGGGGCTACACCTTTCGCTTTAGTTTATGGGTCTGAAGCGGTACTACCTATTGAGGTTGAAATCCCATCACTCTAAATTAGAATGCATGGTCTAGTAACTGATGATGACTACAGAGTGTCTAGGTTACAAGAACTTGAACTACTAGATGAGTGCAGACAAGAAGCATATGATCATCTCAGAGTATATCAGGAGAGAATGTCTAGAGGCTACAACAAGAAAGTCAGACACAGAGAATTTCAGGTTGGCGATCTAGTCTTGAGAGAAAATCCGAAAAATCAATCCCATCGAGAACGCAAGGGGAAGTTCAAACCCAACTGGCTGGGTCCCTTTGTCATCACTGCTACCTTTGGCTCTAGTGCCTATCAACTCTCAACAACTGAAGGAGAACAGCTCCGAGAACAAATCAACGTTCTCCATCTGAAGAAATTCTACGCCTAAGGCATTCAGTCTATGGTAAAATATCCTGAAAAAATCTTAAAAATTGGAAAAAGTCCTGAAAAAATGACCATCTTGGTGAAAACCTAGCAATAGGCACCTTGATGATTCACAAAAAAATTGAAAATATCAAAAGTACCAAAAAAAATTGAAAAAAAATGAAAAATACAAAAAAAAAAGAAAGAAAAAGTGCCTTGGTGAAAACCTGGAAACAGGTGCCTTGGTAGCAAAAATAGAATCTCTACCAAGATGGTGAAAACCTGACAAATAGGTGCCACTTGTTTCAAAATGCTCCATCTATCAGCACAATCTTGGTCTTTCCCAGCTTTCAGTCTTGCTTTAGTTTGTACATATCTCCCGGTTTGTTTCAACATTTCTAATTTTCAATAAGTCGGTCTGTACACCAACCAGCTCAAGCGTCTGTATCCTATCAATGTTTAACACTTGGGGGAAATCAATGTCATATCCTATGGCCTCCAATGTATCTTAGATGTATCCTATCCAGTCAGAGTCCTTTGAAGCTTCAAGTTGAGTCAGTCAGTCAGTCTCGTCTCCAGAAAGGATTTTGCATCTACAACAATCAAACATCAAAACTCAACTGAAAACAATCTGTGCTTTTTACATGCTTTTATCTCCTTGTGTGCTTACTGATTTACATTGAGATTTTTGCATATTGTGTCCCTTCGAGCTCTTCGATGATGTCCTTTATAGGATTTAGAGAGTGATGACTGGGGGCATAATCTTTTCTTTGTCTTCTGCTTGTATGTGACAATCTAACAACTTTAGAAATTCTGGATTGAAATGGTGTCCGACTGTAAGAGCCTCTATCTAGAATTGGATGGCCATGCGTACCTCGACCATTGATACCAAGAAAATTCAAGGAAGTTTGATCTAACTATTGTCTTTTTGAGTGAGTTCTTTCTCCTACTATGGAACACGATCTTGCCTAAGGATGTGAATGATAAAGGGTCACTACGGGTAATTCACATTGGATTTAGAATGATCTCTTGACTGTTTGATGTGTTTGATGCTTGTACAAATTGCTATATCAAAATGGACATGATATTCAGGTCATCCTGGCATTTATGCTTTGATGCTTATATCTAATCTGACATTCCGAAAACAAAATCAATATTCATATGTCCATGGTTGCCTAGCCAGTGGATGTTGTATTGATTCTTGCGCATACAAATTGATATTCATATGTCTATGGTTTCATAGCTAGTAGGCATTGTATTGATTTATCCGGTTACCTAAAAGTTCAATGATGATAACAAATCGACATATGATCAGTGACTAGGTCCTAGGTCTTAGGTTGCATTTCATATTGCATGCTTCTTTGCATTTTTCATCTTTGCATGATCTCACAATGACTAAATGAACTTCAAAGCTTAAACAATCTTCATATCAATTCTTCACATCTACCAAGAGCTGAATCCCACATGAAGGTTCCTCCAATGAAATAGCAAGTAGGATCCTTTTTCGGGATCAAAATCAAAATCTGAGATCATTCATATTATTAACTACTTGCATAATCGACCTTCAATCATCACAAAAATCCAGTATTCAACTTAACTGATTATCTAACATCAAACTATCAAAATTTCAACTTGGTCAACCATGGTCAACTCATGGTTTAACCTAGTCAAACTTGGTCTTTTGGGGCCTTCCAATGATGCAGAATGCGTTCTTGAACGCGTTTAACCACTTTTCCAATCAATTAACATGCTTCTGAACTCTCAACGCTGACTTTTCTTGTCAGATTTCAATTTTAATCCTAAAGGGGGCATGGTATTGCACATCATTCAAAGTCTGTAAATAAAATTCTATCGATCAATTTCTATCAATATCTTTCATCAGTGATCAAGACAACAATCATGTCTAGTCACTGATTCATCAAAAGTCCTCATCGCTTGGGGCAAATCTATCATCACTTGGGGCATATCAGATTCATCAAGATCCATATCAATCTGGTATTCTCCTAATCTTGTAAACTGTATCAGTTTTTGCAACCATCAGATCATAGTGTTCTTTCCTTGGTTCTTCGGCAACTAAAGGGTTTGCATGCGATACCTGCTAGTTCTGCTAAGACAATTGAGTCTAGAACGGGTCACTCACTTCTTTGCAATCCTAAGGTTTGGAATTAGGTGTTTTGACACTTTTTCGCAATCATAGGTTCATTTGCTGTTATAGTGAACATTATCTTTGGTCATTCAGGACCTCCTATCTCAATATCTTTCAATTGGTTTCTATCTTTCAATCGGTTTATCTTTTGAATCAGTTTCATATCTTTATCAAACACAGACTATCTTTGAACCACTGTGCTTCGCACAGTAATTCAAAGAGGGGCAAAATGTAATACCCCCAAAATGGGCTATATGTTCATTAACCTCCTACATCGACAAATCAAACAAAATCGACATCGAAGTCCTAACCTAAGGCACATCTGAACATCATCAAATCTAATTGATTATCTTAAATTCCGCATCAGGGAATATTCCTAGTAATATTCCTAATTATCTTAATTATCTTTAATTTTATAATTATTTGGCAATAAATCACATTTATCCTAAAATTTGATTAATTGAATATTTTCATATTTAATTAATTAGAATTAATATTTGCCACTTAATTGTGTAATTAAATTTAATTCTATCTATTATTAATTGTATTATTTAATTTTGACAATAAATCTAATATCATATGAATAATTGATTAAATTCTTATTTAATTAATTAAAGCATGTTGTCATTATTTAATAATATAATTTTTAATAAAAGTTTGGCAAAATAGTTAATTAACCCATAAATTAATTATTTTATTTCAAAAAGCAGTTAAGTTGAGAATAAATCACTTTATTATTAAATTAATTCATAAATAAAACATGCACAATCATAAAAGCAGACAACTATCAATTATCAATTAAAGCTAAACTCTATTTTGAGTTAAAGCTTAGCTTTTGCATGTTTTTGTGACTTAATTATCTGTTATTATCAAATAACTCAAAAATCAAGTTGAGTTAATCTGAGTGATTTATGGCTTTTTTTCCATGCACCTCCAAAGCCCTCGATTTCTATAAAAACAAGGCTCAGCTCTTCATAATTCATCTCGCAAATTGAAAACTTACTCTACAGGAATCATAGCATATCAAATTTGGAGAATTTGCACAATTGGAGCTTGAAAGAATCAACTTGCGAATTCAAAGCTTTGTGAGATCAATTTCAATTGCATAGTTTTCATATCATAGCATAGAATTTCATAGCTTTGCATATCATTGTTAGATAGATCAATTCATAGCATATCAATTTCATCTAGCATAGATTCATATCAGTTTTTCATTATTATTGCATAGAAAATATCAAAAATATAGATTAATTGCATTCAATTCATATCTAGATCAATTGCATTCAAATCCTTCGTTTAGGTGTCATCTAGGTCACTGATCTCGATAACAATCTGAGAACATTAATCTCGCACCTATTAGAAGGCAGTAAATAACTTGGTTAGATTAGATTTCAATTTTGCACGATTTTGATTATCACTAACCTCTAATGTTTTATTGAGTGTTGTGTCTACAGATCAGGTACAATTTTCACACACACAAAATAAAGTCTGCACCCATGCCTGCAACCCAAGAAGATAACACAATAATGATTGATAATGTGGAGATATTAATGGAAGCCACTGATAAAGACTTAGATAAATTTGAGGAAGCCTTTGTAAGTACACAAGAGGAAGAATTTCTATGCAGTGTTATATCACCTAAGCACCAAGAGGATGTATTGATAGAAGATATAACAGGTCAAGAAGAAGAAGAGGAGAAAGAAAAAGAAAAGGAGAAAGGAGGAGAAGAGGAGGTAGAAAAAGAAAGAACAAATGAACCCTCTGTTGAAATGCTTGCAAATACAAAGACAAAAGTAATGGACAACACACCTATCACTCCCATGCCTTCAATATCTTTGTTGTCAAGTTTGACTCCTGTCACCACAAACTTAGACTCTTGGGGAGAAGAAGACCTGATCAAGATCAATGTTCTTGCTATGGAGAAGGCCAAGGAGAAACAAGTAATGAGAAATACTCTATTTGTTGAGTCAATAGACATCTTGAAAAATCTACTGCCAACAGAGAAGAAGTGCCAAAAGTGCACTTAGTGGAGGATGTCAGCAACATCGTAACAAGCTTCAAGGAAAAATTCTCCCGCCTTGAAGAATCAATGGCTAAGGTAGCAGAAGAGAAGTATCTTAAGAAGAGATTGGATGAGTTAACTACAAACTTTTCACTTGACCTCAACTCTTTAAAGGTTGGTCAAGCTTCACTAAAATAATTTGCAGCCAAAGGAAGGAAACTCATAGCAGACTGCATGAACCAAGACAAGCTGACTGCAGATCTCTATAAGAAAATTTAGGAGGCAGAGGCTATGATAGATCAAGTGAGGAAATTAGTAGAAGATCCCACTATAGATGTAAACATGTGCAACAATGTATACCAGGGACAGGTGGACAAAATAGAAAAGATAGAAAAAGAAATGTCCAAGATAAGGGCAAGGCAAACACTACTGAGAAATGCTCTTGCGCCCTCACTAGATGTCTTGAATCAGAATATCAAGGAGATCGATGCTACTATGGTGACATATGATCAAGGTCCATGTACAAAATTGGAGAAGATAAGTTAACATATGCTTTGTGTGCCCATCTCTAGACAATAGACACACTGAAGAAATTTGGCAAAATGAGATTGCTAATCTAAAGATAGCATATCCGAATGTCTACACTTTGTAAGTACTTGTGAATACATTTTTTGAGCACCTTTGTCATTAATGTCAAAGGGGGAGTATAGTATGTAGAAGGAAGAATATGGAGCCTTGTAAATGATGTAAATAAAAGTATAGTACATAAGGGGAGATATAAGTTAGAGTATGCATTAGAAAATTTTGTATAAAGGATACAACTAGTAACTTCACCATATTCCTTTGTTTCCATTAATGAAAAAGGGGGAGATTGTTGGAAAGTTGACTATACTGAAGCATATGACTATATTTAGTGTTTTCATTATGGAAACAAAGTCATATGAAGTTTTGGAGTCAGTGCATATTGAAGAAGATAAGAATTATGGCTAAGTATGGAAGACTGGCCAAATAGCAGAGCACCAGGTGATCAGAGCATCATCACACATGTGTATGAAAAATTTATGATATGCAACCTTGAAGATAAGCTTCTAATTATGTATTCATGCTAAGTTTAAGAGCACATGATGATATGAGTCAGTATGAGGAATTTATAGTCAGATGAAGTGGCACAAATAGTAAGCGGTAGAACAAGACAAAGCATGGAGCCGACTATTTGTATTTTGATTAGCACTTGTAATATTATTTTGTAAAGGCTATGTGCCTATTGTATTTAGGTCATAGAAATGTTAATATGGATATATGTAAACAGGCTTGAGCCAATTCAATTGGAATCAGTGTATGTAATCAGTTATAGGCCAACTTGATAAAGAGTTTTGTATGCGCATATAAATAAGACATGCACCCTTGTAATTATAGATGGCATAAGATAGAGAAATCGGTAAGAGAAGAGAAGAGGTATGCGAAGAAATGTTAGTATATGGTAGTGATTTACAAGAGGCTAAAACATAGGTGCACAAAAGGAACTGATCAGACAAGCAGTGTCACAACAATAGTTCACATTGCAGATATAGTGTGTATCGGAGATCCAGAAGGTTGTAGCCTTCACCTCTTGAGTAGTGAGATCTAGGACAGTGTGTCCCCACCCCTAATAGGGTTAATTGTAAAAGACTCCTAACAAGGTCCAACCCTTGACCAGGTCATTGTACTAAAGCATTGTAAAGAACAACTCCTAACAAGGTTGCAAGATCTTCTAACATGGATCATAATAGACTAGTGTAGTTCTTAATGGGTGCCAATTCCCACCGGGGTTTTTACCTATTTGGGTTTCCCCGTAATCATATTTGGTGTCATGTGTTATGAATATTTATCTTACTTGCATTGATGTTCTTTTCAGTAACTAAGAAATTAAGTTAATTTTCAAAGTATCACAAAAGTAGTTAAGTATAGAACACTGATTCACCCCCCCTCTCAGTGTTCCCATTCCTAACATCTCTTATGTTATCTTCTTGCATTGTACTCATAGTTATGCTACATTCATGGGATGATGACAATTCATTTTGATATAGTTATAATATATACGAGTTATCATATGATAATATTGAACGTAGATTTAGTAGATCCCTTTTGTGCTCTCTTTTGTCATGTGTTCATTTCCCTTATTTTGTCCTCCTTTGAGGTATCTCATAGTAGAAATATTTCTTGTGGGTGCATGTATTATATTTGTAATACCCCTCTAACCCTAATATAAGTTTTGTGTTTTTGAAAGAATTAAGATCCTTCGATGTTTTCTTACAGCTTAAGTTGTACATGATACTTGTTTGATCTATTCCTATAGTTGTTTATAATAATTTCATAAGCTAGTACTAAATGATTCTAGTATCAGACATACTATCTAAAGGTATCATTTTTGTATGTATTTATCTCCATGTATGTATTGAGTACCTACAAGACCTTTATGAACATAGTTAGGATGTTATATGATATGTACTTGATAGATATATATAAGTGGTTATTTATATTTTCTTCTATTAAGGTTACCTTGGATGAATCTTGTATCTCACTTGATGATTTGATTATGTTAATTTATTATTAGTATTGATAAGAGACTAACACAATGCTTGAGATTCTAACCTTCATTATGATGATGCTACATGCTTTGAGTGTATATATATACATGATGTGTTTTCATGATTCAGGATGAAGTCGTAGTTACTCACATAGCTGAGGTCCACACGATGTATCGATCCTGGTCATCTGTCTACAATGTTTTCTTTTATATGTATATCCGTGCATATGTATTTCTTCTTTATGATGCAGGCTTGCAGGTACCGGGCATCGACTTCACCTGGCTTCACAGGTCTGAGCATGCCCTCAAATCCTCAATGGTTGTTGTTATGGAGATAGTACTAAGGCCCCTACATGAGTCTTCCTTTGTCATTATTCCAATTTGGGAATATTAGGGTTCCTTCTTTGTCAGTCAACCTTTGGGTCAAAAACCCAGATCCAACGCACCCGGTTGGGCATGGTTGTAGTTAGTGCCTTGTGACCACTTGAATTCATTTGGTTGTATGATTTGTTTACTCATTTTATTTATTTCTCCTTCTTGGTATGATTCTTAGTTAATCTTTCTATGTTGTGTTTCAGGAGTTTGGCTTGACTTTCCTTGTTGACTTTGGTTGACCTTGTTTGATCTTATGGTTTTCTCGATATGTTTCATAGATGATTTGTATGGCCTCTTTGGATGATTAGATTTATTTTGAGGCATGTGATTTTATTCTACCTCAGTGTTATATCCTATAGCAATTATAAATAGGTAATAATATTGTGATCTATTACTTCATAATCTTATAGATTATAGTGTTTGGTATTTGGCATGTATCTATATAAATATATATAAATATATATATAAATAAATAAATAAATAAATATATATATATATATATATATATATATATATATATATATATATATATATATATATATATATATATATATATATATATATATGGGTGCACACATATATGTATTTATATATATATAATTTATATGTGATTATATGTTAATTATTGTAGATATTGTTGATGGTGTATATTTTGGGATTAATGTAAAGTATAATATTATTAATAATTAAATATTAAATAATGCGAGGTATGTTATTCTCAATTGTTAATTATTAATAATGAGGATAGGTTATATATATAGATATTGATGTAATTAATGATGGCATATGCATATATGTTAGGATAATATTACATATGTGTATGAATGAATACAAATAATCTTTTATTGTATATTTGAGTAATATAGTTGTATGATATTAAGTTATTTTATAATACCCTTTAGTTAAGAGTTAGTTGGGAGTTGGTTACTTTTCCTCTCAACTTTTGGAAATCTATTTATATGCACTAATTTTTCATTTGAAGAGGGGGGATTTTGGGGCTGAAGCATTGAGGAGAGGATGGCCTTAATTTTCATGGTGATTTTGGAGAGAAAACTTGGAGATGTGAGGGAGATTTTGTAAGCATATGTCTTTAAGAATTTTTGGTTATCTTTGCTTTTGGGAGAGAGACATTTTTGTGAGAATTTCAATAGTTGAGAGAGAGATTCTTTGCTGTGGAATTATTTCTTTCTTTCATGGAGATTTCTAAAAGTGGATAGGGTTTGAAGGATGCATCTCAAGTTTGGATTTGTCTTCTCTTTTGTTTCCTTCCTTCTTCGATTCAACCTTCGTAGGACATGAGGTATGGATTGAATATGTTAGTTACTTTATGTCTCTGATAGATTATGGATCTATTTATATATTATAATTATTTATTATATCTTTACTTTTAATTTCTATGGTTATTTTAAAGTTTTGAGTTTTTGTTTGTAAGAATTGGCATGTGTTTTCCTAGGGTTTTTAGCAACCCATTTTTGGATATCTATTATTATAATAATTTAAATTACATCTAGGGTTTTACTAAATTAATTTTCTGGAAGTAAAATTCATAGATCTCAAATGGGTATCTCTCTGATTTTATTTTTAGGGTCGAATTAATGCATTATTTTTGACATTTTGGTAGACTATGCCTGTCCATTCTCGATTCCGAATTTTCTGTCAAATGTATTCGTATGCTACAGGCTGATATGATTATATAAAAGTCTAAATTTGATATAAAAGATTCTCCTAAGTCTTATCTTTCATTTCCAATTGGTTTGGAGAATTTTTATTATGTTTTGTGAAAATTACAACCGTTTTAGTGAAGGTAGGTCTGAACCCTAACCAAAATTTTCTATTTTAAACCAGAAGTCATAACTTTCTTTCCCACCATTGGATCTTCCTAAAAATAAAATTTAGAGTCCATAATTATGTTATCTAAATCTCCACCGAAGAGATTTCCTTTATTATTTGTTTTGTGGAAGATATGGATGACTGTTCTATGATGACTATTCTTTGCATTTAATCCTTGCTTGAAATAATTCAGTTTAAGAACATCATTAAGTTTTAAGGTTTCGTATGGTCACCAGAGGCTATTAGAATGTTTTTTTTGGTTAATTAGATCTATGTATACTTTGAATATGTTTATAATATCACTTGGATGTCTTCTTATATGTTTGGAACATTCTGTATGCCATATTGGGTTTAGGGTTGTCAAGTGGACTAGGGACAACATATGTTTTCCTAAACTCAATCAAATGTTGTTATGGAATTGATATGAATTCTTGATGATGGATCTATTATGCTCTTATGATTTTTATATGTATGTTAGGGAACCTAAGTACACTAGGTGAATGACTCATAGTGAGGGGCCGGGGCCCTAAGTGGCTAGTACCAGGATAACCTACTATGAGTTATTTAATCAAGTGATAACCTAAATAAATGAATTGGGAATGGGAGATTATTGGAATGGGAAATTACACACTAATCAAGATTAATTGTGCCTCGCCCATGCCTTTATTGCTAGTAAAGACTAAGGATGGGAGTGGGAGAAGGTACCTATGCGTAGGTACGACTGGATGACCTTGTCTGTACGAGAGGCATTTGGTTCCGCATGTGCCTACTTGGGGGCCGGGGCCAAGAGTGGCTAGTACGAGGACAACCCAAGGGGTGAGGGCTATGCGATGACACTCACCTAGCTTGTAGCTTAGAGTCTCTACTAAATTTGATCATGCCTCTGGTAGTCCTTGTGGTCTTCTTGTCTTTTCTTTTGTGTTGTGACTTTGGGGAAATTTTATCACCACCTTAGGAATTTCCTAGTTGTTACCTCTTGTATGGGCTTTTGGTTCTATCTCCTAGCTCGGGGGAGTGGGCCTATTGGTTCCACATGGTTGGGTGGTTAATATTTATATTGAGGTATTGATCGTGATTCTTTGGATGATCCTAGCACATATTCCTTTCCAGATCTGCAGTTGAAGATTTCTTATTGGATATTTTAATATGTTGAGATGTACTTATGTATTTGTATTCATGTAATTTTTAATCTCCTAAAAGGAGTCTTGTAGTATTGATGCAATCTCAATTCAAAGCAATGCATAAGGGAATGGGTAGTTCTAGGTAAAAGAAAGGGAAAAGAATGTGGAATATTGGACATGTTACTAGCATTAAAAGAAAGTGTTTATGTTATTTATCCTATCCTCTTATGTTGTCCATGTGTAAAGGAAATAATCTTAAATATAATTATATATAATGATGTATCACAACATAATGTATTCTCTCTTGATGAAAGAATTCAAAGAGATTATTGAGAAATGATAGATTAGTGATTGGAATTATTTACAATGAATGGTTATAAAACAATGCAATAGAATAGTAATTTGATTTTAATGTTAATACTTGGTTCATGTTAATGAAGTACCTAGGATGATGCCTACCTTAATGAATATTAATCTCTTACTTAAATTATTAGAGAAAAGTGATATAAAGGATAGTAGATGTAGATGAAATCAATATGAATTTATGGAATGAGTTGATAAAAGGAATAATGATGTTGGATGATTAACCTATGTTTAATAAAAGAAATAAGTTAGGGACATTTAACTTGGTGCATTAAAATGAATGTAGATCTTTTAAGCTCATGATTCCGTGAATATCTTATGCATGTAAATGGTTTATATGATGTTGCTTTAGTAGCGACATTAGGGAACCTGGGAGGACTTAAGTTGTATAAATCTTACATTCAAGTAGTAGAAAATTATTTCTTCTTTTAGAAATATGAAGTGTAATGATGAATATTATTCTAGTTAAAATAAATAAATAAAATAAAATAAAAATTCACTACTTGCATTTTATAGAGGTTTTATGTCTTGTCCTCTTGGGTTGCCTGGCGGGGCATTACAATATTTTAAAGCCATCTCTCCCATTAAAGCATTTGCAATTGATTTAACATTAGGGCATACACTCTTCTCCTTGTTTCACATTTTGCACACACACATAGTAATGTAATCTCTTTTTTGGATGACTAAGGAGACAATTTCCTTGGGCTTATCCTATCCTTTCATTATCATGCCCTGAGCATTACTCAGTGGATCCTAACACTGATCCTTCCTTTATTTGATCCTTAGACTGGCTTCTTTTCTAGATCCCTTAATGGAGACATGATTTCCTTAAGGACTGATCCTTCTTTTTTGATGGGTTGACTAGCATCTCATAACTTGCTAGACTATCAATTCCATCTTTTGTAACAATGTTTTCTCTCTCCATAACCCATAGTAAGGCAATACATTACTAGGCTAGTTGACTCTCTCTCTCTCTCTCTCTCTCTCTCTCTTATTTTGTTTTTTCATTTGATGAGGACCTAAGTCACTTGGGGGCTTGGTGTTTCCTTGTCTCCTTGACCTTGCTAATTTTTTTCTAGTGCATTGATCTACTTTACTGTTAGCATGCTACTTTCTCATCATCCCTTTAAATTGGGGGCTAAAAGTACCATCCTAAAATGTTATCACCCATAATTGGATGCTTAATTAGGCCCCATTTTAGTGATTTTAATATTTCATATCAATTATGCTTTATCCTAGCTACCTATCTCCACTTATTTTAAGACCTACTTTATCTTCTCGACTCTTCATTTTAATTTAGGTTCTTTTCCCTAGGTACACATCAACCTACCCAATGTGTTCCTAGGATACAACACCCCAGAGATTGTGTTTTCCTACGTTCAAACCCAAATTTGTTTGTGGCCCCAAAGAGGTGTTATAGTGAGAAATTAGGTGTCATGGTTGACTTGGATTGATTTTGAATCCCTAGATGTGTGAGAGTTATATAAACACCCTATTTATCCTTATTTTGACATCAAGTATAATTCATTTGAGAGAACATATAATCAACAAATCGAGTGAATTCAAGATTTGAAGGAAAGCACCTAAGATCTAAAATTTCTTCAAGCATCCAAGAAATTTTGAAGATTATAGAAAGATTCTCTCCTATAATGGTCAAGTAGAGGAGATCTCAATCAAGAAAGAAGATCCTTTGTCTATCTACATGCATTATTCCTCCATATCAAGTTTTCAATCAAGCATAACAACATTGAAGATCTAGGTGTGACATTCATAGATCTGTGCATTTTTTAAGGCATCTTTGATTCCTTTCTACAATTCAAGGGACATAGAAGAACATTCATCAATATGTGCAATATCAATATCTGTTCATGAAGGTATATACAAGTTAGATCTAATATTTACCTTTACATTTACTCTCCTTTATAAAATTTAAATTTATTTCTAAGGTTGATACCTAAATAGGGGTTTGACCAAGGAAAACCCCTTTCCACAACCATTTTTCTATTTTTTTCTATGTGTAGGAATAAGTAGTGCGATTGCCATAACTAATCTAGAAAGCTCAGGATCCATTGGAGGGATTGTAGAAGTTTCAACCAAAATTGCATAGTACATAATGAGATTCCCATTCTATTCCAAGGAAAAAATGACTTGGGTGCTTTGTACCCTACAAATATACCTCAAATTCAGGTCACATGTTTGTACATCTCTGTTATTTCTATTTTAGGCCATTGCATGTTTTGTAATATATTTTGTAAGACTATATTTCCTAAAAATAATTATATTTTCTTATTTAGACTTATATCTTGCATCATTAAATTATTTCCCCTCATATCCAACTTATCCTAATCAATATCACGAAGGATTATTGCAATCACTTAGTGCTTAAGTCCTCCTTGAGCCTATTGGGTCATTTTCCTTCTAAGTGTGCATAGGAAATAATGAGAAATATATCTTGACCCCGTTTTCATTATGCACAAGTCCATTGCATCCTCATATTGCATTTAGATCCTAAATTAGACTTTGAAAAATCCCAAAAATCCAAGCTTTAAGGATACATCCTACATTCTTGATAGGAAGTCTAGACCTTGTAAAAAATTTTATCCTTTGTTATTATCATTAAGAAAATACCCTAACTTATCAATCCAATGACAGATTTGTCTTTTTCCTTTGTTGTTTGGTCCTTTAAGGTCTTGGCTTCACTTCAATTTCCTAGGGTTATACCTTTAAAATTGTATTTACAAGGTTTTCAAAGCCTCAAAATCTAAAAACATAGCTTTCATTTTTGTCATTCCTAGTTTGCATTGTCAAAATTTCCAAAATCCAAAAATATAGATTGCATTTTATCATCCCTAGTTGAATAATCAAAATTTCCAAAGTCCAAAATCATAGATTTTATCCTTATCATTTGATGCAGGAGCATCCTGGGTGTAAGAGAAATCTTGCATCATCCAAAAATATTTCTGGTTTCTTTTCAATAAGGGCTATCTTGTGCAGAGCTTCTATTTATGGAAACTTACTATTTTTAGTAAGTTGGTCATATGATCTTAGAATGTTTTGATTTCATAGTTGGAGGTTCATCTTAGTCATATCAGCCTACCAATTGAGTTTCATTGCCACATCATTTGTATTGGTGAAGTTATTGAGGTTTTTGGGTATGAAATCTTTCATGTCAATTTTGAAGGCCTTAGAGGCTCTAGATCGCGATCGACCTCCTGGTTGATTGGAGCTTGTGCAAGTTAGCCACTATAGATTAGGTCCTGCCATTTTCAAAAAGTGGTTATGATAGAGAAACAGAGCTACGGTTAGAAAGTTATAGCCTCTAGAAGTTGGGGTACCTAAAAACATATTTTGTAATTATTTGGAGCTGACCCTATGTAAAAAGAAAAGAAAAGAATTCTTAGGATAGTCGGCCTTAAGGGCTAAATTTCTTGAACCTTCTCGGGCGGTGGAAATTGCCTATTTATGAAAGGTCCGTAGTGTTGTCTAGGGCAGTTCTGGGTAGATTTGGGTAATGATTCGAGGCTTTGTCCTACAAAATATTGTAAAGGAAAATGCCCATGTGGCTTTGCATATTGTAATTCTAAAATTTGTAATTCTACATTTGTGGAGATAATAAGAAGCCCATTTTCTATTCTTGCAAATTGTTGTTATTTCCCTGTTTCTGTTATGTGTTCATGGTATTAAGGGGAGCACCCTTCATCAAGTGGTATCAGAGCGGGAGCTCCTGAGTGTGTAGATAGATTGTTGATTGTGAGGTAGTTTGCACCAGGACTATGGTTAGGGTTTCAACGAGTAGCACAAAAATGCCTCCACGAAGGGAACATGGTGGAAGAGCTGGTGGTGTGACACCTAAGGTTAGAGCGCTCTATAGACAAGTGCGAGCATTGCAAGAAAAAATTAGTAGAGGAATGAATCTTAATGTCAGAGACCAAAGTGAAGATGAAGTCGAAGAGGGAAATTTTGATCAAGAAGGAGAAGGTGTAATTATGAACCAAGAGGAAGAAATAATTTTTCAGGCCATTTCCAAGATTGGGAAAAGTCCTAAGATTGAGGTTCCTGCATTTTCAAGAAATATTAACCTAGAGGAGTTGATCAACTAGATCAATGAATTAGAGGAATATTTTGAGTATGAAGATGTCGAAGATCTTGATCGGGTCAAGTTTGCAAAGGCCAGACTGAAGGGTCATGCAAAGATCTATTGGCAAGAGATTCAATTGGAGTGAAATATAAGAGGAAAGGATAAAATCACAAGATGGGATCAGATGGTGAATAAATTGAAGTGATAGTTCATTCCTATTGATTATGAGCTTGACCTACTAAAGAAAATGCAAAGTTTGAAGCAAGAAGAAAATTTGTTCAGGAGTATACAGAGGAGTTCTATCGAATTCTCATTAGAACAGGCCACGTGAAAGCTGATAAGGAGAAAGTTGCCCGTTACCTTAGTGGGTTGAGGTTGAGCATTCAAGATGAGTTGAATTTGGTTCGAATGAATAGTATTGAAGAGGCATACTAGTTTTCCCTAAAAGTAGAGGAAAAGATGAATAAGAAGTTTGAGAGAAAACAAAATGGAAGAGGTCATTGTCATTATGGAAGATCTAGTGGACGGTCATATGGAGGCCGAAATGAAGATCTGAAAAGGAAGGATGAGGCCAGTAGTAGTCAAAATCAGAGAGGAAACAATTCCAATCATTTCCATAATCAGAATAATAGAGATCATAGGGGAAGAGGAAGATGACAAGGTTTAGGAAGTGGAGGCTTTTGTGGACCATGTTTTCACTGTGGAGAAGAAGGTCATAGGGCATATGAATGTCCTCAACACCAAGAAATGATAGATAAGAGAGCTGAAGGCTAGGCTAGAGTTGCAGATGTAGATGAAGATGCTAGATCATCACATTCTGAAGATGCTGAAAGAGGAGAGACACTAATTAACAAAAGAGTCCTGCTAAGTGGTGAGAATGAACCCGAACAAAGGAGGAGCCTATTTCGCACCAGGTGAAAGTGTGAGGATAAGTGTTGTGATGTGATTATCAATAGTGGAAGCACTCACAATTTGGTGTCATAAGAGATGGTCACTAACTTGAAGCTCAAGAGGCAAAAACACCCACATCCATATCGAATTGCCTAGGTACAAGATGACCACAAGGTCATGGTCAGTGAACAGTGCCTAGTGAAGTTCAAGATTATCAGATACCATGATGAGGTACTATGTGATATCATACCTATGGATGCATGTCATATGTTGTTGGGTAGACCTTGATAGTTTGATAGGCATGTTGTACATGATGGTCATGCGAATACCTATTCCCTGAAAAAGGATGGAGTTTGACATAAGCTAAAGCCATTGAAGGAGATAGAAGAAAAGGTATGTGATAATGCAAGAATAAGTTTTGTTGATGGAAGAAAATTCCTAGAAGGTATGAGGCATGAGCATGTGTGTTTTTCTTTAATTCCAAAAGTTGGTAAAGAGGAAGTAGAAGATGTTCATGTACAAGTTACAGATTTGTTGAATGAGTTTCAAGATATTGTATCTGATAATGTACTTGATGGATTACCATCGGTAAGGAAGATCAATCATCAGATGAATTTGATTCCAAGAGCCATTTTGCCAAATAAGACAACACACAAAATGACACAAGCAAAAAGTGAAGAGTTGAATAGACAAGTACTTGAGTTGTTACAAAAGGAGTTGATTCGGGAGAGTCTGAGTCCATGTGCTGTACCAGCAGTATTAGCACCAAAGAAGAATGGAGAATGGAGTATGTGTATAGATTCCAAGGCAATAAACAAGATCACAATCAAGTATAGGTTTCCATTGCCACAAATGGATGATATTATGGACTATTTGAGTGGAGCTGTGTATTTCTCAAAGATAGATCTGAAGAGTGAATATCATCAGATTTAGATTAGAGAAGGAGATGAATGGAAGAATGCCTTCAAGACAAAAGAAGGACTGTATGAGTGGTTAGTCATTCCTTTTGGGCTAACCAATGCATCGAGCACTTTCATGCGGCTCATGAACGAGGTTCTGAAAGAATTTATGGGTAAGTTTGTCATTGTTTACCTAGATGATATTTTGATATTTAGTAAGACATTAGAGGAGCATATGATGCATATTCGTATGGTTTTTGAGAAGTTAAGAGAAGATAAATTGTTGATTAATTTGAAGAAGTGCAATTTTGTGAAGGAGTTAGTGTATTTGGGATTTTTAGTTTTAGCAGAAGGTCTAAAAATGGACCCAGAGAAAGTGCAGGCTATCCTTGAATGGTCTAATCCAAAGAGTGCTACAGAGGTAACATCTTTTCATGGTTTGGCTAGCTTTTATAGAAATTTTATTAGGAGTTTTAGCAGTATTTGTGGACCCTTGACTGAAACAATGAGAGGGGATAGAAAATAGTTTAAGTGGACTACTAGGGTAGATAAGAGTTTTAAACTGTTGAAACATAAAGTTACAGAACAACCTGTTTTAACACTTCTAGATTTTAATAAGGTGTTTCAAGTAGATTGTGATGCTAGTGGTACTGCAATAGGAGTTGTTATGAGTCAAGAAGGTAAACCTGTTGCTTATTTTAGTGAGAAGTTAAATGATGCCAAGAGGAAATATTTTGTTTATGATCAGGAATTTTATGATATAGTTCAAGCATTGAAGAAGTGGAGACACTATCTTCTTCCTAAGGAGTTTGTTTTGTATACTGATCATCAAGCTTTTCAATATTTGAATGGTCAAGGAAAGTTGAATCAAAGACATTTGGAATGGGTTGAGTTTTTGTAGAGTTATACATTTGTTTTGAAACACAGGAGTGGAAAGTCTAATAGGGTTGTAGATGTGCTTAGCAGAAGGAAACTATTGCTGATAGAGATGCAGATTGAGGTGGTTGGGTTCAAG
Organism: Chamaecyparis obtusa; assembly: GCA_027943335.1. Lineage (NCBI taxonomy): Eukaryota > Viridiplantae > Streptophyta > Pinopsida > Cupressales > Cupressaceae > Chamaecyparis > Chamaecyparis obtusa. Next base: position 1,159,808 of record BSBK01000997.1, read on the forward strand.
GAACTCAAGAGTTTGCATCCAGAGGATCCTAATTTTAGAGAAGCTTGGAAAGCTTGTACAGAACCTATTACTCTAGAAAGAACTAAGTGGTTGGATTTCATCATTCACGATGATATGCTATTCAAAGGGAGTCAATTGTGCATTCCACGAAGTTCTATGAGGGAGAATCTCATCAAAGAGAAGCATAGTGGAGGATTGGCTGGACATTTTGGTCATGATAAAACCATTGCTTTGGTTAGTGAGAATTATTATTGGCCATAGTTGTAGCAAGATGTCAAGAAGTTTGTACATAGCTGTAGAGTATGTCAGATGGAAAAGGTAGTAAAGTAGAATACAGGGTTGTATCATCCATTACCTGTACCAGAGAAGTCATGGGAGAATATCAATTTGAATTTTGTTCTTGGTTTACTAAGGACTCAGTGGGGACATGATTCAATTTTTGTGGTGGTTGATAGATTTTCAAAGATGACACATTTTATTCCTTGCAAGAAGACTAATAATGCAGTTCATGTGGCAGGATCATTTTTCAAAGTAGTGAGACTAAATGGTTTGCCAAAGAGTATAGTTTCAGATTGAGACACTAAGTTTGTTGGATATTTTTGGTGCACATTGTGGAAGAAGTTAAAGAAAGATTTAAAGTTTAGTTCATCACATCATCCACGGACTGATGAATAGATATAGGTGGTGAATAGGAGTTTGGGAAATTTGCTGAGATGTTTGGTTGGAGACAAGCCAATAGGATGAGATTTGATTTTACCACAGGGAGAATTTGCATACAATAATTCTGTCAATAGGAGCACTGGTAAATCACCATTCCTGATTGTATATGGAAGTAGTCACATAAATGCATATGAGTTGAGGAAGATAGATAAATGAGAAATAAGTAGTGCTGAAGCTGAGGATTTTGCAGAACATTTGAAGAACATCCATGAGGAGGTGAGGAAGCACATTACCAAGTTGAATGCATAGTATAAGGTTAAGGCAGATGAGAAAACAAGACATAAGGAATTTTAGGTTGGAGATGAAGTCATGGTTCATTTGCGGAAGGAGAGATTTCTAGTTGGTACATATAACAAGTTGAAAATGAAGAAGTTTGGGCCGTGCAAGATACTAAAGAAGCATGATTCAGGAAATGCCTATGAGGTCAAGTTGCCTATGGAGCTGAATATTTCAGTAGTGTTTAACATTTCAAATCTGATAGAGTATCACGAGGAAGGTGTTGAAGATGAGATCACAACAACACAGTGGAGTATTCCAACAACTAGTTCATCTACCAAGGAGATTGAGGACATACTAGATAGTCGTGTTGGAAGAAGCACAAGGAATAAGACATATGAAGAATATCTGGTCAAATGGAAAGGATGACCTATTAAAGATTCATCATGACTGACAAAGGAGGAGGTTAACCATCTTGGTTTTCCTCTTCACACCTGAGTCGTGACAGGGTCACTTCTCAGATTACCTCAGGTGTCTGATGCAGGAGCATCCTATGTGTAAGACCAATCTTGCATCAACCAAAAATATTTTTGGTTTCTTTTCAATAAGGGCTATCTTGTGCAAAGCTGCTATTTATGGAAACTTACTATTTTTAGTAAGTTGTTCATATGATCTCAGAATATTCTGATTTCACAGTTGGAGGTTCATCTTAGTCATATCAGCCTACTAGTTGAGTTTCATTGCCACATCATTTGTATTGGTGAAGTTATTGACGTTTTTGGGTACAAAATCTTTCAAGTCAATTTTGAAGGCCTTAGAGGCTCCAGATCATGATCGACCCCCAAATGACTAGAGCTTGCACAAGTTAGGTATTGTAGATCAGGTTCTGCCATTTCCAAAAAGTGGTTACAATAGAGAAACAGAGCTACGGTTAGAGAGTTATGGCCTTCGGAAGTTGGGGTACCTAAAAACATATTTTGTAATTATTTTGAGCCGACCCTATGTAAAAAGAAAAAAAAAGAAAAAAATTCTTAGGATAATCGACCTTAAGGGCTAAATTTTTGGAACCTTCTCGGGTGGTGGAAATTGCCTATATAAGAAAGGTCCGTAGTGTTGTCTAGGGCAGTTCTGGGTAGATCTGAGTAATGATTCGAGACTTTGTCTTATAGAATATTGTAAAGGAAAATGCCCATGTGGCTTTGCATATTGTAATTCCAAAATTTGTAATTCCACATTTGTGGATATAATAAGAAGCTCATTTTCTGTTCTTACAAATTGTTGTTGTTTTTCTATTTATGTTATGTGTTCATGGTATTAAGGGGAGAACCCTTCATCATCATTCCATAATTTGCATTGTTTAAATCCTAAAAATCCCAAAAACATAAGTTTCAATTTTGTAGTTGTCCTTCATATCTTGGACTCATATTGGTCATTCCCTCAAGTGGATATCATAATATTCCAAAACTTTAAAAATAAAAAAAATATAATATCACAATAGTTTAAATGAGATTATAAGCTTCCATGAGATGAAAAAATAAAAGCATTGACCCAATTTCATTATCAAACATCTTTGATCTTTGTCCAAAAAAAAACATGATGACTTGGCATTAATCTCTAACTAAAAGAGTATTACCCCCATATCAACCTTCCTCTTCTCATGGGACCATGTCATCACAGTCAACCTAACAATGACATCAATCCAACTTATACACATGTCCCTAATCCAAGATCAAGTTCCATTTAATCGAATCTTAAATCAAAATCTCCTCAATCATATCCAAAATCACATTCCATTCAACTAAATTCTAGATCAAACTTCATTCCACCAACTCTCAAATCAAACCCCCTTTAACCAAGTCCCATATTGATCCCCCCTTGATCCAATCCAAAAATAATACCCTTTCAACCAAACCCAACACCTCAACCTTAATTACATTTCCCAACAACAATAACATAAAATGATTTTCACAATTAATGTACAACTAAAACCCTCCAGTCACATATCAAAGTTACATCCCCCAAAATAACTTTCCTTCCCATCAACCATCCATATCATCTTTCAGTTCTCAAATCTCAAATAATCAGGAAGAACTCTTCTAAGAAGATGTTTCTCAAGAAGAAATTGATGTACAATAATAATCGATCCTAGAGTCATGAAAATTATAGATCAATTGATATTGGAGGATCTTGCAAGACACTTTAGACTTATTATATGAAAACTTACATTAAGTCTTGAGTACCAATCCTTGATAAGTGAATTATTCTTGTAATGTGTTTTAAAAAAAAATCATGTCCTTGATCTCATCTCTGAACAAATGACGATCAATCTCATTTCAAAGAAATTGATAATGAACACATCTTTGGAAAAAAATAGCACTATGAATCAAGAACATCCTAACAGTTTTACTAATAAACAAGAAATAATTCCCAAGCATGACCAAATTCATCCACTAGTGTCTAGAAATGGTTTATTCCAAAACAATCACATTAGTGACACTACTAACTCCCATCCTAAAATTATCCCTCATCTAGCCGCCATATCTCCCACCATTCCTTCATCTCCTAAATTTACATAAAAGGAATTTACACCATCTCCATAAAATGAAAAATCCAATGATGAAACCTCCAAAGGTCTATCTACAATAAAAATATAAGCTAATCTATTTCTTTATACAAATATACTGTACTAATTGGAAACTCTAGACCCAATGAATCTATTTGCTCCCATTCTAGAGAGTCCCATGAAAATTCCATATCCCTCAAGTCAAAACATTTAATCCTTACTAGAATCTCCTCTACATATTTAATATCATACTCCATGTTAAGAGGATGACCCAAAGAATGAATAAAATCAAGAACAAGGTACCAACCCTGACCAATCCCATCCAATTGTTGAACAAGTTCCTAGTCTCTCAAGATCTCATGAGAATCCCATCATCCATGTCCCTCCTATCCAAGATGTTCCCCTTTGATCTCAAGAATAAAGTTTCCTTCCAAGTCCCACTGACATTCCAGTTCCTAAGAAAGCTCATGATATCCTTTCCATTCTTCCTAATGATTCCATCCAAATTCAAGAGAAAAACACCATCAAAATGAAATCCAATAATACCCTTCCAAGTCAAGATAAAAGTGTTGCTTCATCTTCATGTCCACCACAAGATTCCATTATCCCTCTAGATCCCACTCAAGATTCCCCCATTCCTTTAGATCCTCCTCATGATCCTACCATCTCTTAGTATCATCCCAAAACGAGATGGAAGATTGGAAAAACTCTTGAAGAATGTACTAAAGAAATAGATCCACAATCCATAATTTCAATTATAGTCAACATTATGAACCTATTTAGCCAAACAATCAAAAACACTATTTCACTCTCAAGGAACATGAATAAAAGAGATGAAATCAAAATTTCTTACCATGGAAATAATTTGTCCTACATATAGTTATAACCTCTAAGAAGAGTAAGAAACTTTTCTAGCATTCAAAACTTAAACCAAATGTAAGACCCCACCTATCATGTGCCTAATAGAAACCTAATGTTATGAATCCATTTCTCTACTATCCGAAAATGACATTACTCATTGGAAATCATATGATAAATTTGAATAAATAAACTTGTTCAAGTGATGTAGTCCAATATGAGAGAAATCTTTTGTTAATTGGATCATTTTAGTTTTTGGGGTATCTAATTGTGGCCTATAGAAGCTTAATTACTTTAAAGAAATTTTGTAAAACCAAAGATTATAGGCCAAGCTTCCTTTCATTGCATAGAATCATTGGATTTCCTTTTCCATCAAATTTTACTATTTTGTAAATATTCTTCTCTAAAAAGGGGAGTTAAGGAATTTGTATGGTTTTCCTCTATAGAGGAAAGAAGTGTGTAATAGTTGTAGATTTCTATAAAAGAAATTAGATTGATTTAAAATGAAATAACTATAATAAAGTGTTGTCTTAATTGTGTTAAATACTAATTAAAGTATGTAAATTGATGCATACAAGGCGTGGTCTCTCTATTGCCAAAGATTGTACGTGCATTATATGCATAGAAAAAAATTACAAATAAAATTAATTAATTGAGGAATAAAACAATGTAAAATCTATATATGAAGAAAGGCATTTGATTCTCCAAATTAATTGGAAGTTTGATTGTTTCCCCATTAATCTCTATATCTTCTTATACTATAATTTTTTGAAATTTATTTTTTTAATCATTATCATGCTTGCATATTCTTTGTATACATAAAATAAAATAAATAAAGAAACTTAAATGTAAGTCCAGGAATGGAAGTATTGGTAACCTTCCTATTTATATATGTTTAACTATCATCATCATTGGGTTTAATATTTATTAGACAATACCCTTGCATAAGTTTCCTTACAGGACACATATTTTCTTTTTCAATGCAAGGTGCAAAGTGAAAAAATGTAAATTAATTAAAAAAAATTGAAAAGAAAATTATGATTCTCGTTTGTATTTATTTGTTTATATGAAAACATAATCAGGCCTATGTATGAACTAGATATAGATTTTTGGTGAATGAACTGTGAAATATAGTAATTATAAAGGTATGTATAATAATAAATAAAACATATTACCCAGGCCACCATTTCTATTTTAGCCGCAACTTTATGGGAGTCATGAGTCATCCCTATTAGTTTCTAACATTCCTTCTAAAATGTCCTCCAATTTACTCAGAGATAACCTAGTGCTTAGCATGTTAGACTACACGCTTACATTTTTGGCTCTCTTGCAAAAGATCATAGAATATCCTCTCAAAGTCATCTAGATTCTTAGATTCATTATGGACGATGAAAAATAAAACATCTAAAGTATTCTTTGGGTTAAAAGAAAATATTTTCCATACCTAGAAATTGTAGATATATGTTTGGAATAGAGAAAGCATTGAAGTTTTTTTGATAGAAAAAGCAGCAAGAGGGTGTTGGCCCGTGGAACATGGAAGACTAAGAGCACATTAAAAGTACATTATCAACATTAGCTTCATAGTAGATAATTAGCAGAGTAACAATATCTAGTGTGCCTCTATAAAAAAAACTTTTAGATCCTTATCAAAAAAAGTGATCCAAGGTTATACTTTAACCAAAAAGCCTTGAACATAATAACTATAAATTGCTTTGTAGGGCTAAACCAAAGTCTTAAATTCTTAACCACATAACATAAAAATACAAAATTAAACCTAGGACCCATGGGCCCAGAACACAACAACATCAATATGGCACCAACAACAGTTAGGTCCTCTCTCCCTGCTGCTTGGACATCAAGATGGTGGCCCATTCTTCCTATAGAAATAGGAAGAGGTCCCTGTTGTCCTCATTAGCTTCTAGCTTACCACCAACAATCTTTTCCTGCACATTACACAGAGTCACCACCGACGGGTGCATCACTTTAAGGGAAAACTTATTGGATTCAGTGATGTGGGCCTTAATTTCCTTCATATCCTACTTGAGACCGAGGATCTCATTGTCCAGCTCAATGAATTTCTGCTTGAGGGAACCTTTGAACCTATCATTCTCAGCCACAACCATGGTAGCATGCTCAGTGCGGGGGGAGTTGAGCTTCTATGTGTGGGGAGAGGACGGGGTCAGAGTATTGCTGTGAGGGATTTTATTCACCACGGGTAGGGGATTCATAGGAAGAACGCTGGTAGACCTGGGGGGCTCAAATGCTCGATCGAGGAGCCCTTATTTGACCCAAAGGAGCCAGAGGCATCCATATCCTCTGAAAGCACCATGTCCTCAAAGGTAGTTTTCTTGAGTCATCTTTTACATTTTTATTTAGCAATTTTGTTGGAGCACCAGACGGTATCACCCATTTCAATCTCTAACCCCAATTGATTGCTTGAATTTTTCATTTTCTTAAGCCTCTTCCTAGCCTCAGGGGTGCTATTATCCACCATCTTATCTTTTTCTTCTAGGGATTCAAAAACATGGGAATCCTCTAATTTCTCTGACCTTTTGAAGGGGTTCCACACACACCTCTTGTAGCCCTTGCCATCATGGGGGAGGAGGTTAGTCTCCTAGTTGGACTGGGAGGGGGACTAACATTCAAGGTGATTTTAATGATAATTAGGGGTGATTGAGGCAGGGGGAAAATGGCTTTGTGGAACTTGAACAAACAAAGTAAAAGGCCTTGGTGTAGGATGGGAATCAACTTCTTTGGGTTTTTGTTCTCCTTAAGGTCAATAATGTTGCTTTCCAACTAGTGTAGGAGGTAGAACGGAATAGAAATAAGGTCTCTATTTCTAATATGATTAAGGAATGGCAAATGATAGTAGTAAAAGATAGTAAATTTTCCCTCTAAAGTGAAATACTTCATGATAATATGACAAACCTTGGGCCATAAATTAGGAAGTAGCTCATGGTTGAAACCCCCAAACTTTTTCACAGGCTTTTAAAAATTCTTAGTAGAATGGGCTTTAATGATAAGGTTATCTACATTATTCAAGAATGTATACAAAATTTTAGCTTCTTTGTGTTGTTCAACGGCTCCCTGGGGGCTTCTTTCAACCTGAAAAAGGAATTAGATTGGGAGACCCCCTCTCCCCTTATATGTTCATTATGGTTGCTAAAGTTCTTAGCAGGAATCTGATTGTGCTCTCTTCCATGGGAAGAATAAAAGGTGTCAAACTAGCTTCCGCTTTGCAACAAGCTATCCTTGAATAATTTGTGGATGATACCTTCCTCTTTGGGTACTCTTCGGTGATTGAAGCTAGACAGTGGAAGAACCTGCTAGAAACTTATGCTATGGCTTCGGGGTAGTGCATCAACTACCAAAAAAGAAGGCTATTCTTCTTTAACACCCCTATTGAGACCCAAACTAGAGTACTTCAAATCCTTGGATTTTAGTCAGCTTCACTCCCCTCCACCTACCTAGGCCTCCCTCTCACTATCAAAGAGGTCTCTCAGTAATTCTAGAATTCCATACTAGAGAGAACCCAAAGAAAACTTGCTGGTGTACACTCAAAAGGTGCACTTCTCTAAGTCATTACTTCCAAGAGAATCCATGGATTGGAAACCTTGAGAAAGTGACCTAGAGCTCCCTAGGCATGGAGTCACAAGGATATTAAGAATGCTCTTTGTTAGCACGTGCAAAAATTTTCATGACCCTGGCATCTTTCCCCTGGTCTCTGTGTTATTTTTCATGTTTCTGGCTAGGAGCCCTTAGCAAAAAATTCAAAAACTAGCCGTTACATGCAAAAACCCTTTGAAAACCCTAGCCTTATTCTATTTTGATGTTAATTTTTGCGGGTCACTTAAGGGTCCTAATATGCATGTACTTTATATTTTGGTTGGCCCCAGTGTTAAATTTTCCTAAGTCTCTACCCCCAGCAAATTTAATATTTTTCCTATGTTTCGGCTTGCTTTATTTCCTGGGCCCAGTCTCTGACACCATCTCAATCCGACGGTTGTCGTTAAAGTGCATGAAGTTTGTCAGACCTATGCGAAATCACGATGACTGTTGATCTTATCTTTGTGACACGATGTTTCAAATTGTGGGTCCAGGGTGACACCTAAGCACAGTTGGCAGTTCCTCATTGGTCGATGGATTTAATGAAGTGGCATCAGTGGGCCTAGGTGGGGTCATGTTGTCAGTTGCTTGAGGATCATGTGGTTATCACATGATCGCGTGGAATATTCCATTCCCTTGTGATCATGTGATGACTACTGATTTTGAATCTTTCTTGGATGTATCAGTGGGACCTGGTTGCTGGTGTGTCCGTCAGAGGGGTCCTGACGTGTCAGAGCATCGATGGCCGGTGTATGTTCTGAAGGATTTTTTTGACACATGCGATGATGCACCGTCTGTCTGATCTTCCATGCGGGATTTATCTCTTTGTGGGTCCAATGACACGGTACAATTGGTGGTTTGTGATTGGTCCACGGGTAAACAATTCAGTGTGTGTTAGTGGGACTTGATTTTTTGATAGGTCAGAGGGTCCTGACATCCGTAATCCATCCAACAATGGGCGTAAGTTCTCATGGAGTCTGTCAAACCTATGAGATTTTATGCCAGCCATTGATCTCATTTGTCTCGAACGTATCTTTGGTGGTGGTCCCAGTGTCAGATGGAGCTGATTCAGAGTGTTTTGATTGGTCTACATGTTGCTAACTATTTTGTGTTAGTGGGGCCAGTTTTCTTTCAAGCAGGGTAAGATTCTTAATCGACGGATGGCATATGTTCTAATAGAATCTTGGGGGTCTATGAGATTATAAGATGGCTGTTGATCTTCTTGTGCGGGCCTAGTTAGGTTTCTTGGTGTTCTTGGTAGAATGCATAAAATGTAGCGGTTCTGACAAAATTTTCAAGTGTTCGCTGGTTCGCATGATGCTTTAGCGGAGGTCTTGTAGACTTAGTGATTTGGCGAACCGTGGTCGTGTAATTACTAAATAGTTTAGCGATGCTCTCAAAGTTTTGACGAATGGGCGAAGGGTCTTTTAGTCGCGTATTTGCTAGGTTTTTATAAAGTAAAAACATAACCCGCGAAAAGGAATAATTGGACGACCATGACTTAAAGTTGATCGAGGTTTAAATTTTGACCATCGATTTGTTGCAGGCGCCATGAATGTGACTGTTTAAATTCAAATTTGAATTTTCTGAGGGTTTCTAGTGATAGAAAGGACTTAATTTCAATGCAGAAGTGATTGGAGCTAGTAAGAAGTAATTTGTTTGCCATTACAGTGTGGTCCAGGGTGTGATGATCGCTTGCAGGGGTCTGTACCATGTAAGGAATGAATAAGGAATGGCTCGAGGCATGTTGCAGGGTGGTTGATTTGACTTGTTTTCATGGTGGATTTGTGATCTTTTTTACACTGTTATGAGAATTATCATAATTGGAGATCATCTTTGATCTGTTTCTCCAAGATTTCTTGGTTTCCTACCCCTGTAATAAATTCTGATATAATTTTTGGTTGGTTAGGTAGTTGAAACCCTAACCCTTACCCTAACTGTCTGAAGCTTGTTGCATCCTAACCTGTTTAGGATTCCAAGGTAGCTAGCGGTATAAATGGTTGAAGTTTTGGTTTTGTAAGGGTTCCTTCTTCTGTAATTTTGAGGAGAACTGGTTCCATGAAGGGTCCTTTTCCTATAGATTTTCTCTACTTCTCTACATATAGCGTGTTCTTCCTTCCCTTGTTGGTTCAGGGAATGTGATACATGTTGTAATTGATGTGTCTTATGTATGAGGATTCATTATATTCTTGCTGTTACTAAGCTATCTCCATTTGAATTCTAAATTCATTAATCATACATCAATGGTGTTTGATTTTTCTATTTGCATTGCCTATGTGTTTGCAAGTGGAGTTGTCTTCGCAGAGATAACTAGTTTAGGATTAGTTTTCATGTATGTATGAGTTGAGGTATCAAAGATATGTCATGCTTGTCTTCCAATGGATGCTGGTTAATGTATTATCTGTTTATAGGTCTCTTCTAAGGGGAGGGTTAAAATCTTTTGAATGGGTAATAACATACTTGGATACACAAGTGGGTTGTTAAAGTGAGGTTTGGTCATGGTGTGTGATTGATGTTAGGCATCGACACATTGAGTACATTGTCTTCTTGTTTCATAGCTGTCTATTGCAATAGGGTATTTGACTCTGTGGCCCATTGGATAAGGCACTGGTCTATCAGGGACTTAGGACATCTTAGGGGCCCTTCAACCCATTTTCAAATGATTTACTTTCGGTTCCACCCTTTCCCTTTCATGTTGTTAGTATAGGTCTCTAGTTTTCAAATTCACTCTATGCAAGTAGGGCTATTGCATGAGATCTTGGTTTCATTGAGGTACAGGATACCTATAGGGGTTTGAAGACCATTCCACAATAATCTATTTGCAGGCCTATTATTTGTCATGAGGTGTCTTGAGTGTGTAGATAAGGCAATACCCACCTAAGTGATGTGGAGCTCAAAGAAGAAGGAGGATGTTCTCTATCCTCATCAATTGGTTCTGTTTCTCTTGTGAAACTTGAGTGCCTAATTTGAGGATCAAGCCCACCTTTTGATTCAAGTTTGGTCCTGCAAGGAAAAACAACCAACAAAATGGTGACTTTGCTATGGAGATTCTAGAAGATAAAGGTTGTAAGTGCACTCTTGTTTTCCTATTGTATTCAGTTAAAAAGATTTCCCATCTAGGTGGGTGGTGACTCAAAAGGTTAGAACCAGTGCTATATTTTGTAAATCATGGACAAGAGGAGGAATACTAGGTCCTTTGTCAGAAAGAATCTGGAGGTCACTCTAGAGCAGTTGCCTAGATAGGAGAAGAAGAGTTGGATTAGAAGGAATGGTGAGTCTACTAGTGCTCCCATGAGAGAACAAAGAAATACTAGATCTAGGGCACCACATGTTTCCTCAAGTGAGGATGGGTCATAGGACAAAGTTTCTAGATTAGATGGTGGTTGCTCTGAAGATAGATTTTATGATACCCCAGAAGCTGTATTTTAGGACAAAGGTCCATTGCCTACAGGTCAAGATGAACAAGCTAGAGAGATGGGTTTGGAGATTGATTTAGATCTTGATGAAGACAATTTTAGAAGAGAACCCATGAGACCAAGGCAAGTCCACTCCCCATATCAAAATCTTTCTGATATGGATGTGTCATCAGTTTGTGATGATATTATGGTAGATCCTGATGATTTAAATGCATTAAGGTTGCAGTTGGTAGAGTAGGATGCCATACATAAGAGGTTACAAAAGGAGAGAGAAGCTAAAAAAATGAATAATCTAATAGAAAGACAGTGTCTCCTAAGAAAGATTAATGAAATGAAGGAGAGAAACAAGATGCTTGCTTCTGCTCCTAAAACTTTGCAGCATGATGTCTTTGGTGATCTTGATGCTTTGAGGAGTGAGCAAGAGTGCTTACTGCAAGATCAAGAATTTGATAAGGAAGGCCCTATGGTTAGACAAGTGCAAAGTTATGTTCCTTTGCCTAAAGATAAAGATGGGTGTGAGATCACTAGGCTTGCTCTTACCACTAGTGAGAAAGGAAAGCAGAAGATGGTGGGACATCAAACAAGTAGATCATTGACAATACCCGAGGTCCCACCACCCAATTCAAATAAGGACACATAAATAGAAAGAAGAAGAAAAGAAGATGAGGACCTTGCAAGAGAACTAGAGAGGGCTGAAATTGAAGCTTCCATTGCAGAAAATAGAAGAAAGATCTAGTTCTTGAAGGCTTCATCAGCTAATGATCTTGGCCCATCTGCTACTGAACTAGGTATGCCATCTATGACTACTACGATTCCACTTAGTAATGCTACTAGTTCAATTACTTCTTCATCTGCTAGGATAGGTGTTGATCCTAGGCAACAATCAAATGCACAAATAAATGTAAATGCTAATGTTGATCCTAGGGTTAACACTAGTTCAAGTTTTCAAAGAAGACCTATGCAATTAGAAGGCTATAGGCAAATTAGTTTTGATGGAATTCTTGGCTACCCGAATGCTTTTCCAAATGATATTAGAGATAAGGTACCTAAGTTTTCTGGTAAAAAAGCTATTAGTTGTGAGGAGCATCTTAGGTTATTTTTTGATATGCTTAATGATTATGAGGTAGAGCATGAGGATGTAGTCATGAAATTATTTGTTCAATCTCTAATGGAGGATGCTAGAGATTGGTTTAAGAGACTTCCTGACAAATGTATTGATACTTGGGATTCTTTTGAGAGATGTTTTAAGAAGTAGTATGGTGATAGGCCTAATGCTAGTTTCATGTTGAATGAATTCAATACCACAAGGAAAAATTAGAATGAATCTACAGCTGAATTCAACATGAGATTTCAGAAGGGTATGCATAAGTTGTTTCAAGTTATGCGATTAGATGACAATGTCTGTCTGACCACATATTTCAATGCATTTAATGGAAAAATGAGATATTTGTTGAGGGACAAAGAACCAAGAACTCTTAGGGATGCTTTTAGGATTGCTATCAATATTGAGAACAACATGAAAATATTAGGAAAGTTGGGTGGAAAGAGAGATGACCCAAAGTTGTTTGGGGACAAGAAATACAAAAAAGAAAATGATCAGAATGTTGGATCTAGGAGGCAAGAAGAAGATAAATTAGATAAGGTGCTCAATGCATTGAAGGACTTGAAGGCACCTACAAATAGGAACATTAGTGCTCCCACCAATGAAAGGCCTCAGTTCAACAACAATTGCAATAAGTAGAATAGATTGTAGAACTACCCCTACAACACCCAATGGAGGGATGGCAAGCCTATTGTCCCTACTGTAAGAGGAAATAATGATAGAGGTGTCCCTGACCCTCTACAAAAAGCTTCAATAAATGTCAAAGAGGACATACCTTGGTGTGTTGCATTCCAGTCCCCTCATTCTGCAGAGCATTGTGTGGTTGCACAATCTATGGCTGCAAATCAAGATTGTGGCAATGAGGAGATAGATCAAGAAGAAGATCAAGATGATGTTGGATGCAACATGGCTTCTTCATATCTAGGATATGAAGATGATTTTGATATTGATGAAGAGGCAGATGTAAATGTAAAGAGACACAATCAGGCCCTTTTTCATCAAGAGGTTTTTTCTGATGATGAAGACATTGATAGGAAGACATGTAACATGAACTCTTCTTCCGAGCCAGTAAATTTGAGAAGACCTTCTAGAGAAGAGATGGATAGGATTACTACAGAAATGATTGCCCAAGTGCAAACTAGAGGCATGGTGGCAAGGAATATAAATGAGAAAGCTGTAGGAATGTTTATAAAGAGTACCAACTCTAGAGAACCTAATGAGAACAAATCAAAAGGTGATCACATGGTGAAATTCAAGAATGTAAAAGGTAAGAATTGTGAGCCTAAGGGAGTTGGAATTGAAAAGATTTCTAGTGAGATTGAGAGGCCAGTTAACACAATGGCTAAGATTGAAAAAATGAGGGTGGCCAATACACCTAATGTGTCAGATAAGCAAAAGGATAATAAGGCAGTGCAGATTGAGATTCCTTCTTCTGCTCCTATTGAGATGTTATCTGTATTATCCCAAATTACAGTTAAAGTTCCATTGTCAAAATTGTTGAAGATCCCTGAACATAAGGACAGAGCTATTGCATGGGTAGATAATGTTCATAACAATGATGTTGCATGCAATGGATCTCAGGATAAGGCTTTGAAAGGTGTTGCTGCTCAGAGAATTGTGTCTCAAATTCCTCCAATATACTTGGATAGTTCTGTCAATGCCAGCCTTGAAAATATTGATCCATTCTTTTTAAGTATTCTTGTGAATGGAATGAAGTTGAGAAATTGTATGATTGATAGTGGTGCCTCTAATATTGTCATGCCTTTCAAAATCATGGAGAAGTTGGGCCTTAAAGTTGATACAGTGCAAGGAAGATGTTGTGCAATGGATCAGAGGGAGGTACCAGTTATTGGGACTATCAATGCAATGCCATATAGGCTGGTAGCATATCTAGAGAGAGAATTAACAATTAGTGTTTTGGTGGTGGATATCCCTCCTCATTATGGGATGTTGCTATCTAGAAGGTGGTGTTAGTCCATTTTCCTGTCATTGCAAAACCTTTTGAAAATGGCCTACTTTCCTTGCAAGTGTGTGTCAAGTGTCCTGCTCTGTGTTCCTCTTGTCATCACCTGGCTCTGGTCCAAACTGCGTCTCCTGAATCACCAAACCCAGAAAGAGATTCAATTTCTAAGGCCTGCTGGAAATATTTAAAAAATTTGCCTCAGTGTTGAAAACCCACAATGTTTTCAAAAAGTGTATGATGTTTTCGGTCTGTGTGTTTTCGACTTGCGTTGTTTTCGACCCTGTGCTTCCTACTTTGTGCGTTTATCTATTGACATGTTGAAAACTCTGTGTGTTTTCGGCCCTCTTCCGTCGAAAATATTGTATGTTTTTGACCTTGCACTAGTTCCCTGTTTGCTGGTGTTTTCTCTAACTGCACAGGTGTGATGGGTGGTGGGGCCCAGTCCTTCAATGTTTCTTGTCGTGCTTTCTCTAGGTCTCCAGGTGGTTACCTTTTTTATCTAGTGACTTGGCGACTATGTTGTCACGAGATCTCTTCATGTTTGGTGGTTTGTGGCTAGCATCCAGCGACCCAGCAGATGGTTTGTCGCGTTGTTACTGAATGCTTAACGGTTATGTGGCGGTCTTTGTTCTTCATGCTTCAGCATGGTTAAAGTTTGGGGAGGATTGGCAGTTGTCGTATGTTCACATGGAAAAGTTGCATGATGTTTAGCCTTTGCACTTTTGCGACGGCCATTGGATTTTTCTATGTGGGCGTGACAGGTGGCTCCTCCTGGTTGGCCATTGCATGGCCGCATGTTAGAATTTTCTGACACGCGATCATGTGATCACCTGCCACTTGTCTGTGTGGGTCCCAGTTCTCCCAGTTGTTCCACTTGCTTGGTGGTTAATTTCCCATTCCATGACCTCGCGACTAGCAGTTATCTATTGATCTCCCATTTTTGGTGGTTAAGCGGTTGACATCTAGCAACTCGGTGACTGCAGTCGCGTGATCTTTGAAGGGTTGGCGGTTATCTGCTAACCTCCAGTGACTTGGCTGGCAGTTAGTCACGTAGTCACTCAATGCTTGGTGGTTGGTTTGGGGGGTCCCAGTTCTTTTCATTGTCTGGAGTCAGAGATCGAAGATCTACGGTCGGCTTGCGATTGCATGAAATATTCTTTCCCCATGCGATCATGTGCCCACTGTCCGATCCTCTGAATGGTGAGGCTTCTTTGGTGTGGTCCTAGAGGTGATGATGTGGCACATTCTTATTGGTTGTCGCATGCCTGCATGTCAGACTTCTTTGACATGCGATCATGCAACCGCCTACCACGTGTCCATGGCAGTGTGGTGACAGTTGCGATGGCAGTTTCGGTGATCTGAGTTGGCATCTTCCTGTTGGTCCACGTGGTGATAGGTTGGCTTGTCAGAGGTGCCCACATTGAAGCTTTAATCTAACGATTGACGTATGATTACAAGGAATATTCCAAGCCTTTGCGATCATGCACCATTTGTCAGATTTTATTCCATTTGCCAGGTGGGGTGATGTGTTTGATTTTCATTGGCCGGTAGGTGCTGAGGTGGCATCGTAGTTGCGGAGTTAGAGGTGGGGCCATTATCGGTGGGGTCTATGGTGAGGATGGATCCTATGGCTGGCGTAAGTTCTCATGGGATTTGTCAGAGCCATGAGATCTTATGCCAGCCATTCATTTTCAAAAGCTCGTGGTAGGTGGGTCCTATGTCAGTATGACTAGGTGTGAACTGCAAATGAAATGGTGACATGTGGCTTTGGGTGGGCCCAGTTGGAGTCTAGTGTTTGGCAATTCAGATAAAAAGGTGGCGGTGCCGATAGGATATGGTCTTGTCACGCATTCGTGAGAAGATTTGGCAGTTCCCTAGTTTGTTTGGTGACTTGGCGAATAGTGGTCGCGAGGTCGCTAGATTTTTAGTGGAGGATGCAAGGCATTTCATGAACTGGCGGAGGTTCTTTGGTCACCAGTTTGCCAGATATGTGGGGTTCATGTTTGCGGTGACCAGGCAAGTGGTGAAGTGACACATGGTAGGTGGACCCAGGTCTAAGGCCTGGTGGTTGTTTGCGGGGCCGAGGCATTGTATTCACAGGTTGTCGCATGTTCGCATAACCCATTCCCAGGTTATGTGATCATGCGACCAAGCATAATTTGTTGGCCGGTTTCTGTGGCAGTGAGGTTCGTGATCGCGCGGCTGCGTGACTAAAGATTGTTGTAAGGTTGCCAAGCCTGGGAAAGATAAAGAGATCGACGACTGCGACTTAAAGCTAGTGAGGGTTTAAATTTTGACCGCTGATGAGCTGGGTGCCAAGGATGTAGCCATTTGATTTGGAATTCAAATTTTTTGTGGGTTTCCAACGACCATAAAGGACTGGTTTTAAATGTCTTAGCGAGCTGATTGGATTTGTTTGGTGTTGCGATGTGGTCCAGGGTCTATGCAGTTAATTGCAGAGGTTGATTTGGTACCTGGTGAAGGACAGTCTTCACTTGAGGTGTTTTTGTAGTAATTTCTGTGACCATTTCTAGCAGGTTGGGTGGGTGAAACCCTATGCCCTAGCTGTCCGTAGCTTGTTGCATTCTCTCTGAGAATTCCAAGGTAGCTAGGGGTATATGTAGTCAAATTTTTGACTTAGCAAGGGTTCTAAATTTTGTCAGTTTCAGTGAAAGGCTCTGTTTTGCAGATTTCCCCCTTCTCTCAGCATATAGGGTGTTCTTCTTTCCATTGTTGGTTCTGAGAATACAATACATGCTGCAGCAGATTTGTCTTATGTATGAGGACTCAATTTATTCTTACTGTCACTAAGCTATCTCCATTTGAATTCTGAATGCATTAATCATACATCAAGGGTGTCTGGTTTTTCTACTTGTATTGCCTAAGTGTTTGCAAGTGGAGTTATCTTCGCAGAGGTAACTAGTTCAGGGTTAGTGTTTATGCATGTATGAGCTAAAATATCAAAGATAGGTCATGCTTGTCTTCCAGTGGATGCTGGTTAATGTATTGTCCTTTCATAGGTCTCTTCTAGGGGGAGGGTTAAAATCCTTTGATGGATAATAGCATGCTTAAATGCACAGGTGGGTGTTAAGTTGAAGTTTGGTCATGGTGTGTGATTGATGTCAGGCATCAACATATTGAATCTATTGCTTTCTTGTTTCATAGCTATCTCTTGCAGTAAGGTATTTGACTCTGTGGCCCATTAGATAAGGCACTGGTCTATTAGAGATTTAGGGCATCTCAGGGGATCTTTCAATCATCTTTCAAATCATTCCATTCAGTCCCACCCTTTCCCTTTCTTGTTGTTAGGATAGGTGTCTGGCTTTCAATCTCATTCCATGCAAGTAGGGCTATTGCATGAGACTTTCTATCATTGGGGTACAGGATACCTATAGGAGATTGAATGATATTCCACATTAAACTATCTGTAGGCCTTTGGTTTTGTCATGAGGTATCTTGAATGTGCAGATAAGGCAATACCTGCCTGAGTGAATGTGGAGCTCAAAGAAGAAGGAGGATTTCTCTTTATCCTCATCAATTGGTTTGTTTTTCTTGTCAAGCTTGAGTGCCTAATCTGAGTCTAAGCCCAACTAGTTGATTCAAGCTTGGTCCTACAAGGAAAAGAGCCAATAGGTGGAGTGCTGCCATGGGTGGAAGTTTACAGTGTGATCTATCCTATGCCACTTTCAAGATTGATGATCAATTTGTCAAGATTGAACGAGAGCCAAGAGTATGCCACATGATTGAGAGAAATATTGATAATGAAACTACATGTTTTATGGATACTGATATTAATGCTTTTAGGGTAAAGATCCCTATATTTGAGAATGAACCTATTTTGTCACCTATCTCTGATGAGGTAAGTGCTGATTCTGTGAGGGGTGATTTGTGGGTAATGTACTTTGATGGTGCAAATTGCAAAGATGGAGTAGGAGCAGGTATTTTACTTATTTCTCCTGATGGAAATACCTACAAATTTTCTTTCACATTGAATTTATTTTTTACCAACAATATAGCAGAATATGAGGCTTTGTTGTTAGGATTGAGGTTGGCATAAAAGCATGGTATTAAGTGTTTAAGTGTTGTTGGTGATTTTGAGTTGGTAGTGTCCCAAGTCAAGTCAATATATGCTTCCAAGAACAAGAGGTTGAAACAATATAGGAATACAGTTTGGGATTTGATTGAACATTTTGATGCCTTCAATATTGAGTGGAAGGATAGGAGTAACAACAAGATGGCTGACTTGTTAGCCAATATTGCAATCAATCCCACTGATATTACATTTTTTGGTATCTCTAAAGTTGAAATTCAGGCTAGGCCTAGCATACCAGATAATATTGAGAATTGGCAAGTTTTTGATGATGATAATGATATCTTGAAGTTTATGGGTTGTGAGGATCAATATCATGGTTAGGAATTTGATTGTTTAGCCTTGGTTGAGTCAGTAGAAGGAAGGGAGGTTGTCTTTGGTAATGAGGTCATTCAGCTTAGAACTAACAAGGTGCCCAAGGGGCTTGTTGGAGACTGTCTTTGATAACCAGGATAGAGTTCAAAAGAATATCAAAAGAAAAGATCATGCTGATTTAGAGGAGATAAATCTTGGAACACATGAGGCACCTAAGAAGGTATACATTGGTAGAGATATATCTCAAAAGGTAAAGAAATCTTTGATCGAATTATTGAGAAAATTTAGGCATGGTTTTGCATGGTCATGTGATGACCTAAAGGTTTATAGAGAAGATTTGTTTCAGCATATTATTTCATTGAAAGAATATGCTAAACCTTTCTGGCAAAAACAAAGGCCTATTAATCCTACTTTGGCACCCAAGATGCAAGAAGAGTTAATGAAGTTGAGAGATGCTAGCATTATCAAGCCTATAAGGCATTCTTCTTGGGTGTCAAACCTTGTTCCTATGAGAAAAAAGAATGGTGACATCAGGCTTTGTGTGGACTTCAGGAATTTGAACATTAGCTCATTAAAGGATAATTATTGTCTGCCCAATATGGAAGCTATGTTGCAGAGGGTAACCAGATCAGAATTAATGTCTATGATGGATGGTTTCTCTGGTTACAATCAGGTCATTGTAAAAGAATCAGAATAGTTCAAGACAACTTTCACAACACCTTGGGGGACATATGTTTATGTGAGAATGCCTTTTGGCCTCACAAATGCTGGTGCTACTTTTCAGAGGGCAATGGATGTTGCCTTTTCATATTTTATTAATGATTTCCTTGTTGTATATCAAGATGATCTAACTGCCTATTCCAAGGAGGAAGAAGACCATTGCACTCATTTAGAAAGAATATTTATGAGGGCCTTGGAATTTGTCATTTCTTTGAACCCAAGGAAATATTCTTTTGGTGTCATTGAAGGTAAGTTGCTTGGCCACTTAGTTGGAAAGCAAGGAGTGAGAATTGACCCTGAGAGGGTAACAACCATTGATAAAATTTAGAGACCAAAGAATGTTAAAGGAATTTAGTCCTTCTTTGGTTAGGTCAATTTCTTGAGGAGGTTTGTGACAAATTTTGCAGAGGTTACTAGACCTATTTCTAAGATGTTGAAGAAGGGATCTGTAATCAATTGGGAGGGTGAGCCTGATGAGGCTTTCAAAAATATCAAGAAGGCTATCAAAGATGCACCAGTGCTTAAGGCACCTGATTATAATGTCCCAATGCATATCTTTTCCTTTGCATCTTTTCACACTATTGCTACAGTTTTGTTACAAAAGAATAAGGATGGTTTTGAGCAGCCCATTGCATTTTTCAGTAAATCTTTGCAGGTTGTAGAATTGAAGTATGACATAAATGAAAAACAAGCATATGCACTTGTGAAGGCAGTCAAGGCTTTTAGGTGTTACTTGATGGGAGCAGTTGTGATTGCTTTTGTGCCAAGTGCAGCTGTGAAGGATATTTTCTCATAGCAGGAGGTGTCTGGGAGAAGATGTAGATGGATCAATAGGATCCAAGAATTCAATGTTGAGGTCTAGATTACTAAGTTGGTTAGAGGACAAGGATTGGAAAAACTGATGGCCCAATCCAATCTTGATGCAAATCAGGTAAATCATTCTGAAATTGATTATACATGTGATATGGATGATTGTATCTGGTATCAGGATATCATCTATTACTTGAGAAACATGAAATGTCCAGATAATATGAATGATAATTAGAGAAGGACATTGAAATTATAGGCCATCAAGTATGTAATTGTGAAATGTAAATTGTATAGAAAGAATTTGGATTGCATACTGTTGAAGTGTGTAGATGAAGATCAGACTAACAAGTTTTTTGAAATAAATGCATGAGGGAGTTTGTGGTGGGCATTATATGGGTAAAAAAACTGCTCATAAGATCTTGAGAGAAGGATTCTGGTGGCCCACAATCTTCAAGGATGCAGAACAGTTGGTGAGGATGTGTGATGCTTGTCAAAGGTTCTCTGGTAAGCTTAAATTTTTAGGAAATGTGCCATTAAAACCAGTAGAAGTTCAGGCTCCTTTCCAACAATGGGGAATTGATTTCATAGGGGAGATACCAAACAAGTCAAGTGGAGGACACTCACGGATCTTAGTTGCCACTGATTACTTTACAAAGTGGGTAGAAGCTATACCTATAAGAAATGCAACTAGTAGGGTGGTAATTGATTTTATGATGAATAATATTATTACAAGGTTTGGGTGCCCTGAGAGAATAGTAAGTGATAATGCTATGTGCTTCAGGTCTGCTGAATATAAGGACTTTTGCAAAGGTTTGGGAATTCAGATTTTTAATTCCTCACTTTATCATCCACAAGGAAATGGTTAGGCAGAATCTACTAATAAGAGTTTGATTAAAATATTAAAGAGAATTCTTGAAAGGAATAAGAGGGCATGGAATTCAAAGCTGCCATTAGCTCTATGGGTTGATAGGGTAACTGTGAAGAGGGCAATTGGTTGTGCACCATTTGACCTAGTATATGGAATTCATGCAAGAATGCCTCAGAATAACTTATTGGAAATGTATAAATTTGTTCAGCTATATGACGATGACATAGATGATGAGATGTAGTTGAGAATTGAGGACCTCATTAGGTTGGATGAGACTAGAAGAGAATCAGTTGCAAGGAATGCCAAATTGCAATTGCAGGTTAAGAATTTATATGATAAGAAGACTGTTGACAGAAAGTTTGAGCTTGGTGATTTGGTGTTAGTTTGGAATGCCAGACTGGAGGATAAGGGGAAACATGGTAAATTTGATCCCATCTGGCTAGGGCCATATCTAATTCATGAGAAATGGGACCAAGATTCATATATTGTGAAAGAATTAAATGGTGATATTCAGGAATTGCCAGTTCATGGACAATTCTTGAAGAAATAATTCAATTGAGGTATTCTATTTTCCATGAATAGTAGTTAGGTTTGTATATATTGTAGATTCTGTAAATAAGCTGCTTGCCCCTGCCCTGTTTTGTCCTGGTCTGTCAGTTTTTGGTCCTGTTGCCTGTTCTGCCTTACTTTTTCCCTGTTGTCTGCAATTTTTCCAGTGGGATGGTCTGCTTTAAACTAGTGATTCTAAGCCCTTGCTATGCCTACAAGAGGCATACATCCCTAGGTAGAGCCACTGTTAGCACGTGCAAAATTTTTCATGACCCTGACATCTTTCCCCTGGTCTCTGTGTCATTTTTCATGTTTCTGGCTAGGAGCCCTTAGCAAAAAATTCAAAAACTAGCCATTACATGCAAAAACCCTTTGAAAACCCTGGCCTTATTCTATTTTGATGTTACTTTTCACAGGTCTCTTAAGGGTCCTAATATGCACGTGCTTTATATTTTGGTTGGCCCCAGTGTTAACTTTTCCTAAGTCTCTACCCCTGGCAAATTTAATATTTTTCCTATGTTTTGGCTTGCTTTATTTCCTGGGCCCAGTCTCTGACACCATCTCAATCTAATGGTTGTCATTAAAGCACATGAAGTTTGTCAGACCTATGCAAAATCATGACGGCTATTGATCTTATCTTTCTGACATGACGTTTCAAATTGTGGGTCCAGGGTGACACCTAAGCACAGTTGGTGGTTCCTCATTGGCTGATGGATTTAATGAAGTGGCATCAGTGGGCCTAGGTGGGGTCATGTTGTTAGTTTCTTGAGGATCGTGTGGTTGTCACATGATCACCTGGAATATTCCATTCCCTTACAATCATGCGACGACCGCTAATTTCAAATCTTTCCTGGATGTATCAGTGGGACCTGGTTGCTGGTGTGTCTCTCAGAGAGCTCCTGATGTGTCAGAGCATCGATGACTGGTGTATGTTTTGAAGGATTTTTTCTAACACATGCGATGATGCACCATCCATCTGATCTTCTAGGTGAGATTTATCTCTTTGTGGGTCCAATGACACATTGGTACAATTGGCAGTTTGTGATTGGTCCATGGGTAAACAACTCAGCATGTGTTAGTGGGACCTAATTTTCTGATAGGTCAGAGGGTCCTGACATCCGTAATCCATCCAATGATGGGCTTAAGTTCTCATGGAATCTATTAGACCTATGAGATTTTACACCAGCCATTGATCTCATTTGTCTCGAACGTATCTTTGGTGGTGGTCCCAGTGTCAGATGGAGCTGATTCAGAGTGTTTTGACTGGTCTGTGTGTTGCTGACTATTTTGTGTCAATGGGGCTGGTTTTCTTTTAAGTAGGGTAAGATTATTAATTGATGAATGGTTTATGTTCTGATAGAATCTTGGGGGTCTATGAGATTATAAGACGGCTGTTGATCTTCTTGTGCAGGCCCAGTTAGGTTTCCTGGTGTTCTTGGCAGAATGGATAAAATGTAGCAGTTCTAATTTTTTTTTCAAGTGTTCACTGGTTCACATGATGCTTTAGTGGAGGTCTTGTAGACTTAGTGATTTGGCGAATAGTGGTCGTGTAATCACTAAATAGTTTAGCGGTGCTCTCAAAGTTTTCACAAATGGGTGAAGGGTCTTTCAGTCACGTATTCGCCAAGTTTTTATAAAGTAAAACCATAACCTGCAAAAAGGAATAATCGGATGGCCATGACTTAAAGTTGATCGAGGTTTAAATTTTTATCATCGATTTGTTGTAGGCAACATGAATGTGACCATTTAAATTCAAATTTGAATTTTTTGAGGGTTTCCAGCAATAGAATTGACTGAATTTCAATATAGAAGTGATTGGAGCTGTTAAGAAGTAATTTGTTTGCCGTTACAGTGTGGTCTAGGGTGTGATGATCACTTGCAGGGGTCTGTACCATGTAAGGAATGAATAAGGAATGGCTCGAGGCGTGTTGCAGGGAGGTTGATTTGACTTGTTTTCATGGTGGATTTGTGATCTTCTATACACTGTTCTAAGAATTATCATTATTGGAGATCATCTTTGATCTGTTTCTATGAGATTGCTTGGTTTCCTGCTGCTGCAATAAATTATGATATAATTTTTGGTTGGTTGGGCAGTTGAAACCCTAACCCTTACCCTAACTGTCTGAAGCTTGTTGCATCCTAACCTATTTAGGATTCCAAGGCAGCTAGCGGTATAAATGGTTGAAGTTTTGGTTTTGTAAGGGTTCCTTCTTCTGTAATTTTGAGGAGAACTGATTCCATGAAGGGTCCTTTTCCTGTAGATTTTCTCTACTTCTCTGCATATAGGGTGGTCTTCCTTCCCTTGTTGGTTCAGGGAATGTGATACATGTTGTAATTGATGTGTCTTATGTATGCGGATTCATTATATTCTTGCTATTACTAAGCTATCTCCATTTGAATTCTAAATTCATTAATCATACATCAATGGTGTTTGATTTTTCTATTTGCATTGCCTATGTGTTTGCAAGTGGAGTTGTCTTCGTAGAGATAACTGGTTTAGGATTAGTTTTCATGTATGTATGAGTTGAGGTATCAAAGATATGTCATGCTTGTCTTCCAGTGGATGCTGGTTAATGTATTATCTGTTTATAGGTCTCTTCTAAGGGGAGGGTTAAAATCTTTTGAATGGGTAATAACATACTTGGATACACAAGTGGGTTGTTAAAGTGAGGTTTGGTCATGGTGTGTGATTGATGTTAGGCATCGACACATTGAGTACATTGTCTTCTTGTTTCATAGCTGTCTATTGCAATAGGGTATTTGACTCTGTGGCCCATTGGATAAGGCACTGGTCTATCAGGGACTTAGGACATCTTAGGGGTCCTTCAACCCATTTTCAAATGATTTACTTTTAGTTCCACCCTTTCCCTTTCATGTTGTTAGTATAGGTCTCTGGTTTTCAGATTCACTCTATGCAAGTAGGGCGATTGCATGAGATCTTGGTTTCATTGAGGTACAGGATACCTATAGGGGTTTGAAGACCATTCCACAATAATCTATCTGTAGGCCTATTATTTGTCATGAGGTGTCTTGAGTGTGCAGATAAGGTAATACCCACCTGAGTGATGTGGAGCTCAAAGAAGAAGGAGAATGTTCTCTATCCTCATCAATTGGTTCTGTTTCTCTTGTGAAACTTGAGTGCCTAATTTGAGGATCAAGCCCACCTTTTGATTCAAGTTTGGTCTTGCAAGGAAAAGCAACCAACACTCTCAGCTAGAGCTATTAAGCCTATAACCTTGCTAGTAAACCACACAATGGGAGATTCAAAGAGACAAGGCCAAGAATGCCAATATCTTCAAGAATCAAGATGAAAATGCAATGCAATCCTATGCTAGAATGAAGATGCAAGAATGTAAACTAAGCTATGGAAATGAAAGTATTACAAGCCTTACTAATTAAGCTAGGTGAGTTAAGCTAGAATATGAAAGCAAAGTAAACTAGAATGCCATGAAAGCTAAGCTATGATGCAAGAATGAAAGCTAGAATGCAAGAAGATCTCCAAATTAGCTCCAAAGTCACCAAGAAATCTTACAGCATAATATTAGTATAAAAGAATTGGGATCCTAGAATGGGAAGAGAGCTCTTCTTTTATAGAAAGTGAGAATCAATAGACGATGGAGATTAAGAGGCAAAAGATGTGATCAAGGGTGGAGTTTGAAAAGGGATCAATCCATGTGCACAAATCTCCTCCAATGAGAAAGAAGTGTTGACTTTTGAGACTCATGTGAGACAAAAAGGCCTTTTCTCCTTTTTATAAAATAAGAATAATGCTTTATTTGTGCAACTTAGGATAAGAGGAAAGTGGGGGCTTTTTATTTAATAAAAGGGGAGGGAATTCCTTTTGAATAAATAAAGACTTAGGATAAAATGGTTAGCCCATGGAATATAATCAAATAAATGATAGAATTAGGATTTGATCAAGAAAATTGATTTAATTTGGAAAATATTGATTTAGGAAATTGATAAATTGAAGAATGGGGCCCAAAGTCTAGGCGACCATTTTAGGGTGCATACATTTGCCCCTCTTTGACTAATGTGAGATAGATTTGGGATCACATGTAGTCAAAGAATGGAATTGAAGTGTGAAATCGATTTGGGATTAAAAACAACCCAGACATGTGTTTGATGGATGGGAACACATCAGGACAAAGATAAGCTGATTGAAAAAGACAAGGCCAACACCCCTATAAATAGGTGATTGTCAAGTCTCAAATAAGAGATAAGAATCTCAAGGTTTGATTGATAAGCTGAATCAAGGATTGAAGTTTGATAGGTACTACCCCCTCGTGATCGAAATCAAAATGTGATAGAGGAGAAATAGTAAATTGATAAATTTGATCAAATCACTAGAAATCATAATCGAAGGTGAAAGAAAAAAACCATCAAGCAGTGAAGATATGCCCCAGTTTGACTAGGTTTGACTGAGAAAGATATAGGATAAAAATGAAGTCAAACCTTTGAGAGATGAAGCGAATGAAAATGAATGAAAGACTAGGAGATTGAAAGAGATGGGGATAAAGAAATCAAGATGTCCCAGCGAAGATCGAAGGATCAGGCCTCAAATGGTCAGCCAACTGTGTAGAAGAAAGAAATTTTGAAATGTGATTTTGACTATCAAGATGAACTCAAATTTTGATTTTGATTTTGAAAATGGATTCAGGACATCAAAATTAGCCAAGGGTGCAATTTTTGTGCAATTCCGAGGTGTTTTGAAATTAAGGTAAAAAAGTCAAAATGCTATATAAAGTGCTAAAAATGTCATTTTCAAATTCATGTCTTATTGTGATTTTGAGAACTTTGAGAGATTAGAGAGAGAAAATGGCCCAGCAAGCAATGATTCTGATCCATAGACATCGATTTGAGTGCGGTTAGTTGCACAACTGGCCTCCTCACTATGGTGCCCTGGTAAGTTTTCAGAAAAACTCACCTTTTGAGTCATTTATGAGCTATTTATTGCATTTTAAAACATGTTTTTATTATTATTTTTGAATATTTCAAATTTTAGTCATGCGATAGATTGTACAATAGATTTAAAGTATCACACAACTTTGATACTCTATATCATGTGATAGTTCAAGGGTCCATAAAGTATCGCACAACTGTTCAATCTAGTATCACACAATACTGGATGAAACATCGTGCAATCCTGTGCGAACTATCATATAGGAAAAGAGTATCGCACTGCTATTGAGGAAAATATTGCATGATACAATACCAAAAAATAGTATCGCACCAGTGTAATAAGAAATATCACATGTTTTAAATTTGAACAATATGACATGGGTCTAGACAATTTTTTTTGTGTTTAAGATTCTTTGTATTGATTGTAGTCATCCATCATGATATGTTCTGACATCTAGTTTGGGGTTATGGCTTGTAGGAGGCTTTTTCAACATTGATTATTAGAGCGCTGAGAGTGACTGAGCTACATTGTGTCAGGGATTTGGATGATCCTGGGAGAGATGACTTGATCAACATGGGATTCGGGTACTTGTTAGATATGCCCCATATTCGGGCAAATCATGGGTTATTGACTGTGTTGGCTTAGAGATGACACAGTGAGCACAACACTTTTCATCTTCTGACTAGAGAGGCAATGATCTCATTAGAGGACATCTATTAGATCCTCTAGATACCTAGCCATGGTGATCCAGTGAGTATAATCATGTTTCTAAATGTGCATAGATGTAAAGTTTCCATATGATAAAAACTGACATGATTTTTCTATTGACATAGGTATATTATGATCAAGATCCGACTGAGGGGAAACAAGCCATCTAGGACATGTTCCAGGATGTGACCATCATTGATAGACACCTCAGTTGGGACTAGCTGATGGAGGAGTATGGTCACGATTACCCGGTTCCATGCATAATGTGCTTGATAGTTGCATAGACCCTTATCACTGACAAGAGCCAGAGAGGGTTCCCATTGGGCTAGGGTAGATTGGTTGCTGATTTGATAGCAGACCCTCGACAGATGGCATGGGCCCCAGCTATCCTAGCTAATATGTACCATGAGCTCCATGAGATAGTCTACAAGGATAGCAGGACATGGACATGTGGTGCTGTTCTAGCACAGGTATGGGCATGGGAGCACATCACCATTGTGCACCCATATGTGTAGCCTAGGGAGTAGAGATGCCCCTACATATACATATATATGGGATTCATCAGACAGCCCCATAGCGGAGACCTCACATACTATAGGAGGCTCCTAGACAAGCTCACAACTTTTGAGTGGAGACCATATAGGGCCTGTGAGTAGTGGAGCGACCGAGAGCGGGAGCTTGGGTATATGCTGTGTAGCTGGCCACTATTAGGATGCCACTCTAAGATAGTTGAGAGATTTGTGATCACTCGAGTCTGGAGATAGTTTGGACGATAGCAGAGGGTGGCAGTCGAGATGACCACTTATGCTAGGGCCAGGGATGAGGAGGGACAGGGATGGTTGCTGATGCTAGACTACTAGTAGGAAGCATAGGAGACTGTAGGTATACGCATGGAGCCATGGGATTACCTTCTAGATATGGTGGATGCAGGTGTAGATGTAGCCTATAGGGCAGAGCAGCAGAGACAACCATTCCCATGTTTTACTGTTCCAGATGCACATCCTTCAACATAGGGTGGTGATGGGAGTGAAGGGGATGGGGGAGATGGAGGAGGGAGGATGAGAGAGAGAGGATAGGGATCGAGATCAAGTGGCTAGAGATAGTCATGGAGATAGGTGTCAAATGACAAGGAGGAGGAGGATGTGTCCAAACTAGTTCACCGATGGGTGGATGCAGGACAGGATCAACTTGTAGACAGGGGAGGAGGGGAGGATCTCAGGGCTAGAGTGCAGGCCTTAGAGGCCAAGATTCAATAGTTGAAGATCATTATTGCTGTATGAGATTAGCAGTTAGCAAATGCATGAGCTGAGATAGATCGATGGGAGAGGGCAGTACAAGCCGATGCAATAGAGATCCGAAGAGAGGTGACACAAGCGGCCTATTATCATGGTCTATATATAGCAGTCATCCCTGTAGCATAGAGAGAAGCACTATAATTTGAGAGGGTAGGAAGATCTGATGTGGTACCAAATAGAGTGATAACACCACCTCCACCACCACCATGTGATGGGGAGAGTCAGACTTAGGTCTAGGTTTAGATGTATAGAGTCATATCTTGGGACATCATCTAGATTTTGGATCCCACATTGTACTTTGTATCATGACACACACACACACACACACACACACACACATATATATGAGATTTACTAGATTTGCAAAGTATCTTGTGTATTTGTCCCACTTGTGATGGATGTTTCAGTTTTATTGTCTTGTTATATTGCTCAAAATGTATGATATATTCTTATAAATGCTCATGTATAATCTCTCTCATAGATGTATGTTTAGTTCTCATGTTATGATTATAGACTCATGTTTCTAGAAAATGATCTCTTTGATATAGATATGATGATAAGATTAACCCCTTGCGATGATAGGAAAATGATGCGATGTAATAGACAAGAAGTGAAAGACATGATCAAGAAGAAGTGAAAGATGAGCGCAGTTGACCAACAAGTCCACGAAAGATGAAAGGAGAGCTCTTTCCATATTCAAGATGCAAAAATAATCTAACATGAACCTAAGAATGCAAGCTACTACGAAAAGTGGTTTACTTGCAAGGTCACAAAGCTATTAGACTCTAATATTCATCATCAGGCTTTATTGGTAGCATCGCAAGATCATACAATACACACTAGTATAACTATGTGAATCTGAATATGATCTATATCAAATAGGTATGTGGGAATCCCACCTAAGCATCAAAGACATATAGGTCAAGATGACTAGTGTAGTGAGGTTCCCTAAGTTTGGTATAGCAAGATTATGCTCGCATCGAGACACAAGAAAGTCAAGATGACTATAAACATGCACTTGCAAAAAAAAGAGTCAAGGATAATACATTGTAGATCCTAGTGTCAAGTGGAACAAACATAAATGCTCATGACAGTTAAGATCAACAAAATATACCCACAAGTAGAAAACAAATAAAACATTTTCTTGTGCCCCTAGTCTTCTAGCTCAGCATCATTGAAAACATTTAGGGAGAGAACACTCATCAAAGAAATCATCATAGATAGCACACAAAGAAATAAAGTCAAGCAAATCTTGGCGAGTCAAGTGTTTAAGTGCGTGTGTGTAGGTCATAGAATTAAACTTTGAGTATCGCATCTACCAATGGAAAATATTATATCATGGTAGACCGTGGGTAGGATATCTGATAAGTGTGAAGAAACACTTGACGCTGGGAAAGTGTTGAAAAACATAGTTAGGGTGGTGTTGAAAAACACCATTTGCAAGATGTCCTAAAGATTAACGCATCCAAGAGACCAAAGCTAACATAGTTATGCCCCCTAGACAAAGATAGAGACCAATTCCAAACCAAGAAAACAAGGACAAGGCATGATGGAGAAAGGCTAAGTGTCAAGGACGTGTGCTAAGAAACAAGGGTGCAAAGGCCTCAAGTAGCGCCTGTTTCCAGGTTTTCACCACTTGACAGTTTTTTTGATTTTTTCAATTTTTTTTGTATTTTTGCTACCAAGGTGCCCATTTCCAAGTTTTTACCAAGGCATTTTTTTAATTTTTTGCAATTTTTTTGCAATTTTTTTGCATTTTTTTAGGACTTTATATGCTTTTTAGGATTTTTTCAGCATCATATATGAATTTTTTTGGAATTTTTTTCAGGATCAATAAATATGTACAAAGGATGCCCCCAGACAGAACATGCATCATGGATAGAACTTCTTTAGGTGCAAGACATTGATAGGATCAAGGAGCTGTTCTCCCTCTGTAGTAGATAACAAATAAGCACCTGTCCCAAAAGCTACAGTAATGATATAAAGTCCAAGCCAATTAGGTTCAAATTTTCCCTTTTGATCTCTATGTTGTTGGTTCTTAGTATTTTCACGTAGGACAAGATCTCCCACTTGGAATTCTCTAGGGCGAACCTTTTTGTTGAAAGCTTTGGACATGTGCTTTTGATAGACCCTCATATGGTCAAATGATGCTTTTCATTTCTCATCAAGAAGTTCTAACTCTTGGAGTCTCATGGCATGGTAGTCTTCATCTATCACTAGACCTTTGAGGGAAACTCTAAGTGAAAGAATCTCAACCTCTAAAGGTAACATTGCTTTAGCACCATAGGTAAGGGAAAAAGGAGTAGCCCCTATAGGAGTACGAATACTCGTTCGATAGGCCCACAAGGCTGGATTTATCTATAAATGCTAATCTCTACCATTCTTATGAACTGTTCTATGGAGAATTTTAAGAATGGTTTTATTCAAAGCCTTTGCTTGACCATTTCCTTGTGGGAAGTAAATGGAGGACCAATGATGTTTAATCTTGAATTGTTTGCAGAGTTTCTTAAGGTCCTTATTTTTGAATTGACCTCCATTTTTAGTGATGATCTCAGAAGGTATGCCATATCAATAGATGATATGGTTTAGGATGAAAAGAGAAACTATCTTGTCCGAGGCAATAGAAAGGGGAACAAATTCTACCCATTTAGTAGAGTAGTCAGTAGCAGTGATGATAAATTTGTGTCCACCCGATGATTTGGGATGAATCTGCCCAACAAGGTCAAAGGCCCAGCACTAAAATGGCCAGTGAGATATAGAAGGAATAAGCTCCCTGCCTGGAGTATGTATCAGGTGACCATATTTTTGACACTTTTCACAGGATTTTGCAAAAGCTACTACATCCATCTACATGGTAGGCCAATAGTATCCCACCCTAAGCAACCTTCAGGCCATGGCAAGACCATTGGAATGTCCCCCATAGATGCCCTTGTGAATGTCAACTAATGCTTGATCGAATTCCTCCTTTTCTAAGCATCTAAGAATTGTCCCACCTAGACCCCTCCTATACAAATCACTAGAGATAAGGGTATGGCAAGAGGCATTTTGGGTAAGGTTTCATCGTTCAGAGTAGTTAAAGGTATAGGGGATAATGCCATCATGAAGGTATGAGTAATGACACCATATCGAGATGAGTCATGACCAACAAGGGTACAAATGACATGGCTTTCTTGGGAGTCATAGATAGGATAATGTAGCTCTTCCACCAGGAATTCAAATCTGGACTCATGCTGCTCTAACTGGAGAAGTGAAGCAAGTGTAGCCATAGCATCAACTGCTTTATTTTCTACTCTAGGGATTTGCTAAAATGTAACGAATGTGAAGTACCATCTCAATGAATCAACCATTTTCTTGTAAGGTACCAGTTTTTCATCTTTTATTTGATATTCTTCATTAACTTGGTTGATTATCAGCTGTGAATCCCCATATATATGTAGCTCCTGTGATTCTCCATTCTATAGCCATTTTGAGCCCATTTGTCAAAGCTTCATACTCTACAATGTTGTTTGTACATGGGAACAATAGTTTGTATGACTTAGGAATCGTGTAACCATTAGGAGAAACAAACAACACTCCAACTCCTGAGCCATTTTGCATAAAAGAGCCATCAAAGGACATCTTCCATGTTCTCCCAGTCATGTACATAAGGTGCTCATCTGGAAAGGCAACTTGAATAGGCACACTATCTTGACTTGGAAGTCAACCAATTGATTTGCAATGGCTTGTCCTTTTATAGCTTTATGCTCAACGTATTCTATGTCAAATTCTGAAAGAATCATCATCCATTTAGCAACTCTACTTGTGAGGGAAATCTTACCGAGAAAATACTTGAGAGGATCAATTTTTGCTATGAGGTGTATTGTGTGCGCAAGCATGTAATGTCACAACTTTTGGGAAGCAAACACCATTGCAAGGCAAGATTTTTCAATAGTGGTGTAGTTAACCTCATATTGAACAAGAGTTTGATTGATGTAATATATGGCTCTTTCTTTCCCATTTTCATCAAGTTGAGCTAGTAATGCCCCCAAGGAAGATTCTATTGCTGAAACATATAGAATGAGTGGTTTTCCTAGGATAGGAGGCATTAGAATAGGAGGATTTTCCAAATATTGTTTGATTTGGTCCATGCTTTTCTGACAATCCTCATTCCAGATGCATTTAACTCCCTTATGCAAGTTCTTATTGAGAGGTTGAGCTCTATCTGCCAGTTGTGAAATGAACCTCCTTATAGATTGAAGGCATCCTTGAAGACTCCTCATTTGACTGATGTTTTTAGGAGGTGGCATATCCATGATTGCTTGGACCTTTTTAGGGTCAACCTCTATTCCCTTTGCTAAAATAATGAACCCTAGAAGTTTTCCAGAGGTAACACCAAATGCACACTTTTTTGGATTTAATCTGAGTTGGAACTATTCCATGCAATCTAGAATGACTTCCAAATCACCTAAGTGTGTATTTATTTTTTTAGATTTAGCCAAGGTGTCATCCACATAATCTTCCATATTCTTATGCATCATGTCATGAAAGATAGTTGTCATAGCTCGTTGGTATGTAGGTCCTACATTCTTTAATCCAAATGGCATAATGTTCCAGCAATAGGTACCCCATGCGCAAGTGAATGTAGTCTTTTCCTGGTCTTCAGGAGCTATCTTGATCTGATTATATCTAGAAAAACCATCCATCAATGAATAGATCTCATAACCCATGGTCATGTCCACTATCATGTCTATGTTTGGGAGTGGAAAATCATCCTTTGGGCATGCTCTATTGAGATCTCTAAAGTCTGTGTAGATGTGAATAGATTTGTCATGTTTTGAAACTAGTTCAATATTTGAGATCCATTTGGCATAATCAATAGCTCTTATGAATCCTGCACTGAGGAGTTTTTCTAATTCTACTTTGACTAAAAGAGCTATATGAGGATGCATTTTTCTCAATTTTTGTTTGATTGGTTTCACGCCTGGAGCTATGGATAAGTGATGCATAATGAGATTAGTGTCCAATCCTGGCATATCTAAGTAAGTTCAAGAAAAATTAATCTTCTTCCTCTATAAGAACTTGGTCTATGCTTCCTTTTCTAGAGGTGACAAGGACTGAGCCAAGTGCACTATTTGCGGAGCTTCATCTGTTCCCAAGTTGACTGATTGAGTTGGCTCAATGAGCATTGAAGATCTATCTTGAAAGTAACTTGGGAGATGATCAAGTACCTCATTCTTAGGCACCTTAGAGAGCTTTTCACCTTTGGATACATCATTTATTTTTACTATTTTTAGTTCTAACACCGCCACACAGTGGTTTTCACCATCATAACTCTTATTCTTTTTTTCTTTTCTTTTTATTTTTTGACTAAGGTACTTGATCTCGGGCTTTGTCATGCTTGTAGCTGGTTCACTGGTGGAAGAGGCTACAGGTTCAATTGCATTTAGGTAACAAGTTATCTCATAGTTATTTTGGAATGTTAAGAGCTCAGGCTCTTGGGCATGCTCTATTGAGATCTCTAAAGTCTGTGTAGATGTGAATGGATTTGTCATGTTTTGAAACTAGTACAATATTTGAGATCCATTTGGCATAATCAATAGCTCTTATGAATCCTGCACTGAGGATTTTTTCTAATTCTACTTTGACTAAAAGAGCTATATGAGGATGCATTTTTCTCAATTTTTGTTTGATTGGTTTCACGCCTGGAGCTATGGATAAGTGATGCATAATGAGATTAGTGTCCAATCCTGGCATATCTAAGTAAGTTCAAGCAAAATTAATCTTCTTCCTCTATAAGAACTTGGTCTATGCTTCCTTTTCTAGAGGTGACAAGGACTGATCCAAGTGCACTATCTGCGGAGCTTCCTCTGTTCCCAAGTTGACTGATTGAGTTGGCTCAATGAGCATTGAAGATCTATCTTGAAAGTAACTTGGGAGATGATCAAGTACCTCATTCTTAGGCACCTCAGAGAGGTTTTCACCTTTGGATACATCATTTATTTTTACTATTTTTAGTTCTAACACCGCCACACAGTGGTTTTCACCATCATAACTCTTATTCTTTTTTTCTTTTCTTTTTATTTTTTGACTAAGGTACTTGATGTCAGGCTTTGTCATGCTTGTAGCTGGTTCACTGGTGGAAGAGACTACAGGTTCAATTGCATTCAGGTAACAAGTTATCTCATAGTTATTTTGGAATGTTAAGAGCTTAGGCTCTTGGGCATGCTCTATTGAGATCTCTAAAGTCTGTGTAGATGTGAATGGATTTGTCATGTTTTGAAACTAGTACAATATTTGAGATCCATTCGGCATAATCAATAGCTCTTATGAATCCTACACTAAGGAGTTTTTCTAATTCTACTTTGACTAAAAGAGCTATATGAGGATGCATTTTTCTCAATTTTTGTTTGATTGGTTTCACGCCTGGAGCTATGGATAAGTGATGCATAATGAGATTAGTGTCCAATCCTGGCATATCTAAGTAAGTTCAAGCAACATTAATCTTCTTCCTCTATAAGAACTTGGTGTATGCTTCCTTTTCTAGAGGTGACAAGGACTGATCCAAGTGCACTATCTGCGGAGCTTCATCTGTTCCCAAGTTGACTGATTGAGTTGGTTCAATGAGCATTGAAGATCTATCTTGAAAGTAACTTGGGAGATGATCAAGTACCTCATTCTTAGGCACCTCAGAGAGGTTTTCACCTTTGTATACATCATTTATTTTTACTATTTTTAGTTCTAACACCGCCACACAGTGGTTTTCACCATCATAACTCTTATTCTTTTTTTCTTTTCTTTTTATTTTTTGACTAAGGTACTTGATGTCGGGATTTTTCATGCTTGTAGCTAGTTCATTGGTGGAAGAGACTACAGGTTCAATTGCATTCAGGTAACAAGTTATCTCATAGTTATTTTGGAATGTTAAGAGCTCAGGCTCTTGATAATGTTGGGACCAATCAATGAGGTGAGGATGGGTAAGAGGTAGGTCAATGGAAGATTCAAGATTGTGGATACAAATGGCATTATCTCTGGTGATTGAAGAGTTGGAGTCTATCAAGTATCCTTCTAAGTTATCCAAATCAAGATTCATCCTACCAAGTGAAGAATCATCCACTAAAGTGACCTGTGGATTCAAATCTGCAAATCCTACACGTGACTCGTTAGCTACCTCGGGATGAGAACTATAAGTATGAATGACATCAACATTCATATCGACTGTGGAAGAGTCAGAGAGAGACTCCCACTCATACTCGTGTGAATCTGTATCTGAATCCCGATTGGGATGTTTACACTATGCATGTTTTCAACGTCTTGAGGTGGAGGCTCTAATATCACCAAGGGTGACACCTTCTCGAGCACCATTTGTGTATTGATGTTCTTGAATAGGATCTTCAACATTGGATTCTTCTTGTTCTAGGCTTGAAATTGTTGTATGGGAAACTGGATTGTTTGAATCTCCCCAAAGGAGATTGGTGGAAGGGACCCAATATTCACACCTATCTTGTTGATTTGTCAAATTTGGCATGTATCTCGACTCATCTTCACTATAAAACTCATCAGGGATAGGATTAGTTTTATTTTCATGACTTTCAAACCCTAGGCCAACCATCTTCTTAGACTTGCATCCAAAAAGAGCATGATTGAGAGGTTCAGCCCTAGCATCTAGTCTATGACTGAGAGGACCATGTCCTGGATAGCTCATATTTTTGACAAAGCTATACCCTCTTCCATATGCCTTAGGAGAGGGAGAGAAGTTCTCATTTTGCATGTACTTATCTTCTCTATAAGTCTAGTCCTTAATGGCTGCCTCTTCTTTTTCATCCTGGATAGGAACCCAAGACTCTACAAATGTGCCAAACAAGGTCATGGCCGAAGAGGAGGGTCTCATCTCTTGGGAAGGTTTTCCATAGGACTTGGGTGAAACTGGAAGTTTTGTAAAGGAGTCAAGTTGATACCCCCCCATACCAAGGTCCATTGATTTGAATTTATCTTTGCATTATGCTAGAGTCACATTGAAATCCTCTGCTTCTCTATTGAGGGGAACATTAGTCCCTGCTGAAATGGAATTGACAGATAATGTGCTATCCCTAGGTATACAAATGTCTACTCCATTATAGGGGAACTTAACACATTGGTGGTAGGTGGATGGCATTGCTTGCATCTCATGGATCCATGGCCTACCAAGTAAAATTTTGTATGCAAGAGGACCAACATCAACAATTTGAAACAAAATGTCCTTCTCAACGGGGCCAATCCTGACAGGAAGAACAACCAACCCCTTAGAACTCCTTTCTACCTCATCATAGGCTTTTATTGTGATCTTCTTTTGGGCATCTATGACCTCTTCTGAGCAACCCAATGTTTTCAACAGACTTAAAGAACAAATGTTGAGCCCAACACCCCCATCTATCAACACATGCCTGACATAGGTTTTATGGATCATGACTTCAATGTGAAGGGAAAGATTATGCAGATGGCTCAAAGCTTTGTCAACGTCTTCTAAAAAAGTGAAGTAATGTGGGCTGGCAATATGATTGACCATGCTTTGGAATTGGTCAGCATCTATGTTGGTAGGGACATTTGCTGTGCGCAAGGCATCCTCAAGGACATGCTTATGTCTTGGGGAAAATTCCAAGAGTTCAAAGATTGAGATTTGAGTTGGGGTTCTCTGCAATTGGTCAACAAGATTATAGCTCATTTCAGGGTTAACTGCTGATTTGGTAGTGACATTGTTGGATGCCACTTGCTTTGGTTTACTAGACTGGTTGGAACCAGGACCTATAATAACCATAGGACCTTGGCTTCTTGTGACAACATTAAGAGGTTGGGATGACCTTTGAGAGTGAGGACCCCTTAGCACAACCACATATTCTTCATCAAATATAGGAGGAGAGCCCACATCATAACCATAAGGATCCTTGTCCCTCATCATGTTGACATTTTCCTCCACAACTTCAAGCATATTGACCACATTTTTTGTAGCTACGTAGGTATAGTTAATTTTGGCCTTGCCATTCTTTGGTTTAGAGGTTTCCCCCTTCTTGTATTTAGGCAAAGGCTCCTTGGAAGCCTTGTGATCATCATTAGTGTTCAAACCATCCACCTTAAGTTTTCCACTCTCAATGAGGTCTTGGATAATATGCTTTAGTTTCCAATAATGTTTGATGTCATGTCCAATACCATTGTGGAATTTGTAGAAAGCCTTCTCATCCCACCAATGAGGTTTAACGTTGGGAATATGATGCTTTGTTGGATCTTGAGGATGTGCAAGATTGTTGGCAATGAGCATTTTGAAGACATCCTCATAGGAATCACCAAGCTTTGAAAATTGACGCCTTTCTTTCTTAGGCTTTTCTTGGTACCTTGGATTATGTTCTTGTTGGTTGGATGTGTTGAGCTTCATTGCTTGAACAACGCTAGATAGGTGAAGAACACCTTGATCCTTAGGTTGAGAAGAGTCCACCACTCCATCATTAACCACTTGCTTGTTCTTATTCTAGTGCAAGTTTTTCCCTTTGTCCTTATTAGCATTGTGGTTGTTTTGATCATTGTTGTTGGTCAAAATTCCTTGCTCTTTCAACACATCCTCAATTCTACATGTGGTTTCGACCATGGTGTCAAAGGAGTCAAAGACCATTTTCCTCACTTCATACCGCATCTCAAGAATCAAGTTGCTAATGAGAATGTCAATCTTCTCCTTCTCAGGAATGGTCCTAGAGTATCGAGAACATTGACGTCTCCATCTTTGCAAGAAAACCACAAATGACTCCCCTTGATTTTGTTTCAAGTTACATAGGTCCAACATAGTGACAGATCTTGAAAGATTGTAGGTGAAGTGTTGGACAAATCTATGAATAAGTTCTTTGAAAGTTTTGACAGGGGGAGTAATATTGGTAAACCACTCCATTTCTTGACCTTTGAGACTCCTTGGGAATAACCTCATGAGATAGGAGTCATCTTGGTGGAATTCAAAGCTCATATTGTAGAATTGGCGGACATGGTCATGTGGATCCCCATTACCATCATACTTGTCATATTGGGGGATTTCCACCTTCCTAGGAAAATCCTTCATGCTCACACTCCTGTCAAAAGGATTAGGATAGATTGAGTCAAGTGAAAAGGAACTCTTAGGTGCCAACACCTTTTCCATCATACGCTTGAGTTGCTTGATCTCCTCTTCTTGGGATGGACCTTGCTTCTCGATCTTTCTATCCACATCAAAGTTGTAAGGAACCCTGACACCCTTGTTG
Source organism: Chamaecyparis obtusa (assembly GCA_027943335.1). Classification (NCBI taxonomy): domain Eukaryota; kingdom Viridiplantae; phylum Streptophyta; class Pinopsida; order Cupressales; family Cupressaceae; genus Chamaecyparis; species Chamaecyparis obtusa. The sequence goes on from BSBK01000997.1 coordinate 1,198,739, forward strand.
ATCAAGCTCTCTAGGAACTTATCCTTATTTTTCTCTAGATACCTCTCCACATATTGTTGGAAGAGTGGGTCTTGTTGCATCCTCATAAAGTCTTGAGCATCAAAACTTGTACTACTACTTCCATGTTGGGAGCCATGATGAGCTCATTGGGAGGGTTGTCTTGAGTTCCTAGGAGGTGTTTGTCTCTTATGTTGTGAAGTCCTTCTTCCTCTAAGACTAGGAGATCTTGAAGGGGTCCTTGAATGCCTTCTACTTCATGGGTTCCCGAAGGAGTATATGGTGGAGAGTTGTTTCCACTATTGATACCCCTATTGTTGAATTAGGCATTGAGTTGCTGGGCTAAAAGCCTATCTTGTTCTTCTTGAAATGCTTTTCTTTCCAATTCTAACAAGGCTTGTTGCTCCACCTCTAGGAGTCTAAACCTTTCTTCTTTTGCTGCTTGTTCATCCAAAAAGGTTTTTTTTTTTGCGTTCAATTCTCTTGAGCCTTTCACTCACATACCTTGAGGTTGTTTGAGGTGGAGAGTTTGGTCTCAAATGTTTGAACAAGTCATTAGTAAATGATGCATTCACATGAGCATCACAAGATTCATTGTTTTGGTCTTCATGTTGTGACTATTTGGCTTGGTGAGCTCGTCTTGTATACCTTTTAGCTCTCTGATGGGCATCTAGATATCTGGTGTTGATAGGGGGTGACTCTGGTTGATTGTCATCACTGAATAGCATGTTGTCCCTATGTCTTTAAAATATGTCATCAAGATTTTGATCCATTGCTTCTCTCTCCATTCTAGTCATGGTGTAACTCATGTCCATATCTGATTGAGAAGGTGCTAAGGAAGTACTCAAATCACTAGGATTTCTCTTAGGTTTAAACCAAACTTTAGACTCACTCCTAGGTGATTGATTAAAGATGGGCTCTTTTCCCTTACAATTTTGACGAGTTTGGACTAAGGGTAACTGGTCAAAGACAACTTGAGGTCATTTTCCTTGATTGACTTGATACCTTATTGTAACCAACATGAAAGAAAAGACCCTTGGTGATATGATGACCCTATGAAACGTTGATACCAAACTAGGATAGTAAAAGTGTTCAATTGTCCAAAAAGAGATGGTAAGATAGAAAATTGCAAAAGGCATAAACCAACACTGCCATAGAGGTGCCCAATCAAAGGATAAGTATCCTAGCACATATGGATCAGGAGGATGGATTTACCCAAATTATATTTGAAATTGAAATTGATTTTTGATGGAAGTGAATTAGACAAGAGACTTCTAGGACTCTCCAAGTGTGTTACCAAAGAATCTAAAGGTTTACTTTTTCAACAAGGATGACTTCTAACTTACCGATTCCAAACAAGATCACTTGTGAAATCAAAGAATACTAATTCAAGGGATCAAAACACAGGAACCCAAGGTACAAACAAGCTTCCAACTACATGGTAGGAGACCTACTAAAATCTGAATCGACCAAAGGAAGATTGAAAATGACACAAATAAGACAGACATCAGGATTACTTTGTGTGATAGTTTGTAGGGTATTGGGATGATACAATATGTCCAGGTGATATTTCACACTAAGGTCATGTGACAGTTTCCAAGCAGTAGGTGTGATATTTTCCAGGCAAGTTGTGTGATGCAAGAGCAGCAACGAAGTATCACACGATAAAACTTAGACCAGTGTGCGATGATTATTCAGTATTGTACAATTCTTGACCAGTGAATGTGAAAATTTTAGTTTTTGAAGGTGATTCATCTAAAGTCTTAGTTTGATGGTTCAATTTATTGACTCCAAACATAGTAATAGTAGAGAGCAAACATGTTTGCAAATAGTAAGTGATCAAACAGCTCATAAAACACTTGAATCAAGGGCAAAGGCAACCTTGTCAAGACAAGCACTTGTGATATCAAAGCAAAAAATCCTATGAATGCTACCGTGATGTTTAATGTTTGAGAACATTTACACGGGTAGATCACAATGAGAAAAAATCAAGCACTTACTAGCCTAGAAAGACAAAGGCTCAATACTTAACAACTTGGCCCACACTTGATGTCCCATTGCCTCACACAAAGTGGTTTCCCACAATAGATGTTGGCTTTGTCGTGGAAGTGCCAATGACACAACCAAAGGAACATAGATGGTGAGTAGTCTTGGGGTGATCTGGGTTAGTCCACTAGGATCAATCCTTGCATCAAGATGCTAAGTGGCAAAATTGGGTAGCTTCTATCTATGGTTCATAGTAAGGGCTTCCATTCGTAATACCCCTCTTGCTCCCCAAAGAGACTCCTTACGTTGCGGCAAGTAACGGACCTCGTGGCCATAAGAGTACCTTAAGTATTCTTGCTTAGCATTTTCCTTATGGTCACAATCCCACAAGTACTCACACTAAACGAAGACAAGTACTACGTCTACCAAGGTTTTATTTCCTTGATAGCCTTGATTTTATAGTGGGTCGGAATAGCTCGGTAGTAGCTTGTCCCCACTTGGGTCATTCCTCTTGATTGCTCAAGAGTAGGCCCACTAAAGGATTCTAAAACTAAACAAGAAGTGGATTAACCTTTGAGGGTCAAGATTTTTGGTTCACCTCAAGGGTGAAGAGCATACTCTCCTATCTCAAAAATCTCTCCCAAACACACCAAGCAATGTTCAATTAGCCTCTTGCTTTCAAAATCTAGAAGTGGGTCAAGATTTCTGGTTCACCACAAGGGTGAAGAGCATACTCTCCTACCACCAAAAGACTCCTACAACAAGATATTAAGTGCCTAAGAAAATAATCAACTAGTATATGCCACACTTAAAAATGAAAGCAATGAACAAGCACTTGATTGTTTTTATGCTTTGGGCAGCCCTGCAAGAAAGGTTAGTAGCCCTTGTGCATTTGAAGCTTTGACATGCATTCTTTTTGACAAATATTCAAGCAATGAGGGCACACCTAAAAGCACAACTTGTTAGCCCCACAAAGGTTAGCACAATAAAATCAAGTAAAATCTGCAAGTAAACCTCTGTTCTACCATAGCAAATCAGAAATCCAAAGCAAACAAATCAAATCTTGCAAAGAAATGATCAAAATCAGTCACTGCCAGGCTTGGGCGATAGTTCTGTCAGATAAAGTTTTGTATGATACTTCACAATATACTGTGTGATACTTTCTCTTCATACAAATTGCACTGTGTCCAGATGATGGAGTTTTGTATGTCTCTGCGTCAAAATCTTGCAAGGGCGTACAATACTTTTACTAGAAAAGTATTGCACGGGTATACAAAAAACTATCGTACGATATTGGAAGACTGTTGTATGATATTCTGTTAGAAATTATGGAAAAAAAGCTGAAACAACAAGCAAAATATGATGAGAAATTAGTGGAAATGCATGAAAAGAAAGGACAAAACAGAGTGTTCTACCCCATGGTGGGCGCAAAAAATGTACACTCAAAATGTGCATTTCTCTAAGTCATTACTTGCAAGAGAATCCATAGATTGGAAACCTTGAGAAAGTGACCTAGAGCTCACTAGGCATGGAGTCACAAGGATATTAAGAATGCTCTCAGCTAGAGCTATTAAGCCTATAACCTTGCTAGTAAAGCACACAATGGGAGATTCAAAGAGACAATGACAAGAATGCCAATATCTTCAAGAATCAAGATGAAAATGCAATGCAATCCTATGCTAGAATGAAGATGCAAGAATGTAAACTAAGCTATGGAAATGAAAGTATTACAAGCCTTACTAATTAAGCTAGGTGAGTTAAGCTAGAACATGAAAGCAAAGTAAACTAGAATGCAATGAAAGCTAAGCTATGATGCAAGATTGAAATCTAGAATGCAAGAAGATCTCCAAAGCTCCAAAGTCACCAAGAAATCCTGCAGCATAAGATTAGTATAAAAGAATTGGGATCCTAGAATGGGAAGAGAGTTCTTCTTTTATAGAAAGTGAGAATCAATAGGTGATGGAGATTAAGAGGCAAAAGATTTGGTCAAGGGTGGAGTTTAAAAAGGGATCAATCCATGTGCACAAGTCTCCCCCAATGAGAAAGAAGTGTTGACTTTTGAGCCTCATGTGAGACAAAAATGCCTTTTCTCCTTTTTATAAAATAAGAATAATGCTTTATTTGTGCAACTTAGGATAAGAGGAAAGTGGGGGCTTTTTATTTAATAAAAGGGGAGGGAATTCATTTTAAATAAATAAAGACTTAGGATAAAATGGTTAGCCCATGGAATGTAATTGAATAAATGATAGAATTAGGATTTGATCAAGGAAATTGATTTAATTTAGAAAATATTGATTTAAAATATTGATTCAAGAAATTGATAAATTGAAAAATGGGGCCCAAAGTCTAGGCGACCATTTTAGGGTGCATACAGCTGGATGGAAAGGGAAGATCTTGAGTAGTGTTGGTAAGCTCCCACTGGTGGCTTCTATCTCCAGGGGATACCTGTTTACTTTCAGTCCCTTTTCAAGATCAAAAGCTACATAGCTGATAGGCTTGAAAAGATCCAAATAACATTTATGTGGGTTGGCTTTGAAGAGAAAAAGAGGATGTCCTTGGTCAATTGGGAAATAGTTTGTCTTCCTAAAAGACAGAGAGGACTGGGTCTTAGAAAAATTGGCATGCTGAATAGGGCCCTCACCACAAAAGTGGCATGGAAGCTTATAGAAAGAAAAGCTGATTGGTGCAAAATTATGGAGGCTAAGTACCTACAAGGGAACCCTTATGGAATGATGTATCAGGACAATGACCTTCCTCATGGTTCCAAAATTTGGATGAATATTTGCAAATGAAAAACTATGCTTTGTAAGGGTGCCTTCTGGTAACTCGAGAATGGGCGATCCATTAGATTCTGGCATGACTCTTGGATCTAGAATTGCCCTACCCTTTCTGGGTGGTTTGGTCCCCTCATGACCTACCTCATGCCTATTCTTGGGGATATAATCTACAACTACATGACTGGAGGTCGATGGAAAGATGTCTTGTACCTTGTTAGGAACATAGTTGAGTTGGAACAATTGGCTAAGGAACTTATGGAAATTTTGGGAAATGTCAGAATTCCTAGAATTAATGGCTAGGACTCTATCATTTGGGCCCCCACCCGAGCGGGAACCTTCTCAGTCAAAACTGCTTACAACCTGCTTCTAAAGGAGGAGAATAACCTTGGAGATTGGAAAAATGTTTGGATCCCTCACCTCACTCTAAAAATCAACTTCTTCTGGTGGATGCTTATGCATGGAAAAGTGTTAACCCATGACAACCTTATAAAAAGAGGTTTGTCCCTGGCTAGTAGATATGTTTTTTGCAAGAAGGAGGAAGAAACTGTGAATCACCTATTCATACATTGTGACTACTCTACTAGTATTTGGCAAGGAGTTATTAAAAAATTAGGGATCCATTGGGTCCTTGGGGAGGATATTGACCAGTTTACTAATTGGCAATCCCCTTCCAATCACCCTCTCCTCCAGCTCCTATGGCGCTTACTCCCCCCACACAATTGATGGACTATTTGGAAAGAAAGGAACAACAAGATCTCTAGGGAGACTGATTCCCCGCTTGAGGCCTCTCTCTGTCTGGGCACTAAGCTCCTAAGTGAGAATTCTACCTCAGCTAAATGGAAACTTCCCTCTGCACTTCCTTCAGCCTTAGAGATCAAAACTGCTGACAATTGGAACTTGCTGGAAGGCTTCACTAGGTTTGACAGCTCTAAGCTGATGGCCTGGAATGCTACACGTTGGGTTGCCCCACCCATTGGATAGATCAAACTAAACTTTGATGGGGTAGTGAACAACCTTTCCCAGGGTGGGGTGGAGTGCTACGGGAACACAATGGTTCTTGCCTTTTGGCTTATGCTGGGTTGCTCAAACATAGTACTGTTAACCAAGATAAATGCACGACTCTTCTTTGGGGTATAAAATTTGCCATCTCTAAGAATATCAGGATGTTGATGATCGAGGGAGACTCCAAAGTAATTATGGAGGCTGTTAACTGAAGGTCGAATGTGGGGTGGTGGGTGAACACCATCATAGCGGAAATTTTGGAGCTTCTCAACAACTTCGAGAACACTATCACTTCCCATATCTACAGGGAAGGTAACTCGGTGGTTGATTCTGTGGCTGGTATTGGGCTCAACCGAACCAGGGTGGTTAGTTGGGAGGAGATTAGTGCGTTGCCAAAGGAGATCCAGTGGCTAATTGGGTGGGAAAAACATGACACCAGTAATGTTTAAAATGGGATGCATTGGCGATAGAATTATTGAGGGCCCCACCAAGCTTCTATGCTGGGTTAATGTGATGATAATAATTTTTATGAGTATGTATGCACAAAATTTAATAGAGGCCCATAATTTCCTGTTGAAAGATTACATGTTGAATGGAGGTTGTTCGCATCAGCATGTCATTCGACTACCAAGGACATTAATGGAAAAAATGGTTTAACTTCTAATTATTACGCCTGGAGATCCGCTGGATTTTGCTGTACGGGGCTTGTTTGTCCAAAGACCACCCAACCCATGCCTTTTATGAGCAAAATTCACGCAAGGCAGTTAATTCAAAAAGCCTTTTTTTATGCCCTTGCCTGCAAAGCTCAACTCTGCAATTTTCAAAAGATGACCGTTGTGGAGACCAGTTTGTTTGAGATGGGTGGCAATAAACTACACATTGAACCTGACAAAATCGAAGAGGAGTTCACTTCTGATCCTTTGGTTATTCACTATTGCAAAGATAGTGGCATTTGGGGTTTTATGGAAAGAATGAAGGGCGGCCATGATGAAGAAATTTCTAAGGAATTTGTGTCGTCATGGAACAATAGAAAGGTGTCTGTTGGGAGGCATCCACTTCCAAATCAATGAAGAAGTCATTTAAAAAGCGATGGGGCTCTCGACGGAGGGAAGGAAATACAGGAAAACCAGCTGAACGCCAGATGTTAATAGTCTCAACTAATTCTTCATTTGTTGTAATAGGTTTTTTTATCCTTGTATGAGGCTTGGTGAGGATGGTGTTGCCAAAAACCTTCTTAGATATTTGTTCTTTGGAAATTATTGATAGCTATTACTATGTCTAGAGTCTTTATTTAACTCTTTTCCTCTACCAATTAAACAAAATAAATCCTTTTTACCAAAAAAATAAATATGTTATTATGACTATTTAATAGTCATTTGACATTTGATAAATTTCATTTGAACTGTTTAAAACCTGTTGTCTGTCTAAAAAAAATTGTTGAAATCTACTAGAGATCCAAAAACCATACGCATCAAGAACATCATGTCAATTTTACCTATAATATAAAAGATTATTTGAACTTGAATAGATCGTAAAAGATTTTCCTCAATGAATTTAAAAAGAGGGTGAAAGACAAATTTTGAGATCATTATTTGGTAAGTTATCCCTAATGTCACAATATTTGTTCCCCATAGATAATAAGAGACTGTCTGACATCTGCTTAAAAGACAGTTTCAGAGTATTGCATCCTATTTCATCATATTTAACATTTGCTTCAATTTACTGGATAAACTTAGAGATCGAAGCATTATTCAAAATGGGAAACACAAGACCTTGACCTAGTATAGGCTGCAGATGAAAATTTAGAAAGGTTTAGTAGTAGCCCAGTTGGTGCGTACAGGTGTCCATTCGGGACACTTGGGGCTGAAATAGGAGGCTGCGACTCTGCAACTCAGGAGCTCGACTACTGGAGCGAGCTTGATGCAACGAGGTGCCTTGTATTGATTTATAGATGCCCCTCGGCTTAGGGCATAATCCATCAATTCCTCAAATGTCCCACTTTCTACAATTTTTATCTCTAGTGGGCCGATGGATTTGTCGGCTGCTCTGCCTTGTCTGTACACTGAATTTAGATTCTCCTCCACAGTGAGACAACACTGCAGCAACACCTCTGCAGGCACTTCCACATGAGTTGCACTGTTGAGCTCCCAGAAGAGAACGTAATGCCCTGGAACGGTAGATACGTCTGCATAGCTCGTGTACTCAATCACTCGAGCTCCATAACTCTCCAGATGCTTCGTTGCCTTGTCCACCGCATTTTGCAGCTCTACTTCATCAGTTTTGTCCGAGTCGATGCTCAACATTACATTTTTCCGGCACACAAAATGAAACTGCGGCGCCGACTTGTGGAAGCCAGTAACCCTGAGCACATCTCCCACTCTGTAACGATACAATCCTGCATCACAGCAAGGAAAATAGATATCTTCATAATTGAGACGTACACAAATAACTACATTAATCAATCATTATATAACGTTTTTCATGTTTTTGATATAGAGCATATGCAGATAATGGTTGGACAACGCTTTTTTGGTATAGAACATGTCGAGACAATCATTATATAACAGTTTTTACTTCTGTGATAATTTACCTGCGAATGTGGTTACTACAAGTTCGTATTCTTCACCGACTTTGACGTCAGTGAGCTCCACCAGCTCTGGCTGATTGTTAATCTTTCCATTCTGATCGTCTCGATGGAGGGGAAGGAATTCGAAGTAGCCCATGTTGGGCATGATAGTGTACGACACTTCCCATGGTTTGCTGAGCGGGTGGAGATTAAGGCCGAAGTAACACTCGGAGGAAGCGTACATCGTGCACAACTGAGGGAGTCCGCCGCTGTAGAAATCAAGGGTGGGGATGTACTGAGCCATGGCGCCTGTCACGATCACTTCCAAGTACTTTGTGTTGGGCCACAGTAGCTTGATTATTCCCTCCCATGACGCCTTTGAGCACTCGAGCTCCATGAGATCTGCAAGCTCAGGATTGGGAGTCAATATGTTCATCACGGCCTTTCTTAATGAAGGATCCGTCACGTCTTCCTCGCTCGGGATTCCGATTCGAATGTCACGGCAAAGCGACTGCCAGTGCTGTTCGAGGAAACGTATCGCTCTGAGAAAACCAGAGGCGAAGACGGCTCCTGCTCTGAGAACTTGTTTATTTTGGGCAAGGCCGCAGAGGAGTTGAGCGTACATGCTCTGGTGGGAATCGGGGCACAAGATGGCCTCCATGGGGCTGGTGTACACATTGTATGGATCAAATGGCTTTTCTCTGAAGTGCCGGCTCTTGTAGTAGCTCGTTAGAACAGGCCGGGCTACTAATCCACCAGGAGTCTTGGTTTCAGATTTGATGAAGAGGAAGTACATACCTTTTCCCTTGTCCAGCCCCTTTATATACCTGCCACACGCCATCTCAACATTAAAACCCTGCTCGTTGTTTTGAACCTGATATAGATGTATCTCATTAAATATAAAAATTGAGGAAGAGAAGACCGACTTGTTCATGACGGGCATGAGAAGGCTGTAAAGAAGAGTTCTTCGGTCTAATTCCTCTTCGATTGTGGGCATTAGCTTGCGTTCTCCAGCGGATGTTCCAGAGCTGTCATAACAAATCAGACCATAGAAACTAAATTTTGAATTAAACTGCAACTAGAAACACTGAATTACCACACATAATGCTGTTTGGTTAATCTGGCCTTTAGATGAAATATTAAAATGTTAATTTTTACTCACCTCGTCAGAAATTCGGAGATTGGATGAGATGAAAGAATAGGAGACTTATCCCCGTTAGCGATTCGCGCAATATCAGGCTGCAGATCCTCGTAGGTAATGACGGGCAAGTGTTTTTTGAAAGACTCCCTATCAGTGCGACCGTTGAGGTTACAGCGCCTTAGGTATTCTGTATGAGCGTTCCTCGTCAAAATCTCAGAAAGCACTTGAGCCTGCACTTGATCAGCATGTATGGTCACATTCTCAATGAAGTCCAGAGCCTTCTTATCATTGTCATTGGGGATCGCAAAGCTGTCGTAAAGCATGGCTTCGGACATCCTGATCTTTATGAAAAACCTACAAAAAATATCGATCGTAAAGGACTTGGATGTGAGGCAAAGAGGGAGGCTTGAGACTCAAATCCTACGTTTGGAAGATGTGAGGAATTCGTAGTAAGAGGGTTGAATTTATAGTTGTATTTGAGCTGCAATGGTGTTAATGACAAATTCGCATCTAGAGACGTCAACGGAGACATTTTCATGTTTGTTCGGCGGAACAGAACATTGGGGGTGTCATTCCAACTATATATATATATAAAAGAATAATAGAGAGAGACAAATATGAAATTTGAGGAGGATAATGAAATTTCAATCATCGCAGCAGCCATTTGAGGGAACGCCAAACTGGTAGTCGGGAGACTCGGGACCAGGGCCTAAGTTATTATTTGAATAACTATATTAAATAGAAAATCATGTCGGTTTGTCTCTTTAACAGCGAAGAGATGTTATCTCCATTCCTCTCGGCTAATACACAGCCGGCTCTTTGCTTGCCATGTTGTTAACAAAAATTCTCTTGCTTGGTTTTTCAACGATATCTCCATTAAGTCTGGAACACAATCTTATTATTAATTACGGTGTTCCGTCTCTCTCGCTACTCCACAACTGTACTGACAGGGTTTATTCACATTACAGTTATTTCTTCTCTATCTCCAACCTAATTTTAAAACAGTTTTTGCATTCCTTCAACCTAATCCATGTCGGCCAACACTGCACAAACCGTTTTTTGTGATGCCTGGAACGGAATTGGATAGTTTCTTTTCTATATTTTAAGACGACTTAGTTAACTCTTTTTTATTATAGCTCTGGTCATCCATGACCTTCTAGAAGCGGTGGTATGCCACAGATTACCATTTAATATGTATGCATTATAAAAACTAGAACACAGGTTAGAGCTCATATCATTATAATCAGTGACAAAGAGCCATAGCCAATTAATATGAGAATATTTAAAAAAATCCAACAAGGCAAGGCCTCTTATGAGGCAAGGCCTCTTATGGGTAGAAGCTTCATTATTTGCATAATTATATTAAATAGAAAATCATTATAATCATATCATCAAAATTTGATAAATGTAATTTATTTCATATGATATATTATTTGCAAAATATATATTTGTTTCTCTTGGGTATGAGTACTTATGTGGATTTTTGGGATCATTTTGTGTATAATGGTGGAGAATATCTATTTTTTAGGGTACAGGTACACCTTTGATTTCTTGAGAGAGCTTGTTACTTATGTGGAAGATATGATAACATTGAGTTTCTTTTGTTTTATAGCAAATGAATGGATCTGAAGTTTGATTTCAAATGAATGGATGTGAAGTTTGATATCACTATGTTTTGACTAAATAAATTTGAAAGGTGAATTATTTTGAACAAACTCTCTTACTTTCTCATCACATTTATCATGTGATACCTAAGATACCCTTAAAATGTTCTGATCGATTGCACTTGAGTGATGATGTCCCTCTAATGAAGCTATCCCTTCTTCACTTGGACAATACATGGAAATATTAATCGTACTATCCTATCTTGAATAGGTATGACTATGAGGATATTGATTTTGATGTTAGTCTAGTAAATCATGTGACAAGAATGCCTGAGTAGAGGTTAATAATTCATAGTTTTTGGCAACCTCACATGGGGAGAACACTAATGATTTATTTTACAAATAAACTAAGACCAACTAAGAGCCCATTTTTTTATTAGAGGATTAGATATGTGGAGACAAAATATGTCTAAAAGGAGGCAAATGAAGAGAAAGAAAAACTCCAAAAACTTCTTGCAATTTTCCATAAACAATAAAAATAATAATTACGTCATGAATAATGATACAATTTTCTTCTCACAAGATGGATATTACATCAAATGCAATCTCAATTACATCAAATAATTATATATTGATACTATGTAGCCATGTTGCCTTCCATACTTCCAAACTGCTCTCGATCTGCTAATTATGAGACAGGAATGGGGCCTAGATGATAGTACCCCAAACAAAACGTGTTATCTTTCCCAATACTCATTATGAAACAAAGAGCTTGTGAACTTGCACAAGGTACCTAGTAATGTAGAACTCACAGGTGAGATAGAATCTAGTGTAGCATCGTGTCTCTAACTAGAATTTCATATATGAACTTGAAAGTAATGAACACTATGGTATGGAAGAGAGAAAGGAAATCATGTAATAATATAGTATCAAAATGATGATAAATAGCTTTAGCCAAAGTATTTTAGCTGACTACTGGTTCATATATCTAAATGGAGAGCTACCCATCTTTGTAGTTCCATATTGGCCACTCATCCATATAACATACAAAATAAGCCATCATTTCTAGATGTTAGTCTAGCAGAGCTTTTTTCTTGCATGCACTTTATATTTTATGGTTGCACCATTATTGGAGATTGTGATGATTTTTTTTTTGGCTATGATATTGTTCATGGTGATCTATATTGTAAAAATTGAGTTAGATGTTGTGGTTTTATTCTAATTAGTAATGTGACAATGTGAAAAAATGCATTTAATATTTGTGGCTCCATTAGAAGACATAAAAAGATATTTTTATATCCTAGCTATCTCTTAGTTTAGATAACTTTCACTACATTGTGTTGTTGAGGTCGAAAGTGTTAGGAAATCATATCTTGGGAATATAATTTATTGTTTTATATTTACTAATAAATGACTGCTCTGATATATAAATAGACTGTGATGCTTTTTATATTTTTGCTGATTATATTATATGCTGTGACCGCAAGTGATAACAGCAATGAAATCCTTTTTATTGATTGTGTTATCCATGCGATCACAGCATACATATATATATGCTTATGATTGAATGATAGCAAACATTGTGTCCCTTCACACATGGAAGGGTGTGTCCCATGGTCGCTGCTTGCATTAGTGCTAGCGACTATTAACAACAGTCGCTAGCACTAATGTAAGCAGCGACTTACATTAGTGTAGTCGGCTGTCTCAATGTTCATTCATTCGACTTAATAGTCGATGGTAATTATGATAGATATCGAACATAGTTCGATAATTATTAATGTAATATCATAATATTGTATTATGATATTATCATTATTATATTATAAATATAATAATGATAATATGATAATAACAATATAAATTACAACTCTTTATTAACAATGTATAGAATAGTATTATATATATATATATATATATATATATGTATACGAATGAAGCTATATCTTAACACTCCCTCTTAGCAAGTGAGTATTAAATATCAAAAGTCTATCATGATATCTGCCAATTCGGGATGCACAAGTTAATGTAGTCTCGTCATGAAAATAGACTTGAATATCATGATCTCCGCACATTTGGGACACACAATGAAGTAGTCTATCATGATATGGTTTCGTTATTACACATCCAGTAATAACAAGAGTCAAGATCTCCGCATAATCGGGACACATAATTAAGTAGTCTATCTTGACACTTTGGTTAACCATTTACAAGATCGTCATCTTGAAATGTTAACCCACACACAAATGATCATTTACACAATATTGCAATATACACATTTTAACATTTATTCATGAATAAAAAACTTATAAAGAAGAGGGGTTTAAACCATACATCAAACCTTGATCATGCCAAGTTTATTTCTGAAGTATTCTATCTTCAGCTTTGCCAGTGGCTTAGTGAAAATATCAGCATTCTGTTCTTCAGTACTAATGTACTCTAGCCTTATGATATTTCTCTCTACCATATCTCTTATGTAATGATATGGAATCTCAATATGTTTGGACCTGTTATGAAAAACTGGATTAACATATAACTTGATACAACTTTGATTGTCACAATGAATCACAGTTGGATCTAGAGGTTTTCCAAACAATCCAAATAATAGCTTTCTTAACCATACTGCTTCACGTGCTCCCATGGATACTGCCATATATTCAGCTTCAGTGGAGCTTAATGCTACTGCTGACTGTTTTCGACTGAACCAAGAAATCATAGCTGAATCGAGACTGAAACAACACCCTGTAGTGCTTTTTCGATCGGTAGTACTTCTAGCCCAATCAGAATCAGAATACCCTTGAAGATTGATTTCTACCTTTTCATACTTTAGCCCAATCCAATAGAGCCTCGTAGATATCTCAAGATATGCTTAGCTGCCATTAAGTGTATTTCCTTGGGCTCACACATAAAGTGACTCACAACATTGGTTGCATAACAGATGTCAGGTCTAGTGTTCACCAAGTGCATAAGAGAGCCAACAATTTCTCTATACAATGTAGGATCAGAGGGTTCAGACTCTTCTGCTTCAACTTTGAGTTTGTGCAGATTTGTTTCCATAGGTGTGGATAAAGGCTTACATTCCATCATTCCAAAACTGGTTAGAATATCAATAGTGTATTTTTGTTGATTTAGCAGAATATAGCCTTCCTTTTGAAACACTTCCAACCCTAAGAAATAATGTAAGAGTCCTAGATCTTTCATGTCGAATTCAGTAGTGAGTTCTTGCTTACATTTTGCAATAAGATGATCTTCTCCTGTTATTAAAAGATCATCTACATAAAGAACTAAAATAACCATGTTGCCATTTGTTATCTTAAAGTAAATGTTAGGATCTGCATCATTTTTAGAGTATCCTAATTTTGAAAGATAGCTGTTTATCCTTTCATACCAAGCTTTGGGAGCTTGTTTCAACCCATATAGTGCTTTCTTGAGTTTGCAAACATATTTTGATGCATCATGTATAATGAACCCTTATGGCTGCTCTAAATATACTTCTTCTTCAATGGTGCCATTTAGGAATGCCGTTTTCACATCCATCTGGTGTATCTTCCACCCTTTAGATGCTGCTATAGCAATAATGGTTCTGACTGATGTATACCGAGCTACAGGGGAAAATGTTTCTTCATAATCAATACCTGCTTTCTGTGAGAATCCTCTAGCAACAAACTGAGCTTTATGCTTCTCAATACTTCTGTCAGAAGCATATTTAGTTTTGAATAGCCATCTAGAAGAGACAACGGTTTTATTTTTAGGTCTAGGTACTATGTCCCAGACATCATTCTTTATTATAGATTGATATTCTTCAATCATTGCCTCTCTCCATGCTTGATTAGATAATGTCTCCTTTGGATTTGATGGTTCTGATTTATTGATTTCTGTTATAAGAGCTGCATAACATTTTTGAGTTCTTGTCCTTTTACTCTCATGAGATATTTCATTAGGTTCTACATTATTTTCTTTAATTATTTGCCTTGCCCATAATGGCCTTTTCTTACCATTGATTACATTCGTATTCTCATTTTCAATGACAGGAGATTCAGGTTCTTCTATATCCTCCCTCTCAATTTCAGCAGTGAGATCTTCTTCTATCTCTAGGATGTTATCTTCTTCAAGATTTTTAAATGTGTTATCTTCAACAAATTTTACATCTCTACTCATCTCAACGGATTTTTGTCCTGGAATATAGATTCGATACCCTTTTGTGTTTTCACTATAACCAACAAGTATGCCTCTTTTACCTGATGGTTCTAGTTTAGTCCTCTTCTCTTTAGGTACATGAATGTATACGAGACATCCAAATATCCTAAGATGACTTAGGTCTGGTTTGATCCCTGTAAATGCTTCTTCTGGTGTTATGTTTTCTAATATGGAGTGTGGACACCGATTTTGAATATATACTGCTGTATTTGAAGCTTCTGCCCAAAAAGAAGTATGAAGGTTTTGATCGAGCATCATGGCTTTTGCTGCTTCGATTATGGATCTATTCTTCCTTTCTGCTACTCCGTTCTTGTTGAGGATTATATGGTACAGTATACTCCCTCTTAATCCCAACAGAATTACAAAATTCTTTAAATATGTCAGATTTGTATTCACCTCCATTGTCTGATCTTAATACTTTTATTTTTTTATCTGTTTGATTTTCTACTAATGCTTTAAATTCTTTGAATTTAGATAGTACCTCACTTGATTCTTTAACCTTAAGAAAGTATATCCAAGTTTTCCGAGAATAGTCATCAACAAAAATAATATGGTATAGTGATCCTGTTAATGAAGGTGTTGACATGGGTCCACATAAATTAGTATGAATTAATTCTAAGATTACTTTAGATTTGTGCTCACTTGTAGGAAAAGACCCTTTTATATTCTTTCCTAGTGCACAACCTTTGCAAATGCCCGAATGATTATTTTTAAAGTGTGGAAGACCCGTAGTAATCTTGTTTATTAAAGGTAGAGCATTATACCTTAGATGTCCCAACCTCTTATGCCATAATTCATTGTGATTTGCGATTTCATGAGTTAGTGCAGATTTCTGATCATTACATATTTTATAAAGACTACCATCTCTTGTCCCTATGATTGTAGCATTCTTCATATTTGAATTCTTAGGCCATAATAGAACTTTGTCTTCATTAAAGGTGACCCGAAATCCTTGGTCTGCTAGTCCTGATATAGAGACTAAGTTTCTTTTGATTCCAGGTACAAATAGAACATCTTTTAGTTGTAGAGATACTCCATTCTTTATCTTTATGGTACAGGTCCCTATTCCTTTCACTGGGTAGGTGGAGTTATCCCCAATAGTCACTTCTTTGGTTGAATAATTTTCAAGTGTCTCAAACTGATTTTTGAATCCGGTTATATGTCTTGATGCACCACTATCAATTATCCAAGTTCTATTATTGGAATTTAGTTCACTTGAGAGAGCTGTAAAGAAGAGTGGAATTTCTTTTGCTTCAGCTACGGTGGCTTGAGTCTTTTGCCTTTCAGGACAATGTCGATGAGTGTACCCATATTTATCACATTTGTAACATTGGATTTTATAAAAATCTCTTTTGAATCCCCTCTTTCTTTTAAAATTTTTTCTCTTTTTGTTGTGGGACTTTGTGTTGAGTGCTTGTGTTTCTCCCTCTTTCTTTAGACCTATTCCTCTGGTAATAAGTCTTGATTCTTCCTGAGTACAGTCGTTCTTAAGTTGATCAAATTTTGGTAGAGGTGGACGTGTGCTTATGAATTGAATAAAATTCTCCCAGGATGTTGGTAATCCCCTTAGTGCTATTAGAGATAATTCCATGTGTTCTATAGTGTTACCAATGGAGAATAGTTGATCTCGTATTTCAGCAATTCTCAGGAAATAAGATGTAACTGTTTCACCTTTATTCATTTTTATGGTCAATAGTTGTTCCTTCAAGGTTAATATTCGACTTGTATTGTTTATCTCATACGTTTCTTGAATTTTCTTAAAAACCTCATATGCTGTTGCTAATCTTGCTATGCTTGGGAGAATAGAATCTTTGACTGAATCAACAATTAATTTCTTAGCTTTATTGTTCCTCCTTTTCCAAGTTGTTTTCTCTGCTTCGTCTGTGGGCATTTCTTTCTCTGTTTCTATGAAAGATTCTAATTCCAGTTCTTGTAAAAGCATGATGATTCTAATTTTCCATGATAGAAAATTTGATGCTCCTTCCAATCTATCCTCCATCTTGATTCCGGTGGTCATTTTGATAATTTGTGGTGACTCTTCTCCTTTAAATAATATTTTTGTTTTGTATTCCTATCAAATAATAATTCAAAATTAATTCCCTTTAACTCTGCTCTGATACCATGTTAGGAAATCAGATCTTGGGAATATAATTTATTGTTTTATATTTACTAATAAATGACTCTTCTGATATATAAATAGACTGTGATGCTTTTTATATTTTTACTGATTATATTATATGCTGTGACCGCAGGTGATAACAGCAATGAACTCCTTTTTATTTATTGTGTTATCCATGCAATCACATCATACATATATATATACTTATGATCGGATGACAGCAAACATTGTGTCCCTTCACACATGGAAGGGCGCGTCCCATGGTCGCTTCTTGCATTAGTGCTAGCGACTATTAACAACAGTTGCTAGCACTAATGTAAGCAGCAACTTACATTAGTGTAGTCAGCTGTCTCAATGTTCATTCATTCAACTTAATAGTCGATGGTAATTATGATAGATATCGAACATAGTTCGATAATTATTAATGTAATATTATAATATTGTATTATGATATTATCATTATTATATTATAAATATAATAATGATAATATGATAATAACAATATAAATTACAACTCTTTATTAACAATGTATAGAATAGTATTATATATATATATATATATATATATATATATATATATATATATATATATATATATATATATATATATATATATATATATATATATATATATATATATATATATATATATATATATATATGTATACGAATGAAGTTATATCTTAACAGAAAGGATAAGCTCATTTCTTTAGGCCAACCTAATTGATATTTGTTTTTGATGATAAGGTATATATGTAGAAGATACAATTAGTTGCAATGTATGGACTATGGAAGATGGAAAATTAAGGAATTATATGTGTATGGGGGAAGTTGTAAAGTAGAATTATTGAATGGTTTCTTGAGACATCATGTCAAAATAACCTATATTCTAAGGAGATTGCTAGAAGCTATGTGGTGAAGGATTATACATTATAATTCTTTATATATATATAGTGAGGCTTCTCAGTAGGTCATTTGTATCTTACTTAGAGATAGTGAATTCTTCTGGCACACAAAATGAAACTGCGGCGCTGACTTAGAGATAAAGGATGTTCTTGAGTCTCCTTCATCTATTATTTCTTCTTTGATTATGAATATTCTTAGTCTTGATGAGACAATTTTGGAGGTGCTTGAATTTTCTTCCAAGATTTCATTTGTAAGATCTCTCCCTTCTCATTTCATCAAGGATATGGAGTTTCTTGCTCAAGAGCCATTGGATTTAGGTAAGTGGTTTTCAGGATACTATCATTATAGGGGGGGAAGTGTTTTCTATATTGTTCCCTTCATTGGAGAGATGATTGCATTATTTTTTAAGATGGATTTAGTTCTCAAGGTTTATTATTGAGACCTCCATACAACACATGATCTATACTATCATTATCTCAATTTTGGAGAGGAGTTTTGTCCCAAAGGGTTTTTTGCTCTTCTCAGTTTATGAGAGATTATTTGTATGATTAGTTGTAACATGGTTACCTAACATGGCCTAGCTTTTAGGATCCATATTGCATTCTTCATATTAGTCTTGCATCATTTTCATAATAATTCTTCTCCCTAAGTTACACTTAAGTGTGTATTGGATTAAATAAGGGTAAATACGTATTTACATTTTCTTCAGTTTACTAAGGAAACTAATATTTAATAATAAATATTTAGAATATTTTTATTTTTGCATTAGATAGTTACCTCCTTTTTAGAAATTTTATCTCAATTCAAACTAGAAATGACATCCTTTTTAGAAAAAAATCATAAGATAATTATCAAGAATGCACAAAAAGTTACATAAAGATAAAGATATCAAAATAGTAATAGAAACAATAGAAAATAGAATAAGTAAAAACCAAAATAGTTTTCAAAAAACTCTTTACAAGTAAGAACCTTATATATATATATATATATATATATATATATATATATATATATATATATATATATATATATATATATATATATATATATATATATATATATATATATATATATATATATATATATATATATATATATATATATATATATACACACATATGTATATATGTATATGTATATATGTATATATGTATATGTATATATGTATATATGTATATGTATATATGTATATATATATATATATATATGTATATATATATATATATGTATATATATATATATATGTATATATATATGTATATATGTATATATATATATATATATATATGTATATATGTATATATATATGTATATATGTATATATGTATATATGTATATATATATGTATATATATATATATGTATATATATATATATATGTATATATACACACACACACACACACACACACACACACACACACACACACACACACACACACACACACACACATATATATATATATATATATATATATATATATATATATATATATATATATATGATTGTTTGGGAAATACTATATAGGATTTCTATACATACATTTATATTTACCCTTATTTAAGAAATTTCATAACTTATGTACTCACGTTTGAGGGAAAAACCAAGCATTCGTACTTTAAGTGGTCAAATATATGATATCTAAACTCACAACTATAGATGATCATATAGTTAGGTAAGTTGTCATTTAATTATAAATATTAAAATTTAATATCCAACTCTCTCAAATAATAGATCCATAATATTGAATCCATAATTAATATTATTTATTAAATATTTAATTAAATTCCACTCTAAATTATACCCAGCTCAAGTTATTTGATGCTATGAAATTAATCTCATAATGTTAATAAGAAAGTTAGAACTAACCTTTTGGCTACCTTAACTACTCATTAACCTATATTACCTTTATTATATCTTTATTTTTAATTTTAAATTTATCCTAGGTGTTATAACTAGGTATATAAGTTTACGTAGGTGAAATATAAAGCATAAAAATGGTGCATATAGGAGATTTAGCTTAGTTTTTGATTAAGTAAAATAGGTTTTATAGGGCTCCTGAAACCCACAACAAAATAAAAGTCTTGAGAAAGTCAAATAAACCAACCAAAGTATAACAATCAAAAGTAGCAAGGACAGGTCACCATAGGGCCGAACATGAAAAAAATAGAGAAGTAAAGCAAAAATAGAGAAAATAGTTATGCCAAGCTCCTGAGCGTAACTGCCATGTTGTTTTCAAGGGCTTCCATCAGTTGAACTATATCTTTAACATTCTACACTTGGGAGCCTTCCAGATCAGTTTTCTCCCTATTCTTCCTAGTTCTTGCCTTGGTTCTCTTCCTCGGACCTTCCATTTGCTCCTTGTCTTCCTTCTTAGTCCTTAGATCTATCTTGGGATTCATATTTTCTTCCATCTTTTTAATCAACAGTTTCATATTTTTTTTGAACATCTTAAGGATATTAAAATTTTGCTCTGCCACTCCCTTAAGGGTCTTTTCTAGACTAATCATTTTGGACTCCATGTTCTTGACCCTAGTATCCAGGCTTGGAGAGTTCTCTGTTGTCTTTTCCGTATTGCCCAGACCCTAAATTTTTACCTTGATGTCCTTGATCTCATGGTGGAGCCACTTAAAATGCCAAAACTGGTCCAGCATACTATTTTTGGCATTGTTGAGAAAATCCATGTCTATCTCCTTGGCTTTGTCACTAAGAATAACCAAAGCAGGGTCAATCAATTCTTCCTTGTGGACTTTTCCATCTTTGTCCTCCAGAATCTATGGAAAGATGACTTCCCTAATAATGCCCATACACATAGTGTTAATATTAAAATTTCTCCAAACCTTTTTTCCCCTACCGGTGTCCTGACTATGATACTCCTCCCCAGAGGTTTCTTCTGTCTCATCAATCCTTACGGGTGATTGATTGGTGCCCTTGTCATGTTTTCTTCAGTCTCAGGGGCTTGAGTTTTCATCTTAGTACCTAAGGATTGGGGAGGAGGGGATTTTTCCTCACTGATGATGATGTCAACCGACAGGTGGCCAGAGAGGTCCTGCATAGGTTTGGGAGAGCCCTCCATTTCTTGTTCCTGCTTTTCCGCTAGATCCAAAATAGGGTTTCCCACTTATGCTTCTGAAACCATTTCTTCCTCCTTTTCATTATATTCTTCCTCCGAATTAGCTTCCTTCTTGTTCTGCTTTTTGGAGGGGAATTCTCTTTTGATGACTTTCAGAGGCTATTTCTTGGAAGGAGAACCCTTTCCCAGATTGTTGACCTCAACCTCCTCACTGTCATTCGAAGGGATGCTCACAGAAGAGCCAGAGGGGACATAATCTGAGCCAGAGTTTTCACTTATACCCTTGCTAGCCTCAATTTCCTTGCCCATGATTTGGGTTTTAAAGAATTCATATAATAGAAGGATAAGTCCTTCATGTAGGGCAGGATTTGCAATTTTCTTATCTCTAAAACCAGTTATATTCTTATTCAAAGAAGAGAAGAGATAATATAGAATGGAAATTTTGACATCATGCCTAAAATGATTAAGCAAGATGAAATGATAAGTTCAGATTCTATCAAACCTGGTATCAAGGGTAATGTAGTAGCAGAGAGCCTTCCGAACATATTGCCAGAGCATCTTTAGACTCTCGGGGAGGTAGAAGGTGCCCGCTTTGACAATGGCGTTCATTTCTGTATCATCCCTCACAAACTTTTTTACAGCAATATCGGAAAGTTTTTGGTCTTTGTAGAATTTTTTCTCAGTAGTAGGAATGCTAGTGACCATCCAAATGACTTCCTCCGTAACTGTGAACATCTTGCCATCAATCTCCACCAACCCAACTTGCCAAGTTTTGATGAAGATATTGGTGATGTCCTTCCTATGTCCATGGAGGCGTTCAATAAATGTGGTTACCTCCCCTTTCTGTAATACATTCCAGATTTTAGTTCTCTTCTTCCATTTTTCACTATCACCTTCTGACTCCCTTCTTAACCTTTCCCCCACCATGACTATCAGGATGGCTTTGGTTAACCACTGGTTTTGCCGAGAATTTCTGCTAGCCTTCTTTCTAACTTCATTGGCTTTCTTACTAAAGGTATTTTTTTTGAAATGATTGCAAGATATGGGGAAGGGCGCCCTTACTACATGTGGAGGAGACATATAATTAAAACTCATGCAAATCCACCACAACTCGCCATGAGCGAAATGAATTCTACTAGAAAGCTTGGAACAAAAATAATTATTATTGGTTAAAGCTGCGGTACTTTGAAGATCGTCACCATTCAGGGAATCCATCTCGCCATTATGGAAAGTTTCATAATTATGCCTTAAGTGATAAGTCTCATTGCTGGCATCCTGAAGGATGGTCCAATCAGCATCCCAAGTGGCAACATAGATAAGCTTGAGGATAGACAGGTCATCCTCCGAGAAATAGGTCTACGTAGCACAAAAGTTTATGACATGTCCAAGACCAAAGTCGCGTTTGAGAAACTGGCCATGGGAGAACCAGTGGATGTTGCACTGTTGAAAAAAATACATAGTTGTCTCCATCTGATCTATAGCACTAGAATAGAAATTTCTGCTTCTAACTATCAGCTTGATTGAGCTAAAGAGCTCACTAATGACCTTTGAGGTGTCTAGCATCTTTTGCTGGGAGTGCAAACCGTTTGGATGGTTCTCTAGGTACCATCTGCAATGTTTTTGCAAGCTTCTTCTAGCCTAATCTAGCTTGCCCTTTTTCTGCCTGGGTATTTGAGTTTTGCTCCAACATTAGCTTTGTTTTTGCTCCTTGTGGCTGCTAGAGAAACTGGGGATGGATCTCTACTTAGTTATTATCATTATATAGAATATTATTTTCCTATTCAAGACTACTAAAGGTATCTACTTTGAAGTGGATTAGGATAGAATATTACTATCAAATATTTTAAGAATATTTTTTATTATATTATTCCATAAGTAACTTGTTTTATTGCAAGTGATATCAAAGTATGATTTTTGTGTGAGTATGAAAACAAGAATCAAGGTGCTTTCTAAAATTCTATAGATCATTGTACGAAGAACACATTTCTATCTTTTTAGTGACATTTTTATTTATTTTATGATGTTATTAAAGGGTATTATAGGATTAATTTGATATTATTTATAAATCAATCATAGACTAGTTAAATTTTTCATTCCATGATTTGTAAATTTTAACCAATGTTTCTCTTATGTTTGCAACTTAGTGAATACTTTCTTAATTCTAGGAGGCTTTAATAAGAGGATAAAATTCTACTTATAGTACTTACATTAAATAATTCTGAGTACATCTAAGGTATTCATTGACAAATTATATTTTTAACAAAATTAAATCTCAAATATTTAATTAATTAATTATGTTTTTCCTATACTAAAATTAATGGGATTTATTTTGGTGCCCCCCTCGCCTTCCACCCAGTTCGCCCCTTTCTCCACTGTATACCCTGCAACAAACTACTTGTCCATTCTACCCCCAATTCTATTTGTTGCTTCCAGAATCAAAAAATCTTTCACTCCATTCTCAGACAAAGTCTTGGCTTCCATTATTCCTGATTTCACAAAAAACAAATCCGTTAATACAAGGTTTGTTTCTATGTGCGAGAAAATATTTTGATTCAGTAAAATGAAAGCATACCTGACATCCCTGCTCCCACCACTATTGTAGTGGTTGCATTCATAGAACAAGAAAATGTAAGGATGAAGAAAATCCCAAAGAGAAACAACATTGTTATAAACTGTTATGACCAAGTGCGACAGCTCAGTGAATTCACTTCACTCCACTTCCTACTCAATACATAGACTATGTCGCTTCATTTAAATGGAAAGATTAAGTGCTTAGTTTATTCTTTTTGCACATTCTCGACACAAACCACACATTATTCATGCGGTTTAATTTAATTCTAAATCCCAAATTAGATTAAAATATACAATCAAGATTTTTCCTGTAAAATATATCGTTGTACACACTCTTTTAAGTTCACATTCTCAATGAAGTCCAGAGCCTTCTTAAAATTGTCAGTAAGCATGGCTTTGGACATCCTGATCCTTATGAAAAACCTAATATTGCTTTGGATGTGAGGCAAAGAGGGAAGCTAGGCTTGAGACTCAAATCTTACGTTTGGAAGATGTGAGGAATTCCTAGTGAGAGGGTTGCATTTATAGCAATGGTGTTCTACATTTTCATTTGGGCTTCTCTGCCTTTCCAAGGTGTTAATGAAAAATTCACATCTAGAAAGATTAGAGGCATCAACAGAGACATTTTCATGTTCTAACAATATGAGTATAAGTCTCCTCAAAGTTGATTCCTTCAATTTGTGAATATCCTTTACATACCAATCTTTCCTTACTCCTCACAACTTTACCATTCGCATCAAGATTGTTCCAGTATACTCATTTTGTACCTATCATATTTTTGTCTTTTAGTCTAGGTACAATCTCCCATATGTGATTCTTCTCAATCTTATTAAGCTCTTTTTCATAGTAATGACCCAAATCTAATCATTAGAAGCCTCTGCTATGGGATTTGGTTCAACTTTAGAAAGTAAGAAAAATAAAACATGATCTTGTGTTTCCCTACTTCCGATCATAAATTCTCTATTCTTTTCTAGAATAATTTAATTCTCTAAATGATATTTCTATACATATCTTGGTCTCTTAACAAAAGATGTCAGTGTCCGTGTCTATGGAACATTATCTTCCTTTTTATTTTCCTTTATCCTATTTGCTCCATTAGACTCATACTTAATGTGCCTTTCATGAATCTTTTGAAAGTATTCATCAAGCTATGCTTGAGACTCAAATCCTACGTTTGGAAGATGTGAGGAGCTCATAGTAAGAGGGTTGCATTTATAGCAATGATGTTCTACATTTTCATTTGGGCTTCTCTTCCTTTCCGTGGTGTTAATGACAAATTCATATCTAGAAAGATTAGAGGGATCAACATAGATATTTTCATGTTCTAGCAATAGGAGCATAAGTCTCCTCAAAGTTGATTCCTTCAATTTGTGAATATCCTTTACATACCAATCTTGCCTTACTCCTCACAACTTTCCCATTCTCATCAAGATTGTTCCAGTATACTCATTTTGTACCTATCATATTTTTGTCTTTCATTCTAGGTACAAGCTCCCATGTCTGATTCTTCTCAATCTTATTAAGCTCTTCCTTCATAGTAATGACCCAAATCTGATCATGCCTCTTCTATGGGCTTTGGTTTAACTTTAGAAAGTAAGAAAAATAAAGCACGATCTTGTGTTTCCCTACTTCTGATCATAAATTCTCTATTCTTTTCTACAATAATTTAATTCTCTAAATGATATTTCTATACATACCTTGGTCTCTTAACAAAAGATGTCAGTGTCGGTGTCGATGGAACATTATCTTCCTTTTTATTTTCCTTTATCCTATTTTCTGCATTAGACTCATACATGATATGCCTTTCATGAATGTTTTGAAAGTATTCATCAACCTTCACATTCACACTTTCGATAATTTTATTTAGTCTCTTATTGAAATAGTAGTATGCCTAACTTTTAGTCAAATATCCCAAGAATATTCCTTCATCAGTGCTGTCAAAATTCCCAATATTATCTTTATCTCTTCAAATATAAAACTTGCTTCCAAAGATCTCAAAATATCTTACTATCAGTACTCTTCCATGCCATAATTCATAAGAAGTCTTTCCATATTTCCTTTAGTATAGTACTTTGTTCAGTGTATAAATAGTAGTATGCACTACTTCTCTCTAGAAAATATCCATTCCTCTTACAACATAGTTCTTCTTGCTTCCTAAATTGTCTGGTTCATCCTTTCTACAACACCATTCTACTATAGTGTTCTCGCTACTAAAAAATGTCTCTTAATACCATGATTTTCACAACATCTCTCAAATGCATCAGAGGTAAACCCTCCACCTTTTTCAGATCTCAAAGACTTGATATTTTTACCATATTAAATTTCAACTCTAGCCTTGAAAATCTTAAATTTCTCAAATGTCTCACATTTATCTCTAAGAAATGAAACCCAAGTCATTCTTGAATAATCATCAATAAACAATATGAAATACATTTCACCTTGAAAAATCCTTGTTCCGCTAGGACAAAAGAGATTAGTGTGAGCGATTTCTAGTACATTGGCAGAAGAGTAGTATTTTTCCTTGAATGATTCTTTCCTCTGCTTTCCTTCTTGAAAACCCTTACAAATTATGTTTTTTGGTTTACACACTCAGTGAAAATCTCTCATTGCATGAGAGGAACTAATAATCACAAGATTATCAAAGTTTATGTGATACATCCTTTGATGCCAAATCCAACTATCATCAGTTTGAGATAGTAAGCAACATCCTTCCAAAGCTCCTTCAAGATGATACATGTTCTTTTTGGTTCTCTTCCCAATAAAAATCATATCTCCACATCTTTTTCTGATTTCACAACCTTCATTTTTGAATCTTACATCACAACTATTCTCATACATCTTTCCAACACTAAATAGACTGTGATTTGAAATCCTTTCACATAGTAGACATTTTTAGTATCGTTCTTTCCATCAAATATAATAGACCCTATGCAAACTACATGTAAGCTTCCTTGTCATTTCCAAATCTATTTGACCCACCATCATAATTTCAATGATAATAATTTACTTTTATCTCCAGTCATATGTTATGAATAGCCACTATCAACTATCCATTCATTCTTGTTCCTTCTAACCTATAATGCATTTTCCACATTATCATCACCCTCAGCACATATATTAGTGATGTCCATCTTAGTTTACTTATCTTCCTTAGCATAAAATAAACAATCCTTTGATTTAAATTCATCATCTAAAATACTAGCATCTTCATTCACATATAATACTTTTTATTGAATTTATTGAACTTCTATCTAGGAGCCTTCTTAGGAAATCTAGTAGCTAAATGACCAATTTACCACTCCTAATGTATTTAAGGGGTAACATACTTTTATACTTTCTAGTACCTTTCCTCAACCTTCTAGCAATATTTGCCTCAAGATCTTCATCACCAATATCATCATATAATTTGGTCTCTTTGAATGTTGTCTCATATCTATTCTTATCTCTTCCAAACTTTCAAATCTCAAATGTAGTCAGGGTGCCAAAAAACTACCCTTGGGTAAAATTTTTGGATCATAAACTTCCTCAATTAATAAAATATTATCACTGTAACAATCCAGTAATGTCATAAAAAATTTATCCATGAATTACTCATCAGTGATAGTGCCTCCTTGATTCTTGAATTCATTCAATGCATTCTCAACTATTTGAGAGTAGATCTTGACATCTTCATCATCTTCCATTCTCAGATTCTCATAATGTCTCTTTGCTGTCAACTTCTTTGATAATTTCACTCTATCATTTTCTTCATAGATCTCTTTCAAATTTTCCCATACCTCATACACTGTCTTTAGTGAAATCACTTTAGCTCTAATTCAATTTTTGACAAAGAGCTGGTAAGAGCACACCTCACTAGATTTAATTCTCCACATAATCTTCAATCTCATATGCAATAGTTAGACCATTCTGGGATTTCACATACTTAGTTTCCACATGATTCCATGTCTTGTAACCAACTGATACCATGCATCCTTTCATCTGATATTTCCATTAATTATAATATGATCCATCAAACATAGGAAAAGTTAATTTGTGCACCATCAAATCTTCCTCAAGTAGTTAATCTCATTATGATGAATAAATGAGAAGGGGTTGAATAATTTATTCTTACACAAACAAACAAAACTTTCCTTCTATCGGTAAGCACTTCAAAAATAATGATTCAAACTTAAGACTTTTTGGTTAAGCACAAAAAAATCCATAATAAAGATATGCATGAATAACATGAGACTAATCAAATAGAGAACACTATATTTTATGTAGAAAACCTAACTGGACAAAAACACAGAGAAGCTAATTCTCATGAATATGAAAAATACTTATTAGGGTGACCCCGAAAGACAATTTGTATAAAGACACACTGCCAAATATGAAAAGGGCTCACTACCAATACAAAATCTCATTGTTAATATATGAAGGCTCACTTCTAAAACACAAAATATATAAATAGATATATAATCCACCTCTAATTTTGTTAGACTATTGTTTAAGAACTCAAATCTCTTTTTTCATGAATTCATAGTCACTTCATATGTGTGTATACTATTCTAATATCATATGATTGTACCTCCAATGTATACACCACACCAAGATCCAATAGGTTTGTCATAATATTTGAAATAGGTCACAACATACCATTACTATGGTGGAAGGAAATGGATAAGGACTTCCTTGACCAAAAAAAAATGACACACTTCAGACAAAAATACCATCTCCAAAGAACTTGATTCCAACAAAAATATGAAGCACGCTATATCACAAAGTTGGGATTGAAAACACATCAAGGCATGATCTAACCAAAACTTCCATGAGCATGCCATACAAACCATCAGTTAAAGAACCAACCAAAACATAGACTCACCGGTAAGAAATAATGGATAAGATAGCCTATCATTATCACAACAATCGATACATCTAGAGAAGATATGTTGACAAAAATGACAATCAATAATGACAACAACACATAAACCTCACATTCTAACAAAATCTCCCAGGAAGTCTATATAAAATTTGTTATCATTATTTGAGGGACAACAACCACAAGTTAAACTTCATGCATTGAAACTCCTATTTTGTCTTATGGAAGAAAATTTCTTAGAAATCAAACCAATAAATTATCTAAAAGATGTGGGCATAAGAAATTTGGTAATAGTAATGGCAAGCTAACTAAATGAATAAGTAAGTAAAAATAATTTTGAATAATATGGATATCTCGTTAACATGGTCCTCTTATTTTTTAATATAATGAATGAAGAACAATCACAAAGTGTAGGATTTGAGCAATACAAATCTACAAAACCTGAAGATCACCTGCATACAAAAACTTGTTACAAGGAAGTAGAGACAAGAAGAGGGCAAGGGTTTGACTCAAAAATATGAAGAAGAAAATATCCTCAAAATAATGAATGAATAAAATATACAATGGATCATCCATATAAAGGAGATTGAAAGCCTTGAAAGGAAACCCTAGTGCATGTAATAATTAGTTAAATTATTACAAGACTAATGCATGTAAGTTTATATTTAAAATAACTAGTGCATAAGTTTGAATCAACTAGTGCATGTGTGTTTAAATATAAACAACTAAAAATAAAAGAGTTGACATCTTAAGAAAGGAGTAAAGTTAATTAATAAAATTAATACTTTACTCTAACACCCCCCCTTAAGATGAGCAACAATGCAGCTACAAATAATGAAAGAAGAAAGCAAAGGAAACTACAGTGCTGAAAGCATAAAAATGGGTCCCAACAACATGGCCTGATGAGGTACCCAGCACAACCAAATCTTTGTAAAATGGAGAAATAGAGAAAACCCAGTGGGAAAAAACCCCACTCCAAAAAGA
Organism: Chamaecyparis obtusa; assembly: GCA_027943335.1. NCBI lineage: Eukaryota > Viridiplantae > Streptophyta > Pinopsida > Cupressales > Cupressaceae > Chamaecyparis > Chamaecyparis obtusa. Next base: position 1,228,516 of record BSBK01000997.1, read on the forward strand.
GATATAAAGGCAAGTAAAAGAAAAAAAAAATGACTTCAAGAGACTCTCTCAAAGCCATAAGTACAATGTGTGCTGCCAACCCCCTCGTGAGAGAGGATCGAGGCTCCAAAGCCCCCCCAAAATGAAAGAACCCCTAGATCAATGAACAAACCACTATGACTCCAATGTAGATGAGTGAAAGTTAGTGGACACTGAAGAGGTAACCTTGAAAGATGAGGTGTCACTGGAAAGCTGAGCTGATGCTCAAAGGAGTAAACATGAGGATCCTGAAAGGGAATCCCCAATGTAGGTGGTGTGACAGGTGTGCTGACACTGTCATGAAAGAGGAGATGAATGTCCTCTGTAGAATCCTCAACAAGTGCACCTAATGGCTTGATGAATGGATCTAGAGGGTCAGGCAGTGCTGAAGAAGAATCCTGCTAAAGAGAGAAAACCTCAACAGGATGTGGTGTGGTAGTCATAGTAGTAATCTCAGGAACAATACAAAGGTTCAAGCGACTTGACTCACCACATGATGCTCTTGCGAAAGAGGAGAGATGTGCTTTGACAATGGAGATGGTGGACAAAAGTGTGAGAAGGTGTAGAGACAGGTGGAATGATCAATTGTCCCTTTAGCAACAATGCCTCCTGTTGCACTATCCTAAATGAAGACTGAATCTGCAGTGAACTCAACTGTCTTCCCTGATCGACTGTGTGTAATTTGATAAATCGAGAGAAGGTTTATAGATAGAGATGGAACATATAATACATCATTGAATGTGCCATCCTAAATGCCTACTAAACCTTTTCCACAAACTATCAGGATAGTGTTATTCCCATGAGAATATGAGGAATTGGAGAAGCCTTAATAATAGAGAAGACCCCTTGAGAAGATGCCATATGGTGAGAAGCACCTGAATCCAGTATCCAAGGGACTTGTGAAGGGGATGCAATGGATGCCCATAATGCATGACCCTATCAAAAATCCTATCCAGATGTCGAAGATGTGGAAGAAGACTAAAAAGTAGACCCCTATGAGGTAGAAGAGGATGGAGAGGAAACAGTGCTCTTCTAAAGAAGAGCTTGCAAATCTGCAATCTATTTTTCATAGCCATCAAATCTCTTCTGAAAAAAATGTGACTCATCAAAAGGTCCCTTCTGACAATAGGAACATGTAGGTCTCTCAGTCTTCTATTTCTCCTTCTTAGAAGAATATGGTGGGCCAGTAGAGTGCTGAGAAGAGGAATCTAATATCTTCTTTGGCTTCTGCTTCTGCTTTCCGTTGGATGGTTGGGCAACCAATGCTTGGTTCTTTGATTCTGTTAGAGAGTCTAACTGGGTAAGTTTGGCCTGCTCTCTAGTCAACCGATCACATAACACCTCAAAAGTGGGCATGGTGAATATAGGTCCCAAAGCGTCCATGGTAGAATGAAAGGTAGAAGAGAAGATCTGAAAGTTTCCCCTAAGCTTAGACAAAATTAGATAAATGCACTCTTTATCAGTATTTTGCTTTCCACATCTATGTAACAAAGATCTTTGTTGTTTGAACTTCATCAGAAAGTCCTCAATAGAGGGAAAATAATTAGGTACAAGAGAGGTAAGCTCTACCTCAATCTGAAGTGCTCTGAACTCATTCAATGTACCAAACAAGGTGTTTAGCTTGGTCCACATAGCTAGAGGGGTATTGCACCCATCAAGATGAAATTGAAAGCTATCTGATACTTGTAAAGAAATCAACCCCATAGCCTCATCCATCTTGTTCTGATGCTACATGATCTCAAAGGGCCTTTGTAATACTGGCTGCACTGCATCTAGACAAGACCAGAGCCCTTTTGAATGGAGAAGCCATGTCATCAGGGTTTTCCATGTGTGATAATTATGTGGGGTTAGAAGTTCTAGACAAGAAGAGGTCTTGGCCATATTTTTTTAGAAGGGGTTTTGTTTTGATAAATATCTAGTTTAACTGATAGAAACAAGAAAATAACACCCCCCCACAAGCCAAATATCAAACCCCTAAGCCTAGAATGATATGCTTTATCAAGAGAAGAGAAAAAAAGATTTAGATCTGAATCTTGTGTACCTTGAAAAAATTATGATGAAAATAGGTAGAAATCTGGATGGTGCTCGAGAAGAGCTTTCCGATGTTTCTTCTGGATCGAAAAATGAGGCTAATTTGAGCAAATTAGCCCCCCCGAAATCCAAAAAGGATAATCTGGCATTGACAAAAAAAAATAGCAAGATAGATGGAAAAAAATACTAGATTAACCTCCATGAGAGTGTTGGGCTCAGAACTAGCTTTCCGATGATATTTTTTTTGTCAATAAATGATGCCTAGAGCTCTTGGAACACCGATTTTAGTGAAAGATGCTCCAAAAGAGAAAAAAATCCCAAAAGAATTTTCTTTAGGCACTAGCCCCTGGTCACATGCAGCTCCGAGCGCTAGCGGTGAGGGCTAGCCACTGGTAGTTTGGGTCTACCGTCGGCTGTTTGGGCCCGTCACTGGTAGTTTAAGTTCACCGTCAGCGGTCAAGCCTAACCGTGGTGGTCTGATAGGCGACGGTGGAGCGATGCACAGGTGGCAGTGGAGCGCGGGTGGGGCATGATTTTTTTGCCAAAATTTTGACTTTTCCACCTCGTACAATGTGTAATTAATTGCCTTGGGCTATGTGCACAACCGTACGGCCCTGGGGCTAAATTTTTTTGCCACTCCCTGCAACATTGTTTGATTTTGACGTGTTTTATATCAAGATAGGGGGTTTTGGGCCCTGTGAGCTCAACAATGAGGTCTGTTGAGCTCAAAGTGCACCAAAATTTAGGGACCCCCTAATTTCAATAAAAACACAAAAGAAACCTAAAAATTAGGGACCCCCTAATTTCAACAAAAAAAGAAACAAAAAATAACGTCCTACAGAGAATACTAGATTTGAAAACTATAACGAAAACCTCTCAAATCCACCAAAAAATCCCTAATTTGAATCCTTCAAATGCAAACAAGTTGTAGCAGATTAGGCTCTGATACCATGTAGGATTTGAGCAATACAAATCCACAAAACCCGAAGATCACCTACATACAAAAACCTGTTACAAGGAAGTAGAGACAAGAAGAGGGCAAGGGTTTGACTCAAAAATATGAAGAAGAAAATATCCCCAAAATAATGAATGAATAAAATATACAATGGATCATCCATATAAAGGAGATCGAAAACCTTGAAAGGCAACCCTAGTGCATGTAATAATTAGTTAAATTATTACAAGACTAATGGATGTAAGTTTATATTTAAAACAACTAGTGCATAAGTTTGAATCAACTAGTGCATGTGTGTTTAAATATAAACAACTAAAAATAAAAGAGTTGACATCTTAAGTAAGGAGTGAAGTTAATTTAAATAAAATTAATACTTTACTCTAACACAAAGTAATGGTTGCCGATATTTTAAGAAGTAAATTTTGGCACAAATGAAAAAGAGAAATTGACCTAACTTATATGAGTTCAAGGATGAAGATTTAATATTGGTCCATCCTTTGGCCATTTTCAAAACAACAACTATTTCTAGATTTTGTAATGCAAAGTTTTCTAATAAATTATTTTCTTATGATACTATGTTTACAAGCATTACATAATGCCCCTATCTTATGTGTAGTGCAATCTAATCCTACAGAGGTGATTGGTTTTGTATTGAATTTTGTCAAAAGTTGGAGCCTACATGGATAAGAAGGAGTCAATATTGTAGCAATGTGGTAGTTCTTTAACTTAGATGAACATAAACCCTAACAATAAATATCCTAACTTGTAAGTTCAAAAATATGCTCTATTATAAGTGCTCTACCTACGCTACATAAAATATACCCACTCAATTTTGGACAATAAATTTGGGAAAGAACCATGGATAATGATAAAGAACCTATTTACGTAGCAACATCAATGAATAAAGAATGATTAATTTATTTGAATGAAGATTTGGACCTCTCGGTAGGAGAGGCATGGGCCTAGAATATCCAATTTGGTAACTAATAAAACTAAAATATTTTTTGGACATGGGAAGATCATTTACTTGAAATAAGGCTTTTAAAATAGAAGACATGTTTTGGTGATATTGTAGATATCTATGGTGATGAAGTGGAATGATTTTCTTAAAAGAGTCAAAGTAATGTAAATGTGAGGACCTCTCCTCTGATATGGAAAGAAGAAAAAATTTAGTTGATTCAATCCAATACATACCTCCATCATTATGCATGGGGTATTATTTTATTAAATGAAGCTTAATACATTTTTAAATTTTTATGAGAATATAAAGAGACAATTGCCTCTCCAAGAAACAGTTATGGAATGAAGGATTTCATGTGGAAATAAAATTTCTTTAAATAGGCAATGAAAAATCATTACAATCTAAATTATTAAGCCCATGCTTGATATATCATTAGGAGGCATTTTTTTCGTAGAATTGTAGAAATAGGAGATATTAGTGTATTTATTGAGGATAAACATGATTTTTTTATAAATACGAAGTCTTTGAACTCTTTGATTATTTCTAGGAAATAAAGGAGTCTTTCCAAAACTTTGTGTCTATTTTCATTTCTATATTTTATTATCCTTTGTGAATGGTAATTATTGCTATATTTACCAATTGTTACATGTAATTTTGGATGTGCTCATTATATGGACTTTGAGCTTAGAATATACATATTATATAAAGGAAATTGTTGTCATTTTCCTAATCATCTTAGTGGGTACTGTAATCATCCAAAAATGGTCACCTAGACTATTAGCCCCTTGCTAGCATTATTTGCTAAAATCATCAATTGCTTATTCTTGATCAAATCCTGGCTCCATCATTTATTCGATGGGCTAACCATCTTATCCTAAGTCTTTATTTAATTAAAAGGAGTTTCCTCCTCTTTTAATTAAATAAAAAGCCCCCCCACTTTTCCTCTTATCCTAAGTTGCACAAATAAAGCATTATTCCTATTTTACAAAAAGGGAAAAAGCACTTTTTGTCTCATATGGACATAAAAGTCAACTCTTATTTTCTCATTGGAGGATGCTTGTGCACATGGATTGCTCCTCTTTGATGCTCCACCATTGATTAAATCTTTTTCCTCTTAATCTCCATGGTCCATTCTTTCTCACTTCTTATAAAAGGAGAGCTCTCTTCTCGTTTGCATATCCATCTTTTGAATACTAATGTTATGCTGCAGGTTTTCTAGGTGACTTTGGAGCTTTGGAGATTTGAAGCATTCTTAGCTTTTGCATTCACATTCTATCTTAGTTACATTCTTGCATTTTAGTTTCATTATCATGGCATGCATAGCTTAGTTTCCTTTATGCTTTAGATTGATTCACATAGTCTAATTAGGAGGATTTTGTAATACTTGCATCTTTCCTTTCCATAGCTTAATTTGCATATTCATCTTAATATAGCTTGCATCTTCATTTCTAGCATTGCATTTCATTCACATTTTGATTCTTGAGGATATTGGCATTCTTGCCCTTGTCTCCATTGAATCTCCCATTGCATGGTTTACTAGCAAGGTCATAGGCTTAAATAGCTCTAGCTGAGAGCACACTTAATTTCCTTGCACTCCATGCCTAGGGATCTCTAGGTCATTTTTCAAGGTCTCCCATTCATGGATTCCTTTGGAAGAAAAGACTTAGAGAAGTGCACATCTTAGTGTGTACATTTTTGGTGCCCACCGTGGGGCATAATAGCTTCGTTTTGTCCTTTTTATGCATTTTCGCACCTTTTTTTGTCACTTTTTAGCTTACTATTTTCGACAGATTTTTATTTTTTTTCTAGAAGATTATCGTATGATACTTCACCAGTGTCATGTGATACTTTTTATTATACTGGTGTGATACTTTACCAGTTAAAGTATCACGCTCTGTGAGAGGTTCTATTGCACTATTTGAGACATTCTGTCACCTACAGGTATAGTGAAGTGTCGCCCAAAAAGATAATATTGCCCCAGTATACTATACAGTATCATGTGATACTTCTGGTGACTGTACTATCACTTGTACCTGATAGTGAGTTGTTTCTTAGTTCTTTCTTGCTAAGTTTTGGTCTAATTAGCTTGCTAGTTTAGTTTGCTATGGTTAGACAGATCTAATTTATAGATTTCATTTGGATTTTTGTTTTGCTAACTATTGTGGGGCTAACAAGTTGTGCTTGTAGGTACCTTCATTGCTTGAAAAATTTGCTAAAAAGATCGCATGTCAAATCTTCAAAGGCAAAAGGGCTACTAATTATGTTTTGCAGGGCTGCCCAATGCCTAAAAACAACCAATTGCTTGTTGATTTACTTTTCTTTTAAGTGGGGCACATACTAGTTGTCTCATTTCTTAGGCACTTAAGATCTTTTTGTAGGAGTCTTTTGGTGGTAGGAAATTATTCTCTTCACCCTTGTGGTGAACCAAAAATCTTGACCCACTTTTAGACTTTGAAAACAAGAGGGTAATTGAACTCTTTGTTTGGTGTGTTTGGGAGAGATTCTTGAGCTAGGAGATTATGCTCTTCACCCTTGAGGTGAACCAGAAATCTTAACACTCAAAAGTCAATCCACTCTTTGTTTAGCATTAGGATCCTTTAGTGGGCTTTCTCTTGAGCAATCAAGAGGAATGACCCAAGTGGGGACAAGCCTTTTGTCGGCTATTCTGACCCACTATAAACTCAAGGCTATCAAGGACACAAAACCTTGGTAGACGTAGTGCTTGTCTTCGCTTGATGTGAGTACTTGTGGGATTGTGACCATGAGGAAAATGTTGAGAAAGAATGCTTAAGGTACTCTTGTGGCTGTGAGGTCCTTTACTTGTCACAAGGTAAGGAGTCCCTTTGGTGAGCAAGGGGGGTACTACGAATGGAAGCCCTTACTAAGAACCATAGTTAGAGGCAAACCCTATTTTTCTGCTTAGCTTCTTGGTGCAAGGATTGATCTAAGTGGAATAACCCAGATCACCCCAAGATTACTCACCATCTATGTTCCTTTGGTTGTGTCATTGACACCTCCATGACAAAGCCGACATCTATTGTGAGAAACCACTTTGTATGAGGCAATGGAAAATCAAGTGTGGGCCAAGTTGATAAGTATTGAACCTTTGTCCTTCTAGGATAGCAAGTGCTTGAACTATTCTCGTTGTTATATACCTATGCAAACGTTCTTGAACATACAAACATCGTGGTAGTGCTCATAGAAGTTTTCATTTTGATATCCCAATTGTTTGTCTTGGCAAGGTTGCTTTTGCTCTTGCACAAGTGTTTGATGACATGTTCCATCCCCTACTATTTGCAAACGTACCTAAATATTGCTGTCACTATGTTTGAAATCAACAAATTACCCATCAGATTGCAAAATTGACAAAACTACCTTAAAAAATTGAGACTTTTTACCCTCACTGGTCAAGAGTCGTACGACACTGAAAAACAATCGCACACTATTTCAAGTTTTATCGTGCAATATTTCATTCCTAGTGTTTTATCACCTTGCTTACCTGGATTCTATCACCCAGCCTGCCTAGAAAGTATCGCTCGGTCTCTGTTGAAAGTATCGCCTGGTCAGATTTTGTCACCCTATTTGCCTAGAAACTATCGCCCAAAATCTTTTTGCTATCTCATTGCGGCCGAATTTGAAATCTTGTTTGTTGAGTGTCTTTTCCTGTTCTTACTCGACCCCGATCTGTTATCTACATGTTTAAGTCTATTCTAGACTGAGAAAATGAGTTAAAACTATTAGATTTGAGTTTCCCAAATGCTACTTTTGATCACTTATCACATTACAGTTACCTCTCTAGCTACTTGCTAATCGAGCTTCTTGCTCATATCTCGGCTTGAGTCAATTTATTACTATAAATTATTGAGCACTTTTGACCAACCATATTTGTTGTTCTATCTTGAAAAGTGATCTTCTTTGGCTTTGTTTATCTCAATATCTGAAAAACTTTATCTCATTTTATTAGTCAACCAACATTCCTTTTTCATGCCGGTTTCAATTCGGTCTCAATTCGAGCAAGGGAGTCACCCTCCATTCAACTATACATAGTTACCTTCACCCACAAGATGCTCACGAGCACCAGTTAGCAATGATAGTTCTAGTCCTAACCAATCTAAGGATTCTAAGGTCACCCCATGGTACAAAGGGGGCTTCCTCTTTTCCACATTCAAGACCCCCAAAAGCATAGATAGTGTCTCACTCACTTTGATCGAACAAGAAAAGTTCTGTCATTTGCAAGAACATTTTGAGCATAAGGACAACCAAGTGCATTTAGACAAAATGGATGCTACTAGATGCATGGCTATGAAGGGGATGTCTCAAGAACAACTTGAGATTAGTGGCTACAAATATAGACCCCCTCCTTTTGGTACTTTGGGTAACTATGGAAACAACATGCCACCAAGATCTCCTCCAAGATGAGATTTTGCTGCTCCCTCATCACCTCCTAGACCTCCTCCCTCTTAGCATGAGGAAGAAGCTAACGATGAGATTTCTAGTGAAGAGCTTCTGAGATTTGAACAAGATGAAGCATCCCAACGTATGATGCTTAAACTTTTAGAGAAAAATGGAGATCAATACTTTCAATACATGACTTCTAGGGGATACAAGCTCTCTCCTGGATATGATGTACGACATATTGTTCAAGAAAGAGTACCAACTAAATTGGAAATCCTTAGGGATGAATTGCAACGAACCAATCAATGTCTTGCCCAACTTTCAATAGAAAATGAACCTCCAAAGGTTTCTTTTGTAGAATCTATTTGTGCTCTTCCTTTTGATAGGAGTCTATACATGGTCCCATTTCCTAGGGATATTGAGGTTCCCAAATACCACAAGTATGATGGAAACGGTGACCCCCATGACCATGTGCATCACTTTTACACTCTTAGCATGGAATTCCTTCATGAGGACACATTTCTGCTATGATTGTTCCCTAGAAGTTTGAGAGGACAAGCTCTAGAATGGTTTTCAAAGTTGACACCACCTCTTAAAACTTTTGATGAGTTGGTTAGGAACTTCACCCAAAATTACTCATACAACATTCAACAGCCTATCACCATGATAGATCTTAGTGCTCTAAAGAAAAATCAAGGTGAGCCATTTGCCACTTACTTACAACGTTGGAAGTCATTGTATTCTTGATATCCTCGATAGCTAGATGAAAGAGAAAAGATTGACATTTTCATCAACACTCTTGTGCCAGAACTGTATTATGAAGGAAACAACTATTCTCCTCTTTCAATGACATGGTTGAAAGTGCATATCAGATTGAAGACGTGGCCATAAGAAAGGGGGATATTGTTATTAATAAGGATGCTAGGGGCAATGGCAAGGACAAAAGCAAACCTTGGAATAAAAACAAGTATGTTGTTAATGATGGTGTTGTGGATGTTCCAAAGGCCAAAGAACTGGATTTCAACCTCTCTAATGCTATATATGCAGCAAAACAACAAGAGGTTTCCAACACTGACAGTGCTCCTAAGCCTCAACATGCAGACAAGCCAAAAAAGACATATCAACAACGAGTCTACACTAAGTTGGCTGAACCATATGATGTGATTCTTAAGACTCTAGTTGTGAACAAGTATCTTACGCTTCTTGACAATTCTCGTCCCTATGATCCACTAGTTAATCCTGATTAGTGGAGAGAAGATCATTTTTTCCATTATCACAGGAATAAGGGACATAAGATAGACAATTTTTTTAAGCTTAAAGATGCCATTTAAGATCTTATTGATGGAGGCATAGTGCTCACAAATGGCTTAGTTAAAAATTCTGATCAAAATGCTTTCAAGACTCCTCTACCTGAGTATGAGAAAGTAGAATCCTCTCAAGCAAATAAGAAGAATCATGGTGCAAAGATCAACTATACATATAATCCTTATTCACCTGTGATCAATATGATAGAGCCTGTTGAGAATGTTCTTATGGTGAGATCTCAAGATGATAATAACGCCAATCACGGTATGCAAAAGTTGGTCTTGCAAACACTGAGTGGTTCATCTTCTCGAAGTGAGACACTAAATGCTGTTACTTGGGGGCAAGCCAAAATGGTCCTCAAAACCACACATGATCCCAAACAAGCTTCTTCTTCCAAACAAGTGATTCCTTTAGTTTTATCTAGCTATGAACTTGTGCACCAATTACAATGGACACCCACTTAGATATCCATTTTTGAGTTGCTTGAGCTATCCCCTTTGCATAAAGAGATCCTTGAGAAAGCTCTTCGTATAGCAAATGTTCCCAATGATATTGATCTAGATCAATTCTAGGCTATGGTCAATCACATTGCATCTCCACACTACCTATCCTTTTCTACAGAAGATGACACATCTCTTAGTCATCCCCATAATTTGGCTCTACATATTGAAGTTCTCATCTACCATACCCAAGTCTGCCGAGTCCTGATAGACAATGGTGCTGGGTTAAATATTGTTTCTTTCCATGTGGTACAATAGTTAGGATTGTCTAAATTGGCTGTGGATCCTAGGCAAAAGATTACCATAAAAGCATATGATGAAGTGGAAAGATCTTCCAAAGGTCTTGTTGTGCTACCTGTCAGAGTGGGCCCTGTCATGAAAGATATTGTTTTCCAAGTGTTGGACATCCCACTCACATATAATATTCTTCTGGGTCAACCTTGGATCCATGAAATGCAAGCTATCCCTTCCACTTATCATCAGTGTGTCAAGTTTCCACATAATGGCGCTGAGATTTTGATTCCTGGGGATAATGCTATCACTATCAATACTCTAACTACTGCTGAGTCATTTGTTCTTCACAAAAAACCCTCTCATGATCATAATGTGTCCCTCATTGCTGCTGAGCAAAAATTAAAGATGATGAGTATTGGTATCGGGGAGTACACATTGGACTCTATTGTTGCTATGCCTACTTCCCCTAAGTCCTATGGTAGACCTTCAGAGAAGAAAAAACCTTCTGCTTCCGTCATGACAGTTTTTGGTACATTTGTCCAGTCATCCGTGCCCTTAGAGGCTGAAAAAGAAGAACAGGCTGTTAGGGAGTGGATTTATAGAGAAGAAGAAGACACTATGATAGTTGCTAATCCCATTTATCCTAAGCACTACGGTAAAGGTTATGAATTTTTGCAACAAGTGGGCTATCAAGGTCATAGACCTTTAAATAACAATGGGCATGCTCTAGTTGAACCTCTGAGTCATACTGATGGCCGGTCTTCCAAAGATACCATAGGTCTAGGATATGGTGTTGCCAATGATATCCCTGAATATTCTAGAAATACTCCCATGCTTAGTGACTCAGATACAGATGACAAGGAATCATAGCTATGCACTATGGCCCAAATGGAAGATTGTCTTCCTTCTACCTCACTTCTTTGGGGAGGAGAATGCATGCCTACTGATGATACAGCTGAAGCCTCTAAATCTAGAAATTTTATGACTAATGAGTCATTGAGCTTTGATAGACAGTGCATAAATATTGCACGATTGATAGAAAGAGGAGATCTCATGAATACCTCTACTTCTAGGCGTCCTAAGCCTTTTTGGTGCAAACATCCTAGCAGAAGTTCCACGATCGATTCAAATGAATATGAATGGGACACTCTCTCAGATGGATCTTCTATAGTAGATATGGATGTTGATGTGATTCATACCTATAGTGACCAACCCAATGTAGTTGATGAGTCATGCGTAGGGTCTGACAAGTCCAATCCACATATTGCTTTAATGGACCATGCTGGTCCTTCCATGACAAACTTAGATCTTGACACTTTTGGAGCCTACCCTATAGGCTCGACTTCTCTTGTCACCAGAGATGATATCCCCTACATTAATTACCTTGAACTAGTCATTTTACTTTCTCTCATACACTTAGATCTCATAGATTGGTCTGCCCAAGATCAAAGACCTATATTGCCTTCTTTTCAAAATGACTATGAGATCACCTACTACCTCAATGCCATTGAACTTATTACTTCTTCCACCAATGAACCAACAACAAACATGACTGAATCAGATATCAAGTACCTCAGTCATAAAATTAAAAGAAAAAAAAATGGTTGGATGGTGAAAACAACATTGTGGCAGTGTCTGAACCTCAAAATAGTAAAAATAAAGATGTTTCCAAGGGTGAAAACCTCACTGAGGTGCCTGAGGATGAGGTACTTGGTAGTCTGCCGAGTTATTTTCAAGAAAGGTCTTCAGTTCTCATAGAACCTACATAGCCCATCAACTTGGGGATAGAGGAATCTCCTAAAGTCATCCATGTGGCTCAGTTTCTCTCGACAGAAGAAAAATAACAATTTGCTACATTCTTTCATGAGAAAATGATCAATTTTTCCTGGACATACTCAGACATGCTAGGTTTAGATATTGAGCTCATTATGCATCATCTCTCTATTGATAGGGACCAAACCTGTCAAACAAAAATTAAGAAAGATGCACCCCCATGTGGCACTTCTGGTTAAGGTTGAACTTGATAAGCTCCTAAAAGCCAACTTCATCAGAGCGATTGACTATGCTGAGTGGATTTCTAACGTTGTCCCTATTTCCAAACATGACAAGTACATTCGTGTATCAACTGATTTCTAAGATCTGAATAAAGCATGCCCTAAGGATGATTTCCCACTTCTGAATATCGACATGATAGTGGACATGACGACGGGCTATGAAATGTACTCCCTTATGGATGGCTTCTCCAGATATAACTAGATTAAGATTTCCCCTGAGGACCAAGAGAAGATAGCCTTCACATGTGCATGGGGTACCTTTTGTTGGAATGTCATGCCATTTGGGCTTAAAAATGCTGGTGGAACCTATGAAAGAGCCATGACTACAATCTTTCATGATATGATGCACAAAAACATGGAGGACTATGTTGATGACACGCTTGCCAAATCACAACAATGAAGCACTCATTTGTCTAATTTGAGTTTGATATTAGACCGCATGGAATGATTTCAACTCAGATTAAATCCAAATTTTTTTTCTTTTGGTGTCACTTCTGGGAAACTGCTAGGATACATAATATTAGCAAAAGGAATAGAAGTAGACCTAGAAAAGGTGCAAGCTATCATGGAGATGCCACCTCCTCGTAACATCAAAAAATTAAGGAGTCTTTAGGGCCATCTCCAATCTATCAGGCGGTTCATTTCTTAGCTAGCTGACAGAGCTCAACTATTCAATCAGAATCTACATAAGGGAGCTACTTGTATATGGAATGAGGAGTGTCAAAAGAACCTGGACTAGCTCAAGAATTACCTAGCATGACCTCCTATCCTTATGCCACCTATCCAAGGGAAACCCTTGATATTATACATTTCTGCTACAACAAATTCCTTAGGGGCTCTTCTTGCACAACATGATGATAAGGGAAAAGAATGAGCTATTTACTATATCAGTCGCACTCTGGTTGCTTATGAACTTAATTACACCAGTATTGAAAAGGATTTTTTAGTTGTGGTGTTTGCGTCTCAAAAAATTAGACATTATATGCTTGCACATACTACATAGCTAGTTGCTAAAATTGATCCTTTAAAATATCTCTTAAGTAAAGCTGCACTTACTGGATGCCTTGCCAAGTGGATGTTGATTCTTTCCGAAATTGACATTCAGTATGCTGAGAGAAAAGCTATTAAAAGGTAAGCAATTGCAGATCAATTGGTTGAGTTTCCTATGACTGATAACGCTTCTCTTCAGATAGATTTCCTAGATGCCTCGATCATGAATATCATAGGACATACATGGAAAATGTTTTTTGATGGTTCTCACACATAGAATGGTGCTGGTGTTGGAATCCTATTTGTTACCCCTCACATATACACCATTCCTAAATCATACAAGCTTCTCTTTCCATGCACCAATAACATAGCTGAATATGAAGCCTTGTTGAATGGTGTTAAGCTTGCCCTTGAATGGAGGATTTCTGAGTTGCATATTTTTGGAGATTCTCAACTTGTCATAAACCAAGTAAATGATGAGTACCAAACCAAAGATGACAAGTTGGTTCCCTACAAGAGGATGATAGAATCCCTTAGGAATTATTTTACATCTGTCACATTCCAACAAATTCCTAGAGCTGAGAACAAGGCTGCCGATGCCATGGCTACTTTGGCATCCATTTTGCAACTGGAAGAGCATGAACCACGCTTTGAGTTCCTCGTGGAAGAATTGCGTTACCCTGCCTACAATTCCCTTGATGACCATGTCATTTACACTGTAGTTGGTCATGACTCCTCCTGCTATGCTACCATCTTTTCCTATCTCCAAGATCAAGTTATCCCTAAAAATCTAATGCACAATGAGAAGCACCAACTCATCCGTAATGCTTCACACTTTACCCTCATCTTTGGTGACTTGTATAGGAAGGGTCTAGATGGAACTCTCCTTAGGTGTCTAGAAATAGAGGAGTCAAAAAAGGCACTAGCTGAAGTTCATGATGACATATGTGGGTCACACTCTAATGGTCTTGCGCTCGCTCAGAAATTGCTTAGAGCTAGCTACTATTGGCCTACTATGCAAGCTGATGCTATTCGATATGCTAAGTCTTGCAAGAAATGTCAATTACACGGGAATTTCATTCATGCTCCTAGACATGAGCTCATTCCCTCTATTACTTACTGGCCATTTCAACAATGGGCCTTTGACTTGGTAGGCAAGATTTGTCCTAGTTCATTAAGTGGGCATAAGTTCATCATTACAGCTACTCAATATTTCACTAAATGGGTTGAAGTCATCCCACTGTCTGCAGCTACAGGAAAACATGTTGCCCTATTTATTTTGAATCACATCATTTGCCACTATGGTATTCCTTCCTCCATAGTCACAGATAATGGTGACCAGTTTCAGAATAAAGATCTAAAGCACTTGTGCAAAAAGTTCAAAATCAAACAACATTGGTCTTCTGTTTACTACCCTCAAGGGAATGGCCAAGTTGAGGCCTCAAACAAAACATTGCTGAAAATTCTACATAGAATAGTGCACAAATCAGGCAAGGATTGGCATCTGTAGATCAATCCTATGCTATGGGCTTACAAAATGTCTATCCGCACTCCTACAGGTGCAACACCTTTTTCCTTGGTCTATGGTTATGAGGCTATCTTACCATTAGAGGTTGAAATACCTTCACTAAGAGTCTCTCTCCATGTTTTGATTACCGATGAAGACCAAAGGGCCATGAGAGTGCATGAGCTTACTATGTTGGAAGAACACCGCAGGGCCGCCTTTGATCACATGTGCACCTATTAGAAGAGAATGTCTACTGCTTACAATAAGAAAGTTCATCCTAGAGAGTTCCAAGTGGGTGAACTAGTTCTCAGAGAAAATCCTAAAAATCAGTAGAATAGGGAACAGAAAGGCAAGTTTGAGCCAAATTGGTTAGGGCCTTACATCATCACCATAGTATTTGGGTCTAGAGCCTATCAACTATCTACACCTAAGGGAGAAGAGCTTACCAAGCCTATCAATGTTCTACATCTCAAAAAGTTCTATGCCTAAGGTTCTTAAGCTCTTTTGTACATACTCTTTATTGATCCTAAAAAAATCTCAAAAAAATTCATATATGATGCTGAAAAAATCCTAAAAAGCATAAAATGTCCTGAAAAAATGAGCATCCTAGTGAAAACCTAGCAATAGGCACTTTGATGACTCACCAAAAAAATAAAAAAATGCAAAAAATTCAAAAAAAATAGAAAAAGTGCCTTGGTGAAAACTTGGAAATAGGCACCTTGGTAGCAAAAATACAATTTTTTTAAAAAAAAGTCCTAAAAAAATCTATCAAGTGGTGAAAACCTGGAAATAGGTGCTACTTGAGACCCTTGCACCTATGTCTATCAGTCTTGCATGGCACTCCTTCGCTCCAATTCTCACTTTGCCTCTCCTAGCCTGGAATTGACTCTTATCTTAGTCTAGGGGGCATCTGTTGTTTTACACTTATCTGGGGTCTCTTTGTGCATTTAGGTTTCTTGGGCCACTTGGTTCCAACAGTGTTTTCAACACCACCCCAACTATGTTTTTCAACACTTCCCTAGCATCAAGTGTTTTTTCAACACTTATCAGATGTTTACCTACATTCCAGAATGATGCGATATTTCCATCGACATAAGTGATACTCAAAGATTGACTCTATGACCTACACACATGCACTTAAACCACTTGACTTGCTGAGACTTGTTGGACTTTCTTTCTTTGTGTGCTGTCTATGATGATTTCTTTGTTGAGTGTTCTCTCCCTAATAGTTTTCGATGATGCATAGCTAGAAGACTGGGGGCATGAGGACATGTTTTATTTCTTTCTTTGCTTGTGGATATATTTTGTTGGTCTTAATTTTCATTAGCATTTATGCTGGTTCTACTTGACAATAAGACTTTCAAAGTATTGTCCTTGACTATTTGCACAAGTACATACTTCTAGCCATCTTGACTTTCCTTGTGTCTCGATGCGAGTATAATCTTGCTATACTAAACTTAGGTAATCTCACTACACTAGTCATCTCGACCTATATGTCTTTGATGCCTAGGTGAGATTCCCACATATCTATTTGATATAGATCATATTCAGATTCACATAGTCATACTAGTGTGCATTGTATGATCTTGCGACGCTACCAATAATGCTCGCTGATGAATATTAGAGTCTAATAGCTTCATGACCTTGCAAGTAAACTACTTTCATAGTAGCTTGCATTCTTAGGTTCATGTAGTTTAGTTTTTCATTTTACATATGGAGAGAGCTCTCCTTTTCATCTTTCATGGACCTATCGATCAACTACGCTCATCTTTTCTTTTCTCAATCACATCTTTCACTCCTTGTCTATCACATCATGTTCTGTTCCTGTCATCACAAGGTGTTAATCTTATCATCATATCTATATCCTAAAAAAGATAATTTTTAGAAACATGAATCTATATCATACACATGAGAATTAAACATACATCTATGAGAGAGAATATACATGAGCATTTATAACATACATTTTGAGCAAAATGACAAGACAATATAAAAACTGATACATCCATCACAAGTGAGACAAATACATAGAAACATAAAAAATCCAGTAAATCTCATATATATATAAGAATGTCATGATACAATATACAAAATATGAGATCCCAAAATATGGATCAAAGTCTCATGATATGTAAACATCTAAACACCCTAAACCTAGGACTCGCTACCACCATCATGTGGAGCTAGTGGTGGGGGAGGTAGTGCTACATCTAGTACCATATCTAATCTACCAGCTATCACTGAGCAGGGAGGTGCTCTTTGACCTATTGGTACTACCGGTATATAGAGCCCATGATAGTATGCGGCTCGCGTTGCCTCTCTCTGGCTCTTAGCCATAGCCGCCTGTATAGTCCTATCTTGCCGCTCAAGCTCAACCCTCAGATCTATCAGCTACTGCTCCCTAACCACTATGGTGATGTGTAACTACTACATCTCCATCTCCAAAGCTTGGATCCTAGCTCTCAGGTCCTCTCCCCTTGCAGGTTGATCCTATCCAGCACCTGACCCTCGACGAGATGGCCTCATTGTGTCATCTCCCTCATCAGATGAACCCTATCCCATGGCCATTTTTGGCCACTTGATTGAGAGCTCTATCTAGTCTCTCTCCCTCTCCCTCTCCCTCCTCCATCTCCTCCATCTCCTCCATCTTCGTCATCACCATCATCTCCTTGAGTTGCTGGCTGTGCATCAGGTACTGTGAACCTAGGAAATGGAGCTCACTGCCTCTCTGCTCTGTAGGCTGCATCAGCTCCTGCATCTGCCATGTCTGGGAGATAGTCCCATGGCTCTCTCCATATGGTTTCTATATCTTGTACTGCCTGCTCATAATCCAGCATCGATAGCCAGACCTGACCCTCCTCATCCCTAGCTCGGGCGTATGTAGTAGTCTCAGAAGATACTCGCTGCTGGCCCCTGAGCTGTCTCCATACCCAAGTAATAAAAAACCTCTCCATAATATCTAGGTGTCGGCCTACCAGTGGTCGACTACATATCATGTAGCTCAGCTCATCCTCTGCATCACCCCATACTTCCACAACCCTGTATGGCCTCCACTGGAATGAAGTCAGCTCATCTAGTATCCTCCTATGGTATATCACATCCCCACTATGAGGCTATGAAAAGAATCTTGCATATCTATAGATAAAGGGATGTCTCCTCTCCCTTGGCTATACACATGGATGCACCACATTGATGTGCTCCCATGCCCACACCTATGCTAGAATAGCACCGCACGCCCATGTCTTGCTATCCCAGTACATGATCTCATGGAGCTCATGGTACATATCAGCCAATATGGCCAGGCCCCATGCCATTCGGCGTGGATGTGCTACCAGATCCACTACTAATCTGCCCCATCCTAGTGAAAAACCCTTTTGACTCCTATCAGTGATAAGGGCCTATGCAATAATGGAAACAACAATACACGACACTAGGAAGTCCCTACCAAAATCATCCATCAATCGAGCCCAAGTGATGTTTCTGTCTATAATCGTAACATCCTGGAACATGCCTTGGATGGCCTATCACCCCTTAGTAGGATCCTGATGATAGTATACCTGTGCCAACAAACAATCATGTCAGTTTCTATTATATGGAAACTTTACATCTATGACTATCTATAAACATGATTATACTTACGGGATCACCATGGCTAGGCACTCGGAGAATTTGATAGACATCCTCCAAAGTGATCGATGCCTCTCCAGTAGGAAAATGGAAGGTGTTGTGCTCGCTATGCCATCTCTCGACTAGAACAGTCAACAACCCATGATCAACTCTAATATGGGGCAACTTTAGCAAGTAACCAAAGCCCATCGCCCTCAAGTCTACCTGACCTGGATCATCCAGATCTCGAACATACCATAGCCCAGTAACCTTCAGTGCTCTGATTAAGAGTGCTGGAAAGAACTCCTGCAAACCATCAACCCAAAGCTAGATGTCAGAACATATCATGATGGATGTATAAAATCAGTACAATGCATCTTAAAAAGCAAACATTTTCTAGACCCATGCAATTTTTCTCAAAAACACTAAAACATGTCAAATTTTTCAACTGTGCGGTACTATTTTTTGATAAAGTATCATACAATACTTCTTCCTATAGCAGTACGATAGTATCTTGAAGTGTGATATTTCACATAGCATCGCACGACATTTCATTTGGTATTGTGCGATACTAGACTTAATGGTGGTGCGATACTATGTTGACCCTTGAAGTATCGCATGACATTTTCCCTCAAAGGGTGAGATACTTGCAAAAGATCGTATGATCTTTCACTCAAGTTAAAAAATTTGAAATTTCAAAAATATTAAAAACATGTTTTAAAATGCATTAAATGCTCATAATGGCTCAAAATGAGCAAGTTTTTCTGAAAACATACCAGGGCAGCATACTGTGGAGGCCGGTTGTGCGGCCGACCATGCTCAAATCGATGCTATGAACTGGGACTGCTACTTTCTAGGCCATTTTCTCTCTCTAAGCTCTTAAGATTCTCAAATCACAATAGGACAAATGATTTTGAAAATGACTTTTTTACCCCTTTTATAACATTTTGACTTTTTGACCTAATTTTCAAAGCACCTTAGAAATGCACAAAAATTGCACCCCTAGCTAATTTCGACGTCCTGCATTCATTTTTGGGATTGAAATTGAAATCCAAGTTCATCTTGATAGTCAAATTTGCATTTCAAAATTTTCCCTTCTTCTGCGCAGTTGGCTGACTTTTTGAGGCCCGATCCTTTGATCTTCACTAAGGCATTCTTTCTTTCTTCATTCCCATCTCTCTCACCCTTCTAGTCTTTCATTCACATTTCATTTCATCTCTTTGAGGTCTTCATTGGGGCATATCTTCACTGCTTGATGGTTATCCTATCATCTTTCATCTTCGATTATGATTTCTAGTGATTTGATCATGTTGCTCTTGCTTCTGCCTTCCCTCTACCTAATTTCAATTTTGATCCTAAGGGGGTAGACACATCATATCCTATTGGCTATTCTCTAGAGCATATGCTTGACCATTCCATTTTCTTTGATCGATCTATCTTTGCGCTTGACATGTTAGTTCTCATCTCGAGTTCTGATACTGTCCATCTCTTTCCTAAGTGTTCAGTACTATCGCTACCAAGTTGACCATGCAAGATTTTCTATCTCTTTGCACTTCATACTTTGGAGTCAGATCTCTATTGCCTTCTTGGCTGATCTATTCTTTGACGTAATGTGTTCCCAGATCGATCACACATTAGTCAAAGAGGGGCAAATGTAATCATCCAAAAATGGTCACCTAGACTATTAGCCCCTTGCTAGCATTATTTGCTAAAATCATCAATTGCTTATTCTTGATCAAATCCTGGCTCCATCATTTATTCGATGGGCTAACCCTCTTATCCTAAGTCTTTATTTAATTAAAATTAGTTTCCTCCTCTTTTAATTAAATAAAAAGCCCCCCCACTTTTCCTCTTATCCTAAGTTGCACAAATAAAGCATTATTCCTATTTTACAAAAAGGGAAAAAGCACTTTTTGTCTCATATGGACAGAAAAGTCAACTCTTATTTTCTCATTAGAGGATGCTTGTGCACATGGATTGCTCCTCTTTGATGCTCCACCATTGATTAAATCTTTTGCCTCTTAATCTCCATGGTCCATTCTTTCTCACTTCTTATAAAAGGAGAGCTCTCTTCTCATTTTCATATTCATCTTTTGAATACTAATGTTATGCTACAGGTTTTCTAGGTGACTTTGGAGCTTTGGAGATTTGAAGTATTCTTAGCTTTTGCATTCACATTCTATCTTATTTACATTCTATCTTATTTACATTCTTGCATTTTAGTTTCATTATCATGGCATGCATAGCTTAGTTTCCTTTATGCTTTAGATTGATTCACATAGTCTAATTACGAGGATTTTGTAATACTTGCATCTTTCCTTTCCATAGCTTAATTTGCATATTCATCTTAATATAGCTTGCATCTTCATTTCTAGCATTGCATTTCATTCACATTTTGATTCTTGAGGATATTGGCATTCTTGCCATTGTCTCCATTGAATCTCCCATTGCATGGTTTACTAGCAAGGTCATAGGCTTAAATAGCTCTAGCTGAGAGCACACTTAATTTCCTTGCACTCCATGCCTAGGGAGCTCTAGGTCATTTTTCAAGGTCTCCCATTCATGGATTCCTTTGGAAGAAAAGACTTAGAGAAGTGCACATCTGAGTGTGTACAGGTACTGGGTAGGAGAACTTTGTGTCATTTAACCGAAGACAAAAACAAAGACAAAGGCAAAGGGAATGAAGAATGCAATCCAAGCTTTTTAGTTCAATTAAGAGATGATCACCAAAACTTCCTTCAGACAAAAAAGATCAAAACCTTCTGTCTAAAATGAAAATTTCACCCAAAAGAATTTAAAAAAAAAAAAGTGTTCGTGCATTTATCCCCCTTATAAAAAAATTGAGAAACAAGAGTTTCAAAAAGAAAGTTCTCTCCAAAACTAAAAAAATCAGAACACAATATTTTTAAAATAGAATTTCCCAATTAAATTCCTCAATGACAATTATTTCCTTCAAAAGTAATAAAAATATTCATAAATTAAAATACACAATAAATTAAATTGAATTAAGAAATAAAATAATTATTTTTTCCAAAATTTACAAAAACTTAAAAAATATAAAAAGGAGAAAAGTTCAAGATAGAAATTACCAAAAAATAAATCTCATCAAAACAAATACATTCCTTTTACAAAAATCATGGAAATAGAATTTTATGAATTTAAAATTCATTAATAATTGATAATTCAAACATAATAATGCTATTTATTAATATTTATAATTAATAACATGAATATTTAATCATTAAATGGTTATTAATTACCATCAAATATTAAGTAACTAATAACATTTTTGATTAAGTAAAATAGGTTTTACAGGGTTCCTGAAACCCATAGCCAAAAAAGAGAGGCGATCAAAAGTATATAAGGAAGTTTAAGCAAGACAACCATGAAATAGGCCACAAGCTGACCTAAGATAATGAAATCACAATAGAACATATCTAATCAAATTTTTATGATTCCCTCAGTACTTTGGAGTCTTTTCTTGTCAAGGAGATCCTTCACTTCACTTGGGATATCTTCACCTTGTTACCATATCATCTTAGCATCCTTCGTGATAGCCAGGTTGGAAAACCAATCATCAACACTATTGCCTTCCCTGTACACATGAGAAATGTACACCTTTTCAAAAGAATTAAGAATAGTGCGGGTTTTTTCAATCATATTGGATATCATCAAGATGGAGAGTGAATGAGGTTTAAGTAGTTGACAATGTTCATCGAGTCTCCTTCAAGCCATAGCTTCTTGACCCCAATTTCCTAGGCAATTTGGTGACTTGGAGAGATGCACAAGCTTCAGCAAAGTGGTTGGATTGGGAGCCCAGAGGTAGAATGACAGCCTCAAGGCCAAAACCAAAGCTGTTTCTGATTATCCCTCCACTACCAGATTGGCCAGGGTTCCCTTTGGTAGCTCCATCGAAGTTGGCTTTCACCTAGCCAGTCGGAGGACAGCTCTAGATACAATTCTATCTTTTCTCTTGGGTTTCTTCTTGAGCCTTTCCTACAAGATGGTTAGTTCTTCCGCAATAGAAATAGTTTTCCTTAACAACATATTGGATTTTTTCAAAAATAATTTTAGGGGGAGAGGAGAAATCATGGAAAATGTGATTGTTGCACTCTTTCCAGACTCCCCAGTAGAGGTGAGGAAGGATCCAGGTGCAAAATGACTAAAAGTCTGGGTTAAACATTTTGAAAGCCCATTGAGAAAAGAGATCATGGAAAGATAGAGGAAAACACCAAGATAAGTCTAGGGTCGAAAAAAGACATTTCCATATGTTACTTACAAAAGAGCAGTGAATAAATAAGTGATCCATTGTTTCTTCATGACATCTGCAGAGAACACACCTGTTGGGGATCTGGAATCCATGCTTGATGAGATTATCGATTGTGAGGATATGGTTCTGGAGCAGGAGCTAGAAGAAAACATTGATTTTGGGTGTAAGGCCTGGAATCCATGCTTTAGCCTATAGCAGATTAGCTTCTTGGGTTTGAGGTATCTGCATGGAATAGGCAGAGGGCACAGTGTAGATATCATCTAGAGAGTCTTCCCAAATGATCTCATCTTGAGCTGAAGAGAGATAGAGAGACCAAATTGAGGGCTTTCATTAGAGGAATCAGATCCTGAGAGATTTGGGAGAGATCCACCCAATTGTCATCCCTTCTATAGTTGCTAACTTAGGGCCCATAAGTTTGGGTCCAGACATGTCTCCAGGCATAGAAGGTCTCAAAATCTCTCAAACAACCCATCTAGAGCCATTTGTCATTCCAAAAGTTGATAGATTGTCCATTCCTGATCTTCCATTTAGCTTTGGATTTAGCCAACTCCTTAGCACTGAGGAGACCACTCCATAATACAGATCCTTTCAGGGAATCTGTCTCTTCAAAAAAGTGATTTATTGAGTTGTGCATTAGGTATTTTTCTTCAATGGTGTCCCACCACTCAACTTTGCTGTTGAAGATTCTCCATATTTGTTTGGCTTGAAGATCTTTTTTGAACAGTCTTAAATTCCTTATTCCAAGACCACCAACTTGTTTAGGGTGACAAACTTTCTCCCAGGCAATAAGAAGGATATGCTTCTATTCCTCTGTGCTAGACCAAAGGAATCTTCTCTGTATTCTCTCCATAACCTCTGCAACTTTAGCAGGGATGGAGAAGAGGCTAAGAGTGTAGGTTGGGAGGTTTTGTAAAGTAGATTTGACTAGCTGAATCTTTCCTGCCTCACTGAGGGAGACCCCTTTCCAACCAGGAAGCTTCCTATTGAATCTATCTATTATTTTATTCCAAAAGGCTTCCAGAGGTTTGACACCTAAGGGCAGGCCATGATAAGAGGACAAAAAAGTGTTAATACAGTATCCCAAAATCTTGGCTATTTTTCCTTGTCTTCCCTTTGGGGTGTTGACAAAGAAGATGGAGCTTTTATTCCAATGAATGGA